>CM068354.1:12858485-15300985 GCA_034769755.1 Odontamblyopus lacepedii
CCTGCTTGTTTCCATGGAGATGTTCTTGCTTTACCAGGAATACCAAAAACGTTCATCTCCTTTCTAATAATGTTACCTTTGAGAGACAATGCTCAGATGATAAAGCCCATCCTCTGATCCGGAGGTTAGAATCCCACTCCTGACATTAACATAATTGGTTTAGTAAAGTGTTCAGGTCCCTGGGCCCATAGTTTGATGGTTCAGTGAATATGATCATTTTGTGCCTTGGACTAGACCAGGGGTGGGCAATTATTCTTTCCATGGGGCCACATGAGAAAAAGAAATTATTGTGGAGGGCCGGGCCAAAATGCTTAACTCAGTTCTGCATAATATTAATTGTATTTCTTTATAAAAAGCAGTAAATTGCATTGTTTTGATGCGCTGGTAAAACTGGTAAGTGCTTATATTATGACTAACCGATGAAAAAGTGAGGTTGCCTTACAAAAAATGTCATTTAAAAACAGCTCTAAAATAAAAGCAATGCAGCTTTAGTCCATGCATGAGGTACTGTAATACTGTGTGTGTGTGTGTGTGTGTGTGTGTGAATAGGTCAGAATCAGAAAGGTTTTATTGCCATATGAGTGAACAGGATCACAACATTAGGAAATTGCTGCAGTACTTGGAGCGAAATGTAGACAAACACTAAACATGCAACAAATAAAATAGAATAAAATAAAGTAGAAAAACAATAAACTATAATATAACACAAAAATGTACAAAATTTACAAGAATCTAAGAATATAACAGTGTGCAGTAATGATCAATGTAAAACAGACAGGTGCAAAAAAATACAGCACAGCACAGGTGAGTGATTGCTTGATGCACAGTGCTTGGAGTGCCTTGAAGGGAGAAAATTATGACCATTTTCTACAATTTACGGCAATGTTATTAACTTTGACCTTCCTAAATTGTGCAACTCCCCTTCAGTGTTTAAAGGAAACATTTCGGCCGCTTGAAGCGATCTCCTGACAATGGGACAAGATAGACGTACAATATACGGGATGGTGCAGAACTAGTCCATCCTCCAAATGTACTTTCATTTTCTGTTTTATTGGAAAAAACTACAGCTTTTACCTCTGAAAACAACTCTACAACAGCCTCTACCTCCCCCCTATTGCTTGATTTCCCCTCTGG
Organism: Odontamblyopus lacepedii; assembly: GCA_034769755.1. Taxonomy (NCBI): domain Eukaryota; kingdom Metazoa; phylum Chordata; class Actinopteri; order Gobiiformes; family Gobiidae; genus Odontamblyopus; species Odontamblyopus lacepedii. The sequence goes on from CM068354.1 coordinate 12,859,620, forward strand.
TGCAAACATCTATTTCGGCATCTCCACCACGTTAAAAATACATCAGACTGAGAGCAGAGAAAATAACCCCCTTGCCCCTGTGCTCTCATAGGCGTGTGTTTGTGTGAATGCATGTGGGCTGCAGTCTCTGAGCGCTCAGGCTGTCCCCCGGGGGCCCCTGCACACTCGCCGGATAAAACAAGGAATAAAAATGTACTTTAGCGTGACAGGTGGCCATTTTCCTGAAGTTGTGGTAGTCCTTTTGTGTACAGGTGGGGTTTCCTGCAGGGGTAAGGTTCAATGCACCACTGCTTAGAGTTTTCTATATATTACTATGAAATATGGGAACTGATACTTTGCAGTGACATCAAACTGGTGATGTTCTACATGTATTTCTAATGGTGGAATGTTCAGCAGTTGCCATAGAGACAAATACTAAATAAGTTTTTAATCTTGCAGGCCTATTCATTGGTTTCAGCTTCCTGTAATACTCATTTTGATGTGTTTTCCCATTCAGAAAACCAGGTCTTTGACATTTTTTGCTCTAAAAACATGAAACTTGGCACGACACCGCACCATTAGGATGACACGCTCCAAATTTGAGATCAGTCGGATGAGTGGTTTGAGAGTTATGTGTGGAACAGACACGCAAACATTCGAACAAACCCACAAACCAACAGGAGCAGACACAGACAGACATTTAAAGGGGAACTCCGGCACGTTTGAAGATAAAGTCCATTCCTAGAGGTGGTCGAATATGTCAGAAGCCAAAAAACGGCACAGATTAGTGTTGCCTTGGCGGAGATGTCGCTGCAGTAGTGAGCCTGTCAAGGTAACACGCGAGCATAGTGAATGGAGCAAGTTCTTAGCTTCCATGTAAAATGCCAGTTTGCACAGAAGAGGCTTAACACCACTTTCTAACCCATCTTACAACAGCCACGAGTCTAACAAACAAAATGCTGTGCCTGGTTCACTCATTAGTGTCTGGAAATGTTATAAAACAACTTAATAAGCAGCCTAAGCATTAGCTTTGTCGATTTCCCACTGCGCATGTGAACGCCCAAAAGACTTGATCGCCAATGTCATTTCTGATCCCATTTATTTACGAGTGAATTATATTTTTGAAAATGCTAAAAAAAATTAATTCCCGAACCATTTTCTTTCAACAACTTTCAGTTTCTATTGTTCTTCACTGTCAGTGGTCGATTCTCACTTGTTGCATCTGGCCACTCGCCGCCGCTGGAGTCGACAGTCGAGTCTTTTGGGCTTTCGCATGCGCAGTGGGAAATCAACAAAGGTAATGCTAAGGCTGCTTATAAAGTTATTTTATAATGTTCCAGACACTAATGAGTGAACCAGGCAGAGCGTTTTGTTTGTTAGACTCGTGACTGTTGTAAGATGGGTTAAAGTGGTGTTAAGCTTCTTCTGTGCAAATTGGCATTTTACGTGGAAGCTAAGAGCTTGCCCCCATCACTACACTAGTTTGTTGCCTTGACAGGCTCAGTACCACAGCGAGATCTCCACCGAGGCAACACTGATCTGTGCCGTATTTTGGCTTCTGACACTATTTGACCACCTCTAGACTTTAGCTTCAAACGTGCCAGAGTTCCCCTTTTGATGAGTTTTCTCATTCAGAAAACCAGATCTTTGGCATTTTTTTCTCTAACAACATGACAACAACAACAACTTGGCACTGCACACAGCCACACCATTAGGACGACACGCTTCAAATTTGAGATCAGACTGATGAGTGGTTCGAGAGTTATGAGTGGAACAGACAAACATTCGAACAAACCGACAAACCAACAGGAGCAGACACAGACAGACGCTCCTCGCATTAATAGATAAATATAATTGTTTTGTTCATCGCAATGGTAACGGTCCTAACTTTTCCTGCTCTGTCGGCAGTCACATGGTGGTCATGAGTCTTCCTCTTTTCTCCTCTTCCTCCTCTTCCTCTGCAGAAGCCTTCACTTGCCAAATGGAAGCTATTCTCGTGCTATGTTCAATGGGAGACTGCTGCATGCGTCTGCTCCCTCCCACATACCAGCCCTCTTTAATACCTTGGCACATCCTTTATCCTTTCTTCTCCTCTCCCTTTCTCTATTTTCCTTTTCTCTTCATCTCTCTTCTATCCCCTCTTTCGCCTCCTTCCTTTCTCTCTTGTCCCTCTCTTTCCTCTATCTGTTTCTCCTCTCTTCTCTCCTGTCTTTCTTTTTGTCTCCTCTCTCCCTCCATCTCCATCCCTCTCCTCTTTGCTGTTTGAATGTAGGGCATTCTCCGCAGGACATTCTCTTCCTCTCTGTCGCACACACCCTCTTTCTCTTTCTCTCCGTCTCTCTCAGGGATGCCCTTGTTTCTGCTCCACTTGTGAGTCTGTTCTCTCCTCTGTCACATCCTCACATGCAAACGACACACTGCACTGTCACGTTATAGAGTCGGAGTCAAGTACACAGCAGCTCCTCATACCTCATTCTTTATAATGATGCACCAGACAACGCTTTGTTGTTACTCCCTCAGCGTTTGGAGCGTAGGTCTGAAAAAATTTGCTAATTGTTAACGGTGCACTGTTTTCTAATGGAGAATCCACCCTGTGCTTGTCACCATGGAGATGTAGTTGCTTTGCTTGGACTTAGGGCTGTCATGATTACTCATTTGGACTCATTAAACAATAATGAAAGGACTTTATGCCACTGACACAAAGGATAATCCCACTAAACCATTTTTTAAATAGACGGTAGTAGGGTTGGGTGGTAATTCGGTATCTCACGGTATCAAAAAGTAGCAACGGTATCAGTTTCATTACTGTCATTTAAAAAATCTGCATAAGGACCTAAAACCACAACATGGACTTTCCTCCGCTCTCTCTCCTCTTCAAACGTTGTTACGCTCAGAGATTTCCATCCACACGCAGCAAGTGAGAAGAAAAAAACGCTTTGTGTGTGATATGGTGAAAAGTTTGCGATGGAGACGTTTTATTGAACGCTGAGAGTCGAGAGGGGACGCGCCGCATTGAAGAGGAGAAAGTTTTCACTTGAGGGCGAAGTCAGACTTTCACGGAGACGGTAAAGCCGCACAGCGTCCACATCCACCGCTGTGCACCTTCGAAACTTTCTAACTATGCGTCAAAAGGACACTTACAGCAAGGGGAAGCAATGCAGGCGATAAGGGCTGTGATTGGTCCGCCCAACCCTAGACAGAATCTTTAAGAAGTTTGGGCTGCAGCAAATAAATAGCAGAATGAACTAATAATAAATCGCCATAGAAGTTGTTTATTCAACCCTCTACAGTTCAAATCTTATTGTATTATATTGTAACAACCCAAAAAAGAAATTGTACGCACGATAAATATGGAGCACCAAAATACAGTATATTTTTCCATTTTTCTTATATTGAACAATAAGTCTACCTGGAATGTTCTACAGTGTGGCATTAAACGTTTCTATCTATACACTGTAAAAAATCTTGGCCAAAATGTAAGATATAAACACTTAAATCTATAAGAAAATGACTTAAAAGTAGTGAAATGATCTGTCCATGCAGCAAGATCATTTTAGTTGACAAGTTATCTTAAAATAAACGACCTCTAGACTAGAATGAAGCAGTCTCAGAACTAGTAATTAGATAATAAATAAAAAAAAAACAAGATAAATAACCTGATATAAGAATTTACATAAATTTATATTGTATACATGGAAACAGGTAGGTGACTGTGACACCATCTGGCGAAGTTACAGGTCAGATCTGTAGAGCCCACTCACACTGAAAATGCATTAAATTATTTTTTTAGCAGTAAAAAACAATAATAAATCCAAGATAACAATGCCATATGTGCAATTTTCAATTTTAGTCTCATATGTACAAGAACTAGCCAAAATTAGTGATAAAAACACCCAAAACCTTTTAATTTAGAAGTCAAAACTAAACAAAAATACTCACAGATAAACCAAAAACCTGTATGATTGCTATCCTTTGTTTTGACATTTCTATATTGGTATTTACAACCATTTCTTGTCCAAAATACCTTTCTTACAACTTCACTGTGCCCTCCTCCTCCTCTCCTTCCCTTTGTCTAGGAGCAGTTTTAGTCCCCTACCGCGCCCTGTAATTCTATCATTAGCACACGATCAATGACGGCCCTGAAAATACATGGGGCCTAATGACTAATTAATGGGGTAAGGTGAGAAATATGTCTGCCCTGCGACACCAGCCTGGCCATGACAGATACTCCCTCTCTATATATACGCACCTCTATCTGTCACTATGGGGCTGTGGCTAACCGTGAGCTATGGGTTTTAGCGTTCTGAGCGTCCTAATTATTCACCACAATTTAGAAGTGCTTTTCACAACTCGGAGACCAGAGCAGAGTTTTGCCGTCATGGTAAAGTTAACAAAAACTAGCATGCTAATATACACTTCCTGATTATCGGACAATAAAAGCTACATAATTAGACGCAGACAGCACACAAGTGATATAATCTGAGCTTGAGAGCTGTTTAAAGGGCCAGTAATATGACTATTTTCTAGGGTGACCAGACGTTCCTATTTACCTGGGATAGTCCCAGTTTTGAACCCTGTGTCCCTTGTCCTAGCAGATTTATCCAAAACTACTGATTTGTCCCAGTTTTATGCAAGAAATGTCCCAGGTGTCTAAACCTGGGACAGATCTAAACCAGGACTAAACTAAGACTCAACTAGAACTATATAAACTCTAAATCAGGACTAAATTAAGACTAAACCAGGATTACATAAACTCTAAACCAGGACTAAACTAAGACTAAACCAGGACTACATAAACTCTAAACCAGGACTACATAAACTCTAAACCAGGACTAAACTAAGACTAAACCAGGACTGCATAAACTCTAAATCAGGACTAAACTAAGACTAAACCAAGACTACATAAACTCTAAACCAGGACTAAACTAAGACTAAACCAGGACTACATAAACTCTAAACCAGGACTACATAAACTCTAAACCAGGACTAAACTAAGACTAAACCAGGACTACATAAACTCTAAACCAGGACTAAACTAAGACTAAACCAGGACTACATAAACTCTAAACCAGGACTAAACTAAGACTAAACCAGGACTACATAAACTCTAAACCAGGACTAAACTAAGACTAAACCAGGACTACATAAACTCTAAACCAGGACTGAAACGGGACTATCATAAATTTTTGACGAATCTGATCCCTGCTAACAGTAAAGAGGAGCATTTGTTTTGCCAAAATACAAAAATCTGTGTTTGTGAATGACCATAAAGCAAAAGTCCCTCAGAATATGACTGACAGGAGAATGCACGATTTTGCACGCTCTTTTCACTATTTTACCACGACTTTAGTATTTTGAAAATCTGGCCATCCTACTATTTTCTGATGTATATTCAAATGTTCCCTTTACTAGAATCATTCGGAAAATGTCAGCCCTGGAATTGCCAATCTCGACTGAACTAAAGATAAAAGGTAGCTGTAAATTTGAAAACTATCACTGCATGACATCACGAGGTGGAACAGTAGGAGTATTTTTAGCTAATAATAAAAATAAAGGATTACTTAAACATGTGTGAATGAAACGCAACACAACTCCAGGTATGTTTAAGTTTGTCTAAGAGAATTGTGACCATGGAAGACGATATTTTCCGAACTATATTCCAAAACAACATTAAAACAGAAAAATGTCTCTGGAGATGGAGTCAACATATAGAACTTGTTAAATCAGATTTTAAAAGTTGCACTAGTGTTTCTAAATGTAAGAAAATGTACAAAAATAAAATAATGATGGACTATACGACTAAGGAAAACGTTTTAAGTTAATGAAAGCCCAGGAGAGAAACTGCAACATTGGTGACTTGGTTTGGTTGTTGGGGTGGGGATTGATTATTAAAGAAATGTTTATTTTATTTTTTATTTTTTGATCTGTGAAAAGAGCAGGGTTTATATAAGATTTACCATCTTCCTGTTCCTTTTGTTCATACAGCAAAGTCAAGGCAAATAATGACTGGAATATGTATTTATGTTAATTGTCAGATTTGTTGTTGTCTTTTTAAATCATGGCCAATGAAATAATAGCGTGAACAGTAAATAATTCAATAAATAAATAAATATGTTTTTGATTAGATAACAATTATAACACAACTAAAAGCTCACAAGAAACTATTTTGTGTCACATAAAGGACGAATTTTGCTCAAATACATGGGGAAAAAAATGGGTCGTTGACATGTAAAATGTAAACTTTGAACTCTCTAAACGTAAATCATAATTTCAACTCATGTTAGAAAACATTTTTATGATTTATTTTGCCCTAGTCAGCATTGAAACTAGAATGATCGATCTTTGAAACCGATAGACAACAGCTGGTTTAAAACATATGCTGTAAGAATCCTTTATAGTCACGCGCACATGTTTGCATCTTTATACGACGGACCCATGTGGAAGTCACGCGTAAATTATTAGCTAGCGCATCGCCATTAGTTTAAACGAAGACAAACCGCTGATGGAAGCTAATGAGCGAAATCACCTGAGGAATCGTGAACAGAGCGAGTGTAGATTGAGCCATTTGCTGTGACGCGCTAATGGCCGGATTCATCAAAGTCACTCCTCGGATATGGAAATGCGAATCCACGCTATAGGTTACAACGCAGATATTTGAAGATAATGAACAAATATTAACCCAAAGCGCTACTCACTGATTTACTATTGTGCCACTTTGCATCTCTAAGTGCGCTGTAATTACGTTTTTGTGTAGTCATTTTTGTTAATTAGTGAGAAAATGAATGCAAATTTGTGAGTTCCAATGAAGATGTATGAATGCGGTTTCAGACGAAGTGTTGCCTCAGGTTTTAGTTATCATTTCACAAATGCAGTGACGAGTTTAGAAAAAGTAACATGTAAGTTGCTGCAGTACCGATCAAACATGTGGATTGTTTTTCAGTGGATTTTTTCTTGAAAAATGAATTGCTAGAGTGACCAGGTATTCAAAATGGAAAACTGGAACACACCGGGGTTGAGATGGTCGGTCATAATAAAATCGTGAAAAGAGAGCTTACATTCTTTCTCGACTCACACGTGTCAGTATTTAATCTGAGGGATTTCTGTCATTGCATTTTTTATTTTAAATTTTTTTGCCTTATGCTCTTTTTCAAGCATGGTTTTCTGTATTTTAGCTAAAAGAAAAAGACGATATATTGGCCTCTTTACTGTTGGTGGGTTAACTGGTCAAAAATAGGGACAACTGTGACATTTCTTTTAAACTGGGACAAATCAATGGTTTTGGATAAATCTGCTGGGACAGGGGACACAGGGTTCAAAACCTGGATTGTCCCGGGTAAATAGGGACGTCTGGTCACCCTATGCTTTGTGCAACTTTTCAGGTGGAGGGTCCATTACCTGCTCGTCTTCATAGTGATTTTATTGCTTTGTAGAAAATGTTCCATGGTAGAGATTAAACTTATCTATCTCAAGGGAGACAACTATAGTCTACATTACAGGGGGGTCAGCCCTATGTTCCCTCATTTCTATGAATTTGTTTTTCACTGAAAAATTGGAAAATTAGGCCCTATATTCCCTCAGCCCTGTGTTCCCTCAGCCCTAAGATTTTTCTTATTTCTAAGATTTTCTCACAAATTAAACTCTAAGTCAAGTCATGACCTCGAGTTGGGCTGAGGGAACATAGGACTGAGGGAACATAGGACTGAGGGAACATAGGACTGAGGGAACATAGAGCTGAGGGAACATAGGACTGAGGGAACATAGGACTGAGGGAACATAGAGCTGAGGGAACATAAGGCTGAGGGAACATAGGACTGAGGGTACATAGGACTGAGGGAACATAGGACTGAGGGAACATAAGGCTGAGGGAACATAGGATTGAGGGAACATAAGGCTGAGGGAACATAGGGCTGTAAGAACATAGGGCTGAGGGAACATAGGACTGAGGGAACATAGGACTGAGGGAACATAAGGCTGAGGGAACATAGGACTGAGGGAACATAAGGCTGAGGGAACATAGGGCTGTGAGAACATAGGGCTGAGGGAACATAGGGCTGAGAGAACATAGGGCTGAGGGAACATAGGGCTGTGAGAACATAGGGCTGAGAGAACATTGGGCTGAAGGAACATAGGGCTGAGGGAACATAGAGCTGAGGGAGCATAGGGCTGAGGGAACATAGGGCTGAGGGAACATAGGGCTGAGGGAACATAGGGCTGAGGGAACAGGGCTGTGAGAACATAGGGCTGAGGGAACATAGGGCTAAGGGAACATAGAGCTGAGGGAGCATAGGGCTGAGGGAACATAGGACTGAGGGAGCATAGGGCTGAGGGAGCATAGGGCTGAGGGAACATAGGGCTGAGGGAACATAGGGCTGTGAGAACATAGAGCTGAGGGAGCATTGGGCTGAGGGAACATAGGACTGAGGGAGCATAGGACTGAGGGAACATAGGACTGAGGGAACATTGGGGTGAGGGAACATAGGCACGCTCTCCATTGCAGGTCAGATCTGTGGGGAGGCAACCCTTTTCACACAATAAGCAAGAACATGTCCATGGAGACAAGAAGGTGACCTACCCTCCACCAGATAAGCTACGCAGTTACGCACCTTTAAGTTTAGAAGACATCAAATATGTGAAGCCATGTATGTGGAATTATGCAGCAACAAAAAGAAGTAAAAAAATTACACAACTAAATATATTGGTTTTGTTGACAGCGCTGCAAACTCTTGGCATTTTCTTGGTGAACTACTTGATGAACTCTCTTAAAAGGGTTTTCACTTCACAGCTGTATCATGTCAGGGTCAAGAAATACCCAAAGTGCAAATCAGGCAGAAAAAGAAGAAAACACAAATGAAAAAGTGTGCAAACCTTTGACTGGCAGTGTGTCTTACAGTATACTGCAAGTGTGTTTACTCTTCGAGAGGCTGCTGAGTGACATTGAACCATTGTCAAGCAATAAAAACCCTACAAGAACTACAAGAAGCCTTTGTCAGTATTGTTACAGTAGCACAGATAGCTCTCTCAGTTCAAAAGCGTGTTATTTTCAGTTTCCAATGATCTGAGGAAAAGAAAGAACTGCAGCAATGAATGAAGCATAAAGAGACTAGAACTGGGGCCAAAGATTATTTTTTAAAGCTTATCTTTTCCTGCATAGTCTAACTGTATGTTACTATGTTTACATTGTTTTTAAATGATAACTAAAGCCGCCTGGTTCAGACTTCATTGTGATTGGTTTACTCCATCTGTCACTCACTCTGCACTTCATGAAGATTGACCAATGGGAGGAGTGGACGGGGAAAAGTGTTTGTGTTTGACCATAGAGACGCGTTAAACAACAAATCAGTGAATCCAAATATGACGCCATTGCCAAAATAATACGTCAAAGGGATAAGGCCAGAATTTGATCTTCTAGTAACTTCCCTGCAATAATATTTAAAGAGCCAATACTGCGCTATTTTCTAATCTACGTTATAATGTTGTTTCCTCGTCAAAAAACATGCCCGAGTTGTGTTTTGCTTCATTTACACATATTTAACACACAAACCCTGCATATTTATTGATTCATTTCAATAACAGATTACAAAGTATGTACCAAACATCATATTTGTACATTTTTCTCCCCAACAGATAACCCCATCAAAAATAAAATAAAATAAATAAATACAATTTGATAAATAAAAATAAAACACCAAAATTAAAATTTAGGTTAAAAAAAACTCTACAATTAAAATTTAGAAAAGTAAAAAACAGCAAACCCTGCATATTTAATCCTTCTTTCAAACAGAAAACACCCTGTTCCACCTTGTGATGCCATGTGGTAATTCAGGAAGTGCTCCACTGTGTTTTTAAACTCCTTCATTAGAATCATATGGATAATTCCTGCCTTTGGACTTTCCCATCTCTAGTAAACAAACAGTAAAAGGAGCTGTTCACTTGAAAACTACCGCTTCATGACATCATAAGGCAGAACAGAGTATTTTGAGTTTTGGGGATGTAGACAGACTAATAATGCAGGATTACTCGAACATGTGTGAATGGAACTAAACACAACTCCAGATAACAACATTCCAACACAACTAAAAGTCAATTTTCCACAACATAGGACCATTAACCAGTATTTACAACGGCATTTCGCTTAGTTCATGTAAGGCTTGATAAACTCCAATGTAAACACGCCTCCACGTACAGTTCTAATAGGTGTTTTCTGTCATGTTCCTTGCAGAGACGCTCTTGCTCCATAATTATTTCTGTAGCTGGAATAAACATGAGTGTGCATGTGTGGGCGCTGCCATTCTTCGCAGATGCAGGCTGCCTGACAGATTTCGCATTCTGTGGGCAAATATTTCCTCACAAAGAGACCATTGAAGTTGTGCATCTGATCACCAAATGGGTCTGAACACAGCTCCTGGTTGCGTCAATAAAAATAATCTGTGTTTTGTTTTGTTGAGTGGTTTAGCAGAATCTGGAGGGCTTTCAAATTTGTAACACCTCAATTTGTTGTACTACGATGTGATAATGAAATATATTTGGAGACTGAATCTAGTAGTGATAAAGTCCATAATCGCCATGTTAGAGGCATGCTGCTAAAGGAGCAATAAGGAACTTTTTTTGGTGGAAGGCCTGCTACATTTCTTGGAGAGTTACTGTTCTGCCAGAATTGTTCCACAGTATGGCTTTAATCTAATATGTTTTGCTTCTTTTTTTTTCAAATACTACTTAAAAATCTACTTTCTTACAGTGAGTGAGTTTTGTTGAGCGGTTTAGCAGAATCAAGAGGGCTTTCAAATTCTTATACTAGTTACTATCTAGCTAGAAATGTTCCACAGCATAGCATTAGTCCTATACATTTTGCTTTTTTCTTTTCAATTATTGTTTCTAATACCTTGAAAAATATGAATTCTTACAGTGAGTGGGGTTGCGTTCAGGAAGCTGACCTATAATGCGGCTTATAGCATCACCTGCTTGTTTCCATGGCAATAGAATACGTTTAATGCCATACTGTGAAACATTTCTGGTAAAGCAATAACATCACCATGGACACAAGCAAGCAGTGGTAAAGGGCAACTGATTTCTTTTACGCTGCTGAATAGTTGCTTTTGTGTTGCCAGATATTTTTTCATAACTTTTTAAAGATGCAAAATGATAAAAGTGACTAAAATCACTGTGATATAATAAAAGCTGCACTTTCATATTTAGTATTGTCATGATACTACAATTTCAAATGAAGAAATAGACTCAATAATGATTCTGATACCACACTGATTTATCTTTCAACATTAAATCATAGTACTTTCTTTTATATTACCTATATCTGTGTAACCCCTCAGTCGTCAAGGTGTATACTGGCTGTATACTAGTGTTGTGGAAAATAATATTTAGATTTGCAAAGCCCGATGAGTTTTTGGAATAGAGACAAAGGTTTATTGTTGTTACAGCAGATATGGACACGGCCTAGACCTGCCCTGGCCACAGACCAACAGCCTCTTCCGCCCAGTATTCTCACTGAGTGTCTGCCCCGAGCATCTCCTAGAGCATCTGAGTATTTATACAGTACAGAAATACAAGTTACATACATATCGAAGCAGAGTGACTTTTCAACTAGTCAACTTAACTTACATTTGAGGACAGCTAAGACAACAAAGGACTTCCTGAGGGTGGAGACAGTTGGGTTTGCTGAGATTTTACACATGCTAATGACAGGTCTCAGGGAGAAATTACATTCATTTACACAAAGACAGATTGAGAGAAATCTTTAAATTTCCATCACACTAGTCTATGTGCTTTTATACGTGTTCTGATACTCCTCATTCTAAAGCTAATCAGGAAAGGTTCATTTTGTCCTGTGAATGTGACTTTTTTAGTATCGATACCTGCTCAAATGAGTATCTAGTTTCGATACTAATTTTAGTTTCTGATTTTTGATACCTTGGACGACCCGTTTCATATTACATCCCCATCAGTGCCCGTACGATTTCCTCATTTTTTACATCAGCTTCGGACGAGGATCACACTTGCCCGCAGCGGAATAAATTAACAATGAATAAAGTGTCAATTCTTCCGCAATAGCTGTAACTGCTCTTACCAAGCCTTCAAATGGACTTCTCAGTGTTTTAAAGGTCCTATAATACGCTAAACTGACTCTTGTGAGCTTTAGGCCATGTTAGAATGTTGTTTCCTGTTTATGAAGAGGAAAATAACATTATTACATAGATCAGAAAATGGCAGAATATGAGTCCTTTAACAGTACAGTGGAGGTTGAGTTGTTTACATTCACGTGATCTCCCAGACAAGCCGCGCTATATTTACCTCCCCTCTCGTGTGTGAGTGCTGGTGCCCTTGTTTGAGCTTAAGTGTATCTTATTTTAGTAATAATGCCCACCTAAATCAATCACTTTAGTGCTAACCTGCTTCTCCCAGCGTCTCCGAGTTCTCCCACTCCACTCATACGCTCGTAATGCCGCTAAATGTGGATGTATTTCTTTATTTATGCAGTGGGGTGGCTGATGTTAAATTTAGGTTATGCGTCTTCACGATGAGTAAGAGGGTTGGCAGAGAAAGGGGGATGGATGTTGTTGTTATGACGACAAAAAAAGAAAAAAAAAAACATAATCCCTGCTATTTAAATTGAATAGTTTGCCAAGATTTCTGGAGGAGGTTTCGTAACATGCTTGGAATGAAGATGCTGTTGCTTTGTCTGGAATTTACAGTTTCATATTGCAGCTGTCTATCTCCATGGAGATACTGAGCTGAGTTACAAGTCAGATCTGGGGAGAGACGAAACTGCTTACAGCAAGAAAGCAGGTTTTTCAATGTAGTTTAGTTACATTTTTTCATCTAGAAAATTTTATTTATCTCCGAAGGGTAGTTCTGTTTGCAGTCACAGGTCGCAGCATGAAGACCACACACACACACACACACACACACACACACACACACGCAGACACACACACACACACACACACACACACACACACTAGTACGGTATGGACATCAGAGCTCATGGGGCATAAAGTGCAAAGGCCAGGTACAAAACAGAACAACATTAAAACAATATAAAATAACATAAAAACACTTGCCAAACCTATTACACCTCTGTGTTCAGGAGCCAGATGGCAGAGGGAATAAATTAATTGAGCAGATCTATTTACTTTCCTGCTGGGAACAAGGTAGCGCCTCCCAGAGGGCGTCAGGGAGAATCTTTCTTTAAACGTGTGACTGAGCTGCTGGTGATACATTTGGTCTTCTGGAGAATCTGCTCCATAAAGAGTTGAGGTTGAGCAGGTTCAGTATATCTTTTAGCCATCAAAACACCTGTAATTGAATACTCTGGAACATTTCAGGCAACACAATAACATCACCATGGAAACCTGCCATCAAAAGTTACATACATAGTGTGCATTTAGGTTTACATAGCGTAGGATTTGCACCTGACGTCAGTCCAAATGAACTAAGACTTCAATGAGTGATTTATTAAAGACAATTTGTGCCTTTAATCCAGTTAAGTCGCACCAGCCAAAAAATGCATAATGAAGAAGAAAAAAACATGTATAAATTGCACTGGACTATAAGTCGCACTTTTTTGGGGAAATTTATTTGATAAAATCAGAGACCAAGAACCGACATTTCATCTTGAAAGGCAAATTATAGAAGTTACAGTAATAAAAACAACCCAGTAGAGAACAATCCATGTATCATTTGTTCATACGTTTTTTAATATAGAGCCAAAAATAAGAAAACGAAAAAAACAACTATTTTCTTTGTCTGTCTCTAAAACCAAAATGAAAAAACAGATAACGATTTGTTTTTTTCATTCCACTCAAACCCTGAAAAATAGTCTGAAAAATATGGGAGTTGTATTGTATTAGAATGATGCAAGTGGTCTTCATCAGTGTTTCTTTCTAAAACATGGTTTGCTAATATCGTTTGTATTTGACATTACTAGTGCTTTAGATTTTTTCACCACATTAGACATTAATGCAATTCTACATCCTGGTAACACTCCCTGACTCACCGTGTGCCTCACCCTGCCTCTGAACATCACAGGTCAGAAAGCCTGACTTAGAACTGTGCACTCAGGGCCAACCTTACACTGCTCTGAGCCAAGGTCATACGCCGGTCACTGGAAGCCCTCCCATGCTGACTAACCAAAGGTGTCCTATAGGCTATTTTTAGAAGCATGCAGCGTAGCATCAGCGCCTGTTGGGTTAATGTGGAGGTTAGCACAAGGTACGACTTAACATCCTTCAGTAGACCTGCAGTACATGGCCTGGGAGCAGCCCTGCAGCACCCGTCTCCTCTGTGCATACATGAATTTTAATGGAAGACTCCCCATTAGGCAAGACAGGGATCAAGCGGAAAAGGCTGTAATGGTACCCTCACATTTGCTATTTCCATTGTAGGCTGCAAGGTATGCTGGGAACAGAGGCTAATAACGGGCACATTCTGTACTCTGCAGTTACACCCTGTTATAGGAGTAGAAATGTCTAGTTCATTATAAGGCTCATTTCCATAATCACTCTGATGGGATTTGCACATAGATTTTCAATAATAAAAACATATAGGTTAAGAATAGTTATGCGTGATTCTTAGTGCTTTTTTGGACACTTTAAAGATGCTTAAAGGGGCCATATTACATTATTTTTGATCTTACAATATTGTTTCCTTATCAAAAACTTACCTGGAGTTGTGGTTTGTTTCATTCGCACATGTTTGACACACAATAACTGTATATTTACACCTTCACTAAAATCATTTGGTCGATTTCAGCCCTGGAATTGTCAATGGTCCCGTTTACATGAGAATTTTAAATCCAAATTAATGAATTCCAAATTAAATAGATCAGAATTAAACTATTCTCCTTCGAGTTTACATGGAAATATTAATTCCAAATAAAGGTTTACATGGAAAACACGTTAAATCGGATGTATTTAATTCCGCTCAACGTCTGGGGGTCGAGAAGGGTTCTGATTGGACAAGGAGACGAACGTATTTACGTCTACCGGAAGAAAACACACAGCTGCTACCGGCTTTTCTGTTAAGTGTTTACATGGTCTTTTTAAATCAGAATTAACTTTTATTCCAAATTAATTTATTTTTAATTGGATTTAAAGAGGCAAATCTCATGTAAATGGAGCAAATCTCTACCAAATTTTAAAGGTAAAAAGTAGCTTTTGAACTTGTAAACTACCACTACATGACATCACAAGGTAGAATTGAGCATTTTGAGCTTTGCAGATGTAGACAAACTAATAATGCAGGATTATTTAAACACGTGTGAATGAAACAAAACACGACTCCAGGTATGTTTTTGATGAGGTAACATTCTAACGCTCACAAGACTCACAAAAATCTGAAAATAGCGTAATATAGGGTCTTTAAGATTCACGTACATATTATTCATAGTCTGCGTTCAGTGAGAAACTACAGATACACAAACAGATCTTGGTTGTTGGTCGTGCTGTTTTCATTTGCTTAAAAGCCCTTTTTGACTTGGAGCACAGGTTAATTCACTTGTCTCTCCGCAAAGGTGTTAACATTGATCAGCTGCATACCCTGAATTATTTACTCCCTGGCGCCTGTACCATGTGACGCTGTGGACTTTAAACTCCAGCAGCTCAAACCAGCCTCATGAATCAGTGGCCAGGCAGCGGAACACACAATACTTAGCTAATTAAACCTCTATGAATCAAGCCCAGGAGTACAGAGAGGGCTCTTGTCCGTTTACAATGCTCTGATGTACAATGTGCATGTTAGAATGGGAACGAGAGAAGGGAGCGCTGCTAGATTCACTTTAGACTTTTGCATATGGTGAATACAATGATATTTTGGTATATTAAAGGTTTTATATTATGCAAAATGGATTCTTGTGAGCTTTTAGCCATGTTACCTTTTCAAAAATATACCCGGAGCTGTGTTTTGTTGCATTCACACATATTTAAGTAATCTTTTATTATTAGTCTGTCTACAAATCCTCTGTTCCCCCTTGTGATGTCATGTAGTGGTACTTTTCAATTCAACACTCACCTTTTACCTTTAGTTCAGTGGAGATAGGCATTTCCAGGGCTGAAATGGGGCGGCAGTAGCTCAGTTGGTGGAGCGTTTGTCCACTGACCCATGGGTTGGAGGTGTGATTCCAGCTCCCACAGATGAGTGTTGTCGTTGTGTCCTTGGGCAAGACACTTAACCCACCTCGCCCCCAGTGTCTGCGTAAACTGGTGTATGAGTATGTGTGAGGGGATGCTTCCTTGTTGTAATGCGCTGTGAGTGCCTTTAAAGTGGAAACGTGTTGTATAAAAATGTGACTATTTACCATTTTACCATTTGAAATAATCCAAATGATTATAGTGAAGGTGTCCAGTTTTAAAACAACAGTGGAGCACTTCTTGTATTACCACATGACATCACAAGGTGGAAAAGAAAGAAGAATTCAGCCAAAATATGCAAAGTTTATTATTAAACATGTGTGAATGAAATAAAACACAACTCCAGGTATGTTTTTGATGAGGAAAAAACATTATAACATAGATCAGGAAACAGTATAGTATATCGCATTAACCTTATTCAGGAAGTTGCCAGAGAGAATTTATCTGCCGTCCTTTTTCCAGTTGTATGAATTTGCAATAGGCTACGGATCTCGACAGAAATTAAAGGTCCTATATTACATAAAAATTACTCTTGTGAGCTTTTAGCCGTTAGAAGTTGTTACCTCCTCAAAAACATACCTGGAGTTGTGTTCTTCATCCACACATGTCTGAGTAATCCTGCATAATTAGTCTGTCTACATCTCCAAAGCTCAAAATGATCCGTTCCACCTTGCAATGTCATGTAGATGTAGTTTTCAAGTTAAGTTAGTAATTACAAGGCTGAAATGATCCAAATGATTCTAGTGAAGTTGTATGGAGTTTAAAAACACAGTGGAGCACAAGGAGGATCACTGTCTAGATATGAAGAATGTATGTGTTAAGCATGTATTTAGAACAGAATTAGATTTTGCACACTGAAATTAGCTGATGATGAAGATGTAAGGACTTAAAAAATACAGTATTACAGTTTCACTCCTTTGTTGGTAAATGAATAATATTTACATGTAAAAAAAGGGCAGGCTACACACAAACACACAGTTGCAGATGGTGCAAAGAGGAGACACCATTTGGAGTGGTCACTGTGGAGTCCCCCTACGGCTCAGATATGGCCTGATTCTGAAGAACTACTCATCTGTATCTCATGTGACCCAGAGACATTGTACAAGTGAGAGTTTGAGATGGTCATGATAAAGACGGTGCATAAAAAGTCAACGCGAGGAAGTGACACAGCAAAGCAAATAATTATAATCCATCCTATTCCACGAAAATGTGAGTTTAATGGCGCAAATTGTGCTCGGTACTCGGGGAAAACCGTCGTCCTCCTCGAAAACATTAGCTAACAGCCTCTGTATCATAGAACTATATTAGTAGGAGCTAGCGTTAGCGATGTTAATTGTACAAGCTAACAAAATCAACATTAATCTTTCTCAGGCATACATATTTTCCTGACTGTTGCAATGGAATGAATTTACATCGGATGTTGGGAGAACTAACTCGGATTTACCGACTTCCGACATTCAGCATTTAGTAGTCTATGCTATTCTAAGCTAATGCTAATTGAATTTGGCTAATATCTGCTAGTTGTAGTCCATGCTAACAGGTTGTAGTCTATGCTATACTAAGATAATGCTAATTGAGTTTGGGTAATATCTGCTAGTTGTAGTCCATGCTAACAGGTTGTAGTCCATGCTATACTAAGCTAATGCTAATTGAGTTTGGGTAATATCTGCTGGTTGTAGTCCATGCTAATAGGTTGTAGTCCATGCTATACTAAGCTAATGCTAATTGAGTTTGGGTAATGTCTACTGGTTGTAGTCCATGCTAACAGGTTGTAGTCCATGCTATACTAAGCTAATGCTAATTGAGTTTGGGTAATATCTGCTGGTTGTAGTCCATGCTAACAGGTTGTAGTCCATGCTATACTAAGCTAATGCTAATTGAGTTTGGGTCATATCTGCTGGTTGTAGTCCATGCTAACTGGTTGTAGCCCATACTAACTGGTTGTAGTCTATGCTAACTGGTTGTAGTCCATGCTATATGAAGGTAATGCTAATTGAGTTGAATACAACATCTGAACAAAATAGCTTTTAATTGCTGAAAAAGGTCGTAACATAGCCCTAATTATTATTTTAAAATAATTCTAACAAATTTTAGTTATTTATATTTCAAATTATATATCCTCTTCCTATCTTGTTGTGGAAATTTGCCTTTATTTTTCACTTTTTTATACCATTATGAGATATTTTGTTATTGTAGCACACTGCTGGTCAAACGTAGCGGATTTTTTTCCATACTCCGTTTCCAGCAGCCTCACTTACCATTGCGAGATAGGTCGAGCTAAGCTAACATCAGCCCCTGCCATCACATCTATTGATACATTAAGAGTATTAACCTGGACAGTTTATCCACTTCCTCATTCTCATTGATTATGCTGAAACGTTTGCATGAATGATGATAACAGAACATCTTGAGGATCTAACCGCCCATCTTTATGTCCCCTATGGACACTTTACGATCTAATATATAATTCAGACAGATGGGATTCCCTTTGCACTTGTCTGATGGTTAATGCATGGTCCCTTCCTATACAGTATGTCCTATGTGTCAGCTGCTATGTGTCAATCACGAAGAATCGCTGCACAACCTAAAGGGCCTGTATTACATGTTTTCTATCCAATCCACTTCATTTCTATAGCACATTTCATAAACAAAACTATTTTCA
The DNA here is from genome assembly GCA_034769755.1 of Odontamblyopus lacepedii. Lineage (NCBI taxonomy): Eukaryota > Metazoa > Chordata > Actinopteri > Gobiiformes > Gobiidae > Odontamblyopus > Odontamblyopus lacepedii. Next base: position 12,878,400 of record CM068354.1, read on the forward strand.
AAGTGCTGCACAATACACATAAAAAATATCTAGTAAAATCAAATAAGAGCAAGAATACGGAAAATAAAAAAAAAAACATAAAAATGAATAAAAGACACAAAGGAACACACAACTCACGTGGTGTTAAAAGCCAGAGAATAAAAGTGGGTCTTAAGACGAGACTTAAAACACTCCACTGTGGGGGAACGTTCCAGATCTTAGGGTTGGCCACAGAGAAGGCCCTGTCCCTCCTGGTTTTAAGTCTCATCTCAGGCACCTCGAGCTGGAGCTGGCCCTCAGATCTCAGAGTGTGAGCAGAGGAGTAAATTTGGATCAGATCCGAGATGTAATGCGGGGCCAGTCCGTTCAAAGCTTTAAAAACAAACAATAAAATCTTAAAATCAGTTCTAAAATGAACTGGAAGCCAGTGAAACAACGCTAAAATCTGGGGTAATGTGCGCTTGTTTTTTGCTTCCAGTTAGAAGTCGCGCAGCGAAAAAAGTGCATGTTATAATGCTGTTTCCTCATCAAAAACATACCCACAAGTGTGTTTTGTTTTGTTCACGCAGGATGTGCCCACTCTGATCTTTACTGAACTAAAGGTAAAAGGTAGATGTTAACTTTTTAAGTTGTTGTAAGGCGACCTGAATCTCTAATAAATAAAATGTATTATTATTATTATAACTTGAAATCCTTCATGACACAAGGTGGAACAGAGCATTTTGAGCTTTGGAGATGGAGACAAACTAATAATAAAGGATTACTAAAACGTGTGAATGAAACAAAACACAACTCTGAGTATGTTTTTGAGGAGGTGACAACATTCTAACATGGCTTAAACCTCACAAGAGTCCATTTTGCGTCATATAGGCCCTTTCAAATGTGAATATGAAACAATTTTGACACTCCATTGACATTTTTACATAACGGCTATAGAGTTTTTTTGTCTTATTGTCTGTTTTGTGTCGACGTAGTTTTCGAATAAATGAAAAAAATCATGAAATTGTCAATACCTCACTATAATTTGTGTAGGAATCTATATTGATCTCCAGTTAGCACTACAGAAATCACTCTCTCTTTGCTTCAGGCCTGCTCTCCCTCCATCTTTAGCACAGGAGGTATTCGTTGTATGTAAGTGCACAGATAGAATAGGCCCGTGTGACTGTGAGGAATGGCTTGTGCGTGCTGCTTATGATTGCTTTGTTGAGATCGCTCGCTGTGTAATGGCTGATCATGGAGGTAAACATAAAGATGGATTGAACAAGTGAGTTGACAGCCCACCAGAAATTTATCGCGAGGGGGGCTACTTAAAGCCTCTCTCTCCCTCTTTTTCTTTTTTCCGTGACTCTCCCTCGCTCTCTTTCTTTCACATAGTGGTGTTATTACCCACTCTTTCTTATGGAGTGGATGAAATCTAATGTAAAATGTTTTTTGACAGATACAATAAAGGTGTGTTCGAAATCCAAATCTCTTCATCTCTCTCTCTGACTCTCTCTTTCTCTTTTTCTCCTTCAGGCACTCTGTCTCTTTCCTTCTCTTTCCCCAGCTCAATTTTTCTGTCTTTCTTTCTCTCTCGCTCTCTCTTTGTCATGGCATTCTGTTTTATAGTCTATCACTCTCTTTCGATCACTCACTTCCCTTCAGTCTCTGTGTTTGTCTCTCTGTCCCTCTCTCTCCCTGACTTTCTCCTTCCCTCTTTCTCTGTCATTGCATGGTGGTATTACTTCATTTCTCTTTCACACTCTGTCTCTTTCTCCTTCACGCTCTTTCATAGCTCAGTTACTGCAGGTCTCTCTCACGACTTTCTCTCCCTTTTCCCTTTCTCCTTCTCTCTCCCTCTCTCTCTGTCATAGCTCAACTGTGTTACTCCATGACTCTTTCTCACTCCTTTCTCTTCCTCTTTCCCTCTCTTTCTCCCTCTCTCTCTGTCATAGCTCAGCGGTGTTACTCCATGAATCTTTCTCTCCCTCTTTCCCTCTCTTTCTCCCTCTCTGTCATAGCTCAGCGGTGTTACTCCATGACAGGCGTGTGAATAATGTATGCTCGCTGCCACATCAAAAGGGCTCTCGGTATCAAAATGCTGCAGTTAATTTTGGGCTTGTTTTATCCACATGTCACAGACTCCGGTGCTCTCGAGGTGACCCGGCTCTGAAGGGGAAGTGCTGTTTTGGGTGCGCTGGGAGATCAGGGCAGGGACTGTGGCATGGGAGTGGTTAGTTGTTAAAAAGAAGTAATAAAGTTGTGTAGTAAAGGTCATTTTTTGGGCTCAAGAAAGATGCACTGATCGACGCGTCAATTTATTAAAGGGCCAATGTTACGCAATTTTTTTATCTACTGTATGTTGTAATGTTGTTTCTTCATCAAAAACATACCTGGAGTTGTGTTTTGTCTCATTCACACATGTTTAAAGGAGAACTTCGGCACCTTTGAAGCTAAAGTCCATTCCTAGAGGTGGTTGAATACTGTCAAGATCTCCGCCGAGGCAACACTGATCTGTGCTGTTTTTTTGGCTTCTGACAGTATTCGACCACTTCTAGCAGTAGACTTTAGCTTCAAACGTGCTGAAGTTCCCCTTTAACACATCAACCCTGCATATTTAGGTTGAGTTTTCCTCTGGTCCATCTTGTGATGTCATATGGTCAAATCCTATGAACTGACAAACTAATCCAAGAATCACATTTCAAAACATGTTTACAGATCTAAACTACAGGGTCAGCAACTTTTATGTAGAATAAAATTTTATTGTCGTATGTGGCGGAAATTATGCTACTTCAAAAATTTCAGTTCAAATTGTGTCCATGCAAATTACGATTTCAATTTGATTTGGAGTAATCTGGCCACCCTATAGTGCAAATGCTATGGTACAAAAAAACTGCTGTTATATTGTTGTGTTAAGTTGACTGCCCTGACAGAACTGTGTGAAAATTCAACAACAGAACTACCAAGTTTGAAATGAATAATTGATTTTTTTTATTTCTTCACGTATACTTCACAACTACACACAAGAAAATCTATATTTGTACCTGCATATAATCTAACTTTGAATTTCTCTTTCTCTTGTGTCTTACAGTCCTATAGAATCCTGTCAGAACTTCTACAAAGACTTCACGCTACAGATCGATATGGCCTTCAACGTCTTCTTCCTCCTCTACTTCGGCCTGCGGGTAAGCTAGTATAGAGTACTTCATATGTATCAGTGTTGGTAAATGAGACCCACATTCTGTAGTGCATGTTTTAAACTGAACATGTATGTGAACATGCTGGGTTTTAGCTACAGGCGAGTTTACATTACTGTTCACTGACCGACTCTCATTAACACACACTACATTGTTACTTTGGTGTACACACAGCTTTCTGCCATGTTATATTGTTCCCTCATCCAAAACATACCTGAAGAGGTTTCAAATACCATCCATTTATATTTGAGTCATTTTGCAATCTCTTCCTGGCACTGCTTGAATCCTCCGTTCGGTTTCTGTCCAATGATCAACCCATAATGTGTCACCCATGCTCCCAGAGGACAATTCTCCATAACTATACAAAAGCAGGATAAAAACTGTACACAACTGCAAATCTGATGCGATGTGCAGCAGTTTCTTCAGTGGGATGCACACTGATTGTGTTGTGGTAGCGCTCTGAAGGGGGACTGACTTAGCGCAGAGGGGAGGGAGGGGAGACTCAGACCATCAAAAATAAAAGTGAAACGTATACAACATGTTAATATGCTGTTTTCAGATACTTCTTTCTCTAGTGAGCTACTTGTACAAAACAAAAATGCCAGAGCTACAACGTTTAGAGGTTGGGAGAAATTGAGTAAACATAAGAGCCACAGCGAGCCTTAAGGCCGCTGCACACTGCAGGATTTTTCGGTCTTAAATGATTTTTAATTGTGCGACAAAATATGCACACCACAGACATGAGGAGAAACTTATGAGACTAAAAATCTCTGTCTACAGTAACACGAGTCACTTTGAGGCTCTTACGTGTTCTTAGCTCTGCACTTTTAGTTTAGAAGTGTCAAAACTATGTTATTATTATTTGTGAAATGTGGTGCAATACTTCAGATACAGGATTTTTAAAGCATAAAAGATTGGTGATAAAGTCCACAGGAAGTAGAGTCACTGTTGCTAATCTGCAGCTTCACTCGATTTGTGCGCTGTGTGGATGTAAACAGACACATGTGGGGGGCGACTTTCACCTTTTTACTTTCAAATAACATCTCAAATTGGATTAATAGTGCGGTTTTGTGGACTGGATGTCATTATTTGTGGAGGACAATTTCTATGGATCACGTGGATCAGATGCTGCACTTTAAATTTACCACTTTATGGGAGGTGAGTAATAAACTCTTTATTTTCGCTATATCCTGAGTTTGTTTGTTGCGTTTCTGTGTCTGTCGCCCCTTTGCCCGTGACGCTCTGTTTTATCGGCTGTTACTTTCGCGTTGTTGATGTTTGGTGGTTACGATCTGACACTGAAACCACACATGAGGAGCTCAGCACCTTCAAAATCACACACAGACAAAAAGTCGGGTCACACCTCCCCGAAATCAGGGAGAAGAAATCGCAGCCAAAATCGGGCAAATTCTCCTGTAGTGTGTGGTGTCCTTAAAGCTATTCAGGAAATAGACTTTTTTAGTATGGATACCTGCTCAAATTTGTCTAGTTCCAGTACAAGCTTTAGTATTGATTAGTATCTGATTTTCAATGCTTTTGACAACCCTTCTTTGGAAAATAGCTGAAAACCTTACAGAATCTGATCACTGACTTGCTTCACTTTGTGCTATTCACGTTTTTATTGTAGCTCACGAGAGCACAGCCTCCTTGCTCTTCCCATCATGTCATTTCAACTGTCAGAAACATAAGTAAACAGTCTTTGAGGAGTTGTCTTCATAACTTCTCATACATTTTGATCTCAAACCTATCCAAACCGATCCAATATTACCTTCAACTTTAACTGCAACTCTGTCTTTTCTTCTTTGAACATAATACTTTGACAGCAGCGTACTCGTTCTTGTGCCGTCTTTCACGTTGGATGTCATTACTGAAGCTCACGGCTCAGGATACAGGGATTTCGCCGCACTCGTGTCACTTAAACCAGCTGTGTCTGTCACGAAGTAAACACTCTCTGAAGCCCATTATCGTCGCTCTGCAAAGTGAAGCAAATTCGCCGTCAGCCAGCTACATCGCTGTTCTAATTTCTGTAGGAAAAGCTACATCGCTCTCCAAATATTAACAAGTTTGATCAGATTTGATGAGGGAGCCAGCTTAAAGCCTCCCTCTCTTTCTTTCTCTCGCTGTTTCTCTCTGTATGTTTTTCTCTTTCCCTCGCTCTGTCTGTCATAGCGCCGTGTTGTTACTCCATCACTCTCTCTCCCTCTCTCATCCTCTCTTTTCCCCTCCCTGTCTCTCTCTTTCTCTCTCTGTCATAGTTGTTTTTGTTGTTACTCCGTGACTCTCTTCTCACTCTCTCTCTCTTTCTCTATCTGTCATAGTGCCGTGTTGTTACTCTGTCCCTTCCTCCCTTCCTCTCTCTCTCACTCTCTCCCTCACTCTCTCCCTTCCTCTTGTCCTTCCTCCCTCCCTCTCTCTCCGTCACTCTTTCTTTCTCTCTGTCTCTCTCTGTCATAGCGCTGTGCTGTTACTCCATGACTCTCTCCATCCCTCTCTATCTCTCCTTTCCTCTTCTCCTCTATCTTCCTTTCTCCCTTCCTTTCTCCCTTGCTCTCTCCCTTCCGCTCTCCCTCCCTCTCTCCCTTCCTCCCTCCCTCTTTCCATTCCTCTCTCCTTTCTTCTCTCCCTCACTCTCTTCCTTCCTCTCTCCCTCCCTCTATTTCTTCTTCTCTCCCTCACTCTCTCCCTTCCTATCTCCCTCCCTCCCTCCCTTCCTCCCTCGCTCCCTCCCTCTCCCTTCCTCTTTCTATTCCTCTCTCCCGCCCTCTCTCCCTTCCTCCCTCCCTCTCTCTCTCTCTGTCCCTCCTTCTTTCTCTCTCTCCCTCTTTAATAGCACTGTGTGGTTTCTCCATGACTCTTTCCACCCCCCTCCCTCCCTCCCTCTCTCCATCCCTCCTCTTTCATAACTCCATGTTGTTTTTCCAGTATGCTGCCAGTGCCAGTGTTTCCCCAGTGATATTTTGTATATATTTAATTACAGGTATTTGTATCGCTAAACAAATACCTGCTAAACGTGCCTTCTTATGCTCTTATTGGGGTCGCCTCTACATAGATCTGACCTGTATCTTGACCTGAAAACTCTATGTACTTTATACAAATTTAATACTCCACTGATACACTTTAATTTAGCTTTGTTTCAACGGAATCTGACCATAAAGAACCAAATATCTTAAACTCTTTTGGAGAAATGTTTGCTAATGTGCACATTAGTCTAACCGCTGAACATTCTGGCATAGACATACATGCCAAACACCCCCAGCATGATGTCACTGCAGATTATCAATACTGAACCTTCCAGGCAAAGGAATAACATCTCCATCCCTTGAATATCTTCACTGTTATTTTTATGCAAAGGAAAAGAAAAGCACATGAAAATGAAGATGGAATAGTTGATGAAATTCTATCGTCGGTCGTTCTGAATAACAATGCGATGAGTCACCACAACTTAACAGCACAAAGGCTCTTTCCTTACACATAAGCTCGCGCCCACTGCAGCCTCCCACCAAACTCGCCGTGTCCTGGTGAATGCAGCAGCACCGACCATCACAGCCTCACAACAGGCCTGAATGAACGGAGGAATAACCCAGGGCCCCGTACTCCTCCAGTTCTTCCATGACTAACAAACGTCCAGTGGTTTGGTTAAGTTAAAGAAAGGGCGTAACGTCTGAATGGCAACAAGCATTTTTCCTTATAAAAATTTGATAGAGTAGATCAGGGGGCTGCGAAAGGATTTACAGAAATAATAATAAATTAAAAAACATGAATAAATACAAATATAAATAACCCAAATGCTAAAACTAACATTGAAACTAGATACTCTATAGAAAAAGCATCAATACTTAGAGACTATTTCCAGCATTCATTTGGGTCAAATAACACAACTGTAGTTCATATACATTTCTACATTTACATTTTTTGCCACCTTTAATACAGACTATTTCATTCCAAATTTGGGAACATTTTGTCTGATTTTAGGTCAGATGCCCTTTCAGCTATAGCGCATAAGCAAATGCATGTCATATAGATCATATATATTCAAATTAGAATTCATTTGTCATTATTAGGGGAGAAAATTGTTTAAAAAATACAGTACTTATCAAATTTATTAGACCACCACCCAGTATAAGTTGTTGTGCTGCCATATTTAATTTAACAGTATAAAAATATTTTTTTTATGTTTCTATAATAGTTAATCCGCCAGTATATGCAAGATCTTTTTATCCCAAAATGATATATTTACTGCTAAAATATAACTATTGTGACTATCCATAAATTTTCAAGTTTACTGTTTTCCAAAAATGACACCAAAGTCTCATCCAAAGCAAGTCTCTGGGAACAGCGAGAAACTATTTGGAACTCAATAACAAAAGAGACTTTGCAAAACTCCATAAAAACAACGCAGAAAGAATTCAGCTGTTCTGTGCCCCAAAGGTGCTCATACAAAATATTCACATTTTGGGTTATTATTATTATTTGTCAACAAGGACTATTTTGAGATTCTAATTGATCATTTTCTTACTTGTTGAAATTGAACATTGAACAAATGAAATTGTTAATTTGAAACAAGTTTTGGATATACTGTGAAGTTCTTTATGTTTTCTTGTTTTCATGACAAGTGCTCGAATACATTTGTTAAACACTGTAACAATCAAATAAAATTCATCAAATCCATTGTTTTTAATGGTGTCATGATGATTACATGGTCGGTGTGTTTGCTTTGTGAGCTTGTGGACAAAAGCACTTTTCCAGTCTGGATGAGGCTTCAACTTGTCGCCTCTTGGTTCTTTGACAACCTCTCAACTGACCGCACCACTTTAACCCCATAATAAATACATGAATGAGGAAATAATTTCAGCATGAACCCTAAATGGTGTTTGTTTTTACAGTTTATTGCAGCCAATGACAAGCTGTGGTTTTGGCTCGAGGTCAACTCCGTGGTGGACTTCTTCACCGTCCCTCCCGTGTTCGTGTCCGTCTACCTGAACCGCAGCTGGCTCGGTAAGCTCCACGTTTTTCACTTTTTCTTTCAAACTCACAATTCTTCTAGTGATGTGAATGAATCGGCTCTTTGGAATGATTCCTTAAAGGAGTCGATTTCATTGCTTTCCCTGGAATATCCCACAGTAAAGCATCAAAAATACATAGCTTTGGTGTTCATTTTGTTTCAGGTTAGGGTTTATACTGCTCAAAAATACCTTGAAAAACATGCATTCTTACTGCGCTTGGGCTTGCCTTTCCATAGATCTGACTTGTAACTGTGGAATATTCTTTGTAAAGTAATGACATCTCCATGGGGACAAGCAGGGGACTTACCCTCCAATGGAAAAGTTACACACTGCACCTTTTAAAGTGAAGGGATGGAACTGAATCTCACATTTGAAAAGAACCAAATCTTTTTCTTTCAAATTATAGTTAATTTTTATCCCAATTTACACTGAACCAACACAAGAATATAAATAAATAAATAAATAAATAAATTGGAGTCAAAATAACCTTTTAATTTTTATTATTGTAGTGCAACATTTTATTTAAATTTATGTATCATTTTAATCTTAGCCTCGGTTAGAAATTAGTTCTCACATTGGCTTCTGTTTTTAAAATGTAAATAAATAAAAATTTAAATTTAAAAAATGAAAATGAACAGGTCTAAAAAAATTCAAAAAAATTCAAATCCCATAAAAGAGCAAAAAGTCCTGTCGCTAAATTCTTCCTAGAGTCGACTCCCTCCCTCTTTCTCCCTGTCTACACGTCCGCCCGTCTTTTATCGCTGTCTTCCTCCTCCTCGGTGTCTCGTCATTCACTTAGATTGTGTCTCCGAGGCCCCCTCATGGCCGGGGGCGGCACTCAGCCTCTCCTCTTCATTGGCAGTGACAGCGCTGGGTTGCTCCGATGTTGCAGAGAGCGCAGAATATAGGCTATACGCATTCGCCGGCTCTCCTCGCTGCATGTGTAAGCCTATATATGAATGGAAAGCCCAGACTGATTGATAATATTCAGCCTCCGCACCTGGAAGCCACATCATAGTACCACTTTCTGAATGAGCTAATAGGGAGAATACCCCAAGTCGCGTTACATAATGACCTACTTTTGTCAGTGTGGTACAGAGGCCTATATAAAACCAGCCCGGCGCTCGCGGGTAGCATCTGCGCCTTCCCCCATCTCGTGCGAGCCGCTAAGAAGTGTTATCTGACCCAAGACGGGCTTCTAAACAAATTTATCCTGTCAGGAAATCAATAAGTGGCTATCTTTAACTATGCTATTGACAAGTAAAATCAGTAATCCCAGCTCACAATGGACAAACCAGTGGGAAAGGTAGTAAGCTACTTTGATACGTAGAAAATATTTGCACTGTATTAGCCTAACGTAAAATACCAAATAACAGCCAGGGCGATTATTTGTTTCAATCACTGAACAGACGAGGCAATTATTTGAGACCAGGCGGCAAAAATCTTACTCTGCAAAACTGGGAAAATATGGTACTCAAATTCTTTTAACCAGTATGAATATAATTTACAGTTTTTACCTCGGAGGAGACGTCCGCGTTATACAATGGCTTTGTGACTACTTCGCCTACTTTGCCTCCTCGTTCTCTGCCTTTCCTCGCTCTTTGCCGCAACTTTCCTCTTACGTCACAGCAGCTACGATGACATTGCTCTTTCCTCCGAATTGCCAAACTGAAGTAATATTCGACAGAAAAACATACCGCGGCTGCTTCTCCCGACTTTTCCTCTGCATATTTTACCACAGAAAGTTGAAATTTTAAGTCATATTTTTTTATTTTTTTCACTGCATTGGAGCCATGGCGATCAACAATCAACAAAGATTGACTGAAATAAAGCATGATAGGCATAAAAACAAAACAGGCGAAGATGAAAAACGTGCAGCCTCAGTGGTCACGTCTTCTTCCTTGATTTATTGTTTTTTTTACTACATTTGAAACTCGGCTATTATTTGGTATTTTACGATATATGAACATGAAATCAGTTAAAAAGTTGGTACAAGTTTTTGAAAATGTCTAGAACATGGCAGCTTCAAAAGAATTCATCATAAATAGTGCAGTGAGAGCATAGACTGTATATATAAAAGGACATAACCTGCTAGCTGTCACATTCCAAATAAGAAGTGAGCATGGGCGCGCTTTCAGCTCTATCGACTCCAGCTTCAATTCACTTCGTATTGAAAAACCTCACTCCTCTCTCTGTTAATTCTGCTGTCAGGCTCGTCATTTTGGTCTTAAAATGTTTGCATAACCCACTCTACGTCATCCTAGCGTCTTTATTTCACTATTTTGTCCATAAGTCAGTTCCTGTTTCTATTTTCATATGGAACTCGATTCCAAATTCGCTCCTGTAACTGCTAGCGTCGCTGAGCTTCATTTGACTGGAGCCGAATGCTGTGGGTGACGTCACACTCCCACTAGTCCACTGCTTCATACAGTCTTTTCACATGGAGATAGATCGATAGGCACATTTACTGCTCTATACCGTTGAAACATCTGAGGCAAAAGTTTAACATCTCCATGGAGACAAGAAGGCGGCGGACCCTCCAATAGAAATGTGTCATAGTGCCTCTTTAAACAGCATGTGGTGCACAAATTTAGCATTTTTGTTATGCAAAACAAACAACCAATGCACCAACTGCCTTCGTTGGAGCACTTCTTTATATTATCCTGCTGTGATCTGGCAACAGTTTATACCAGATGCCCTTCCTGTTGTAACTGTGATGGGATTGGAATGGGCAAAATGAGTGTCTTGCCAAAGGACGTATTAACACTTTTATTATCACTTACGGCGAGGTTCGAACACGTTACTGTGCGGTTAAAAGGCGACTCCTCAACTCACTGTGCCACTTTTAGTCCCAATTCAGTAAAAATAAATACAAAATATATATTCCATAAAAATTCACTTGGAAGACTAATGAATCTCATTTATCACTATCTTGCTCAGGATTAATTAAAAAAAAAGAGATGTCAAATGATTTCTCAAATGATACTTTACGTAGTACACAGCAACCATCAATTCCTCAAACTCACAGTATAACATCTCTTCATGATGTAAGCTACAGCCCTCCCTTTTCCTCTTCCTCCTCCTCTTCCTCCTCCTCCACAGAGCAGAGCAGAGCCAGGCTGGGGATGATGAAAGCTGCTGAAACATGGTCTGGTCCCCTGCCTCCTGACACTGCTCTGAATAATTACCTGTGATCATTTGATATCTTCACACTCACACTTGGAGACCAGACTTATTAGCTTGAGAAAAAATGAAATGGTAGGGCTGCAAAGGGGATAAAAGAGTGTCAAAAACGTGATTTATTGTTTTGGAAATATGAGCTGTGTTTAGGCTTTAGGCATATAAGAAATAGATGAACCAACTAGCAGGAATTTCACAATGCACAAATTCAAATGTTAGTGTTTTTATTTGTGAAAAGTGAATTTTAGATCATGCAGATTTCCCTATTGACCCCATGCATGTATAAAACTTTATCTGCTTTTATGAACATGGTTTAATAGAACAGAATACACATAGCAATGCAAACAGGTTTCTAATGCCGCAGTGCGTAACATTTCTGGTGGTGGTGATGTCACTTGAATTCCATGAAAGCAGTGTAAGTCATACTTTTGATCGTTCTCCATGGAGATAGATACTGCATTAATGCCATGCTGAACATTCCAGGCAAAGTACTAACGTTAAACATCCCATAGAGAATCAGATCTGTGGAGAGGCAAGCTGTACCTGCTTTTTACAGTCTAAAAATGTGAAAAACTAGCACATTTTTAACTGTACCTTGGTCCTTGGTTATTCCTATTACCTTAAGCGTTCTGAGCTTTCTAGTTATTCACGGTGATGAGTTTATAAACGCTTTTCACAATTTTCAGAGAGTTTTCCCGTGGCGGTGACGCTAACAACAACTAACATGCTAAAGGCCGCTACACACTACAGGATTTTTCGGTCTTAAACAATTTTTAAATGTGACAAAATGCGCACACCACAGACATGAGGAGACACTTTTGAGACTTAAAATCTGTGATCTCAAAGACTGCAACGGGATATGTCTGTGTAAAACAGGCTGCAAAGCTGTGAGCGCGATCACGTCAACTGTTTCCTGTCCACAGTAAAACGAGTTGCTTTGAGTCTCTTAAGTGTTCAAAGATCAGAGCTCTGCACTTCTGGTTTAGATACAAGTCAAAACGGTGTTATTATTATTTGTGAAATGTGGTGCAATACTTCAGATACATGATTTTTAAAGCATTAAAAATTGGCGATAAAGTCCACAGGAAGTAGAGTCAGTATCACTAATCTGCAGCTTTACGCTCTGTGGACGTAAACAAACACAGGCGAGGAACAACTTGATTAATACCGCGGTTTTGTGGACTGGATGTCATTATTTGTGTTTGGTGGTTACACTCTGACAGTGACACAGCGCACACGAGCAGAGCAACGGCTAAATCGCCTCCCTGAACTCGAGGAGAAAAAATCGCAGCCAAAATCGGGCAAATTCTCCTGTAGTGTGTGGCGGCCTTAACACGCATTTCCCGGTTTTCAAACAGCGCTTTACTGTTACATACTGGAGATTACATTTAACCTTCTAATTCAAAAGTACATATACTCTTTTTGCATGAAAGACAAAACAAAAAAGGTTTATTATTGTTATACGTAATGGTCACATAACTTTAGATTTGATTGTGTTGTTTACTCAATATTTACAGTAAAATCAATAAATGCTGACATCCTTATATATTGAATACTTCACCATTGCTCTAAATATGCCAGTCAGAATAATGATGTCTCCTGTCAAAACATATGGCAGAATCTCACAGTATTTGATCCTCTTTTCTTATGGAGATGTGAACATACATAATTGCATCGGGACAGGGAAATGGGTGCGGTAACGTGCCTAAGTTGTGGCGTGCATCATCTGGTAGAGTTCGATGTAAACCTCTTTGCCTGTATATTCTGTGACTCTGCTGGTCACTATGGAAGTGTCCGTGTCATCTTCTCCCACTGAGCTTGTAGAAGCCTTGATCTTATTCCAGTAATCAATGAGCTAATCCATAACCTGAGCTAGTTTTATTTAGATAAATTGCCGGATTAGTTAGCAAAAAAAACACATGCTTAGCTATTGGGTGCTATATTAGGTTCATAGTTTGTGTAGAATTGGTGGATCGACAATATTCAATGAGCATTTATAGAGAAAGAAATGCCTGATATTGGGGCTGCTACAAACACTTTTAGGTAAATGTTGTGCTTTTAAAAGTCTTTTCTCCTGTCAACTGAGCTTGTGTAGTTTTAAAATGAGCTCTATCTGCTCTTGTGTGAAAAACCTTGCACGCTGCATTGCCCCTAAAGTTCTTATATTACAGAAAATGGACTCTTGTGAGCTTTAAGCCATGTTATAAAGCTGTTACATCATCAGAAACATACCTGGAGTTGTGTATTATTAGTCAATCTACCTCTCCAAAGCTCAAAAAGCTCTGTTCCACCTTGTGACATCCCGAAGCAGTAGTTTTCTAGTTAACGGCTGCCTTTTACCTTCTGTTCAGTAAAGTTTGGCAATTCCAGGGCTGAAATTATCCTAATGATTCTCGTGAAGGTGTATGGAGTTTAAAAACACTATGGAGCACTTCCTGTATTGACACATGACATCACAAGTTGGAACAGAGTGTTTTCTGTTTGAGAGACAAACTCAGCCTAAATATTCAGGCTTTGTGTGTTAAACGTGTGAATGAAACAAAACAAAACTCCAGGGATGTTAACTACTCCATCTACATTTTACAATTTTACAAGTGTTGCCGTTAGCGTTGGGCGGTAATAGGGTAATATGTTATCCCGAGTTATCAAAAAGTAGCAGCGGTATCAGTTTCATTACTGTCATTAAAAAAAGAGCGTGGGGTCTGACAGATACAATGCTGCTGTGGTAAATATCACACGCCGTGGACTATCGCCTTTTACTTTTTATTTCAGAATCTGCCTCTTCTGCACTTTTCTTGTCTTGGCGTGTCCCAGATCATTAAATGGAGGAAGATACGTGCTGGCAAAGTTTGGTTTGATCAGAATATAATGCTGCTATTCTGTTTCTGAATGGTATAGGTGCAAGCTACAAAATCTTGGTAATACCGTATATCCAAAATCAAAATTTGGATACCGCCCAACCCTAGCTGCCATACTAATAAACAATTCCTAATGCTGGGCGTAAATTGTGCAATATTTTCGATTGTTTCACTCAGCCCCAGCGCAAACTGTACGACCAATTAAAAGTTCACAGCTCATGATTCACACTATTTGAACTACTACAATGAAACCCTCAGGAGAAGCGACTGGATTTCAAACAGGTTTGATATTTTTGCGACCTACGAATACTGATCAGGAGCTGGTCGGGAGGTATTAATTGGTTCTCGTTACCCCACGTATACTACACAAAACACGACACACGATTAAGCCAAAACTCGGTACGATCTCAAAAATAGTTGCACAAGTGAAAAATTGGCTTAAAAAGGGCCAAAAATTGCACAGACAACAATTTCTAAGCATTATCTTTTGAACAGTTCTCAAAATGGCGGTTTATCCGATTTGGTTACTTCATCTATCAATCACTCTCACTTTAAACTGTAATACAGATAGAGTTCTAGGCCATAATGTCTTTGTAATATAGATTCAAAGCGAGATCTTGTACAGCCAGTTATGTGTGAACCCAACCTACAATATCTCTTTTTCAGTCCTTCCATCGCACACATACCCGCTCTTATACCGATGTACGCAGGTGAACACAGAAGACATAAAGTTCACTAATAGAGGTTCTGACCCTGGTTCCATGGTACAATAAGACCTCCTCCTCTCCGCTCGACTTCACTGTACGCCGTGTGCATTTCAACTGCCTTTACAAATGGGACATTGATTAAGAACAGGAAAGAGATGTACGGCTAATGTAAAAGGCCACGCAGAGTTCCTTCTCGGGGAAAAAAAAAGAAATTAATCTCCCTTAACCACTCCAACACTAGTGCGCTTACAGTCCCAGTAAGCCCTTCTCGAATTAGCGTTTGGCCGTTTGAAAAATGCTGTCAATTGAAATAGGCTTGTCTCATTATGGAGATACTGTTAGGAGGAAAACCCGATGAAAACAAGTGGAAGAAGAACTGTGCGTGGAAATTTTAAAAGGAGATTTATGTTGTTGGTGAGTGTAGTTAGGTAGAGTTACTTTCAAATACACTACCAGTCAAGTTTGGATATTCTTTTTTATTTACGCTTCTTTATTTCCATGATTATTCACTTTGTAGATCTCGCAGAAGGCATCGAAACTATGAGTGGATGCATATGGAATGTAGTAAACAAAAATAAACTCAGAATAACTCCAAACTTGTTTCAGTTGAAAAAAAAAAACCTCATCTTTGATCGCTGCTTTTCCAGAGTTACTGACAGCCGGTTTTCAGAGCTGTTGCCGAAGTAAAGCGTAGATACTTTCGAGGATTTAAATATAAAATTGAATACAAAATCTAAAATATACATGTTTTTCTTTGCTACACGATTCTTCATATCTTGTTTCATAGACTAGTAAACTTAAAGAAAAATACATTGAAAAAGAAGGTGTGTCCAAGTCCAAAAGATGTTTAGTGATCTCGGTTGTGATCACGATTCTAGTGCACGCCCCTCTCTCATTGATTAGTTTGATTTATTTGTGTTTGATTTATTTATTTTTGTGCACGCCTAGGTTTTATTGTGCAAGCACTGACGTTAGTAGCTTTACTTGGCTTGAGGCAAGTCAAAACTCAAAATCAAAACACTATAAGCTAAATAATTCACGACTCCCATCTCAAACACCCATTTCATTCTGTTTTTAAAATTTTCTTAATGTTTACTACTGTGTACTTTTAATTTTCATACCATCACATTATGCATTATTTGTTGTGGATTGAAGCTTAAGCCTGTATTTTGTATTACTTGTAAATCACAAGATAACAGATATTTTTAGCGTGTAATGAATAGTAGTATAGTAACATTAGCCAGCTGCGTGCTCTCTAAATGTTGAATGGAGGCCCGTCGAAGACTTCCTAAACTACTGCTGCCCCCATGTGGTGAGCTGAGGTAGTGCACGTTGATCCCGATGTTTTCCCGCTGAAAGAGGCTTACACTTTCTGACACTGGCATGAATTCGTTTACCATATAAGGTCTTCCTCTGTCGCCGTGGTTTCCCCGTGTTACGTCCTCTGGGTATGTTCACTATCATTCAGCGTCACGTGTCTCTGCTTTCACCTTGTAATATATTTTACAGAAAATCATGCAGGCAGGTTGTTTTTCCATAGACTACAATCCAAGTATTGAGTGAGAACAGAAATGCATTTATGATTTTCGTTTGTCAAGGTTTTATTTAAGATCTATATAAGACCTGTAAATTGGCCTGGTGCCATCTCCTGCTTGTCTCTATGAAGATTGATACGTATAATGCCATACTTTGGGACATTGCAGGCAAAGCTATAACATGTCCTACTACATATTTACACAATTTTAAAGCTGTTTGACAGGTTTTGATTATTCTCTCACTTTGACATAATTTGGTGGGATACCTGTTGTAAATATAAATGTAAATGATAGTTTTACACCAACCAAGAAGCAATTTGTGAAGGAAAGTTGAAAAATACTGAAAATAGAGAGCTCTATTTTGGGGGAAATTCTGTCCAAAAGTAACAATTTACACTTAAGAAACACATTTTTTTATTCTCTAAACATTATTTCAACTAAGGATATAAATAATTTTCTTATAATTTTATTTGTTAAATAATTTCTGTGTACATTTGGAGTTTTGGTCCAGTGAATAACGTATTTGCTAGATAACAGTAATGGAATTTCATAGGAGGTCTTGATTTCCAACCAGGAAGTAACATTTAAAGCTAAATAATGGCCAAATCTTTAATATAATGATCCTAGCTATGTTTTAGTCAAATGAGTATTCCTACTTGTCATGGACACTTTAAGTTACAATATTATCTGTACTTATGTAAGGTTATCACACATGTCCATCTATATAGATGACTTCTATAGTCTAGCAGCAGTAGAGCCATAACATAGGCATCCACTAGTCCTCCGTGTAACATCAAATACTCTAATCCGGGCGCGTACAAAGCTGCTTTTATCCCACGTGTAGATCCCCAGACGTTGATTGATAAAATGCACCAGCGGTATACAGTACTGGCCCACGTGACAGACCGGGACTAGCCCAGATCCTGCAGGCTGAATGGGGGAGGGTGGTGTGTGTGTGTGTGTGTGTGTGGAGGAGAGGGGGGGGTATATGTTCTGAATGAGCATCTGGCTGTAAGACACGTGTGCAGAGTTAAAGGGATTTTCTTCTAGTGCACGAGGATGTACTGTACTCTATGTAGGCAGAAGACTCCATTCACATTTTCAGATAAATAGGTCAGATGTGTTAGTTATGTGGTGGGGTTTGCATAGTCTGTTAAATTGTGCTGTAAGTATGAAATTCATTTGAAAATATGAAAATAAAATAAAATTCTTTGTCATTTTGATGCCTGTTGTTTTGTCAATGTCAAGATACTGTAATTTCAAACTTGATTTCAATACTATGGAACAAGCAAATAGTTTTTCATTTATTTAATGTATATTCTATGACTTACTTACATTATAAATGTATTTAGTAACATTACTGTCATCTTTATATGGCATCTTAAGCACCTACTAGTATATGCTTACTTGCATTTTATTCTCAAGTAGTAGGCGACTATGCACTTTCTGTGGCATTTAGCAGCCTCTAGTGGTGGTACTGAGTATTGCAATCAACATTTCATATTCTGTAGTGTCCTTTATTTGACCATATCACACACACACACACACACACACACACACACACACACACACACACACACACATATATATATATATATATATATATATATATATCAGAATCAGAATCAGAATTACTTTTATTCATCCCCGAGGGGAAATTTTCTTTGTTACAGATGCAACCGACCAAGAGCATGTACATCGAACAAGTTACAAAATACGCTAAATACAATAGATAAAAGATAAAATAGCTCTCTCTGGGAAACTATTTACATCAGTGACATATTTATGACTATATACATGTGTGAGCAGGGAATAGGATGAAAAGGATTGAGTAGTTTGTGAGTTAAAGTGCAGCGTTCAACAGTTTGATGGCGACAGGCAGGAAAGATTTCCTGTGTCTCTCAGTGGAGCAGCGCGGCAGCCGCAGTCTATGGCTAAAAGAGCTCCTCTGACTGGCCAGCACCTTGTGGAGGGGGTGGGAGGGAGAGTCCAGAATAGTCCAGATTTTGTCCAGCATTCTCCTGTCCAACACCACCGCCAGAGAGTCCAGCTCCTCCCCCACAACATGTCCAGCCTTCCTAATGATCTTCTTGAGTCTATTAGTGTCCCTCACGCGCAGACTGCTGCCCCAGCAGACTACAGCGTACATGATGGCACTGGCCACCATAGACTCGTAGAACATCCTGAGCATTGTCCTGCAGATGTCAAAGGACCTCAGCCTCCTCAGGAAATAGAGGCGGCTCTGGCCCTTCTTGTAAATTGCGTCCGCATTCCTGCTCCAGTCCAGTTTATTGTCCAAGTACACCCCCAGGTACTTGTACTCCTCCACCACGTCCACACTGACCCCCTGGATGGAGATGGGGGTCACAGCAGCTTTGGTCCTCCTAAGGTCCACCACCAGTTCCTTTGTCTTCATCACGTTGAGCTGGAGGTGGTTCTCCTCACTCCAAGTGACAAAGTTGTCCACTACAGTCCTGTACTCCTCCTCGTCACCACCGCTGATGCATCCCACCACTGCAGAGTCGTCAGAAAACTTCTGAAGGTGGCAAGACTGGCTGCAGTAGTTGAAGTCTGTGGTGTAGAGGGTGAAGAGGAAGGGAGACAGGACTGTCCCCTGTGGAGCCCGGTGTTGCTGACCACTCTGTCCGACACACAGCTCTGCAAACGCACATACTGTGGTCTTCCAGTGAGGTAATCCACAATCCAGGACACCAAGGAGGCATCCACCTGCATCACTGCCAGCTTCTCAGCCAGCAGAGCCGGCCTGATGGTGTTGAACGCACTGGAGAAGTCAAAAAACATGATCCTCACAGTGGCAGCCGGCTTGTCCAGGTGGGAGTAGACTCTGTGGAGTAGGGTCAGGATGGCGTCATCTACTCCAAGGTGGGGCTGGTAGGCAAACTGGAGAGGGTCTTGCAGATGTTGGACCATAGGCCTCAGCTGCTGCAGGACGAGTCTTTCCAGAGTCTTCATGATGTGGGAGGTCAGTGCAACGGGCCTGTAGTCCTTAGGGTCGCTGGGGCGCGGCGTCTTCGGGACAGGGACGAGGCACGATGTCTTCCATAGCAGGGGGACTCTCTGAAGCCTCAGGCTCAGGCTGAAGATCTGGTGCAGGACACCACTGAGCAGGACAGGAGGATATATATATATATATATATATACAGTGATCCCTCGCTATATCGCGCTTCACCTATCGCGGCTTCGCTGCTTCGCGGAATTTTTTACAGTGCTTTTTTTTTTTTACAGTGAATCTGTATCTTGTTGATAAAGAAGAGGAGGAAGGACTAACACTTGGTTGCTTAGCAACCATGATGAGAATGGCCACTGAACTTCAGCGTGCGGCACAAGAATGGGACCCTTTGATGTGTCGTTCATTGCAGTTCTCAAATATAATTGAAGGAGGCATGTCCGTTTATAAAAATCTTCTTGCTCAGAAAAAGAAAGAGTGCCAACAACTACCCATAACGATGTTCTTCTCTCGGAGAAAGACCCCTGCGCAGCCTTCAGTAGAAAAAGACGCTACAGCGCAGAGGAGTCAGGACGAAGAGGCGCAGCTGGAGGGACTGTGAAATACGCGAGTGACAATGTTTCCTACCTTGTATTCATTACTATATAAAAAATATTGTTTTACAACACCGTTCTTTAAACTATTATAGTTATTTGTAAGAAAACGTTAATATTTCTATTTCTTAAACACATTTTGGGCCTGAAAAGAGGTTTTATTTTTTGTTTCATTCTGCAGTAAAGTATTGCATTGTAAAATAACAGTAAAAAATAAAGCTGACTACTTCGCGGATTTCACCTATCGCGGGTTATTTTTGGAACGTATCCCCCGCGATAAACGAGGGATCACTGTATATATATATATATATATGATGCTGATATCTTATGTTATGTTATATAAAATATATATATTAAATACAAAATTACAAATAGACAAATATGATATTGTTGGTCAGTTTTGGACAAATGATAGTTTTGTGCTATATTTACTCAAATTCAACCAAGCTTAAATGTGTGCTGTGTATTTGTTTATACAATATATTTATACACATACATATGTGCTGTCCAAAATGACAGTGAAAATTTTCATTCCCAGATTTGGATGCTTGGTTTTCCACTTTTGCTTTGTATAGTAGTGTGTCGTAGTAGAGAGCAGCGTGGTGTTTTATGGGACCTGTAATAAAGTTTTAAGGTTGTTCCAGTCTCTTTAAACAAGAGTCACAAAGGCCATGGGAGCAACAACATTTAAGTGAGGCTTAAGCAACTGCACTGTAACTAGAAGATGTAAAATCACAATTTGAATTGGCACCGTTCTGTCGAATCTTTTTCTGTGGAGTTTGCATGTTCTGTGTTGTTTCCTCTGGGCATGCACATGGGTCAAATGCGTTGAAAGTTAGTAACGTACCTTACCTTAAAGGGCCCTTATATGTTATAATGTTGTTTTCTCATCACAAACATACCTGGACTTTTACTTTGTTTCATTCACACATGTTTAACACACAAACCCTGCATATTTAGGCTGTGTTCTTCTTTCAAGTAGAAAACGCTCTGGTCCACCTTGTGATGTCATGTGGTAATACAGGAAGTGCTCCACTGTGTTTTTAAACTTAATACACCTTCAGTAGAATCATTTGGATAATTTTAGCCCTGTAATCTCTACTGAACTAAAGGTAAAAGGTAGTTGTTAACTTGAAAACTACCACTTCATGACATCACAAGGTGGAACAAAGCATTTTGAGCTTTGGAAATGTAGACAGACTAATAATAAAGGATTAATCAGACATGTGTGAATGAAGCAAAACACAACTCCAGGTATGTTTTTGAGGTGGAAGAACATTATGAACATTATAACATATTTTAAATCTCACAAGAGTCAATTTTGTGTAACATAGGCCTTTTAACCTTAATACCATTTTCAGTATCAGAGTTTATCGTTTCTGAATTTTGGTCTGACCTCTGCCACTTTAACAGTATGTTTGACTTGTTGGACATCCTCCATTACACACAGCGTACTTCATTTTGTGAGCGGATTATTTTTCTGGCTTTAGTTTCATTGCAATTTTTCATCACGGCGTAATCCCTTTACTAGTTTTGCTGTTGTGTGTTGGAGTGAAAAAAGCTCATAGAGAAGAACTGGGGACAGCAAGGTAAATCTGTTTGGGCTGTTCGGATTAGAGCTGGTGCAGTTTAAAGTATTTTAGAGTCGCCATTTTGCTTACAGATACATTTAGGACACGAGTGACAACACAGTCTACAATTACAAGAAAATGATCATAGATTTTTGAGTGCAATTGATTTTTTTTTTTTCATTTTTTGTGGGAATATCAGATAGCCAAAATGATTCCACCCAGGTTACTCATTTACCACCGGATGCACACCGGAGTCAACCTAGAATCTCCCAAAGAATCTTGGAGGAGGAGGAAGTCCTGCTCTGATCTTTTCCAAAATGGCTACCGAGTTAGGCAAAAGCGGCAAAGACGAGCGCGCCCGTGTACTTCACTAATATCCTGCATGCATGTTTTTAGCAACTGGGGTAATGTATTTTCATATTTGTGGTTTCCAATTCTCAGCAGCCTGTGTTAAATCGATTTGAGTTTTAGTAGTTTCCTTATCAAAAACATACCGTATCTGGAGAAGTGTTTGGTATTTTCAGTTACAGATTTTTGAGTAGTCTTGCGCACTATATATCAGTCTCTTTTTAAGTAACTCACAATTTAAAAGTGGACCATTAAACTTTTCTGGTGAAGGATATGCCACTGCTGTCTCCATGGATATGTTATTACTTTGCTAAAAATGTTACAGTGTATGGCATTAAACTAACCGTATCTCAAGTACAGTTTTTATAGCTAAAAACATTCATTCTTACAGTGAATGGGGTTGCCGCTGTACCAGACCTGGGCATTGTCCAGCTCCCGGGCCACATATGGCCCTTTGTTTGACTCTGACCGGCCCGTTTAAGATAATCTGGAGTTACAAAATAAACATATTTCATCATTTTACCTCATGCATGGACTAAAGCTGCATTGCTTTTATTTTAGAGGTGTTTTTTAATGATATTTTTTGTAAAGCAACCTTACTTTTTCATTGCTTAATCATAACATACTCTTACACTCTCTCTCACTATACCAGGGGTCATCAAACTAAGGCCCGCGGGCCCACTACGGCCCTCCACACCCTTTTAACTGGCCCCCAACCCCTATGGCCCCCACCACTTGAACTGGCCCTATGAGGCAATCCTCAAAAGTTGTCGTGGCCTGTTTTTTTAAAATTACTTTTTGGCAAATAATAACATGTCGGCATCTTGTATTTTGTTGATTTTTTCAGTTAAAAAAATATATTTATATAAAGTATTTATATTTATATTTAAATAATTATATAACATATTTAAATTTGCTGCCGAATCAGCTGCCAAAATTTTGGCACCTGACAAGCTTGAGATCAAAACAGTGCCACGCATGAGTCCTGTAGTGCAGTTAAGGACAGCAAAATGGCTCGTGTTAAAGTAAAATTTTTTGTTTTGTTTTTTGTACTTCAGTGTAAGGACTGTGTAGTTTGTCTGATATATAAAGAAAGTGTGCTGGTTTTCAAAGAATATAATCTGCGTCGTCACTATGAAACCCGCCTAACCTGACCCCGGCCCCCCTTCACTTTCAGGAGCGATAATGTGGCCCCCAGAGAAAAAAGTTTGATGACCCCTGCTCTATACAATGCGATTTTTTTTTTATAAAGAAATACAATTAATATCATGCAGATTGAGTTAAGCATTTTGGCTCCGCCCTCCACAAAATTTTATTTCTCATGTGACCACATGGAAAAAATAATTGCCCACCCCTGGTATATACAGAACTGACTTGACGTAACTTTGCCTGGTGGTGTTGTCTGCTTGTGTCTATGGAGACTGATAAGTTAAATGCCGTACTGTGGAACATTTTCAGCATAACAACAATATATCCATGGAGAGAAGCAGGCAGCGAGAGAAGCAGGCAGCGAACCCTCCACCAGGAAAGTTTCATAGTGCACCTTTATGATTAGTTACACAGTGAAAGTAGTTTTTCTTGCACTATAGCAAAATATTAGCAGAACATTTAAAACCTGCAGTAGTTTCATTAGCAGGATGCACGCTGACTGCATCATGATAGCGCTCTGAAGGGGGAGTAACTTTGCTTGGAGAGTAAAGGGAGTGGAGATTTACAAAACATGTTAATGCTTTGTTTTCGCCGAATATAGCATTTTCAAAACAATAAAAGGTAATAAGGTGATCTAAATATGTTGTGGAAGCAGTTAATTCCCTCTTTAACAACAATTTCTTATGTATTTACCTAATAAAACTGGATAAGTAAATAAATGTACTTGCCTTGCTTAGAATAACCTTTATTTATACTATTTTTGTGCATTTACCTTATGACGTTCTTTAATCATAATAAATAATAAATGAATAATAAATGTACCTGGTTGAACTATTTTGGCGCTTTCTATAGTTAGACTGAAAAGAATCCGTGTTATGCTCCACACATGCAAAAAGACATGGGATAACACATGCACCCCGGGATCAGCGCTGTTATGTAAAAAGACACGAGGCAGGTGTTGCTTTGTTTGATAATCCCTCAGCGCAGCAGCCACCAGCAAAAAAGTAGGGCGCGCTTCACTTCTCGTACTAATGGAATGTTTAAATATGCCCTCCAAAGTGTGGCCTTGATGAAAGAGCTGCGTCTGAAAGTGACGGATGTGTGATTGTTTAAAGGGCTCGTACTACGCTGTTCTCTGATCTGTTATAATGTTTCCTCATCACAAACATACCTGGAGTTGTTTTTCGTTTCATTCGCACATGTTTAAGACAAAAACCCTGCATATTTAGGTGTTTTTAAGCTCCATACACCTTCACTAGAGTCATTTGGATGATTTCAGGTCTGGAATAGCCAATCTCAACTGAGCAAAAGGTATAAGGGAGACGTTAACTAAAAACTACGACCACATAACATCACAAGGTAAAACAGAGCATTTTGAGCTTTGGAGATGTAGACAGAATAAAGGGTTTTTCAAACATACGTGAATGAAACAAAACACCACTCCTGGTATGTTTTTGATAAGGCAATGATTATATAAAATGGCGTAAAGCTCATGTTATGGAAATCTTTAAATCTTTATGTAGGCACTTGTATAAGTCGTGTAAGTTCCATGATTTATTATCACAACTGAAGATTCGCTCAAGGACCACTTAGTCATAATATATCTTCTTTAATTATGTCTTTCCATCTTTGCTGAATTCAACTTGTTTGCATATGTTATTTTATTTTCACTTCTAATGACCCAGGGTTGTGTCTGACTCGTCCTTGACTCTGTTTGGGAACTAAGCTCCTGTCTGTGAATCTCTTGGTGGTATATTTGATGGTTATTATACACAAGAGACAGGGACAAACTGCTCTTTTAGGGACAATCAGGGCTGTGACTGTGCACACAATTGCTGGAATGAATCAGATTCTTTGATTTAAGACAACTGCTCAGTTTTGTCCTTTATATAGAGAAATTCCACAACACTCATGAGAGTCACTTTTGTGTAATATAGATCCTAATTCTTATTCTATATTCTGTGTCTCTCTCTGTTTCTCATAGGTTTGAGGTTTCTGAGAGCGCTACGGCTGATACAGTTCTCCGAAATCTTACAGTTTTTGAATATCTTGAAAACGAGGTAAGTAAAATAGGGTTTGCATTTAAGTCCACAAATGCAGTATTTTCATGTTTTTATTTTAAGAATTCTATTGAATGTCCGTAGTCGATAAATCCCGACGTTCCATTGTAATAGTTGGGGAAAATATGGATGCTTAAGAAAGTCGACTTGGTCTGCCCCGAACTATCCCGAGTTTGTGTTTTGGAACCCCGATGGCCGCTCCATTGCACTTTCTCTCAGTTTTCCCCGAGTCCCGAGCACAATAGAAAGCACCATTACTCTTACCCACTTTAGATTTGTCTAGTCAATTCTGGTTGCAAATTGATTTTAAAACATTACAGGCCTATTTTCTGACACATACTATAGATGTGAATGAGCATTTTTCAATATGATAACTTACAGGCCTGTAGAATTTAAACTGGGAATAGAATTGATCTGTTTATCTTTTATTTATTCTAAGGGAATTATCTTTGTCATAGGAGTGTCATTATTTGTATCACTTACACTTCTACATTTTGGGCCCTTATTTATTATAATTTTGTAATAGTAAATTGTAAATCCTATGAATTGTTTCTTTCTTGTCTAGCAATTCCATCAAGCTGGTGAACCTGTGTTCCATCTTCATAAGCACATGGCTCACAGCGGCTGGTTTCATCCACTTGGTGAGTGCTCCTGTTGGATTATGAGACCTCAGTTTGGGATCATTTAGACTGAAAGGTGATCAAACTGAGCAGGTGGTATAATAAAAATAAAAGGTGGCTAGGCTAGGCGACATAATGAACTACTTTTTCTTTCCTTTTAAATGTTCTCCTTTCCGCACCAATCATGCTTTTTTCTTGCTTTATGTTTCTCTAAATAAAACTTCCACTGAACAAAAAGGTTAACGGCCATAGATGACCTATGCTAAAGGCCTCGCCTCAGCCTCAGACATTAGAAAAGTGTTTCACTCCACCATGCAGGAGGTAGGAAATAATGAGGCTAATGAGCTCTACTGTACTGCACTGTACTGCACTGTGACTGTACTGCACTGTACTGCACTGTACTGCACTGTGACTGTACTGCACTGTGACTGTACTACACTGTGACTGTACTGCACTGTACTGCACTGTGACTGTACTGCACTGTGACTGTACTGCCCTGTACTGCACTGTACTGCACTGTACTGCACTGTGACTGTACTGCACTGTGACTGTACTGCACTGTACTGCACTGTACTGCACTGTGACTGTACTGCACTGTGACTGTACTGCACTGTACTGCACTGTACTGCACTGTGACTGTACTGCACTGTGACTGTACTGCACTGTACTGCACTGTACTGCACTGTGACTGTACTGCACTGTGACTACTGCACTGTGACTGTACTGCACTGTACTGTACTGTGACTGTACTGCACTGTGACTGTACTGCACTGTACTGTACTGTACTGCACTGCACTGTGACTGTACTGTACTGTACTGCACTGTACTGCACTGTGACTGTACTGCACTGTACTGCCCTGTACTGCACTGTGACTGTACTGCACTGTGACTGTACTGTACTGCTCTGTACTGTACTGCTCTGTACTGACCTGGTTCTCTAAAAAGTACTTATTCATTACTTTCCATTTTTTACAAATGACATTAGCAACATCCCTGGAGCCCCGGAGGAGGGAGAGTGTAAAACTGTATTATAGGTCGTGTAGATGAGGTGGGCATGTCATTTGCCTTGTCTAATATGTGTGTCGACAAAAATAGGCTAGGCTAAAATAGCTTAATGTAAATGTAATTTTGGGGTTATAAAATAAATTCACCCCACAGCTTTTCTAGGCCACTTTGTGCAGATTTCTGGCAGTCCTGATTATTTAAAACATAGGTTAAGTGTGCGATCACCTGATTATTTGACGTTGTTTTATCCAGACTAACCCAGGGTGACCAGATTTTCAAATTTTAAAACTGAAACACACCCAGGTTGGGATGGTTTTGTATAAATAAAATTGTGAAAAGAGCACGTAACATTGTCCTTTCTCGACTCACTTGTGGGTCAGTCATGAGCTGAGGGACTTCTGTTGCATTTTGCATTGTGCATTTCTTTTGCCTTATGGTCATTCTGAATCACTGTTTTCTGTATTTATGTTAAACAAACCACAATATGTTTCCTTCTTTACTGTTGGCAGGGATCAGATTGGTCCAAAATATCTGGGACATTTGTTGTATAAAGCTGTGACAAATCAGTGGTTTTGGATAAATCTGCTGGGACAGGGGACACAGGGCTCAAAACTGTCCTGGGGAAATATGGACGTCTGGTCACCCTGGACTAACATCATGGTGATAATTATTTACAGGCACTTCATGCATATGACGCTTATTCACCACTAGGTGGCAGCCTTTGACCTTTATACAGAGGGAACAGTCTCTGTTAACACATTTTTCTTGACCTACTACTGTTATAAAACTTTATTTACAGTATTAACTAATCATTCCTATTACTGTTACTCTTAGGTGGAAAACTCAGGGGATCCTTGGGAAAATTTCCAAAATTCCCAGTCTCTTTCCTATTGGGAATGTGTGTACCTGCTGATGGTGACCATGTCCACTGTGGGCTACGGGGATGTCTATGCAAAAACCACCCTGGGACGCCTCTTCATGGTCTTCTTCATCCTGGGCGGTTTGGTAAAAAACACTTTTCTTTTTAATTCCCTTTCCCTCTGGTCCCTTCCCAAACCTGCCTGACCCCACCTACAGTGAAAATAGGCCTAATATGCTAAAGTCATTTAAACATAAAAGTAATGTCATTTAAATGCTGTGTAATTAACATGGTTATAATTCTGTCTTTCTTCTGAAATGTAAACCTAGCTCACTTATAATGGACCTCCTGTATCTCGTCTGTAACGTTTGGCCTTGTCCCTTACTCCCTTCTGTGTCAACCTTCTACATGTCTGAATACATTCATTCGCTACTGTGTTAAAATGTGGTTACTATTTTATAGAAGCAGTTGCGGTTTCAGGACCTCCCTTCTCCCGTGTCTCCTCCCACTTTTCCAACAAACACAGGAGCAGGGAGATGATGCTTAGGCCCACCTGACTGTTACCATAGCGACAGCAGCCTCCCCAGCAGCTTTTCACTTTCTTTCCATCTATAGATAAGTTGTGTTCAGATTGTACAGTGTTGAAATGAGATGGAGGGTATGTATGTTATGATTGTTGATGTGGTCATGGCAGTCGAATTGTCTCTCATTCATAAACAATGACCTAATGTCTACTTTTGAAACAATAAATGATCAAAACGAATCTACAATTACGCACTATTTTAGTCTTGTTAGCAGAGATGCACTAAGCCGCAGACCAATACTGTATCAAATATCAGCTTTGAACAATAGCTGCAATTGATATCCTATTTGGACATTTATTTGATGTATTAAGACTGATTTACTGGTCGTAGTTGGCCCATAAAATAAATGAATAAATCCACAAAGCTCTTCTGTAGTAACTTGAGAGATAAATAACAGCCACATAACACATTTGGATCTGTTTTGTCTTATTTTGTTTTCGTGTTTAGGAAGTAAATGCTGTTTTCATTCTCTGCACCGGTATCGGATATCGGCAAATTTACTTGTTACTTATGAGCCTGTTTATTGTACTGAATATTGTCTTAATAATGCCATGACCCAAGTTTATTTAAGGAGAGGGGGATGGCTCTATGCTTAGATTAGTTTCATTAGAAAAGACCAAATAATTATAAAGATATTACACTGGTCCATCCTGGTGCTGACTGAAAAGGATAGAGCTGCTATTTGCTATTTGCACCATCCACTAGCAACATATTTCCAAACAAAATGAAAACATTAGCGTTGTTGCACGTTTTACCACAGACTTTCTCCTCCCTCCATCTCAGTTTCAATTCACAGCCCCTATAAGATTTTCACTACGCACTACGTTTACCGTGTTACTGTCTGAACTCCAATGTTCTCTTAAGACTAAACTTCTCCTCTGTGATGACCTCCAGCTGTGTGGACGTGTCCCGTGCGGTTGCCATAGTGATAGATGGTGTGCTTCCTGTGCTCTGAGAGCTCTGGAAGTCTTTAGGCCTCTCCCTGGCTGCTTCCTATCAGCAGCAGCGCTTGAATAATGACTCCGGGCTGGAGGGATTCTACAGCCAGGGATCAAATCAAAGTCACGTCATTTAACATTGCTGCTGGAGATGCATAGGCACTGTTACCAAGCATGACTCAAGTGTGCCTTTATGAGAGCAGAGATGTATGGCTCTACTGTAAGTGTGCAGAAGCACTGGAAGCTCACAGTACTGTCAGTGCAGATTAGGAGATGCCATTCCTTCGCTCATAGGTCATTAGAAGCATGGTGGGATCACAGGCTCTGTGTCTGTGCAAAATGCATCCAGCTCATTTTCCAAGCCCAGCAAATGAGTCTTAATGTGTTTTGCAGCTGTGGAACATCAGGTAGGCCTATTCAAATCCACCTGCTCCAGTCTCTGTGTTTGTTGGACAAAACATGGCACTTAGGTTTGATTATTATTGGAGTATAAATGGACTAAGATCTCAGGTGCAGCTGCAGATTGGAGATGTTAAGAATGTCACTTAACACTGGGGCTTAACAAATTGAACACAGCGCTCTCTTTGCTTTCTGTATGGCTGTCTCCTGACTTGCATACTAACAAAGCAAAGTGGCTCTTCTAGAAACCCGCCGCTGTGCAGCGTACTAGTCTCTTCTTCTGTCTCCTATCTTCTCCTTAGGCCATGTTTGCCAGCTACGTCCCTGAAATCATAGAGTTAATAGGAAACCGCAAGAAATATGGTGGTTCCTATAGTGCGGTTAATGGGAGAAAGTAAGTATTCCAGACGGTTCTGCTGTTTTTATGTGTGCAGTAGAACCCTCTCTGCATGCCTTTTTCTTTCTTTCTATTCCATGCATGTAGGCCATGTTTGCTCGCTACGTGCCAGAAATTGCTGCTCTCATCCTTAATCGGAAGAAATACGGAGGGAGTTATAACTCGACACGAGGCAGAAAGTAAGTGTAATCCAGACAAGGTGTGGTTGTGTGACTCTGCACCCCATAGAGGGGTCTAATTCAACAGAACAGTAAAGAGCTGGAACTCTTTAAGTCACACTGCGTGACTGGAGACCTTGGCCATTAGGACCACACGCCCACGTCTGCTCTCATCCTTTGTCCATCTCTCTCTCCTCATTCTCTGCTTTTCCCATACATTTGTGTTGAATTTCATTGCCTTTCACACCCTCTGATGCACTTTTATTGGAAATTAGAGATTTCATGACTACATTCCTCTTAAAATTCAACAGAATTTGGATCAAAAACAAAAATAGTCATGAATGATCTACTCTCCACATATAAACAAGTTAATAGTCTTATTGTTTCATCTGCAAGTACATTATTACTGGTGATCTTTTACGTCATCAATCTCAATGACCATTGCAGGACATTTTGCTTTCTCGTTTCTTTTGGCATGCCTTCGTTTTGCTCGATTTAAGCTTTCTTTTCTTTCCACTGTTAGCTGTGCCCCTAGCATGTGCCCCAGTGATCTGCAGGCTTTTTCATAGACCTGGCTTTCATGAAAAAGTGGTGTTCTCCCTGTGTCCGCTCGGCCATCGCACCATCACTGCCTGACTCGACTCTGGCCCTGATCTTCAGTCAGCTCCCACACCCTGAATGCTGGATGCCTCGCTCCCCATTGGAGGCTCTCAAATGCTTATGGCTTGCTCTGCTTGCTTTGGCTTTGTTGCTGCTTGCTTTGGGTCTCGTGCTTGTGTCGTGGTGTGTGAAAGTGTCTGAAACGATGTCTGTGTCAGTGTGTTTAAGTGAAAGTAGGTTTGTCAAGTGTACGCAGCTGTTATGGTGTTTGTACAAGAGAAATTTGAGTGCTTTTGTCGTTTTGTGGCTCAAACTTTACAGATAGTCTTAAGGTAGAGTTACAGTCCAAGTCTGTGTCTACTCCTCTGTCAACTTAGATGAATGTTAAAGGCCCTGCCTGATTTTTCCTGCCTTAAAACACTTGAAAAACAGAACTAGTTCTTATCTTAATGCATTTGAAGAATCCTATTTTTTATTTAACCTTTATTTACCCAGGAAAGTCCCATTGAGATTACTAATCTCTTTTTCAAGGGAGTCCTGTGCACTGACACACTCCACATTCATACTAGGCAATGTGGGTGAAGTGCCTTGCCTAAAGACACAACAACATTTTTTTTGTGACCGGCGCCCCCCTGTGGCACCTGGAATTCCCAGCGGTACTAACCAGGCCTGGCCCTGCTGAGCTTCTGAGATCTGAGGGGATCAGGCTTTGACAAACCCGTATTTATTCACCGTGAGGAGTTTATCTGTGTGTCACAATTTTGAGAGTCCAGAGCAGAGTTTTGAAGAAGTAACATGCTAACAGTGCACTTCCTGTTGAGCCTAAGAATTACTGCACTGCCTCTCATAATGACTTTCGTATTGCCTAGAGCATGATTTAATTTGTATCACTTATTATATAGATTTTAAGGTTTTAAGAGGCGAACTAAACCTGCTTCTGGATTTGTCATTCGAGTAGCTAAGGTGGGTTTATGTTTTGACACTTTAAAGGTCCTATATTACACAAAACTGACTCTTGCAGGCATTGTTAGATTATCTTCGTTAGATTAGGTTAAATTAGTGAGACTAGCTCTGTTGTTTTAAAATATGTTATAATGTTGTTACCTCATCAAAAACATACTTGTAGTTGTGTTTTGTTTCATCCGTACATGTTTGAATAATCTTTTATTATTAATTTATCTACATCTCCAAACCTCAAAATGCTCTGTTCCACCTTGTGATGTCATGTAGTGGTAGTTTTCAAGTTAACAGCTACTTTTTACCTTTTATTCATTAGAGACTGGGCTGAAATCATCCAAATGATTCTAGTGATGGTACAGAATGTTTTTGCTTGAGAGAAGAACACAGTTTAAATATGCAGAGTTTGTGTTAAACATGTGTGAATGAAACAAGACACGACTCCAGGTACATTTGTGACGAGGAAACATTATAACGTAGATCAGAAAATAGCGTAATACAAACTCACCCTGATATAATGACATAACAATCAGATGGTCACAGGGTTAGATTCCGATTACGTGTCACTTCCTGTGTCATTTCTGGAATCCATTTTCGACTTTTGCCGGAGTCGTGAGCCGAACCTCTTTGTTTGATAATGGCTGCCGTCAGCGAGATAAGACGGATGAGATGTTATGTTTGGCCACTGACCTGAGCCCGGGCGTGTGGAAAGGCGCTGAGAGAAGCTCCTGTCAAAACTGTGTACACGTCTCTCCCACACACTTTATTTTCTCCATCCACACTCGGCTCCCAAGACAAAGCACGCACATCTGGCAGCCATCACGACGTTCGCCGCTAAATACACAGATTACAAAGCCTACTCATGTGCAGTACGAGTCCACGGAGATCAGAGAAGACATGAGCCCCGCTGCTGTGTCATGTGGCGGCGTCGCGAATTTGTCTGTAAAAAGAGTGGAAATGAGATTAGGAGATTACGCGTTTGGGATGGATTACGCAGCAAACAATGATGTCCAGATTTAAATCAACGTGCAGTATTTGTTTCATCTTCTTACGTCAGTATTGGTTTGATTTTGGAAG
The DNA here is from genome assembly GCA_034769755.1 of Odontamblyopus lacepedii. Classification (NCBI taxonomy): domain Eukaryota; kingdom Metazoa; phylum Chordata; class Actinopteri; order Gobiiformes; family Gobiidae; genus Odontamblyopus; species Odontamblyopus lacepedii. The sequence goes on from CM068354.1 coordinate 12,911,121, forward strand.
TAATGGTGGATGAATTCGAGGAGCAAAAGTGCAAAGTATCACGTAAAAATTCTACGAAACGCGCCACGAGATTTTTCCACAAAAATGAGATTGTAATATAATTTCTCATGAATAATTTGTACAGTTTAGTTCACAAATTCAGCTTCGTAGATTTAGATTTATTTAATTTTATAGTTTTGACATCATTATAACACGCTTTTTAGAACTACATCTCATCAAGTGAAGTTACCTTTTTGACCTTTTTTATCCAAGGCAAATGCAAAAATAGGAGAAAAGAAAATCCTATGAGATCATTTATTCTCATATGTGTATAATATTGTGGTAATTTAAGATCCAAAAATCTTGTGGCATGAGATTTTGTCCCTTTCCTGTTCGTGAGACTGGGACACTGCACAATGAACATTAACTTTAACAGGAGAGATGCATTGTACCAGGTTGAAGCTAGAAACTAGTGCTAACCACCTGTAGTCCCTGGGCAAGTTCTAAAACTCAAACATACAAAGAAAATATCTTACAATGTCGATTTGATTTTGTGTAGTAAGTAATAATTAGCATACCATAAACCACATGCTCCTTTTAAGACAGAATATTTTTTTCAGCTATTAAAAATTCAGAGCTGTGGCCTAAATCATTAAGTTTATACAATAAAGTAGTAGACAAATAGTGTTATTGTTTTGAAAAATTCTTTCTGTTTTATTTAGCAAATTTAGGCCATTTGAAGTAAACTAGTAAAAGAGTGCAGAGTTTGAGAACTAATGTGTATAATTAATATTCTTGATTGTTGGGAAGAATCACATTTTAGTGTTTCAATTATTGTGAGTAAGTATGTTTTATAATTATTCATAAACTCATTACCAGCCAACAGTAATATCCTCTTTTTTCCTTTCTTTTGTTTTGTTTTTCAACTGCCAAATCAAAACACAATTTCCATTTCCACTTTTTGGAGTCTAGATTGAAATTAAATGACATAATTTTGCCTCTGAAATGGTCCTTATACGACTATTCTTATTGTGTCCTTAATATTCGCTATTAAATACCCACATAATTTTCAAATCTCAAATATAAACTACTTTATTGTAACTTCCATGTTCAACTATTGATCTAGATTGAAGACATACTAGTAAAAATTAGTTTAGTCAAGTTCAGAAATTAAAAGTAGCGATACCCGTGCAGTGATACCTTATCCAAAATTTTGTATTACAGATGCACTTATGTCATTACTCTGCCTGGAATGTTCCACAGTATGACATTAAGCATTTATTCATTGGCATTTATTAAATTACAATTGGTTTTATAGCTCAAAAATACCTAGAAAAAACATGCATTCTGACTGAGCGGGGTTTCCTCTCCACGGATCTGACCTGTAAGTTGGTCCAGTTTGGTTTTCACGAAAATAGGAAGGTTTAATATCATACTGTGAGACATTCCAGACAAATCAATAATATCTGCATGGAGAAAAACATTTGACCCCCACCAGAAAAGTTAAAGAAAGTAAATGTACCTCACGATGGTGCCTCTATTGCTCATCATAGGACTGTTCCAGCTGCTTTATCATTACTGTCCCAGCTTGACATAGACTCTCAAACTCAGACTGACAGCATTACCCTTTCTCCAGTCCCATCTTAATGACGAGGGTTACACTGTGTTGGCTCCTCTGTATTTGAGGCCTGTTTTTTCCATTATACTTCCATTAGCTACAGAAACTGGCCTCACCCCTGTCTGAACTCTGCCATGGCCCTTTGAACCAGACATCCACACTCTGCTACTCCCTGGTTGTTTCCAATATGTAGACGTGGGAAGGGTATAGCCAAAATATCATCACTTGTGTAACTTTTCTGGTGGAGGGTCCGTGAAATGCTTTTCTCCATGGAGATGTTATTGCTTTGTCTGGTATGTTTCACAGTATGGTATTAAACCTTTCTATTTTCATGGAGACTAACTAAACCAAGGTACGGGTCAGATCTGTAGAGAGGCGACCCTGCTAACAGCCAGAATGCCTGTTTTTCTAGGTGTTTTTGAGCTATTAAACCACCTGTAATTAAATAAATGTTAATGAATAAATGTTTAAAGGGCCACTAAACACCCAAATCCCTTTTTTTCTACTGATTAGCTGTGTAAATGGGTCTAAAATAGAAATGTATACGTATTCCTGGTGTTATTTTAGCATTTTAGTGTATATTTGTTAAAAATCAGACTGTATGGACAGTACGTTTGAATTTTTGGGTTGGACTAACGGACGCCAATGAGTCAGATGCAGGTTATTACGAGACGTGTGCAGCCATTGGCGTCTACGGGTGGTACGTGAGGAGCCCCTCTCACCCCTGCCCCTACCTGGCACCGCTAGTCACTGCGATGTCCCCCTGTGTCTGGAGAAAAGGGAAACGGAGTGATCCAAGCACAAATGTTCGCTCTGTTTCAAAGTCTGGAGCGCACTGATCCGCACCGTGTTGGAGTAATGTAGCTGTCAGTCGGCTGTCAATCATCGCTCCAGAGCCCGCCCCACACTCGCTCAAATTTTGGGGGTTTCAAATTTTTGGGGTTTCAAATTTTAGGGGATTCAAATTTTGGGGGTTTCAAATTTTGGGGGATTCAAATTTTGGGGGTTTCAAATGTGGAGGGATTCAAATTTTGGGGGTTTCAAATTTTGGGGCATTCAAATTTTTGGGGTTTCAAATTTTGGGGGATTCAAATTTTTGGGGTTTCAAATTTTGGGGATTCACATTTTGCTTAGGGGTGGAATTAACTTTCGGGAGGGTGTTTAATGGCTCTTTAATGTCATGCTGTGGAACATTCCAGGCAGAGCAGTGACATTTCCATAGAAACAAGCAGGTGACGGACCCCCAGCTAAAAAGTTGCAGATTGTACCTTTAAAAATGATTACTGAATTGGAAAGAGAAGTGGTTTGACTAATTGAAAATAAGAGAAATTAAAGTAATTCTGCTTTAACATTTGATTTAGCGAATATCATCTGTCAAACGAAGCATTGAATAAACACACAGATTAACGTGAAGTAAAAATGACATCATATCCGAAAAACACCCATAAAGTATTAACACGCTCGCTCATTAACAAAATTAACTGATTTTTTGAGTCATCCAGGAATACGATATTAACAAACACAGAACTCCATCTGTTTTTGTTTAAAGTGCGCATGACAGGTTTGGATGATTCTCCAATTTTGACCTAATTTGGACAGATAATACATGTAATAAATATAAATGTTACTTTTACACCAATCAAGAAGCAATTTGTGAAGAAAAGATTAAAAACATGTTGAAAATTACACTAAATGGAGCATTCTATATTAATTAGATCACACTTGGGAGAATTCTTTCACAAGAACATGTTATTTCTGATATTTTCAACATAATTTCAACTAAATTAAGGTGTTTTCTTATCATTAGTGGAGTTTTGGCCATGTATAGGTAACAGTTATGGAATTCACTAGTGTGATGTCCTGATTTCTAACCAGGAAGTAAAATTTGAAACCTGCCAAACAAGGAAAACTATTGAAACTATTTTTTAGCTAAATCTTAAAATAATGATCTGAACTGTGAGTGGTCTAACCTGTAGAGATGGGACGAGAAGACACAATTTCCACAAGACGAGAAACGATACGAGATTGGGACTATGAGAACAAGACGAGATGAGATTTTAACTTAATTCCTAATATACTGCAAAAAACAAAATCTTTTCAGTCTAAAATGACTCGGATTAAGAAAGTTTGACCATGATTTGAGTAAATTTCACTTGACAAGTAAAATGATCTGCCAGTGGAATAAGATTTTTGTACTTAAAATATGAAAATACATCTTGCTGCACTTAAAATAAGAAAAACAACTACTTTTTGCACTTAAAATAAGAAATAAAATCAAATGTTGCTTGAATTGCGAAAAAAAACAACAAACTTATTCCACTGGCAGATAATTTCACTTGTGAAGATGAATCTGCTCAAATAAAGTAAAATGTTCTTAATTTAAGTCATTTTAACTTACTTAGATATTGTTTTTTGCCAGTTCAGTCTCCACTTTGACCACATATTTTTTTATTCAATTGATTTCATATTTTTGTTGCCGTCCTAGTACCACTTTTTGGAACCGTAAGAGATGTAACTCACCAACACGTAAGCTTTTTTGTCTAATCCAAATGTTAACACACATACACACACACACACACACAAAAAAAAACACAAGATAATTTTTCTCTGTACATAGTCTTGTGGCAATTTTGTCTCACGGGATTTTGTGGTACGAGATTTTACACCATCCTTACTAACCTGTCAAACGCACTTTAACTTCCTGTAACAAAAGCAAGACGTTTGATCAAAAGTTCCACGCCCGATATCTTTGCGAAAATTCGATTCAAATGTTTTCTTCAGATATTTGTCGAGAAGATCCTGCAGTATAATCTGTATACTATTTAAATGAGATGATTACAGATGAGGATTAGAGCAGTAGAAGTCAGAGTCCCGCGTCACAGAGGTTTGAGCTGTAGTTCATTTTCTGTGTCCTCCTTTGCTGCATGGTCTGTGTGCATGCTCTTTTACCCCTTAGACTTTGTGCTTTTGGATTGTTGTGTGTGGATTTCTGGAGTGATTTATTATTATGATTATGTGATTGATTTAAAAATGTTGAACAAGGATAATAATATGTATAATATGTTACCTGCTCTTGTTAATTTCACTGTGTATTCACAAGAATTCCACTTGATTTGACCAGAGTTAGCAGTTAGGGAACAATATTTGTAAAATGTCTGAAGTTTTCCTCTTCTGAAATGAAAGATATGTCTTGTTTATTTATTCCACTCATTTGTCGGTGCTAGTTAGGGCTGCAACTAACTGTTATTTTAGTAATCGAATAGACAGCAATTTTTTTTTTCGATGAGCCACCTAGTCAAATGATGGTTTCTACTGTAAATACATTTTAACCAAATAAAAGTTGATCTTTGAGGCTTCAAGATGGAGAATATTTACAAAAGTCTATTAACGATCACAATCATGAAGAAATTATTATTTTTTAAGATTTTGATTTAATAATTCCACACTGTTTTAGAGTCTATATTTTCCAGATAACGACTGCAATGATCAAATATGATTACAGTTATTTTAGTTGTCAATTACTCGTCACAAAGGCTGAACTGAATGTATAAAACTTACCAACTGTAGCTAAGGTCTCTACAAACATGTTTTTGCATTAAATTCTTATAAGAGTTAAGGAGTTCAAATGTTTCTTTCTTTCATTCTTCTTACAAGTGCTACTTATACTCTCTTTGTTCAAAAATAAGTAGTTCATCTAATAACAATACCTTTCTAAAATGCTTAAAGGGGAACTCCGGCACATTTGAAGCTTAAGTCCATTCCTAGAGGTGGTTGAATACTGTCAGAAGCCAAAAAACATCACAGATCAGTGTTGCCTCGGTGGAGATCTCGCTGTGGTAGTGAGTCTGTCAAGACAACAAACTAGCGTAGTGATGGGGGCAAGTTCTTAGCTTCCACGTAAAACTCCAATTTTCACAGAAGAGGCTTAATACCACTTTCTAACCCATTTTACAACATGCACACTGCACATGCGAAAGCCCAAAAGACTCGATCGCCGATGTCGTTTCTAATCCCATTTATTCACAAGTGAATTATTTTTTGAAAATCGCTAAAAAAATTAATTCCCGAACCATTTTCTTTCAACAACTTTCAGTTTCTATTGTTCTTCACCGTCAGTAGTCGATCCTCACTTGTTGCTTCTGGCGGCTACTAGCAGTTTGCAGCCACTGGAGTCGGTGATAGAGTCTTTTGGGCTTTCGCATGAGCAGCGGGAAATCAACAGAGGTAAGGCTAAGGCTGCTTATAAAGTTGTTTTATAACGTTTCCAGACCAATAATGAGTTAACCAGGCAGAGTGTTTTGTTTGTTAGACTCGTGGCTGTTGTAAGATGGGTTATAGTGGTGTCTGTGCAAATTGGTGTTTTACGTTGAAGTTAAGAACTTGCCCCCATCACTACACTACTTTGTTGCCTTGACAAACTCACTGCCACAGTGAGATCTCTGCCTAGGCCACATTGATCTCTGCTGTTTTTTGGCTTCTGACAGTATTCGACCACCTCTAGCAATGGACTTAAGCTTCAAACGTGCCGGAGTTCCAACGAAGGCAACGTCTGTGACCACCATTTAACCCCAGAGCATCTCAAAATCCACTCATCTGCCCCTCTTTAAACCTGTCAGCAGTTGTAGTAATAGTAGTAGAATCACTGTGCCAAGTCTACATACCCGTCCCTGCCAGTCCATCTGCTTTAAAGTCTCCGATCCGCCCCAACATCTCATCTAACATCCGTAAAGATTTATACGTCTTTAGACTGCTCCATATATTTGAGCTCACTGTTAAAGGTTAATCTCTTATCCAGACTTTTAACTCTTCCTTCTGTAAGTGCTCCAACGTGGATCCAAGTAAACGTGTCATAACAAATCAAGCTTCGCGATACATACTCACATGTGACCGCAGAGTGTAACGTAATCTGCCCGGTCCCCATAAGTGCGGAGTGCTTCAGTAGCCAGGCTTTCCAAACTGAAGTGGCTCTATTGTCTCAGTCAGAGTTTGGATAATGAGACTTTCTGCAGACGGTCCAACCAAATTCCTGTCAATAAGAGGTTTACCTGAGTTTACAAGAGATGTTAGTTATATGGTAGCTAAATGTCATGTCTCGATTGTCTCGTATTGGATATTGGTGCAGGCGGTGAAAGGACTGAGGTTGTCAAAAGCAGGTATTGATACTAAAAAGTCACATTCACAGGACAAAATGAACCTTTCCTGAATAACTTTAGAATGACCTTGAGCTGCATCAGAACAACTATAAAAGCACATAGACGAGTATACGCCCCTGCACCATTCTGGAACCTACCTGGACCACTGAGGAATTATACTTATATACTACAGGCTGCATGGTAATATTCAAAAAAGTACTATGATTTAAAGGTGCACCATGCAACGTTTCTGGTAGAGGGTCTGCAACCTGCTGGATTCCATTTACAGTTTTGTTTTTCGAGAATTCGAGAAATTCTACAAGCAGCCACATCTCCAGGCCAAGTTACGGGTCAGATCTGTGGAGATATGGGCCCGCTCGCAGTAATAATACATGTTTTTTTGGCAGTTTTGACAAACAAAAACTCCTATAACTGAAGAAAAACAAAATATATTTGTTTAACGCCATACTGTAGCATTAAACATCAAACACACCAGGTGAAAGGTGAAAGTTTTTGGTTGGGGATCCGTCACCTGCTTGTTTCCGTCATTACTCTGCTTGGAATGTTCCACAGTATGACATTAAACAGCTCTACCTTATATTTATTAAATTCTAGGTGGTTTTACTGCTCAAAAATACTTAGAAAAACAAATTCTGACTCTGAATGAAATTGCCTCTCCACAGATCTGACCTATAACTTGGTCTAGTTTGGTCTCCATGAAGATAGAAAGGTTTAATACCATACTGTGAAACATTCCAGACAAAGCTCCATGGAGACAAGCTGATGGAAGACCCTCCCCCAGAAAGATTACACAGGGCACCTTTAATGCAGAAAATTACATTCTATTGTCTAAAGAAAGACAATAGAAAGTTTTTTATGATCAAAATCAAGTTTAAAATGTTAAAACTATGACAACAGTAGAAAGGACACAACCTCATGTGAGAAGTCTTCGAGTCTGACTGAGCTGTAATGAGTCCAGCGCTGTGCAGGCCTGTGCCAAACTCACTGCTGATTTATAACGCTCTCTTGTCACAGACTTTTAGCAAAGCTGTGTTTAAGAGTATGAGAATATTGACGTACATGTCTTTGTCAACATCCATTCTGTCCACACAACAGCGGTTTGGCCCAAAGGGGAGTTTCTATAGAGAGCGGATGACAGTCCAGCCGCTGTGGCTTCTGTAATTATATCTTACATTTTCTAAAGTGGTTCAAAGTTGAGTGTTTGATTGCACTTGTCGTACACTTTCATTTCATGGGGGAAAATGTTCACTTTTATGGCAAGAATCATATAATTCAGTTCCTGAAGAAATGTTCTTTGACAGTTGGATATTTTTCCCTTCTACATTTAGTTAGATTTCTGAGTGCTTTGGTTTAACTGATTATCTTTGGGAGGCATGCCAGCGTCCGCACTCATTTATGTTGCACACTCAAGCTGATTTGTTCCCCCTTCCAGGCACATAGTGGTCTGTGGTCATATCACCCTCGAAAGCGTCTCCAACTTCCTCAAAGACTTCCTACACAAGGACAGGGATGATGTCAATGTAGAAATTGTTTTTCTCCATAAGTAAGTCCATCTTTTCCTTTGCAGCCAATGTAATATGTGCCCCAGAGTTCTGTGCACACATCATGGCCACACTAACCCTCTGTACTCATCTGCACTCAGTATTTCCCCTAATCTTGAGCTGGAAGCCTTGTTCAAACGCCACTTTACCCAAGTTGAGTTCTACCAGGGATCTGTCCTCAACCCCCACGATCTGGCGCGAGTCAAGGTACACCACAGACCCACCAGGAGCCTCTGTAATGGGCCGTAGATAAACTAAAGAGATAACTTTATTACTCCTTTGTGCATAGATCGAATCTGCAGATGCTTGTTTAATCTTGGCAAACAAATACTGTCCAGACCCAGATGCTGAAGATGCCTCCAACATCATGAGGTGAGCTTCTTCTACTTCTGTTTACTGTCACGCCTATTTAAGGTGTTGTGACAATGTGTGCTAATGTAAAATATTCTATATGGACTTTAGGGTCATCTCCATCAAGAACTACCATCCGAAAATCCGAATCATCACACAGATGCTGCAGTACCACAATAAGGTAAAGCTGTGTGGAGCTCATTATCATCACTTTTAATACCTACCTTTATACAAATACAATGGAGATTACAAAGTGGGGTTACATCACATGGACACATAATAAATAAATATAGCTCACTAGTATGTAGTACTGAAAGAATCCATTAGATGGCGACAAGCTCTTTGGATGAGACACTGCAAATGTACAACAACAATTATATGGGCACCTATCGAACTCAAAACTTAGTAGTACTATTCTTTGAAACTTAACATAAAAACTTAACATAAAAGTAAATGGTATCAACTTTTTGTGAATGATTTGTAAGTATGTGTTATATGGCTATAATAATAATAATTAAAAACCTCAGCTTAATGAAATGGCCTCAACTACAACTACTTTCATACACTTGTGATTTACAGCCATGTAATGTTGCAATAATAAAATGTTGAATCAAAACTTCTAAGTAGCTGTAGTGAAGAACTGTCTTCACACTAATACAAAAGGACAGATATGTGTGTACTTATGTGACCTCTGCTTTCTCTGCCGTGATGAAGGCCCATCTGCTGAACATTCCGAGTTGGAACTGGAAGGAAGGTGACGATGCTATCTGCCTGGCAGAGCTCAAGGCTGGCTTCATCGCCCAGAGCTGCCTGGCCCAGGGCCTGTCCACTATGCTGGCCAACCTCTTCTCTATGCGCTCCTTCATCGAGGTAAGCCTCAGATGAAGGATCAGATCCACTCAGAGGACTCCGCTCACAGGTTTATCACATTTACTTTTTGGAACAGTGACATAATAACCCTGTATATGAGGCTTAAGTGCATTAAGTAAGTGCAGGTTTCCAGCTGGAATAGATCTGCTCATGTACTCTCACAGGAGAATCATGACATCTTTGTTTAAAAAAAGCTCTTGGTTGCTGTGCGCTCAGTCACACTGGCACATCATATTTTACTCTGACATTTCATATGGAATCTGTTCAGTGTTTTGTGGTTTCAAATTGAAGAGGTGCTTGCTTCCATCAAAGAGCTGTTCTCATGTCATAAACATGATGGATCGTCTTATAATGACCAGGCTCATGTTGAGGCCGGAACATCTGCAGACCACATTTCCCTGTTTCTTCTCCTCTCCCTATCTCTCTCTCCCTCTTTCTCTCCTGCTCTGTCACTGCTGCACTTTGTTCTTCATCAGATCGAAGAGGACACGTGGCAGAAGTACTACCTTGAAGGCGTGGCTAATGAGATGTACACCGAGTATCTGTCCAGTGCCTTTGTAGGGCTCTCCTTCCCTACTATTTGTGAGTAAGTATCCGGCAGCAAAACAACATGCAACACCAATGAGAACTTTATACACAAAAAACATATTTGGCATCTTAATAATATATTTTTTTATTGCACTCTGTAACTTCTTTGGTTCTTTCTCTCAGAAAGTTACACAGTACACCTTACAATTACAATTAACATTGTAATGCATCACTTTATTTAGAATTGTATAATCTCAAAGAGTTAACACACTTCCTCACCCTTTTAAACAAATCCTAGCCTTGGTTACTTCTCTCTGTGATTAATTTGTAGTTAAATGGGTTTTCACATTGGCTTCTTTCATATAATAAAATATAAAAACAGCCTTTTGAACGGTTCTTTGACATTCAGAGATTTGGATCCAACAAAGGAGCCGAAAGTCCCATCGCTAAATCAGATGTGGTCGGAGGTCGTCAGTGAAAGCCCTTAATATAAACTGTACCTGCTCATTGTGTTTTCCAGGCTGTGCTATGTGAAGCTGAAGCTGTTACTTATCGCTATTGAATACAAGTCGGAGCAGAGAGAGAGCAGGTTTGTACTCCGCAGCTTGTTCAAATGCATCGGGCTTTATCACACTTGGAGTAGCTTAATAGAACTCTTAAATCCATCCATGCCTCTGCCAAGGTATAGCACTACTTATTTATCCTCTAAATTACAGCTATATCAGCTATTACGGCTATAAACACTTTGGCTATGACCATGAAACACAAGTGCCAAAAGACATTGCTAATGGTTGTTGCCTGTTTTGTCTATTAATATAAATAACTGGTGTAACTGGAAATCCAATACCCTTGATGGAGGTAACTGTGACTCCGAACAGGAACACACTGAAAGTAGCACTGTAACCTCAGATATATTGTACAGTGCAGGTGCAGTCCACTAGCCGCCAGACCAAGTAAGAGACCATTTTGATTCTGAAAAAGGGAAGAAACAATTGGCTGCACCCTTCCATATGTCATGTGCTCCTGACTTCTCCCAATGTGATTTAACTGTGTCCCTGTGGAGTCCAACTAACGTCAGTGTCTGATCACCGATAACATGGAGACTCTTTTTCAGTAATCTCAATTGCCAAATCCCACTCACCCTGTCCCGTTCACTTGTGTCAAATGTATTTGTTCACTGGCTATTTCCATAGTAACATGATGTCACTAACCTTAACTGTGATGAAGTAATTTTCCTATTGTAAATAAAACTTATTGCTGATGATTGTTGAGTTTTAGAACAATGCTATGACTAATCAAAAGCATTTTGGTACTGTAGCGTTACACTTTAAAAAGTTAAAATAAACCTTGGCCACTTGGTTATTCTATCCTTTCCGTTATGTTAATGCTAACTGTGTGATTTGAGATCTTTTCTTGTTGTTTGCAGAAGCCGAAAGCGGTATGCCCTCTACCTTATCTTACTTCCAAAGTTCCACCCAATCTCCACCACTTTAACGCTTCTGACTTTGGGAGTTTCCCCAAGGATATTTTTCCAAACACTATCTCACAGGCCTTCTTTTTTCTAACTTTTTATGGTGTCCCTTGTGCTTTAATGCACTAACTTCTTTGCAGGCAGAGAGAGGATAGATAAATTGGATGTGTTTGTAGAAGCTGTGCTGTTTCTTTGTCTTCGCTGTTGTCGGTGTACCAAGGCCAAACGTTCACCCTCTTCATATCTACCTATTTTTGATCTTTTTTCGTTTTGTCCTTTGCCAGTCCTTTGCTGACTTTATTTCTCTCACATTCAGTTCTTTTTCAGTGTCGTTCAGTTTCTCTTTTAGCTTTATTTGGAGATGAATCCAACCTTTGGTGTCTAACTAATGATTCTTTGAAATATACATGGTGGTGCTGAATTGGGATCAACATCTCTCAGAGCTCACATGTGGTGTCGACAAACACGGATAATCTTTTTTATTTCATCATTTACATAAAGACCTACTATCTGCTGTACCGCAGGCACCGGAGATTATAGCATGTCTTTTTTATGTTTTTCATACACCAACAGCACCTCACCACTCCTGCCATTCATCTCACACATTAGCAAAGGCATGGAATTGTTGGATTTGGATAGCAATTTGTTTATCCAAAATTTAAATTTATAAATCACAGGTTACAAAATCCATGAGTGGGCCACTGTTCATTTTGTTCATCCCACCCCATGTTTTCCATGTTCTCCATGTCCTCCACATGTCCTCCACATGTCCATCTGTGCATGTGTGTGTGTGTGTGTGGTGTGTGTGTCTGAAGCGGGTGGGAGCGTGTGTGCCTCTACATTGTACATCTCCGCCCCGTGTTAGCCATGCTCGTCCGTCTCTCGAGTAGATGTCCTTAAGTGAGGTCACTTCCTGTCAGTTTGGTGTTTAAGAAACAATCCAACTGCACAGAAGTTACTGCAACCGTCTGCATCTACGTACCTGTCCCTTTAACTGTACTGCAGTGGCTATGCCTTTCTGTTGGACTGTCCTCATGCTGTTTGCTAACTGCATGCTAACACTTTCACTTGAGGTGTTTGGTGCTTGCTTTGTTGCTCACAATATGAGGTTTGGATGCTGCTCTTCACCACTTTGCACCCAACTGAAGAAAGGGCCTTGTCTCTCTAAACCTGAAAATCTCAGATTTGGGCAGCAATGTTTGTGAAAATGGAGTTGATTTGTTTTGTTCTTTTCACTGAAGTGCATGCTAAACACATGTTCAACTCTGGGGGCCATTCAATCTGACTGAATGATACACTAATTTACTTCTGCAGTGAGGGATCACAATCAGGCCTGCATGAACACTGCAATTTCACAATGACCCCATGTGCACATGGATTCAATTGCTCCCTTAATGTTTTTGTCTATTAACTATCTGTCTATTAACAAAGTAACCTTCTCCAAAGCCCTGAGGAAAGACGAACTGAAATTATCAAAAGAAATACACAAATACACAGCATAATTTGGTAAAAAGATTAAATTTAAAAAATTGAATTACCTTAATTTAATTTTCTTTTGCGATATAATTCCCAAATTGTTGAAATGCGACAGCAGCGACTTAAAGCTGCTCTGTGTTTCCTCTGGGCGGGTGTTGCCATAGGAGTGTGACCCTAAAGGTTTGTGGACTCAGTGTTCCACACTCACATCATTGATGACTGTTGCCCCAGGTAACCATTAATGAGCCGTGTGTGTGTGTGAGTGTCCAGGACGTGTGTGTACCTCGTCCAATCTGTCTCTGTCTAATTAATGGGGAATGATACAGCCAGTTGACACATTGTAAAATTTATGAAAGTGTTCTGGAGATGTACGTTTTAGATTTTGTTTCTCTAGGTCTCAGAATAGCCTAATATAATGTGAATACTTATTTAACATGCATAATTGTTGAGATAGTTGAGATTGACTATTGTTGGTGAATAATGTAATGTTAGTCTATCCACTTATGACTGTTCATTCCCGTTTAGTCGAATACTAACCAAACCAACCATATATATCTGTATTACAATGCAGCCATTCTGTAAAACATATTTGAATGAGAGTCCAAAAGCTCCACAGCCATAATTTTAATTCTTTCTGCCCTCATCGCCCAGATTTCTCTCTGTGTCCCCGTGTCAGGACGATCACAAAGAATTAAAATTCAATGTGCTTCCATATTGTTGTACATTCTGTCCATCCTGTGAGTAACATCCGCAAATTGACACAAATGAAACATAGCAGGTCCAATCAGGTGAAATCCCCCAATTGTCTGTGTACCATTCCTCTTGATTAGCATGTTGTGTTAGCCGCAGTGTCTTTATTCTAATAATGAGGAGGACTATGTTTCTATTTGTGTGATTACCCAGCATCCTTATTAACCCGGGCAACCACGTGAAGATGCAGGAGGGAACGCTAGGATTCTTTATTGCGAGCGACGCCAAAGAAGTCAAAAGGTAACGTGCATACATCATGGAAATAATTAGGGCCCGACCGATAGATTTTTTTTTGCGGCTGATATGATACCAATAAAATGGGAGTTGGAGCTGATAATAGCCGATATAGTTGCCGATATATTTATTGATGTCAAAATTCACTGTAAATCTTCAACTGATTATAAAACTTAGGTTTGGCTTTACTGGATTTTAAATTGCATTTATTTAGGATACATTTATTGTTATTCTGCCTCTTTATGGTCATATTTAAAGACAGTAGGTCAGGCTAAAGGCATTTTTGCATTACATTCTAGTCAGTAAAGTAAGTCCCGTTAATAGCTTTTAGCGGTAAATGCGTGTGCGACATGGTAATTAATTATATGCTAAATGCAGATAATTCACACCGCTATTCAGTCACTATAGTCACTTTACAGTCGGCCACTGTAAGAGAAAACAGGTTGTTTATGTGTGGGAGCTACAGCAGCTAATTGCTAACCAATGAGAAAAAACAAAACTAGCTTCAAAACCGAAACATTTCCAACACTTACTGCTCACACAGGCTCCTCTCAGATCACAAGTCTTCACTAATAAATGTCCTTTTAATCCTCACTCAAACCCACTGTCCATACAAAAAATATAATCTTAGTGTTGCGCACCTGGATCTATGGCTGTGGGTGTAAACAAGAGCACTCTGGGGGGGTGTTCAGGGACAGTACAGCTTCACAGACACAAATGACTATCGAGCCACATATTAGGACATTTATCTGTCTGTAAATTAGATTAAATGGGCAGAATATAGAGAGTCTGAGCTTTATAATGTGGTATAACATGCCCACATGAACTATCAGCAAGATTTAGGCCGATAGCCGACATGACTCCAAGTGCCCATATCAGCCCTAGAAATAATATTCCAAACATCCTCTGAATATGAAAATGGAACTAAACACCTAAACTCTGCCCCCAAACACATTATAATGGAGCTGCTCACTTGGGCAGGACCTGAAGGACAAAAGGGGAGAATGAGAGAGAAAGAGGGGCGGGGTCAAGTGGTTTAAGGAACGGTGTGGTTGGTCTAACATACTACATCCACAGGTATCTGGATGTAACCAGGGCAGTCTTGTGTGATGTCACCAGCTACTGGAAACTGCAGAGGCCACTGAAGGCATCTCAAATAATACACAGTGCTGTTAAAACACCATGTACACAGTTTAGAAGATGAAAAAAGTGGATTTGCTCACTTTGCTGTTTAGTTCAAATTTAAAGGTCCTATATGACTTGACTCTTGTGAGCTTTAAGCCATGTTAGAATGTTTTACCTCATCAAAAACATACCTGGAGTCATGGTTTGTTTCATTCACACATTTGTGTAACCCTTTATTATTGGTATCAATCCACTTTATTTATAGAAAACATTTTATAAACATGGCAATTTATGCACAGTGCAGCACAGAAAAATCAACACAAGAAAGGACAGCAAATCCTAAATAAAAACAATAAGTAAAAACTGTTAAAATGCATAAAGCTAAAAATGTTAAAACAATGAATAAAATAAATAAATAAAATAAAAGACACAGGACCACACAACTCATGTGGTGTTAAAAGTATGTCTACATAGCCAAAGCCCAAAATACTCTGTTCCACCGTGTGATGTCATGAAGTCATGGCCACAAGATTACATGAGACAAAATTGCTAAAAGAATGATCTTGTGAGAATTAATTTGCATGTGTTTACATTTGGATTGGACAAAAAAGGGTTAAATGTTGGCTAACCTCTTATGTGCCTCCAGCAGTGCTCCAATGACAACAAAAATAAAATAAAGCCAAAATTGTGAACTGCATTGCACAATTGACTTATTATGAATTACGTCAAAGTCTTGTCTTCCAATCTCCAATCCAATCTGTCTCATCTCATCTTGTGGAAAATTTGTCTCACTCTATCCACAATAAATGTAAAAATAAAAAACCTTTTTTGTATTCATTAATTTTTTTCTAATGTTTTTTTTGTATTTTAGAGCATTTTATTACTGCAAAGCTTGTCACGACGATATCACCGACCCAAAAAGGATCAAGAAATGCGGCTGCAAACGACGTGAGTACGCTCCTCTGGCCCTGTCCCCCCTCTGTCCCCTTCACACCCAAACCTAACCCAGACTTTAGCCAATACAACTGTTTAATACTGAACTTGTTTATGTCATATCACTGTTCTTCTTAACTGTAGCTCTGTCTATAAAGGTAATCATGAAGTATCCATTAACAAATCAATGCTTGGCTGTGGAAAATTGAACTGGTTGTAAATGTAACTCCCTAAATACATATTACTTAAAGGTAGTTTAGGTTGATTTTTCCATGTCTGTCTCTCATTGATGGACGTTGTGTTGTTGTATTCTTCCCCAAAAAGAGCTGAATTTAAAATGACAGTTCCATTACAGTAATGGAAGTCTGAATCTATGTCCTGTCCTGTCCTGTCCTATTCTCTTCTTTTGTTTATTTTATTTGTTTAACTGTTTCTTTACAACCAGTGACATACTTTTGATGTATTTCCTTCCCTGCTGCCATTGGAAAACTCCTCTTTATTTTGACCCTTCTCTGGTAGTGATATATTGTGAGTAAAACCCAACAAAAGCAAATGGTGACCTACTACCCAGAGTGCAGTGCAAGTGTTTTCTATTTTTCAGCCAATAGTACACTGTATCTATGTTGCATGTACCAGTGTAGCTTCTGCATCCCTTTCCCCGCCACTCATCCGCACTGTATCAGACCAGAGCCAATCCAAAACAGCAGGGTTTAGGCTGTCCCCGAAGTCCAGACGTAGACTTTATCAGATGTGGACTAAAGCTGCACTTTCTCCCCAACCTTTGACTAAACCAGGCTCACATTTGGCATCAGAGTACACATCCTAACGAGAGTACGGACTTGAAGCAAACCTGACATGACATATGGTAATCCAACAGCCACCACTCGCACAAGAAAATTAACTACAACCAAATTGATCTGCCTTATGTCAGAAGAGGTTTTGTGTGGCTTTCCGAGAGAAGAAATGTCCTTGTGGGCCTTTTGGACGCAGGTTGCCAAAACAAAATCAAAACAATCTGGTTTTGACTTTCCCTTTCCCCGAGTGAGCTCAGTCCTGGCCTAGATCTCACAGAGGCTGCAGAGAAAGGCCACTGCAGCAGGGCCACTATTCACTACCCTTTTCAATGTTAGTGAGGGACTTGGAAATAGCGTTAGGTGACCACTAGATGGCGGTGCTTGACCAGAAAAGACCCAAGTAATTCTGTAACTGTGATGTTTGTAGAGGAAATATAATGGCCCTAACAACTTCAGCAAAAATGTTATCAATCTATGTATAATTATTGTCATTAATTGGGAGGTTTTAGATGCTTTTGGACAATTTTGGACATTTTTTACATTCTTGCTGAATATGTTGTGTCAGGAAATATGGTGACCCGGTCTATCCCGTACACAGACTCCCCTTTTAGAACGCCTTTATAGTGAGCCCCATATTCCTGTAGGGAGAATCTGGGCATTTGTGAAGTCAGAAGTCAGACATGTTGTTTCTGTGTGTGTATATATGTGTTTGTGTGTGTATATATGTGTGTGTGCGTCCTGTGTCACTCCATTGCTTTTCTGATCACATGTCCAAAGTCTCATTGTTTAAAGTCACTGTGTCCAGCGCCCTTATAGACTCTGAAGTCACTGGTGTGAGCATGACCCAGCCCCCTGCTGCTCTCTGCCATGTGCATAACTGTGTGATTACGGTCGACAGTTTCCTCTGTCCTCTTTCGCTAGCACAGAGTCTGCATGCACAGCTCATAAGGCATGTCATGGCATACAACTAGGCCTGTCACGATAAACCACAATATTGAAACTACGTTATGCCACTGATAAAACAACAATAATGCAAGATAATAAAGAATAAACCATTTTTAAACAGACAGATGAGCTACAATAACAGATTGAACCAGCAAATAGCCACAGAAGTCACTTATTTAACCCATTACACCTGGAATGTTATTGCATCACATCAAAAAATAGTCCAGATTTCCCCACTTTACAATTACCGTATTTTACGGACTATAAGTCACACTTTTTTTCAGGGTTTGGTGGTCCTGCGACTTATACTCGGGTGTAATTTAAATTTTTCACACTGACAGCCCATAGACCAAATATAAGAATCCTATATATGAATCAAAAATGAAAAGACAAATCGTTATCCGTTTTTTCACTTTGGTTTTATAGACAAATAATAAAGAAAAGGGTTGTTTTTTCATGTTCTTATTTTTGGCTCAATATTGAAAAACGAAAGAACAAATGATAAGTGGATTGTTCTCTATTGGGTTGTTTTTATTACTATAACTTCGATAACTTTCATTTCAAGATGAAATGTTGGTTCTTAGTCTCTGATTTTATAAAATAAATTTCCCCAAAAAAGTGCGACTTATACTCCAGAGTGACTTATAGTCCGAAAAATACGATAAATGACACATAAGATAAATATTGTGGCCCAAAATATATTCTTTCAGCTTTCATATATCAAACGATAAGTCGATATAGTAATTATTGTGACAGGTCTAGATACAACAGCCCCTATGAGCATCTCCTATTCTCTCATTGGCCACTTCTCTGACTCCACACACAACATCTTATTAGCGGACGTGACTTCTGGAGTCAAAGATGCAGACAGGTGCCAGACAGACTGCATCAGGCCTCTGTCTGCTCTGCACCCGGCCAATGAAAGAGCGGAGCACAGGGGCTGTTTGTGCCCAGAGTCGCAGTAATCCACACACACTCCTCTGGGGACTTTCACTGCGACCTTCCTCTGGGCTTCAAGATTTAGCAATGCGTCACAGGTAAATAACGAGCATAGAATCTAGCAAAGGTATTCATTTGTAATAGTGTAGATTTGTGTAATTTATGCTCAAATTATGGTTTACTTCACAGTACATATTTTAATCATATCCAGTTACTTTGACATTGAGAGAAGGAATAAAATAACAAGTGCTTATACAACTAGTTCATTTAAGTTTCTAAGTTTAAACTACAGCGGTATGAACATTTACAACTTGATATTTGCACTTTAAACAATAATTTTGACAAAAAACAACTAACAAATAATGATGCAACTAATGTTCCATATTATGAATAGTACATTAGCTCATAATATTTAATACTGATGGGTGATATAGAGTGACCAGACGTCCCTATTTACTCGGGACAGCCCCAGTTTTGAGTCCTTTGTCCCCTGTCCCAGCAGATTTATACAAAACCACTAATTTGTCCCAGTTTTATACAAGAAATGTACCATGTGTCCCTATTTTTGACCAATTTGATCCCTACCAACAATAAAGAGAGGCATAAATTGACATTTGATTAGGAAAAATACAGAAAAGCTGCTTAGAAATGACCAAAACGAAAAAGAAAATGTGATTATACTGACTCATGTTAGTTTTGAATAAGTCGTGAATGGACCGAGTACAGAACAATTCTCCTAATTACGCACTTGTTTCACAATTTAATTATCACCATCTGCCCCAAACCGAGTGTGCTGGTTTTTGATTTTGAAATTCTGGACGCCCTAGGGTGGCAGCTAAAATGAAAATAGTTAAAATGCAGATTTTTTTGGATTTTCTTGGACCTAGTTACCAGTATAAATGGTCAGGTTCAACAACAGTGAATTTGTGAATTTAGTTCACACCAAAACAATATATTCATTCGTGCATCAGCTTTATAGCACACACAATGAGGCCCTGTGGGAGCGCAGCAATGAAACGCCATTCGATTTGGCATGGACCAGCCTTTCTAGAGTGATGTAGGCCTGTCACGATAATTACTTCCGCTTACCGTTCAGTATATGAAAGCTGGAACAGTATTTTTTGGGGTCAGTCTTTACCGTGTTTTTGGTTATTTTTTGGCTATATGATAAGTTTTAAGCCATAAAAAGTTGAATTAATATATTTTATGACTCATTATAGATGCAAATTGCGTACTATTTTTTCATTCTGCTATTTATTTATTGCAGATCTTTTTTAAAAAATAGTTTTTGTGGTTTAAATCTGCTCTTGGGTTATAATGTCAGTGGCATAAATTACTTTCAATATCATTTTTTGTGATCTGTATATTCTAGCAATATATCGCACTTGAAAATTTGCTATCGTGACAGGCCTAGTGTGACGTAGTTTAGTAATGCCTTGTTCAGAGTTGCTCCAGCTGCATGATGGGATACAGGTACGTGATCCACCCCTTTAGCCAACGCATCGAGGAAGTACAAATGTAATGACACATGTTTGAGATTTGCTGCTGAACTACATTTCTCATTGCTCCTGTTCATGAATGCCTCCCCGTCCCCTTCTCCTCATTGTTTTGCCTTTTGCTCTGTTACAGCCTTAGCCCGCAGCTTGACCTCACAAATAAAACCGCAAAAAAGTAGCTCTCGAAGAATTGAATCTGAATTTTCGTAACAAAACCGAAGCATTTTTTTTGTTTCGTTTTTAACCAAAGCTGACGATCAAGTCTGCAGAGTCTAAGGCTTGCATTTTCTGATGACGATACCTTCCGACTTCCCCCCGGATTGAACGATTTCTCCTTTTTGCCATTAACCTGCTGCTTTTCCTCTCCTCTCATCCCAAAACATGACTGTAGCCAAGATGTCCGTCTACAAACGAATGAAACTGGCATGTTGTTTTGATTGCGGCCGCTCAGAACCAGACTGCTCTTGCATGTCAGGCAGTGTACATAGTAACTTGGACACCCTTCAGAGGGCCTACCCACTCTCCTCTGTCTCTATTCATGATTGCGCACCCACTTTACGTGCCTGTAAGTTACAACGCCCCACACATACTGTTACATGTCTGTGCGCTGTGTATTCCGTGTATTTTATAGCGCCATACTTTACTTTCATGTGTGTCCGCAGTGTTGTCTTCATGTTATGTGCTTTTATTTATTTATTTTTTTGTTTCGTTTTGATGTCATTTCTGAGCGATTGGTCTGTTTTCCGGTTGGAGAAACTCACCAGCGGGTTAAACTGAGCTAACTCACAGTGCTGATTTAGCTCGATGTGGTTGAGATGGGTAACATATATGTGTGTGTGTGTGTAGTTGTTCATTTGTGTGTGGGTGTGTGTCGTGGGTCTGTGTTGTGGCTGCAGCGTAGTGGTCACGGCATGCTGCATCAGTCCAGCAGTGGTTTTGAAGCATTGGTGTTTACTGTGGTTCTAAATGTCCCAGGTAAGGTTTATGTGCACACTCAAATGCTTCTCACAAGTCTACTCTTCTCTGGTGTGTGTTTATTGTGCATATTGTGTACATTCTAGGAGATATTCAATTACGTTTTTGGTTTCCTTCTCTTTTTTTTCTTACTGAGAACGGCGTATTATAGTTTTATTTTGTATTTGTTTCAGAAGACTAAATATACAGTATTCATAATATCACTTCACACTAACAATCTGTTAAGTTTGTTGACTAATATTTTATCATCAGTTTTCATCAATAAAAAAAAATCACTAAATAAACAGTAGCTAAAGAGGATTCCATGTATATTTACAAAGATACTGTTAAGATTTTTATTTTAATAAAAGTGAGGAGCTCCAGAGACTCCAGAGAGTAGAGTCACGCTCCAATTAAACTGTAACTGAAGACAATAGATTCATTTTCAGCCTCATTTTATCCTATTCATCAATACCAAAGGAACAAGTTTAAATTATTTGGTGGACTAAATGTATCTTTGGTGCACTACAGTATAATGCACACATTTTAAAGTAAAAGGTAAAATCTAAAGGTAATTAACTAGATCTGTGCTAAACTATTAAATATCATAAAAATCATTTGTGAAATGTAACAGAGCTAAACGTTTGTCCGTTGGCATGAATAAGTAAAAGAAAATCTCTCAGCAGATAGAGCCTTGGTCCTCCAGGTGAAATAAGAGTAAATGAAAGAGAATAGAACGTGATGGCTTGATAAAGAAAAGGAGTGGAACCCCTCCTCTCCCTCCTGGTTTCCTCTTAAGTCAATGGGAAATACAGAATTGTCCGTCAATTAGACATGGCAGCAGTAGACGGAGCTATCAAAGCCCTGGGTTCAGACGCACAGATCTGATTTCCTTCTCAACATTCTCCCAGCGTCGGCCGCCTCAGCCCAGATTAGTGTCAAACATGCCATGATGAGTTTGGCTTGGCCTCTTGTAGTTGGGCCTGCGCTCATATCCCTCGGTACCAATTACTGGCCATTACATGGTTACTGATCTCACTCCTGCTCAGCCCCTGTTGGCTTTCAGGAAAGCCTCCACTGTCTTAGATTTCGACCCCCTTTTTAGCTCCGACTTTGTCTGAACAAAGTGAGTTTAGTGCAGGGGTGCATCGGGCTTTGTCAGGGATTGCTGGATTTCCGTTGCCCATTTTCCCTCTTTTTCCACCAGAGCGAGAGGATAAGACATCTCTATCCACTATGACCTCATCCTGCTGCACATCTGATGCTGATTTGACTTTTCTAAGCAGAGCTCTTCCAGGAGAGTGCTCTGTCATTGAATGTTCTGTGGTCTGTGATTTAGGCCCATTCAACATTCAACAAATGCACCGAAATCCACAAGAAGCAAGCTGGACTGGCCTCTGCCATGCTTTTATTGATTGTACAGTATAATGACACTCTATAGGGATTTGGACATATCTTTTGTTTATCGTCACGTCAGTGGTAGGTCATATATTCTTCTGTGACTTAAACCTGGTGATGGAAGTGTCAGTGTTTCTGTGCCAGTAGCATCAGTGCAGATGCAAAGTAGACATTGGGCTCATATAGCTTAAGTGCTGCATGTGCCCAAGGGCTCTTGTCCTGTGGGTTATGTCTCGAGCTGATCTTGTGTGTATACCACACACACACGTGTCTTCACGTGAGGGTGCATCTGCAGCTCATTGCTGGAGACCTTATCTTTGGTGACACAGAAATTATGTTGCATTCTCATTTTCCCTGGTCCATCACCAAATTTGGCCTGACAGCTGTTGTCTACCAGGCAGGCGGAGTCCCCTCCCAGTCCTTTGCAGCCTCTGTCCTGTGCAGCCTGGCCCTGCCCCAGATGCTAGCCCGTTAGCCTGTTAGCGTGTGTGCTGTGTGGAACAGGCAGATTGCCTGAGACAGATGCCAGGGCCACTGTGGTTCTGTGTTTGAGGATCTGTGTCAGAGGGTAGCCCTGGGCCCTCTCTGTGACCTTTACAGCTGCAAGACACAGCAGCTCACAGCTCTGTGCAGTCTGCTGCGCCACCACCAGGACCAGCATTGGGGCCGCTCCTCACATAAAGTCACATTCTGGATATTTAGTCAGTCGGTTCTTGGCCATGTAAAGATGGACTGTATGTAACATTAGATGTCCTTGCTTTTTGGGAAGGCTGTTTTGAATAGTAATGGTCTGTTTTCTGTAGTGTGGATGTTACATGCAGTACACTATTATGTTCATCATAGTGTTCTCTCATCCCATTTGCATTCTATCAAAAATAGTCAACATTTCCAAGGAAATAACCGTATGAAACATTTCTTTAATTTCATGTCATATCAAAGTCCCTGAATTGAAATCTCTTAGCCAGTCACTTGATGAGTGGCGCCTCTGTGTGTTTGTCATACATCTTCTCCACACAGTGTATTTGTTGTGATGCTCTGCACACTTGTTCATTACTTCCATCCTTTCCACTCCATCACTACCATGTTGTCCTCCCCATCAGCGTTTGTAGTGCTGTGCCTCTCTGAATGTTTCATGACATCCTCTGTCCTGTGTGTGACCTGCCACTGTCTTTGCATTCTCCTCAGCCAAATATAAGTATAATGGATATGTCACATCACGTAAGTCTGTCCTCCTCACTCTGCTACACTTGTCTTAGACTCTAGTGTCCTCACTGTCATGTGCCTTCAACTATATTACTCTTGTAAATGGTATCATAAACCATGTGTAGTGTGTCATAAGTTAAGTTATGATAGAATTTCTCAGTTAAACACAATTAAACAAATATTTTGTGTTTACTAATACTGTACTGTGTAGTTGCTTCAAATATTCTTTTTGTATTGTGCTGCATTTAGCAGCAGATGGCGCTACAACACCAGGGAACAGTGGAAGTCAAAAAGAGACTGGGGTGCGATTCAAAGCCGATTGCAATTTAGGTAAATCTCTTAGAAACATTCTGGTTAAGTACACTTTCTTTTGAGAGTGCTATGTCTTCTGTCAAGCATTTCATGTCTGTGTAATTTCTACATAAATTCTCCTTTGCTCTCACTTCTACTGAGCATAGGGACTTTTCTGTTGATTTCATCCTATACTGTACCTACCAGTATAGTGGCTGCCTCTTTAACAAACTAAAAGCAATTGCCATTTCATTTAACTGAAGAAGAAATGCATGGGCTACAACACTCTTTCATGCAGGGCCAAAGCTTGCTCACGCAGCACACACTGTTGTAGCAGGGCCAGCTGAGCTCTCATACCAAAGTCCACATTTTCCAAAGCTATTCCTGCACCCATCATCCTCTTGACTTTGGGTGGGGGTGATCGGAGCCGGTGTGCGTGCAGGACAGTACCATCATGTGATTAGCATTTGAGGAAGGGACAGTTGCCGTCTGGGTTGTTCAGAATGCACAGTGGAGCTGCCAGGGCGACTGAGCGCGCTCTAACGCTGCTCGTGTTTGACAAGGGCCAGATGAATCCAGGAGCTATCGGTGGCGCCCCGTAAATCAAGGAGGCAGCTGACGGCTGGGATAAACGTCTGTTTATCGCCCGGGGCCACCCGAGCATGCTTTTTCTACCAAACAACCACTGACCACCCTTCTACCACATGGAGGGACAGCCACGGCAATACTCCCAACAAGCACTCAGAGTGCTCCTGTGTGTGCCATGTGCACGGAGATATGCGCAAATGTAAACATCAGCACATCATACACAATGCATAGGTCAATGCTGCAGTGCTGTGTGGAGACAAAAGGAAAATGTGCTATTGTGTTACCTCATATTAGACATTTAATGTCAAAACAAAAACAATACCACAAATTAAACCTAAACTACAGCCTTTATAAAGTGGCTTATGTTTATGTATCTTTTATTAACAGAGATTTTACTAACAAAGAGAAGTGCATGAGAACTGTGTCTAATTGCACAGCAGAACTTTAGTTAACCTATTGCTGAAGTGACACCTGCAGATTTCTCACATTGTTATTCTTCATTGTTTGACAGTAAAGGAGGAAGTTAGACCATCTTTTCAAAACCGATCTATTAAAATCCCCGGGTGCACCTTCACAAATTCCTTGGTCCCCAACGCACAGCACCCCAGCCAGGACGCCCTGCTCGGCCCCAGCTCTGCAGACATCCCTCTTGTTAATAACCGTAAAGGAAGCCTGCTCCCGGCGGGCCCCTGTGAGCCCATGCAGCTGCGCCTCAGTATCTCAGGGCCGGGGCCAGAGTCTGGGGCACGACTCCTGGTGGAGAGCCGGCTCAACCGCGCCCGCAGTCTGCCGGTGAAATACCGCTACCACCCCAGTAATGCCATGCTGCACAACCAAAGTAGGCACTGCAGTCCCCCTGGGCATCAGGGCTGCATCAGTAACATCTGCCTGAGCATGTCCTCACCTCAGAGCTGTGCCTATGCTGCTGTGGAGGCTGCAAGTCCATCTACTCACAGCCTGCCTGTGTGCCTTTCTTACATACACTAGAATGTAGGATTATCTTTGTTATATCTTATCATGTAGACATATTTGTACAAAGTCACTGAGCAGTTGCCTATAGCATTCATTTCCTGATTATTCTCACTACATTACACAGAAATATTGTTTGTAAAGTGGCAAGCATTTGTGACAGTAAGTATTGCGAATGCCCCTTATATAAAGCAAATGTCACAGACTGACATTTTATTAGGAGGCAGAGTCATGTTTCTTATCTTTTATTAGCAGAATTAGGTGACAGCTGAGAATAGGTGCTCAGGCAATAATGAGATTCCACATGCTTGGAATAGTGAGGGCTGCCGGCGCGCTCATTGATTTACACTAATATCATGCTGTGTTATTGATTTCTAACCAAAGGACTGATCCGGGTTTGAAGTGACGCTGCTCCTGGCATTTGCACTGGGAGAGGGCAGGGTGGATGCGAGCTCCTGGGTGCCTGTCTAAACGCTGTTGAAACTCCCAGACAGTAGTGAAGATCAGACTGCTGTTAGCCTGACTGAAGTCTGCAGACGCTCAGCCCACGGCCTCACTGCGCCTGCTCTGTCTAGGACTCCAGCTGGAAAAGTTTGAAGACCAGATAGCCTTTTCTTCTATTCCACATCAAAGTCTTAGACGGTTGACAGGAAATTCATCTCAAGAATCAGTGCTTGAACAGCATCAAACAAAAACTGTCAAATGAAGAGAATCAGTGTTACTCTATAGACCTATTTATTTCTCAGTGTAGTCTTGACCTTCTCTTACTGTGCGCTTATTTAATATCCACTACTAACTGTGCCCTAATTTGTCTCATGCTGCAGTTTAATAATAAGTGCTTGTGGCATGGAGGTAGACCTGTAGAAGAGCCATTCGTGTCCAAACAGGAATGATGCGTTTGGAATCGGAATTTAAATCCAAAAATCACTTTCAACACATTAAAAATTCCATTTCCATAACATTTATTTATCTCACCTTCATCGCTTTTGCTCACGCCCTCAACCGACAGCGCAGTCTGAATCATCACGTTTCCGCAATTAACGCATGAATCCTCTGATGCAGACTGCTAGGTCCAACCAGCCGTACCATGCACTCGAAGTCTTTTAGTGAAGGGCCCGTTTAAAATCAAAATCAAATATTTGTGGGTTCGGGGATGTGAGCCTCGCGTTCCAGTTTTAAAACCGTCAATTGGTTTTTCTCCGTGGTTTCTCCTGCCTATTTTCCAATTTTTTACTAATGCTTTCCGTCTAGTTTTTAAAGTTTATTTCCCCCTTTTGTTGTTCTTTTTTATTATTGCGATGGTTGACTGACAGATTTCCTTTGTGCACATGTCACGTCCAACTCTCTCTCTGCCTGCCCGCCTGTCTCTCCCGCTGACACCCTTTGCATGTGTTCGCAGTCGAAGATGAGCACCCGTCAACGCTGTCACCCAAAAAAAAGCAGCGCAACGGAGGGATGCGGAACTCGCCCAACTGCTCGCCCAAAATGATGAGGTAAGGCGCCCATCCAGTCTCTTCTTTTACCACACCTACCTACCTACCTACCACCTTCAAAAGTGCAAGAGAGAGAGGAGAGGAGAGAGGGAGGGGTAGGAGCGACTTCAGAAGAGAGTGGTGGGAGTAGGGACGGGAGGAGGGGGGGCAAATTAGAGGTGGCAGGAGAGGGGAGCTAAGGAAGTCAAAAAGCAGTGGAGAAATGCCCTGTTTAGGATGGCATGCTGTCAGCCCTTAATGACAGCCCCACTCACTTCCCTGTCATGAAAAGAGGCTCTGAGAAGCTGTTTGAAAACTCCTTTAAAACGCATCTGTCACCTCCTCCGGTCTGGTCCACATGTACTCCTTAAACAATGCTGGCACTAATGACACGGGCGACCAATCAGAGCAGCCCGTGCTGGTACTCTGCCCCGAGGCCACTGCTCTATTGTGGGCACCCCCGCGACGACTGTTTCTGCTACTTAAGGCCATATGCGAGATGTAGCATCACAATCAAATATGAATTCAAATATTACCTTCCTTTTATCCTGTCCCGCGGAATTAAGCTGCTGTTAATTGATTTTGAAAGATAAAAGGCGCTGGGTTTTTGTGCTCTCCAGCGGAAAGGCAGGGCTGGCAATGTAGAACACTGAGGAGAGATAGAGAGGTCGCAGTGATACAACACAACACAATGTAGAGACAGAGGAGTGGAGCCAGGCATGTGAGTCTAATGAGGTTAGTCTTCTACATCATAACAAGCACACTCAAAACACTTTAGGAAGTCTTTGGATTCTAAACTTTTTACCACACTTACTTGTCGAATACTCTTTCCTTTCCATTCAACACTGTATGTCTTTTATTCCCATAGTTTTCTTGTGCGTTTGTCCTGCTAGCCCTCAGGCAGGCCTCCTCCTACTGCACTGGCATGCCTGTGTAGTTTTGTCCAGGACTGTGCTCGGCCTCCCCCTCAGTTCTCTCACTAAACAAGCATTTAATAAGCCTTCACACTTGCCAAACCATTAGTCCAACACAGAGTCATAGCCTTCAGTCTGTGCTGCAGCAGAGCATCGTTTGAGATGCCCTTGCTCAGAGGGAGTGGAGGCATTAGAAAACAACTAGACATTGGCACATTTCCAGCGAGCTGCTTGTTTAAAGATGCTTTAGTTTGCCCAACTTAAAATACAAACCTTTTCTTCTTTTCCTTTCTTTCCAAGGAGAAGCTCCCTGTTTGCCATGTAATATATGCATCTGGGCTTTGATCTCACACTGATAATCATTCTTGCGAGTTATTTACTCAGTTTGGAAAAGGCTTCAAAGCGGTGTCAAAGTTTTCTCTGCTTTAGGGTGCTTCTGTATTCTGCTGGCTCTTGGGTACTGGAATGACAGGTCCTCTGTTATAGGTGTAGATTTTTTCTAAATCTTAGCCCTCAGCAAAACATCAAATTACCCATCACAGTCCACAGCCCCCTCCACAGCGACGCTGTCAACATATAACATCATATATATTAAACAGGAGTGCTTTACAAGGTGCATTTTATGCACAATGAAAAGTGATTGTTTGAGGTAGCCTTAGGGATACTTTATTCTACAAGCAAGGAGGGGGAGCCAGGCGAGAGCGAGAGGAGAGGGAGCATACGTATCAAGTATGGTTTTTACAGGACTAGCTGCCTGAAGGCCTTTGTAAATAAATAATGATCAACAGATTGGCTGTGGGCTTTTGAAAAGCATGCCTTTGTCAGTTTGCATGATGGGGAAAATTTTCAAAGCAAGAGGCTGCCTTCATAGTCTGGCAGAGAGGGATTGGGGGAGCGCACCCATCCCAAGCTTGTGACTGCAGAGTGATACACTGGAATAACTCAAGTGTGTTTGAAATATATACTGAGGCAGAGGAAGATGGAGGAAGAAAGAGGGAAGAGAGACACAGACCTTAGACAAACAAGGGAAATCTTTGTCCTATATAACAACATAACTCTTAAAGTGTAAGTTATGTTTTAAAATGCCAGCCCTGCTGTCAGGGCACTTCATAAAAAGTCATTTACAGAACATTCCACACTTCATTTCTTAATGTTTTGTTACAAGCCGTCATAGCGCCACATCTGTGTCACTTTGGGCACACCTTGACAATGGTCCAGGGGCAGAGCAGAGCGTGGAGCTGCAGTTTGGGCGTGGCACCACAGCCCCAGTGTGACGTGGGCTTCATCAGGAGCAGCACAGACACAGGAGGGGAAGTGAGGGCGCATCTGACAGCCTGCCACTCAGCCTGACAGCTGTGTGAGAGATAGCTGTCTCTGCAGAGAGACAGAGACAGACAGAGAGAGAGGGAGAGAGAGGAGCAGAGCCCGCCTGTGAACACCCGTCAGCCCTGTGAGCGCCTGCCCAATCGCACACTGGAGTGACGCAGCCTCGTCGACTTGATTGGCGCAACACGCGGCTGTGGATGAAAGATTGAGGCTGAGTGTAAAAACACTAAATGCTGTCAGTGTTATTATCACCTGCACAAACCGATGGAGAGGAGCGAGGAAGAGAGGGAGGGAGAGAGAGGGGGAGAGGAGCTAATTGACAGCTTTTTTAACTTGAACTTTTTCTGCGAAGCATGCAACCCAAATGCAGAGAGAGGAAGAGCACATGAAAGGCTTGTCAGACAGTGACAGTGTTGATAGACGATAGAGGAGTGATACTGAGAGAGATGTGTGTCAAAATCTGGAGATGTTTTCTCCCATTTCACTCAAATGTCTGTCTCCAAGCACTCCCCACTTTAGTGTCATCCTGCTATAACTAAAGATTTAGATTCGCTGCATTGTGAATAAATGGCATTGTAGTGAAGGAAAAGTACTTGATAGCTGTATAGTGTAAGGTGTTCTGAGCTGCCTGAGCTCTCACAGTGCAGTTACAGCTCCACGATCAGGCCTGACAGGAGTCCTTTCATGGTCACTGTTACAGCGGATAAAAGTCAACAGCCCACTGCTCTGGATTAGCCTGTTTAGTTGTGACACACTCTTCAAACATTCATGGCCATCAGTTGGGAAAGCAAATGTGATTGGGCAAATTCCTGAAATATTTAAAGTGTTTGAGCCTGTAGGAGCTTTGACTATTTGCACCGCACAGAGTCAGGCACTGGAGCAGAGGCTAAGAGCTGCTAATTGATCTGTGTTGTCATGTCATTCAGTCAGGGGCGCTCCAATGCACTGTTGTCATCTGAAGAGTTACTACCAGAAGATATAAAAGACAAAACTAACAATCTTGATCCTCTTCTATTTTCACAGTAGACACGACCCCCTCCTTATTCCTGGAAACGACCAAATCGAAAACATGGACATGAGCGTGAAGAGGTATGATTCGACGGGAATGTTTCACTGGTGCCCGTCCAAAGACATCGAGAAGGTCATCCTGGTGAGTGGCCAGCGTTGAACCCTCCCATGACCACCAATGTAAACGTTTGTATCGCCAAGGCAACGGAAGCCCGCTTATAACATAGGAGTACAATCACATACTAATTTATATTGACATTTCTCTCACTGCCGCTCTGTTGTTCCAGGTGAGTTTAATGTTTTCTGTATCGGTCCCAGCATGTGTGAGGAGACTTCCACACATGGGCTTGAGTATATATTTAAGAAGGCCATTTTGACTGAATTATATTATTTTTTACATGAATGCTGTGTGGTTCAAGATTCTGTACAGTATAAGATTTTGACTAGCGACATTTATTTTTGGTGTCTCGGACTACATCGACTGTAGAGGTGGGCGAATTGTAATATTAAACTCTGTCAATAACAATAATTAAAGCATATTTTTGTCCTAGCTGAAGTTCTAATATGGCACAAAAAGTGAATGAACTTTTACATTTTAACACAAATCTTGGAATACTACTTTGTAACTTTCAATTCTTTATATATATTTATTTAAAGAACTGAAATCTGCAAAGTAGTATTCCAAAGTTGGTGTTAAAATGTAAAAGTTCAAAGTTCTTTTTGCAGCTTTTTGACTGGTCCTGTATTACATGAAATGGAATCTTGTGAGTTTTAAGCCATGTTATAATGTTACTTCCTCTAAAACATACTCAGACTTGTGCTTTGTTTCATTCAAACGTGTGTGAGTAACCCTGGTTTATTTTTTTAACCTCCAAAGCTCAAAATGCTCTGATCAACCTTGTGATGTCATGCAGTGATAATTTTCAAGTTAACACCTACTTTTTACGGTTCAGTAGAGATTGACTCTTCTGGCTGAAATCATCCAAATGATTCCAGTGAAGATGTATGCAGTTTAAAAACACAGGGGAGCACTTCCTGTACTCACACATGACATCACAAGGTGGAACAGAGTGTCTTCCGTTTGAGAGAAGAACCTAAACATGCAGGGTTTGTGTTAAACATGTGTGAATAAAACAAAACACTACTCCAGGTATGTTTTTGATGGGAAAACAACCGTATAACACAGGTCAGAAAATAGCGTAATATGGGCCCTTTAATACAGACAATAAATACACCCAAAAAAATCTTGCACACCATCAAAACTACAATTTTGATTTCATGTTACACAAGTTACATCGCCCGCCTCTAATTGACAGTCGGTGCTACTTCTTCAGCTCTCCTCTTCCTCACGTATCTCCCCTCCTCTTCCTCCTCTCTCCCCCGTCTTCTCCCCCTCTCGGCAGACGCGCAGTGAAGCCTCTATGACAGTGCTGAGCGGCCATGTGGTGGTCTGTATATTTGGAGATGTCACGTCCGCTTTAGTGGGGCTGCGAAACCTGGTGATGCCTTTACGTGCCAGCAACTTCCATTACCACGAACTCAAGCCCATAGTTTTCGTGGGCTCGCTGGATTATTTGCGGAGAGAGTGGGAAACTTTGCACAACTTCCCCAAGGTTTCCATCCTGCCCGTGAGTACCACCGATACTGCAAATACTTTGACACTTAGGCAGGTGAATGATGACTGTATGATAACACCGAAAGCCCCATCTTATTCGGAGCGGGCCTTTCCCCAAAAAACTGTAGCTGCATTAGGCTGCCAGCTTGTTAGGCTCGCTCCGATTGAAGTTCACCAAAGTCTCCCCACCACAGCTCTCAGCGAAGACTAGCCTTTAGATTAGTGCACATCTCTGCTTCTTCCATTGCCCAGTCAAATCAGCAGAATGTCAGTGCCTCACAACAAGAAACACTTGCTAAATAATTTCCCCGAGCTCCACCCCGTTCTCGTTTTAAATGTGTTTTTTTCTGTTCTGTGTTCTCTGCCTGTGCGTCTTCTCTCTCTCTGTTGTGCTCACCCTGAAGGGTACACCATTAAGTCGGGCAGATTTAAGAGCTGTCAACATCAACCTCTGCGACATGTGCGTTATACTGTCAGCCAATCAGAACAATATCGAAGACGCCTCACTGCAGGATAAGGAATGCATCTTGGCATCACTCAATATCAAGTCTATGCAGTTTGATGACAGCATCGGAGTCTTACAGGCTAATTCCCAAGGTAAGAAGTACCCCATTATAGCCTGCATGCTCTTCTGGCCAAAGGGGACAGGTCGTGTCAGGGAGAAAACACAGAGTCAGAGATATAAAAAGAACAGCAGAACAGGGGATGAGACGGCCACACCAGGAGTGCACAATGTCAAACACATGAGCCCTGCTTTAGGTAGTAACAATGTGTAACTGCTTCATCAGTACAGTACTCTGCAGTCTGCTCCCTGGTCATTACACACTGCTAAAGCTCTTTAATAATACTTTTAATGATGTCATCAACACAACTGTGTCATCTGATGTTCTCCACTAGATCTGCAGTCTGGCAGATCTAGTCTCGAGCAGATTGTTGATGTTTGCAGACATCCCATCAGGCCTCATCATCATTAAGCACCAGCACAAATCAGCAGGCAGGCCGCCTGAGCTGCTGCTCATTAGTCAAAACAAAACAGGCTGGCTCTGTGTGTGTGACTGTGTATCTATGGGCACATCACACAGGTAATCCACTCTTTATGATTAGCCTGAGAGCCGGGACACGCCGCTAGCTCTGCACTATTTAGTGCCGCCACACTGACTGCTGTAAATACAAATCAAAGTGAAGATCCAGGAGGCGATTATTTTTTAGTGCTGAGCACTTCCACATGTTTTAGGAGAATGCCAATGCTGTTATTCCTCCAGCCGTGAGTGAGTGATGCTCTGTCAATAGCACAGGCTCAGAGGAACAATAAGAAGCTAAATCTGAGAGCTCAGCGCTCTGGGGAGCACTTTTCACACAATGTCACCTCAGCAGCCCGCGTCCTCTCACAGCCGATGGATGGGGCCTATTGTCATCCATAATTGGGTCTTACATCAGCTCCCCATTTCAGTGATAAATACTTGACTTTAAACACACATAGTCTACTGTGTGACATGTAATCATGCACAGGGCCAGACACACTGTATCAGGCTGTACTAGTGGGACTCCTTCCTCTTGTTCCTCTTATTCAGACATTGTCTGCAGAATTTCAAACAACAAGGTGCAAATGAATAAGTAAACATGTGTTCTCCTGAGGCTGTGAGCCTGTAGTGAACCAGAGCTGAGGCCTGTGGCCACATATCACTGTACATGTTATATTAGTGTTCAGTAGATGATGTTACTGAGCTACTGAGGCGCAGGAGACAGCAAAGTTATGCGGAATACACTTTACACTTTATTCTCTCTTATACCATCTGCCTCGTAAGTACAGTGATGATTCTCTTTATTTAAACTGTACACTACAGAGCGGACACACAGCACTTGTACTGGTGCAGTAGCACAGTCTGTGTGAGACTTGTCTAAGCTTGTATAGGTGCAGAGGCTCAGCAGCAGGCCTTGTGTCTCCATGTTGTGTTCACACTGCTCACACTTTACTGTAGTGTGGTGTCTCTATGGTTCTACAGAGCTGTCACTCTGAGCAGGAGGCTCCTCCTTCATGGACATGTACAAGCTGATGTTAGTTCTGTCTGAGCTTCTGCTCCCAGACTGACTCTAGTGTCAAACCTCTGCTGTTTCTGCTGTTTCCTTGTTCAATAATTGGAATAACAAGCTTTGTGATTGCCTGGGCCTCAGTGGGCTCAGGGCTTTGGGCTGTGTACTAAACCACTGGGTGTCTGCTCGGGTGCAAAGGCCGAGCTGATCTCTTTTGTAATGTAAGCAGCTCATTGGCTTCTCTGACAGCGTGTGTGCACACTCAGACACTCTCTCCAAATATGCAATCCCTTTCAAAGTTTGTGACCTGAATATATGCCTGCATTATGTGTCCATGGCTGGAACTATAAGGTGGCATTTTGCTGTAGTCAGCACTAAATGATGGATGTCAAAACACAGCTGATGCATTATGCATATAGCATTACAGATTTAAGGTGTTTACTTGTCACTTTGAGGAAATGCAAAAATGTGAAGTCATGTGAATTCAAACTCCTGTCACTTGCACTTGTATTTTATGCTCTTGAGCCACGCCATTTTCCATAAAAGGTTTTCAGGATCCACTTCAACAATTTTTGTCGGAACAAAATGAACATATAAAATTTATGCTGCCCGTTGATGGAAGCCTGTGAATGCTAAATATGTCTGACCTCTGAAAGGACGACATCTACAGTTTCAGTCACTTTCAGACCGTCTACCTTTGTGCACTCTGCTCTTTGTGTGTCTGCACTTCACTGTTACTTACACAGTATATGTGTGTGTGTGTGTGTGTGTGCGTTTGTGTCTGTGTGCCGCAGGTTTCACGCCTCCTGGAATGGACAGGTCGTCTCCAGACAGCAGTCCAGTACATGGCTTCGTTCGGCAGGCGTCTGTCACTACAGGGGCCAACATACCCATCATTACAGAACTAGGTGAGCCTCTTTAAAACATAGATTTCTACTCTAAATGTTGCATGCATCTTCATATCGATCCATAACCAACGCAAAGCTGATAAACAAGACTGAACATCCTGCTGCTATCCCATCCAAGGCCGTGTAGACTTTAAAATGATCGCTTTATCTGTAAACGTGAATATTGAGACCAAGGACACCATGTTTTTTGAAGATGTCAGACAAGCATTTCCAGGTCTATAGTTACACCAGCACTAATGCACACGGCGACCGAGAGACCGAGCGATGGAAGAAAAGCAAAGTGAGTGAAAAGGTAGAAGAAGAAAAAAAAAGTGCGCCGGTTGCAAAATGGGTCCATTTATTAATAACAATGGCAGTGGCTGTATTCCCACCGGTGCAGGGACTCATGAAAGTTTCAGATCTCAGAGGGGCCTCGAAAGCACCAGAGACCGGCCACTCTGTCTCCCCTGACCCAATTAGGAAGCAATGGAGCATGAGGGCGCAGGAGAGAGGGCCACACGGAGGAAGCAGCCACCCAGACTTGCAGAGAAGACGCCAGCTATTACTAGCGATGCACCCATACTGATACAGAATATTTGCTGTATTGGGTATCGATTCTATGATATCATTTCAGTTGATATTTGCTGATTGGACTCTGTACTAGGACATATCATGATGTTTGAACTTCAATTCATACGAAGCTATTCAGGGACTTGCAGGATATATAGCAGTTTTTCAATTTTGTTAACTTCTTAGGTTCCTTTCTAAGACAATGTAGCCAAGTGTAGAAAGGAACCTAAGAAGTTAATGCATTAATAAGACAAAATGAATATTTTCAATTTTGTAATAAGTTAACTGCATTTTGAGAGAAAAAAAAGCGCCATTTTCAGTTCCTACACTGGTTAATATCAGATATCAGCAAAGCCATAGTAGAGAGGATCCATCAGCATCAAGAGTCTTCTTCTAGTACACCCACATATATGAATGAAATACTATATTCTCTATTTTTCTTGTAAAGAATCTGAATTATTATTATTTTTGTTAACTTGAGCTACCATAGAGCCATTATTTTAGTCTATACTCAACATTTTGGCTCTAGCAAAGTCTGGAGTGTGGAGATTACAAGAATTCAGACTCCTTTTAGTTTATAGACACTTAATTTTTTAATATGTTATTAGGATAAACATTCACATTTATTACAGCTAGTGTTGCAATACTAAAATTTCAAACTCAGTTTCACTACTAAGGAACTGACTCGACACTCAGTATCTATTCTGTTACCACGATCATAACAAACAACACTCTATTTATTTAGACAATCGAGATCATTCGTTTATTTTGTGAATTGAGTCTCTAGATTCTTGTATCTAGTTTTAATATCAACCTGATTTTCTATACTTCCTAGTTAACTGTCTTTTTTTTTTTTTAACATATGCTTTTAATAACCAAAAGTAAAACAAACTGCTTGGTGTAGAGGCCCATATACATATAGGAAATCATGGTTCATTGTCAGAAATTGAATGGTAACTAAATCGAACATATAATATTTTCTTGATGTGTCTTTAAAAACATGAGCCAAAACAGTAAAAAGTCAACACAAAAACACATTTCACTGTATGACAAATTAAACTGAATATTCATATTTCTTAGATATCGCCCACCCACCGTTAATCTGGTCACATCAGGTGAACTAACAAGTTTAACATCCTTTATGAAGACCGGAGGTTCCTTTGTGGCGTAGATGCAGAGGACGTGTATGTGCATGTGTGGCTGCGGGCTCACACTCTAATTACATTGTCATATATTGTGCGTGGAGCGCCAGCGGCAGATTAGACTCTGGTCCTAACATAAAAGCACACTTTGTCTGTGTCTTAAGATCCACTGTACAGCGCCGGGACTTAGGTACGCTGTGGATATGTGAGTGTGTCAGCCTGGCCTTTGTTCAGCCTAATCCAAGCTCCTCACTTCTTCTTCTTCTCAGACAGGCGTGATGTGGGTCAGGAGCCCAATCCCTATTTTTGTTTTCTTTAGTGTTTTTTCACGCAGAATCTTTAAGCATGTTTCAGTAACACGAGCGTCTCTCCCCCTGCCTCCCCCTCCTCCCTCTCCACACTGTCTCATCACCATTAGCTAAACCTGGCAAACTGCTGCCACTGGTCCCACTCAGTCAGGACAAAAAGAGTGGCACCAGCGTACAAATGATAACAGAGCTGGGTAAGGCTTTGTCGCGCCCGCTGCTCTCTTCGCCTGCCCGTCGCTCGGCCCTCACCCTCCTCGGCTTGTCTTGATTTATCTGGCTGCACTCAAGGCCCCGGTCTCTCCCCTGGCTTCCCCTTTGAACAAATTTTTTTACTCTTCGTTCTGCCTGAAATTGACTGTCTTGTTTTGGACCCCGTTTAATGATTTTTTTTTTGTTCGTTTTTTTCTTCTTTTTTCCTCCAGTTGTGTCTGTAGAGCGCAGGCCTTTGATCACGCTCGGGCTGTCCTTGTGGCTGTTTTTCAGAGCAGCTCCTCTTTTGCCCCCCTCTGTACCCCCCTACCCCCCTCTCCTCCCCCTTCCTCCCCCTCACTGCTCCGGCCCAGGACTCCTTGCATCAGCCCCTTGTCTGTTTGACTGACATTTCTGTTCCACAGTGCACGGGAAGCCTGAGAAGATATCACATTTTTTTTTAAATGAAGGGCGAGAAATCAAGATCAAACCATCTTTTAAGATTACTGTGTATCTTTAACTGCTTTTTCTGTCAGGCAAAACTTGCGTGGTGCTATTTTTTATATATATATATCGAGGTACACTAATCATCTTTCTTATTGAGGGGCCTTCACCTGCTTGTTTCTATGGAGATGTTATAACTTTGCCTAGAATTTACTACGTTATGGCATTAAACATCTATCTCACATTTAATTAACTGCATATATTTCTTTGCTCAACAATAACCTTTGTGTTGCGAGCAGGATTGCATCTCCACTGTTCTGACCCGCAGTTTGACCTAGTAACATCACCTGCTTAAGGTTTAATGCTCTATTGTGGAACGTTCCAGGCAAAGTTGTAAAATCCGTCTGAAACAAACAAGCGGCAGAAATAATCACCTTTAATGCTGGTTAGGAGGTCCTGAAATTGCCCGCTTCTGTTAAAAAAAATGTTAAAGCAAAAGTTAAAAGTTAAATTCTGTGAAAATGCCAAAAAATTTCAACAACTGCTTTTCGTTTTTACAAATTAAGAGTTAGTAAGAGACAAAATAATCATAAGCTGCTTGCACACAGGAGCTCTTTAACACACTGACAGGCTTTGTGTAACAATAAGAGACTGTGTTATGTGCCTTGGATTTGATTTTCAGGAGAAAGGTAAATGTTATACTTGAGATAAATGTGGCTTGTATTGACGTGAAGAACTCATTTATCAAGAACATAGCTGAAAGTAGCATGACTTTTACTGTGCATGACTCTTATGCCGAGCCATTGTTGAAGTCTGAAAATCTCTCTATCATTTTCATTTCACTCACTTTAGTTCCTGACACTTAACTTTTATAATCTCTTGTACGCCGATGTGTCTTGATGGAAAAGTTGTACTTTTTGTGCTAGAATTAACATTGTCGTGTTTGTAAAATGGTCAAGACAGTCAAGATACATCGGCATAATGTGCAATTTATACTTTGCAGTGATATCGCTCTGGGGGTGTTCTTGCATCTCTGTTGGCGGATTGTTCAGCAGTTGCCACAGTGACAAAAAGCACAACAATTAAGATAATCTGAAAACTAAAATAGATTTAAACAGCGCAATTTCAGGAGCCTGTGATCAGTACGAGAGTTCTGTTGGTCCTGTTCGGTGTTTGAGTCAAACTCAGATTAAAGTCTAACAGAGCTTCAGACAGAGCAGTGCTTCCAGTTAGCTTCACACCTCCAGGAAACAGTGATGACATGAGCTGCAAAGTACAAATAGTTAATTCGGATCGTCCATAAATGACTTCTACAATGGTTATTAAGGTGTACGCTTTAATATATCGATATATGTTCATGACCTGATGTTTTGGCTTGTGTCAGTGAATGGAGTGCACTGTGCATGTATATGACAATAACCACAGGTTTAAAGTACAATGTGATACGGTATTGTTAGATTAAATAACATTTAAAGAGGGGGTATGATGTCAAATCAATTTTCTACCATGTTATAATGTTGTTCTCTCATCTAAAACATGCCTGAAGAGGTTTCAAATACCACCCATGCATGTTTCAGTAATGTATCGATCTCTCGCAGGCCCTTTTCGTATCCTCCTTATGATAAGATGTAAGATTCTGTTCAACGCTCCCACTCAACAATTCTCCTTAACCTCCTGAGACCCGAGCTTTTGTCTGGTGTGCATTTTACATTTGTTCTTGCTATTTGGGATGAGAAGGACCTAATAAGTATAATAACTAAACTGTGTTTTTGTACAGGAAGTAGTTTTTGCAAAAAATGATGTCCTCAAATGAGGACAGTCGGTTTATCATAACCTTAACAAACATTCTTTGCTATTTGGGGTCAGCAGTTCCTAATTAGTTTAAATTCAAAATTTCAACTTAATACAATAAGTAATTCTCTCAAAAATCAATGTCCTCATATGAGTACAGTGGGTCAATCTTACTGTATGAATAGACTCCATTGGTCAAAAAAGTGCATTACAGTTTATTTGAAAATGTAAACATCAAAGTTTATGCATGAAATGCAAACAGTTGTTTATTTCATGCCCTAAACATGGCTAACCAAAACAATAAAAGTGCACAGCGAATTTTTTTTTTTTCATTTTTCTTTGATGGTAACAGTCCAAAAACGGTAGATTTCAACATAGCAGCCTTGGAACTGTGGCTTTTTTCTAACTAGCTCCCTCTATCTTCCAGAAAGCAGTCTGTCTGCCTGTCTGGAAAAGCCTTATTGGCCTGTGTGAAATCCTGCAAAGCAGTTGCGTTCACATTGTATGTCATGCATCGCACACGGGATTTCCCAGTGCAGCCTTGTGCTCTGCACTGCATGGGTTTTTTCAAGGCCACCATCTCCGGCACATGAGCTGCACTAGAATGAACTGAGATATGGGGGATTGGAGCAACTCGAGATTTTTTGCTTGGTGGTGGACCATTCTGATTCTCTTCTTCTGCATCATAAACACCTTCATGAAGAACATCAGACTTGTGTAGGAATACCTGAGCCACTACCATGCGAAATTCAAGAAACTTCATATCTTTTTTCGGGGTGCCATTTTCCTGGTTATCTCTGCGATACAGCAGCCAGCTGTTGACAGGAGCAAGATCTGTGAAGTGCATCAGCATGTGAATTGTCCACTTCTTCGTCCCGCACATACATTCGGTAGTAGCTCATCATCCTATCCGACATGTCAACTCCTCCCATCTTTGAGTTGTACTGCGCACAATGCTTCGTCGTGTGATGGTCACATACCGTTTTTCCTTCTTGGACCACCGCTGGCAAGTGTCTTCAGGCTGCTCTGAGTGAACAGTGGAGAGCATCACAACTGGTTTGTTGTTGAACCACTTGACCACGCATAGTTTCCCATCTGCCCTGGTTACTGTGGCAAAGGCACCTCTTCCTTGGTGTTTCAGGGTTTTGTCATCATGTAACTTCTTCATTGCTTGTTTGACTCGGCCCTTCACCACTGTACCAGTAATATATATCTCATCCTTCAACATGTGATCAACAGCTGGTATGGTGGTAGAAAATCGATCACAATAAACTTGTGTGCCAGCAGTGAGGGTTTCAGACAGACATTTGATGACCAGTGTTCCAAGACCCAAACCATCTGAGTCCTGAACCTCCAAAGCCAGTGACATTGAACCTTGATAGACTTCAAAGTCTAGAACTAGTCCATCCACAGATGCCAGCACAAAATTCTTCATTCCCACTGGATTTGGCTTTAGTGGCACGTATTGTCGAAATGGACAGGCCCCTGTAAAGGGGATCATCTGCTCGTCAATTGAGACACAACATTGACGAGCCTGAAGGCGACAGCCGGTAAGTATGCGGTTCATAAAAGGCCTCACCTTCCAGAATTTGTCATTTTGCCTGTTGTCTCCTATAACATCATTATCGATGACTACTTTCAGATGGCTTCGCAGTTTGAAGAAGCGATTACATGACATTGTGTCACTAATGACAGGGATTCGTAAGGCATTGGACCAAAACATCCTCGTCTGTGGATTAGGCACACAAGACATCAAGATTGCTGCTCCAAAAAAGTGATACATCTCATCGATCGAAGTTTTGAGAGATCTCCCACTGTTAGCCAGTGACATGACATTTGTGAGGTCAGCAATGAGTTTCATCAGCTCTGAGTCAATGTACTGCTCTACATAATCCAGTGGCTGCCAACCTGTTCGCTCATCTTTCAGTTGATCATCATTTCCAATCTGAAACTGTACTAAGTTTGGGTTAAATGGAGCAGACCTCCAGCGCTCTCCATCATTCCTGCCTTCTGGTCTGAGCTCTCCATGTCCATCACATGCTGTTGTTTACGGCCACCTCTGTGCACTTGTGGATGTTGTGGCTGACTCTCATTGACAGAGTTGCTGTCCTCAGCTGCATCAGGGGTGTGTATTCTTCATCTGATGAATTAGGTGGTGAGGTATCAGGTTGTTCATCCATGAGGTCAACATTTTGTGGAATAATTTTGTTCATAGCAGGATCATAATCTTCCCCATCTGAGAAGTCTTCCACCTCAGAGTTGTCTGCAATTGCCATGAGCAATTGTTCTACTCTTGACAAGGAAAGTTCCCCTGTAATGATAATGTGGAAAAATAAACTCTAAATCAAAATAAAACTCTTTACAACTGTAAACTCATCAATATATTCCCAAGTTTAGCTAACTACATTATACAATTTATAATGTAACATAGTCCCACTGTCCTCAAATGAGTGCTTCAAGTTTACTGATGTCCCAGTCTGCTACCATTACTAAATTTTGTCAAATTTTAATCTCCATATGAAGAAGAGACAGTATTTTACATAAATACACTGGTTTCATTCATAAAATTTGGATAGAATTTTTACCTGGGTCATTTTTCTTCCAGAAACTGTTGTAGAAGTCTTTTGCTGATATGCTCGCCATTTTTTTTTCTATTGAATTTGGTGTTATGTTGTGATATCACCACAAGATGGCGTGGCAATGTCCCTGAATGTGGCCAACAGGTTAAAGATTTAAAAAATTGAGTATCATTGTGCCAAGAGGCAAAAATGTAATGTCCTCGTATGTGGTCGCAGGGTCTCAGGAGGTTAAATATACAAAAACATGATACAAATGTGCTGTAGTTTCATTAGTGGGATGCATGCTGATTGTGTGTGCAAATTGATGGGTGACCTAAAAAATTAAACGATGGGAGCAACAAAAACAAAACTGAAACTTATAAAATCTGTTAATACATTGGGCCTCATTCATGAAACATTTTCACGAACAAATTTGTACTTAAGGCCTTGTTACGAACATTTTTGGCATTCACAAAACTCCTGGAAAAACAAATCCTCCGAACAGCCAGGACCACTCATAAGAACAAAAATTCTCCTTAGATTATTTCCTATAAACATATTACTAAGTGATCCAATAGCATTTATGAGGTGTTTTATAGAGCATATAGTAATATTGGCGCTCTTTTTCCAGGCTGTAGTGAGCCCAGCCCCAGTGCTCTCCTTATGGGCCTCTGTTACAGCCCTGCGTCTGGTCATTGCACTGGACTCAGCAAAACTGTCACTTAAGAAGGAATTTGGCTGCTTAAGGATGTTTTGTGAATCTGCAGCAGAGTTCTCAGCATCTTCTTAAAGTGGAAGTTATGAAGAAAAGATTCATGATTGAGGCTCATTGTTGTCCGATTTTATAGCATTTTCAAAATAATAAAAGGTAGCATGGTGATCTAAATATGTTACGTGTTAATAATTAATACTCCATAGAAATAAAATACCTCCTCTTTAAGAAAATACAGTAGAAAATTTTAACCAAAACACAAATGTATTACTCATAAAATATACAAGGTACAAAAGTGTATTCTTTTGTTATCAGTTAGTCATATTAAAAGCTTGATGAGCTATGGAAATGGAGTACTGCTCAACTTTTGCAGTCTATTCTCCATTTTCCATTCATTACAGCTAAATAAGAGTGTGTGTGAATGCAGTCCAGTGCTGTGTGTGACTGTGTTTTGTGTCCCCCAGTGAACGACTCGAACGTTCAGTTCCTGGACCAGGACGATGATGATGACCCGGACACAGAGCTGTACCTCACTCAGCCCTTCGCCTGTGGCACGGCCTTTGCTGTCAGTGTACTCGACTCCCTCATGAGCGCCGTGAGTACTTTGAGCAGGACTACAAACACGTTGCCTGATGGGAGTGAAGACTATTAGAAACCAAGAGAAATGTTAACAGTATTTAGTTTAGACAATTTACAATGAACTTCCTGTATTTGTAGAGGTTCAAACTAATGGGTCAGCTGAATGAGAAAGTAGATAAGTACTTGCTAAATGTCATTGTGGTTTTGATTCAACTGCAACTCAACTATGAGCCCTACTCACAAATACACAACTCAGAAAACTATTACGATGGAGCTTTGAGCACACAACACATTTTTAAGAAGAAAAATAATTGCATGTTGTTGCAAAACTAAGGAAAGCTCAAACATGAGTTGGTGCCATTTTACAAGTCTGTATTTGTGCTGACAATGAACCCAGCAATGCTCTAACTCATTGGGCTCAAAGTGTTTCAATGGTTGTTTTGTAGTTGATTTGTACTTTGACTAAAAGCTCATGATTTGGATGTGGAAGATCCAATATTCTGGTTGAACATAACAGTGTACAGATAAGACCACAGTGACATCAAAGAGAAAAGTTGTCAAGACTTTATCTGGTGTTAGTTGATCAGAACTCTCAGTATGAGGGGTCATCAGGTCTGAAGACTGTGGGACATGTGAGGGTCATATTAACACTGATGACAGAGGCCTGACAGTCCCAGGCCGAGCAGCTCTGTCTGATCTTTGACAATGTGACTGAGCCTCAGATAAGCTGCTCAGAGGTGTGCTCTCCCTGTGGGGCTGTGATGGCTTCATCTAGCTGCCCTCACATGGCAGCCCAGAGGAGAACAGAGGAGAGGAGGAGAAGAAAACAAAGAAGAGCAGAGAGGAAGAGAGGAGCAGGCGTCAGCTGCTCTGTGCTGCTCTGTTCTGTGCTGCTCTGTGCTGCTGTGAGCGGTCAGAGGTGAGGCCAGCTAATGGACAGTGCTCATCCATCATGAGGCTGGGCAGGCCTGTCAGGGGCCCCAGAGACGAGCTGCCACTCTGGCTGTGGCGTGCAGTGACACGGCCTGTCTTCACACAGCGCAAAAGCAGCTTGTGATCGGCTTGAAGGACAAGAGAACCTGACACCCGCCGAGCGCAGTCAAAGCGCTCTTT
This sequence comes from Odontamblyopus lacepedii, assembly GCA_034769755.1. Lineage (NCBI taxonomy): Eukaryota > Metazoa > Chordata > Actinopteri > Gobiiformes > Gobiidae > Odontamblyopus > Odontamblyopus lacepedii. The sequence continues at coordinate 12,955,386 of CM068354.1, forward strand.
CAGAGCACAGCGATGACATTATACACTGAAAATACTTTGTGAACAAATCACTCTCTGCCACACTTAAGGCCTCTTTTAAATATGAATTATGGTTTTTATGGGGAGGAGGCTACACTATGGAATATGACCATAAATAGGAGCTGTAGGCAATATAACTGATCATTAACTATAAATACAACAGCAACATAAAACTGAAACTCAGAAAACAGTAACACTGTGTCACTATTTCTATACATGTAATACATGGTTAGTACAGAGTGATTAGAAAGGGAGTGCACCCACCCTCTACTCACATCCTTTCTCCTCCTCTGTCCTCATCTCTCCTCCTCTGTCCTCCTCTGTCCTCTGTCCTCCTTTGTCCCCTCTCTCATCTTCTGTCCTCCTCTGTCCTCCTCTCTCCTCTGTCTTCTGTCCTCCTCTGTCCCCTCTCTCGTCTTCTGTCCTCCTCTCTCCTCTGTCTTCTGTCCTCCTCTCTCCTCTGTCTTCTGTCCTCCTCTCTCCTCTGTCTTCTGTCCTCCTCTGTCCCCTCTCTCGTCTTCTGTCCTCCTCTCGTCTCCTGTCCTCCTCTCTCCTCTGTCTTCTGCCCTCCTCTCTCCTCTGTCTTCTGTCCTCCTCTCTCCTCTGTCTTCTGTCCTCCTCTGTCCCCTCTCTCGTCTTCTGTCCTCCTCTCGTCTCCTGTCCTCCTCTCTCCTCTGTCTCCTGTCCTCCTCTCTCCTCTGTCTTCTGTCCTCCTCTCTCCTCTGTCTTCTGTCCTCCTCTGTCCCCTCTCTCATCTTCTGTCCTCCTCGTCTCCTGTCCTCCTCTCTCCTCTGTTTTCTGTCCTCCTCTGTCCCCTCTCTCGTCTTCTTTCCTCCTCTGTCCCACCTCTCGTCTTCTGTCCTCCTCTCTCCTCTCTTGTCTCCTGTCCTCAGACGTACTTTAACGACAACATCCTGACCCTGATCCGGACCCTGGTGACGGGCGGGGCCACCCCAGAGCTGGAGGGGCTGCTGGCTGAGGAGAACGCTCTGAGAGGAGGCTACAGCACGCCGCAGACACTGGCCAACAGAGACAGGTGTCGCGTGGCCCAGCTCGCCCTCTACGACGGCCCCTTCGCAGACTTGGGGGTAAGTGGAGCTGTAAGCTGAGGTGACATTTTTTGGCACCACCAGCAGAACAGATCTGGCTTCCTCCGCCCATATGCTTCTTAATATGATGTGAAGAACTAGGATCATGAAGAAGAGGTCTAGTAGGTGGAAAGAACAAAGATCTGGAGAGGAGCAGCAACAAAAAAGCATAATAGAGATCATCGAGTCAGTTTAAAAGTTGTTTGACTGAACAGTTCTACAGGATTAGAGTATCTTAACTAAAATATCCTCAAAGTGAAGTCGGGGTTTGAAAAAGAACTGAGCTAAGATAATTTATATAAACAGTGATATTTGGGACAAAAGTGAGTATATCTAGGGATGTCCCAATTACGTTTTTTTGCCCCCGAGTTTAAGTCATTTAGCATTAATAATGCTCTGTAAATCGTCTTTGGGGACATGTGTCTGTGAAAAAGTGCTATAGCTGTTGTTGTAAGGCGACCTTGGGTGTCCAGAAAGGCGCCAAATAAATAAAATGCATTATTATTATCATTATTATTATTATTTGATTTTGAGTATCTGCCGATACCGAGTCCTGATGCAATTATTATTATTACATTATGAAAAGAAATAAAAGCAAAGAATAAGATCCAGGATGTCCCTTATTTTTTTCACCAATGGCTCTGATATTATTAACATGTAACAAACTGAAATAGTTTCAAAAAAGCGTAACAGTGTTTATTATATTTAAAAAAAAAATACAGACAAAGCCTTATTAAAAGAGCAACTTTTCAAAGTAAAGGAACAAGGGTTGAGCAAGTTAGTCCTGGTTTAGTACTGGGTTTAGTTCTGGTTTAGTCCTGGTCTAGTCCTGGTTTTAGTTCAGTCCATGTGCTGTAGGGGGGGAGACATGGTGCACGGGAGCGGGCGAAGATTTTAATCCATACTTTATAAATGTGATTAAAATAATAATAATAATAATAATAATAATAATAATAATAATAATAATAATAATAATAATAATAATAATAATAATAATAATAATAATAATAATGAATATACATACATTATTTATCTGATACCTGATCGGAACATAACGTCCGCAGTCACGTGATCGGCCATGGGACAACCCTAAATATCTATTGTCAAAACAATTGCCATCAAAAGATTTCCCATCTTTGTCTGTAAAAAATCTGGACAAATTTATGAAAAGAGAATGAATCTTGAAAATGGACCCAACCATGGACTCAACCCACCATTTAAAGCAGACTTATGCAAAATCCACTTTTTAAAGCTTTTAACCTTGTTATAGTTGTTTTTAGTGACCTGAAGTTTTCCGTTTTCACCACCACCGGTATATGACCACTGCTCTCTCCTGTACTTATTTCCTCTTACTTACAAGTCACTGGACTTGTTTCTTTTATTACATTGTTTTAGCCCAATATTACGATTTAAAATGTCCAAATTATAACATAATGATTCATGCAGGACATAGATTCTAACTATATAGCAGACACAAACTCAATAGATCTTCTTTAAGCTTAAACTAATACGTCAAACTGTCTTCTGTTTTTGACCAGGACGGCGGCTGCTACGGAGATCTGTTCTGCAAAGCACTGAAGACGTACAACATGCTGTGTTTTGGCATCTATAGGTTAAGAGACGCCCACCTCGGCACACCCAGCCAGTGCACAAAACGGTATCCTCCCTCTCTTACCATCCAAATAAAATAGTTTTACCAGAGTTCCAACTGTTTTTCCTCCCATTCTCTTTGTAGATACGTGATCACCAACCCTCCATACGAGTTCGAGCTGGTGCCCACAGACCTGATCTTCTGTCTCATGCAGTTTGACCACAACGCAGGCCAGTCACGGACAAGCTTCTCCCACTCGTCCCACTCCTCCCATTCCTCCAGCAAGAAGAGCTCCTCTGTCCACTCCATCCCTCCATCCAACCGGCAGAACCGCAGCAGCAAGAGCAGAGAGTCGCGCGACAAGCAGAAGTACGGGTACATCTCACAGTACTCCAAATACTGCATGTACTTTCTGTGTGTGTGTATGTATGTGTGCTGTGAAACTATTGAGGATGTCGTCTTTTGTACGCTGTAAAGAATGAAGCTCTACACAGTTCAATTCTAAATATTTCTGTTAGTTTTGACTCTTTACAAGTAGAATGGACATTGGACATGGTGTTTGGCACTTTTTGGTGCACTCCATGGATCTAAAACATGATAAAACAGTAGGTTAATCCTCCAGCTGTGTGGTTCTTATCAGACCTGGATTAATTCTAGAGATAGGTCCCCAGCTAAAGAAATCTATATGTTCTGTATCTGCCACAAACTGCACTCACAAGCCCACAACTGCAAAAAGTTCAAAGTTATCTATTCCTGCAGAAAAAGTACTAAGAAACAATACAAAAAAAGCTTGGCCAAAGTTTAAGATATAAACACTTAAATCTATCAGAAAATGACTTCAAAATAGTGAAATAATCTGTCCATGCAGCAAGATCATTTTACTTGACAAGTTTTCTTAAAATAAACTACCTCTAGACTAGAATGAAGCCGTCTCTGGTCTAGTGAGTAGATAATATATCTGAAAACAAGATGAATAACCTGATGTAAGTTTCAAAATCTTGGCCAGATCAGCGAAATTTGCAGTGTATTTATATAAAGAGATAAAATTTGTGAATCATGAGTTTAATCTGCCTTTTTACATAAACAATAATCTCACTCCTTCACTAACCTCTCCTTTTCTGCTCCATATAAATCCTCATAATCTAAATACCATATCAACTTTATTTATAAAGCACTTTAAAAACGTTACAGCTGGAAAAGTGCTGTACACAAACATAAAATAGACAAGGAGAATTGCAGTACAATACGAACATGATATGACGACTAAAAAGAAAAAAGGTGCTTTTTTAGGAGTGATTTAAAGACTCGGCCTGTTTAATCTCATGTCTAATCAAATAAATTGCCAACTTGTATACAAATTTTGGTCGACACAGACATGCAGAATTGATCAAATGAGAGAATATATTACCTTAACATCACAATAACTAGTGAAAAGTCAAATTAAGACACGTAGATGCTCGCTTTTTACGGTGTACAGTGTGTGACTTGTGCTTCATGGTCCACAGCTTCCTCATGTGCATGTGGTCACTGCTTCAGCGACCATTCCAGCAGAGAAACTATATTAGTGTTGTCCTTGTGGTGAATAGTAACTTAAACCTCTACCCAACCACCACCAAAGCCAGTCAGTTTATGTTATATTTGTGTGTAACCGAGTTTGTCCAGTTGCACATGATCTGACTCCGATCATGGCTGTAGTGTATCGTAGTGTGACTTTTACTGTGACGTTTTGCTGTTGTGTTCTGTCGCTAGTCTTTGGAGCGGAAATCCGGCTCGCACTCGCTAACCATCTCCATCATCTACTCATAACATGTCCGTAACGCTTTGTGGCAAGCTCGTATTGTCTTCTGTGAATATAGAAGTTTAATATCATTAGCTGTACGTCATGGGTTAGCCGTTTTCGTGAAAGGATTTCTGAAAGCATGCAGATTTGTTACTTACATATTAGTTTTGTATCTTAAAAACGACAATACATCTTTGCTACCAAGATGTATAGAGTTTATATGATGTTGGACTGGTAGTAGTGACGTGTGCATTTGCGGTGGACACTGGAAAAACCTATTACTTACAATAGACCACTTACCTCTTTTTCTGAAGTGCAACAAGGATGAATAGAATGGGCCAAGGTACGCAAGTTAACGATTCTGCATGACTTAGCCACCTCTACCTATGGGCTGCTTATCATAACTCCGTCCTGTGTACGGATGCTGTTATGATGAGGAATGCTTGGATGCTTTCTGGGAAAAAATCTGAAGTTTCTGAACCACGCCTCAGTTTAAGTTTTGCTTTCACCAACGATTGAAGTAAACGTGCTGCTGCTCCTCCTCCTCCTCCTCCTCCTCCCCTCTTCCATGATCAAGACCATCCACACTGCATGAAGTTCAGATGGCTCCACCTATTTCTTCTCCTCCTCATCCTCCTTTTCCTTCACGTTTGGATATGGCTTTCCGTGACGCAGAGCTCACCATTCGTCACGCCTCTCCTGAGCTCTTTCTTTCTCTCTTTCTTTCTTTCTTTCTTTCTTTCTTTCTTTCTTTGGGGCTTGACTGGTTTGCATTGTGTGAGAGGTTCGTGTGTCTGCGCATACACCCTCCTTCTGAATGCTCTCCTGTCACGACACTGTAGCAGACGTTTGCACAGAGAAAATGCATGTGTCTAAATTATAGGGCTGGTTTCAAAAGGAAAATGTTGATTCAGTTGAATTTTTACTTGGAATTCTTGTTTTAAAGTGTTTTGTTTCATTCACACATGTTTGAGTAATCCTGTATTATTCGTTGGTCAATATCTCCAAAGCTCATAATGATCTGTTCCACTTTGTGATGTCATGTCGTGGTTGTTTTCAAGTTAACAGCTACCTTTTACGTTTTGTATAGTAGAGATTGGCAATACCAGGGCTGAAATTATACAAATTATTTTAGTGAACGTATATGGAGTTTAAAAAAACACAGTGGAGCACTTCCTGTATTACCACATGACATCACAAGCTGAGAGTGTTTTCAAGAGTGTTTTCTGTTTGGGAGAAATAAAAGCAAAAATCTGCAGGGTTTGTGTGTTGAAACAAAACACAACTCCAGGAATGTTTGTGATGAGAAAACAACTTTATAACAGAAAATAACGTAATATAGACCCTTTAAGTATTGTGAAAAAGTTCTCTTAAAGGTAGAATAGACTTATTATCTTATTAGAGATATATTGTGATTAGCTTTTCTAATTAATGACTTTTTAAGATGACTTTTTTACATTAGACACTGTTTGAAGGGGAACTCCAGCACGTTTGAAGCTAAAGTCCATTGCTAGAGGTGGTCGAATACTGTCAGAAGCCAAAAAACAGCAGAGATCAGTGTTGCCTTGGTGGAGATCTCGCTGTGGTAGTGAGTCTGTCAAGACAACAAACTAGTGTAGTGATTGGGCAAGTTCTTAATGTAACGTAAAACACCAATTTACACTGAAGAGGCTTAACACAACTTTCTAACTCAACTTACAACAGCCACGAGTCTAACAAACAAAACGGTCTGCCTGGCTCACTCATTAGTGTCTGGAAACGTTATAAAACAACTTTATAAGCAGCCTTAGCCTTATCTTTGTCAATTTCCCACTGCACATGCGGAATCCCAAAATACTTTTTTTTCCAACAATTTTCAGTTTCTCTTCTTCACGTCAGTAGTTGATTCTCACTTGATGCTTCTGGCGGCTCGAGCGTCTCGCCGCTGCTGGAGTCGACAGTCGAGTCTGTTTTGTGCTTTCACATGCGCAGTGGGAAATCAACAAAGGTAAAGCTAAGGCTGCTTATAAAGTTGTTTTATAACATTTTCAGACACTAATGAGTGGTCCAGGCAGAGTGTTCTTTTGTTAGACTCGTGGCTGTTGTAAGATGGGTTAGAAAGTGGTATTAAGCCTCTTCTGTGCAAACTGGCGTTTTACGTGGAAGTTAAGAACTTGCCCCATTACTCTATTAGTTTGTTGCCTTGACAGACTCACTACCACAGCGAGATCTCCACCGAGGCAACACTGATCTGTGCCGTTTTTGGCTTCTGACAGTATTCGACCACCTCTTGGAATGGACTTTAGCTTCAAACCTGCCAGAGTTCCCCTTTAAAGAGGGCGGTGGGGTGAAGATGTTATACCTGGAATGTTCCACTGAATGACATTAAAACTATCCTGCATTTTTTCAATTGCAATTGCAAGTGGTCTCAAAAAGTACCCTCTAACATGCATTATGTGGGGTCACCTCTCCACAGATCTGACTTGTAACTTGTCTAAATGCAGTAGTTGAATGCCATAAGGTGATTCATTCCAGGCAAAGCAATAACATCTCCATGGAGACAAACACACAAAAAAAACACTTTAATAGACTAAACCAGTAGTTGAAAATAAAATGAATATTCTTGTAATATCACTAGTATTTAATTATGAACTTCTGTAGGTCAGACTCATTTGAATCCAAGTCCACTTCTGCCCACAGTTTCAGAAAAGTGCCCTGGCCCAGTGCCCCCGGCTCTGGTCACAGCGGTAAAGGCTTAGGCGTGACGAATGGAAGGTGTAAATTGTCTGATATGATCCGAGCGAGTCCCTCCTCGCTCGTGTATGCAGGGGTAGACGGAGGACGTGTCGGTCGTCCTCAGGCTCTGTTCTGTATTTTAATCCACAAATCAGATCCACACGTGAAATTCTGCCCACGGGGAGCGGACGTGTTGAACGGCGCTGCAGAGTCAAGGAAATCCAGCCAGAGTTAACTGCTCACTTCAGACAAACCTGTGCATAGACCTGTCATGAAAACAAATTCTGAAGTTTCAATTATTGCTGAAGAAAAAATAAATATCCTAACCCTACACACAAAAAAGAAAATAAATAAACAAATAACTATATTGCTATCTATCTATATGTATCTATATCTAATGTATGCTGCTGGCACAGTAACCCAAGAGCAGATGTAAACCACAAAAAAACTATTCTAAATGTACAATACTGTTAAAAAATTATGAGCTGCAATAAATAAACAGCAGAATGAAACATTTCAGTACTTAGTTTGCATCTGTAATGTGTCATGGCAGTTATTTTTACGGCTCAAATCTTATCAACACTGCAACAAACAAAATCTAGTCAAGTTCAGATGACTTTAATTAAGAAAATTTTACAATGTTTGGAGTAAATTTCACTTGACAAGTAAAATGATCTGCCAGCAGAATAAGACTTTTTGTACTTAAAAGATGAAAATACATCTTGCTACACTTAAAATCAGAAAAACAACTTTTTGCACTTAAAATAAGAAACAAAAACACTTATTCCACTGCCAGATAATTTCACTTGTCAAGTTGAATCTACTCAAATAAAGTCAAATGTTCTTAATTTAAGACATTTTAACTTACCTAGATATTGTTTTTCTCCAGTGAAATTGCCAAAAAATAAGCACAAATTTCCCAGTAGTGCAAAGAAACTGTACACACAGTAAATATTGACCCGGCTTTCATATATTGAACTTTAAGTCGATATAGTAATCCATGACAGACCAACCTCTGCACTGGGGCCCTCTTACTTCTGTGTGAGAGCTTAGAAATAAACACTATACTCTGTTGTAGTTTACCCCCACTGGAATATACTGTTGCAACATATTTTATTTTTGATTTATTTATAATTTTTTATGTATTACTATTGAAATAAATCCTGTTGGACTTTAGTTTTAAGCTACAACAGAGTTATATTTGACCTTCCATTGGGACACTGGTTGAAAACACATAAGTAAGTAAAGGTGCATTGGGAAACTTTTCTGGTTGGGTGGGTTTATAGTTCGAAAATACCTAGAAAAACAGGGGTTCTGACCACTGCACAGGCCTGGTTTGGTCTTCATGAGGATAGAAAATCATACTGTGAAACGTTCCAGACAAAGAAATAACATCTGTCAAACCGTCCACCAGAAAAGTTCCACAACACAAGAGTTAAAATATTTGATCAATACACAAAGTTGATTGGAATAAATAAAGTAACTACATTTAACAAACGTCTACCACTTAAACTGAGGCGTATGGTTTCAAATAGCAGCGTTTACTCTTCCAAACCAAAGTCTGACTCTGGTCTTTCTGTTTTTTCCTCTCTAGAAAAGAAATGGTTTACAGATGAACCGGACAACGCCTATCCCAGGAACATTCAGATCAAGCCCATGAGCACTCACATGGCCAACCAAGTCAACCAATACAAATCCACCAGTAGTCTGATCCCACCAATCAGAGAAGTAGAAGACGAATGCTGAAGCCCGCCTCCTTGTGGACTGCTCTGTAATAGCAGCGGACAGCCGTGGTCAGCGCAGGACTGACGAGCAGGAGGAAGACTGTCATATCTCTCCGCTAAAGGGACCTCCTCCGATGTGTATACCTTTAATGTTACTTCCATGCTCGGACATTGTTTATTTATTCTGTATCCATAGACATGTACATAATGACAATCAGTCAACACGGATTGTACAGCCCCTCTCCCCTAGCACTTTTTGGAATTATTTTAGAGTTGACGGAAAAAAAAGTACTTCCTGTAATTCTCTGCAATAGTTCACCTCTGGATGTGACCAGACTCCATGCCTAGAGCTGCTAGAGTGTGGAGAATGAGGGTTACATTTGTGTTTTCAGTAATAACGGTCATATCATTTCCCTGTGAGTCACCCGGATGTGTCACGTCAGAGCAGCCGGCCTCGTCTACTTCTGTTCGATTTGCACTAAAAACTGAACACTGCTGTACAACTGGACTGCCCCAGCCCACTGTCCACTGTCCACACACCGGTCTGACCAGAGAAGGCTGCTGAGGCTTACTAACCCCAACATCACCTCCGAGTGTGGCTGTGCGCTAAAGGAGAGGAGACTGTGATGAGTCCATGAGGCGGAAGGCCTGTCCCTCATGTGTCCATGTGTGTTTGTGAGTGTGAGTGTGAATGAGTGAACAGCATTACAGTGCCATCTTCACCGTCGGCTTACATGATGCTGCACCAGTCAGACTAGCATGTGCGCTCTTATCAAAGCCTTTACAACAAGAATCTAATAGTCTAATAACCATGTGTTGCATTTTCAATCAAACTGAAGCCAAGTGTGGCTGAGCTGTGAGCAGCAGCTGTGGATCACAGCGAGCGCCTCTGAGCGCTGCCTGTGCTATAGTGGGATCACCATGAGTACTGGATGAGTACTAGTGTTACTGAATGTTTGTGTCTGTCTCTACTGGACACGTCTAATGCCACATATTGCAAAGTGGGCAAACGGGCCCTCCTTTAACCGGAGCTCTAGCCTGGCACTGGGTGGGCACAGAGGCAGTAAAGAGCTTGGATGTTGTCTGTGCCCGGCCCCTCGTCCCCTGGCCTCTCAGGAGCAGGGCTGCTCAGGAGCTCAGAGCAGGTGGCTGAAAATGCAACACGGTGTGAGCTTCAGTGTGTTCTGACACTGATTCACATGAACTGTGATCCTCACGTACATGTGGGATTTATGATAGAATTATTTTATATCCATAAGCATAATCAATTTGTACTTATTTTTATAGGAACTCAAAGTGTAATATGAGAAAATATTTATTATTCTATTTAATGAACATGTCATATCCACAATGTTCTGTTGGTCACATTACTTTCAGTTTGATGTTCCACTCATGTTGTTGCCCTGTTAACTGGTGTTCTCACTTGAATCTAATAAGGCTATAAGGCTTGCATTGAGTCTGGCAGCTCAGCTCTGGGCAATGAGCTAATGAAATGCACTGCTTTTCCATAACGCGTTTACTGCTCAGACAGATGTGTCTCATTTGGACTCTTGGACACAGGCTCCTGGGTTAGACTTGTGAATGACCTTCTGTTGTGGCCGATGACCTACATTAGGTTCTTCCAGTGTTTAACTCCTCTCTCCAGGCTCTGCAGGCCTTCTCACACTGTTCATGTGGAAAGTAGAGATCCCATGTGCTCAGTAGTTTAGTGTAAATCCACCTAAAGCGTAGAATACTTAACATTGAACAAAGCTGGGTTTAGTGTGTGTCTGTGGGCTGTGCTGATACTAGACTCAAGCCTCATGCACATTGTCCTCAAGTGAACTTTACAACTGTGATCCGTCGTCACACTGTAGCAGAATAGACTTCATTTCACCAAATATGTGATTGATGATTATTACACAATATTTGGTACAGCGATGAACATTATACATAGAATGAAAAACGTGAAAAGTGTTTACAAAAAGATAAAAAGATAAAAGTATAATTCGTAAGCAGCACACCAGACGAAATATGATATCAGGTTTATTCTCAACAAAGATGGAAGGTAGCACCAATTCAGCAAGAGAGATCTCCCTTTAGTTTCCAATCGTAACATTATTGTACTTCAGGGTTTACATTCCATTTGTCAGCTCGTCAAAATCTGTCTCAACTTTTCTCTGTCCTGACTGCTTCTTTGTTTACACAGTATTCTCAAAGTACTTAAGCATAGGACTACTTCTATCTACTTTACATGCTGCAAAACTAGCACCCTAAGCTACATCCAAACGCAGTTCACCTTGTCTTTCGAATGCTCTTTGCCTGTTTGTTGTTTGGGTCTTTGCATTGTATGTTTTCTTTGAAGTGCCATGAAAAGTCGCATCCTTCAGTCATTCAGAGGTTCAAGTTCTTGTCGTTTTCCACTGTGAAAACCGTTTCTGGTGCTGGTACGGAGAACATCCAAGCCATCAATGCCTCCGTGCCGGCGCCGTGCCAGGCAGAGCGAGGGTCAAGTGGAGGGCCCGGCCAGTCCCACTAAAGCGAGAAGTGGCATTAGCAGGAAACATCTCAGGTCAGGTGGAGTTATGGAATATGGATGACTGAAGGATACGCTGGGATCATGTGTTCTTAAATCAAAGACAACAAAGCGCTCTACTGTTATTTTTGTTCATCTGTTTTGCTCTAAAGGAAGGGGTTAACTTATTTGCTGGGAATAGTTATGGAAAATTGTAAACTTATGGGATTGGGGGGTGGGTATCAAGTCTTAAAATATTGCATTCAGCAATTTTATTATTATTATTTTTTAAGAATTGCTTTTTTGTGTTGGCTGCCTGTCAGATGAGTATAGTTCAGGACACTGCTTAAACCACAAACAGGATCTGTCCGCACAGCGTCTCACCACACAAAACTGGAGTTGTGTCATTTAAGTCATATTAGTTTGGATGTGTTGAAAATGTAAAGGATACATGGATTATTTGATGGTGCTGAGTTGATCTACCTGACTCTGTCAAATATAATCTGCTGATAATTATATTGTCTTGTACAAAACGTTTGTACATAGATTGTACATGGTTTCTTTTTGTATTTTCTCAAATTAAAATGGATGTATTTGTGTTCTAAAATGGTCTTTTGTCATTTCCTCCAAATTCTAGGCCCCCATATGAACCAGCAGCACTGTCGGAGCACCACAGTTTTCTGTTTTCATGCATCACTCTCACTTTGTGAAGAATTTTCCTTTGTGTCTGTCTCATGCAGAACTTTAAACCAGCTGCTTCTTCCAAACTGTAAATATACTGGCCTATTATTGTGCCAGTGCTTTTGAATCCACTTTTTTACAACTACTTTTCAACTAATTTAGTTTTAATATAAAAGTACTTGGCCTACTCATAAATTAAATACATTTTTGGGCTAATCCATTCTCTTCAGTGTAGCAAATATAAGGGCCTTCCTGTACATGTACTGTTATACTGTTACAGGGGCATATCTGCAGTCACCTAGTCCAGTAGGCTAAACCTTAAGTAGGCTATTTAAAGGTAATTTAGTTAGATAATGTTAATGTTAACTTAATGTTAACTTTGGGACTGTGAGGAAAAAACATGAAGTTTGTGACTTTCCATGTTCACATTAATCCTTATGGGATTTTATCATGTTATATAGAAGATTTAAAAAAAATAAAAAATAAAAAAATAACCTAAAACTTTTATCAAAACCATGATAAGAAACCATAAGTCATGCTTATGTTGTGTTTAGTCAAAGAAATGTGCTTTCAGGCTTTCTTTTTCATGTAAAATGAAAATCATTAGGCTACATCTGTAACTTTAGTTCAGAGGCAGAGGAGGGAAGTACTCAGGAGCCTATTCAAATACAGTAGACAAATGTGTTTAACTGTGAGGAATTATTATTTTATTTAATATAAATATAAATAATAAATAGTTTATCAAATGCTACATCCCGGGTATTTTCCATACTACATTTACTGCTCAGACAGATGTGTCTCATTTGGACTCTTGGACACAGGCTCCTGGGTTAGACTTGTGAATGACCTTCTGTTGTGGCCGATGACCTACATTAGGTTCTTCCAGTGTTTAACTCCTCTCTCCAGGCTCTGCAGGCCTTCTCACACTGTTCATGTGGAAAGTAGAGATCCCATGTGCTCAGTAGTTTAGTGTAAATCCGCCTAAAGCGTAGAATACTTAACATTGAACAAAGCTGGGTTTAGTGTGTGTCTGTGGGCTGTGTTGTCAATTGTCAATTGCTTTTCACTACAACTACTTGAGTAATTTAGTAAAAATGTAAAAATACTGGCCTACTTACTTGATTTCACTTTTTGGGTGAATGTCTTCTATTATATCTATGCTGTAGACTGCAGTGGCTCCTGTAGGGCACATATACACTGCTGTTGACTGTGGATGAACATGTGGCATTTTCCCAAGGTTCTCTTTGGGAGAGGGCCATGACCCAGTGATCCGAGTCTCTCCAATCCCTGAGTCTATGATGCTATTAGTGTGGATTTACGTTTATTGGCCTGCTGTTCGCCGCTCCATCACACCCACCTGTCAGGCTGTCACTCAGACCGGATCAGGGGAGTGGATGTAATCATATTTATTCCATTTTGAGGCAAATATCTGCTCAGGTGCAGGCAGCTGTTGTGATAAAGGGCATCAGGGCAGATATCTGGACAACTGTCACCTCAGCCTATAGGTTACAAACTAAAACACTTGATTTCCAAGACCTGGTTTTCCCGATTGATCCTATTGTATAATTGGACTTTACACATAGGGTCTTTAAGTGTGGAGTTTGCCTATTTTCCCCTCTTATGTTATCTTCTTACATGTTTGGCCTGGTGGCATTTATTTTTGAACAACAATATTGGCCTAATAGTAATGAGATGATGTATTATTGCCACCTACTGACCTTTCTATGAACTACTATAGGCTGGAAACAATATGGTAAAGGTTTTTACTCTAACCCTACTGAAGTTGCTTTTATTTACTCTCCAGTAAAGGTTCTGCAAGGGGAGTTGCTCCAGTTAATTTTTAATAATAATAATAATAATAATGCATCAGTTTTATATAGCGCTTTTTCTGGACACTCAAAGACGCTTTACAGAGCATTATTCATTCATTCCAGACCCGGTGGTGGTAAACTACTATTGTAGCTACAGTTGCCCTGGGGCAGACTGACGGAAGCGATTTGCTCTAGGATCCAGAATATGTGCTTCACCGGTGTTTGTCCAGAGTCCAGATGTGCGTGATTGAAAAGTAGATTAAAAATGTGGCTGATTACGAAAAATTTTACGGAATAAAAGGGAAAAAGATATCAGAGGGGACTGAAAAAACATTGTGGATTGCTGCAGAACCGATGAATGAAGCTCTAAACTCTGTTAATCTGAGGTATCATTTAGTTTGTAAATGATAGTGAGCTCCTTAGTGTCTAGTGTCATATTTGATTGGATGAACATTTTGGTTCTGACTTTAGATGCAAAGCAGGGTATGCAGACCAGACTGATATCCATCTGTATAACAACAAAAAATTAATTTTTTCATTCAAACTTAAATAAATCAGCCTTAGAGTGACATGGTGTTATATATATCATTGAGCCTGCCTTACAAAGTCACTCCGCAGCTGGTTAAATCTGAAACACAATCTTTCTTCCCACCAATCCATCCAGGCTGACACATCGTACCAGACATTGTAAATGTGCTGTTCCTTATCAATCCGTCCAAAGGCAGATGGGGTAAACATACGGCCCATACTCTGCCCTTTCATAGTCCAATAACCTTCTTTTGCCCATTGAGTCCACTAGTGTCAAGGGTACGACTGCATCTCCAGAGGATCCTTCAGCTCGCACGCACACCACCAATTCAGAGGTGTGATGATGAGGACGATGACTGTTGAGACGGTGCTCGTAGGACATATAGCACTGGAGTGGACATCCCGGCCGTCTGCGGACCCTCCTCCTCCACCTCTCCTCCAGCTCAAGTGCACAATTTCACACTCTTAACATCAAACTGCCAGTGGCCAGGAGAACGCAGTGCCCGCCCTGGCATTTGCCCTCATTTCTCTTCCAAATGTGCAAACACCATTACCCTTGGGTTATCTTAAAGGTGCACGATGCAACTTTTTGGTTATGTACTTTGGGGTCTGTCACCTGCTCGTTTCTATGGGTGTGACGCTTCTTTGCTTGGAATGTTCCTCAATATGACATTAAATAGCTCTATCATATATTTAATAAATTGCAGGTGGTTTTGTAGCTCAAAAATACCCTGCTCTGTCTCTTCTAATCTAGTGTCTGTACTTTTGAGAGACTCTCCAATCTGCTCTCCGAACTTAAATTAACTATGGATTTGATCTCTTGACACCATTTTCTCAACAAAAAGCTTAGGATTGAGCAAAGCTGTGTGTCCCCCTGAAAATTTTCCCTTGAAGGACATAGAAGACATTTACCTATTCAGAACCATGATTATAAGTCTTTTGCTGAGTGGATTAGGTATGGCCCTGATTTTTGGAAAAATTCAGATTACGGAGGCGGTTGTTCAATGCCCCACTTGGCTGCCTGGACTGATTGAAATGGGAGGTAAAGCTACAAACCCTCAAACTGTGACTGTGAGCTGTTATAGAAGGTTTGATTGCCTCGCACCGCATTTTGGAAAACATCATGGAGAAGTTATCAGTCGTCATCAGTCACAGATTGGATTGGTCTTTGGCCTTGGGGTGGAGTATTGAGAACATGTGGGAGATTAAATGCTTTTCAAAGGGGGTGAGCAGACCTTTAGACCAAGAGAGACAAACAGAGGTGCTGTGGAAAAGAGAGCAGCTGCTTGACCCAAAACCCAAACAACCCAAATCTTTTCTTATTGGCCTCCCCCAGCCAGGACGGTCTTGGCCAAGGCCGGCTGGTATCAAAGTACCTGGGAGAAACTGGAGCAGGGAGGGGGCTTTCCTCATCTCCACACTTCCTCTACACCTTTGCAGCTTTGCCCCATCCAACATGGTGGGTGGGCAGCCACGTAGCTCTGGATACAGCACCATGTGGCTGGAGGAACCGGGTGGGTGCTCTCCTATGTTGGGTCAACTCCCCTACCCTCCCCTGTTGCAAGTCTAGTCATTATGTCTATACTGTGTTTTGATTGTGTTGATGTCGCAGAGGTGTTTTTGTGTGTGTGTGCTGGTTCCAAACTATGCCCTGATAAAGGGCACGGTCTGGGGGCTGTCCTCTTTTTTTCTCCTCCCCCTATCCTCATGTCATGCTGTATTATTTTTCTTCCTCTGTAACCTGTCTTCCAGTCTGGTCCATGTCTAGTACCCTGCCATGTATTATGTGTTGTAAATGAATGGATGGGGTGACAGGTCCAGTTTTGATTCCTTTGTATGTCTTGTACATGTGAAGAAATTGACAAATAAAAGCATTCATTCATTCATTCCAGACAAAGAAATAACATCTCCATGGAGAAAAGCATTTGATGGATCCTCCACTGGAAAAGTTACACAATGCACCTTTAAGTGACGTGCTCAGAAAATGTGTCTTCTCCTCCTCCTCCTCCTCTTCCGAAACGTCAAAACAGGACAGAAAGAGAGCTGGTGGGAATGGCGTAGATGTTTGGCTGTTGATTTGTGCTGTGATAAGGGTGCTCCGCCACGCCGCAGCCTGGCTTGAATTGATGGCTTGTTAGTGAGGAACCAGGGCTCCCGATGTGAGGTGTTTTCAAAATGATTGATTTACAATAAAGTGGCTCCGGGTGTGTGCATGCGGCCAGAACTGATGCCGGGTCGATCCCAGTCAAATTGATTGATCAGCCATTTAGCCTGGTTGTGTGTTTACCGAACAAAACAGCGAAGGACTCTCCCCTCTCCGAGCATAAAGCAAAGGGGAGAAATGCCACCCATGGGTCTGGTCTACAGCCCCCCCTTCCCCACACACCCTTTCAAAATAGAAAAAAGAGCTGCGTTGGAATATAACCATAAAAGTGTAATCATACAGTGAGAAATGCTAGCATAAATGTTTACGGGTGTGTACTTTATTCGGCTATCAACGTGTCCTGCTGCCACTTGGAGATATGGCGCCTTTAAAAGTAATGACTTACCTGGTGCAAGCGAGAGAGACGCCAATGTCGGCCTTATCACGGTGTCACTGGGAGCTGAGGAGAAGAATAGAGCAAATTAATAATAAGGAGGTTTACGTAACAATATGGAGCATTTGGATAAAACAGTCATATAAACATGATTGTAGAAGCACTGACCTTCATGCAGGTATTGGCTCTTACGCACTAAAAGAGTGACTAAACGAGGGAAGTTATCATTCAACTATAAATGTTCTATGTACGATAAAGGTTTGACTAAAATAATTTGCTCTTTTACTGACCTCTAGTGGCTGGGTGTAGTATCTTTGGCCATAGCAGAAACTGGAAATGATACAAAATGTTTTCAAACGGTTACGGTCACTGTTTGTATGGGTCAAATGCAGGAGGATTCACACCGTACAGACCAGAGCAGGGACAATCCAGTCGCATTTGTTGCACTGATGAATGTGAAGGACAGCTCCTCCCCGGTGTCTTTTTCTCTCTTTTTACATCTTTTTACATCGCCATGTTTGTTTTGGCACAAATGGACCATGTGTTTCTCTGATTGGTTAATCTGCCTCTAAGTCTCCCCCATCTTAAATCGTGGAGACAGGATATGGTTCCAAAACATATGTCATAGTAAGACCTTTACTCAAAAAGATCTTTTAATTTACAAGCATGAACCATGTTTTAAGAAAATGTTAAAGAAATATACTGGAGATCGTACGTAATTATATTTAACCACTATTTATTCATTGTATTTTTTGATATGTCATTGTAAATGTTAAGATGTAGTAAACCATGGAGCAGGATTGCGTTATGTGTGAACTTTTAGAGTTATTATAGAACATTTTATTGTAAATTATATGCTAACTTGGACCTCAGGAACTTTACCTTTCACTTTACCCTAGTAAAGACTAATGGGGATCCAATAAATAAGTAAATAAATAAGTTTAGGGGTACCTTTTATTGTTACTAAAATTCTTCTTTTCTGTCTAAATCATTATTTCCTTCATTGATCCCTGCTGGTTTGCTGTGTTCAGGTACAAGCTCTGAACTTTAAAAACAGACACAGATAAGTCAATATTAAGGTAAATAAACCAAGATCATGAAGAATCTACTAAAACTAAAACATCTGCCTAATAACTGCTGGACGAAATTAATATCAAATTTTTCAGTGGTGCATAAATCTATTCATTCTGATAACCTAAACAGAATTTATAGTTACATAACTGTCTATTTTTTTTTCCAAAATCCAATAAAATCTTTGTTTTTTAGAGCTGAGTTCTTTGTAGAAAACACTAGGTAAAGTGCACGACACGATAATTCTCACTATTCCCAGTTTACTGAACACCCAATTTCAATACAGCATAAACTTATCAACCCAGACTTGAACCAGATCATTTTTGACATTCCATTAACCTTTACCTGTTGAGACCCTGTCATATAGAGAGTCAACATTCCTCTTAACTCCTCTATTTGTACCGTTATTTATCCATTTTTCCACACGGCACATTCAAGTGTACATTTGTGGTCTTGTCCAGCTGTGACCCTCGTGTCTTTTATAGAGCCACTGTGCCAAAACAAAGCTCTCCAGCAGTCCTTAAATCATCGGCCCTGCTCCTGGATAATTGCCAGGGAGCCGAGGTTACTTCCATCTCCCCGACAGCCTGCGCGCTTCCTCCATCATGTCCCTTATTAACAATTTTACACAGTTGGTCTCAGCGAGAGGGTGTCAGAATGCCAATAATATTTACCGTCCTCTGTGTGGCTCCCTCACACAGCGCTGAGGGAGCTGACAGCGGCTGACAGAGCAGTCGAAGACCAGATCCTGACTATTGACTGCGCTGTGTCTTTATCAGAGGGAGACAAGGAGAACAAAAGCTCAGGTGAGTTGTGATGGGGGCAGAAAGGCAAATGTGGTTGGATTTAGCTGTGTTCTATAAACTGTTTTGTTATGTATGTGTAAGGTGGTGATGTATTTTGTCTTTTTGTGTTTTGCAGATCTAGAACCAAGTTAAATGGAGGGCATCTGGGTGAAAAAAGGAGACCAGGTAATGACACTGTAACTGCATTAAGAGCTGGCTCAAACATGCCTTAGGTACTGTGAAATAGAGGAAAACTATCTCCACAAAGTGATATAATCCAATATCTTGAGATTAGAACATTGGGTATATTGCCTATTATAAAAAAAATCTAACAAAGTAAAAAAAACAAACTGCAATACATGCTTATAAAAAATAATAATAACAGAAATTTTCATTGTAATCTTCATAACAGTTCACTAAGATTTTATGCAGTGCTTGAACCTCAGTCATAACAGTTACATTTTAATTTAGCACAATTTTGATGAAATGTCATATCTGAATTAGGGATGCATCGGTCCAGCTTTTTCAGTTCCAATACCAATTCTGATACATGTACTTAATATGATTAACCCTCCCATCCCATATCTGTTCGCTTCCAGACATAAGACGCCTACGAGGGGGGTCCCGTCCTACTGGGCCATGTGAAGACTGAGACTGAACCCCCACCCTGAGTCTCAACCCAGCCGACCCGCCTCGTCTCCATATAATAAACTCTTTTTTCATGTGTTGTTGGTGTGGTCCTTGCTAGTACATAAAGCTTTAAGTACCTCCCAATACCCGATATTTACCAATACCAGCGCAGAGACTGAAAACAGCATTTACTTCCTTTACATAAAAATAAAAAGAGACAAAATGTGTTATGTAGCTGTTATTTTTGTCTCAAGTAACAGCAGAAAAACTTTGTGTAAATAAAAGTTCAAACATTCTGAGACTACAACCAGTAAAAAGTCTTATTACATCCTTTTTACATCCTTCTTTCTCAACTGGTTCACCTGTACCCAGCCTCATGCCTCATGTTTTACTTTGGATTTTAGAATGTTCATATATGTGTGAGTGAGTGAGTGAGTCTGTGTGTGTGTGTGTGTGTGTGTGTCTGGGTTGTTTGATTCTGTGGGGTCGGCTTTGGGGTTGGGTGGGTGGAAGGAAATGTGGAATTGTTTTTAATCACTGTAAAACACTTTGTGGTACATTTTTTGTCTGAAAAGCACTTCATAAATAAACTTTATTTGATTTGATCCATTTATATGTCAAACAAGGATATCGACTGAACTGATATTTGGACGCTGATATCTGATACCAGTATCCCATTGGCGCTTCCCTGATCTGTATATCGTCTTCGCCAAACTCCAGAAGAATATTCAGATGTTCATATTTATCAGGATCGGCCCCACCCCTGTGCTATAACATTTTAGTCGATAACAAAGTAAAAGTCGGACTCTAGTTGTTCTTTTTGTTGTTGTTTGTTTTTCAGCTTCTGTTGCAGGTCTCTTTTCTTCAGCATATTCAAAGAATTAACAAAACCCTTGAACACTAATTTGAATGTTCACAGACATAACTGTTTAAATTGGAGACAGAGTCATAATAAAAGCCACACATCTTGACACAATATGATACCTGAAAATGACCAAAACCATGCGGTATGACTTTAAATCCTGCATGTTTGTTGAATGTACACACCGTTTATTACCACAATAACAGAACTTGCATATTGACTTGAATCGCCTTTTTTCTGTAGTGATGTCTCCCAGTTTTTGTTCCATTGTTAGCGGAAGAAAAAGTACTCAGTTTAGTTACTTAAGTGCAAATACCGGAGCAAAAAATACTTAAATAAAAGTAAAAGTATCACATGAAAAGTATTAAGGTACCTGTTTAAAAGTGTACTTAAAGAGTAAAAAGAGTATCTCCTGCAGATTTTCAGATCTAATAAAGTGGTATTGATGTTGGCAAAGATGTGTGCTGAATTTTGTGCAACAGAAACAACTGAATCAATATTTTTTTCCTGGCCCATTTTTCTTTGTAAATTCTTGTTTTCTCAAATATGAACAAAGTCTTCTCAGCAGGTCTCAAATAATAATAAAAAATACTTCTGCTTTTCTGTGCAAAAGTGAAGTGGAGTAGAAAGTACAGAAACAAGTTAAACGTATCCACTTTAAAATGTACTTAAGGACACTATAGATACCTGCAATTTATATTTTTTGCTTTATTTATATCATTTCTACTTTTCACGTTCCACCACTGGTCATTGTTAAACGCTGTTAAACTCCACTTGTAAATGTTTGGATTTAATTCTATTTCATCTTTAAACTGTGCCCCGTGTGAATCAGCCCATTTGACTGGTGTCGACTTGTACGCCAAACACAAGAAGGAGCGCTTTCACAATGGACAATCAGCCAGGATTCGGAGCTCTTTGACGATCATTATGCCAATTGAAAATGTAATCCTCCTCAATTACACCCTGCGATTCCCAACTGTCAGCGCAAAATGCCATTATGGGTCATTTAGCCAATCAATGCGCTCAAAGATTTAAAATAATTCAGGCTGGGGTGAGCGCTGTCGGGCAGGTAAACGATCGGTCGCCATGGGAACGCTCGCTCCATCCACCCCTCCCGTAACCCTCGGAGGTTCAAGACGTCGACGCTTTCCACCGCGTTTGTCTTCGACCCTCGCCAGCCACCGTACAAACCCAAACATATCGATATCTGCAGAGTGTTTATGTAGATAAGCACTCGGGGGGGAATTGGACCAGCGACTCTTTCCCCGTGATCATAGTTTCCATGACGATTAGGCATGTTCGCCGGTGATTCTTTACCAAAACAAGACGAAGTCTATTCACAAAAAATACGGTTTAATATTTATTTGTTTAATTGAATGGTAGGCTGTTAAAGATGCACTGCGTAACTTTTCAGGTTGAGATGCTATTGCTTTGCCTGTAATGTTCCGCAATATCGCATTAAACTTATATAAGACGCATTTATTCCATTATGAGTGTTTTCATTGCTCAAAACTACCTTTAAAAACATGCGTTCTTACTGTGAGCGGGGTCGCCTCTGCGCAGATCTCACCTGTAAATTGGCATTGTGGAGTCTCCTGTTTGTTTCTATGGAAATTGAGAAGTTTAATCCTATACTTTGGAATATTAGAGGTAAAGCAATAACATTTCCATAGAGACAAGTATAAAAACTTACTTACACAGTGCAACGAATGGGGAATCTGCCACCCGCTTATCTCCATGGAAACGCCATATTTCTCTTTCGCTTTTATTCAATTACAGGTGTTTTTATTGCTCTAAATCCCGATCCACCTTCTGCAACCCTCCGATGTTTCCTTTGACCCCCGCCGGCCACCGTACAAACCCAAACGTATCAATATCGGCAAAGTGCGCTTATACGGATAGACAAGCAGGGCGCCCGGGGGGAATTGAACCGGCGACTCGTTCTCTGTGATAATAGTTTCCATGACAATGAGGCATGCTCGCCGGCTCCGGGTAAACAGTGATCCTTTACCAAAACAAGGAGGTCATTACGGCTCCTTGTCAAATCAATGCCCGCTGTGTCCGAGTTGATTAAGACATCTCCCCTCAGCAGTGACACGCTGTCAATACACCGGGGCGGGTGGGGGTGGGTGAAGGGGGGGAGGCGGGTGGGTGAGTGCATGGGTGGGGGGGGTGTCTCATTGTGTAGTAAGGCACGCACACACGGTCCAGAGGCGCAGATGATTGGAGCGAAATAGCCATCAGTCAGGGAGCAGAGCCGGACTAATGATTCCCCGTGCTGCCTATTAGAAGTACATGACAACTCAATCCTGCGCTCGGAAAGAGGAATGGAGGAGACGGACAGATAGATGGAGAGAGAGAGAGCAAGGGGGAAGGAGGAGGAAGGAAAGAGACAGACGAAGAAAAAGTGACCTTGTAGCCGCATCATTTGAGGTTGAGTTAAATTGGCAGCAGCAGCTAATCTTTACCTGAGGCCGATTAACAGAATTAAAGCAGGACAACAGAGGAGCGGGGGGTGAAGGATGCGTTCGGTTTTTGTTCTCTCGATCTTCTTGTCGTTTGTTGTTTGCGTTCGTTATCCGGGTCCTCGAAAAGTTCACCGACGGATTGGTTCGGAGCTGAAAGTCAAACGTCAAAACGGACAAAGTAGAATTGCTGAGATGACTGTGTGGAGCCGTTTGCCAAAGGGTGTCTTGGTCATCGCTTGAAGATTTGATCTAAAAACACAAGTGACACTTCATAAAGACAGCACTGGTGGCACATTACAGTACAGACGTCAGCATAGGGCAGCTGATAGAGTAAAGATTAAACCGATCAGGACAAGCAAGTTACAGCACTATGCTGCAATACAGAAGGAGTGATTGTATTTTTGAGCAATAGAAACACCCATAATGAGTAAATGCTAGATGGTTTAATGTCATACCAAGGAACATTCCAGGGAAAGCAAAACACATCTCCATGGACACAAGCAGGTAGCGGGCCGTCCACCAGAAAAGTTGTGCAGTGCCTCTTTAAACAGGAAATAAACATTTTGAGCAAAGTTCCCAAAATGCAACAGTCAGTTGATTACATTTGACCCTGTGTGAAATGTAATAATAGGCTTGTGATCATTTTCATTTGAACAGAATGGTGTAGGCCAGACATGTCCAAACTATGGCCCGGGGGCCAAATGTGGCCCTCAGACTAATTTTTTTGGCCCTCAGGCTTCCAGGTGAATTGGCCCATGCGATCTCAAGTAGTACCGTAAATTCCGGACTACAGCGCGCACCCAATTAAGAGCCGCATGCTCAGATTTATGAAGAAAAATACATTTTGTAATTATATGAGCCGCACCATATTATAAGCCGCTGGCCAAAGACTAGGCGGTCCAGGCGGCGGGGACGCAGAAGCGAACCCCCCGCCTGGAGCGCCTCCGGGACGGGCCGCGGTCCCCCGCTGAACTCTGGGGACGGACTCGCTCACTGGTGACACTTGGGACACACACGCGCCACAGGCACTTACACACCTTCACACACTTGGGACACACACACGCGACATGCACATACACACCTTGGCGCTCTGGGAATAAACCATGGTAGCGATCGCTTTAGCCTTCAGTCTGATTTGTACAGTGGAAACAACGAGTCAGCCTTCTCTTTGCGAGTAAACCCAGTCCTCCAGAAAGTTTTCAAGCTCAGGCCATCTGCTATGGTTACCTCTGAAAGCTCTGGTTGTCTTTTTACACTGGCTCAGTTCTTCTTGCTGGAGCCTCCACCTTCGCACCATCGACTCGTTTATGCCAATTTTACGGGCAGCAGCTCGATTTCCTTCTTTAACTGCCAGAGTGATCACTTTTAGTTTAAAAGCTGCATCATATGCTTTTCGTCTGGTATTCTCCATGTTGATGAGGGTTAGCAGAAAGACTGAAATAAGGAAGTTGTGATTAATCATACAATTTCATTGGACCTCAGTGAACTACGTATTCATTTTATTGGTCCATGTTTTTCCCGCGATGGAAAAAAAATAAAAAAGCCGCTTCATATTACGAGCCGCAGTGTTGAAAGTGTAGAAAAAAAGTAGCGGCTTGTGATCCGGAATTTACGGTACTTTTTACTGCATGTTTTTGAAATTTACCTTGATCAAGTAAATGTAGTGTGTCCTTTTGAGGGTCTAAGCCTGAACAAAGGTCTGGAGGGACATTCAGACCTGTTCTAAATGCACAGATTTCGATTACTCACTGTTTTGATCATTAGTCTATGACCCTCGATTGACCCTGACGCTGGTTTGTGTTTTCATATGTGGCCCTTGATGAAAAAAGTTTGGACACCCCTGGTGTAGGCTGTTAAAGATGCACTGTGGAACTTTTCGGATGGGTAATCTGTCTTTTATAGTGCTTTTATTCTCTTACAAGTGTTTTTATTTCTCACAATTCCATCTAGAATGTATATTCTTACAGTGAGTGGGGTCGCTTCTCCACAGATCTGGCCTTGACCTGAGATAGTACATAATTGTCTTCATGAAGACAATTTTAATGTTATACTGTGGAACATTTTATTAGTGATATATTAGCAATAATATTTCCATGGACACAAGCAAATGGTGTTACCCTTCACCAGACCAGACATCAGTGCAGTGGGGTTGCGCAGCATCGTATTTTTATACTTTTCCACCTTCAAGGCACTCAAAGCACTTTACAACAAGGAACCACTCACCCACTCACACACACACTTATACACAAGTGTACGCAGACAATAAGGCCGAGGTAGGTTAAGTGTCTTGCCCAAGGACACAACAACAGCATTCATCTGTGGGAGCTGGAATCACACCAGTCAACCTACAGGTCAGTGGAGCTCCTGTCGCCCCAGTGAACCTTCAAATGTATTTTATATGTTGGAATAAATTAGCCCAAACTCCAGCTTTGTGAATCCAAACACAGCGAGGCAAAGTTAAACTAGTTGGAAGATCATTTTGCTAACAATATTTTCAAGCTAATCATTTTGCTCTCAGTAGCTCCCTCTGTGGTCTCACTCGTGCCGACATCACACTGTAAAACAAAAATAATGAGCTACTATTAGCGCAGAGTATTCCATTCAGATGTAGCCTCTGAACTTGTTTTGTATCCTGCCTCCTCTCTCACAGCCTGATCAATATGTTTGGAGAGACGCGCAAGGTTAGGCCGATGAGAGAGGAGGAAATGCTAATACCCAAACACCAAGGTTCATGGTTAGAATTTACCCACACATTCACAAGCACCAATCAAACTCCTCGCTCACGGACATTCTAACTATCCTCGCGCTCGGATCGATATCTGCCGCTATTGGCGATGAATCCACATATGCATATTGGAACTGGAGAATTGTGGTGAGAACGGAGAAAGATGATAAGAAGTTGTTGTTAACTTTGAGCTCTGAAATTATTGTGGGTTTTGTAAATAGTAAATAATAAATGGGCTCAAGTGGAGACGGTAAAAACAGTTGGAGGCAGATTACAAAAGCCAAATATTTTTTGTTTGTTTATTTGTAATTTCCAGGCCAATTTTAACTCTGCATACATGGGTTGAATTGTTCTATTGGTGTTTTTTCTAGAGGTGATAATATGGTATAGAAATGGTTGATGGAAATATTTAAGTGATAATGGAGATAATGAGAACTTGAATAAAGAGTGTCAGGAAGGGCATCTGGCACAAAACTAGTCTTTAACTGTATAACGCTGAAGTATTGGCCTAGTTAAGGTTTGCATTTTGTGTTTACAGTAATGTTTCAGTGGTGGTGAAGAGGAGATGGATGGATTGAGGTTCCTGATGTTTCTACTCTCTGTTCCATCTTGTGAGGTCATGTGGTAATACAGGAAGTGCTCCATTGTGTTTTTAAACTCCATACACCTTCAGGTAAAAGCTACACTACAAATTTCTCTAATCTGGCCAAAATTGTAAAACTTATATCAGGTTATTCATCGTGTTTTCAGATTTATTATCTGCTTACTAGTTCTGAGACTGCTTCATTCTAGTCTAGAGGCAGTTTATTTTAAGATAACTTATCAAGTTAAGATAACTTATCAAGTTATCTTAAGCCTCCAGTCTCTCTCTCTAAAACCTTCAAATCAGGCTAGAAATCTCGGGGTAATAATGGACTCAGACTTGAACTTTAACAACCACATCAAATCAATAAGATCTGCAGCCTTTTACCATCTGAAAACATAGCAAAAATCAAAGGTCTACTGTCTAAAGCAGAGTTGGTGAGACTTATCCATGCGTTTGTCTCCAGTAAGTTAGATACTGTAACGGCCTCTCACTGGCCTCTCCAAACAACCTGCAGAACTTCCAGAACGCTGCAGCTCGGGTCCTGACTCGAACCAGGAAGTACGAGCACACAAGTCCTGTGCTCAGATCTCTGCACTGGCTCCTGTGGCTCAGAGAATAGACTTTAAAGCAGCTCTGCTTGTGTACAAGTCTCTCCATGGCCTAGCACCAAAGTACATCTGTGACATGTTAGTGCCGTATGAACCATCTGCACTGTGAGGAGCTCAGGGACTGGCCTCCTGCTGGTGCCCAGAGTCAGGACTAAACACGGGGAGTCAGAGTTTCAGACTCATGCAGCTAAAACCTGGAACAGTCTGAACATGTGAGACAGACTCTACTCTGACTCTGTTTAAATCCAGGCTCAAACCGGTTCTGTTTAGCTGTGCATATGACTGAAAGGTTTTCATTTTTCATTCTAAACTGTTCTCTTCTCTCTAATTCTCTCTAATTTAATGTCTTTCTCTATTTTAAAATTTTATGATGATTATTTATGTTTATATTTGGATCTTTTGTGATTTTGATGTATTTCTTGTTCTGTAAAGCACTTTGAATTAGTTTGTGTACGAATTGTGCTATACAAATAAACTTGTCTTGCCAAGTAAAATAACTGTCCATTCAGCAAGATAATTTCACTACTTTTAAGCCATTTTCTGGTAGATTTAAGTGTTTATAGCTTTACTTTTGGCCAAGCTTTTCTGCTGTGTAGCTGTTAACCTGAAAACTACCACTTCATGAGGTCAGGATTTTGAGCTGAGATGTAGACTACCGGTAATAAATCACAATAAGCCTACGAAAACATGTGTGAATGAAAGAATACACAACTCTGGGTATGTTTTTAAGGAGGTGACAACATTCTAACATGGCTTAAAGCTCACAAGAGTCAAATGTGTGTATTATATAGGTCCTTTTTACATTTATATACATCTTACACTGCAGTGGGGACATAACTTCTTAAAAAAAAAAGCAGTAGAATTTCCTATATACACTTGCATTGTCTTGTAACGGAGCAGCAGTTTTGTGGGAGACAAATGAAAGTCAATAACCTCCCCTCAGACACTCTCCATAGAGACACAAGAGCATTCTTAAAACATGAGCGTGACCACTGACCACCAATATTAACTCGTATAACACCAGAGGAGCGCCGTAAATAGCCGTCGTAGCCGTCCCAGTATTCATGATTCAAGGATTTCATTTACGTGTTAGCGCGTTGCCCCGGGAGCTGGGTCGGTCATCTTAGAGACCGCCCCCCTCCCCTCCCCACCGCCACCCACCACCCACCACCCACCACCCACCTCCCCACCCACCTTTTCCTCACCATTAGTCACAGCCTGTATGTCACCGTGACGGGCCAAGGCCAAGGCGAGGCGCTTAAAGATGGGTGCCCCGCAGAAGACCCCCGAGATGAGGAGATGAGAGAGGAAATACCAGCCAGGGTAACACGGAGCACCGGAGCACCCTAGGGCCCAGAGCACCCGCGGGTCATGGGGATATATCGTGCGTAATGGAAGAATGTTCTTTACAGTTCAAAGGCAATTCGTCAAAAGTGGCCTCAGAGACAAAAGACCATTTTTCAACAATGAGCCAGTTTGGGATGATCTAAGAAAAATAAGATGTTACACGCCCTCGAACATCCTTTATCTTCAAGGATTTTAGTGAACGACTTTGGTCTTGTCACCTACGAATGACATCATCAATATGTGACAGTATGTGTCCTATATTTTTACCTGGGTTGTTGTCATTGAACATTGCTAGACTAATCCATTGGGATCTTGAACCAATTTCACTTAACTTAACACTAGACCAGGCATCTTATTATAATACTGTACTACTGTGTAAATAAATGACAACATATAGGCAGGCTATATGTAAGTATATATATATATATATATATATATATTTTTTTTTTTTTTTTTTTTTTTTTTTGGGGGGCGGCACGGTGGCTGAGTGGCAACACTCAGGCCTCACAGCAAGAAGGTTGCGGGTTCAATCCCCGGGTCGCCCGGGCCTTTCTGTGTGGAGTTTGCATGTTCCTCCCCGTGTCTGGATGGGTTTCCTCCGGGTACTCCGGTTTCCCCCATCAACCCAAAACATGCCCGCACCCCTATGAACTAACATCAAGGACCATGACGTCCACCCTCCTGTGGGCTCACCACCTGCAGAGGGGTTCATAGGGGGGGTCAGGTGCTATGAGTATTGGGCAGCACGCTGCCCCCGCGACCCAGCCGGATTAAGCGGGAGAAGATGGATGGATGGATTTTTTTTTTTTTACTATTTTACATTTAATGCAGCCTAGAGATTACGTAATTCACAACGTTAGCCACAAATTTGGTTTACAGTTTTAAGTAGAAACAATTTTCAATTCAATTTCAATTCAATTCATTTTATTTTTGTAGCGCCCAAAATCACAACAGTTGCCTCTAAGGGCGTTCCAAGATATGGATGAGTAAAACATACACACAGACATATCAAAACAGGAATAAACAACATTCATGTAAAGCAGCACCCTCCTTCTCAGCAAGGAAAAACTCCAAAAAACCCAGGGTCCTGGGAAAAAGAAGAAACCTCGGGGAGAACTACAGCGAAGGAGAGATCCACTCCCATGGACGGACAGGCTATAGATGTGCAGGCCCGTGGGCCAGTTCGGTATGGCCACAGCTACCCAGGTGGGGAAGGAGCCAGGAAGGAGCCAGGCGAGGAGGAGGAGGCCGAGCGAGGAGGAGGAGAGCCAGGCGAGAAGGAGGAAGCCGGGCGAGGAGGAGGAGGCCGAGCGAGAAGGAGGAAGCCGGGCGAGGAGGAGGAGGCCGGGCGAGGAGGAGGAGGGTCAGGCGAGGAGGAGGAGAGGGGTCCAGCTGTCATCAGGAGTCTGAAAGAGTTACACTCCACAGGGGGAGTGGGACAGGGGACAACATGTGAATAGCAATGAACGAGCTACAGATGAGAACATAGTAAGTGATGCTGATGAGAAAATAGGAGGAAACAGAGGATAGTGCTCATTTTCCAGATCTTGAGCCGTCCATTTCAGAGTGATGAAAAAACGCACAGTTGCCATAACAATCAACAATTTAAAAAACAATATTATATATCTTGAATCATGAAAAGTGCTCAAAATGATGCTTATAAATGGAAAGTCGCAACCAATATAGGTTTTAGGCTGGGAGCCAGGTCCACTCCTCAGATTTTTTGCTACCTTTTTTCACTATTATTTCCTGTTATCTTATATCTTGGGCCATCACAAGTTGATAGGGACCAAAATCCAACTCGGTCCTGTTTGGTCTGGAGGTCCTAAAAAAACCCTGTTTAGAAAAAGCTATTGGCAAAATTATATAATTGTAAATATTAAGGTGGTGCAACTGCATAAATGGTCAGATAACCCTAAAATTTAATTATTTATAGTCCGGAATTGTACATTTTTAAGGGGGAAAGCACAGAACCTTGAGGAGTCCCACTGAACTCGATTTCACTACTTAGAAATAAACTCGATACAAATACAAATACTACAATAAAAAACAAAACAAAAAAACACTCTTTATATAGGCATTTTCAACATTAAATGATCGTACTTTCTTTTATATTACCACGTGGCCTTATATCTGTGTAATCCCCCAATCATCCGGGTGATGTGTTTTGATACATTTCTGTCATTTCTGTCCTATAGATGTGACTTTTTTGATCGATACTTGCTCAAAAGAGTCTATTTTAGTATCGATTTGTATGTGATTTTTGATACTTATGACAACCCTGTGAGGAATGCATCTAAACTCTACAGATAAGCCTCGCCTACCTCGAAATCAAACCCGGAACCTTCTTGCTGTGAACAAGAAAACACTCAGCTGACATGTCCACAGAGTCTGTACAGAACATCTCCTCTCTCACGCCTGACTGGAGCCGACTGAACTGCCCATGTGAGAAATCCTCCATCTCTCCTTGGGGTATATCCTGCTTTTTCCTGGTCAAATCCTCCACAGTCCGCACAGTAAACCCCGAGGACGAATCAGAGGAGGCCAGGAAATGCCAATAGCTCCAGAATCGTGCGAGCAAATGCCTGATCGTCCAAGTGGAGCGTGTAAAGTCACTGCCTTGTGCTGTTAGCCTCAGGAGGGATATTAACATTTTGTATAATTACTCTATGTTCTTTGCCAAATACATGTGCTCACTGTTCAACTGATGTGGCACAAACTGTCGCTTTAATATTGTAATAGCGTGTTTTAAATTAGCTCTGCGTCCAGTTTTACATTTCGTATAGAGACTTGGTTTTGGTCATCATCTTTATTAGCACATTTCTGTATGTTCCCCATGGGCACTAATTTAAAAAGCCGGGTCAGGCCTATATGTAATTATTGTTTATGCCCACAAATAAAAATTACATTCACGTTTAAGCCTGCATACTAGGAATTGTAATATTAATACACAATTACGGTTAAAGAAATGCCATCTGTGACACTACAGAACTGAATGAAGGCCTGTTTTTGTTGGTACGTCATCAAAAACATACCTGGATTTGTGTTTTGTTTCAACATTATAATAGAAAATAAGTCCTCTAAAGTCACATTATGCAAAACCAAGCTTTACAATAGAGTTATGTATGGAAGCCCAGAGCGGCAAAAAATAAATAAATAAATAAATAAAAAGAGGCAAGTCATTTCGGGGTTTTTTCCACCAATTCTTGCCTTTTTTCTTTCACCAACAAAAAACAGTTTCTTGTCTTTTTTTTAAACACAAACATCTTATTTTTCCTTTTTTTGCGTGAGGGGATTGGAGAATTAGGGAAGATGAGTCTCAAATCCCAGTGTCCCACATCCTAACCCAATATGTTGGTGGAAAAAAACACAAAATTGAAGTGCTTCTTTTTATTTTTTTGTGCTTGCCGTTCAGGGCTTCCGCAGATAGGCTATTCGGTTTATGTTGTGATTGTGTTGCATATCCAGGCTGTCTCCCTCTCTCCCTCTCTGATATCATTAGGTGGTGATCCAGAAAGTGCTCCTCTGTGTTTTGTAAAATCAATATAGGCCTCACTCGACTTGTTCTGATCCTTGAAGCAAACAAATCTGCATCTTCGATCAACTTTGACACTACAGCTACTATTTCTAGCATTCAGTTTGTTACTGTTGACGTAGACTTAAAAAGCACTTTTGTGGGGGATACATGTTTCAATCAGTGTTGTGGGCTTTTCTAACTTTAGTTGGTTTGATTAGTGTATGGTCCATACACTAATCAAACCAACTAAAATTTTAGGCATTAGTGGTGTCATGATACAAAAATGTCAAACTCAATTTAAACTTACACAGAAAAACTTTATTGATCCACAAGGGAAATTATTTTTTATTTTCAATACTAAGGAATAGACTCGATACTCAAGTTTCCGATACAGCGATGATAATGCACTTATTTGCATTTTCAACATTAAATCATAGCACTTTCTTCTATATTCCCATGTGCTCTTATATCTGTGTAATCCCTCAGTGGTCCAGGTAGGTTCCACAGTGGTCCATGTGCTCTTAGGTTATGTTTACACTGAAACAAATCACCATATCACTGTATCAGAAACGATCTTTGTCCAGACACACTGTTTCTGTGTCCACGAAACCGCCTGAAATGCTAGTCACATGACCAGGCTGGCGTCAGGTCATCACTTCACGTGACCGATATAAAGAAGTGGAGCATCATGTTGCAGCAGCTGATTTTGAGCCGAGGAAGATGACAAGCGTGAAAACAGTCTTTTCATGGACAGTTTCTAGCTACACTGTTTCCCGTTTGTCTTGAGTTTGTTTAAACTGTTTTCTGCAATAGTGTCACATGACCGATGTCATGAACCCAGCGAATCAGGAAGGTGCAAGTCACAGTGACGTGGTCCAATAAGGATGGCAACTAGAGCTCCTATGTCAGCGTATCACCGTTTTCAGGCGTCCACACAGCGCAGGATCAGAGGGATATCGTTCTGTTTCTGGAGCCATTTTCCATTAGATTAGTGTGGACAAACACTGCATCTGCAACAAAAACGACTGGAATATGTACTAGTGTGGACAGGGCCTTAGACTTGTTCTGATACAACTCAAGATCATTCTAAAGCAGGAAAGTTCCATTTCTGTCTTTTTAGTATCGATACCTGCTCAAATGAGTATGTAGTTTCAATACTAGTTTTAGTATCGATTAGTATCTGATTTTCAATATGTTGTGCAACCTTAATAATCATACATTTGAACACATGTCCCTGGTTCAATCACACAATATTTCCTTTATTTCCACCCAAAATGGTTGACTTTGATGGGGCAGATATTATTGGACTCATGTAATTTCACCGTAGCTGTTGTCATATCTCACGCGTGTGTTTGTGTACTGTAAACACTCCTGTCTCCGCTATAAACAAAACCCTTTCAGATCTGGCCCGTGCTTCAGACCACTCGCCCTCATTTCATCAAACACATCAGCCTCCAACACAAACATGCTGCATTGTTGTCTGACAAAATTTAACGCCGAACACAATAAATATTCATGGCTTTGCACCCCCCCCTCAGACGCTCAAATTAATTATGCTAACAGGGTCATTTAGCTGCGGCATTCAAAGCTAGCTATTCCGTCGCAATAACGTGACACGATAATTACACACACAATCTAACTAGGGGACAGTGACGAGTGGAGGAGTGACAGTCGTCCTCGTAAAGCACAGAGACACAAGCATGTCGTCTCTCCCGTGCACTCCGAGCTGAGAGATATGAAAGAATAACAATAACGGCGGCGCAGTAAATATGATTTGTAAGCGCGTGTTTTTATTTAGTGGTATACATCTTCTCTGTCGGGTAATAGAAATGCCAGTGAGGTGGCTGATTTACTTAGTCAAATTTTCATCTCAAGGCTCGGCGGCCATGATTGCGGTCGCTAAGAGTAACGGGAAGTCATGCATTATGTAGGCCGGCGCGACGCGACCTTGAGAGACGGAGAGGGGCCCGTATATTAGAACAGGGCAGATCGGCGGAGCTGTGGAGGGCTGTTGCTCCGGTGTTACAGACAGTACAAGTGGTGCACTCGTAGATTCATTTGGAGTTTAGTGTCAGGCTGATGGGGCAGACACAGACGCTGCTGGAGACAGATGATGGCAGCAGACATCAGCTAAGGGAGATGTTTTCATCAGCGTTTTACAAATCATTTCTGCTATTTTAGTTAGAGTTTATGTAGTTCGATGTTGGGCGAGGTTGCAGGTTGTTATTGGCGTGTGTTGAATGTTCCACAATAGTGTATAAATAAAAGTCAAAAGAGCGTGTAACATTGTGCATTCTCGTGTCAGTCATTATCTGAGGGGCTTCTGTTGCTGCATTTTTTTTGCTTTATGGTCATTCGCAAACATGATTTTCTGTATTTTGGCTAAACAAATGACAATTTATGCTCCTCTTTACTGTTGGCAGGGACCAGGTCAGTCAAAAATTGTGGTAATCCTGTTTTAGTCCTGGGTTAGACCTGATGTAGATCGGGTTAGTCATAGTTTAGTCAGGGTTTAGACCTGGTTTAGATCAAATGGGTCAAAAATAGGGACACCTGGGACTTTTTTGTCTAAAACTGGGACAAATCACTGGTTTTGTATAAATCTGCTGGGACAGGGGACACAGGGCTCCAAACTGGGACTGTCCCGGGTAAATGGGGGACGCCTGGTCACAGTGTTTTTATTGCAACAGTACTGTGAAAAACACATACTGTGAGTGACACTTCAGTTCTGTAAATATGACTTCGAAGTTTAATGCTGTACTGTGGAACATTCCAATTAAAGCAATGACATCACTATGGAGACAAGCAGGTGGCAGATCTCCACCAGGAAAATGATAGTGCACCTTTAAATGCAAATATGTTGACTTTGAACCTAAAATATCCTTTATAGCTATATATATAAATATAGCTATAAATAGCTATATTTACCATAGCTCAAAGACCCTGTTTTGACCATGTCCACTGTGTACTGTCAGCATCTAATGTAACTAAATAAGCGTTTTATTGTCCAGGAAGTGCGTGTTAGC
The DNA here is from genome assembly GCA_034769755.1 of Odontamblyopus lacepedii. NCBI lineage: Eukaryota > Metazoa > Chordata > Actinopteri > Gobiiformes > Gobiidae > Odontamblyopus > Odontamblyopus lacepedii. The sequence goes on from CM068354.1 coordinate 12,989,978, forward strand.
ATGCTACTTGTTCTTAGCATTATGTCACGGCAAATATCTGCTCTGGTTTCTGAAAGTTGTCATAAGCGTTCATAAACTATGATAAATTAGGACGCTTAAGGAAAGTGAAGAATAACTGGTAATTGGACAACTGCAAATCGTTTAAAATGAACTAGTTCTGCTTTTCACTATTTTAATGCAGTAAAAATTGGACACATTGTCACGGGGTCCTCTTCAAAACACTCAGGCTGAGTCGGGATGCTCGTTTTAGGATGTTTTATTCCACAGTGCAGAACAGGAAAAACGGGCGCAAAAATGTGTGCAGGAAATATTTACAGTGAAACAGTGGAAAAAAAGGTCTATTTACAGGGCAGGCAAAAAGGTCGACTTCTCCTTCTCAAGTCTCTTGGTTTAGCTCTCGCTCCACTCTCTCTTAGTCTCTTCGTCTCTCAGTCTTTTGCTCGCTCGCTTTTCCAGCGAAACACTACCTTCTTTGTAGCCAGGACAAGACAAGACACGACACGACCCGACCAGACACGACGAGAGTAGAGACTAGACTGACCAGGTGCTGAGCGGCAGGGCGCACCTTTATACACCCCTCGCCCCTCCCACCTTACGTAACTCCCCTCTAAAAGCTTAATTAAATCATTTCTACGACCAAATGATTAATATTACAGGGGCCAACAGTTACACATAGAGAATTGCTTTGATCTCACATCCATAAATGACCGAAAACGGGTTATAAACAAATAAAACACAGTTCATTGTCCATGCCAGTCACCTGTGGCTCACATGACCCCGGAGCGCGCACAACGGGAGAATTTAAGCTCCTGACGTGGATGTGTCCGGGTTTGCCAGTGCGCACCGGGATGCGACAGCAGCGGTAGCGCGAGGGTAAGTAAAAAGTCGATTATTGCGGGTCTCTGAAGGATAGTTCTGGCGCTTCCAAGTGTGCATCCTTAGTCACGGCCGAGGACATGCAAAAGTGAAGTTTATTGTGCGCCTGCACTGCAGCGTTCGCAGCGCGGAGCCCAGCAAACAAGGAAACAGGTGAGCACGCGTCTTCCCACGCTTTCCCACGGGGACCGCGCTCTCAGGGACGGACCTGCTCCGTCACACACATCAACTTTAATTTAGTTGACTTTTTAATATATTTATTTATGAAAATGCAATGAAGCCCCCTTTATGGTATATTTTGATCTAATGTATGAATCGGTATCGGAAAAGAGCAAAGGAGTTCACATTGGCCATAACCTCAATGTAATTTAGCATTAATGATGATAATAATAATAATAATAATAATAATAATAATAATAATAATACAGAACACTTGTATAGCACTTTTCAAGATACTCAGAGACGCTTTATATCAGGGGTGTCAAACTCATTTTGGTCTGGGGGCCGTATACAACCAACTTTGATCCCAAAGGGGCCGGATCAGAAAACTCATGGAATATATATACCCCAAAAATAGCAATAAGTCCAAATATTTGTGCAGAGAAATGCAAATCTATTACAGAAATCTTTTTTATTTTATTTTATTTTACAAAATAGTATAATATTATGCTAGGTTAGGTTGCTTTCACAGTAGCATCACGAACCTCTTGGCTCCGGGTGAAAACAGACTGCTGTTTCTTCAGTCCCAGCAATAATTCATTTATCTTCTGTCTTCTCAATTCTCCGTTCAAGTTATTGTATTTTTCGCAGTGTCTCGTAGTGGTGTTTAAGATTATATTCCTTGAGCGCCGCCACTTGTTGCAAACACACCAAGCGTACAGGTTTCCCATTCACCTCCGTGAACAAATAAGAATTAGTCAATTTTTCTTGGAAAATCCTGCACTCAGCTCCACTTTTCTTATTTTTGACATTTTGCTGATGAGAGTGTCACGGTCAACAGTCAACACGATCGTCCTTTAAGAGCGTTTGGAAAGAGGCAGGTCTTCATTTGTCTGGTGGAGGCGCCAGGCACAGAAGCACTGGAGATGCTGCTATGCTAAGATGCTCAGAAAATTACCAGAAAAATCTGAAAATGTTTAATATCTTAATAGAAAATCAGCCGAGGGCCGGATTAAAGGTCTTGGAGGGCCGGATCTGGCCCCCGGGCCGCATGTTTGACACCTGTGCTTTATATGAAGGACAAACAAAGGCGAACAAAAGAAATAAGACAGTTAACGAAAGGTCTTTTTTAAACACAAACATAGGGACATAAGTTCTATACTGACACATTTACCATCCCTAACTCTGCGCTCTCCGTCTGCCTCTCATCATGCCTTCTCACCTGCTCATTGATTAACCTGCATCGGCTCAGAACACATATCATTTTTCCCACACACGGCTCGCGCAGGGATCAATATTCTCACTGTTGCTTAAGCTTGGACAACCTTTACACTATCAGCTCCTATTGATCTCTCTCACATAATTGTCTGCATTTTCAAATCAGACGTGATCTTCTTTATGGACAGGCTGCCATGGCATTTGAAAAGACCCCGGTCCTGCTCCGTGACCCGCGCCGAGAGCAACAGAAAGGCCACGCCACATGGATTAGTTAGCATTTGGAACTTACTCTGCTCATCCTTATTTTTAGGCTTTTGAAAGGGCCCATATTGCGCTAATTTTTATCTGTTATAATGTTGTTCATCCCCGCATGTTTTATACGCAAATCCTGCATATTTAGGCTGTTTTCTTCTCTCAAACTGAGAACTCTCTTCTACAGGAAGTGCTCCACTGTGTTTTTAAACGCCGTACACATTCACTAGAATCATAATCAACCCTGGAATTTCTAATCTCTACTAAACTAAGGTAAACTGTAGCTGTTAATTTGAAAACTACAGTTTCGTGACATCACAAGGTGGTGCAGATCATTTTGAGTTTTAAAGGATTACTCAAATGTATCAGGGTCAATGACATGACGGCTAAATTTTCTGTCCAATTGCAATTTCCTTGGTTAAAAGGTTCAAATTTCATAATAATTCACCACATTTCTGCAGTACCTCTGATCTCCATGGAACCAAATCATGTTTTCAGAAATCATGAGTTATTCTGCATGTTTTTGTGCTTAAAGTGTTAAAATGTCATGACCATGCATCATATGGTGCAACTAATAACAGCAGTAATTTGAATAACAGACAAAGTCGACTTGGGTGAATGGTTCTTTATTTTATTTTCTTTATTTGATGCATTTTACAGGGCATTAAACACAAGCAGGAGACTGTCATATTGCAAAAGAAAATATCAATATGCATTAAAAATGAAAAGAAATGCCAACAGTTTGTTTCTATACACTTCATATTACTCAGAACTTAGATTCATTTCCCAACCATGTTTTAGAAAATAAAACAATTTAAAGGTTATTCTCGGTCGCACCACGTGACATTTTTTTTAAGGTCGTAGCCAATTCATGTATATAATAAACAGTAAAAATGCTTAATATAAATGCCAAACATATATTTATGCAACTGACACTGTAAATATTTGAAAAAGTTCAACAGAAACTAATATTTTTTTATATTTTAAAACGTGGCTGTTGAAAATCCTGATACATCATTGACCCATGAATGAAACAAAACACAACTTGAGGAGTTTTTGAGGAGGTAGAACATTATAACATGGCTTAACGCTCACAGGAGTCAATTTTGTATAATATAAAACCTTTAAAAAACAACACAACTTTTTAGTTTGCTTTTCCACATGAGATTATTTTATCACTTACCAACGTACACTGCAACTACTCCACTAAAAACAATGGTGGCGATTTTCACTGAATATAATGTGGAACAAAGTGCTGTGGCGTTCATGTATGTAGTTCAGTGAGCCGTCTTACAATAATAGCACCATTAGCAGCAGTGTTCCGTGCATCGGCGCTTTCTCCCTCCTGTCTACATCAGGGGCGGGGCATGGCCTTCAGAATGGGCTTAAATTTGGGGCGTGCGTTCCTTTAAAAGCTTCGGTAATAACAGGGCGCAGACACTGGTCCCTCCTCCGGCCGTGTGAGGAGGGAGAGGCACTCTGGGTGAAAGTCCATTCGGATGTAATTGGCAGTGGAATTATTTATGACATTAATTGCCACATTATCGACTGGCTGTCAGCTCCTCTGTCACTCTGTCCATCTTTCTTAGAGGAAAGAGCCAGCTCAGCCTGATGCCCAGTGACAAGCTAATTACTCCGTCACAGGCCGAATGACAAATGTTACTCATCCAGGATGTACAGGCGGGAAATAGACCCTCCTTCTCTCTCTATATCTGTCTTTCTCGCCCTCTGCTTTCTTCTTCTTCCTCGCGCTCTCTTTCCCTCTCTCTCACCCTCTCTGTCTCTCATAGGTGCAGGAGAAGAGGAGGGGCAGTATTTTCTTTTTTCCAGAGCCAGTAGGATGTGGGCCCTGTGCAGCGGTGCTATCACTGGCCTGCTGTCACTCACTCCCAGCATTGGTAGCCCTGGTGTACATTTGCATTAGCTGGTGCCAGTCCGTCCTGAGTGATGGAGGCTGACACAATGATTGGTCCTTAGTTGTGCTGACAGCAGGCGCACACAACGCGCCTTTTGGGGAGGTGAAGTCAAGTCTGCTGCTAGGAAACAGTCTGAGTGTAGCTCATGCTGTAGAAGAAATGGCAAGGAAATAGAAATACAGATATAACAGTTAATAAAATCCTTTGATTGATTTTGTATTTTACATTTTTCAGCAGTAACATTGTACCTAATGTAACAAACTGTTTGAAATAGCATAGTATGTTTCATGTTCAGTTGATGTGGGTTAGTGTTAGCAAAAATAAAAAATGAATCATCTGGTGCCATGTAAAAGTGTGATTGTTGTGACCACATGTGCTCTGACACACAGAGAAAGAGGGACACAGGGCTTTGTTGGAAACATCTCTGGATCTGTCTGCACTGTGGGCCTGCAGGCTGCAGCTGAATGTCACTGATCTGCTCTGATGAAGTCTGCCTCTGTATCAGGTCACAGTCCACTGCCTACAGGTAAACCTTAATGAAGCCACTGTCCACCATTCATCCACTCACATACTCATCCATGGCAGGCATATGTCAGACCACCGCCCGCCATCCCATAATGCACTCTGTGTTGCCGTGGCAGCCTCAGATGCGCCCCTGATGGAGATAGGAAGTGACACGCACCAAACTTGGTGTGTCCCGGAGCCAGCTCCAGCAGCTCCGGTGACTGGGGCCTGTCAATTCCAGCTCCGTCAGGCGCACTGGCTCAATGGCAGTGCCACTGACACATGTCACAAACTTTTAAATGTCTGCTCTTTTCAGCAGCCAGGGGAACCATGACATTTGGGTGGTGTGGGGGGAACTTGTTGTGGATCCCACTTCCTGCCTCCTCTGCCTGTCAGCCCCACTGAGCTCGGAGCATATCAAAATACAGACAAATCAACCCTGTCATTCTGAAGGAGTGCACTAGTGACCAGCTCCTGAGCGTCACCATGTCACTGTGACCGGGAAGTGGACACTACACTACACTGTACTACACTACGTAATCTGCACTAGTCTGTGTAGTATGCACTAGTCTGTGTAGTATGCATTAGTCTGTGCAGTGTGCACTAGTCTGTGCAGTGTGCACTAGTCAATGTAGTGTGCACTAGTCTATGTACTGTTCACTACTCTATTTAGTGTGCAGTAGTCTCTGTAGTGTGCACTATGTAATGTGCACTACTCTATGTAGTGTGCACTACCCTCTGTAATGTGCACTATGTAATGTGCACTAGTCTATGTAGTGTGCACTAGTCTATGTAGTGTGCTCTAGTCTGTGTAGTATGCACTAATCTGTGCAGTGTGTACAAGTCTATGTACTGTTCACTACTCTATGTAGTGTGCACTAGCCTCTGTAGTGTGCACTAGTCTATGTGTGCACTAGCCTCTGTGGTGTGAACTACCCTCTGTAGTGTGCACTACTCTATGCAGTGTGCACAAGCTTCTGTAGTATGCATAGTCTATGTACTGTGCACAAGTCTGTGCAGTGTGTACTAGTTTGTGTAGTGTGCACTAGTCTGTGTACTAGTCTATGTAGTGTGCACTAGACTATGTAGTGTGTACTAGTCTATGTAGTGTGCACTACCCTCTCTAGTGTGCACTAGTCTATGTAGTGTGCTCTACCCTCTGTAGGGTGCACTAGTCTATATAGTGTGCATTAGCCTCTTTAGTGTGCACTAGTCTGTGTAGTGTGCACTGGTCTTTGTAGTGGTCACTAGTCTGTGTAGTGTGCACTAGCCTCTATAGTGTGCACTACCCTCTGTAGTGTGCACTAGCCTATGTAATGTGCATTAGCCTCTGTAGTGTGCACTATGTAGTGTGTACTAGTCTGTGTAGTGTGCACTACCCTCTGTAGTGTGCACTAGTCTGTGTAGTGTGCACTACCCTCTGTAGTGTGCACTAGTCTATATAGTGTCCACTAGTCTGAGCAGTGTGCAATAGTATGTGGAATGTGCACTACCCTCTGTAGCGTGCACTAGTCTGTGTAGTGTACACTACCCTCTGTAGTGTGCACTATTCTATATAGTGTGCACTAGTCTCTGTAGTGTTCACTACTCTATGTAGTGTGCACCTTTCTATGTAGTGTGCACCAGCCTCTGTAGTATGCACTAGTTTAGGTAGTGTGCACTTGTCTGGGTAGTGTGCAATAGTATGTGGAGTGTGCACTACCCTCTGTAGTGTGCACTAGTCTGTGTAGTGTACACTACCCTCTGTAGTGTGCACTAGTCTCTGTAGTATGCACTAGTTTACTAGTTTATGTAGTGTGCACTAGTCTGTGTAGTGTGCACTATTCTGTGCAGTGTGCCCTTGTCTGTGTAGTATGCACTAGTCTGTGTAGTGTGCACTAGTCTGTGTAGTGTGCAATAGTATGTGGAGTGTGCACTACCCTCTGTGGTGTGCACTAGTCTTTGTAGTGTACACAACACTATGTAGTGTGCACTAGTCTATATAGTGTGCAGTAGCCTCTGTAATATGCACTAGTTTATGTAGTGTGTACTAGTCTATGTAGTGTGCACTTATCTATGTAGTGTGCACTACCTTCTGTAGTGTGTACTAGTCTCTGTAGTGTGCACTACCCTCTGTAGTGTGCACTAGTCTATGTAGTGGTCATTAGCCGCTCCAGTGTGCACGATTCTATGTAGTGTGCACTACCCTCTGTAGTGTGCACTATGTAATGTGCACTAGTCTATGTAGTGTGCACTAGTCTGTGTAGTGTGCCCTAGTCTGTGAAGTATGCACTAGTCTATGTAGTGTGCACTAGTCTATGTAGTGTGCACTAGTCTATGTTGTGTGCAGTAGTCTGTGCAGTGTGCCCTAGTCTGTGTAGTATGCATTCGTCTGTGCAGTGTGCCCTAGTCTGTGTAGTATGCACTAGTCTGTGTAGTGTGCACTAGTCTCTGTAGTGTGCACTAGTCTATGTAGTGTGCACTATTCTGTGTAGTGTGCCCTAGTCTGTGTAGTGTGCCCTAGTCTGTGTAGTGTGCACTAGTCTGTGTATTGTGCACTAGCCTCTGTAGCGCGCAATAGTCTATGCAGTGTGCACTAGTCTCTGTAGTGTGTGCTAGTTTGTGTAGTCTGCACTAGTCTGTGTTCTGTGCACAAGTCTATGTAGTGTGCGTTAGTCTATGTAGTGTGCACTAGTCTGTGTAGTGTGCACTAGTCTGTGTAGTGTGTACTAGTCTGGGTAGGGCGCAGTAGCCTGTGTGCTGATCACGCTGATCATCTACAACACTTATAACTGTTATATACACAATAACTGTTTAAGTGTAACCAGAGCTCAGGGCTCACTGTCATCTCACAGCCCCCCACAGCTAGAGAAGCTAACAGCTAATGAAGCTGTGCATGCTAACGTGATGGCTGGAGCAGAGGTTATAGATGGCGCTGGGTTATAGATGTCTCTGGGTTGTAGATGTGGGTTATAGATCTTTATGGGGTATAGATGTCTCTCTGGGTTATAGGTGTGGGTTATAGATGTGTAAGGGTCATAGAGACACCGGGACAGACAGAACACAGGCTGATGTAGTCAAATGTCTTTAATCAGCTGATACAAACTGTACAGGAGCTTTCACAGCATTTTCATTATCGTCATTTATTTACACTCAACACATGAGACAATAACAGAGAATGAATACAGTGCAAAAATATGTAGACAAAGAATGTGATTGAAATTCCTGGTTGTATTTTGATGTGCTTATTGCACATGTTGTATATTATTGATAGACCATAAGGTAAATATTGACATCTTAAACATACCTTTGCAGACATAAAATATAAATGGAATGTACTAAAATAATAAAATCAGATACTTTGTCCTTTATAAAAACAGTAGGGGCTTGGCTAACAGAATGTTCGGAAGATTTCAGCAGAGTGGTTTATAACTATCATTTTGTAAAATTAAACTAGATCAATGTAACTGACAAAATATTTCAGACAGTTTTTAATAATCAATAACTGTATATATAAAAAAAGTAAAATTTCCAAAATGTTACTCTATTGACAAGGCCTTAGAAAATGGAATAGGCTTACTTGACCTTATTTTGAGAAATACAAGACAAGTTCAATGCCATAATAGCATTGAAATTTAAAGGTGCATCATGTAATGTTTCTAGACAGTGGGTGGTTTCCATGGAGATATTGCTTTCTGTGGAATGCACCAAAATGGCCCATTAAACTCGCTAAGAATACCTGAGACCTGAAACCTTTCTAGGCAAATCAAAAACACGTCTATGGAGACAAACAGCACCAGAAAAGTTACGCAGTGCACTTTTAACAAACATTTCATCTGCTACTTCTTCTTCTACCAAAATTCTTCAAAAAATCTGCAAAATCAAACGTAAAAAACGAACATCTCGCTCAGTCTAACCTGTCACACGTCGGCTTTGATCAGGGAATATTAAACAACCGGCGCATCAACGTCTTAATGTTTTTAACAGCAGATGCGCGTGCTTTGACAGAAAGAAAGGGATGAGACGGAGAGGAGGAGGAAAAGGGAGATAGAGAGAACACGGCGGGAGAGTGATGAGCCCGAGTCAGGCCCCAGGTGTGTGACCGTCACCCCTTCACCCTTGATTAGTGGCAGCAGTAGATAGGTGATCCATCATGGCTGTCAGAGGAACACAGGCAATTGGAGGGATGTGTTTGTCACCGACGGAGACAGGAAAAGAGGGGGAGAAAAGACAGGGAGAAAAAGAGGAAGAGAGGAGCTTTGTTTGCCCTGGCTCTGCTGATGCTTAGAGGCAATCATGTCAGCTCAAGTGTCATCCCTGACTTTAAACTCACACGGGGCCATAGCTCAAAAGGAGAGGCCGGGTTAAGATAGAAGAAAAGGCAGCTCATAACGCACGCTAACATTAAGAACGGGTGGGTTACAGCTTCCTGGGACCATTCAAAACACGTAACAAATTTTGTTTTAAAATGTTACTAATTACTATGGCAACAGGTGTAACTTATCATTCTGAAACACATCGATAAGGCTGCACAAACGGGGATATAAAAGTGAATGTGATTAGAATTGTGATATTTGTTTCTGATATTTCCAGGTGTCTTCCTGGTTTGTGATATAAGCACGAATAGAGCCTATAACATTTCTATGGAGACAAGCAGGTGGCGGACCCTCTGTTAGAAATGTTGCACAGTGCACCTTTTAAAAAGCAAAAATCTGTTCTGAGTGCACATTGTAAACAACTCCAATCTTCAACATTTAAGAGAAGAGAAGAAACTACATACAACATACAATTCTCATCATTCTGAAACACACGGATAAGGCTGCACAAATTGGGATATAAAAGTTAATGTGATTAGTAGGGCCTGACCGATATATCGGTTGGCCGATATTATCGGCCGATATTGGCTCTTGGAAACATATCGGCTATCGGCCAAAATCTTGCCGATATGGGCCGATATTACATGTGGACATTTTTCCTTGTTATAAAGCATAGGCTCTATATTTGCTCATTTGATCCAATTCACAGACAGATAAATGTCCAAATATGTGGCTTCGCATCAGTATTTATTTGAGAAGTCATTTCTCTGTGTCCATCCTGCCCCTGAACGCATCGCCATGTGCTCTTGTTTACACCTGCAGCCGTAGATCCATGTTTGCAACACTGAGATTATATTCTTTTTACGGACAATCAGTTTGAGTCTGGATTAAAAGGACAGTTCTTAGTGCAGACTTGTGATCTGAGAGGAGCCTGTGTGAGGCTGAGTGTTGGAAATGTGTCGGTTTTGAAGCTCGTTTTGGTTCTTTCTCATTGGTTAGCGATTAGCTGCTGTAGCTCGCACACATAAACAGGCTGTTTTCTCTTCTATTAGCGACTGTAAAGTGACTATAGTGGGCGTATATATGTTACTGGACATGCACTGATATGTAAATGAGCTGTGAATAGAAGTGTGAATAGAAGGCATTTAGCATATCATTAATTACCGCGGCGCACACGCATTTACCACTAAAAGCTAATAGCAGTAGTTTACCTACAGTACTTTCTGACCTACTGTCTTTAAATATGACGTAAAGAGGCAGAATAACAATAAATGTCGCCTAAATAAACCCAATTGAAAATCCAATAGAGCCAAACCTAAGCTTTATAAACAACTAAAGATTTACAGTGATTTTTTATGTCATAAATATATCGGCGGTTATATCGGCTATCAGCAGCTCCAACTCCCATTGTATCGGTATCATATCGGCTGCAACAAAATCCATATCGGTCTGGCCCTAGTGATTAGAATTGTGATATTTGTTTCTGATATTTAAACTGCACAACATTTTGGTGAGGGTCCGTTACCTGCTTGTCTCTGGAATGTTCCGTGGTATGACATTAAGCATACATGTAACGTTTTTTCATTATTATGGGTGTTTCTATTGCTCAAAAATACCATAATTCCTGTTTTGAATAGGGGCGACTCTCCGCAGAGCTGAGTTGTAACGTAGCGTAGTGCTGTAACTTGCTTGTGCTTGTCTCCCTCGTGATAGATTAGAGCTCTACTGTGGAACATTCTAGACAAACCAATAGGCTCTATTCATGTTTACATCACAAACCAGGAAGACGTTTAGAAAGATGCGATGACAACTTCCGGTGCTGTTTGTGGTAGTAAGTCTGACTAAATCTAGAAAAAATGCGAAAATGTCTCAGTTTTCTTCATCTCTATGTCATTGTAGCGTTCTGTTATGTTCGTCGAATCAACAATTACAACCATACCACAGTTTTCATCATCACTGACGCACAACTCCGAACGCACTGGGTACATGTGATTAAAAAAGATGAGGGCTCTAAATTCAAGATGATTCCAAACAGCACATACGTCTGCACTCTTTATTTGACCAACTATCACATTTATTAAAGTGGGTTTTATCCATGTTGTCATCGCATGTTTCCAGACGTTAGAACATTTTCATGGATACAAACAGGTGGCAGACCCTTCCTTAGAAATGTGCACCTTTTAAAAAAACTAAATTCTGTTCTGAGTGCACATTGTAAACAACTACAACCTCCAAAATTTAAGAGAAGAGAAGAAACTAATACAATTCTGTACATTTCAGGACATGTTTGCAGAGGTCCAAACTACAGGTACTGCAAGATACGTCTACAAAAAGACAGGATATTTTGTTTTTTGTAGGGCTAAACAGTTGCAGCCTTTGCGATTTAATAACTGTGCAAACGGTGCCAAATTGCAGTTTCGATTCCATTGCCATATATTCTTCAGCCTTAATTAAAAACTATGAACAGTTAACAGTATAATAACAGTAATGGTACCATAAAACACAATAAAAAAGATACAGATTAGGTGTGATTTCCTGCTGCTTGTGTTCAGTGCTGTATAAAAATGCTGGTGGTTGTGCAGAGGTGGTTGGACATCAGAGCTGGTCGTTCCGGATGAATCTGTTGCCTTCGGAGTGTTTGCCGTAGTAGATGTAGTGGCACTTGGAAAATAAACCTAAACACAAAATGCAGAGATATTAACATTTATTTTGTCAGGACTGAACTGTAGATTTTGGTCTTTTTGGAGACAAATTTAGCCACAATTTAGTATATGAATTGCCCTGTTTATATTAGACCTGTCAAGATAATCACTATATCGACTTATCGTTTAATATACGAAAGCTGGAACTATATATTTTTGGGCACAATATATATTATGGACTCTTTTCCTTTGCAATAGTGGGGAGATTTTTGCTATTTTTGTTGGGAATATGATACGATTTGAGCTGTAGAGGGTTGAATAAGTCACTTTCATGGCTAATTATTGCTTCATTCTGCTATTTATTTGTTGCAGCTCATGTTTTTTAATGATACCGTCTCTTTAAAAATGGATTTAGCGGGATTATCCTGCCTTGCAGTAGTAGTAGTAGTAGCAGTAGTAGCAGGGTTATCGTTGATGGCAATATTTCTCTGTAGCAATATATCGTGTGGCAGTTTAAAAAAAAGCCTTTTAGCCATTTATTAATGTGCCCAAAAGCCTTACCTTAAATGATAGTGTAGGAAAAAGTGTTTTTTTTTTGTTTTTGTTTTTTTGTGAGGACATTAAAAACAGTGTGATGCATTAAAAAAAAGGAGAGATTTGGTTGCATGAGAAGTTGGATAGGTCCTTGTTTTACTAATTTGGTTTTGGGTAAAATTTTATTTTTACTTGATTTGTTTTTATTTTATGTTGTTGATTAACTGACTTTGATTATTTGTGATTATGACATTTTTCTAGGTTTATTAATATTCCTCATCCCATCCCCACCATTTTCCCCTCTTTTCCTTTGGTTCAGATTCCATCCTGGTCATTTGGTGAACTGCGTGAGTGTATAACATTGTGTTTACCACAAAGTTGTAGTTCCACACTTGGCACATTTGTACAGGACATGAAGGTTTAGTAATGTGTACCTTACCTGCTATTTGTTTTTATGATCTATGTCACCGCTTAACAACAAAAAGCCTAACAGTTGTGGGCACCTCCAGTGGATAGTTACACTTCATTATCATTTTTCAGTTTTTTTGTGAACCAAAATGGCGATGCGACGCTGCCAAATCCTATGCTTATCACCGATTAAGAAAATTAAATTGGAATGAAAATGGAGGTTGATTGGAGTAATGACGTCTTGAATACAGGTCTAAAGACATGCACAAATCACTCTAAATACAACTTCGAGAGAGTAAATGAGAAGGAAAAACAGTAGAATATGGTTAAAAGCTCTGAAAAATCGATTTTGCATAATAGGTCTGCTTTACTCTTATTAAAATGATTGTGTTAAAAGGCGTAACTTTCCATTAGCATCAGTACGGTATGAATGAAGTGATTGTACACACCAACACACATAATGAGAAATGTTTTCATAGTGCTGGAACTTTTAACAATCAACTGTAGTGTAGGTAAATTGGCTCTAAATGAACATGGCAGCTGAAAATATGTGCCCTTCTTAACAGTGCCCACAGGCCTGAGTGTAACAAGCCAACAGCCTCCCACATCTGCCTACACCGACACACAGCTCCATACACCCGGAATGTACAATGAGAACAATAAGACAGAGGCGTGGTCACTCTCCTCTCCATCCAATCAGCCCAAGGACACTGTTTTAATCAATATTAGGAGCAGATATCAGAACTGCAGAACACGGGAGAATAGCTGCTATTTCTGTTTGGGATGTTTGCCAAAGCAATTAACAAAATAGTCCATATTTTTAATGGGTAGAAGTCTTCAAAATGACACCTATAACACTAAACTGACACCTGCAACTCGATGAAGTATATAACAGTTGTAAAGTTCTAGTGCAGGGGTCTCCAACCTGTAGCTCGGGAACTACTTTCTGAATTCTACATCGCAAATTTCTCTGATCTGGCCAAGATTTTAAAACTTATATCAGGTTATTCATCTGGTTTTTAGATTTATTATGTACTTACTAGACCAGAAACGGCTTCATTCTCGTCTCGTCGTCGTTTATTTTAAGAGAACTTGTTAAGTAAAATGATCTTGCTGCTTGGACAGATCATTTCACTACTTTTAAGTCATTTTCTGATAGATTTAAGTGTTTATATATCTTTATTTTTTTTCAATTATTTGTTTATTAATTTTTCAAGACAATAATTACACTTACATGAATGCAAATATTGTTTAAGGCACATCATTTTCTAAAAGTTAATCTTCAATATAAAATACAGATTTTTACTTTTATGTTGGAAAGAAAAGAAAAAACTCAATTTGGTAGCGAACAGAACATTGGGGAAATGAGTATACATTAAATTCCAAATCCATCCATCCATCCATCTTCTCCCGCTTAATCCGGCTGGGTCGCGGGGGCAGCGTGCTGCCCAATACTCATAGCACCTGACCCCCCCTATGAACCCCTCTGCAGGTGGTGAGCCCACAGGAGGGTGGACGACATGGTCCTTGATGTTAGTTCATAGGGGTGCGGGCATGTTTTGGGTTGATGGGGGAAACCGGAGTACCTGGAGGAAACCCATCCAGACACGGGGAGGAACATGCAAACTCCACACAGAAAGGGGGATCGAACCCGCAACCTTCTTGCTGTGAGGCCTGAGTGTTGCCACTCAGCCACCGTGCCGCCAAATTCCAAATGTTTTAACAAAATTCAGCCAATATCTTCAAATTTCTTAGTTTGTAATCTTAGAGCATAAGTTAATTTCTCCATAATGTAAATATTGGGAATCACGTTGTCTTTTGTTAATGCTTTTAACCATTTCCTTGTAATTCCTTTTTTTTTTTTTTTTGCTGCTAACATGATTTTAAATATCTTAAAATGAAATTTGTTTTTACAATTTGCTATATAACTTAAATTTTGATCAAGCTTTTTTGCTGTGTATGTACTGTGGATAAACGTAAAATTTGATTCATTACCTTTGTAAATGTATGAATTTGATGACCAACTTGGTGCACCGATAAATGGATAATGGTTTATGTTTTATAAGTATCTAACTGTTCCTCATCTAAGGCTCGCTGTGGCTCTTATAATTCCTCAGTTTCTTTGCGACTGCTGAAATTAGTCACTCTCTGGCAAATTTGCTTTGTAAAATTAGCTCAATGGAGTGCTATAGTGTAACTAACTAATTGTAATTGTCAATTAAATATAATCAATCAATTCAAATACTGTCTAATACATTACTAAATACTAAATACTAATAAAATACAACACTAAATACAATACTAAATACAATCAATCAATTAAATACTGTCCCACTTTAACTGTGGCTTTTAACTGTGTTTTAAATCGTACTTTATTTGTTTATGTTGTTGTAAGGTGACCTTGAGTGTCCAGAAAGGCACCTAATAAATAAGATGTATTATTATTATTATTATTAAGTTACAGGTCAGATCCGTCAAGAGGTGACCCAACTGGCAGCACGTTTAAGCATTTTTGAGCAATAAAAATACATGCAAAAGATGGATGAAGTGAAGTGTGAAGCAGATGTACAACCTCCACATCACAAAAGAAAAGTAAGAATAGTCATAATATGTACAAATGCAATAGAGCTGTTTTTGAAGAACTTTGCATTTTGAGAGACATGTACTGTACAACTAGTACAATATAAACACTATATAACAATGTGTAGTTCAGCTTATGTCACAGGCAGGCACCAAAATGGCCGAGACCAAGATGGCCTGCCTCTTGTTATATGGGTGAGTCTCCAAACAGGGGCTGTCCACACCTCCAGCGTCTGGCCTGGTGTGCATGTGCGTGCCCGTGATGTGCCCGCCCGCCCTTTCTCCCTGCCCACTTGATGAATGCTCCGGCTGCAGCTCGCCGTCTCCTCTCGCCCAACGCGCCAAGGACAAGTGGCATTAGACCTGTCAATGATCCTCTGACAGGGCGACGCGCGCAGCTTTGCCCTGGCTTTTTAAATAGACATCAAGTGCATTACAGCCGGTGAGACGAGAGAGAGAAAGAAAGAAGGAAAGAGAGAAAGAGAGGAGGAGAGACAGCGATGAGGGCTGCTCCGAGCGCTAAGTCCAATCACATAATCCAAAGAGACATTGTCAAGGGCGGGGAGCGAATGGCAACTAAGTGACAGAAAGCAGAGATGGGGACAGAGATACTGGTGCCATATTAGTGCCAAGCATATTCTGATGCCAGCCTCGATTCTAACCAAACCTGACACGGGCTCTCTCGTCTGCCCCCGCTCCCCGCCACCCTTCAAAGTGCCTGCACGGAGGAGACAGTGGCGGAGACGCAGGCAGCACCCAGCAGTCCCTCGCAGCTGTAGTGGGTGTTCTGTCAGGCGGAGGCAGAGGGAGAGCGAGCGGGCCCCAGGACAAGCTCAGTCAATCTAAATCTGGACTTTGTAGTGCGCAGTGCTCATTTCCCCCTCATAGCCCCAGAGACTTGAGGTGATCCAAACACTCAAGTGTGAGGAGCTGTCACCTCCGATAACATCCACGGGACGGCTGTGTGCCTGCCTCTCTGCCTCTCTGCCGGTGCTGCTGCCTTGCCTGTGTAGGTACATACACTTGTGCAGCCTGGTGACACTTATGGGAGCATCGGTGGGGGTACAGCGGGCTCTGGTAGGTGGTGGGTGGGTGATTTGCCGGGGGATATGGGTGCCATGGTTGGAGAGTGGGTTTGACACGGCAGGACTAGGCTCTGTCTGGCAGCGCTGTGATCATGTGGGCACTGGGGGCTCTCATATACTCGTATAAACCCTGCAGAGAAGCTAACTCTCTCCCACAGTGCTAGCAGAACTAGCTCCTATAAGGTGTGAGCGGCAGGGGTTGTCTGCAGACTGTAGGTCCACAAGTGTTATAAGATAACTGTCACATGTGGACAGGTACTGCAGCCTCACACCCTGGACCAGAGGTGACCAGTGACACTCTAGCAGGGCCTGGGAATAGAATAAGTGGCATATGTTAAAGGAGCTGGACCATTTTCATGTAATAAAGTCTTTTGTATCTTCCCCCAGTACAGATATATTGTAAAAGCAACTCTCCAGGTAAAAATGAGGCCTGTGTGCTGTCTGCATCTAATTATAAAGTAAGTGTTTACATGCTAGTTTTTATTTCTTACTCACTGTAGTGAATATTAGTGCTAGAAATGTGTTGGAAAAGGAATAAGTTTGGACAGTTACAAACAAAACAGTTGAACTAGTTCTGTTTCTACTGCAAAGATAATTCAGTTTAAGTTTAATATTACAAAACGTTTTGGGCCAACAGTGACCAGTAAACCGTCTTGTTGCACCAATTTATAGACCAAAATAGGACATTGTCTGAACCAATATCTTGGAAGCCAAAATCCAATCCACTAAAATGTTCTATATCATTGCCGATATCCGATAATTTATTTTGTCCCGTCAGTCAGCGATGGGCCCAGACCAAACTGACTAAGGATGCATATATATTTTCAAATGGGTGCAAAGACACACTTTACTCATCATTATTTAACCTGTTTAAAATGAGAGTGCAAACTTTTAAAAATAAAATTGCAATGCACCCTTTTTCAGAAAAAAATAAGAACACTCATTTCAGGTGTAACTGTTTACATCACATTCCAATAATCTGACAACTCCAGAAAACAGATAATGATTGGATTTTTGGCTGGCTGATTTTTGGTGTTTGTAAAAATACGTAGCCAGTCTCAACCTTAATCTTTGAAAATAACCAAGTAAATGGTTAGCCAGACCTTTTCAAGTTGAACTCATACCAGGTTATCCCAGTTAAAGAAGTGGCATAAGACTGAAGCACTGTGCGTTCCAAAGCCCTGCACATCCTTGTACACACTAGCGATCTGTGTCTATGCTAACTGCTCTCTAAACATCTCACCGACCTGCCTTTGATGTGCACCCAAACGGAGCTAACAGTGGGAGCGGCCATTAATGTGACACATTAACAAAGTGTCGCCGAGTGTAGTGTTGCCATGGCGCCCCGGCGGAGGTGCCATCAGGCTGCCCGGGCACATATGTCACCCAGCACCTTGTAGTGTGGAGGGGCACTGCGCCGGGCTCTGTGCTGGTGGAGATGTTGTGGAGTGTGTGAGAAGGCTGCTCTTTGGAGATGATTACCCAAAGCATGTGTCTGCTCCACGGGGGCTTGATGGGCCATTCTGTCGCAGTGTGAACCAGCCATACACAGACTATGTACAGAGCACTTAGTCTGGGAACTACTTAATGTTATTGATGATGTGGGAGAATATGGCTGCAGTCACTTTAAACAACTTTACACTGGAGAACTTTTACCTACATTCCACCTCTTGTGAAATGCAACATAATTCTGTTTATGTACATTTCTTTGCACTAGACTAGAAGACCCTTAAGAGCGCACTGCATAACTTATCTGTTGGAGGGTCCATCACCTCCTTCCCTGCTCCCACAGAGTGACATTTATCGCTATGGAGACAATCAGGTGGAGCTGCCAAGCCACATTAGTTAGAGAGATGACTTTGATTCCATGTGGTGGAATATTCCAGGCAATGTATTCATATTTCCATGGAGAGAAGCAAGTGACAGACCCCCCATCAGAAATGTTACACCGTGTACCTTTATAGCTGTCTGATTATTGCGGCAAAGTTCTGCTTTTACAATATACAAACAAAATTTACACACGAGAAATTTTTGCATACCTGAGTTTTGCAGATGCCCTAAACTTCTCTAGAATGTTCCAGAGTAGGCTATTAATATCCATGGTGACAACAAGAAGGTTCAACACAGTGTAGGGTTGTCATCAGCTAAAGAAAAAAAAGGAGGCGTCGCAAAAGCTCTCAAAAGTATTATGTATCTCCATGTGTGCTTTGATCTCAAATCTCCGTCATTCGTTATTCATTTTAGTCAAGACTAAATCGACTAAAGGACTACAGCCCTAATACTGCGCTGTAAGTTTTCTACTGCAAACCACTTCCTGAATGCAAAATCAGTGCTGAAAACTGAATTTGAAATTTTGCTTTCACGACAACCTGTTAGCAGAGTGCTTGTGTTAAGTATTCCTCTGACTCTGTATTCGCCGGCAGTTTAATCAGGCCAGAGGATGTGCGTTCTCCGAGATGTGCTCCTAAAGAGGGGGGCGAGCGTGGAGGGAGATGGAGAGCTTTAATGATTGTCCCCTGCATACAATCAGAGGCACTCTTTTCAAGGGCCATCAATATGTCAGACACAGACGCATCCGGCACATGCAGCTTTTAACACCAAGGTTATCTATTCTGAGCGCACTCTCCTCTCCACATCCCTCCAGACGTCTACCACGGCTTTGGGCTCCACTGGAAAAATACTACTTCAGCATAACTCTATTTGCATTCAAGACTGTTATCGAAATACCTACAGTGAGGAAATGATGAGACCAATTATAGTATGTGTCAAATATATATATATATATAAACCTATCTTTTTTACTCTTTAAGCCAGTATGATGAGATGAAGTGACCAACTCCGCTCTACAGGGGGCAGTACAGCAGTCACATGACACCCCGCTGTCCACTTCCACAGATATGTTTATGTCCAGTGTAGGTAGACAATGTGGACTAACTGAAATCACTGTATGAATATATATTAGTACATTTAAAGAGGAGGTATTTTACGTCTATGGAGTATTAACTAACACACATCTATGGGTTACCTTTCATCGTTTTGAAAATGCTATATTCATCGAAATTCCCATCCCTTTGCTCCCTCCGCAAAGTCACTCCCCCTTCAGAGCGCTATCACGACATTCTCGTCTGGATTATTTTAGTTCTGATGCAGCTCAAGATCATTCCAAAGCCAAAACACAGGGTAAATGCAGGGTTGCCGAAATGATGGGGAGAGGGATTATTATTTAACCAAACTCAAACTCACCTGAAAGTGGTGTAGGCGATGAGGACTAGCCACTGTATGGTGACAGTGATGGTGACAATGGTAATGGCAAGATGGTAGGACAGTAATGATGGTAACAATAGTACTGTAGCAAACACCAAACACCTCCACACACACACAACCACACACATACATACACACCTATACACACCCACACACATACATACACACCTATACACACCCACACACATACATACACACCTATACACACCCACACACAGACATACACACCTATACACACCCACACACATACATACACACCTATACACACCCACACACATACATACACACCTATACACACCCACACACATACATAACACAATTTCCCTCCTTGATTATTGATCCATTATTATTATTTTTTAGATTGTTTTTTGTCTTTCCTCTACCTTTTTTGTCTGCTGTCGTCATGTTCTGCTGTTGTTGTTGTATAGTTTTGTATGTATTTGTCTTTTTCACACACACACACACACGCGCGCACACGCACACACACACAAAAAAAAGATCATTCTAAAGCTATTCAGGAAAAGTCCATTTCTGTCCTGTGAATTACTTTTTTCCATAGTTGCTAAAATAAGATACTAAATAGATTTGATACTAGTTTTAGGATCAAATTTCAGAGTTTTCATGTTGACAGCTACTTTTAGAACCTTTAAGCCAAGTGTACACTGTGCGATTTTTGGCCATTTTGAGCCAATTTTTCGTTTGTGTGACTGTTTTTGGAAACGGGACGAGTTTTGGCTTAATCATGTAGTATACATGGGGTAACAAGAACCGATTAATACCTCACACCCAGCTCATGATTGGCATTCGTGGGTCGCAAGAATATCAAACCTGTTTGAAATCCAGTCGCCTCTCATGAGGGTTTCGCACTGTTGAAGTCATTCGTATAGTGTGAGAACAAGTAGTACTTTTTACTGCATGTTTTTGAAATCTACCTTGATCAAGCAAATTTCGTGTGTCCTTTTGAGGGTCTAAGCATGAACAAAGGTCTGGAAGGTCATTTAAACCTGTTATAAATGCACAGATTTGAATTACTCACTGTTTTGACCAACAGTCTATGACCCTCGATCGGCCCTCACGCTGGTCTGCTGGTCTGTGTTTTAATATGTAGCCCTTGATGAAAAAAGTTTGGACACCGCTGTTTTAAACCCTGCGATTTGGTCGTACAATTTGAGCTTGGATTTAGTGAAAAGATCGAAAATATCGTCCCGCATTAGGTCTGTAGAGACTGGCAATTCCGAGGCTGAAACGATCCAAATTATTCTGAAGTGAAGGTATATGGAGTTTAAAAACACACTGGAGCACTTCCTGTATTACCACATAACATTACAAGGCGTTTGACAGTTTTCAGTTTGAGAGCTGAACTTAAATATGCAAGAATTATGTGTTAAACATGTGCTCCAGGTATATTTGTGTTGAGGAAACAACATTCTAACCCAGAGTAGATCAGAAAATAGCCTAAATGTTACCCTCTTAACTCAATATGATGAAAGATAAGAATGATACTACCGGGGGCCTCGTACTGTGTAGCCTCTTTGACACATCCAGAGTGGGTTAGTGTTACAAGATGAAGGTGAATCCATATTTAGTCTATCTCGTGTCATATCTGGATTAATCATTAAGCATTTTAACTGATGTCTGCTGTCTCCGTCCTCGCCCCGAAAAACTCCAAACGTACACATGGCCCAGCGAAAATGACATTAATCCTCCTCCAATAAAAAATATTTAGTCCATTAAACATAAATAGCTGTCATTATGATGCATACCTCAGGCCAGAGCGTACGCAGCTTTCCTCCCGGCTGTTTACTGGGCCCAAACTACTGCATCGCCTGCATGTTCTCAACTCCACAGTATTGATTAAACTTTTAAATAGCTGCCATATAACCCTGGGAACATCAGGAAGATTCATTTGCGTCAATGTTCATCTGTAATTCATTAGCCATTTATACTATCCACATCCACGCGGAGCTATCGGGGGAGACGCTGGCCATTTTTCACCCAGGCGCGAGCTACGGAGAGGGGGGAAGAAGGAGAGGAAAGACCATAGTAAATATACACCGATGATTGACTGTAAAAAATGACTCTGTGGTTTAATAAGCTGCTATCTCACATGCGCCATCACTTTGCTGCCTTCTTAATTAGAATTAGCAGTCATAAGTGTAACAAGGCTCTGTGATAATTCTATCCATCAAGCGCTGAGAATAGGTGCGGATGATTTATATATCAAATCGCAAATGAAATATGTGTTAAACTCTACTTATTCACAGCCAAAATGTCCATATTTATTGAGAATTTCGGGTTTAAAGATGCTGTGGGATTCGCAAATGTTTCAAATCTAACGCCACTTTATTTATACAGCACATTTAACAAACAAAGCAGTGTCCAAAGTGCTGCACGGAGATCATAAAAAGAGAACAATAAAAGGTATAATTGCTAAAAATGTGATCATACCAGTGCAAAAACAATAAAACCAGAATTAAAGCAAAGAAAAGCAAAACCATAAAATCATCAAATAGCAATAAATAAGTAAAATAAATAAAAGACACAGAACCACATTTTTACTGTCTTAAAAATGTGAAAAACAAAACTAGTCTAGCATTCCTAATAGACCTGGTAACCAAATTGTTTATTACAACAATTTTTGCTATTAACAACAACTAGCATGCTAACAATACACCAGCATTATTTCCTGGTTCTTGGACAATAAAAAAATTGGATGCAGGCACCAAACGGCGTTCTAGTTTCAACCCTAAGAGCTGCTTTTACATCTTTTATATCTGAAAAAATATGTGGTACAGACCCTATATTTTTTCGTTTTTGTTTCAATAGTACATCAACACATGTGCATACTGTTGTGTCCTTGGGCACCTTACCTATGCATAAATGTGGTATGGGCGAATGATTGGTCGCAGAGGCAGGTTGGCAGCCACTTTTTTGCCAGTCAGGCCCAGGGCAGCTGTGGCTGTAGTGATATTTTACCACCACCAAATTTGGAGAGTGGATGAATAATGCAATTTAAGGTATTTTGTTTAATTTTAAAGGGTCAGTTTGGAATTTTGGACATAGGGCCTCATTTCTTAGTGAGCCAGAGTGTTGGAGACGTGTGGAGACACTTTTTTAAATCTTCCATCCAGTCCTTGTATTTGGAGAGGTTGCTGGTGCTAGGCTAGTGCATGTCACTGGCCATAGTTGTCCTGCCACTAAAAACAGTCTTACCCACTCCACAGAGCACCCGAGGCAAAACTACTAGAACTCCAGACTGTCCATGTGAATGTCTGTGTATGTGATAGAATAATTTTAGAAGTAAAACTAACCTTGCATTTGAAGGATTTATGTCTGAGCAGCAGCAGTGAGTTGTACTTCCTAATAGAAAGCTCGGCACTGGTGGACTGATATATGAGAAAATAGTCCCTCAACCTGCGACGATTCATGCGATGCAAGGTTAGTTTGATTTCAAACATTATTCTATCAACACAGACATTCACATAGACAATCTGTGTTATAACGGTGTTATAATTTTTAGTGGCAGAACAACTATGCCCATTGACATGCACTAGCCTAGCACCAGCAACCTCTGCAAATACAAGGAATGGATGAAATATTTAAAAGTGTCTCCACACGTCTCCAACGCTCTGGCTCACTAGGAAATGAGGCCCTATGTTCAAAATTCTGAACTGTCTCTTTAAACTTTTGCATTAATAGGCTATGTACTACAATAGCCATTGAAGTTAGTTATGTTTTGATTGATCACAGTGTGGTATGGCAAATAATGATTATGTTGCCTTGAAATTCTTTTCTTTTTTAATTTAAGATAAATTTGCTAATATTATACTTTTTTTTATACCATTTTACTTTTGACTCTTAACCTTCCTTATTTACACAAGTCGTTACCCTGTCAGTGCCTAAATAAAATGCAGCGCTAATATTCTGAAGTCCCATTGATTTCCTGTTTAACCCCCCACACACTGTCCCATTCGTGCTTTTATAATCAGTATTAGCAGCGTAAGAGTAGCAGCGTGTATAATGATCCTCCGATCCATCAGGCAGCGGTACAGTGGATAGGTGCTGACACTTGATGAAGCCCTGACGTCAGCCCTGCCTCTCCGGCGCCTCTCGCTGGTAGCTTGACGCGCTGTGTACGAGCTGTCAGTCAGAGTGCTGTTAGCCTGTCAACACGTCCAAACATGGCTCCTCTGCCTTACACTACTCCTCTGCTGTTTCTACATTTATGCACAGGCGCAAATGAGGGCTGATGGTGGATTGATGCTAATAAAGTTCAAGTGGTTGTCAGTGGATACTAAAGTCTTCCATGTTTATTAGAGCTTGATTGATGCGGCTTTTTTCATGCCCAATGTTGAGACTGATTGCTTAGAATCCAGAGCATGGCTGATGATAGATCTGCTGATATTTTTGGATATTTTTGGACTGATTTTTGATTATTTTCCCCAGATTACATTATTATTTTATTTAAATTCACTACAAACTCACCCACATCCCCCCCCCTTTTTTTTTTTTTTACCACAAATGTATAAACGAGCTGTGTAGTCACATTTTGTGCAGCTATCTCTTTGTATTATTCGTCAGTAACTATTAATATAAAGGTTTGTGTTGGGTTTTGGCAGCAGATCGACCTTTTTTATAATGTCAAAATGAGCTCTGTGCTGTTTACATGATCTTGCGTGAGCTGTTTTTACTATTATTTATTTATTTATTTATTTGAAAAGGGACAATGCACATTAATCAACATCAAAACAATGTAAATGTGCCCGAGTTAGCTGATAAGAGCTCATTTGCATCATTAATGTAACGGTTATTAAAAGTACCGATAAAGCCATTGTGGTGAACAATTAGGATTGCGTAAGGAATAAGTTTGGAGTTTTTAAGACTGTAAAAAATCAGGTAGATTTTCACTATTGGCAATGATGTTATTTTATCTTAACACCTAAAACATCATTTGACCTGACTTTCGTTCAATATCCGAGCAGTGGTGTCCTTGGGCTAGACACTTCGATCACCTTGGTTGTAACGGTGTAATCCCTCATTAGTCCAGGAGTGAAACCTCTACACCTTGGTTTTCTTGCTTAAAATATAGTTTTAGCTCAACAGCAGAAGTGATGCTTGTAAAAAATATTAGTTCATTATCGTTATTGTATCGATATTGTTTTGATTCAAAGGGATAAGGGATGACCAGGGATAATATACAATAATATACAAGAAACAAAAACCATTAAAGTGGGAGTATTCCACTTCTTTGGGGTATGTCAGTAATAGCTAACACATAACATTTAAATCAGGTCTTGTGGGAGAGATCGTAAGAATATTCAAACATGCATGGATGACATATGAAACCTCTTCAAGCATGTTTTAGACAAGGGAACAACATTATAATACGATAGAAAGCTCCAAAAAGTCAATTTAGCGCAACACTATGGAATCAGTTTGGTGTCATATAGTTCATAGAATGCTTTTAAAACAGCAAGCAGAAAATTATAAATCAAAATACCAAATAGAAAAATTTTTTAAAAATGCATCTTAGTTTTGTTTATAGATATAAACACTTAATCTATAAGAAAATGACTTAAAAGTAGTTAAATGATCTTGCTGCATGGACAGATATATATAAACTACCTCTAGCCTAGAATGAAGCAGTCTCAGAACTAGTGAGTAGATCATAAATCTGAAAACAACATGAATAACCTGATATACCGTAAGTTTTAAAATCTTGGCTCGATCAGAGAAATCGGCAGTGTTGGCCTATCAGTAATAAAGTAGATTGGTTGTTTACTTAGAATTTCTCAGCTCACTCAATAACATAAAAATAACACTTTCATATCAAAACTCTTCTTCAATAAAATTAACCATTTGTTCACTTTTCGTTATTGACAAACACAGCGGTTTATTCTGTGCGCGTCTTGGACTTTGAGTACGGCTGGACTTTTGAGTTATTGGGAAAACAGAGCTGCAGACTGGACGCAGACTGGGGAATGGGCGCATGACTCAGGTAAAAAACAGCACACATACAGACTATTGACCGCGCAGGGCAAAATAAATATATAATTTGTACAAGATGGAGAGTTGAAAGATTTGCTATTGCCACGGGCTGATGGGCTGTCAGGAGAAGGTTGCTAGGTCATGGCTCAACCGGCACTGATCAATACTAAGTTGATTTTACCGCATGTTTCTTTTTGAAGTGCAATAACGCCCCATTCGATATGTTATGTACAGAGAAAGAAGAACGGCCGTATTTTCTTGAGCGTAATTAATCGCTGTATAGCCTCATTACTAATAAGCGTTTGAATTTGGCGTGCAGAAATCTTAGTACATTATGGCGGGGACGAGAGGCGGTGCTCCATCACTGTCGGCGGTCTAAATGGCCGTAATCAAACACTTTAAATTGAGGATGGCATTATTCATTGATGGGTGAATTACAGCTCTAACCAGATAAATGCGTATCAGTCTTTGTGGTCCAAGCTTACTGTATAGGGATGGGACGGAAATTGAATTCTCAGGGCACATAAATTTTGACCGAAGAAAAAGATTAGCGTCGCGGGGGGCCTAATGGCGAGAAGAAAATGGTGGGATTAATTTTGCCGGCATTTCTTCCAAGCGGAGAACAGCGCTTAACGTCGCTCTGGAGCGGCGCGATAAGAGCGTAAAGGGAGGGGGCGCGGGTTACAGTTCGGCTAAACAAAAATTCACGTGTAAGCATAATAATGACAAGTGAGCTCTGCCGTTATTATTATTATTGAAAGGCAGCGCTTCTCCTTAAGGCCACACGGACGCGCTAATGAAGCCAGTGATCATAAAAGTCTCATTTGGTCCGTCAACACCGCGCATGGCAAATCAGCCAACGCAGCCCGCTACGCCGGACGCTGATCGATCGCCTTCTT
Organism: Odontamblyopus lacepedii; assembly: GCA_034769755.1. Lineage (NCBI taxonomy): Eukaryota > Metazoa > Chordata > Actinopteri > Gobiiformes > Gobiidae > Odontamblyopus > Odontamblyopus lacepedii. The sequence continues at coordinate 13,016,598 of CM068354.1, forward strand.
CATTACAGCCGGGATTTCTAATTAAAAGAAAAGCCAGATAAGTGGCGCGCACCTCTGACCGAAATAGAAGGGAAAAGTGAAAACAGCTATTAGCGATTTGGCGGCGCGGGCTAATGGCACTGCTAATAAGAGCGGCGAGCGAGTCAGTCAATGAAGCTTTAATCACAGGGACAGGATTCAATAACAAAAGAGCGTCGTATTAATCAGTGGAGACAGATAACTTCACTGTGGATCTCCGTGACATTGCGAGGGATAGGGTGAATTAATGACGCTCTCCATTGGAAGACATTAAATAATAATTATCAGGCAAAACAGCATGAAAAGGACTGCGTAATGAAGCCCATTGTCAGGTCAATTAAGCACGTAAAACTGTTCAAAGGGAAGTCGCTTGTTAGCAGATAGCCGCACCGGGAAGGACAACGCTGGCGGGATGAATGTAAGTGCTGGCTTCTACGGTGGCCCGGAAGGGAAAGACGTAGCAATGGAATGGCCAAAGGAAATGAAAATAAAAAAATCATAACCCTAATGTTGATTTCATTATGTTTTGTTGACTCTTGACTCTTTAATAGGGTGACCAGATTTTCAAAAAAAAAAAAAAAACGGGGACAACCCTGTTTATTTTGGTGGTTTGCAATAATAAAATTATGAAAAGAGTGCGTCATTAAGGAAAATTGTTATGCAGAGACTATTTATGACTAACATGTAAGTCAGTACAGTCACATTTTCTTTGTGTTTTGGTTATTTTTAAGCAGCTCTTCTGTATTTCACCTAAACAAATGACAAAGTATGCCTCTCTTTAGTGCTGGCAGGTTAAAAATAGAGACATTTCTTGTACAAAAACAGGAAAAATCACTGGTTTTAGATAAATCTGCTGGGACAGGGGACACAGGGCTCAAAACTGGGACTGTCCCAGGTAAACAGGGACGTCAGGTCACTCTAAGCTTTACGCCAAGTTATAATGTTATGGCATCCAGTAACATACCTGGGGCTGTGTTTTATTTCATTCATACATGTTTGAGTTAGAATTTAGCCAAAATATACTGGAGTGATGAGGAACCAACATTGTAACACAGATCATAAAATAACGTGATATGAGCGCTTTAAAATTTAACCTGTTTTAGTGACACAATTCATATATTTTAGAGATTTTTTTAATATAATTATGTTCTTTGCTACCTTTAATGTCGCTTTTGTTTATCTTTGTTAAATGAATGTATGTATTCTTTTAATTTTTTTCTTGTTTTTGTTGCATAGGCTAGTAAAGTCCTTGAAATGAGTAATGTATTGTTTTGAAATGTGCAGCCGTTTTTCCCCTTTTGTCCTTTTTAAATAATACATTTTATTTATATTGCGCTTTTCAGGACACTCAGAGACACTTTACAGAACGCATATTAAAATGATCAAAAGCTATAAACAAATAATACAGGAAAGACAAAAGCTATTCTAACTACACGACCACTGTATTTCAAACAGGGAGAAATAAATTGTTAACATAGAGACGGCTCAAGATCTTTGTAGTTTACATATCCGGGAGCATCCGGCGAGGCTTTCAGAGGGTAACATATCGAAAATTGGTTAGCCAAAGATAAATGACGTGACAATGACAGTGTTTTGCGGGCTCGAAAGCGACGTCGGTGGCTAAGTGCCGCGTTAACTAAACTCCGAGTACGTAGACAATGATGGACTTCACGCCTCAACGGACAAAATGGCACCTCACTACCTGTCACACGCAATTTCCATCAAGTCAGAGATGGCCGACGATCGCAGCTACAGAGGAAGTGCTCAAGTTTAACACAGGGGGCTCTGAAGGTGACAATGTGAGGTGAGATTTATGGTCTTCATACAGTGTGTCCTTGCTCCTCAGACTGATAAATTTACACAGCCCATAAACCTGGTCTTTGCATATGGATATAAAAAAATCAATAGGCTCAGAGTCATAATTCATCGTATTATTTAAATAAAGTCCTGAATTTTTAATGTACGGACTGTTACTAAGGTCAAACACAGTATTTTCTTGCAGTAGTTGTCTTTCTTATTAAACTTACCTAATAAAACCATTTATTTTCAGGATTATGGACTTTAAAGCAATGCTTTGTGCACTTGGTTGTACTTAAATAGGCCTACCTAGTATATGCATTATGCCAATCTTCTAGAGTGCATTTGTGTCCTTGTAACTTGCCAAAGGTCAGCAGGTTTTATAATAATAGCCTTTATTCAGGCTTACATCACAAAACCGGAAGACGTTTAGAAACAGGGGGATGAGGACTTCCTTTGGGCTCTGGTGGCAATCTGACAAAATCTGGGAAAACTGAGAAAATGGCCCAGTTTTCTTCATCCAGATGTCATTGTATTCTTTCTTTTTTCCTTCTATAAATTGCCTATTAATTTGTGTATTATAATTTGCCTAATAAAAATAAAAAAGATGTCATTGCAGTGTTCAGTTATGCTTGGCAGATCAGCAGTTAAAACCAGCTGCCTGTAGGTGCCATCGAAGACACGATTAGAGTCACGTCCCCCATGGAAAGTTTTGGCAGGCTGTGAAGACATTGCTGCTTAATCCATGGTTTTATCACATGCCCAGTATCTATGAGTATCAGTAACTAAACTGGAAGTCGTCATCTGCATGTTTCCAATGTCTTCTGGTATGCATGAAGAGAGCCTACTGTGAATTAATATGCAGTACTGTATTTTTGGACTATAAGTCGCACCAGCCAAAAAACGCACAAGGAAGAATAAAAAAAAAATAATAAGCATTTGGCTTTATAATGAAATCGCACTTTTTGGGCGAAATATATTTTATAAAATCAGAGACCAAGAACCAACATTTCATCTTAATAGGCAAGTTATAGAAGTTATAGTAATAAAAACAACCGGATAGAGAAGAATCTGTGTATCATTCGTTCATTCGTTTTTCAATATACAACCAAAAATAAGAAAACGAAAAAAACAACTCTTTTCTTTATTATTTGTCTCTAAAACTAAAATGAAAAAAAAAATTATAATGATTTGTTCCTTCATTTTTGATTCATATATAGGATTCATATATTTGGTCTATGGGCTGTCAGTGTGAAGAATGTAATATATAAGTCGCACCTGAGTATAAGTCACCCAAACCTTGAAAAAAGCAACTTATAGTCCAAAAAATACAGTAAATACTCAATTGGTTGGTTTCAGATTGTAGGACAAAGTTATGTCATCTGAGAAGATGTCTCTTGTAATAAAAAATTCCACAACTTTTGAACCTGATGAAGATCTGTACATTTAACCATCTACACAGAAGCATCAACATATAAATAATTGTTGATGAATGTTCTGATGTCGTTTGAAACATAGCTACAAGATACTAACTCAAAATCTGTAATTACTTGGCCTTTAGACACAAAATAAGATATCACAATGTTCAATTTCTTTTCAAGTCAGTAAAAACAAACACAACTAGAGGTTCAGTTATTAAATACTGCATGTGCGATCAGTCGGTGAAAGGACATTTAGCCATACTATAAATATAGATCATTTGTTAACCTCACCCACAAAGAAAGGTCAGATGTCTTTTAGCGTTTTAAGACAAACCTCAAGCGTATGTACTGAAGTTCACTTGTACCTATTTCTAACCAATCCTTCAACCCTTCCTTCACCGCTCTGTCAGTTAAACAAACATGGCGTCCTGTGGTGCGACACATGTCAATAGTGATGCGAGCTCTTGTTCCGCTGCTGTGGCTGTGGGCCTCGGCCGGCTGCACCTGCCTCCCCGCACTGCCCTGGGTCACCGGGCTTGCTTCACACTTCCTTCCCCTGCAAACATCCAGCACTTATTACTCTCCATCCTAACTGAGCGGCCTGTCTGGAAGCCCATTATTAGAGTCATTTCAGTGGCCATCTTGATGCCTGTTAGGCACTTCTCTACCTGGGGCTCCCTGCTCCCTGCCTGGCCCCGCTGAGTGCCTGGCCAGCCAAACAGTGATTGGACATGACATGGTGACAGAAAACAGTGGAGAAGGGCAGGGGAAATAAAAGAACAGAGATGGCGGAGCGACGTGCACAGTAAGTGGAGGAGAGGAAGGTGCTAGTGTTAGCGTTAGCCCTGGTGGCGTAGGGTGTGCCCATCAGCGCACATGAGTGTTAGCCAAGAGCTGCGTGTCACAATGATGGAGAGACCGGATCACTCACATCAGAGCTTCATCTGACTGGAAGATATCAATCTCCGGGCCTAATACAAAAGGACATTTGGAAATCTCCTTTAAGCTTTGCTTTGTGTGTCCCCCGTGTCTGCTCCTCGGCTGCTCAAAATGTGTGTAACCTTCATCGCTGGCCCTCAATCCAGCACAGTCATTTTCACATCCCATTTCCCCACACACTGCAGTGACAGTCAAATTATGACAGATCACAAAAGTACCCTGACATATGGTATTTAGCACGATTTGTCACTATATGTCAGTAACACACTGAAAATTACTATGTGGGGAGTTAGAGCAAGGTTTTCCTGCCTGTCTGGAAAAAGAATAAAAACAATGTAGAAACATGGAGAAGAAAAAAAGGATTAGATGAGTCTCATTGCAACAAAATGTTCAGAAATCATTTTGCTGGGTCAGACTGATTCAAATATTAATCATTTGTAATGTAATATTGATTAAAATACTGAACAATTTTAGACATGTAGAGAAAGATGCTAAATGTGGGAAGACCGTTGGGTACTATACGGGAATAATGAAATATTTAAATAATCATTTTATTTGCATAAAAATAAGAAAAAGTGTCACATTTCTAATTGTGAATCAAATCAAATGGACCCAAAACAGAGCCTTGTGGCATTCCTATTATATAATGTTATTATGGTGATATAAAAAAAGACTAAACATCTTATTAGGCATCTCATTCGGTTAGCATTGTACAATAGACCTTTTTGCAGTTCCTTCCAAATAATTGATCAATTGCAGAAATTGTTAATGAGCTAAGTCTACATGCTAACCACCGTAGCTGTATCCTGATACCTCTAAACAGAGTTTCTGCATGTCTGGGCTGCATGTAATACCTTTAATAGCGTCCTAGTTGACATTACATGCCTCGCACCACGGTCACATCATATTACACAGAGTGATTCCCTGCCACACTTTAAAGTGATGGGGCCGCAGCAGCCAATCAGGAGTGACGGCGGTGCCATGATAGGTTTGTGTTGCGCTGTATATTTCACTGGCGGCGTGGCCTCGGTGCAGCCTGGGTAGACGGATGGCTCCCTGGTAACTCTACTCCTCTTAATTAATATGACATATCCTTGTTCGTATGCAGAGAGTGAAGGAGGGGCAGCACGAGCAGGTATGAGGGCATGATTAAGTGTGGAACTGTCTGCCGCTCCTGAGAAATGATCCTGGCTCTTCGCCTTCATCCCGGCTCCTCCCTGCCCTGTCTTCATTTCCGACTGGAACATTCCGCCCCCCTCTCTGCTCTCCTCTCAGCCTCTTTTTCCTTATCTCTTCTCTACCCCCCCTTATGACACTCCCGGACTGTCCTCAGCCCCCTGCACATCTCCTGACAGGTAGAATAATAACGCTCGTACATCACTGCCCTGAAAAGTCCAATAACCTAAATCTTCACTTGCCACACACCCGGGGACTCAATTACTTTATTGACATGTAATCTTCATAAGGGGAGAAATATTGAGCATGTAAGGTCAGCTGGTTATGAAGACATATTATCATATTATCTGCATGGGGGTTGTAGGGGCTAGGACCTGACAAAGCTAATTATAATGGTACATGTTTCAGAGCTCACAGCGTATTATCTGCCTGGCTGCTTGGTTGAGCCACAGCTGAGGTACAGAGCAAGAAGAAGAGAGGGGATGAGATTTCAAACCTAATCGGCAATGGGTGTCATCCGAGGGCATGGGAATTAATGAAGCCAAATATTATCGACTGCACATCACAAGCCTAATATCCCTGATTTGTGCATCGTGTCGCCCAAGGATTACTAATGGATAACAGCAAATCACAATACAACTTGACATTGGGGAGCCAGGAAGAGGTTGAGCACTTAATTTAGAAATAAGGACATCCCTAGAAAGAGGAGAAAAAAATCAGCACATTTTTGTGACCTATACTATGTAACTTGAGTGGGTGGGAATTAGTAGCAGATTTAAAAAGGTGCGATAAAAACAGATAAATGGAAAAGGAGAATTCGTTTTAATCCAAATTACAATAACCTAAATAAAACTCAGAATTAAGTACCGTATTTTTTGGACTATAAATTGCACTTTTTTCACGTTTTGGGTGGTCCCTCTGGTGCGACTTAAATATTAAAATTTTCACACTGACAGTCCATAGACCAAATATATGAATCTTATATATGAATCAAAAATGAAAAAAAAACAAATCATTATCCATTTTTTCATTTTGGTTTTAGAGACAAATAATAATAAAGAAAAGAAATGTTTTTTCGTTTTCTTATTTTTGGTTCTATATTAAAAAACAAATGAACAAATGTTACACGGATTCTTCTCTATTGGGTTGTTTTTATTACTATAACTTCTATAACTTGCCTTTCAAGATGAAATATTGGTTCTTGGTCTCTGATTTTATAAAATAAATTTCCCCCAAATAGTGTGACTTATATGTGTTTTTTTCTTCTTCTTCTTCTTTCTTCTTCTTTTTGGCTGGTGTGACTACTCCAGAGTGAATTATAGTCCGAAAATACAGTATATGTATGCCAGTTTACAACTAAAATCACATGTACAGTATCCCTTTATTTGAGTAGACAAAGTATAGATATTGGTGAATACTACATTTTAGATAAAAAATGCATTAACCTGTCTAATTAAATACATAAAAACATATTGTAACATAATACAGGACTGCCTTGTTTAAAATGTATGGTGGTCCAATAGTGGAGCCCTGAGGTACAGCAACAATAAAATGCAAATATTGATTATAGGGACACTAAACTACATAAGAAACAATCAAATGCAATTACTTTTTTGTCTGTAGTCTTGTAAAAATGTAAGCCAAATATCAACATCAAAGGTCCTGTATTACACAAAATTGATTCTTGTGAACATTTAGCCATGTTAGAACGTTGTTACCTCCTCAAAAACATACCTGGAGTTGTGTTTTATTTCATTCACACATGTTTGAGTAATCTTGGTTTATTAGTCTGTCTATATCTCCAAAGCTCAAAATAATTAGCTCCTCCTTGTGATGTCATGTAGTGGTAATTTTCAAGTTAACAGCTATTAACTACCTAGGTTAGAAGAGATTGGAAATTCCAGTGCTGAACTCATCCAAATGATTCTAGTGAGTGTGTGTGTTTGTGTGTTAAACAAAATACAACTCCAGGTATGTTTGTGATGAGGAAGCATTATGACACAGCTCAGAAAATAAAAAACGACGTACCACATTCCAACTCTGTGAAGATTTGAAAGACTCCAGAGTGTTAGAAGAGGGAGGTCTGCTTGGGGTGCTCTCGCCGTTCCTCAGCCCAAATGTCACAGTGGGTTAGCGACAGTGCGAAGGACAGGCGCCCATAGCTGTTATCGCTTCTCTCCCAAGGTTATCTTAATATCATCCTTTCACCGCTAGCCATTACAATCTACAGCCAGCAACATAAAGCAAAACAATAACACTGGCGATGGAGCTATATATTCTATAAGCGGCGCACTCCTGTAAAATTATGCTTCAAACTACTTCTCCACACGGCTGAGGGCACAACCATAACTAAGCTTGTTATTTTAGCCATGGATCAAAAGGGCAGGGGAAAACAAAGCCAGCTCAGAGATGCTGCTGGCTGCTGGGGGTCACTGTATGCACGATCCCACCTCCAGACATGCAAAAACGCTCTTTTTCATCCGTCCAAATGTCCGAGGAGTGAGCTCCAGAGGGCTGCCCCAGAACAGGCCTGGGATGAGCTGAGATTTGTCCAGCGCTGCCAGAGGTTACATGTTAACTCTCGCTAATGGTGTCAAATGGAGAAACATATTGCACGCTAGTCCTCCAATATGCAGCTCTCCGGGCGCACAGAGGGCATTTTCATTACAGGATATATTCAATTTCTTTGCAAACTCCTTCCAATTTAGCATTCCGTATTAAACGCCGTGGTCTCTTGATATTCCAAAACTATTATGCAAAAATGGTCAGAGCCAATATAAAGGTTTAGCTGTATCTGAAAACTTCAAATGCATCCATTTCCCCAGAGAGCTCAGTGAATCAGGCGAGATAGAAAATCACTATCTAGGATACATTTACGTCTTTGACCAAAATGGCGAAGTCAATCTAATCTTCTTGTAGTTCAGCTACATGCGATGCCAGAATCTATAAGCAAATCAAATTATGACAGTGAAATAACTTGTCGGCTTCCATTATGTTGACAGAGAAACCTGCTCCATCTGTTTATGGCGACTTAATCTGTGAATCGGAGTGACACGTTAAAAGGTTGTGGTGGGTTTCCTAGCATTTGTTTGACCCCGGCCTTTTCATCCACATGAGCTGCACGGACCTGCTATTTGGAGTTACAGTGGAGCCGGGTGTTTTTAAAGAAAGAGAAAGGCAAGTCGGGTCGGTACAACAGCAGTGCCACTCATGTGAGGATAGGGTGACCTTACTAGGCTTCAGGACGGAGATGAGCCCAAGGATACTACACATGGGTCCAAATATTAAAGGTCTTATTATGCTAAACTGACTCTCGTGAGCTTTTAGTTATAACATCATCAAAAATATACTATGGAGTTGTGTTTTGTTTCATTGACGTGGTAGTTTCAAGTTAACACGTACCATTTATTTTGTTCAGTATAGATTATTCTAGTGAACATGTATGGAGTTGAGGAGAAACAACATAACATAGATCAGAAAAGAGAGTAATATGGACCCTTTAAACTGCATAAAGAAGGTTTTCAATGACCAGTGATATAAAAGGGTGAACTGATAATCGCAACAAAGTCTGGAGCATAAATTCTGAAAAGTTAGCTGAGGATACTGTATAAATTTAATAGGAATCGACAACAGTTCGTATCCAGCATGTCTATAGCAGGGGTCTCCAACCTTTTTCCTCTGCTGCTACCTTTATAAAATGAAAATGCCAGAGAACTACACATTTTAGCGGTCACAAGAATTTGAGAAAGGGTTAGGCAGGGTACAGTTACATGCCTATAAAACATAAACCATTATCCATTTATTAGTGCACAGGTTAGACATTGGTAATTAATTTTAGTTATTAAGCACAATACATATACCATATTTTTTGGAGTTTTTCATGGTTTGGGTGGTTTCTGCGACTTATACACAGGTGTAACTTGTATATTAAAAATATATAATTCCACATGTTTGTTATTTTCATGCTGACAGCCATGAGGGGGCGCTCTAGGTTTGTGTGCCAGTATCTGCTACTCCTATTATTCCTGTACCACTGAAAATGTTTTATTTAAACATCAACTTATAAAGACAACTGAGAAAGACAAACACAAATGCCCCCAAAAATAAAATCATATTCTGCAGATTACAAGCTGCAATTGGTGAAAAATGCAGCTGAAAACTGTGTTCAAGCAGCAGAAAGAAACTTTGGAGTGAGCAAGAAACTTGTAAGAGACTGGTGAAAAGCGTAAGATAGCCGAATTGCACCGAAGAAAACAAAAAAAGCTGTTACTGCTTCACGCAACGCAACCGCCTCTATTAGAGCACGGACGATGTCCCAGAAACTGCTGCAGACTTCCGAGCTGAGGACGACAGTCTGGAAAATACGGTAATTCAGAAATCCTTAGGTGAGCTACTGTGAAGGGGGTGGAGAGCTAGAGTTGAAGATCACTGGTCTGTAATATGTAACAAGAGACTGTATAAAGAAGTGGACTAAGAGAGTGTGACACCCGTAGTGTTCAGCTCCAATCAAATGAAGCTCAAGACACTAGGAGTTACAGAAGCAAATTTAGAGCTGAATAGGAATTTATTTAGGGATAAAACAGAGAGAGAGAGGCCACAATTTTACATTATAAAGTAAATGGAGCCAGTGTCGATGGAGCCGGAAGTGCCACCATGCTCACGTTCCATTTGGAAAGCAGTGGCTAGCGGGTTAGCCATGTCCATTTATATACAGTCTACGTATTTGGCACACAAAATGCACACTCATTCTCAATATTATTTCCCACTTTTTGGCCTTTGCTAAATCACTTACTGAAACAAGTACAGGGGCCGCAGAAGCTGACAGACGAGACCCCCTACTGTATGGGATAATAGGCTCCATGCAATTCACCAGCGGCAAATCCAGCCCCGACTCGCACCCTTCCCAGTACAATGAATAATCTAAATGGCACTTAATGTGAGCTATGCTGATACTCTGACAATAGTTTGTGTTCAGACATCACAGCTTAGAGTCTCCCAGTTGTGTATTGACGCTGTGGCCGCTGACGATAAATCAGTGGCTTGGGCTGCGAGTGAGAAAACTATTTAGACAATGGCCCAGTGGAGCTTAGCCTAATTGACAGATGAGCTCACCACAATATCTCAGGAAGTCAGTGTCTGTGTAGGCTGCTGTGTACATGTGGGCTTCCAGAGGCGTTCAGTTATATAGCGTATTTAAAAGTATCGGTGGTTGGTGGACAGATTTAGGGAACTATTAATGACATTGTACTTTGACTTGAAATATACTAAAAAAAATCACAAAAAATCACAAATCAGTTTTTATTATTGACTGGACTAGGGATGCACAGCTTTTTAAATTCCAATACCAATTCTGCTGCTATAGCTTTAATTATCTGCCGATACCCAATATCATCTGATACCAGTGCAGGGACTAAAAATAGACTTTATTTGCCAAAGAACAAAAATAATGTATGACCATATAAGTTATGTAACTGTTATTCATCTCTCGAGCACCTTCAGAACAGTTTTCTGTTAAAAGCTCAAACAAACCATCTACGAGCAGTAAATCGTCTCATTACATCGATTTGTACGCCCAACTAGGATATGAGCAAACCGATATTTTGGTGCCGATATCTGATCCAACACATTTTCATGGATCAGTGCCAATTTTCAATACCAGTACCGATATCAGTGCAACCCTAGACTAGATGCAAGAATTCATTGTATTACAACAAAATCTGCATTTTCACGATATTGAATTTTGTATTAAATATTATTGGACTATAGAATGTTGTGATGTTATCTGTAACCCATGCAACAATACAGTCTAAACCTATAATTTAAAACTCAGTTTCGATACTAAGAAATTCCCTCAATCAAATGGCACCGATTACGATGTGACAAAGAGGATAAAACATGCTACTTTTTAAATAATAGAATGTATGAATTTTCAATACAAAATAATAGTACTTTCTTTATACTGACGTCTTATATTTGTTCTGATAAAATGACATCAAATAAAAAATAAAATTACACTAAAACTGTTCAGGAAATCTCAAGTTTTGTCCGGTTAATGTGACTGTTTGCAGTAACTCGCTTAAATGAGTATCTAGTTTCAATGTTAGTTTTAATATCAATGAGTACCAGATTTTTTATAGTTTTGACAACCCTACAAGTAGTATATAGACCCATTTTTGGATATCTGAAGAGCCCCGCCCCTCTGTGATGTAGCGGCATCTGCACATCTGTATTCCATGTGAAAAACATACCTCCTGGCTCTAAACAGCGACTTGTCAGATGTGGAGACTTAATAAAGCTGCAAAGCCTGGAGGAAGTTGGTTCTAATTTAAACAGTGCTGTATCACCCAGAGCAGTCGGGAGGTGCAAGCAACTCCACCAAACTCCAACTCCCGGACCTGGCAATGCAACTCATGAGAAAGTTTATTTGACAACTGTAAATATATTCTAAATATAAAATTCTCTGGCAGGATTTGTTGGTGTTAGGCAGGTGTTTACAGTTACTTTTTTAAGAATTCAACATATAAACCACATTTTACCAGTTTTTAATTTATTCTTGTCGATGTGTAAATACTATATGATCATGCGCTGTACGGTAAAAGCTGCTAAACAAGAGAAGAATTGAGATGGTTCATTTTACGTAGCATTTTCTCAGTTAGTAACAAATATAGAGGCTACTGAAAGGGTCCAATTACTTACATTGGTGCCAAGAATCATGGGAAACAACTGCTTGACACTATCTCAGACATTTAATCATGAATGTATAACAAGAGCTGGATAGGACACGCCCTTGCTTTCCATGACAGCAGATTGATGTGTGGCCGAGTGAAGTACTGCAGCCCAGGAAAAAATCTCCCATAGAAGCACAATGCATTTTTTTGTGAAATCGACCTGCCCGTGTTCGGCTGACAGGGCATCCACAGCTTTCATAAAGGTCGGATTTTCTAGGGATTCTTCTGTATTTTTACAATATGAACTTTAAAAAATTTTGAAATCGTCAAAGCGCCTAAAAATCAGCTTTGTAAGAGTTAACCTAGCCCCGCTCTGACGTCACATGTTGGGCTGCGGAAGTAAAAAAAATTTTGGTCATGCGCCAATGAGCACAGACCACCAAAACAATACGGCGCCATCTTGGATTCATCTTCCAGATTTTATTATAGTTCTATGCATTTAATTCTCATGGTGCATTCTCAAGAGTAACAAAAAAGCAAATAGTTGGCAGAGTTTGGAGAACTGTAAGAAAACTGCATAACAATATCCCAGACAGTTGTTTCTGTGTCACGGTGACCTATCACACTGGCAAAAATTCAATCTAAAACATATTTTAGAGGTGTAACATGCCTAATGCACATGAAGTGAAACCTAAAATATTGTAAATTGTAATTGCAATACATTCTCGCCGAGCTAATTGATGTTTACATAGCTAGAGACTGGAATAGTTTCTTGTATTTATTATTCCAGTGTGGTGATTGCATGTGCTGTATATGAATTACAGCCAGCTATCATTGAGCTTAGTTTAACAATATGCCAACACATGTGTGAGCCTCTTTTTCCTACTACATTTGTCTAACAGTGTTGTGCATGTAGGGGGCTAATTAACACACTCCTATTTGATATATAACCACGCTTTGTGCCACAGAAGTCCTTTGTGAATTTGACTGTAAACATGTCTTTTGCTTTTACAAGTTTTATGTTTACCACCTATAACCGTATACATTAAACGTTAAACCCCTTGACTCCACATGCTCCACATATGCGCCCACAGAACTGCAATAAACGTCACCTGTCTATTGTTAACACGCTAACATCCCCCGCGCTGCTGAGCACAACCCTCAGTTTTGCGTCACCGCTGTTAGGAGTGCGTACGCTAACGGGGCGCCCCCAATTCACATCTCTCCCCTTTGTAAATTATCACCAGGAGCCCTTTTTCACCGCAAATGAGTGCCTCTGCTGCGTGTATGGCTAAGTTACGATCTTGCCCTGGCGGAGAGCTGGGGTGATGTAGCGCAGCTGTTAAGCCCATGCAAAATGTGTTGTCAGCGCCATGATAAACTAGCCCACGAGTGAATTGGAATCTAATTTGTTGGAGCCATTAACCAGACTAGCATTAAGGCATGTTTTCATCTTGAGTGATTACAGCGTGCGAGATCAGTTACTCCGGAATTACAATCTACAGCCTACTCAAAACATCATTTATTAAAAGCAGCTTGATTAAGACGTATGGTTCGGCGTAAAGGAATACGACAAACACAGGATTTGCGATTGTAACTCGTACGCATAAGAGACAGTGTGAAGCTTCTCTGCTAACAGGTATTCTAATATACAATAATTACAGCGCAACAAGGACTTTGCGTGGTCCCTTTAACATGACAAGTTGTCCAGCATCTGGCAGCGAGTTGGTGGTCATTTGTCAGCGTGAAGGGTACCGACGAGCCAAGCAATTTGTTTCAAGGGCTACTGACACAGAAGAAATGCGCTGGACCCGGCATCCATCGTGCTGTAAAAATATCCAAAACCATCTGGCACCCTCATCCTAAATTACCATGATGGAAGTGCACCTTTGGAATGCGTGACAACTTTCAAAAAAAAGAGAAAAAAACGAAAAGATTGAAAGAACCATACTTGCATCTTGCTTGTCATGCACGCGGGCTACAAATCAAAACCAGTGGGGGATGAATAATAGTTAGCAATCGGCCGACTCGGAGCTGATTCAAGCGTTGACCTCTCTACTTTGCGTGATTTATGGACTTCCGTGAGTATGACCAGAGCGAGCGGGAAGCAGACCAAGGTCCAAAGCTAGTATGTTCTTCCAAATGGGCTGGGATTGTTTGGCACAGTTTCTCGTCCTTGTCCGAACCTCACTGACACATTAAGAACCGCCTGCCAAATTCTCTCAGACTCGAGCTCTCAGGCCTTAATAAGCCCGCAGTCCGACGGAGTTTTCTCAATCATAAATTACGCCAGGTTGTCCGAAATAGTCACGGACTGCTGAGATTTAAGAGCCTGCATATTTTCCTGCTGTTGAGAAAATACTTCATAGTGTGTAATAATCATATTTCAGAAGTGATGGATGCAGATGTTTCCCAGTATGAATCAGTTTAATTTATAGTTCAGAAACGCTTGTTACAGTAAACGAATATTGCGTTGAATAAAAGTGCATGAGGAGTTTGCAGGGGAAACCAGAGCTGCAAGTTGACATGATAATAAATCCCAGCCTTCACAAACAAATTGGGAGCATTTGTTACTTGTCTGGAGAAAGTCTCTCATTAAAATGGAATATGTCACGAAGAAAGGCTTGTGTCATATTTTATTCAGAAAGAGTTATTTCGGAACTATTTAGAATTCCCTTTTCCGCTGTTCATTTTGAAGTGTCATTGCTTTGTAGGTTGTAACAATGCTTAAGCAAACATTCACATGCTATTTTGGTCTGCGGGTTGGACAGTGAGAGATTCCACTGTAAACCAAAATTACAAGGTGCCGTGTGTATTTAAAGGGCCTATATTACGCTATTTTCTGATCTACTGTATGTTATAATGTTGTTTCCTCATCACAAACATATCTGGAGTTGTGGTTTTGTTTCATTTACACATGTTCAACACACAAACCCTGCAATTTTAGGTTGAGTGGTTCTCTCAAACAGAAAACACGCTCTTCCACCTTAATGCCATGTGGTAATACAGGAAGTGCTCCATTGTGTTTTTAAACTCCATACACTTTCACTAGAATCATTTGGATAATTTCAGCCCTGGAATTGCCAGTGTCTACTAAGCTAAAGGTAAAAAGAACCGTATTTTTCTAACTTTTTTTCATGGTTTGGGTGGTCCTGCGACTTATACTCAGGCGTGACTTATATATTACATTTTTCACTCTGACAGCCCATATATGACAGCGTATATATGAATGGACAGAGCTAACATGCTTGGGATCTTGTCACTCCTCTCTCTGTAACTGCTACTGTGGCCTCGTCATTTTGGTCCTAAAATGTTGGTATGAACCTGCTCTACACGGTTCTTTTTCTGCTATTTTGTGCATCCAAAAAATCCTCTTCATAATATAGAGCCTGGCTCCAGATTCGCTCCTGTAACTGTGAGCATTGGGAGCTTCATTTGAGTGGAGCTGAACATTTTATTACTATAACTTGCCTTTCAAGATAACATGTCTGTTCTTGGTCTCTGATTCTATAAAATAAAATTCGCTCAAAAAGTGCAACTTATAGTCCGGTGCGACTTTTTTCTTCTTCATTACACAGTTTTTGACTGGTGCGACTTATAGTCCGAAAAATAGAGTAGCTGTTTACTTGAAAACTACCACTTCATGACATCACAAGGTGGAACAGAGCATTTTAGCTTTAGAGATGTGGACAGACTAGTAATAATGCAGGATTATCAAATGTGTGTGAATGAAAAAAAACCAAGCTCCAGCTATGTTTTTGATGAGGTAACAACATTCTAACATAGCTTAAAGCTCGCAAGAGGCAATTTTGTGTAATCTTTAATTCCCACCATATTTTCACACATTCGCACACATTACTATCATGCTTCAACATTTATGGCCACCAAACCTAATGCTATTTCTATAAACGTGCCCTCATAGATTTCCAAGATATAATTACTTCCAAATTTGATAAAGGAGAATTGAGGAAATTCAAAAATTTAAGAAACCCCAAACTCACTGACTCGATATGAAAAACTCACACACAGTTGAAAAGCCATTCACCGTCCAACCACAGGGTAGATGTGGTTTTAAACTTCATGCACCTTCACTAGACTCTTTTGGATAATTTCAGCTCTGGAATTGCCAATCTCCACTGAACTAAAGGGTAAAAGTAAAGTAACTGTTCACTGGAAAACTAAATCTTCAAGACATCACAAGGTGGAACAGAGGATTTTGAGCTTTGCAGATAAAGACGAACTAAAAGACTCAAACATGTAACTCCAGTTATATTTTTGATGAGGCAACAGCATGATAGCATGACTTCAATTGAACTTTGTATATATAAGTTGTTTTATAGTTACATAAGAAAAATGCATAATACAGCTCTATACATATATATAACTATAAAGATTTAGATATAACTATGAAGATTAAATTTTCCAGTGAACAGTTACTGTACTTTTACCCTATTCCAGGTCTGAAATTCTCCAAAAGAGTCTAGTGAAGGTGCATGAAGTTTAGAAACACAGTGGAGAACTTCCTGTATGTTTGCGATGAGGAAACAACATTATAACATAGATAGAAATGAGCGTAAAAATGAGCAAACACACACAATATTCTACAGTATACATCTCCTTAACACTCCTCTGACACAAAAATACTCTGTGGGATTAATGTCAGGCTATCACAGTGTCAAGGAAGTTATGGCATTTACGCAAGTCCTGTCCAGTTTTTCCGGAAGCACAGGGGTGAATGCCGAGGCCAGAGTCACAGGGCCATGAGAGAGGAGCTATCATCAGCCGAGGTGTGGTGAGGAATAGCAGGCCCGCTCCGCTGTGTCCTCGCGCCCCTCATCCATCTCCATAGGGCCTCACTAATGGATATTCATGTTGTTGGGCCAATCCACTCTGCTCACCAATAATACCACATCATCAGACTGCGATAAAGGAAATAGAGCCTGTCCCCACACAGAGGAGTATATATGAGGCGGGAATATGCAACCAGGAAAAGTTCCGCCATTTGGTTTGACTTATTTGAAAGAGTTAGAGGTCCCACATGTTACAAAGCATGAATTTGTGTGAGCTTTAAAGGTGGATTGTGTAACTTTTCTGGTGGATGGTTCACCAGCTGCTTGTCTCCATGTTCCACAGTCTTTGTCTACATGAATTAAGCAGGTAATGCCACCGGATCAAGTTATGGATCAGATCTATGGCAAAGCAAGCCCAACCTAAAATAAGAATGCATGTTATTCGAGTAATGAAAACACATGTAATTAGATAAATCTTTGATAGGTGAGTTTAATGCCATACTGTGTAACATTCCTGGCATCCCTAACCCAGGATTAGTGACAACATGCAGTAGTGTAACCTCAATCAGAAAAGTTGCATTGTGCACTTTTCAGGCTGCTACACTACAGGAGAATTTGCCTGATTTTGGTAAATAATGATGTGATTTGCTTCTCCCCGAGTTCAGGGAGGCGTGACCCGACTTTGTGTCTTTGTGTTTTTGAAGCTGCTGCGCTCCTCGTTTCTTGTGTGTGTGGTGTCAGTGTGACTCTGAGCTGCTCTGTTATATATTGTAACCACCAAACATCAACGATCAGCATCAGCAATTCTACGGTAACAGCCAATAAAACAGAGCGTCAGGGGCAGAGGAGTGACGGACACAGAGACACAAACTCAGGAAATAGTGAAAATAATGAGGTGACTTTATTACTCACCTCTCATAAAGTTATTAAGTTAAACTGCAGCATCTCATCCACATTATCCATAGAATTTGTCCTCCGTAAATAATGACACCCAGTCCACAAAACAGCACTGCTAATCCAGTTTGAAGCGTTCTTTAAAAGTAAACAGGCGAGATAGTTCCTGACGTGTGTCTGTTTGCTTCCACACAGAGCACGGATCAGGGTGAAGCTGCAGAAGAGCGATAGTGACTCTACTTCCTGTGGACTTTAGCGCCATCCTTCTGTGCATTAAAAGTCATGTATCTGACGTATTGCACCACATTTCACAAATAATAATAACACAGCTTTGACTTGCATCAAAACTAGGAGTGCGGAGCTCTGATCTTTTGAACACTCAAAGTGAGTGTTTTTACTGTAGACAGGAAATGGCTGCCACGAGGTGCACTCACATCTTTATAGCCTGTGGTCTGGAGCCATATCCCGCTACAGTGTTTGAGAAAGGAGATTTATTTAAAATCTCATAAGATTCTCCTCGTGCCTGTGGTGTGCACTGTTTGTCGCACGTTTAAAAATCATTTCAGACCAAAAAATCCTGTAGTGTCTGTTACCTCATCAAAAACAGACCTGGAGTTGTGTTTTGTTCCATTCACACATTTCTCTACATGTCCAAAGCTTAAAATGCTCTGTTCCACCTTCTAATGTCATGTAGTAGTAGTTTTCAAGTTATCAGTTACCTTTTACCCTTTGTTCAATGGAGACAGGTAATTTCGTGGCTGAAATAAACCAAATGATTCAAGTGAAGGTGTATGGAGTTTAAAAACACAGTGGAGCACTTCATGACATCACAAGGTGGACCAGAATGTTTCCAGTGTGAGAGAAGAACTCAGCCTAAATATGCAAAATTTGTGTGTTAAAAATGTGTGAATGAAACAAAATACAACATTGTTTTTTGAGGAAGCATAGATCAGAAAATAGCGCGATACAGGCCCTTTAAACAGACACTATAGATGAGATGTTGTTCCACATTTTAATTAAATAGTGCAATTTATAATGAGAATTTCAAACTCTAGGATCTGGTGAATGTTTTAAAGGGACTGTAGCAGCCTTTTACTGTTTGAAGTGGTATGAACCTGCATTCCTCCCATCCTAATGATTCACCCTGATGAGTTTATAAGCACATTTCACAACTTCCAGACACCAGAGCAGAGATTAGACATCACGCCAATGCTAACAACAACTAGCATGCACGCACACCAGTGTTACTTTCGGGTTTACTGCCAATAAAAACTCTCGCAGCCGCTTTTACAACATACTGTATACTGTATGTGCTGGGGCAAAACAATTTTTACTGTAGAGAAACCAGGTGCAGTCCCTTGCCTTATTATAATTAAATACAGGTTCAACTGACACCTAGGGAGCACCTTTTAGCACTTTTAATATGAGAAATTTAGAGTTTATTTAGGGGTATATGGTTAAAGAAATCACAAAATAGTAGAGGCTTAAAAAGTTTTGAAATGGGTTTTGGATGAAGGAACAGTTTAATTTTACGGTTAGATAAACAAAAAGTGAATGGATTGAGCATTTGTTTCTTTTTCATTTGGACATTTGGTAAATCAATATAAATAATGTAACTAAGAGTAACAATAGTGGCTAATGGGCCTGCTGAAGTTGAATGGATTTTAAAAATACAGAGGAGCTACTAGGGGTGTAAGAAAAAATCAATTCAGTGATATATCATGACACTTCATTGCACAATTCTCGATTCAAAACGCATCTGAATCAATTTTTTAAATTATTTTTTTCACTAAAATCCATAAGTTGCAGTCACTGTTTTCATGATTTAAAAAAGGTAATAAATTATATTTCATACAATTTGGTTCTCGTGAAGGTGTAGTTGATTAGAAGTAATTATTGAATAACTGCAATATATCATCCATTGTTTTAGTATTGGGATATATCATGATATATCAAATCATGACATGCATATCGTGATATGTATCATATCATGATATCATATTGTCAGACTCAAGGCAGTACACACCCCTAAGAGCTACGTGGATGACCACAAGATGACAAACCAGTTTCTTTTGGTATCTGGACATCTCAAATGTGCATCAATGAACAAAAAACAAAACAGAACTCCAAATATGTTTTTGATGATGGAAGGTATAGAGGTATAGGTCTTTTAACTGGCCTGTACATTTGACCCTATCTCGCAATCATACCAAAGACAATATCTGAGTCATAATATATTAACATACATTAAGGCCCCCACCCACCCACCAAAACACAGGGTTCACTCAATTGGAATTATGGTTTCTACATGATGTTAAAATTCTTTACAAAGCGGAAAAAAGGGCAACCAAATGTTACTTCCTCATCACAAACATACCCGAGTTGTGTTTTGTTTCATTCACAAATGTTTAACACAGAAACCCTGCATATTTAGGCTGAGTTCTTCTCTCAAACAGAAACTGCTCTGTTCCACCTTACGATGTCATACAGGAAGTGCTCCACTGTATTTTCAAACTCCATGCACTTTCACTAGAATCATATGGATCATTTCAGCACTGGAATTGCCCTTCTCTACTGAACATAAAATAAAAGGTAGCTTAAAGTGGAACGCGGGTTTACTCAAAACAAAACACAACTCCAGGTATGTTTTTGATGAAAGAACAACATTCTAACATGACATAAAGCTCACAATAGTCAATTTTGTGTAATATAGGACCTTTAAAGTTCTTGTTTTCTTTTAGATATGTAGCTCAACTTCTCAAATGCCAAACAGCTGAACATTCATTTAATCCACTGGTTTAGTAAGAGTCTAATCATCTCTTATCAGTCCAGAAAGAAAATGGACTTCCCAAACACCCCATTTGTCCTGGTTTGGATCTCGTAGCTGTTTGCAGATTTATACGATCGCTAATAACAGACATGGCAATTACAGTTTGACCCCAAGGAACTCATCTCAGGACAGCTTCTCATGTCCGGACCTGGCATGGCGTCCGGAAGAACAAGAGTGTGATGCGGTTTCACTGGAAAAAAAATTCTCAGAGCTAAATACCTCCCTGTACTTCTGTCTTTTCTCAGTACACCTCATTGAAGTGAGTGCTAGATCAGTCAACACACTGGGGGAATGTGTAAATCATCTCCATAGTAATATTTCTTCATCCTCTTGGCACATGTCAGGAATTTGCTTCATTTCAAAGTTTTACAAAGACCAGTTCTGCGGCGAGTCATCATCTGGTCCAGACAAAAAAAAAAAGAAGAAGCAGAGATCGCTGATTTGAGCTGAATGGAGGCCAGAGTCAGGCTTTGAGTTTAGAATGATGTTTATCAGGGGACACATCGCGCTGCTAAAGTCATTACGGAGTGAGTGAAAAGCGGAGCAGAGCACGTACATGTCCAATGTTCAACGTCAAAGCTCCTCTGTCTCTTTTCAGGCCTTCAGAAGTCTCCCTGTAGCGCCTGGAGGATTAGCGCCCGCTGGATGGGCCCTTTCAGCGCACATATAGAGTGACATCAAACAGGCTGAAGGATGAGCAGGACAAGCCGGAGAACAAGCACAGAAACATATGCTGCGTGGGATAAAGGAGCACTGTCCATAACGCCATGTGATACTAATGTGCTGTGGGCGCTGGGATGGAGAGAGGAGGATGACAAAAGGCAGAGGTGAGTTTGAAACAGTGCACCTTTAATGTGAGCATGGGAAATACAGGCCTGTGTGTGGAACTGGGAGATCAGAGGCAGAGTTGTGCTTTTCCAAAATCAAACCTAAAGTTATTGTTTTGTGCTGTGTGATGATGGGATATGTTTGACATAGTGGGGACACAGTTGTTCGTCTGTACATTAAGCAGTAGGGGCTGCTTATGTGAGAAGTTTGTCCCTCTCCCTCTGAGGTTAATAGGAGCGTGGTGTGATGAACATGAAGTCATCAGTCACAGCTTCATAATGACAGAGCTAAGTTTGAGCCCAGAGTCCTGTAGAGGTCCATTACTCATGTTGGTGCAGATGTCTGCTGCAGGAGGGTGTGAGGGATAGGGGGAGGGGGGCAGCAGGTGGAGCTGTCTGTGAGCCCAGCTGAGCTCTAAAAGCCAGTGCTTAGCACCCACAGCTCAGTCATCTGGCCTGTGCTGTCTCCAGCAGCCTCTCGACAGCCCATTCCTCATCATTTAGCCCTTTTTGGCAGAGCCCAGGGCCCTTCTAATGGGCCGCTCTGAACGCTTCCAGATGTTTGTTTATTTGTTGTGCAGCGACTGTAAAACAGTTTACTCTTACTTTGGATGTGTTCCCACTGCTCCATTTTGGCTGCAGCCTGAGTCGCAGTGCGGATCAGCCCACATGTAATGAAAGTAAACTGGCAAACAAATGTGCGGCACCCCCTGGGTGTCATCAGCAAGGAGCGCTTTGAAACCTGCCTTCCTCTGGGAGTCTAATAACAGTTGTGCACATTTAAGTTACATACATACAAAGTAGCTGGAAGCAGGCCCAGAAACACAAGATGAAACACCAGGGCTGGTACTGTAGCACGTCTCTGCACACTGCAGGAGAGTACAACAACAGCTCTTTCATTTCGAGCTGTCAGCGCTGAGAGATGGTCCGCTCACTGTGGATGGACTCTTTACTCTTTATACACACACACTAAACTTTTCATTAACATCCTGTGCATGCAGCACAATATATCAATCATGGGCGCACGTGGAGCGGTATAATTAGATCTATAAGAAGTCGCTCTTCAGAGGCATCAGAGCCGCGGTGACAGCGCTAATAAATAACACAGTGTTGTGCTCAGTGAGACAGGGCTGTGAGTGTGCAGGCTAAATCTGTGTGTGAGACAGGGCTGTGAGTGTGCAGGCTAAATCTGTGTGTGAGACAGGGCTGTGAGTGTGCAGGCTAAATCTGTGTGTGAGACAGGGCTGTGAGTGTGCAGGCTAAATCTGTGTGTGAGACAGGGCTGTGAGTGTGCAGGCTAAATCTGTGTGTGAGACAGGGCTGTAGTTGTGCAGGCTAAAAGTGTGTGTGTGACAGGGCTGTGAGAGTGTGCGGTCTAAAAGTGTGTGTGTGACAGAGCTGGCTAAATGTGTGCTGAAGGCCAGTGTTCATGAAGACACTACTGTAGGTGGAGTGCATGTCTCTCTCACACAAACACACAAACAAACACAGACACATAAACACAGTCACACAGACACACAAACACAGTCACACAGAGTGGAGGTGACAGGCTGATGCTCCCCAGGCCTCTGCACAGTCCAGTACTGCCACAGCACTCCCCTGCAGCTCACTTACAGATGTCCCCTCACCTCCGCCTCCTGTTGTCTCCCTCCTCTCTTCACTCGTATCTATCTGCGGCCCATCTGAGCAGAATGGCTGTACTTCATTGTGTTCCTCTGATAGGCGCTTGTCCTACACTCGTGTCCTTGGACGCAGCTCTGTGTCTGGGCAGTGACCTGACAGGACTGCCCCTCCTCTGGGAGCTCCTGGTACTTGTAATTACCTCTGACACTGCAGCTTTGGGGCGGGTGCACAGGTGACAGGGGAGGGGGCATGTACACTGGGGTAAGAGTGGTACAAGGAGGTGGTTTATGGAGAAGTGAGGAGGCCAGTGTTTCAAATACACTGGATATATGACAAGAGTCTCATTGTTCGCAGATTGCAGTACACTTTCAATTGAACAATTCAAATAGCAGGGTCAGAGTGCAAACCTGGTGGATATTTTACTCTTTTAATATCATGAGGAGTAGGAACAACAGTGCTACAAAAATAAAATGCAAAATCAAACTTAAAGGTTTTTGATTCATGTAGGTTTGAATAAATCCTGGCTGCTCAGAAAATTTCAGTTTTCCACCTAATCTGCAGTTTTGAATAGAAAATAAATGTACCTGTTTCTTATTAAGTTTAATATAAAATGTAAAATGAATGGCCTAAATACATTTTATTATATTGCTAAATAATAAGTGTAAGTTCACTTTCTTATTAAAACAAATAGAGAAGACTACATTTGCAATCAAGAGACTAAATAATCAGATGGAAAAAGTTAAGACAGGAGGTCTGATAATGCCTGGTTTATCATTTTACTAATAATAAATTAAGGTATTCTCAGATAAAGATAAACATACAAAACAAAACAGGGATTGTCTTTGTAAGTAAATATAGAATGTTTTTGCCTTCCTTTCCTTCACTGCTGACTCCAAATGCATCACAAATTGCCAAGTACACCATGAAAAACGTGGTTGTATTGAACACAAACCCACCGTGCACCATACTGTTCCACTGCACTTGTTCATACCCTAAACTCACCCCAGAAGAACTGTTTGCAATCGCCATGACAAACATTTGTTTTGTTTTAGATGTGATTTTGCCACAAGCTCTACTCCCCCCTCTGAGAATCACAAGTGGAGGTTTGAAGAACATAAAACGCCGAGGTACGGGACATGAAGAGGAGTGGAAGGGCGAAGATGAGAGCTCTGTTATCTAAGGCCCCAGCGCTGCATCATAAAAATAACAAATGGAATGAGAGGCGGACGCACACACAGTCATATAGGAGGGAAGACATTTCACGTGACACCCCCTCACCCTTATATGCGCCCTCTATAACTTATGTCCACATACTGTCCACATGTCTATTTACAGATACTCTTATGGAGGGATGAGGCCTTGGAATTGTTGTGTGAAGGCGGTAAAACTTTAGACTGTGTTGCTTTGGTTACTACTATAGACAGTATAAAGGACTGGGCTGAGCGAGTGTGACGTCACCCATAGTGTTCAGCTCCAGTCAAATGACGCTCACAATGCTAGCAGTTACAGGAGTGAATTGTCAGTGAAAGTCAGGTCCATGTTAGGAATAAGAATTTATTTATGTACAAAATAGTCAAATATTAAAGGTGGGTGGGGAGTCTCTGCCTCAAGTGGGGGAGTTCAAGTATCTCGGGGTCTTGTTCACGAGTGAGGGAAGGATGGAGCGTGAGATTGACAGGTGGATCAGTGCAGCGTCGGCAGTGATGTGGTTGCTGTTTCAGACCGTTGTGGTTAAGAAGGAGCTGAGCCGAAAGGCGAAGCTCTTGATTTACCTCAATCTACGTTCCTACCCTCACCTATGGTCATGAGCTCTGGGACCGAATGGATAAGATCGCGGATACAAGCGGTCGAAATGAGTTTCCTTCACAGAGTGGCCGGGCGCTACCTTAGAGATAGGGTGAGGAGCTTGGTCACACGGGAGGAGCTCGGAGTAGAGCCGCTGCTCCTCCACGTCAAGAGGAGCAGCTGAGGTGGCTCGGCCATCTGGTCCAGATGCCTCCTGGACGCCTCCTTCAGGAGGTGTTCTGGGCATGTCCCACCGGGAGGAGGCCCCGGGGAAAACCCAGGACGTGCTGAAGGGACTATGTCTCTCGGCCTGGGAACACCTCGGGGTCCCTCCGGAGGAGCTGGAGGAAGTGCCTGGGGTGAAGGAAGTCTGGGAGTCCCTACTTACACTGCTGCCCCTATGACCCGGCCCCGGATAAGCGAAAGAAAATGGAACACAGGGACATCAGGATCATGTAGAGTGGGTCATTACGAGCATTTTAAGACCAAAATAAGGAGGCTCACTGCAGCAGTTACAGAGAGAGGGACGATCATATCTGAGTCAGTGGAGCTAGAAGCACCCACAGGCTCACTTCCTATTTGGAGCACGTTAACTATGCCCATTTATATACAGTATATACTACTGCATCTAAAATACTGACTTACAATATTGTAAAAGGAATATCAAAATGAGACCACTGTATGTAGTCTGCATTTAATTATGGAGCATTTTTATCATATAAGGTAGAAGACTAGTTGCTGTTAGGATTACTGTGACAGGAAAACTCAGCTCTGGCCTCATAAAGATGTGAAAAGAGCTTGCACTATAAACTGAGCACACTGAATAATAGGATGGTATGAAAATATGTTTGGATCACTTTAAACTGTTTTAAATGAATTAGTTTTGTTTTATATATGTTTTTAAGACAGTAAAAATGAGGTACTGAGCCTCTTAACTCATTTAGAGGAAAATAATAGCCAAGTTCCTCAAGTACTACTAACATTAATATGGTCAGTGTCTCCAGCAGTGGTCAGTGCTCCATGTGTTTAGCATCAGCAGAGACAGCAGCAGAGATGGATGTGTTGTTATGAAGGAAACAACACAAAGAGGATCTTATTGAGGAAAGCCCGACTTAACCTTTCACTGTTTTAGTCAATAAATTATGACAGGAGCGACAGGGGTCATCTGCACTGCCATTTATAAGCCCTGACAACTGCAATCACCTGATACAAGCCAAAACAACTAAATAAACACATAGAAATGTACATAGTATATTGTAATATATTTGTAATGTATATTCTATAGTGTAAAAAATGTATCCCAAATTTGAATTTTAAGAGAAAATGTGTTGTAAAATTGCAATGAAACTAGAGTGATAATTTGGTACTGTATTGAGGAAAATTTCAGTTGTGATGAATAAAGATAACTGAAGTGAATAGAAAGTATTTTATAAAGCTGATCATTTTATAATCAGCACTAACCAGCCCCAAAAACTGCTCCAGGTTATGTCAGCAATTGTTAGGTTTCAGATGACAACATTCTATCTGCCAATAATATTTAATACAGATGATACGCAGCTAAAGGTGTATTTCTAAACCTTATTTGATGAGTGATTTTTGAAGCTCAAAGATTATATAAATGTAAACAGAACTCCTCTGGCCTTTTTCTGATCATGGTTCCTCTGATTATTCTGATCCAATAGGCTATTATTACAACGGCAGGAAGTGCTGCAATGTTGAGTTGCGCAACTTCCGGTCAATAATTTTCTATGGCAAAATACCAGTGGAAAAGTGTTGCATATTTGTGACCAGCTTCATAAATCTGCCCCAACACCAAATCATCCAACAAGGTCGACAAAGAACATATTCTGTCCATGAAGAATTTATCCACAGCTATCAAGGGAAGAAAGAAGAAAACTTAAGGCGAACAACAACGAGCACCAGTGAAACTACTGAGCAAAACTAATGTTATGGTCATGAATAAAACATAAATAACTTGTTCACTCAGACTGATTCTACAATTAAAATTAAAAATCGATTTTATGATGTCAATGTTAGCATAGACAGATTTGTGCAGTTTAAATGGTCGACATTTAATCTGTGAACAACTATAACATTTAAACTGCACAAATCTCTCAGTTTATGCTAATATCGACATCACAAAATAGATTTTTAATATCGTGGCACTTACTGCCTATTGTGTGGTTTCAGTTCAGTTTACTTTATTTGTACCCATAGGTAGATTTGTTGTGCAGCAGTTTTCAGGTTGGCATCAACAAGTCTTGCAAGTCATTTCAATCATTTGAAAAGTTCAGAAATCAGATCATTTTGGTGTGCATGTGAACATAGCCACTGATAGATAATCAGGTTACATTTTTGTGTATGTGCGTGTATATATATATATATGTGTGTGTGTGTGTGTGTGTGTGTGTATTCTATATATGCATTTATGGGCTTTTTTAAATATATGCCCATCAATAGGGATTTTCAGGGAGGTGAGGGGTTTAAAGAAAATTGCAATGAAAAATTGATCTTGTATAGTTGCAAAGGATAATACAAATAAAATTAAAAAATAAGGTTCGACATTTGTGAATTTTGGATATTTCAACGGAAAGTACAGTCATCAACAGGAAAAACTGGCACTTGCCCATTATAAAATCTGAAAACTGCCAATAGTTTACATCTGTCACACATGAAATTCATGGACTACAGCCATGCATACATCATGGGCTGTAGGTGGGGATCATTTGTGAAATAACTGATCATATAGTGTGTTTTTTTGAGAAGGGACCCCTCACCTCTGTGGTTCCTGGTGTCTCTGGATCCTCGGGGCAGAGGCGTGTATGGCAGAGGGTTACTGTCCAGGGAGGCTTCACTTGACGGCTGCAAGATAAAAACAAAATTATCAGTATTTTTAGCCCCAGTAACAATTTCATTAGACTCATAGCATGACAATTCCAAGGCTGAAATTATACAAAGGATTCTAGTGATTTCTGTTTGAGAGAAAAACTCAGTTTAAGTATGCAGGGTTTGTGTGTTAAATGTGTGAATGAAACAAAACACTCCAGGAACATTTTGATGAGGAACAATAAAGAATATTTTCATCTTCATCTATGCAATATCAAAGTAACATATTTTTGGACGATAAGTCGCTCCGGAGTATAAGTCGCACCAGCCAAAAGATGCAAAAGGAAGAAGAAAAAAACATAAGTATAACATA
Organism: Odontamblyopus lacepedii; assembly: GCA_034769755.1. Classification (NCBI taxonomy): domain Eukaryota; kingdom Metazoa; phylum Chordata; class Actinopteri; order Gobiiformes; family Gobiidae; genus Odontamblyopus; species Odontamblyopus lacepedii. Next base: position 13,044,565 of record CM068354.1, read on the forward strand.
TAAGTCGCACCTTTGGGGGAAATTTATTTTATAAAATCAGAGACCAAGAACCAACATTGCATTCTGAAAAGCAAGTTATAGAAGTTATAGTAATAAAAACAACCCAATAGAGAACAATCCATGTATCATTTGTTCATTTTTCAATATAGAACCAAAAATAAGAAAATTAAAAAACAACTCTTTTCTTTATTATTTGCCTCTAAAGCCAAAATGAAAAAGTGGATAATGACTTGTTTTTTCATTTTTGATTCATATATAGGATTCATATATTTGGTCTATGGGCTGTCAGTGTGAAAAATGTAATATATAAGTCGCACCTGAGTATAAGTCAAAGAACCACCCAAACCCTGCTTATTATGAGTGTTAGAGAGTTAATTCATTATTTGCCAGAGGTTATGGGTTATGCTAAAACTATCACAACAGAACAGAAATATGGTCTGATGTCCACCAATCAGATGTGAAAGACTATAATCGACGATCACCTAAAAATAAAAAAGTAAAATGAGCTTGAGATTGAGCGTTTAATAGACCACGTGAACAAATGTGAAATTATGGACATCGCAATTACATAATTTCAATGGACATTGCAATTACATATCATCACAAACAAACCACAGCCAACAACAACCAAACATGCGAGCCCAAACTAGCATTCTCGAGCACTTCCTGATTTCGCTAGCTGTTCCCAAACTTCCCTGCCTCCTGTGAACTCTTGTTTTTGGTTCAGCAGTTTTATGGGCCGGTCTGTGGGTGGCAGGTGAGGATTTATCGCTCCTCACATGGTGCGGACCTCCAGCTTGCGCCTGCTTTGATGCTCTGGCTCGACGGCACGGTGGCACAGCAGAGGTCCTAACCCCCACCCGGCCGTGACCCCGCGGGCTGGTCAACGAAAGGCTAGCTGTCACTCACGCACAATGTAGGACCCAGCGCTGGGGTCAACCTGTCACATAAATGCTGTCTAGAATTTAGGGCTCTGATAAACAGCGGAGCGGAGGAGTCGCGGAGACAAATGTGAGTCGGAGAAGACATTATCAAGCAGGTCAAGAGTTTGTTGCATTGTTGTTCCTCTTCCCTCACTCTCAGTATGATTGAATAGGTCGTATGTTGAGAAATCTGCAAATTTCATTATAAGGAAGGATGTCTGTTGTGTGGTCAAGATTATACTAAATAAAACAACATGTGGATTCAAAGTCAACAACAAAACACTAAATTCTACCCCAACCCAATAATACAAGCCATAAATTCTGTCTTAAAGCAACATTGAATCCTTGGAAATAGTAACTTTTTGCTTGTTTCTAAGGATATGTCATTGCTCTGCCTGGAAATAAGCTCTACTTTATTTATTAAACTACAGGTGATTTTATAGCTCAAAAATACCTAGAAAAACAGACATTCTGACTGTGAGCGGGGTCGCCTCTCCACAGATCTGACTTGTAACTTGGTCTGGTTTGGTCTCTGTGAGGATAGAAAGGTTTAATACCATACTGCGAAACATTCCAGACACAGCAACTTCATGGAGAAATGCACTTGATGTACCCTCAACTAGAAAAGTTAAACAATTTGCCTTTAAAGCATAAATTACACTCTTTTTGAATGTGTTTAAAAATGTTATTGCTTATTTTTAAAGCTGTTAACGGACTTGCTCCTTCCTATTTGACTGACCTCCTGTCTGTCCACAGCACAAACTGCGCCTTAAGGTCAAACAACCAGCTTCTACTGGACTAGACTCAAACACAGCAGCAAATTGTTTTGACATTATCTAGGAAAAACCGAAGGAATAACCAAATTTGAGAGATTATATGCATGACAGACAGTTAATGAAGCACACACATTCAATAGCAAAAACCAAAAACAGTTCAAGTGCTGGCGCTCTAATTTCTACTCAATTTAACCTGTTGCAAATACAAATTATTTCAAGACTAAAAATGGCGAAATTGGGAAAACAAGCATGAATATTTTTGGCAAAATCTTAAACACAATGATCTCAACTGTGTTTGAGCGAAATGAGAAGCTGAACCTGTCATAATCAATTCAGTCAAAAAGTGGTGCCCAAGATTTTCGAGTTTACATTATCGTTCAGCCTAATGTGAAACTATCTTCATCATACTGCCCATTCATCTGTTCAAGTCTGGAGGACAAAAAGCTCCTTCACTTCTATGAGCGAGTGATAATGTCGGAGTGGGAGCAGACATTCCCAAACAGGTCAAGAGTTTGTAGCATTGTTGTTCTTCTTCTCTCCCTCTCAAGGTCCAAAACATCCTCTTCCTCCTGGTAGCCTTTTAGTGGCTGGAGCAGGCACTTTATCATGACACAGCCCTATCTGATGCCTTTGTACAAATACTTTCCTTTTCCTCCAGGAAGGAATCCACGGGGCCTTTAATCATCGCGGGGGACGCCACTGACAAATACATATTAGCTGTGGTTGCTAGCCGCATTTTTCCTGCTTTTATTGTTGCTCCTCTACATGGCCATGCATAACCTTGAGAAATGGCAAGGCCTGCACTGTTAAATGGAAACATATTCTTCACGGGCAAAGAGAGTGCTGTGAATTGAAAACGATCACATAATGTGCTCCCTGATAGCATCTCTGAAAGGCATTAAGGCTGGACAGCATGTGTCTCATATTACACCAAGAGAAAAATGGCTAAATAAGCGCGTGGTGAGAGCTTACTGCGCCCGCCACTGGACCATGCGTTTGGTGGAGAAATATTCGCTAATAGAAATGTTGTTTGAGACGAAGGTGGTGTGGACTCTGCTGTTTCCCACATCTGCTCCAGCGTTGATTCAGGACAAACGAATGCAAGTGCAAATTTGTCCTACCCTGCTTTGTTTTTAACTTGCACTGAGTAACTTTTCAGGTTGAGGGTCCTCCACCATTTGAGAACATATGGTATTAAACATACAAGATGCATTTATTCAATTTTGGATGTATTTATTGCTCAAAAATACCTTTAAAAACATGCATTCTGAACATACCTCCTCACAGATCTCACCTGTAAATTGCAATAAAATCTCCATGGAAACAAGCAACTGGCGGCTCTCTACTAGAAAATGTACACAGTGCACCTTTAAAATAATATCATTAAACCTGTTGTACCTGATTTTTTTTTGTCAGAATCAAATTAGTCTTGCCTGATTACATGTATGTTAGAAATACAGTTCTAAGGATCAAAATGAGACCTGTGTTCTGTCTGTGTCTAACTGTGCAGCATTTTTATAATTTGACACACAAGTGAGATTGGTACTTTAGTGATCGCTCTGGCCTCTAAAAGTAATGGAACGTGCTTATAAACTCAAAGCGGTGAATATTTCGGATGCTAGGAATGTAGGGCTGGATATCATTAAGAAGTTGCCGAGACAGGGTACGATACATATCTTGATACAGTGCACTTTCATTTCGATTCAATAGATTTCAGTAAAAAATAAAGGCTAAATCATGCCTGTGTTGCATAATCAAGTTTCCCCCCTCTAAACAAGCAACAAATCTGTAGCACTGTCACAAAATAATTTTGTAAAATATACCAAAAATACTCTTTGATGTACTGATGCAGCAGCTCATGATATTAATCCTGTAAACCAGGGGTGTTTTTTATCAAGGGCCACATATTAAAACGTGAGGGCCGATTGAGGGTCATAGACTGAGGGTCAAAACAGTGAGTAATTCAAATCTGTGCATTTATAACAGGTCTGAATGACCCTCCAGACCTTTGTTCAGGCTTAGACCCTCAAAAGGACACACTACATTTACTTGATCAAGATAAATTTCAAAAACATGCAGTAAAAAGTACGACTTGCGGTAGTATGGGCCAATTCACCTGGAAGCCTGAGGGCCAAAACAATTGGATTTGGGGGCCATAGTTTGGACATGCCTGCAGTAGACAATATGCTATTCTCCTCTTACCAACTTTATAAAGAGAGTTTAATATCAACATTTGACTTTTTCACATCATCATCAGCTTGGTAGATGACCTGTTCTGGCTGTGTTGTGTTTTTTTTTTTTCTGCCTATGTCTGCGTGAGCTTCCTCCAGTATGGCCCTAAAATGTGCACAGTTGGTTAGTCCTCTAGCTAGGTACTAAGGTCAGGTTAGGGTTGGCGTAGCTGCACTGTGGTTGCTCACTGCTCCTGACATTTGCCCCAGCAGTATATTAAAGATCCTACTGTATATTATGCAGAATTAAGCTTTGTGAGCTTTAACCCGTGTTATAATGTTACGTCCTCAAACAGTGTAATATGGGCCCTTTAAACAATGGGGCAAATTTCATACAATAATATTTTCTATGGAGCCCACAACTTAAATTAAACAAAATATCAACCTTCTTTATTCCTTACTCAGTACCTTGGTTCTAGTTTAGTATCGCCCCACTAGACCAGGACTGCAGTTTATCCGTTGTGCCAATAGTCTGTCAATGGAAGAGCACATCTGACTGCTTCTTAATGACAGGAAGTGTGATCCCTGCCTGCTTATGCCTCCTCTCCACGCCTGCTTCAACGATCACAGCACTGGGCCTCTCCTCTCCTTTTTTTAACCAAACCCATCCCGCTGCTTGACAACAATTAATCTTCCTCGTTGCCATGTTAAGAACAGCACCACCCGCAGGCAGGGGGGAGGAGTAAGGAGGAGTACGAGGGACACAGCTCCGCCCCCATAGTCCGGGAACGCAATGGGATGCCAGTCAAATTTGTCCCCTCCGAAAAAGTCCCTGTACCTCCCAGTTAGTTGTCCTTAGAGCCAGGGGAGATGATCAAAAAGAAAAGTCCATTCAACATATGTGCGGTCACTACCAGAGGAGAGCCAGACCACACCGCATCCATCAGACAGCTCCCCCGTGTCAGGAGCCAGGAGCCACACACATACTGTACAAAGGCATGGGCAAGAGAAGGAGATGATAGAGGAGGTAGTATGTACGAAAATCTGCAAATTCCACTGTAAGGAAGGATATCTGGGTTGCATGGTCGAGATTATGTCAAATAATACTTCATGTGGATTCTAAGGAAACTACAAAACAGTAAATCCTACGCCAGCCTTGTAAATGATAATAACACAAACCGTAAATTCTGGCTTAAAGCAACGTTGTGCAACTTTCTGTAGAAGGAACATCACCTGCAATGCATCCACGGAAATAAAAGTTAAAACATCTTTTTTGGCACACTGGAATATTAAGTTTGCAGAGATGGAAAGGACACATGCTTTTCTACGTTTTTGAATACAATAAAAAGTAAAAACTAAAATGAAAGATTTAATTTTTGTCTAAATATATTTTTGGGTAAAAAGGTTACACAGAGGGGCTTTAACTGAGAGGGAAATACTATACTACTAATAATAATATTTGTATAGTTTCTGTTGGTGACATATGTTCGGGTGCCATGTTTCTGTGGCTTCGTAAAAAAGTAAAAAGCATCTTGTGAATTTTATGTTCTGGAACCTGTTTTTATTTTTCCAAAAACAACAGGATTTTTACATAGAAAATTCTTATGTTATTATTTTTAACAGAATCATATCCAGTGGGTTATGTAAAATGTAAAATAAATACGGATGGAAGCTGCGTTAATTTGCACAACTATTGTAAATTAAAATGTATTTACACAGTACAATGCAAAACAAACCCCCAAAAAACAAAAAACATTCTAGTAAAAATATGCTACAGTTTATATCACACTTGCACAAAATGGATTCTGTTTCAATTATTTAAAAAATGTTCTTTTAATCTTCTATATTTTATTTTAAACCACCGTTTCGTGAATCCAAAATAATTCCAAATAGACACTGCAAATGTGTTTTTATTCTAAACCAAACGTCTGCACACCAGCACTTTCCCTTCCCTGACAACACAACATCCAAACAAACCTCTTCCGTGACAGTTCCTGCACTGTCCAGAGGGAGGTGCTGCTGTGTCATCTATCCTCCATCCTCCCTTCTCTTCCTCTCTCTCTCTTCTGTCCACATTAATCTGAGCATTGTTTTAATTTGCCAGGCTCGGGGGCATATGTGAGCTCTCCTCTCATATCTGTGTGTACTGAAAGTTATGGACACCGCTTATGATAATGCAACGCAAATTTACACGAGATTTTACCAAAGATATTGTGTAAAAAAAAAAATGTAAAAAGTGGATAGAGAAATGGGTACAGAACGGCGGAGTTGTGGGTGTGGGCACAGAAGAAGAAGAAGCTGTGTTGTGTGTCACGATGAAAGATGATCCCCCGACTGGATAATACATCACCCCAGCGCTGTCTGTCCATGTTGTTATGCGAATAAAGGCTGATAGACCCACAGGCAACGGTGATTATGACTTCCAACGACCGGAGAGAAGCGAGGGATGGGGGAGAGAGACAGAGGGGGAGAGAGGAAGAGAAAAAAAAAAGAAAGTACACCACCTCCACAGCAGTCGTCTCTGGAGTGGAGAGATCTGAAAGAGGCAGGAGAGCTGTTGACATAATCTGGTAAACTTCAGAAAAGTTTAGTGAAAAACTAGAAGCGGAATGATTCTGGTAGGGCTGTGAAAAGTATCGGAAATCAGCTACGAATCAATATTAAAGCTAGTATCGAAACTAGATACTCATTCAAGCAAGTATTGATGCTAAAAAAGCCACATTAAGAGGACAAAAATGAAGCTTTAGAATGATCTTGAGCCCATGGACCACTATAATATATGATATAATATAATAAAATAATATAAATTCTATTGTCTAAAGAAAAAAATGTTTTTTGTTATCATTGTGGTACTGGAATTGGTATTGAGTATCGATTCTATTCCTTAGTATCAAAATAGTTTGAAATGTTAATCTTGTGACAACACTAGTATTTGAAAAAATTTTTTTTTTTTTACAAATTCTAATTCCAGTTTGTGTTTTAGTAAGATGATTCAGTTCAAAATTTAAAGCAAAATTATTAACCGATAAACATTATTTTTATTGAGGTCATTATTTTTGTCGAGGTCTAAACTACAGGGTTAGAAGGTTTTATAAAACAGAATATTTTGTTGTTTGCATAAGAAATAATGTTCATAATTCAAGCAGTTGTGAATTGCTTATGAAATTCAAATTTGCAATATATATCTAGTACATTTTTATGCAGTAGATATGAATAAAGCAGCTATCAATAACACGTGTTCTCATATTAAACAGACAGCAGATTGTTTTATTGATTCTGCTGTTAGGAGCTCAGTGTAAACAAGGTCAGATTGTATTTGTGAACATGTCACATGACGACATTAGGAAGTGAATTCAAACTTCTGTCATATTATATTTCATTATATCTTCATTTATTCTCTCCATAGCCCAATATACATCTGGACAACTGATGGATTACACATCTATAAGACAAAATGGTAATATAAAAAGAAAAAGAAAAATATTTAATAATTGTGGTATCAGAATCGGTTTGAGTACTGAGTCTATTCCTTGGCATCGAAATCGTTCAAAATGTTAGTATCGTGACAACACTACTCCATCCATACTACTATACTGTTGAAAATCGATAAAGTCCCATGAGTGTGTGGTAGTCACTTGAGTGTTTTTAGTGAAAGTGTCTAAAGCCTGTGCTGCAGCTGATCTGAACACAGCGGGTCCCTGGCCTCAACTCACCTCCTCTTTAAGACTGACCATACAATCTAATACAATCTAATGAGAGCACGGTGTACACAGCAGCCTCTTATCTCCTCTACATCTGGACAAGCAGACAAAGTGCTAAAAGGAAATAAATGTGTCCTGACAGCCACATCAAAGAGCTGAGCCAGAGGCCGGAGCTACTGAGGGCACTGGAATGTTGTTGCTAAGCAGTGGGTTAGCCGGACCATCGGGCGCACAGAGGGCCTGTCCCCCTCCGAGCAGCGAGGGAGGAGGGGCTGCACAGAGAGAGAGAGAGGAAGGTTTGTAGCTTAAAGCAATTGTTGGAAGAAACAAGCCTTCTGTTTTGTTTTCTCTTGACACCATTTCTGCTTTTTGTGCGCACAAAAGACATGTATAAAAATGTCTTTTGATATGTTTTCTCTTTGGGTCTGTATCAAACTCTTCTTTGTGTCTGAGCGAGGAACTTTTTCTGCTCTTGTCTGTACAAACCGCCGCCTCTTTGTGATCACGCCGCAGATCAGAGGAGACACAACTTGTGAACTGATTTGAGTCAACATTTAATGTCTGCGTGACACGTTTAGTTCCTCACTGATGGAATATTTGATCAGTGGAGTCTCACACTTGTGAAGTTCAGGGTTACAAACAATACAACACTTTGAGAACACAAATAAGTAAGAGGAGCTTGCAGTGCCTTGCAGCATGTTAGGGCACTGATGAAATGCTGTAAAAGACTCCCTGAACTCCGAGAGAGATGGAATCTGTGCATTTGACTCTTGTGCATTTTTAAACTAAGTTATCAAACACAAAGTAGAAGAAGATGGGTGAGCCTCGCTCACATTCACAGGAGAATCTGCACTGAGGATATTACAAATAGTGTTGAGCTCTGCTGCATTACCAGGGGACCCTCCACACTTGTTTCCTCTCTGACCCTGATAATGGAGCTGTGAGGGTGCAGGAAACAGCCCTGTTTAAACACTAGTGTAGTACATTCAGATTGTTCTGGTAATGGCACAGCAGAGCAGTGGAAGTGCTGTGGCCGTGCAGCACAGCAAGCCCACTGAGCTCTGTTTAATGATTCCCCAGCAGCACTACTCCAGAGATCCTAAATGTATCATATGATCAGTGATCACAAGAGCTTTTGGCTCAGGGCACACAGAGCCAACATGGCCGCCGTGCCACAGAGCAGAGGTCGGAACTGCTGGATGCTAATCACCCGTAGCTCTGATGCTAATAAGGCTGTGTTTGTTTGGAGCTGGATTCTTTCAAAGTCACTCGACCTTTGGATGACGTCTGCTGGGACAAGTGTAATGAGGGACTCAGACTGGAGAGATCATGTAGTACAGGTACACTTACATCAGCCCCAGGCTACAGCCATTCAGCTGTGACCTCTCCGTGTGCACACACTCTGAGACTATTGAAGAGTACAAGCATGTACAATAAAACAATAAGGCTTTATTTGGAACGCAGGAGAATGTTATTAGTATTTACATTTACAAAGGCTACATTCACACAGGTAAGGTGCATGTAAAACAGTGACATCTTCAGTTTGTGATAAGAAGAGAGAATAAGCCCAAACCCATATTCACTGGAATAGAACAGGGAAGAAGACATCTTTGTGGTCCTTTATGTGGCAGAAGTCGAACTTCTTGGACTACTAATATGATTCTAGTGTTGGTATTTAAAGTTTTACAGTTTACAATATTGTATATGACCAGACAAACTCCTCCAAAGACAATAACCTGTAGGTGTATAGGGATACATAGTGTAAATCCTTTTTTATCTTAGGCTGTAAAAGTTTCATATCCAAACTTTCCATCTGACCAATATCTTGAACACTACCTGTGTTTTATGTTTACGAACTCCTTCAAACAAGTAAGAATAAAGTTATGCTCTGTTTTGATCCCTGTGTGCTGATCTTTGTCAGACTTTTTACCTTATTTAATCTGCAAAACTAAATATTTTCATCTCTCCCAAACATCAGGGTAAGTCTCACAGTGACACATCTGCTGCGATTATGGGCTGTGGCTCACGTCAGGCCTGTTTTCCTCACTGTAGCATGTTAAATAATTGAAGAGTTGTGCAGCGGGCCTGTCAGTGCGCCTTGTCTCCTGTGTTTCCTATGCAATTAGACGCCCTGAGACATTTGAAGAGACCGCCACCAAAAGTGACACATGAACTTAAAGCAAATTAGCTCTTCACACGAGCCACGGCTGAAGGTTACTTAGCAATGCTTTAAGAGAGTGAAGTGCGTTTGACTCCGAGACGTTACCGCGATGACGATTGGCTTTTCCGTTGGCTTCCGGGAGACAGATCACAGGCAGATAGGAAAGTAAGTTTGACTGGAGGCATGGGGAGAGAACAGAGGAGGAGAGGGGGAGAGATGTGTCGGGATAATGAGATCTCTTGATGTTTTTCTGGGGGAAGATGCAGACAGATGCACAGCTCGCATCTTAAAGGAGAAGGTGTAGACGTGGTGCGGTGAAACATTTAAGACAACTTCAAAACACAGCCAAAGTGTGCTGTATTTTAAATAAACAGTGAGCTCGGGCTCACCGTGTAGAATATTGCACAAGGACACTCCTCTGGATTAGACTTGAATGTGATCTATTTATTTTTTTAAACTGTAAAAACAGAACTAATGCATTTAAAACAGGTTACTCCTCACTTACTTAAGGCATTCTTAGCATAGTATTTATTCACTGTGATTATTTTAAAAGGACTTTTCATAGCTGTCACAGGCCAGAGTGGAGTTTTGCCCTCATGCTACTGCTAACAGCTAGCATGCTAACTAGGGATGCACAGATATCAGTTCTGGTTTCAAAAATTGGTGCTGATACTGAAAAATTTGCTGGATCGAGTATCGGTTCTGTGATATTGATTAAACTGATACTCTGCCTGGGCTTTTAACTGGGTATTCACACGCTGATTTTGGCTTAGAACGTCTCATAATATTTGAACTTTAATTTATACGAAGCGGTTCAGTGGTGGTTAAGGATAAATAACAGTTACATAACACAATTGGATCTCTTGTGTAATAAGTTAACTGTGTTTTAAGTATAGACTGTATATATAAATAGTTAATGCTAGCTAGCTAATGCGCTAGCCACCACATTCCGAAGAGGAAGTTCACATGTGGCTCTTCCGGCTCCCACTGATTTACAATAGAATATTATGGCCCCTCTCTCTGTAACTGCTGCTGTGAGCCTCATCATTTTGGTAAATTTAAATGTTCGTATTAACCCCTCTCTACATGGTCCTGGTGGGGGTTTTTTTCTGGCTATTTTGTTGGTAAAAAAACCCCCCTATTCATAATACAGAGCCTGGCTCCAAATTCGCCCCTATAAGCGTTAGCATTGCGAGCTTTATTTGAGTCAAGCGCTATGGGTGACGTCACACTCACTTTGTCCACTTTTTTGGTTTTAAGGAAATAAGGGCCATTGTCCATTCCTACACTTGTATCGGTAAATATCAGGTATCGGAAAATCAAAGTAAGTCAAAGTATCAATATCAGTATTGATGCATTTCTAATGCCAATCAGTGTTACATCCTGGTTTACAAATGGTAAAACAGATGCAAAGATGCAGACAACATACATTTATAGTATAATGTGATAAAAAAAAATTATATATATATATATTATATATATATATATATATATATATATATATATATATATATATATATATATGCCGTCTTCAAGTCAATCCATGCAATAAATCAGATAAATATAATTAGGTACTACAAACTACAACTTTCATCTTATGTCTGAGGGATTTTATTATAGGTAAAGAATTTTTCATGGGGGGTTGGACGGGAGGGAGAGACATTCAACATTTGTGGCATTACCAAGGTAGAGCCAATGTAAGTGCTTTGGAACTCTATTCTTAAAATAATCTCCCAAAATTTTCACCTCTTTTATTTTGTACTAGAAGGGTGACAAGCCTTAAAGGTGCTCAACATTTCTAGTGAAGGGTCCGCCACCTTGTCTCCATGGAAATGTTATTGCTTTGTGTAGAATGTTCCACAGTAAAAATTCATCTAGAACAAGGGAGACAAGCAGGATACAGCTCTACACTACATTACAATTCAGATCTGGAATTCAGATTAGGAATTATTGTATTTTTGAGCAATAGAAACACCCATAATGAATAAATGCTAGATGAATATTTTTAATGTCATACCATGGAACATTCCAGGGAAAGCAATAACATCTCCATGGAGACAAGTAGCGGACCGTCCACCAGGAAAGCTGCGCAGTGCACCTTTAAAATGTGAAAACATGACTTGTATGGCAATAATATGGAGTTAAAATCAAGAGTGAAATTGCAAAATTACTCTGATAACTACATGAACACTGCCGACCATTACATACATTAAAACTCCATCTGATTTGCATAAACAAAAGCTTTTCTGTAATGGCAAATCAGCTGGGCTAACCTCCTAAATTAAAACCTGCATTTCATTCCACCAGAGTAAACAGGAGTAAAAAATGCCCTGACACCCTTCCAGCCGACATCCTCTGCCCGCCAGATCCGCGCCGCCTCTATGATAACACTGTCATCTCCCTCACCTATCATAAGTCAGGGCAAACGACGCAGATCCGGCGGGTGCTAGCACAAGCCTCTGCGGGCCTGTAAGCTGTATCATTACACCATGTCATCTTTATGGCGCGGAGGTCTAATTACACTCTGCCTACTCCATTTACCCAGACAGGGCCGCAGCAGGCAAACAAAGCACTCACAATGGACGGCGTTCTGGGTGTGATGGGAGAACGGTCTCTGGATGTCGGCGATGTGTTTGTGAAAGGGCTATGTGGAGATGTACGAAAGACAAAGCAAATGTGTCAGTGAAGGACTTAAAGGGCCTGTGTTATGCTATAGTCTGATCTATGTTATAATGTTTCCTCATCACAAATATACCTGGAGTTTTGTTACATTCGCACATGTTTAACACACAAATTCACACTGTTCCACCGTATGATGTCATGGTAATACAAGAAGTGACCCAGTGACTCCATACACCTTCACTAGAATCATTTCAGTAATTTCAGTCCTGGAATTGCCCTTTTCTACTGAGCAAAAGGTAAAAGGAAGCTGTTAACTTAAAAACTACCACTTCATGACATCAAGTTGGAACAGTATTTTGGTGATGTAAACAGACTAACAATAAAAAATACTCAAACGTGTGAATGAAACGTCTGGGTATGTTTTTAATGAATCAACACCATTCTACACCAATCGAAGGTTTATGAGAAAGTATTTTCAAAAACTCTTGTCAGCATAAAGATATTACATTTGAAATTAACTCTAGAAACCAATAATAGGTACTACCTGTGCTCTTCTTGCAACTTCTGTGAATCATTCAGTAGGGCAAGGCTGCACACAGTAAACCATTAATAATTAAAAATCTAATTTTACACGAGTTGATGTGATCAACTAATCACAGCCAAAGGCAAGGTGACTTTAATGAAAAAATTTCCATGCATGGTTTTAGATTAGGTGGTTTTATAAAGCAGAGATCATTAAAAATACTAACTTTGAACGAATAATCCAGTGACTTCCAAACCTTGTATACAGTCTATGGACACTCCTCACTACACTACTGCTGTCCACTGAATGTAAGGTGTATACTGTTGAATATAAGTACACATAACAACTGCTATACATTCATGTGTTTTGTGACATATGAACTGAACACCTGTATCACTGTACTGGCCACTGTCTGTTACACCTGTATCACTGTCTGTTACACCTGTATCACTGTCTGTTACACCTGCATCACTGTACTGGTCACTGTCTGTTACACCTGTATCACTGCACTGGTCACTGTCTGTTACACCTGCATCACTGTACTGGTCACTGTCTGTTACACCTGTATCACTGCGCTGGTCACTGTCTGTTACACCTGCATCACTGTACTGGTCACTGTCTGTTACACCTGTATCACTGCGCTGGTCACTGTCTGTTACACCTGTCCACTGTACAGCACACTGTCTGTTACACCTGTATTACTGCACTGGTCACTGTCTGTTACACCTGTATCAATGTACTGGACATGCACTGCCCCCTCCCTCCTGGGCCTTGCACCTTCAGAAGGACTTATGAAGGTGAGTGGCTCGCTGACAGGTCCGGAATAAAAGAGACAAACCAGGGATAAAAATTAAATAAAAAGTAGCTGTCCAAAGCAGTAATTGCACTCCTTTGCTGAGGCTGCTCTCAGATATATAAAGCTGATTTACTGTCGGCATCGCTGCCACAAATCAGAGGGCCCTCGGAGAAACACTCGTGCTATGAAATTGTTTAATCTCATCAAGTTGTGCTTTCACAGCAGGCCATAAATCACCAGGTCTTTGTTATCATAGACCTCCATGAGCGCCTCAGAGGCAGCAGTGGATCCTGGGTATATATAATCTCGCCTGTGCAAACAGCGGGGTACGCGCAGCCTGAAATACTTTCATATTAGCCGCGGTGCAGCTGGCGGAACACTGGCCCTGATGGATATCTCATTTCCTGCACCGTGCATCTATTCCCAGCAAATTATTACTGCATAAATTTCTTGTCAACAGAAACGGCCAATTAATTAAGTTAAAAATGCACTCGTGATCACATCTTACACACGGAATGGGGGAGCGGGGGCAATTTTCCGCTAAGTGAATTTACCATGGGGGTCACAGTAATGAATGATCCTAAAGTTTGTCATAAAGTGGCAGACAGGCCAATATCTACAGGAGCGCACCGCACCCTAACCCATGACATATTTGCATAAAGTATATTTATGTGGAAACACTAGAGGACGACAGCCGCGGCCAGGAAATAAAGTTTACAAGCACTAAACAAAATGTCCGCCAACCTCTGCCTCTCCTGTACTCCATCACACGCAGGCGATTGGAGGAAGATCATAGCAGCACCTTTGCCATTTAAGAAAAAAATATACACATTTAAGAGAGGTGCAATTGCAGATGAATAATTCATAATGGAGAGTGTGGTGCTGGTTTGTGCAGGGGGCTGCTGCTTGTTTATTCAGCTTGTGCCGTTTATCAGGCCGTAAGGATCCCACAGCGGGATGAGCTGCAGATTTATCTATGTTTGGGCTCCAGAGCAGATAAATCACACGGTGTAATCATGGCGCCAGTGGCCCCGCACTGACCCCACGCTCAACTAATGACACAGGGAAATGTGAGGCCCTTCCTGTCCTGTAGGCCCTGGTCATCCTGGACACAGACAGAGGCAGAGCAGCACTTGAGCTGCCTCTGTGCTGTTTACACAACACACTACTCCAGCAGCTAAAAATAACTGTCACACAGCCACTGGAACAATGTGTCTGCACACAAACACTGTGGATCGATTGCATGTACAGCAAGGAGCACCAATAAATATGCTCAGACCAGTGGTACTGCAAAACTGAAGCATTAATGACAGTGTTTACATTTGCAGTTTGGCTTATTCATTTAAAACAGGAGTATTCAGTTTTCAGGTGTTATGTACAGTCAGTATTCAGGTGTTATATACAGTCTGTATTCAGGTGTTATGTACAGTCTGTATTCAGGTGTTATGTACAGTCTGTATTCAGGTGTTATATACAGTCTGTATTCAGGTGTTATGTACAGTCAGTATTCAGGTGTTATATACAGTCTGTATTCAGGTGTTATGTACAGTCAGTGTTCAGGTGTTATATACAGTCTGTATTCAGGTGTTATGTACAGTCAGTATTCAGGTGTTATGTACAGTCAATATTCAGGTGTTCATACAGTCAGTATTCAGGTGTTATATACCATCTAAAAAACATAGCAAAAATCAAAGGTCTACTGTCTAAAGCAGACTTGGAGAGACTTATCCATGCGTTTGTCTCCAGTAGGTTAGATTACAGTAACGGCCTCTCACTGGCCTCTCCAAACGAGCTGTAAAACAGCTGCAGTACATCCAGAACGCTGCAGCTCGGGTCCTGACTCGAACCAGGAAGTACGAGCACATAAGTCCTGTGCTCAGGTCTCTGCACTGGCTCCTGTGGCTCAGAGAATAGACTTTAAAGCAGTTCTGCTTGTGTACAAGTCTCTCCATGGCCTAGCACCAAAGTACATCTGTGACATGTTAGTGCCGTATGAACCATCTCGTACTCTGAGGAGCTCAGGGTCCGGCCTCCTGCTGGTGCCCAGAGTCAGGACTAAACTCGGGGAGTCAGCATTTCAGATTCATGCAGCTAAAACCTGGAACAGTCTCCCTGAACATGTGAGACAGACTCTACTCTGACTCTGTTTAAATCCAGGCTAAAAACGGTTCTGTTTAGCTGTGCATATGACTGAAAGGTTTTCATTTTCCATTCCGCACTCTACTCTACTCTCTAACTCTCTCTAATTTAATGTCCCATCTCTATTTTTAAATTTTATGATGATTATTTATGTTTTGATTTGTTTATATTGTGATTTTAATGTATTTTTTATTCTGTAAAGAACTTTGAATTACTTTGTGTACGAATTGTGCTACAGGATACAAATAAACTTGCCTTGCCTTGCCTTACAGTCAGTATTGTGGCCATACCGGCTCGTCAAAGCCTGAACCCGTCAGATCTCAGAAGCTAAGCAGGGCCGGGCCTGGTTAGTACTTGGATGGGAGATCACTGGGAATTCCAGGTGCCACAGTGGGGCGCCAGTTGCAAAAACTGCCGTTGTGTCCTTAGGCAAGGCACATCACCCACATTGCCTAGTATGAAAGTGGTGTGTGCGTGAGTGTTGGTGGTGGTCGGAGGGGCCGATGGCGCAGATTGGCAGCCTCGCTTCCGTCAGTCTGCCCCAGGGCAGCTGTAGCTACAATAGTAGCTTACCACCACTGGGTATGGAGTGAATGAATAATGCTCTGTAAAGTGTCTTTGAGTGTCCAGAAAAGCGCTATATAAAACTGATGCATTATTATTATTATTATTATTATTATTCAGCGGTTCATACAGTCTGTATTCAGGTGTTATATACAGTCAGTATTCAGGTGTTATATACAGTCTGTATTCAGGTGTTATGTACAGTCAGTATTCAGGTGTTATGTACAGTCAGTATTCAGGTGTTATATACAGTCTGTATTCAGGTGTTATGTACAGTCAGTATTCAGGTGTTATATACAGTCTGTATTCAGGTGTTATATACAGTCTGTATTCAGGTGTTGTATACAGTCTGTATTCAGGTGTTATGTACAGTCAGTATTCGGGTGTTGTATACAGTCTGTATTCAGGTGTTATGTACAGTCAGTATTCAGGTGTTATATACAGTCTGTATTCAGGTGTTATGTACAGTCAGTATTCAGGTGTTATGTACAGTCAGTATTCAGGTGTTATGTACAGTCTGTATTCAGGTGTTATGTACAGTCTGTATTCAGGTGTTATGTACAGTCAGTATTCAGGTGTTATGTACAGTCTGTATTCAGGTGTTATGTACAGTCAGTATTCAGGTGTTAGATACAGTCTGTATTCAGGTGTTATGTACAGTCTGTATTCAGGTGTTATATACAGTCAGTATTCAGGTGTTATGTACAGTCAGTATTCAGGTGTTATATACAGTCTGTATTCAGGTGTTATGTACAGTCAGTATTCAGGTGTTATATACAGTCTGTATTCAGGTGTTATGTACAGTCAGTATTCAGGTGTTATGTACAGTCAGTATTCAGGTGTTATGTACAGTCTGTATTCAGGTGTTATGTACAGTCAGTATTCAGGTGTTAGATACAGTCTGTATTCAGGTGTTATGTACAGTCTGTATTCAGGTGTTATATACAGTCAGTATTCAGGTGTTATGTACAGTCAGTATTCAGGTGTTATATACAGTCTGTATTCAGGTGTTATGTACAGTCAGTATTCAGGTGTTATATACAGTCAGTATTCAGGTGTTATATACAGTCTGTATTCAGGTGTTATGTACAGTCAGTATTCAGGTGTTATGTACAGTCAGTATTCAGGTGTTATATACAGTCTGTATTCAGGTGTTATGTACAGTCTGTATTCAGGTGTTATGTACAGTCAGTATTCAGGTGTTATATACAGTCTGTATTCAGGTGTTATGTACAGTCAGTATTCAGGTGTTATATACAGTCAGTATTCAGGTGTTATATACAGTCTGTATTCAGGTGTTATGTACAGTCAGTATTCAGGTGTTATGTACAGTCAGTATGCAGGTGTTATATACAGTCTGTATTCAGGTGTTATATACAGTCAGTATTCAGGTGTTATGTACAGTCAGTATTCAGGTGTTATGTACAGTCTGTATTCAGGTGTTATGTACAGTCAGTATTCAGGTGTTATATACAGTCTGTATTCAGGTGTTATGTACAGTCTGTATTCAGGTGTTATGTACAGTCAGTATTCAGGTGTTATATACAGTCTGTATTCAGGTGTTATATACAGTCAGTATTCAGGTGTTATATACAGTCTGTATTCAGGTGTTATGTACAGTCAGTATTCAGGTGTTATGTACAGTCAGTATGCAGGTGTTATATACAGTCTGTATTCAGGTGTTATATACAGTCAGTATTCAGGTGTTATGTACAGTCAGTATTCAGGTGTTATGTACAGTCTGTATTCAGGTGTTATATACAGTCTGTATTCAGGTGTTATGTACAGTCAGTATTCAGGTGTTATATACAGTCTGTATTCAGGTGTTAGGTACAGTCTGTATTCAGGTGTTATGTACAGTCAGTATTCAGGTGTTATATACAGTCTGTATTCAGGTGTTATGTACAGTCAGTATTCAGGTATTATGTACAGTCTGTATTCAGGTGTTATGTACAGTCAGTATTCAGGTATTATGTACAGTCTGTATTCAGGTGTTATGTACAGTCAGTATTCAGGTGTTATATACAGTCAGTATTCAGGTGTTATGTACAGTCTGTATTCAGGTGTTATGTACAGTCAGTATTCAGGTATTATGTACAGTCTGTATTCAGGTGTTATGTACAGTCTGTATTCAGGTGTTATGTACAGTCAGTATTCAGGTGTTATGTACAGTCAGTATTCAGGTATTATGTACAGTCTGTATTCAGGTGTTATGTACAGTCTGTATTCAGGTGTTATGTACAGTCTGTATTCAGGTGTTATGTACAGTCTGTATTCAGGTGTTATGTACAGTCTGTATTCAGGTGTTCATACAGTCACTATTCAGGTGTCCATGTAAATGATACTGCTGTGGGCCCTGGACTTGTGCTCCTCCTTTTGGACAGCCTATGCTCTGATTTATCATGTCCTCTGTAGCGGCCTGTCGGCTGATTAAGCCTGTGGAACTTTGTTTCACTCTCCTCTCTCTTTAATCTGTCTCTCAGCCTGATAAATTAGGCCGGGCTGTGCCAGCTCCTCCTCCCTACCTCCTCTGCCTACCTTCTCCCTCCTCTCCTCTTCCTGTGCTGCTGTTTATCTGCTCTGTGTGTCACACAGGGAGAGCCGAGTGGACACATCTGCTGCAGATAGGCCTGTTCACGTTTACTGTAGAGTGTTAGTGAGAATACCACACTGTTTTTCCTCGCTCGCTTTCTCCTTGACAAGTTTCTGTCAAACAATCAGCTTCTCCTTGGCCAGACTAATGTTCTTTGTTGTTAGCTAATAAATGGGCTAGTATTTATGAGCTGCGGGTCTATTCTTAGTGGTTTAATGGTGACACGTTTGCGGCTGAATTAAAGCTGGTTTTATTCACCAGGCTAGGGGCCAGGGGAGGCCTGGCTCAATGTTTTCCCTTTTCCACTCTGTGTGGTGCTAAATCAGGCTCATTGTCAGCCTGTGCTAACTCAGTATGCGTCATTGGGGAGAGCAGGAAGCACTGGGCATAATTCTGTCCATCAGTCTAATTTATTGTATCGGTAGCTCTGTAATCTGCACCTCGTATGTTATCTGGGCTGACAGGCTGGAATTCAGCGATGTTTGTGGGGATTTGAGGCAGAGGACCTTATTCCAGTGTTTGGCTCTCAGAGAAATTAAAGTTGTCTTTTATTTGGAGGCATATATTACATGTCAGAGGAGGAGCATTAAAGAGTGGGAGACAGGGAGGCAGAGGGTTCGAGGACGTGACCTTGAGCTGCTCTCATTCCAGGTGAAATATAAGGCCTAACACAAGGGCGCCGCAGCATCTGCCATGCAGATAGTGCACTGACTGCGCCTCTGTGCCAGTGCATATAAATCAGAGCAGGCATCTCAATGCTAGGCCCCACTTGTACAGGCCTACAAATCTTAAAGAGCAGATTACAGCCTCACAGGAGCCATCCATCTGCAGCTGATGGAGGCAAATATCACACAGCTCTATGGCCATAGTGCACATTGGCCTGCCTGAGTCAGACCAATGTGCACTATACTGTACACAGGGCCCCATAATGGGCCTAAGATATGTTATTCTCCACACAGCTGCACTGATGCAATACTGCAAGGACTCAACACACCATGATGGAGAGCAGGCAGTGGGACTTTAAATCAATACAAATGCTTTATAAAGAGGAGGACAATCCAGAAGGTTCAGATGGTTCTCCTGAGAACTGGATACTCTGTGATATGACGTTTACACAACAGTCTGTGTCACAGCAGACTTAATAGAACCACCAGACCAGAATAGCTCCAACAGACTGGAATGATGTATTTCAGGTGTTGTATTTGGTATTTATAGACACGCTGTTCATTTATTATTATAAATCTTTTAGCACCTCTACAGTTTTAAATTAAGGAAACAACCTGCCAAAACACAAGGCATTAGCTAATTATTCTGGAAAGTGTCCAGATGAAAATATGATGATAAAATATGGTTTCAAATGTAGACAGACACGAGGTGAATTCATGCATATCTCAATAACCACAGCTGGGCCATCCATAGGCCTAGAGCACAGGCTAAAGCAGGCTCCCCTCTGATCATTACAGTCTCTTTCAAACACCCTGTGGCTTTAAGCACCAAAGGCACTGGGTGTTTTACAGAATGCTCCGTCAGTGCACACTATTGTGGAGAGCATAAAGGAGAACAGAGAGAGTGAAGAGGCAACAATGAAACGCATCTGCCCGTCGTCTTTCCAACACACCACATTTACATATCAAGGCTCAAACGTAAACACATTCCATCAAACAGAGCAGCCATAGACAAAGCACAGTGAGATGTCTCCTGTCAGACCTGTGCTAATGGGACTCATACAAATACCACATGCTAGTATATGATCACTCACTCATACAGGAGCCTTTAAACAAGCTAGCACCTCTTTGACCTCAACTTGGCACATCTCTAACCAGATGTCCCGCTTTTCCACTTCCACATTTGACCTCTTTGAATCTGGACTTTTTAATAGCTTCTTCTCGAGGGCTGGATAACATAAAGAAGTTTCTGGTACGATACCTAGATATCCAATACAATTAAACATGTTTTTTTGACCTTACTAAATGATCAGCCCGCCCAAAAAAAGCATTGACGGTGCATTTATTGAGCTTAAATACTCTTGCCGATATATTAACACAGCAGCCCATATCGACACTGTACTGATATACTGACATTGAAATATTATTGCACAGCCCTATCTTCTCCCTGGCCCAACTAAAATGTGATAGAATCTGTTTTAGAATGTTTTTACCTTCTCCAAACATAGCTAGAGTTGTGTTTTTGTTTCATTCACACATGAGTAAGCCTTTATTATGTATTTATTATTATTAATCTGGCTCAAAACACTCTTTCCAACCTTTTATCTTTAGTTCAGTAGAGAGAGATTGGCAATTCCAGGTCTGAAATAATCCAAATGATTCTAGTGAAGGTGTATGTTTTCAGTTTGAGGGAAAAAGTCAGCCAAACTATGCAGGGTTTGAGGGTTAAACATGTGTGAATGATGCAAAACACAACTCCAGGTATGTTTGTGATGAGAAAATATTATAACAGAGATCAGAAAATAGCCTAACATGAGCGCTTTAATCAGACGACATGGCAAGATTTAACCATTGCTATTTGGGTTACCGTGGCACGCAAAGATCTTGGTACAGAATCGGACTATGACACGTTACTAATAGAAACTGGCCCTGCACTCACACCACTGTCTAGAGCCAGAGCACACAGACCGGTCCAACACTCCTCGGTGATAGCCCCTCTTCTCTTTCAGGGTTTCATCTCAATAGCTTTTTTATCTGAGCACTTCAATTTGCAAGCCTAGCTGGAAGGCAGCTCCTCCTGATATGTTAATTGCAGGGTACTTAAGCACTAAAAGATTAACATAAAACCCTTTGGAAACACGCTAATAGTTTATGATAATTTGAGCATGGCCTTTGTCTGTCTATCATTACATTGCCCGTAGCAGTAATTTTATCAAGGGGCTGTAAAAGATCATTTAAACAAGTTCACTCACAGATAATTAATAGAAGAAACTGGATTATTCAATTGAACCGTGCCGGCACTATTAACAACACAGCAACTAAGCTATAATTAAAGTATTTTATTTTATTAACCTATTCATAACGTTAGGGAAATGATGACACAGAGCAGCTTTTCCTGTCACTATGGCGATTAGATTCACTGCGCTTGTCTGCTTCGTTAGCGCAGATGACTGGGGTTTTTCTATTAGTATGAGCAACCTGCGCTAACAACAGGTAAACGTCAGTGATACCGGATTCCACGGCGCTGACAGGGGAATTTACGCTCTTCACCACAAACAAGAGATTTAAGGCTGAGACTTGCCTTAACCTGGATTTGAACCTGCGCCTGGTGAGATGAGAACAGAGTAGACAGACGTACTCGCAAACTCAGGCCAGAACGTCAATGTGGATGTGGCTACAAGCAATAAAGGTAGGAGGTATTGACAAAAATTAATTGAAGTGTTTGGGAGCATGTTGGCAATACTAATTTATAATAGATTGGGGTCAAATGTACAACCAATACTCCTAGAATTCTAGATTTTCCAGAAAAAAATGGCATTTGAGGCTGATGTGTATGGCTTCATCAACATACTTTTATTTTATTTTTATTTTTTTTATGTATTATTATAAGGATTAGGGTTAGGGTTAGGATTAGTTTTTGGGTTTATACAAACTTTATAGATCCACAAGGGGAATTATTTGGACACAGTAGCTCACACATCACTATATATTATAATAACAAAGAGCAAAAATATAAATGATCATAATAAATTCAAAATAAGTAGCAAACATAGCAAGAGACTGGTGTAAAATAAGGCACAATTATATAAATGTATGTACAAATAAAATAAATGTATAAACAAGTCAAAGTAATATATTTTATTTTAATTTTATTTAACCTTTATTTAACCAGGAAAGTCCCATTGAGATTACTAATCTCTTTGTCAAAGGAGTCCTGGCACGCACACATCACTTTCATACTAGGCAATGTGGGTGAAGTGTCTTGCCTAAGGACACAATGACAGTTTTTGCCACTGATGCCCCACTGTGGCACCTGGAATTCCCAGTGGTCTCTCATCCAAGTACTAACCAGGCCCGGCCTTTCTTAGCTTCTGATCAGGCTCTGATCGGGATCAGGCTCTGACAACCCGCAATAAACCCACAATAAAAAATATATAAAAGTAAAACATACTTGAAGGTGACAGACATAGACAAACATGAATAGCTCTGTTTGGGCATTACTAAATTAGAATATGTTACATTTTTGCCTTATAAGTCTTATGTTTTCCAGAATATTTGTAGTATTTGTAGGTTGAGCTTAAACATACTTCAATGTTGTTGTCTTTTTAAATTTACTTTTATAACTCTTTTTGGTTAGTGACCTTATTTAAACTTTAAACAGACTTTAAAGATCCACAAAGGACATTGTTTGGACATAGTAGCTCACACATCATAATATATTCTATATAATAAAGAGTAAAAATATAAATGGTGATAATAAATTCTAAATAAGTAGCAAACATAACAGGAGACTGGTGTCAAATAAGGCATAATTGTATAAATGTATGTACAAGAAACAGTTAAATATAGATAACTGTATGTGCAAGCAAAAGTTAAATATAGGTAAAAGTAAAACATACTTGAAGGTGGGAGATACTGACCAAAATGAATAGCTCTGTTTGGGAGAATATTGGCAATACTAATTTGTAACAGATTACTTTTACTATTTTTGCCTCAAATGACTAATAGTCTTATAATAGTCTTATAATTCTATATTTTCCAGAATATTTGGAGTATTTGTAGGTTGAGGTGTAAGTTGCTGTCTTTTTAAGTTTAATTGTATAACTCCTTTTGGTTAGTTACTTTATTTAAACTTTTCTTGGTTTAAATAAAAATATAAATGCCAAAAATAAATAAAAAAATAATAATAAATAACAAAATAATAATAATAATAATAATAATAATAATAATAATAATAATAATAATTTATCTATTTTAATTAAACTTTTGTAGTTGATATCAGCTGTCACTCAGTAGGATTTTTATTTTATTAAAAAAATGTTTAAATGCTTAAAAGAAACTACTTACACATAAGAAAGAATCTACAGTATAACATTACAACATTAGTACAATAGTGAGCGCTGTTCTATTATCACTACGCAACCGTGAACACATGGGCCGGGCAAGAAGCTAAGTCTCAAGTGACCACTCAATCTATTATTAAGAGCGTCTTGATAAACCCGACGTAAAGACAACACAAATTGACACGCAACTTTTGAACGATGCAACGGCGTACATATGTTTGCGAATACGTAATTAGCCATGTCTCAGTCTGCTGTCATACGCTTACAAGTGTTTCTGAAGCCATGCATATTCCCAATCCTCCCGGTGCTTGATAGAGACACACTAGCCCCTCCAGACACACCGCCCTCTCCTCTCATGAATTATACAAAAGTCCTTTCACCCAACCGCTCCGATCGCTATTCATTCATCTGCATACCTGGAGCCTGGCGAAATGATTGGCCAACCATTACTACACGAAAAAAAAAAAACTGCAAAAAGAAACGTTCCCCAAACAATTTTCCTCAAAATGAGACAGGAGTGATTCTGTTCTTTTCAGCTGCGCAGACAGGCCTGCGTGCATAATGACGTTAGCGTAATGGGGTGACAGATAGACCGGGGAGCATGACATTAGCATGAGAAACGCTCCGGTGAACAGGCTCCTCTGAGGGCCCCACGCATGCACGCACGGCCCCACCAGTCTGACAAATGAAGACATGGCACCTTTAGGCACGCCAATATAGCATCACGCGTTAGCAAACACGTACACTAATGACCGAGGGAGAGCCAGAGAGAGAGTTAGAGGCCGATATCTCTGTCCGATTAGGGAGAATAAAGCTGGTTTGAGTTTAGGTGGAAGGTAGGGGTGAGGGAGGGCCTTTGGGAGATGAGATGAGATGGGTTTTTGATATGGACGTATGCAGAGGAAATTGAATCAAAATAATCAATTAGGAGGAATGGACTTGGAGCAGGTGAGATTAAATCATTTTCAACTGTGGAGCAAATAAAGAAAGACACGCACCAAGGAATAGCAATGCTTTTCAGTGTTTTTCCCTAAATATATAATATAGCTGCATGGAATTAGCTCAAAGAAAAAAAATATGGAAAAAAATGAAATGTAAGGGTGTGTCCTTTTATATATCGTCAGTGTGTAACATGGCAAAGCTGTTGAGATATTTTTTATTGACCATGCTTTGGAGTACTGTGGAACATTCCAGTTAAAACAATAACATCTCTATGACGACAGGGTGGACCCTCTACCAGTAAAGCTACGCAGTGCACCTTTACTATAATAACTAAATGTGGAAGCTGATAATCGGTATGTATGGACAACAAAAGTAGTGACCAGGGTTGTCAAAAGTATCGAAAATCAGAAACTAATCGATACTAAAACTAGTATAGAAACTAGATACTCATTTGAGCAAATACTGCAGCTAAAAAGTGGCACTCACAGGAGAGAAATGAACAGAAATGACATCACAGCATTCTATAGACCAATAATACTTAATACAGACAGGGGCAGCTTAAGTTAATATAATTAAATGTTGTAATGCAGTGAGTTTTTGGGTGTAGTCACTAACAGAAATGATCACGACCACCATTTGTGAATTTATCTTTTGGCTATTTCATGGCAAAGTACAACAGGGAAAAACTGACTCTTACCCCCATCTGGGAGCATGACATCATCCCATTTGAGAATCTGAAAACCACCAACAGCTTTAGTTGCATCAGAACAAGTATAAGACCAAACAGCTATTATAGTATGTCCACGGACCACTATGGGACCTACCTGGACCACTGAGGGATTACACACATATAAGAGCACATGGGGATATAGGAGAAAGTACTAGGAAAAAGTACTATGATTTACTATTGAAAATCACATTCTACTGTCTAAATAAAGAGTTTTTTATTATCACTGTGTTAGTTGAACATTTCCGGAACAGCTTTAGAATGATCTTATGCTGTATCTATAGAATGTATAGTATATATACATGGATATAGCTAGGCTCTTCTGGCTCCTATTGACCCTGGCTCCTATTGACTTTGACATTGGCCCCTCTCTCTGTAACTGCTCATCATTTTGGTCTTAAAATGTGTGTATTAACCCGCTCCATAGTTACAGAATCCTGATGTTTTTTTCGCTATTTTATTTGTCAAAAAATCCGATTCATAATATGGAGCCTGTCTCCAGTTTTGCTCCTGTAACTGTTAGCATCGCAAGCTTCATTTGAGGGGAGCTGAACGCTATGGGTGATGTCACACTTGCCTAGTCCACTTTTTTATACAGTCTATGGCTGTACCCCAACAAGCATAAGACCAAATAGACTTGTACATGTCCATGGACCACTATGGAACCTACCTGGACCACTAAAATAGTGTACACAAGGAGTACACATGGTAAAAAATCACAGTCTATTATCTAAATAAAGAGTTTTTTAGCATCACCACAGTATGAAAATTGGTATTGAGCCTCTAAATCGAGTTTTAAATGTTAGCACCATGACAACACTAGTATAGCAGTGACAAGCCCCAGACTGTCAGCCCCTTGGTTCTTGAGATCCAGAGCTTTGACAGACGCAGCACTCACACGTGACCCCTCCTGTAAACATTTATCTCCCGGCTGGAGTGTGTCTGTGTGGGCCCTGCTTTTATCTTCTCCGTGACAAGACAGCCTGTAATATACAAGCATCTGCAGCTCCTCTTCAAACACAGGCCTTATCTCACGCCAGAGCATTCCTCCAGCCCGGCCAGAGTGTCCCGAGACCTCACACGCCTGCTCCCAGTGTCCCCGCTCTGGATCAAACGCACACAGTGTTTACAAGAGAGCGGAGAAGGACAGCGGGTGACAGCAGGCTGACGCACCAGGTCTGCCATAGCAGGAATGATCGGGCGTGGGGTTAATGGCGTCGCACTCAACACAAATGGACGTGATCCCTCTTCATCCGCTGGCTTAAACATAACTGTTGAGACTGGGAATAAACACGCATCAGTCAGCGGCCAGATTTATTTTACATGAGGATGGAGATGAGAGGCCAAGGAGGTTTGAGATCGGGGCTGCGCGGAAAACCGAGCGTGAGTCAGGATTAGAGCGTCTGTGCAACTGATACTTTGCAGGGTTTGCGTCACGTTGAGGTAGAGGGAAGAGAGGGTGCTGCGTGGATGTCTATGGTGGAATGTTTAGCAGATGACATGGTGACACGACGCACACATTAGCAAATGCAGCCCGATACGTTTTAATATAAGTCAAGCAAAAAATACTAAATTGATTTGAACACATTTTCAGGTGATCAATACGAGCATTCATGGGTCCATTTAATCAAATAATGTGACAAACTCATAAGTTGTTGGCTAATACGAGTTAGTTTGTGACTTGTGAATAATGTAGGGTGACCAGACATCCCTATTTACCCAGGACAATCCCAGTTTTGAGCCCTGTGCCCCCTGTGCCAGCAGATTTATCCAAAACCATTGATTTGACCCAGTTTTATACAAGAAATGTCCCAGTTGTCCCTATTTTTGACCAATTTGATACCTGCCAACAGTAAAGAGAGGCATAAATTGTCATTTGTTTAGGTAAAAGCTGCTTAAAATGACAAAAACACAAAGAAAATGAGATTATACTGTCTCATAAGGGCAGAGTGCATAACAATTTTCCTTAATTACACACTCCTTTCCCCATTTTATAATTATCAACCATCCCAAACTGGGAGTGTCTCAGTTTTTGATTTTGAAAATCTGGTCATCCTAGAATAATGTTATTTGAGAGGGACTTGTTTAACAGCACAAAAGCAGCTCACCTGTTGTAGTTCCAGCTAAGTCACTTCTTTATGGTAAATAAAGTTCAGCTAAATGGTAAATAGTCACACTTTTATACAGTCCTTTTCCACCTTCAAGGCTCAAAGCGCTTTACAGCAAGGAACCACTCACCCATTCACACACTCATTCATACACCAGTGCACACAGACACCGGGGGCGAAGTGTGTTAAGTGTCTTGCCCAGGGACACAACAACAGCATTCATCTGTGGGAGCTGGAATCACACCAGCCAACCTGTGGGTCAGTGGATCTGGCCGCTCAAAGAATGATGTTTATGTCAAGAACCGCCAACCTTGAGGATGTTTATGTCAAAAACGGTCAACCTTTTCAGACAGAGTAGTGTCTCAAGTTAGCTTAACCCCTCAGTGAATGTTGATGGCATCAGCTGCAGAGTATCATTAGTGAAAATCTTGCAGTCGTGAATGGCCAGGCAATCTACTCAGAGCTCTTTTCCTCTTTTATCATCATAAAAAAGGTCTAAAGTTACCGATATTAAAACTAAATATGTAAATCATTAAAATAACAAAACTGTGCAAGTGAATAGCATTTTGGGTTTATTCAGCTTTGCTCACTGATCTATAGTACCAGAATTATATCATGATTGCAATCCAGTTCTATTCAGTGAACTCAATATGATGTACGCATAATCAAAGCTTTCATCAAACCTTATTGACATAAACCACATTTTAATCCCGATTGTGGTTTGCAATGTTCAATACCACTCCTCATATTATCAGGAGACGTCTTTGTACCGGCATTCACACTTAATGAACACAACCAGACTGAAAACCTCTTTGAAATCCTCCTGTATTAACCCTTCTATTGTAAACCCCACTCCCTTTAGCAGCACCTCCACCAAACCTCCTCTGAATAGTTTGGGCCAGTGCTAGGATGCCCCTCTCTGTTCTACCTTCTCCGCTCGGCCGGACCCCTTCAGCTAACCTGTGGGGGGTGCTGTGGTCTCCGGGGCCTGTACATATGCCCTCTGCCTCACTTCAAAGCGAGGGCACGGGGGCAAATTCAACTCCCCCCCTCGTTTTCCTCCCCTCTCGATGAAATACCCACTCCGCTCAAAGATGATTCCTGTGTTTACGTCTCTCTTGGCCCCTCTAGCTTTCCATTCTTGTTTGATTTTTTGGGCAAGAGATAAATTTTGTCGAAAGGGAGGGCGAGTTTGTTTTGCGGGGGTGGTACGCTTTGTTTGTCATTGCGTATGCGCCTTTGATCCAGCGTAATCAGGGACAATAGCGAGCCACTCTAAACAACACCAAACAGCTGTCATATATGAAGCATGGTCTGGTCCCTGCCAATGTAAACTGTATTTGGACGATTGGATTCATCATGATCGCCACAAAAGGAAGAAAAGCTTATACGAGCGGTGACAACATAACAAACAAACGTCCAAAAAGAATGCATAGGAGTGTGAGCGCTGGAGGAGGCAGAGAGACAGAGACACAGGGAGGTCTAGCTGTTCAAATTCCTCCTTTTCTGATCTCTTCATCCACAAAGAACAAGGATTATGCAGCCACGTAGCCTTCAAAAACGACAAAAACAGAGACTTGATCGGATTTTTGAAGGCGCAAATCATTTTCAATTAAGTACATTTCCTGACATGATAATGGAGGCTACACTGGATGCTCACTCCACCCCTTTAATCTTTAAGCTTGTCATTCCAGACAGTGGGTCCACCATGTCTGCACTGCAAAAACCAAATATGAGTTCAAATCCAGAAAATGATTCATTTTGACTATCTTAAATGTATTTAGTTTAGTTTTATTTTAAGTTTCAAAACTATTTGTCCATTTTTTAAGGTTAATTGGGATTGACTTATTTGGACATTTTATGCAAGATATACAATTAATTAATTAATTAATTTATTTATTTATTTATTTAATAGGGACAGTGAATATTAATTGATATCTACAACATTGCAGTATAAATATGCCAGATTATAGCAAAAATGTAGTCCCTAGGCAGGTGACACCAGAGATTTAACAGCAAAACAATAACAAGTCACAATAATGACAATTATACATTAAAAGTGTTCACAAGTCTCGTTTTCCTTTTGCCACTGTTTCAAGTGTGATTTGAAAGTGGCCAGTGTTGGAGCGTCTCTTATAGATAATGAGAGACTGTTCCAGAACCTAGTGCCTCTGACTGAGAGCACACTTTGTCCGAAAGTCTGTGTGGGAGCTCACAGTTCCCCTGGGCCGTGGCCCTAGTTCCCATCCCAACTGACAGTCTTTGTTTTAATGAAATCCTGTAACGGAGGGGGGCAAATCCATGCAAAACTTTGTATACCAAACATCCATATTTAAAAGGAACAAAATGTGTTTTTATCTGACTTTATTCAGACTTTATATCAGTTATACTATTATAAGATATTACTTAAAGGTCCTGTATGACACAAAACTGACTTTTGAAGTTTAAGCCATGTTATAATGCTGTTACCTCATCAAAAACATACCTGGAGTTGTATTTTGTTTCGTCACACATGTCTGCGTAATCCCTTTATTATTAGTCTATCTATATCTCCAAAGCTCAAAATGCTTTGTTCCACCTTGTGATGTCATGTAGTGGTTTCAAGTTAAGAGCTACATTTTTCTAGTATGAATTTTTCTAGTATGAATTTCCCATTTTTCAGATGGGAAGTCTGAAATTATTCAAATGATTCTAGTGAACGTGTAGTGAGTTTAAAAACACAGTGGAGCACTTCCTGTATTATCTCATGACATCACAAGGTGGAACAGAGTGTTTTCTGTTTGAGAGAAGAACTCAGCCCAAATATGCAGGATTTATGTATTAAACATGTGTAAATGAAACAAAACACAACTCCAGGTACGTTTGTGATGAGGAAACAACATTATAACATAGATCAGAAAATAGCGTAATATGGGCCCTTTAAAAAAGTCCAAACTAGTCAAAACTACAAAAAAATAATAATAATAATAATTAAAATCTAGAATTTAAGCCATTTTAATTCAGATGGATTTTTTCTCTTCTTTTTCTTTTTTTCTCCGCGTCCTGACAATCTGAATGAACCAGCTCTGCCACTTGTTGTTGAGGTGCCAGTGAGCCCATTTAGCAGATGCTTGACAAGGATGTTATTTGGTGCTGTGATTGAATGTGCCTTTGTGCTCGTGCGCCGCTGAATTAGCCTTGTTTGTTTGTGAAAGCCCCTGGGATCCTGTGCACTGTCAATGTGGGTTTTGTCTACGTGAGGGCATCCCTTTTGGTATGATAATCGATATCTAATCCAGCTTGCCAAAAGACAAACAAAGCATTAGTGTCTGCTACTGTGCGCTCAGTAAACTAGCACTTACACTGACGGTGATACTGACTCAGACAACAAAGAGGACGCAGACTATAGAAAGAGGCCTGATTCTACTGTTCTGTGTGGCGTTGGGACTGGCTTTACATAATTGGGTTAGAATGACGTTTAAATGGGTAGAATGCATGAAGACTTAAAGAAGACCTATTGTGCTTGAGCCTGATATATACTGTAGTTAGAATCTACAACGCCCGTGGATCATTATGTTATAAATCGCCCATTTTACATCACAATATTCATCTAAAACGACTTAATAAAAGAAACAAATCCGCTGACTTCCATGTTAAAAAACTGCAGTTCCCATTGGGAGCTGACCTTTGTGTAAACATCACCACAGCAAAGAGTCAGCAACTCCAGTGGATAGCTGCAGATCACTCTAGCAATGAGCGGATTTTCTTTTATTTGTACCAAAATGACTATAGACAAATCCTGCATGTATCAACGATTAAGAAAATAAAATTGGAGAACAAAGTAATAGAAGAGCTATAAGCATACACCTATGACAATGAAAATGGGAGTTAAAGGGGAACTCCGGCACGTTTGAAGCTTAAGTCCATTGCTAGAGGTGGTCGAATACTGTCAGAAGGCAAAAAACAGCACAAATCAGTGTTTTCTAGGTGAAGATCTCACTGTGGTAGTGAGTCTGTCAACAAGCTAGCGTAGTGATTGGGCAAGTTCTTAACTTCCACATAAAATTATTAGCACACTGAAGAAGCTTAGCACTACTTTCTAACCCATCTTACAACAGCCACGAGTCAAACAAAATGCTCTGCCTGGTTCACTCATTAGTGTCTGGAAACGTTATAAAACAACTTGCCTTAGCATTACCTTTGTCGATTTCCCACTGCGCATACGAAAGCCCAAAAGACTCGATTACCGACTCCAGCGGCAACAAGCGGCTCGAGCCGCCAGAGGCAGCAAGTGAGGATCGACTACTGATGGTGAAGAACAATAGAAACTGAAAGTTGTTAAAAGAAAATGGTTCGGAAACATATTTTTTAAGTGTTTTTCAAAAAATATAATTCACTTGTAAATGTGATTAGAAATGACATCGGCGGAGCAGTGGGAAATCAACAAAGCTAATGCTAAGGCTGCTTATAAAGTTATTTTATAACATTTCCAGACACTAATGAGTGAGCCAGGCAGAGCGTTTTGTTTGTTAGACTCGTGGCTGTTGTAAGATGGGTTAGAAAGTGGTGTTACACTCTCCAGTATGCTAATAATTTTATGTGAAAGCTAAGAACTTGCCCAGTTCACTACACTAGCTTGTTGCCTTGACAGACTCACTACCAGAGCAAGGCACCACTGATCTGTGCCATTTTTTGGCTTTGGACAGTATTCGACCACCTCTAGCAATGGACTTTAGCTTCATATGTGCCAGAGTTCCCCTTTAATAGGTAATATGGTATCTTGAAAATAAGTGATAAAGATTACTCAAACATGCACAAATCTCTCCAAATACAACTTCAAAAGGGTAAATGAGAAGGGGAAACAACTATAACATTGTTCAAAGCTCTGAAAAGTGCTTTAAAGGCATTGTACCTGATTATTTTCTATTTGCAGCGGTGCAAACTTGTTTTTAACTTTCTTAACTCACTCCTAGCCTCCAAACTAGGGTAGTTCACCGTAACAAGTTTCTAAGCACTTTTCACAACTTGAGAGGCTAGAGGAGTTACTGTATGCGAACAACAACTAACATGCTAACAGCACCTGTGGCTTACTTCCTGGTTAAAATAAGTATGTTTTATAAGACAGTGGTCCCGCTTTGACTCTAAGAGCTGTTTTAAAAAAAATCTGTACTGTCCCTTATTGCCAAGTTAATTTGCAATTTTTGTGATTATCTTGTGGTTTGGTTGCAGCACATAATCTGACAAAGTACAAACTGCACATGTATTAACTTTATGCATTAAATTAAAATAAAATATCAGTGACAAAGATCAGGCCCTATATCCTATTCTATTCTATCCACTTCATGTGTTTGTGATGGTCAAAGTACATTTTCTTAAACTGTCTTGGTGGTGCTTGGTCCAATCCATGAAAAAGTCCAAATTTTCAGCAAATTTACAAATTATGCACACAATATTTAGTTTACATTACATCTCATTTAACTTCAGGCTGATCAAAGTTCTTGTTCAGTTCCTTATGTCTGAAGCGGTTCATTTTAAACAGCAGACCTTTGTTGCATCACCCTGCTTCACCCATCCACTCTCATCCTCCGTCTTTACCGCGCTGAGATCTCTCCATGGCTTCTATAATCACCTCTCATTACGTGCATGTGATCCCTTTGTACACTACCACACTTGATCATCCTCACTCGCTGCTGTAATTGCTAGTGAAAGATGCCTTCTTTGATTGGGCCTTCGTGCCAAAGGGCTTTGAAGGGAGCGGGTGTGGAGATGTGTCCTGCGTGTCTGTCTGCTCCGGCTCATTCACCCGCCGAGGACAGGCGCGTGCATGCAGGGTCTCTCATCGGCAGGTGCGGCCCTGTCTGTCAGCGATATGCAGACAGGGAGAAAGGGCTGAGGAGGGAGGGGGCACCAGAGCGCTCTCTTTCAGTCTAATGCACACTCATAAATATGTGTATAGGTAAAATCAAGTAATAAGTGTTCAAATCATTTCCTTGTGGATCAGTATTATGGAGCAATACATTTTGTCTAAGTAAAATAAAATATTGTAAATACAAGAGGTGGGGATGAGAAAAATAAAATAATTAGTTGCTTTTAAAATTAAATACAACTTTTTGGGCATTGCTTTACAGAGATGTTTACAATCTGCCAACAGCCTCTTCAAACATCACCAAGCGCCCATGACATACGGTTATTTAGGCCAGGTGATTGTGACCTGAAGCAAGACAATGGTATACACAATTTGAAGCTGGAGACAAACGAGTAAAGCACTGTTTTAAAATGTACTTTTCGAAATGAAAATCTATAAATGTTGAACATAATTCCTTGTCGCACCTGGGTAATTTCATCAGAACTTTGAGACTATAAAAACATTGTCCTGTTCCATTTGAATAATGCCATTAATTACAGACTCAGATATCAACCACAACCAGGTCACAATATTTGCATTTTTAACCTTTAGCAAATTCTAGTCTGCTCCCTCCTCAGTTCTAAAAAGTGACCATGATGAACTAGGCCTGTCAGCAGTCTCAGGCCAGTGTTTTTGTATTGTTAAAAAAAGACTAAGTCGTGACTCCTCTCGGGCGTCCTGCTTTGAAAATGCCATGGTTTGTTTCTGTCGGTGGAGGTTGTGTTCTCACCGTGTTGGGCTTGTTCACTGTCAGTGTTTCAGTGTTTAACCTTTTCACAGTGATGTGTGGCAGAGCTTTAGTGGCCACTGCTGGTACAGTCTGCTGTACGCAGGGGCCCAGGAGGAGAGGATCTGTGTGACCCTCATCTCACGAGGCTGCACTTCATCCAAACACGGCACAATTAGATAATAGCACCGTTTCATCTCAGTAACAAATTTATCAGAGAGCCGAGAGTGCCTGATATGTGCTCATTGTTAAGGCACTGTGTGGACGGAGCGAGTGAAGCAGGAGAGACACGAGCGCTCCCCTGACACAATCTAATCAAGACTTGTCCCAACATATTACAACTGACTTAAGCTCTATCTTAGCTCCCATTTAAGCCTCACTCACTTCCTCTGCACATGCACACAGACAGAGAGACAGGGACCAGAGGAGGCAGACAGCTCTGAGATTAGCCTGGAGAAGAGCTCACTGCTGAAGTCCACTTCCGGCTCACTTTCAGTGTATGCCAGCACAGACGCACTAAGATAATTGAGCTCTCCTGCTGAGAGGAAACCATCCTTTATCTGCAGCGCCGCTATTTACTGACATTAAGAATGATAATATCAATCAGCGCGCTGTCAGCAGCCCAAGTGGGCTGTGAGCAGTACAAAGGCCCCTCTGTCTGCTCTTTCAAACGCTTACAAGGAGATGTTGATGTACCTGCCATTCAGGTGCAAACAATGTGATCAGCAGAGCCCCGAGCAGGCCTCCAGCCACACCCAGTGATGAGTACTGGTGCCCTGGGCCTTCCCCTCTGTGCGGGGACAGAGCTGACAGGGTAATGAGGCTGCAATCAGCACAGAGCCTCCTCAGACTGTAACATGAGGCCCAGACTGAAGCTACATAGGGACGAGCAAAAACAGCACCGCACCATAGCAGCACCACACAGCACCAGGACGCCTCTGTGTAATTACTGTTGGCCATCTTTCAGCGCTCCGCCTCTCCGCAGAGGGATGTGTGACAACATGTGACAGTAAAGCCAACAGGCTTTCCATACCAAATAATGGAATCCATCATGAGTGAGCAGGCACACCTGTCTGCCTTTGAGAACAATGCCACACTGCCTATTTATTAGGTGCCAGAAAAGTTTATGTTTGTTGGTGACAGTGACAGCAACTTGATCCTTTTCATTTTGTGTCGGGATGTGGAGCAGCGGGAGGAGGAGGAAGTGTGACTCACATTGGCTGTGGCTCTTTCTTCCTGATAGCTGTCTGCGCACAGTCACACACTAAATAACAAAGGCTGTCAGTCTGGAGCTGCACTAATTCTCCTCTCCTCCACCAAAAGATTCTCTTTACACACTTCTGACACTGCGTCCTGTGTCCTTCTCTGCTCACTGCATTAGCACGAACCAGGAGGGATTCAATTATTCAGACCTGTTTGATATCTGTATCCAGCATGAACTTAAGTGATTAATAATGGGAAACACAGCGCGTGACTGGCAGCCTCTGCCACTACCACTTTTTACAAAATTATGAGGAACTGTCAATTATACTGTGCCAACAAGACTACAGAAGGGCTTTATAGTTTAGACTGCGAGCTACACCAATGTCTTCATCTGAGGAAATATTCGATAAACAATGATGGTAAAACTAAAATACCTTTAATGACAGGAAACATACACTGATGTGTGAATGAATCTTAAGTCTATTTATATACTAGTATATACAAGAACACTTCCACACAGAGTTGTTGGCAATCGATGAGCTGCTTGTCAATGGCCCTGTTGACGGGGACGTCCCTGTCTGTTGACAGGGCATCCCTGTCTGTCATGTGAACAGTTCATAATTAGACCTCCTCGTGCACAGAACACTGTGGCACAGTGACAAAAGCCAGTGGCAGCGAGGTGCTGCATTCTAAACAGTCTGACCACATGATTAATGAGAGGGCCACCGAGCTAAAGCTGCAATCTTACACACAGACAAAGGCTGTCCGCACAGCTGCCTGAGCACAAAACTCCAACCAAATTCAACAAGACAAGCCCTGTCCCTGGGCAGAGAGTGGCAGCCGAGTGGAAACATGCCAGGAGAATACATTATGGGATGTGCCCCGACAGCGTATGAAGACTTGATTTAACCTCACAGCTCTGTGGGGGCTCTCATCAATATTTGGACATGATGAGCTGGAAGGGGGGTCAGATGTGCTATAGGTTACACACAGCACCAGACAGTAGATAATTGAATCATTTGTGGACTATTCTTAGAGCCCAAATCTCATTAGTGTACAGAAGTGGTTGATGTGTGAACAGTCACACAGGCCTCTCTGTACAACATTTATCCAGGCTCCAATAAAAGGCAGCACATGATTTCTGTGGTAGAAGCAGCCAGGCTCTAATAAACGCACTGATGTTATTGGAAAAGTGGGCTGTTTACAATGGGAGCGGCTCCTGAGCATGCATTAGCTCCATAAGGCACATTCCTTCTGCTTGTTTTCATTCTAAATTTCAGGTCTGACTCTTGACAGGCTGTCAGTGTTCTCGGCTTCCTTCACCGCTGCATGTCACTGCTCAATGATATAGGCTGAGCACTTTACTGCTAATGTCACCCTTTGCCATTTGAAAATTATACTCATCAGCACCTACATGGCCAATCAATCACAGGCTGTCAGCGGCAGATAACAGCACTGACAGAGCACACAAATATGGCTTTGCTTCAAGGGAAAGTTCCCAAACAAACAGAGATGCTCCATTCCCCAGCGGCCCACAATTATGTGAATATTTGGGGCAGGTTTTTCCATTTGATGGGCCTTATTGTGGCAGCCCTGCACCGCCACATGTCCCTTTAATGCCCCTGACAGGGGGTTATTTGCTCCCATATATGGTCTCTCTCCAATTACAGCTGCAGCACAGGCTGAGGGCCGCGTACCTCTTTGACTAGTTCTTCCTGTGGCTGCACTATATTTTTCATCTTTTTGGATTCTATTAGAGAAAGACTCTCTCATTTGTCTGTCCGGGTCCAAAGTGTTGTTTAACACCTGACAGGCATCAAGAGCACAATGCCACAGCGATTTGCACAGAAAACTGAGGCTGGACTTTTTCATTCAGGAGGAAAAAAGAGTGAAATATTCTTTTTTAAAAAGCTGTGTGATACTGGTTGTATCAGGAAAACATTTTGGGCTCAGCAGCCCTCTCTGGAGCTCTGGCTTGGACTTAACATGCACACTTTCTTAATTATGAGCAGTGTTTGAAGCGAGTAGTTGATGTGCGCTCAGTGCTAATGTGTACAAAAACACACTAATTAGGAGAACGCAGTGGAGTGAGTGTGGCTGTTTACTGCAATCAGCCTGATCAAAGACAGTCAAATGATACCAGGGGACTGCTGTGTGAGATCTACAACACTCCCAATCAATAGAGCCAAAACAGACAGCGCTCGTGAGCGTAGCTTTAAGCTAAGTAGGATGCCAAATGCAGCGGCTGCCATTGATAGCACCATGAAAAATGCATGATTTCAGAGAGAGCACTCTTTTATCTCGCGGCCCAAATCAATAGTGGGAAGAGGTTACAGAATCAAAGTAGTTTTGTTGGTGCCGTGCTTAACTGACACTGTTAAAACATCGGAACAGTATTTGGGAGAACAAAGCGTGCTAAAGACAATAGGAAGGGAGCCAGGTGAGCTGCTTTTCCCAGTCAAGAGCTAATATCAGACAGAGAGAGCACAGGACACAGGAGACAGGCTGGTTTACTGCTGACAGCCTCTACAAAGCTCTGGGATTAGACACTTTGTTCAACGTTTGAGGAAAACACAGCACGCTAAATAGACACGTGTTTATATTTAGAAAAGCAGACACAATTACAGCGTTTTTAAAACATAAACTGGCCTATAAGGGACTGTTATGTGTTATATTATTCTATTTTCAGATTTATGTTATAATGTTGATTCATATCCTGGACTAGGAAGGCAGTCTCACTGGACCACATCCCCGTCTGTCCAGCTTCAGGCCCAGTACTCCAGAGTCTGGATGTAAAACTCAGGATCACAGCATCGGCTCCAACAGCAGCTCCCGACCCCCCATGGAAACACCAGTGGACTTCAGGCCACTCCTCCCCTCAAAAGAGGCCTGCTTCACCTCAGCTTGGACGACAAAAACAACTTGCAATTCACTACTATTAAACCTGCTCAGGGGTTTTTGCACAAACAAAATCCAAAACCCCAAGACTCTTTAGGCACAGGACAATCCATGTTCCCTGTGCAGGTGTTCCGATATGTGCTAAGTTTACATGCAGACCAAAATCTGATTATTATCTCATTTATGGCCATTTAAGAGAACTTAAATGACTGAAGCAAACAGCAGAATTTGATGAGTTTGCTGTTTGCATTGTATTCATCTCAGAACTCCATAAATCTGATAATCTTGTGTGTGCATGAAACTACAGTTCAAGTAAGTGTGTAAATGATTTTTGCTGACCATATGTTAAATGAACATTTTGGCAAACACAATTTGAGCGAGACCGTGTGTATTTTTCTTTTGTTTCATCTATTCAGCTCAGTAACATTCCTATTTAAGAGGCTTGTTCATTCTGAAACCCTGAACCTTACTCGTACTATACATAGGCCTGTCACAATAACACATTTTGGAGTGCGATATATTGCCGATAAACAGTGATACTGAAATTAATATGTATTATCAGTATGCCACTGACACAATAACTTTAAAAGCAACAAACATGGTTAAAAGCTCTAAAAAGTTGATTTTGCAGAATAGGTCTAGTCACTACACACTGATAGATGAAACTGGGGAACAATTCTGAAAATGTTAAGTTTTTCTATAACTTATAATTGGTCTGCTTTAAACAAAAAAGCAGAGCACTATAGCCTCCATCCAACATTTAAACCTCTTCAAGTCAAATGTCTATGAGAAAAAACTGAAATTTACATCTGTACCCAGTCATTGGTCAGATTCTCCTTACTAAAAAGTCTTTGTTGCTTGAAAATGACCACTTCACACTTCTTTGCACATGCAGTCCAAACCTCTCCCTGACCTCTGTGCTAACTTGTAGTATTTTCTAAAAGCCCTTTAGAGCACATGATTAATGAGTATTTCCCATCCTGTAATAAAATGAATATTCAGGCCCACGGAGCATATGTGAGTGTGGAGCAGAGGCGCAGTCTGAAAGAGCTAATTATACTGTACGCCTCCACGCCGACCTCCCAGCACAAAGGACAGAGGAGACGCTTTCAGCACCGGACTGGACCTGTGTGTGAGGGGGGACGGGGGACAGGAGGGACAGGGCCAGGAGACAAGGGGGGAGAGTGACAAGATGATAGACAGGAGGACAGACAGGGGAGAAGAGGAATGGACCTGAGGACCGAAGACAGGGGGACGGACATGAGGACAGACAGGAGGACATGAGGACAGACAGGAGGACATGAGGACAGACAGGAGGACATGAGGAGCATACCTGAGGACAGAAGACAGGGGGACGGACAGGAGGACAGACAGGACGACAGGCGATAGAGGGACAGGAGGACAGGGGGACAGACAGGTGACATACAGGTGACATGAAGACAGACAGGGGACAGGAGGCAAAAGGACAGGACTATAGGACAGATAGAGGGACAAGAGACAAAAGGACAGGTGGCTAGAGGACAGACAGGGGACTGGAGACAAAAGGACAGGACTATAGGACAGATAGAGGGACAAGAGACAAAAGGACAGGTGACTATAGGACAGACAGGGGGACAGGAGACAAAAGGACAGGTGACTATAGGACAGACAGGGGGACAGGAGACAAAAGGACAGGTGACTATAGGACAGACAGGGGGACAAGAGACAAAAGGACAGGAGATGACTATAGGACAGGAGACAAAAGGACAGGAGACTATAGGACAGAAAGGGGGACAGGAGACAAAAGGACAGGAGACAAAAGGACAGGTGACTATAGGACAGACAGGGGATTAGGAGACATGAGGACAAACAGGAGGGAGGACACATGTGAGACGTGCAGGACATGAAAGACAGAGGCCTGAGAGCCAGACTGTAAAGCCCTGATAACAGAACAGGCCATAGAGATTTATCATGTCTCCTGTGACTGTGTGAACTCCCTCACCTCTCTCATGGACTCGGCTCATTTTCTTTTTTTTACAGTGGGAAAATAAAGTCATCATAAAATCAAGTAGCCACAATGTCAACCACGAATATTTGTAAGTTTAACAAACGCTAAAACGACTCTTTTCCCAGATTTAGAAAGTTAAGGGAGTGTTTTAACCTGATCAAAAATTTGGACAGTCCATCTCCCTGCTTATACTGTAGTTTTTTGCAGTTTTTGTTTAAATGTATACAGACACTACATGCTGATACAAGAAAAATGTGAGAAAATAGAACAATTCTGAAAATTTTTGTTTGTTTTTCTGTAAGTTTTTTTTTTTTTTTGAGAACTTTAATATGCACTTTAAATTATTTTGAAATCTGTACTAAAAAGGGACTCAGGGACTGCAGA
Organism: Odontamblyopus lacepedii; assembly: GCA_034769755.1. NCBI lineage: Eukaryota > Metazoa > Chordata > Actinopteri > Gobiiformes > Gobiidae > Odontamblyopus > Odontamblyopus lacepedii. The sequence continues at coordinate 13,085,402 of CM068354.1, forward strand.
TGGAAACTATAGGGGTGTAAGAAAGAATCGATTCAGTGATATATCGTGATACTTCATTGCACAATTCTTGAATCAATTCAAAATGCATCTGAATCAATTTTTTAGATATTTTTAACTAAAATTCATTAGTTGCAATCACTGTTCTCATGATTCAAAAAAGGTACTAATTTATATTTCATACAGTTTTATTCTCGTGAAGGTGCAGTTGACAATATTATTAGAATTATTGATAAATTGGAATATATAATCCGTCGTTTTAGGATTGGGATATATCGTGATATGACTCGTGACATGCATATCATGATATGTATCATATCGTCAGACTCAAGGCACTGCACACCCCCACAAGTTATTTAGCTATAATCTGATCTGGAACCCCTCTGTTTTCTATAAGCTTAGTGTCTCTGTACCTTATCCCTCCAAATAAAGACTAAACTAAACTAGGGTGACCAGAATTTCAAAATAAAAACTGGGACATCTCCGGTTTATTAGTGGTTGGTAATAATAAAATTGTGAAACGAGTGCATAGTTAAGGAAATTTGTTACACGGAGACCATTCCATGTGAATCTGTACAGTCACATTTTCTTTGTGTTTTGGTTGTTTTTAAGCAGCTTTTCTGTATTTTACCTAAACATGAGAATGTCTGCCTCTCTTTACTGTTGGCAGGGATCAGATTGGTCAAAAACAGAGACACCAGGGACATTTTTTGTATAAAACTGGGACAAATCAGTGGTTTTGGCTAAATCTGCTGGGACAGGGGACACAGGGCTCAAAACTGGGACAATCCTGGGTAAACAGGGACGTCTGGTCACCCTAAACTAAACTATTTCACACTGTCATACTTATTTGACATGATCAAACGCACATGAACTCAAATGGCCTGGTGGACTTGTCTCTGACCTGAGACTGTGACAGCACGTCCACAGACAGAGGTCAAGAGACAGAGGAGAGATAGAGTCACAGAGACACCCGGGCGATGGAGGCAGACACAAAGCGGCGAAACATGAGAGACAAGCCAGACAGCCGAGACAGCACCGCATGAAAGTGAGTGAGGAAGACTGACACGCCGAAGAGCGCCGGCCACCGAGGGACCCACGCACACCGCTTAACACACGGCTAACCGCTAGCAGCTACACTGTCACCAAACAAGCCCATACACACACCCACATACTCACACACACACAACGCAACGCTTCACTCCATTCTTCTGATGGAGATAAGATGTATAAATTATGAGCAGCTGACAAAGTGTACTCCAATGCCGGCGGCGCGTCATCCATCAGCGTCCCCGTGTGTCAGCAGGTAACTGACGTGGGCCCCCGAGGCATGGGCCCCTCTCAGGTGTCTGAAAACTGTGTGTGTGTGTGTGTGTGTGTGTTTGAAAAGGAGGGAGCGAACAGCTGATTCAGACCTGACTGTGAGCGTGGGGAAAGAGAGGAAGAGGAGAGAGAGGGGAAAGAAAAGTGTATAGTTGCACAAACCTCGACAAAAACAAGTGGAGTGGTTGTGTTTGAAGTCTTCACTGTTGTAGCTGGGGGTTGTGTGAAGTGCTGATGTGCTCAAGTAGAGTCAGAGCGGCTGTTGTAAACTTTACCAGGGTTACAGCTATAATTACATAAGTTTGATGTTTAGACAAAGAATAAAGAAGGAAGTCACTGGAATTTGAAGCTGCAATTTTATGTCAAGAGGCCACAACATAATAAGAAAACTGACTATACAGTAGAGCTGTTAAGTGATGATGTTACGTGCAGGTCCAACCAGAAATTCCACCGCAGATTTCAAGCTTTATTTTTATTCCTTATTCATCAAACACGAGACCATTTCAAAAACATAGACTTAACCACAATATCAATCAAATATGTAAGAAATGTAGTAATAATCTACCATAACATAGGATTACCAGTGTCTATATCTCCCTAAGGCCCTGTTCACACTAGTATGTATTCGAGTTGTTTTCATTGCAGATGCAGCGTTCGTCCACATTAACCCGATGGAAAATGGCTCCAGAGACGGAACGGTCTGGAGACGCTAGCTCCCAAGTATTCACCTGAGCACAGATCTGATCCGGTGCTGTGTGGACGCATTAAAACGGTGATACGCTGACGTAGTTGCCGTAGTTGCTCTAGTTACCGTCCTTATTGGACCACATCACTGTGACTTGCACCTTTCTGATTCGCTGGGTTCGTGACATCGGGCATGTGACGCTATTACGGAAAACAGTTTAAACAAACCCTTGACAAATGGGAAATAGCGTCGTCTCGAAATCGGCTGATGCAACTTCCATAGAACTACGGCAACTTCAGATATGGTGCAAATCGTTTCCAATACGGTGATACAGAGATACAGTGATTCGTTTCAGTGTAAACGTAACCTAAGCACTGAACTAACTAATCAATCCTAACACCTCGCTTATTACCTCAGCCTCCATCATAGGTTTTTTGTCACAGTTATACTTGCAGATCCATGTTTATAACCTTGTTAGCTTTAAATGACTGCAATCTTTTTTATATGTGAGATGTGTGTCGCTAAAAAAGAACTTGTATTCATGTTTATTGTTTTCAATCATTCGAACTGTGATTTGCACCGCCAACTATGTTTGCATGTCTGCATTGTCCCTACAAAAATAAATCACTGAAATAACTGAAATGAAGTAACTGAGTATTGTTTAGAAAGTTGTTGCCTCCATAGCAAAGTTAGGTTGGCGCAGAGAATACCTTTACCAAAATGGGGTTAAGCTACACCAATGTGACCCATTTCCTACTGATTAACTTTCATTATGTGAAATGGTTTGAAAGTGTGTCTTAAAAACTTGAAAACTTCATAGAATTAGTTTTCTTTTGATTGGTATCTACCTTTAATTCCCTATTCATTTGCACACTTGAAAATCAAACAAAATAGTAGACATTTATACTGGTCAAATTCAGAAAAGTACACTCAAGTTTCTCCATCTCTCTTCCATCTTCCATCAATCATTCCTACTCTCTATGTGACCCTAGCAACAACTTTCAGGCGAGAATCCCCAAATTATCCGAACCAAAAATCCACTAAACAGTGAAGTGAGCTGTGCTTAGAAGAACTCGCCAGTCAAGTTTAGGTGAGGATAAATATTTGGAGAAACGCTTCAAATCAAAACAGCAATTCCTTGCGGACACATCAGCCTTAAAAACCTCCAAGTGCAAAATTACACAAGGTTTGCGTGAACGGCCCAGAGCAGGTAGCTTGCGTACAATATCGATCTGTTGACTTTGAGCTTACTTCAAGACACAGCAAGAAAACCAGCAACATTCTGGTTCTCCCGTGGGGCCCTAACAGACGGGGGCCTGTCATGTTTTTGGGTGATGGGCTGAAAGACTAGAGGCGTCCGGGAGCAGCGGGCTTTTCCTTCCCCCCGTAAACAAACCTCTGAACACAGACAGTTCCTACTCCGCCGTGACAGCCAGAAGACGAGACAGCCAGAAGACGAGACATGTTTCGAGAAGAGAGTGACGCGAGAAGGACAGAGGGCATCGCCGGTTCTCAGACAGGCTTTTAAGGCGAACATTTTTGGATCCCTTCATGAATTATGTAGAAGCGCCATTAGCTTTAGTTAGAGGTATCAATGATGCTATTGTCTTTAAGGGGTAACTCCGCGGATACTCTATCTTCGTCGGGGAAAGAAAGATGTCTGGAATTCAGCTGACAAAAGCGCTCAGTCGTGGTGAAATCTGATGAGTCTGACAGGATGTAGTCTATATTCTCTTACAGGGAGGAGATTGGTGGACAAGTAGTTCCTTTAAGACCAGGTGTGATGGGAGATGGAGCGCAGCCTATGTCTCCAGTTACCCCAGAGATGCCTGCTCGTGTCGCTTGTCCTGAACAGCACCAGGGCAGTTGGCAGGGAGGAGGTGCCCCGTGTGCCCACCCATCTGCCTGGTACAAGGATACAGCAGATCAGGTGACATCACAGAACACCTATTATCAGATCATATTAAATGTCTGGGTTACAAGTGCACAGCTTTACCTGATAACAGACTAAATGTAGACAGAGGAAAGGCAGTGTGGGCGGTTCATGCACTTTTGTGGTTTGATTTGTGGCAAAGGATTAAGCAAACTTACGAGGCAACTATAAGTCATAGAGTGCTTTCTCTAATGACCTCATGGGATTTTCATAACTTATTTTCATTGTTATCCTCCCCTTTCAGCATTGTATTGCTCTGACATTCGGCCTGCTCTTGCCTGCTTTTATGCTTTTACTTTGGTACTTGTAAGATCATTTGTAAATGTGTATAAGTATGCATAGTATTACATTATAAATTTAGATTTTCTGACTAGCCATATGTTGCATTTTCAGTTTAAAAGGTGTTATATTACACAAACTTGATTCTTGTGAGTTTTAAGCCATGTCTCCTCAAAAACATACTTGGAGTTGTGTTTTTTACTCACATGTTTGAATAATTCTGGTTTATTACTGTGTCTACATCCCCAAAGCTCAAAATGCTCTGTTCAAGTTAACAGCTCCCTTTTACCTTAAGTAGATTCAGTAGAGATCGGCAATTCCAGGTTTGAAATCATCCAAATGATTTTAGTGAAGGTGTAGGCTGTTTAAAGACACAGTGGAGCACTTCCTGTACTACATGACATCACAAGATGGACCAGTCTTTTCCATTTGCAAGCCTCAGCCTAAATATGCAGGGTTTAAACATGTGTGAAAGAAACAAAATTCCAGGTAAGTTTGTCGTGACGAAACAACATTATAACATAGATCATAATATGGGCTCTTTAAACCTTCACTAACATTCACGTCATCTCTTTTAGTCCACTAGATGTCATTTACCGTTTTTTGTTTTTTTTCAGAAAACCTTTGAAACTGATACTTAAAAACAGATTTGTCTAAATTCTGTCTAGAAGTGTACTCAAAACGTTATAATCCCTCTTCCTAAGCCTAACCCTAACCCCTTTATGCTAAAGGAAGTGACATAATCCAGAAGGGAAAGTTGCACAGACTCAAGGTTGGTACCAATGGAAGGCGCGTATAAGGAAATGGCGGGGTAGGTCAAGATTTCATCACTCTTTCTCATATGGTTCTTGAGTTATCAACGTAAATTAGGATGATCAAATTGATCATCATGGTTATTACCCCTGTTCCTGTTCCTAACCCCAACCCCAACCCTAACCCTAACCCTAAAATAGGATGCTCAAGTTGATCATCATGGTTATTACCCCTGTTCCTAACCCTAACCCTGACTAATTTTCAACGTGATATCGTCGTGACATAACACATCAGCTTTTTAAATTAAAAAACATTAAATGGAGCAGTTTGAGTGTCAGGATCCAAGTTGCATTTGCGGGGGAGTCGCTGGTTTGTTGACATATCATATCACATTTAAATCAAAAGCCAGATAAATGGTTTTGGTGACAGAAGCTGAGCCAATGTTTGCCCTCGCTATCTTTGTTCTTTCTACACTCACTCCATCACAGACAAAGCGGTGGTTATAGCCGCTTTGACAGTAGAATACAATTAAAATGACTTACTAATGGTGACTAACTCTCTTGGGCTCTTTCATGACTGACCTTAAATCTTACCAAACACACTGTACACATGAGTCAAGCCTATTTTGGAACAAGGCTACTCAGACCTGTCATCTCCAATGCCAACTGCAAGCAGAAACAAAATTAGACAGTCAGGAGGTTAACGCGCCGTTTGAAACATTTCGATAAAAACAGCTCATTTGATGTTGTTGAAGTTTTGTTTTAAAACTAATCAGGTAGATTTCCAGCATTTCTACCAAGGGGTGTGCAAAAATATGAAAAAAAAGAAGAAAAAATCAATATATTGTGATACTAAATTTGGTGATACAGTATCGTTTTGTGGGCTGATGTATTGATATAGTATTTTTTGGGATCTTTTAGAAGTTTTTTGTGACTACACTACAATTTTGTTACTTATATTTAGTGGAAGGAAACTAAAAGAAAAAATATATGTGTATTTTTGAACTTGACTGACTGATAATGTTTATTTGTCTAGTGTTTTTGTGTGTGTACGTGACGAGTGTGGAGAGAGGAGTGGGTTGTAAGAGTTTTTTTTCCATTTTTGTATAATTTCAAAAAAGAAAAAGGATGTATTTCATATTGACTTTGCACAAGTGGTTTAACAATGGAAAATTGTTGCTAAAATGTATTTCGTTCTTTAAAAAATGCACTAGATCACAGAGTATCGTGACATCGTATCGTGAGCCATGTATCGAGTATCGTATCAAATCGTTAGGGACCCTATGATTCCCAACCCTAATTTCGACAAGACAAATAGTGAAACCAAAGCAAGTATCAATGGCTGCCAATTGCTAATAGCCCGTCTGAATGATGGATGAGAGCTGTTCGAGTGTTACTTGACCCCGGTGACACCGCGGTGACCTCTGGCACACCCTGGTCATTCTTTCACGTAACCACATTTAAACAAGTACAGCGGGCTAGCTTTGTTCCAGGTCCACTCCAGCCTTGTGCTTTATAGACGCCATTTCTACCTCCATTTGCATATAGGTCTATTCAGAGCTTAAGAGTAGAGGTATGGGAGTAAAATGGCTCTCAACCAGTGGGAACATAAGTACAAGAGGCTATTGAGGAAGGTTGTTATAGGGAAGGGCAGAGATGATGGTGGGATTGGAAAAGTAGAGAGGGATATGGATTTTACAAGTGCTGCATGTTCCGAGGGGTACTTGAGATCTATATGTGACAAAAGGGCTGGACTGTTTGTGGAGTGGGACAAAGAATACAGTGAGTAGTTTACTTTTGTGGAGAGAGATTATAAATGTTTCTGAAAATGTAAGTGGATATCTTTGTGATAGGTCCTTATTGTTCATTAGATTGTGAGCATAATTTATTACTTTAAAAGACAGTGTTGATTCATACAAATGTTTAATATTTGAATGACTGTACTGAATTGTAAGTCAACCTGCCTATTCAAGTCTATTGTGTTCGAAAGATGTTTTTGGGGGTTAGGGTCGTTTTTCTGTTTTCTGTTAGCAATCTAAGTACAATTTATTATCAGAAGAGGTTATAGCTATTGTTTTCTATACAATTCAGAAATCACATTTTTACATATCTTTCAGACTATTTTTGAAAAAGTTTATTCTGTTATGAAAATACAAATCTCTTAAAGGGTAACTCTGGCATGTTTAAAGCTAAAGTCCATTGCTAGAGGTGGTCAAATACTGTCAGAAGCCAAAAAACAGCACAGATCAGTGTTGCCTTGGTGGAGATCTCGCTGTGGCAGTGAGCAACAACCTAGTGTAGTGAATTGGGCAAGTTCTTAGCTTCCATGTAAAACGCCAATTTGCACTGAAGAAGCTTAATACCACTTTCTAACCCATCTTACAACAGCCACGAGTCTAACAAACAAAATGCTCTGCCTGGCTCACTCATTAGTGTCTGGAAACATTATAAAACAACTTTATAAGCAGCCTTAGACTTACTTTTGTCAATTTCCCACTGCTCATGCGAAAGCCCAAAAGACTCGATCGCCGACTCCAGTGGCGGCGAGCGGCTCGAACCGCCAGAAGCAACAAGTGAGAATCGACTATTGACAATGAAAAACAATAGAAACTGAAAGTTGTTGAAAGAAAATGGTTCGGGAATGTATTTTTAAACGTTTTTCAAAAAATATAATTCACTCATAAATAAATGGGATTAGAAACGACATCGGTGATCAAGTCTTTTGGGCTTTTGTATGTGCAGTAGGAAATCAACAAAGGTGAGGCTAAGGCTGCTTATAAAGTTGTTTTATAACATTTCCAGACACTAATGAGTAAGCCATGCAGACCGTTTTGTTTGTTAGACTCGTGGTTATGTTGTAAAATGGGTTAGAAAGTGGTGTTAAGCTTCTTCAATGTGCAAATTGGCATTTTACATGTAAGCTAAGAACTTGCCCAATTCACTACGCTAGCCTAGGTAACACTGATCTGTGCCGTTTTTTGGCTTCTGACAGAATTCGACCACCTCTAACAATGGACTTTAGCTTCAAACATGCCGGAGTTCCCCTTTAAGTGTCCGGACACCATCCAATCTTGAATGGGATATTGAATGTGCAAATTCAAAAACTAAAATTTTATGTCTTTACAATAGCAGTCCCCAACCTTTTTTCTCATAAGGGCCAGTACTTTTTAACTGTCTTAAACATGAGGAAACAGAGCTAATTCATTTTGCAGTGGTCGAGCATCCTAATTATTCACTGCAATGAGCTTTTCTCAACTTTCAGAGCTCAACACGGTAAAGCTAAGAACAACTAGCATGTTAACAAGCCTTTAACATAAGATTTGTTTCAAGTATCAACGTAACATACATTTTTAAAGGTGATCTTTTGCGTATATTTCCTCTCACTGTGTTCTCAGAGGCACACATTTACATAAAGCTGAATGTGCTCCTGCCACACAAGTGCTCATTTTGTCCACTAGGCAGCTGTACTAACAAACGAATGAGTAAATAAGCTTACATCATGAGCTATGGAACTTAATAGGCCATTTATTACCGCCAGTGACGTGTTATTTTAAGGAAATGATGGACACAATACAGACATGTACTCTACTGTCCATGACACAATGCACAATGAAAACAAACTTAAAACTAAATAAACTTCTCATTTCTTTCAATGGCATTTTTCAAACTACTCGGAAAGCTCCCTGATTGACTGTTTACACTAGCCGTAATGAAGCCTTTCTGTTTGACTGCTCTGTACCAACAAATCTGAGCACTATAAATCATTCCCAACATGTTTTTTCTACATGAAAGGCTCTCCTTAGGCTAAATGCGTGTGGTGCTAATATTATTGAAATGCTCCGCTCCCACTCTGTCACCTGGGTGTGAGGCTCCTGACAGCCTAAGCCCTTAATGCAGCACATTTGACTGCTTAATCCGGTGAAAAAGCGCCTCCTTTTGTCTGCCGGGGTGGAAAGGTCGCGCCGAGGGCCTGGCTTCCTTCAAAAACCTTACAGTGAGTATTCCTACGCCGATCGCCTATAACCAAAACATGCTATCTGCCTTCACGACTGGCCGACCTGCCTCGGTAGCGCCCGCGTGCATGGAGGTGTCAGAGCTACCTGTCTGAGCAGCTCCCCACTCGCCTGACCCGTACATAGCCCTTGGGGACATTAATTATAGAGCAGGAGACTTGTTGAGAGGAAAGAGGCAGCGTATACAGGCACACAGACAGACAGTCGGAGAGGAGGTAGAGATAAATGCGCAGATGTTGTTACAGGGGCTGTCATGGCGGCGCACACAGGTGATGGCGAGGCTTCACTCGATCAGGTTACCCATTCATCACCGGGGCAGGAGCGGAGGTGCTGTGCGGGTTTGGGAGAGCAACCAGGGGGACTAGCTTTCTCACATGGATTACACTTGAAACTTGGCTGTCACTAGGTGGGAATTTATGGAGGTGTTTGTAAAGGATATATTTCATTTTGTTGAAAATAGAGTCAAAAGTACACAAAAGGCGTAACAATAATCCCTGGCTTCAAAATCTCAAATCTGTGTTTATTGTGTTATTCATAATGGTATAAACTGCATGACAATGACTCATGTGAGTGACTCAGTGATTAATGATGGACACAGAAGCCGCCGGCTCAAGGCTGGGAGGTAGACATATCTCTGTTACTCAGCCCTAGGGCAGCTGTGGCTATAGTGACTTGTCACTTAATGTTGCCCATGTAGAAAACCAGGTAGGGCTATGGACAAAAAACATTTTGTGTACCAAGTTTTTTTGCTTCTTAGTTAAAGTTCATGTAGCTTTTCTAATGGAACATATATCATGTGTACTGCATGGAGCTGTTACTGCTTTGCCGTGAAAGTTCCACAGTAATAATAATAATAATAATATGTCTTTCTTTAGGTTTACAAAGTGCTGTACAAGCAGTAAAGAACAATAAAAAGAATCCATCAGAATCCAGCATACAAAACAATGAGGCAATCAATTCAGTTAATTAGAATCAATAAGTTAATAAAACAGAATAAAAATAAATAGGGAATAAAATCTATCTTAAACCAGCTAAAAGAAGGCCAACCGATAAAAATGAGTTTTAAGAAGGAATTTCAAAGATGATACTGTTGGTGCGAGCCTTATTTCCTCAGGCAGGTCATTGCAAAGCCGAGTCTCGTACTGGTTTAAAGTTCTGAAATGTAACTTGGTGTATGACCTAAACGAGCTTTCAAAGTGATAAGTAACATCTTAAAATCAATTCTAAAACACACAGGCAGCCAGTGAAGGGAAGCTAAAATACAGGAAATGTGTTGATGTCTCTTAAAACCTTTAGCATTAAACATATTTATTCTGCATTTATTCAGTTTCTTGTATAGGTATTGACCAGAAATACCTTCATTCTTACTTTGAATGGGGTCTCCTCTCCACAGATCTGAATTGTAACTTGTCCTGTTGGTTTCAGATCATACTGTGGATCATATAGAAATAACACCACCACACCTCCACTGGAAAAGTTACAAAGTGCACCTTTAAGTTGACTTTAAGCACAGTATAATTCAGTTTTCTCGTGTTGGCTTATGAGAATGTCAAATGAGTTCAAGAGCTGTCTGACAAGTATTGGACCAATATAAACTGATTCGTGACTATGCCATTTCAAAATCCTGACCAACACTGTGAAATAAAGTCTAAAAGTGCACTTTCCCCATGCGTGTGGAAACTGTATCTGTAACATCCAGTCATGGCCTTGTGTAAAAGCGCCCAAAGACAGGAAGGAGAAAGATGAATGGTGTAGTTATTAAAAGTGTCACTGTAAATCTATGCCCGGCTGTCAGACGTGAAATATTAGAGCGTGTCACTGTGAAGTATTGTTTCCCTGTTATTATCGGAGACTTGAAAGCAGCGTGCAACCTAAAACCAGATCTTCTATTTGTGTGTGTCCCTGCCGGATCTGTGATAAGGCGTCATGGCTGCTCTGGAGAAGCTGTCCGGACGCCACGGTAACTGCCACGACGTGATCACAGCCCGATGTCCAAACAAATGTCTTCTTCCCCCACACATTAGCGCACGAGATTAGACCAGCGTGGGTCACCTGATTCCCCAAACATCTCCTCAGCTCCTGTTTCTAATGGATTTCACAAAACACAGAGAGGTCAGCTTGTTTGAAGGTTACCCCTGTCTGCGAATCAAAATAAATATGATTCAGGAGTACGGTTCTGTGTCAGCCCGCTGTCTTAATGATGCCAAGTTAACACATACTAAATAACAGTGTCTCCCCAAGCGCTGACAGCCTCAGAAATAATTGACCAGCATGCTCCAAACTGAGACGCAGTAGGCAGAGAATTCAATCCAGCGGCTGACAGGACCCATTGAGCGTGTCACCAGATTTTGCATTATACACAAAGCAATGTCAGGTCACGGATGCGGCCTCCTGCTAGTTATTTGTGAGGCTAAATTACCTGGCTTTCCATAATATAGTCTAGTTAACTAATTCCCTGACAGCGCAGTGTCTCATAAAAGCTCTCAGATTTACTAGCTGTCAAAAGCATGATGGACTGTTTTTTTCTCCTCTGAATGCTTGGCAGCTCCTCCACTAAGAGCTCATATTCGATATCGTCTCTCCGAGCGTCCAGGACATCTCTAATTCCAGACATGGCTGAAAATGAACAAAAACGAAACATAACCTTATTATGTTTGAAGGCTACCAGCAGTGTGTCATTTCATCCACAAGTTCCCATGCACAAAAAAACACGAGCGCTGGGGGGGTAGTTACGCGCCGTTCTGAGGCTCTTCTTTGCGAAAGGAAGCAGGCAAATCCATTCTCCGTTCTCCTATGCAGCCTTCTGTGCGATGACAGGCACACATAGGCCCGTGTACAGTGTCCTGTTGAGTTGTTGTTATACATGTGTAAATCATTCACTTTCTGTCAGGATCGACGCTCCAAACACAATAGCTCACCTCACCATCGGGGTCACGGAGAAACCGGATCTCCACGCAGCGGACAAAGCGCAGATTTTACCTGTGCGATCTGCCACTGATAGCGACAAAGACAAAAAAAAAAGACAAAAGCGCGATGACGGCGTGAAGACTTGCCTTAAAGCTATATCGTGCGGGTTGAACAATGCGCCAACTCGCGAAAACCTTCCTCCCCCGCACGGAGTTCTGTTCTTCAACAAAGTTCACAATGGTGTTCCAAGGTCTGCCTACCCTTTCCTTTCTTCTCTTTCACCAGCTCTGTGTTCGTATGGTGCGGCCTGACAATGACAGTAGGTGGACACGCTAGCTTTCATTACACAAAGTATAAATAGTGTAATCTATCAGGCCTGCCAATCACCATGATTGATTATGGGCTGTCGGGGAGGAGAGTGACACATTAGAAAAGTTTGGTTAACAATGCCAGTGGCTGGTGCAAGGCTGCTGCCACCCATTCCAGTGATTAATGTGTTGTCAGCCTGTAATCCCACACCCACGCTTAATGAGGCAAGAATTTATCATCGCTTCAGAGTGGCAGATGTCAGGGCCAAAAGGAATCCAAGTACCGGGAAACAATATAGTTTTTCCTCTCTTTTTTATGGGTTTGACAAGCTCTAAAAACCACAAAGAGCAATCGAAGTTGAGTAGAAAGACGTTGGGAACTCTGGCTGGGTTCTCTGTTGCGTGTTTATGAAAATGGGAGCTGTTGAAAAGAAGTTTGGACCACCGTTAGCAGTTGTCAACATGCGAGGGGACAATGAGGGGTATGCGTCACGGTGACCTGATACTGGCACAGGGAAAGTCCGGCCATGCTCAGAGGGAACGCGAAAATAAATTGATTGGTGATTTGCCCGACCACTAAGCAGGCTCAAAGGGGGATAGCAATACGATATGCACGATTATGGAAGCCTTTATAAAGACGGGATCTAATGTAACATAACAGAAGTTTTAATAGTGATTTGGACGACGATGAAGTAAGTCTTGGCAATAAGATGATACGGATGAAAAGAATCCTCTATGCACTTTACTGTGTATTAAAAAGGAGACCACAGACCACCAAAGACCATGGGATTATGGGCTTGCTATATTCATTTCAAAACCGCCATGTCGGTCATAAAATGTGAAGTTTGATCATTATTTTGGGAAATATTATTCTTTTGAATTCTATTAAACTAGACACGGTGGATCAGCTACACACAGGGGTGGGACTGTACAATAAACTGCTATATCAAGCTGGATAGGCAAGAACCAACATTGTGAATTTAAAAAGGACTGACAATTTAATCAGAGAAAATAAATCTTGAGATGTAGAATGGAAATAGCACAATATGTCCTAATATTAAAAGTTGTACGGTGCAAGTGGTAAAAGGAAAATAATAAATCTCTTTTCAGTAACCCATATAGATCTTGTATGTAACTTTTCAGGTGAAGGGTCTGCTTGTCATCATGGATACAGTGTCACTTTGCCTAAAATGTTCCACAGAAAAGTTAAGTACATTGCATTACATTACATATATTTCCTGGAGTGTTGAGGGAATGACCAAAAGGCACTTGGAAGTATGACTGTCACCAAATACATGTGCATAGGTTTATGTTTCCATAGGTCTTGTAAGGTTAAGATCCTAGGTTAATTTATTTATTTATTTATTTATTTATTTTTTACTGATACAAGTTAATGGGCGCATATAACTATTTTCTGATCCATATCATAATTAGTGCTGTCAAATGATTAATTAAATTTTTTTTATCAGATTCATCACACTTTAGAATTTTGATTAATCATGATTAATTGCAGTTAATTATTCTTCAAAAAAAGACCAAAATATTTTGACGAAAATGCAATTTATTATCAAAAAGTTATATTATTGACATTTTTCTATTGCTGGTAGTTTTGTTGACAACATTAGAGCGGATGCACTCCGCCAACATTGTTTGTCGTGCTCGGCTTGTTCATCGCTGCAATATCTGCAAGCTACCTTAGTTTTATCTAAAGTCGCATATGGACAGACCTGATCACTGACCTAATAACATGCACTGTATTTCAGGTCACCATCTGCGCTTTCCATAGAGAAGCATGTGCATTCAAAATAAATTGTGTGATTAATCTGTGTTAAAAAAAAGTGCCTTTTTTTTTTTAGGATTAATCGCATGTGTTAATGTGGTAACGTTGACAGCCCCAATTACAATGATTAGAATGTTGTTTTCTCATCACAAACATGTGTTTTGTTTCATTCACACATGTTTAACACACACCAACTACCACTTCATGACATCATAAGGTGGAACAGAGCATTTTAAGCTTAGACATGTAAACAGACTCATAATGAAGAGTTGCTCAAACATGTGTGAACGAAACAAAACACAACTCCAGTTATATTTTTGAGGATGCAGCAACATCCTGGACACAACTTTGCACAATATTTGACCTTTTGAGTTTAAATTTCCAAAACACAGTACTCTGCAGGGACATACTGGTATTCAGGCACAGCAAACGGTAAAACATATGTATGATGACTAGATGACTTTACCACACAAACACAGACGCAATAGGAAAACAACAATTGTACTTTTATATACTGTATACACTGCTTCCCCAACTCCAACTGTACTCCATCTCTCCATCATTAAGTCATAAAAGAAGAAACTAAACTTATTAAAACTTTCATTATTTTCTACAGAATTTGAAAAGTCTATAATTTGTGCTTTCTTAGGGTTTTACACGCTAAGAGAGCCATAAATCATTCCATTCCAAAGAGTAATGGTAACTATTAAACCCAATATTGTTGTCTTTCCAAAGTTCACGTCGCACGGATTTGGAAGTCTGATCCGAAAACAACAACATGCATCTGTGTTATCTAATAAAAATCTGTATTAAAATGCGACTGGCTCCCTCACGGCTCACAAGGCCCCGCGTGACAACCTTCTTCAAAGCGCCCTGTAAATGTGAGTGATGAAATTGTGATTAATGCGCTCTGTCAACATCAACTACAACAGACAGCGCAAGCAGTCACTGATCTCTCTGAGTGATTTCAACTTTTTGGCATGCTTCCTCTAACGCCCTGTGGGGTAGAGAGAGGGATCGAAAGAAAGAAAGACGGGAAGAGAGAGAAAGCACGAAGACGATGTGTGGTTTTTTCAGACAAACAAAGAGGGATAAAAAGCAGTAAGCCAGCTGTCTCTCATTAGACTAGCAGCATCTCCCCGTCGCCGCGGAGACCAGAGCGGGGATTAGCTGTGATTGGGCTGATAGGGCCAGGCATCGGGGACGTCGTAAAAGCATCATTTGATAAGTGGAATCATTGACAACATGTCTTTAGTGGCTCTGATGTAGCAGCAGAACTCTCGTCATGTTTGTGGACTGTGGCTTTTCATAAAGTAAACCCAGCTAACTTTTATGGTTTAATGACTCACAAGTACAGCATATACCAGCAATATTTCTTTCATATGTTCAAGTAATTATATCCTGATACCGGAAGATGGAAGAGAGCCACGTCCCACTGCTTTCCAAATCGGACTTTGAAACCAGCGAAATCTCCATTAAAAACGTCTCATAAAAATCAATCCGGGGCTATATATACGTACAAGCCGAAAGCCCAGTGACACGCCAACTCCGTACACTCGATGTTATTGCGCTAATAAAATAACTCCCATTTCGGCAGTTCCAGAATCGAAAAAGTTATATCTTCCGCGGTGCGATTTGTCAAAGTTTATGAAAACTTTATATCAAAATGAGAAAGGGAGACGTCTCATTATGGCTGACCGGACTTGGCGCGTTTTCTGACAGGACTCAAACGGCACCACTAAACACCAGAGACTTCAAGACAACAAATGTCTGAAAGCGCAGGCACTCCTCCTCTGTAGTGTCTGCCAGCACATCCACAGGAAAATCAGTTAATGCAAGATGGCCACTCAAGAGAGGCCCATAAAACGCCCTTACCAAAACAAGTTATTTCTGCCGTGCCAAAGCTGAAGAGAGCATCCATCATATTTGCAGGGGAGGCTGACACGACACACAGGGTCACGCACCACCAGGCCCCAGCCTTTGAAAGAGGCCATAAATCAATCTCGCCTCTATTACTAACTATTAATTCGGCTTTAAAGTTTGACTGTGTTTATGATATACAGGCTCGGGTGATTTATGTCGACATACTGACTCACTCCTTCACTTTCTTTAATTGCTTAGTTTCCAGCTCGTGACCTCGCCGTAACCTCTGCCAATAGCTGCCAGGATGTTTTGAAAGCGCTGGTTCATGCTCAAGTGGTGTGAACTTCAGCACGCCAGAAACTTATTATATGTTTATTTAATGCTGTTGTTTATATTTTATGTATTCAAATAACTGACAGGTCCATTTGTAACTGCTCAAGAGCGGAAGATAAATTCACCTTTATGTGATCTATTATTGCAACCTTAGACTGTGTACATAAATAGAGCTCGCTAGATGCCATGTTCTAAATCGGATGTTAGCATGGGGGTCTTCCAGCTCCATCGACTCTGGCTCCAATTGAATTTACACTAAAGGCCACCACACACTACAGGAGAATTTGCCAGATTTTGCTTGCGATTTCTTCTTACAGAGTTCGTGACCCGACTTTTTATCTTTTGCAATTTTGTCTTTCTGCAATTTTGAAGCCACTGTGTTCCTCGTGTGTGGTGTCAGTGTCACAGTGTAACCACCAAACATCAACAATGTGACGGTAACAGCCGATAAAACAGAGAATCAGAGGCAGAGGAGTGACACAGAGACACAACATACAAACTTGGGATGTAGCAAAAATAAAGACTTTATTACTCACCTAATGTAAAGTGGTACATTTAAAGTGCAGCATCTGATCCACATTATCCATAGAAATTGTCCACCACAAATAATGACATCCAGTCCACAAAACCGCGCTATTAATCCAGTTTGCATTGTTCTTTGAAAGCTAAAAGACTGTGGTTCCTCGTGTGTTTATTTACGCAGACAGCATGTGGTGAAGCTGCAGATTAGCAATACTGACTCTACTTCCTGTGGACTTTATGACTAATCTTTAATGCTTTTAAAAATCATGTATCTGAAGTATTGCACCACATTTCACAAATAATAATAACACAGTTTTGACTTGTATCTAAACTAGAAGTGCAGAGCTCTGATCTTTTGAACACTTAAGAGTCTCAAAGCGACTTGTTTTACTGTAGACAGGAAACAGCTGACGCCATCGTGCTCACAACTTTATATCTTGTGGTCTAAAGTCATATCCCGCTGCAGTCTTTGCGATCGGAGATTTTTAGTCTAATAAGATTGTCCTTGTGTCTGTGGTGTACGCATTTTGTTGCATGTTTAAAAATCGCTTAAGACTGAAAAATCCTGTAGTGTGTGGCGACCTTAAAACATTGTCACCCCTCTCTCTGCAACTGCCGCAGTGAGTCTTGTCATTTTGGTCTTAAAATGTTTGTACTAACCCGCTCTACATGATCCTAGTGTTTTTATTTCACTATTTTATCTGTAAATAGAATCCTATCCCGAATATGAAAGTCAGCTCCAAATTCGCTCCTGTAACTGCTAGCCTCGTGAGCTTCATTTGACTGGAGCTGAAAAATATCATGGAGCAAATATGATGAATTTCCCCTTGAAACGAACATAGCAGAACATAGCGAGAAGCAGAAAGCAGTTATAAACAAGCTTTTGAAGTGGTGTTTTCGGTGGTGTCACACTCCATTAGTCCACGTCTTTATACAGTCTATGATTGCAACACAAAGTACAAGAAGAGTCGGCTGGTTGAATCCAAATATTTAGTCAAAAATCAAGATGAACGACTATCTAAGAATAGATAAATTGAACTAGCTTACATAACTGGGTATATCAAGAATGCAATTTTGGGGAACAACAAAATATAATGACTAATTTCACAAATGCACGTTTGCAATTAAAGACAATGATGATTTTAGATGGAAGTTTAGACTATCCAAGAAAAAGAAAATAATCCATGGGTTTCAGAGTGATGAGGAACTGTTACCATAGCAATTAATCATTCAAAACAAAAACTTCTGGTCCTTAAAATGTTGCCTATACGCAGGAAAACTGAAGCACATGTACACATTATTATTTCTATTTCTAATTTCTATTTCACTTTTGTCTCATGCCCATGAATAAAACCTATACATTTGATCTGTCTGTAATTCTTTTTTTTAACAATAAGTTTCATAAAAAATAACCCACATTTTCACTTTGACCATATCTTAACATAGACATTCTGAAGTTTCTTTCCCAGCCCATGACCCTAGTGCGACCTCAGATTCCAGCTGCCAGTGGGCTTTCAGAGTGCGGTCCCACACTGGTCCAGACTGCTGAGCCAATCCTTCAGCATTCACAACACAGCCCCATACACTCGGATTCTCTGCCTGCCAGACACTGACAGACACCTGGAGAATAAACATGCTCCCTGCCTCCACGCTAGCCCGGCGCTAACCAAACATGTCCAAACTATTACACACAGATGCCTCCACCTCCAGAATATGTTGTTATTAAAAGATGTGGTGATGCGATTTGCAGATAGCGGGGCAGTATGCACGGACAGGCTGACATTAAGCAGAACTTTATGGGCCATTGACGTTATTAAACATAAAACAGACTGGAGTAAGCTTTCGGCTGTAGCCCGGTCCAAATGGTTGTCCTTACTCGCCCTGAATATCCCCATTCAGAAAAATGTCATGGAGCAAATATGATGAATTTACCCTTGAAAGGAACATAGCAGAACATCACGAGAAGCAGAAAGCAGTTATAAACAAGCTTCTGAAATGGTGTTTTTGGTCGTGTTACTGCTACATCCCCAGTTGAGAACCATATTCTTTGAGTTTTCTCGCCGGATGTATTCTTTCGGTGAAAATGATTGGGTAGGCCCGCAGAAGGCACATTGGCAAAGCGCTGTATCGCGAGCTGTTTGTTATGCTGGAGAGCTTCGGGGAGCTCATTACTCTCAAGCACAAGAGATGAACGCCGCCACATACTTTACAGAGAGTGTTTGAGATTTTAAAGGGAGAAATAGCAACAAATAGAGGAACAAGTCGAGCTAGTAGATTTGATTTATCCACACGAGCGGCGCAGAAATGTACAGTGGTGGCAAGACAACAAGGCTATGGGTAAGTCTGTGATGTGGGATTGTACTTTGAGGCATCATGGAGTAATCGGCCTACATCTGCAAAGATCAAAATGCTCTGTTCTACCTTGTGATGTCATGAAGAGGTAGTTTTCAAGTTAACAGCTCCTTTTACCTTCAGTTCAGTAGAATTGGCAGAAATCATCCAAATGAAATGAGCTAGTACCGTATTTTTCAAACTATAAGTCACACGTTTTTTTCAGGGTTTGGGTGGTCCTGCGACTTATACTCAGGTGCGATTTATATATTACATTTTTCACACTGACAGTCCACAAACCAAATATATAAATCGTATATATGAATCATAAATGAAAAAACAAATCATTATATGTTTTTTCATTTTGGTTTTAGAGACAAAGGGGAAGGTTGAGGGAGGTTCATATTAAACTTTGTCGATATCATGCAATGTAAACATCTTTTGATGCTGGTAATTATCTTTGTATTCTTCCAATTGTTATCCAGGTGTTTTATTTCATGAGAGATTGGTGTATAGTTTATTGGGGTCTAATTGTAAATGTATTATTTTTCACTGATATGATTGGTTGATGACTCTTGAGGGTGCAGTGCCTTAACGTACATAAGGGGAGCAGAAGGGGCTGTCCTCATACCTGAGGAAAATCCGGAGGGACCGAAACGTCATATCAATAAAAGAAAAACCAAGAGTGAGACAGTGTATGGGAGTTTTCTTGAAAAACAGCTAAGTGCCTGGCCTCCAACGCACCTGTCGTCCAGTCAGGTGTGCAGAGTCTACACAGATACGGTTTTAGAGACAAATAATAAAGAAAAGAGTTGTTTTTTTTCTTATTTTTGTTTCTATATTGAAAATACAAATGAACGAATGATACATGGATTGTTCTCTACTGGGTTGTTTTTATCACTATAACTTCTAAAATTTGCCTTTCAAGATGAAATGTTGGTTCTTGGTCTCTGATTTTATAAAATTAATTTCCCCCAAAAAGTGCGACTTATAGTCCAGTGCGACTTATAGTCAAGACAACAAGGCTATGGATAAGTCAGTGATTTGGTATTGCACTTTGAGGCATCATGAAGTAATCGCAATGTGTGTAGCATGTGTTTGGTGAAGGCGGATAGCTAGAGGCTGTATACACTGTTGTCAATAGACTTAGATTAAAGTGACCAGTTAGAATGACGCATCAGCCAATCAGATTTGTCTCCTGTGACCTAAGGGGGAGTTGGACCTCTCCTGACATTTTATTGGTTAATATGGTTTATAGAGAAAGACAGACCACATGAGCACACGTGGTAGATGTTTAGTTGCAAGTATCTTTTATAAACTTTCATTATAAATCCTTTTTTTGTGATCAACTAATAAAGTGTTAAAGGTCCTATATTACACAAAATGACTCTTGTGAGCTTTAAGACCTGTTAGAATGTCGTTACCTCATCAAAAACATACCCAGAGTTGTGTTTTGTTTCATTCACACATGTTTGAATAATTCTGGTTTATTAGACTGTCTACATCTCCATCGGCAATTCCGGGAGTGAAATCATCCCAAATGACTGTTATGAAGGAGTATGGACATTAAAACAGTGAAGCACTTCATTTATTACTACATGACATCACAAGGTGGACCAGAGTGTTTTCAGTTTGAGAGAGCTCAGTCTAAATATGCAGAGTTTGAGATTTATGTGTGAATGAAAAAAACAAGTCCGGGTATGTTTTTGATGAGGAAACATAACATACATCAGAAAATAGAATAATATGAATTCTTTAAAGATGTTTTCAAGATCGATATGATACTTTGCTAAACTAACTTTTTAGTTTGTAAAAGGGGCTGTACACTATTTTAATTGTAAAATGTAAAAATTAAATCACTGTGTGCTGTCTGAGAACTTTTATCGTACACGTGTGTTCAATCAATCAAACTTTATTTATAGAGCGCTTTTCACACAAAAACGCAACACAAAGCGCTTTACAGTGATTAAAAAAGAACAAGATAAACAGGTGAGTCTAGAGATTACTATCTGTGACAATCCCACATAAAGCTAAACTAAATAAGCAAGTCTAACTGTGACCTTTATTTACTACTAACTGAAACAGGAAACTATGAGATTACTACCGTGACATACTATCTTTCATAACTCTTTCTATCTACATTTTGCTTACAAACCAAAAAAAAAAAAAATTGAACCACTAATACAGATTTTGGTCGACACCGTTGAGCGATTAATCGACTAAAGATGTACAGCCCTAGTGCTTTGAGTACCAATACAGGCAGAAAAAACGCAGTATAAGTTTACCAAACAGTAGACAAAACTCCTGACTGTAAAGATTTTAAGTGTAACATAAAATCACAGAGAGAAAAAGCCACAGCCTCGGATCACATAATGCACAATCACGGCCCTAAAAGCTGCCGTCTCTGTTTGGATTCGAACGGCAAACTCAAAATGAAGCGCTGTCTGCTGCCGTCTCAAACAGGTTAGTGTCCGGGCAGCGCCAAACAGAAGTGAAAAGATCCACTTGAGGACTTTCCTGGCTCTGTCACCACCAATCTCCCTGAAGAAGCCTTAGCCTGTGTGCAAAGGCTCATGGGACGGGCAGCTGGCTCGAACCGCCGCGCCAATAGTCTGCTTTACATTATACGCACCGGGATGTGGGCTAGAGAGAAAAAATGGGTGTGCATGCTCCAAAAAATCAAGAGGGATACATCAGTGGAGCGAAATCGAAGTGACACGCGAGAAGCACTTATACTCGCTGACGTCGCTAACCGGCTCAAACCGTGGAGGTACTTTATCCTGTGTGAGAGGCAAGAGGTAAATGTTATTCTACAGGGAGCCCGTTTTTCTACAAACTTAAGGATGTGCAAATAGAAAGCGGTGTACTGGTGTTTTGATAGACAAGGCCAGTTAAAACCGAGGCTTCGACAGCATAATATAGACCTAGAGAAGTTCAAAATCGCTCCAAATAAGGCACGCCATGTATTTTCCAAAAGCCCTCGCGCAGTTGAAATGGTTTTATGTGGTTTAGCGCCATTTGGTTCCATGACCTCTTAGTCCTCAAAGAGAATTATCACATTATAGGATTCCAACACGCCCAATTTCCCAAAATACAGCTCAAGGCTTTCACAGGCGGAATCTGCTTAGTGTTGTGGTCTGGAGGAAAGTACTTCAATGGCTGTGGATGAGTTGTTTCTTGTTTACTTCAGGTATTTATATTTGTTGCCTGTTCTAAGCCTGTGCCTTGGCTGCTGTACAGTTGTCATTATGTGTCCCCTCTTCTCAGAAATGTGATAAAACCTAAGCCAAACACACAAAATGGCTTGCTTACACATGCGGGGAACAGCAGAACTTCGAGAAAACAGTGCGTTGTCAGCAACTTGGAGCCTCCGAGCCATAAATGGATGAACAGTTTATGTAGTAAAGAAATCAGCAAGTTGGGTTTATTCAACTGAGACTTGGTTATAGAGTTTTTACTAATTGTGCACACAGTTTTTACTAGATAACTTACAAAAATATATTTAGAATCCTCTCTTTTTAGATCCATCCAAATGTGATCATAGTGAGTGGCTAAAATTCTATTTGCACATTGTTAGTTTATATGTAAGTAAATACACCTATATCTTATCTTCTCTTTTATAATATTAATAATGTTTTATTAGTTGTAAAAAAAAATAAAAAAAGTGAAATAGGGACTGTATGTGGCAAATTTTACTTAAAACTGACTCTTGTGAGTTTTAAGTCATGTTATAATGTTACCTCCACAAAAACATTTCTGGAGTTGTGTTTTGTTTCATTCACGTGTTAGTCTGGCTACATTTTCTGTACTCATAATGCTCTAGTTTTTTTCTTTTCTCTGCTTTTCTTTTTTATTTCATTTGCAACATACAACATGTAAGTAAATACACCTATATCTTCTCTTCTCTTTTATAATATTAATAATGTTTTATTAGTTGTAAAAAAAAAAAAAAAAAAAAAAAGTCAAATAGGGAGTGTAAGTGGTATAATGCAATGTAAAGAAATGTAAAGACAATTCTATCTATACTTGTAAATGTTCTTGGATAAAGGCGGTGATAGCTGGTAGGATTTGTGTTGAATTTGAAACACATTATTTTGACTTCATATAATTCAAAACGTACAAGCAAAATCATCCATCACATGTGGAAGACACAAGGACATGTGTCTTACTATTTGGACCATATCAATTCTCAGTCAGTCCCAGCTAGGATGGGTTGTACTCTGGACAATGGCAAATTTTGCTTTAAAATAATATTACTCAAATAAAAGTACCATAAAAAGTGAGTAGGAGTCCAAGAAATTACTCAAGTAAGAGAAATGTCTGATTTATAATGTGAGTATATAATAAAGTTGATTTAATTGAGAACAAAAATATTCAGTAATGCACGAAATGTGTATAGACAAACAAAAAAACAAAATCAAATCTGAAGGAGCAAACACAAAAGTTCAGATAATGTAATCTTATCAGCATAAAGCTTTTGACGTTTGCAAACACTCACAGTGGGAAGAGTGACGTAAACATGCACTCAAGTACTTAAAACTAAATATTATGATCAAACTAAATATTATTCAAGTGGGCGTAAAAGTACGCAACACGAAAACTACTCCAAGAAGAACAATGGCTTTAAAAAGTGCACGCTCCCAGTGCTTTTACACTCTCACATGAACTTCCAAGAAAACTCCTGGTAACATAAGGACAAGTTGATCGAATCTTCGTGTAAACATATTTGGATGCGCAATAAAAGCCCCAATATGTTTTGCATCTGTGTTTTGTCTGCCGAATCGCAAAAGCGTAACTTCTATCTAAAAATAAATGAATGTATGTCTCCTGTCCACTTTCCACTCCCAGTCTCTGTGTGAGTGCTTCTTTCACTACAAACCACCGCTCGCTGTCTGGATGTGATTTAGCCGACAGGGAAAACACTGTAAACGTATGAAAAGTTATGGCGTTCATATAGTTGGAGGAGCGAGGGAGCTTTATCAGAACCACGTGGAGCTCCCAGTGCCAGGGCGTAATGGCATGATTGAAAAGGAGTTTAAACTATGGTCACAACCCACTCAAAACTGACTCTACAGAGGTCTCCAAAGTTCAGCCCTGTCTCTCTCCTCCCTCACATTAACTGTTCCAATATGTACATCATGCACGGGGAGGCATCTGACAGAAACGGGGCTATTTCTCCAGATTGATGGCGTCATGAGCGGGCATGGATCACGGTTGCTATGGTTCCAATTTATCTACAGTAAACAGTAGGGGAGATTTGTCATTTTGGATTTTAGAGGGAAAAAAGACCGCAGTGGAAAAACAACTGTCAAACACACAAGTGCAAGTCAAATACTGTCATGAATAAGCTATTATATTGCGTTTCTCTATTCCGATACAGGGCCTAATTGAGACTCAAATGTTAGCACTAGTGACAGCCAGACCACTAATTACCACTCTTTGTAATGGAGCAAATGGGATCAGCGGTAAGAGGAGCTACTGTTATGAACAACACCTCGCGAGCAGCAAACACAAATATCTAATTATACCATCATGTTTTGTACTTTCTAGTGAGTGGACATCTGTACGAGAATTTGATGTCATAATTTCAGATGGAAGGTAGGGGCTGTGGAACAAAACAAGAAATCCACATGTTGAACTCTGGTTTGGGTTTGGGGCCACAGTTTTGGCATGTCATGGTTTATTTTAAAGGTGATTGCGTTGTGATTACACTCTGAAGGGGGAGTGACAGCAATGAATACCTCGTAAAAATACTGTATACCGTATTTTTCGGACTATAAGTCACACTTTTTTTCATGGTTTGGCTGGCGACTTATACTCAGGTGAGACTTATATGAAAGATATCAGTTCACATCTAAACATAAATGTAAATATGGGAAACGTACAAACCCGGGAAACTTATATTTGGCGAAAAGCGGAGGATGTTCAAACTGCAATGAAGCAAATAAAAAAGCTAATCGTGGGCTAAAAGACGGATTTAGCTGGAGATGGCAGAGTTGCTCAGAAGTGACACAGAGGATGAAGAATTCAATGGATTTAGTGATTTGGAGTGAGATGGAGAGTTTGGTAAACTTATTCTGTTATGTTGTTTATGCTCTAGTTTTCTGAATAACTGTTCATATGTGACGTAA
Organism: Odontamblyopus lacepedii; assembly: GCA_034769755.1. Taxonomy (NCBI): domain Eukaryota; kingdom Metazoa; phylum Chordata; class Actinopteri; order Gobiiformes; family Gobiidae; genus Odontamblyopus; species Odontamblyopus lacepedii. The sequence goes on from CM068354.1 coordinate 13,110,559, forward strand.
ACCCACCAGACAAATGTTCAGCCTGTTGTGCTCTGTTCTGTTGTTATTACTATAACTTGCCTTTCAAAATGAAATGTCCGTTCTTGGTCTCTGATTTTATAAAATAAATTTCCCCCCAAAACGTATCATCTTATACATGTATTTTTCTCTTCAATACGCTTTTTTTCCCCTTCAGTACACATTTTTGGTGCAACTTATAGTCCAGAGCAAGTTATAGTCCAAAAAATACAGTAGTACCCACTCTTGAAAGGTCCTATATTACGTAAAATTGACTCTTGTGAGTTTTAAGCCATGTTATAATGTTACCTCCACAAAAACATATCTGGAGTTGTGTTTTGTTTCATTCACATGTTAGTCTGTCTACATCTTCTATACTCATAATGTTCTAGTTTTCTCCTTTTTTTTCTTTTTTATTTCATTTGCAACATACAACATGCATACTGACATTAGACAGGACAGGACAATACAATAAGTGCAATATGAAACAAAATGAAACAGATGTTTACACCATCACAGCAGACGAGATGTAAGTTGTGTGTGTTTTTGTGTTGCATACTTTACGCCTACTTGAATAATATTTAGTTAGATCATAATATTTAGTTTTAAGTACTTAAGTGGACATTTTCGTCACTCTTTCCGCTCTGAGTGTTTGCAAACGCCAAAAGTTTTATGCTGATAAGATTACATTATCTGAACTTTATGTTTGCTCCTTCAGATTTGATTGATTGATTTATTGTTTGGTTGTTTTGGGGTTTTTTTTGCATTTATGTCTATACAGTGAAAACCAGATTTTGTGCATCATTGAATATTTTTGTCCTCAATTTAATCAACTTTATTATATACTCACATTATAAATCAGACATGTAAAAGTGTGTATGTATGAGTAAAAGTGATTAGAGCATTAAATCAGCATTAAATATAAATAAATTGTGTATAGTTATGTAGAGATTCTTAAACAATGTATTGGAGGGATAAAATAATACAGATACAAGTGGGGAAGAGGAAGCGGTAGGTAGGGGAACCTAGTTAAGTTTTTTTGGATTAGTGTTTAAGCCTCCTGTTTATTCACGTGCCCAAAAAGCCTTACCTTAAATGACAGTGTAGGCCTTTAGCTTTTGTTCAGTAGAAATGGGCAGTTCTAGGCCTGAAATTATCCAAATGATCTTCCTGAAGGTGTGTGGAGTTTAAAACACAATGAAGCACTTCCTGAGAGAGAAGAACACAGCCTAAATATGCTGGATTTGTGTTTTAAAAATGTGTAAATGAAACAAAACGCTACTCCAGGTATGTTTGTGATGAGGAAACATTATAACAGAGATCAGAAAATAGTGTGAAATGGGCCTTTTAATTTTAAACTATGGTGTATTTACAACGTTGAGATGTCACGTGAACGCAGCACGTTACGGGTCACCCTCCAAATTCCCAAGATGCAGATATACAGTTGACATGCTACTCCTGACTCATAACAAACAGCACAGTGACACAGGCTTACTATAGCTTCACACTTCGCCTCCTAATAAGAGCGAGCCGGAGATCTGCCAAGCCAGCGATTTCATCAAAGCCCCAACCTTTTACTTCGGCGCATACGGAATAAATAACCACCGGCGCTACGTTCAAAGACAATCTGACACAAAACTCCGCGCACAACGTCAACTCCAATCAATGATTATCTGCGCTTTCATCTGAGGCTTTCTACCCCACTGACAGGCTGTGTAAATAAAGTCTCATAAAGTCCTTTTACCCTTGCGATGAGAAAAAAAAGAAAGCTGCAGGTCCTTGGTTTCTGTGGATGAACAGTGTTTTGATTCAGCCTGTCCCCATCTACAAACATGCCACGCTGAGGTTAAATTATTTTAGTGTTTACCTTTGTGTTTGGCATTTGTGTGACGAATGGGGAACAAAGCGGAGCATTAAGAGACATTAAAAAAAGACTACGCTATTGTCGCTGATTGTTTAAATGGTAAATATGTTGTTTACATTTGACCGGGCCACACATGCTTCTGATTTGGGAGCGAGACCGCAGATGGATTATAGATTTAAAATGGTACAGTTTAAACCCTGTAGGCTGTCAAGTGACGGAGATGAACTGATCTGAACTGTAAATAGAATCATTTATGGATCTAACAAAGCAGGGGGAAGGGTTAGAAGGCTCAGAAGTGAAGCTGTATTTAAAGATATAGGTACAGATGTGTCTTAAAATAGATGGGCCTTATCAGATAACAGAAGCTAAAGGAAGTCCTAGTGTACCAAATTACGTTTTCAGATGTAAAATTAAAAAAGAAAAAGAAAAAAAACCTACATTATGTATTTTGTAACAGGTTTGAATGACCCTCCAGACCTTTGTTCAGGCTCAGACCCTCAAAAGGACACACGAAATTTGCTTGATCAAGGTAGATTTCAAAAACATGCAGTAAAAAGTACTACTTGCGGTCATATGGACCAATTCACCTGGAAGCCTGAGGGCCAAAACAGTTGGTCTGAGGGCCACATTTGGACATGCCTGATATAAGTGAATAACTTTGGACCATTGCAAACTGTTTAAAATGAACTAGTTCGGTTTTGGATGTTTTTAAGATGGTAAAGATGGCTCTTATCTCTTATCTATTTCTGTTCTATGGAAGATGTCTGTGTGGTGCTTATGTTGTTGTCCCCCCCCCCCCGTCCCAAGGCAAATTTCTCCCTCAGACAATAAAGGATTATCTTATCTTATCTTATCTTAAAAATCAGGTACAGCACTTTTAACATTAATTTGCATCTTTTCCTCTTATGGATCCAAAATCCCATATACATTTTAATATGAATTATATTAATATAAATGTTGTGTGTTGTGTGTTTGCAGATTTTGATGGTGTAGTCACTGAGTATATATTATCTATTTTATTACATGCATTCAAAATTATAAATCAGATGTTACATTCATTGTGTATATTTGTTTATTTTTCATTGTTTTTACTTCTTCCTCCTTGAGTAATGTTTTTGCAAAGTCACCCCCTCTTAGTTAGATGAGAGCCAGTTAACTAGATCATTCCATAAAAAACACTGTAATAACTTCCTGGCTATGCGTGACTGTATGAACCCTGACATTTGCAGTAATGAGCAGCTCAGGCCCTTCTCTTATCTCACTGAAGATCAAAACAGTGGCGCTAATACATGTGAACCTTTGTGATTCCTAATTTGTCGGCGGTGCCCCCTCTGCAGAACAGGGGCTAAGTGCATGGGCTGTGGATAATTAAGCGATTGTGAGAGGAATGTACGTGCGCTGTCACTCCAATGGCCGAGCACGTCACCGCGGGCAACAGAGCCGCGAGAGGACAGCCGCCCGTCGCCTTTGATCTGGCCTCATGCATTCACAATCAGCTCACTCACAAGGACAGCGGCACTTAAAGCAATAGGAACCGGGCCCCGTGTTCAAAGAATAGGGCCCCTGCGAAGGTAGAGCCACTGTCAGGGGCGCTCAGCGGAGACAGGATGAAAGGGGAGAGGGGAGAAGGGGAGGAGGGAGGGGAGGTGCCAAGTCCAGTCCAAATGAAGGGCTACAAAGGGGCGTAAGACAATAAGAGCTTCACTTACACCGTCACGCTTTGGTTTGACCACCTTCATGTACTCCCCCCTCGCACGGGCCTCCAGCACCTCCAGCTTCGAGACCTTTCGCGTGTCCAGGAACTTGAGCTGGGGTAACTTGTGGAGGACGAAGTATCTGTAAAAAATAGCAAACACTTAATATGAATCACCTTATCTTTAAACCGCCCATATTACGCTATTTTCTGATCTATGTTTGTGTTTCGATTGTTTTGATTCACACGTTTAACACATCAATCCTGCATGTTAGGCTGAGTTCTTCTCTCCAACAGAAAATACTATGTCATGGACTAATACAGGAAGTGCTCCACTGTGTTTTTAAACTCCGTACGCCTTCACTAGAATCATTTGGATCAATTCAGGCCTGGAATTGCCAATCTCTACTGACCTAAAGGTAAAATGTAGCTGTTAACTTGAAAACTACTGCATCATGACATCACAAGGTGGAACCATGCTTTTTGAGCTTTGGAGATGTAGATCTATTAATAATAAAAGGTTATTCAAACATGTGTGAATGAAACAAAACACAATTTAAGGTATGTTTTTGATGAGATAATAGCATTCTAACATGGTTTAAAGCTCACAAAAGTATATCATGTTTAATATCGGACGTTTAATATGAAGTTTTGGAATATACTGTATGTTTTTCCAAGTAACAAAAGCAAATGATTTTACTTTGAAAATTATTTGTCCTCAGTGATGATCAGTTGTCAACACTACAAAATACAGCAAGTAATAAAAGTTTACAAGCTTATGATTCGCTGGAACGAAAAACAAAAGTGCGCAAATGCTGCCAGAAGCATTATCCAATACAAAGAACTACACTGGTTGAAGTCCATTGTACTAGAATGCTTTTTAGATCATTTGTGCTTGTATTTAGGATTTATTTCACAAAAGTCACAGTCTTTTGGGATGGAGTCTTGATCACTCAGAAGACTCAATTGTGCATGTTTAGAGAAACCAGAGGAAAACCTACGCAGACACAGGGAGAAGAAATGAACTGACCACATCATTTTAGAGTTTACACACAGGTAACAAGCTGTAATAGCGCTCAATTACACAGTGGTGAGCAGTTATAGGGGCAGGGGTACATGAAGTAATACGTTTTTGCATGTTGCTATAATGCACGTTATGTGGGAAATGTAAAATTAAATGTTACCGCCTTGAAAGTGCCCAATTTTGTCTGAACTCGGAAACTAAGAAGGGTTGGGGTAGTACTGAATGATACGAGTGCAGTGGCTTAGTGCTCAGGGGCATTTTCCCACTCCAATAATGCATAGTGTTATTGATTCCTTTGGCAAGACACTTCACCCACCCAGCCTCCAGTACTGAAGTACACTGGTGTATAAATGAGTAAAGGCCGCCACACACTACAGGAGAATTTGCTTGATTTTGGCTGTGATTTCTTCTTCCCGAGTTCAGGGAGACGTGACCCGGCTTTTTGTCTCTGTGTGCTCGTCATGTGTGGTGTCAGTGTCAGATCATAACCACCAAACATCAACAACAGCCGATAAAACAGAGCGTCAGGTGCAGAGGAGTGAAGGACACAGACATGCAAGATTCAAACTCGGGATATAGTAAAAATAAAGACTTTATTACTCACCTAATGTAAAGTGGTACATTTAAAGTGCAGCATCTGATCCACATTATCCATAGAAATTGTCCTCCGCAAATAATGACATCCAGTCCACAAAACCGCACTATTAATCCAGTTTGCAGTGTTCTTTGAAAGTAAAAAGACCATAAAAAGACAGTGTTTCCTTATCCGTCTCGTAAGATTCTCCTCATGTCTGTGCGCATTTTGCACGTTTAAAAATCATTGAAGACCGATAAATCCTGTAGTGTGAAGCAGCCTTAAGATGTGGGTGACAACAGAAGGAAATTAGCTCATAGTTACAATTCGGTGTGTTACAGCATTTACTAGTACATCTCAAAAAACTTGAATATCATTAAAAAGTTCTATATTTTTTTGTCACTCATTTCATTTCACAGCTTGATACAAAATACTGAGCTTCATAACATTAAAATTTTTTGAGATATAGTAGAATATTATGTATGTTTATTAACTTGAACTGTCCCCAACTGATAAACAATTAATCATAATAATTAAAAAAAACAGATAAGGCACAGTATAATAATAGAACTTGTCAACACTTCGTTTTCTGATCTAGTGCATCATGTCATAATCATTTCTTCTCTAGACCTGCCATGATAACAGCTATAACATATTTCATTGATAGTTTTTGAGCACAAGGCCTCAGAAAAGCACAAACAGGGATACACACTAATCAACCGAAGATAAAATCACACTTTGATGCAAGTTGAAAAGATGTTGAGTCCGATTTGACTTCGCACGCACATTTAAAACGCAATCACGCTCTCTTGTATGTAATAACCTTCAAAGCCGATAAGAATAAGCACGACATATAAATAGCACGAAAGCAGATAGGAGCCAGCGCCTGCCACAGCTGTCAGTCGGCCTGCATCGGCGTATCTCTCTCAAACCCACTCCCGTCTTTCACTGGGAGGCAAGGGGACGTCACAAGATAATAGCTGGAACACACAGATGACGACAGATCCTTTCACATGCACCCGGGCAGGAATAGAGGGGCCGGTATGTCAGGGATGAGTCTGGAGGGGCGGGGAGGCGGCTGGCGGTAGGGTTTGTAAGTAAAGGGTGTGAAAGGACAGGGCGGAGGTACGGGCGCAGAATAGATGGGCCGTGACGCATCGATGACGGCGGCGAGACGGGATGCGGCGGCGAGGTTTTCAGCACCTACGGATTATGAGAGCGGAATGCAAGAGGATGGAGATGGGATAGAGGAAGCAAGGGTAAACCAGACCAAACTGTAACTGGGGTTTGGATAAATGAGTGTAAGAATCAGAAACAGAAATTCTTGGTCTTTGTTATGATATATTGTCATGTGTGTGCAGAAATTACAGGGATATTGTGTCAACAGTGTCCATTTTTGACAATGGTCCACACAAAGGTTTACACAAAATGGATTCTTGTGAGCTTTAAGCCATGTTAGAACTAGGGTTGTCAGTGTTAACACGTTAACACATGCAATTAAACACACAAAAAATTGCACTAATGTTTTTTTAATGCAGATTAATCACACAATTTATTTTGAAGGCACATGCTCCTCTATGGAAAGCGTGGACGGTGACCTGAAAGGCGGCGCAGGTTATTAGGTCAGTGATCAGGTCTGTCCATACGCGACTTTAGATAAACTAAGGTAGTTTGCAGATATTGCAGCAATGAACTCTTTTCCACAGAAGCACAAGTTTAAAATACCATCTTAAAGCAAAACACGGGTTTGATTCAGCAGCAGCACGGAGTGCACCCGCAGCAAAGTTGTCAACAAAACTACCAACAATAGAATAATGTCAATAATATAACTTTTTGAATATAAATTGCATTTTTGTCAAAATATTTAGATCTTTTTCTGAAGAATAATTAACTGCGATTAATCTTGATTAATCGTGATCGGTGGCACGGTGACTGAGTGGCAACACTCAGGCCTCACAGCAAGAAGGTTTGATCCCCGGGTCGCCCGGGCCTTTCTGTGTGGAGTTTGCATGTTCCTCCCGTGTCTGGATGGGTTTCCTCCAGGTACTCCGGTTTCCCCCATCAACCCAAAACATGCCCGCACCCCTATGAACTAACATCAAGGACCATGACGTCCACCCTCCTGTAGGCTCACCACCTGCAGAGGGGTTCATAGGGGGGGTCAGGTGCTATGAGGATTGGGCAGCAAGCTGCCCCCGCGACCCAGCCGGATTAAGCGGGAGAAGATGGATGGATGGATGGATGGATGGATAATCGTGATTAATCAGAATTCTAAAGTGTGATTAATCTGATTTTTTTTTAAAAAATAATCGTTTGACAGCTGTTACCTCCTCAGAAACACATAAATGACTATTTATTAGTCTGTCTACATTTCCAAAGCTGAAAATGCTTTGTTCCACTTTGTGATGTCATGATGCGGTTGTTTATAAGTTAACAGTTACCAGAAATTATGGTATCCAAATGATTCTACTGAAGGTGTGTGGAGTTTAAAAACACAATGGAGCACAGTGGAGCACAGAGTGTTTTCAGTTTGAGGGAAGAACTCAGCCTAAATATGCAGAGTTTGTGTGTTAAACATGTGTGAATGGAACAAAACACAACTCTGGGTATGTTTTTGATGGGGAAACATTATAACCTAGATCAGAAAATAGTATAATATGGGCCCTTTAACAGAATCATCAGAATTGTAAACTCTCTGCCAGCTCAGTTTTAATATGAGCAGGTATGAATATTACAATAGTACATGAGCGTAACAGTTTTGGTAAATTTGTACTTCCCATGCTGCCTGGATGAGGGCATATGTTTCTGATGATATGTTAAGATGCCCTTGGGAGACAGGCCTAATACAATGGCTGAGCTGTTGTCCCTGTGTTCTTCACTATGAGAGGGTCAGAGAAGGCGACAAGGCTGTGTCAGGCAGTGGGGATACAGAGATATGAATGATTCAGGGCAGCCGCACAGGGAGGACTGGGGAGTGTACGGGGGCAAAGAGGGGGTCAAGCAATTCAGTTACACTATCAAACATGTGAGGTCAGAAAGGCGTGGGACTGGTTGTCAGTATTAAATGCACCGTATTAGGCTATTTTCTGATCTGTGTGAGAATGTTTCCTCATCAAAACATACCTGGAGTTGTGTTTTGTTTCATTCACACAAGTAGCTGTTAATTTGCAAACTACAGCTTCATGACATCACAAGGTGCAACAGAGCATTTTGAGTTTTGGAGATGCAGACAGTCAAACATACATATGTAAGTGAAACAAAACGCAATTCCAGCTATGTTTTTGATGAGTTAACAACATTATAACACAACTCAAAGCTCATAAAAGTAAATTTTTTTGTGATATAGGCCCTTTAACAATGCAACTTTATGCTAAAATATATGATTCAAAACGTTGAATTCATCTCATGATTGTTCTTTGGTCCAAATTACTTAAGCCGAATTAAAAAGAACTGTTGGTACATAATCTGTTTTGTTCTTATGGTAAAAAACAATTCCAGTAACTTCTGTAGGGCATAAATGTGGAAAAGTAAAGCAGCAGTATACTGTATTTTTCAGACTATAAATCGCACTTTTTTTCAGGGTTTGGGTGATGCGACTTATACTCAGGTGCGACTTATATATTACTTTTTCACACTGATAGCCCATAGACCAAATATATGAATCGTATATATAAATTAAAAATGAAAAAACAAATTGTTATCCATTTTTAATTTTGGTTTTAGAGACAAATAATAAGAGAGAATAAAAGGTTTTTTTTTTCTTATTTTTAGTTCTATACTGAAAAACAAATGAAGAAATGATACACGGACAGTTCTCTATTTGGTTGTTTTTATTACTATAACTTCTATAACTTGCCTTTCAAGATGAAATGTTGGTTCTTGGTCTCTGATTTTATAAAATAAATTTCCCCCAAAAAGTGCGACTTATACATGTTTTTCTTCTTCTTCATTTTTTGGCTGGTGCAACTTATAGTCCAGTGTGACTTATAGTCCGAAAAATACGGTACTTAAAAATGGTTTTGTAGTTAGTAAATCCAAAAGTTTAATCTCCAGGCAAAACTGAAATAACTAAAAAAAACAGAAACAAAATAGATCTCAGCACTCCCCGTGGGAAAAAAAGACCCTCTGGAGGGACAGATTTGGGCATCCCTGATTTAAAACAATATCAAATTACTCAAAAAAAAAAAATGGTAAAAAAGAAGAAGTGATATAAATAATTTCACTGTCACTGTGTCTGGCTATTTTGATATAGTGGATATAGTAATAAGAAGGTTAAGAAGTTTGCTAAGGGCACTCCAAAATGTCAAATCAATACAACAAAATACAAAAATAAACTCATTAAAAACTGGTCCCATCTGTTCTAATGAGATACACTGTAAACCCCCTGTGTTATTGTAATACCACAAACGGCCACAGCGGACATGCCTGGTCAGGTCCTTTAACCTTGCCCCGCACAGCACACACAGAAACAGCGCACAGATCTACCGCTTCTATGTCATTGCACTAATTGGGGCACCACTGGCGTACACGGGGGCACCGCACTTGAGAGAGCCTGCTCCCGGGGCACTGGGCCGGGTATTTATTGCCCAAGGCCCAGGGCTGTCACGACCTGCATTCAGCCTAACCTTGTCAGACATGAAATCTGCATCACGCTCAAATTGATGTTTTACTATGTGACACATTATGAATATTACATTACAGCTCAGTCGACATTGTCAGTCAAAACACAACAGCTCTCCTCACCCGCGAGATAAGCATGCAAGGAGAAAGGGAGGGAGACAAAAAGATAGACCAAAGATTATTCAAGAAAGGCACTGCTGCTAAATGATTAATAAGCAACACAGAGTCAGAAACAAGCACTTAAGGCTAAAAGAGACAAAAGGGAGTGCACGTTTGGCCTTTTATGGCGTGGTTTCATGTAAAAGACCCTGACAAATGGTGGTCATATTGCATGGCTTGGGGTCTGGTCTTATGTTTAATACATCATTCGGTCTGGTACAACGGGGCTAGTAAACAGTCATTTGTGGAGCTGACTAGTCACTCATGAAATCCATTTTGCAAGAGGCTGGACGGAGAGGCCGGTTGACAAAGCTTTTAGAGTGATGTGGTTGAATGTGCAGGCTGGATGTGAAATGCAAGGGGGTGGGATGTAAAAGAGAGGAACATCTCAGAGCCATTACACACACACAAGCCATCACTCTCAATAGCTCCCGATCCAAACTATCTGTCCGGAAACATAAACTCACCACAATGCAATGAGCCTCTCCCTCTAACGCACTACCTGCTTATTCTATTATTCATCCAGTGCTGGAGGACGCAGTTTTGTGGTATGTGCTGTACAATAAAAAAGAGGGACATGTTAACTATTTCTAAATAACTTCAAATGTGCTGGACCTGACTTGTACTGGTTTAAAATGTGAAAAATAGTAGTATAAAGTTATTCTTCACTTCCCTGCTTTCTGCTCTATGTTATAATGTTGTGTTTTGTTTCATTCACACATGCATATTTCAGCTAAGATCTCAAACACTCTGTTCCACTTTGTGAGGTCACGTGGTAATTGCAGGAAGGGCTCCACTGTGTTTTTAAACTCCACACACCTTCACTAGAGTCATTTGGATCATTTAAGCCCTGGAATTGCCCATTTCTACTGAATTTGTTAACTTGAAAACTTCATAACATCACAAGGTGGAACGGAGCATTTTTGGGCTTTGGAGATGCACCGTATTTTTCGGACTATAAGTTGCACTTTTTTTCAGGGTTTGGGTGCAACTTATATATTACATTTTTCACACTGACAGTCCATAGACCAAATATATGAATTGTATATATGAATCAAAAATGAAGAAACAAATAGTTTTTTTCATTTTGGTTTTAGACACAAATAATAAAGAAGAGTTGTTCTTTTGTTTTCTTATTTTTGGTTCTATATTGAAAAACAAACAAACAAATGATACACGGATTCTTCTCTATTTGGTTGTTTTTATTACTATAACTTCTATAACTTGCCTTTCAAGATGAAATGTTGGTTCTTGGTCTCTGATTTTTTTAAATAAATGTTCCCCCAAAATGAGACTTATACATGTCTTTTTCTTTTTCATTGTGCATTTTTTGGCTTATAGTCGGAAAAATACGGCAGATAGACTAATAATAAAGTGAAAAAATACTCAAAGAGAAGCAAAACACAACTCCAGGTATGTTTTTGAAGAAGTAACATTATAAAATGGCCTAAAGCTCACAACAGTCAGTTTTGTGTAATGATGGACATTTAAATGCATTCTGAACATCCTAATTATTCACCATGATGAGTTTATAAGTGCTTTCGACTACTTCCAGATGCTAATACTTTGATTATCGTAAAATAAAATGCTCAGGAGTTGCTTATACAATATATCTGCGCTGACAAACGTTGCTCAAATACATGGGGGAAAATCAGGTACTGGGGCTTAAATAAAACTTTACCTCAAAAACGGCTAAATGTTAAAATTGGATTTTAATTAAGCTTGCCATCCTTAAAACCTATTTCTGTGATTTATGCCAGCATATTATCTCAAACAGTCACACTTTTAAAGGAGTGTGAATTTAACTTAAAGCCGAAAAGTAAGAGAAAAAAAGTTAGTTTCTATATTGTTTACTCCCAGACTATAGACAACCCACAGAAAGTTCATCCTAAAGTCAGGGGGAACTAGAATGGGGCTTTTCCTGTACTTTAATAAAATAATAAGACGATACGCATATCCAGACGTGTAGTATAAAGGTGCACTGCGTAACTTTTCTAGACCAGAGGATATATGATTGTCTTGAGTTATTTTGTTTTGTTTCACCTAAAATATTTCTTGAGTTTTATGTACACAGACCATGTTAGAGGTTAGATCTATGGAGAGGCAAGCACTCTCATTAAGACTGCATATACTGTAATTTCATGGTATTTTGTGTAATAAAAACACCAGTGATTAAATAATTGCATGACAAACATTCAGTTAAATGCCATACTGTGGAACATTCGAGGAAAAGCAATAACATCGTCATGGAGACAAGCAGGTGGCAGGCCCTAAGAAAGAAAAGTTCCACAGTGCACCTTTAGTTTGGTGTCCTGCTGTTGTGTTTTTTTTATATTTTTATATAAATTTCTTCAATTTCTACTTTAAATGACCCACATATTGATTTTGCTGATTGATAACTTGATCTAAATCATAATTATATTGTTAAAAACTGCAGAAGTGAGAAGCTGACGTGTTTTTAAATACATTTTAGGAAGCAAATGATAAGGTTATAAAATATAATAACATAATAAAAAATAGCTTATAAAAGTCAATTTGTACTTTGTCTTATATTATACAAAATTGACTCTTATAAGCTTATATTATCTCATCAAAAATATACAGAATTGTGTTTTATTTCATTCACACATGACAAGTAATCTTTTATTATTAGTGTGTCTTGACTTACGGTGGCATTGGTGCTGAACTTTAAATGACACGCAAAGATTTTAGCAGTTCAAACATTACTGTGATCAGGGATAGACTGAGACCAAAAAAATGGCAACGAAAATGGCAAAACGGTAAAGCGGCAACGAAATTGAGGACGGGGAGGGGCGCTCAAGTCAGGACAGTGGAAATTGAGGACTGGAAAGGAGGGTACACCTGAGGGGGAATACACCGGACGGCTGTTCTGGACTTTTTCAGAACACACAGATTGCCAGTCCACCCCTGCTTTAAAATTTTTTATCATTGCAGGCCTTTGAGTTTTACTATAGCCCAGGAATGTCCAAACTTTTTTCATCAAGGGCCACATATTAAAAAACAGACCAGTGTGGGGGCCGATCGAGGGTCATAGACTGGTGGTCAGAACAGTGAGTAATTCAAATCTGTGCATTTATAACAGGTTTGAATGACCCTCCAGACCTTTTTTCATGCTTAGACTCTAAAAAGGACACACTACATTTACTTGATCAAAGTAGATTTCAAAAACATGCAGTAAAAAGTACGACTTGCAGTAGTATTCACTTGGAAGCCTGAGGGCCAAAACAGTTGGTTTGAGGGCCACATTTGGCTCCCGGGCCATAGTTTGGACATGCCTGCTATAGCCTCCATTTCTATCCCTGTGTCAAAGGTCTCTATATTAAACAAAATAGATTCTTGAGCTTTAAGCCACAGTGCAATGTTACCTCATGAAAAACATAACTAGACTTGTGTTTTGTTTCACTCACACATGTTTGAGTACATCTCCAAAGCTCAAAATGCTCTGTTCTACCTTGTGATGTCATGTGGTGGTAGTTTTCAAGTACTCAACTACCTTTAATCTTTAGTCCAGAAGAGATGGGCAATTCCAGGGCTGAAATGATCCAGATAATTCTCGTGAAGTTGTATGGAATTTAAAAACACAGTGAATTTAAAAACGCACTTCCTGTATAAAGTGTTTGAGAAAAGACCTCAGCCAAACACAACTCCGGGCATGTTTTTGATGAGGAAACAACATTATAACATGAATCAGACGAGCCAAATGCACATTTACTAAAGTCTACAGTGTGCTTCTGACCTGTATCTCTGGTAGTCGTCTTCGTCCTTGTCTGGGCTGACCAGTTGGTTGGGGCAGGCCTCGTTGCCCAGCAGACTGAGGTACTCCAGGGCTGGGGTCACCTCCGCCAAGTGCTCCAACAGCGCCTCTATATCAGTCAGGTGTCAGGGGCCGCACGTCAAGGACCCTGCTCGGTTAATTACATTAGCATTTAGCCCCCTCCCGAGGCTTACCCAACCACCATCCCATCCCCTCCCCTCTCGGATTCTCTTTTTTCGGCGCACTGAAACACATCACTGTCAAATTTACTGAGGTGCTCAAAGGGCCCGAGTCAGTGCCTTTGTGAGACCGGCCAGACATAGGGGCAATTTAAGGTGCAGATTTGGCATATACGAGTGACACGATTTGGCTGGGGCGGCTTTGCTTTCTCGCTCTCTCTCCATCCCTTTCATTTCCTAGGTGGCCGGGCGCACAACAGTGACAAAATGATGGATGCCCTGCGGTTCAAACGGTCTGTGCTTCCCAAAGCCGTGGAAAAAAAAAAAAAAAAAACTTGGGCAAAAAAAAAGTGGTGAAAAAACAAACAGCCTCTAAGCAAGCACATTCATCACTAATACATTCACATGGAAAATTGAGCCCCAAAGTGTCAAAATACAACAGCTCTAATGCGCCGCGCTCGCTTTAAAATGGCACCGCGCCACGTCAGGATGTACATAATTGGCCTATTAGCATGTGCCGACCACTTCACAACCGAAAGTTAGCTAGAAGCCCCAGACGAATACTTCAAGGAGTTTTTTTTTTTATATGTTGACTCTGGAAAAGTGTGTACGCGTAAAGAAAAAAACAACAAAAAAATGGGGAGGCATCGTTATCTAGCAAGACACACAAGTAGCGGAAAGCAGGACACGTCGCTAAACCTGTTCTGGAGCTAAGAGGCGAGTTCACACGTTGGGGGTAGATCATAAACAGCCTGGCACTGGAGAGCAAATATAAATGTAGGCTGGCGGAGGGGAGAGGGGAGCCCAGCCTGGAAAAGTGTTTGCTCAGGGTGGTAAGTAGGACACACAGCGGCGCCATTATAAGTGATGAGTGAGCGTGTGTGTTTAGTGACAACTCGAATTAAAGCTACGATTTCGGGCTGATTCGGCGTAAATAAATCGGCTCCGTAATGAATTATACATCTAGTGGAAACCAAATAATAAAAAATCATGTTTTGGAAGATGATATAGACTGCGTTTGATAGTACTACTAACCCGAACCCGAACCCTAACCTTAAACATTGTACTCTATACTATAACATATGATAGTTCTGATCATTTTTAATGTCGTTGCCATATTGCAAATTTAAAGTTGTTGTTTAAAAGTGTAGTCACTAGAGGCTTTGTGGTCATTTTATTATTGATGAAATTCATTCATTATTCAATTCATTCAGTTCCCTTCATATTCACTACCAATGGCACAGTTTGGTTTCAGATTTCTCTTATTTTTTTTTTGTTAATTTACTTTTGGAACATTTTGGAAAGCTTTATAAACATATTTCTTTTCTTTTTTTTTTTTTATTAAAATGATAACTATTCTGTGTGCATATGTTTTGGTGAGTATGTTTTCCCAGTCTATGTGAAAATCCATGCAGTGCTGATTCTGAGATCTGGCTCCACTAGAGGTCCCTGTGGTTCAGAATCTAGTGCTGAGGCTGTGGGAGAGTACATTTTTTCCTGCTGTATTCACTCAATTCAGTATTCTAAATCTCTCAAATTTATATGGCATTTAAATTGTGTATTATCTTAATGATCGAACATGAAATTTGCTGTGTTGTTTATCTCTGATTCATTAGTTCAGACATAGGACAGCCCTTTATACAGAGACACCACCTGCTCCTCAGCTATTTAGACCCTTATTGCTCCGTCCACTTTGCTTTAAAATGTGAGATTTATGTAGAAAACAACCTCGTATTTTGTTTTTGTTTTTTTCTAGCAAAGAAATCAATACTTTTTTGGCTTTAATGGCACTTTGGGTTGTAAAATATTTGTTTAAACCTATTTCTATTTTAATCTGTGTGTGTTACGATCAATAAAACCAAAAAAATCATATATTATTATATGTTATAGTAATTATCTATGAGCTCACATTTCCTGAGTCTATAACTTCATGTCTCACCACATTCAGTAACGTGTCCCTCTCTTTCTACAGTCTGAAATGTTCACCTTATGTCATCTTGTTTTTAAAAGTGCTTTATACATAAATTTGATTGACTTATGTACAGCACTACGATTCAAAGGATATATGGTTCTTGTTGAGGGTCAGGGTGTGAAGATGAGGTAACTTAGGCAACCGGACGTCATTCCCGATATGATTGTTGTCCACGATCAACTCCTCCAGCTCTGGGAACATATTCAGCCCAGACAGACACCTGCAAAGACAAAACAAGCCAGAAGGAAAATGATTTTAAAGGGTTTATATTACGCTATTTTGTGAGCTGTTATAATATATTTCATCAAAAACATACCCAGAGCTGTGTTTTGTTTCATTCACACATGTTTAACAGAAACCCTGCATATTTAGGCTGTGTTTTTAAACTCCATACGCCTTCAATAGAGTCATTTGGATCATTTCAGCCCTGGAATTGTCCATTTCTCTCTAAAAACCTGTAAAAGTACAAACCTGAACATTCCACTGTTATGACAACTTGAAGCATTTTGAGCTTTGGAGATGTAGACAGACTAATAATAAATGATGACAAATGCAACAAAACACAACTTCAAGTATGTTCAAACACGGCTTAAAGCTCAGAGTCAACGTAACGTATGAACTTTAAGTGTGCTGGTTTTGAATAAATCCAAGCCAACTTTGTGCTTTGGTATAGAGGCAGGATATGTCCGGGCCTGTCAGCGCCGGTGAATGACAAGAATTAGTGGCGGTGAGCTCCCCTGGCATGGCGAGGCATCCTTCAGCGGCTGGCAGGATGAGGGATGGGGGTCACTTGTGAGTAGCCAGGATTCAAAACAAAAGGCTTCAGAAATGCGGCGGGCAGGATGAATTTGTCAATGTCTTGTGCCTGGAGGCGCCCAGTTTCGCCTGACCCTAACCCTCCATTCCCAAGACAAATCACTCTGTCACACTTCACCTTCACTCCCCAGACACAAATTTAACTTGTCATCCATCATTTTCCACGGAGGAAGCGGAATACACTCACAGTTGTGCAGAAACTTTGGGCGTGCTAGCAGTGGTGGAACGTACAGTGAAAGTAGTAAAGTACTTACTTATTGCTTAAATAGATTTTAAAGGGGATATACTCTTTACTTTTACTTCACTGCATTTGAGAGCAGGTATATGCACTTTCTACTCCACTATGTTTCTGAATAGGACTGAAAGTAAAAGTATTTTTCATTACCTGCTGAAAAGACTCTAGCTTTACTTTTTTGAGCAACCAAAAATATACAAGTTTAAAATAAAAATTGATTTACCGTATTTTTCAGACTATAAGTTGCTCTGAAGTATAAGTCGCACCAGCCAAAAAATGCAAAATGAAGAAGAAAAAACATGTATAAGTCGCACTTTTGCAGGAAATTTATTTTATAAAATCAGAGACCAAGAACCAACATTTCATCTTGAAAGGCAAATTATAGAAGTTATAGTAACAAAAACAACCAAATACAGAAGAATCAGTATATCATTTGTTAGTTTTTTTTATTTTTCAATATAGAGCCAAAAATAAGAAAACGAAAAAACAACTCTTTACTTTATTATTTGTCTCTAAAACCAACATAAAAAAACGGTTAGCGATTTGTTTTTTCATTTGTGATTCATATATAAGTTTCATATATTTGGTCTATGGGCTGTCAGTGTGAAAAATGTAATATATAAGTCGCAGGAACCACCCAAACCCTGAAAAACTTATAGTCTGAAAAATACGGTAATTGATTCTGTTGAACAAACCAGTAGAAATCTGTATGAAAAGCTTTATTAGATTTCAAAATCTGAGTGAAATACTTTTACTTTTACTCTTTAAGTCCATTTTAAACATGCACTTTAATAGTTTTTTAATTCAGTTTCATTTTTTTTGCTCAAATATCTTCTGTATTTTTACTTCCACCACTGCTCGCTCACAACAGAGGTTAGCAGCAGATGTTAACTTGAAAGGAAGTGTTTTGTTTTTTTTTGTGGGGAGAAAGCAGGATTCAGGGGGGCTTCTTTTTTTTTTTTTACTTTTATGAGGCGTTGCGGAGAGAGGTCAGAGGGCACGGTAGCCCCTTCCTTCTTTGTCTGCCGCAAACATACATTCTCACCGGCATAAAAATGATGGAGGAGGCTGTTCGCGCTAATGCTATAGGGCCCCGCTAAGTTCAAGTCACAAGGTGTGCTAAGCCAACTGCAAGCGTAACTCAAGCTGTCAGCCTGTTGCACATTTTTACACCTATATTTATGACAAGTCACTTCAACACAAACATCCCCGAGCTTCATGATTAAAGACACGGCGTTGTTATCCGTGTTTGACTTTTACATAATAAACAATCTGACTGTTTAGCACATTAGAAGACGGTCGGGTAAATATAAGTTTGACAGTCGTATCGCTGTGTGACAAACTCAAGGGGGGCTTGGGTTAAACAGCTGCAGTGTCAGGTGATGCTCCTTCCTGGCTCTGTCTAGTGTCAATGGCTGCCAAAGCACACACCATAGGGCTGTAAATACAACACTTTCGCCATGACAATCTGCAAATGAAGCGCCCGCCGAGGTAAAGGAAAGTGGGGGTAGTGAATTGGAATTATAAAGTAACACATAGGTAAGGAGATGATTAGTGCCATTGGGGTAAAGTGTGAATTTTACGGTACAGTGTGTAGGGGGTTCTGTGTGGTCCATATGATGCTGTTTCCTGATCGATGTTATAATGTTGTTTCCTCATTACAAACATATTTGGAGTTGTGTTTTGTTTCATTCAGACATGTTTAACACACAAATTCTGTATATTTAGGCTGGGTTTGTTTCTTAAACAGAAAACATGAGTGATGACTTGTAATGTCATGTGGTAATACAGGAAGCACTCCATACACCTTCACGAGAATCATTTGGGTAATTTGGCCTATTAAATAAAAGGTCAAAGGTAGCTGTTAAAGGGGAACTCCGGCACATTTGAAGCTAAAGTCCATTGTTAGAGGTGGTTAAATACTGTCAGAAGCCAAAAATGGCACAGATCAGTGTTTTCAAAGTGGAGATCTCGCTGTGGTAGTGAGTCTGTCAAGACTCGATTGCCAATGTCATTTCTAATCCCATTTATTTACGAGTGAATTATATTTTTTTGGAAAATGCTAAAATATACATTCCCGAACCATTTTCTTTCAACAACTTTCAGTTTCTCTTATTCTTCACAGTCAGTAGCCGATCCTCACTTGTTGGTTCTGGCGGCTCGAGCCGTTTGCCATCGCTGGAGTCGGCGATCGAGTCTTTTGGGCTTTCGCAATGCGCAGTGGGAGATCAACAAGCTAATGCTAAGGCTGCTTATAAAGTTGTTTTAGAATGTTTCCAGATCACTAATGAGTGAGCCAGGCAGAGCGTTTTGTTTGTTAAACTCGTGGCTGTTGGGTTAGAAAGTGGTGTTGAGCTTTTTCAGTGTACAAATTGGCGTTTTACGTGGAAGCTAAGAACTCGCCCGATTCACTATGCTAGCTTGTAGCCTTGACAGACTCACTGTCAAAGCAAGATCTCTGCCTAGAAAACACTGATCTGTGCCATTTTTAGCTTCTGACAGTATTCAACCACCTCTAGCAATGGACTTAGCTTCAAACGTGCCGGAGTTCCCCTTTAACTTGAAAACTACCACTATATGACATCACAAGGTGGAACAGGGCATTTTGATGTAGACAGATGTAGACAGACAAATAACAAGATGTAGACAGACAAATAACAAGGGATTACTCAAACTGTTCCTGGTCTTTGATTTTATCAAATGAGTCTTCCCCCCAAAAATGCGACTTATAGTCCAGTGTGACTTATATATGTTTTTTTCTTCTTCACTGTACATTTTTTGGCTGGTGCAACTTACACTCCAGAGCAACTTATAGTGCGGAAAATATAGTAATTAATAAATTAGTTAAAAAAGAACCAAAATAATACTAAGAATGAAAATACTAACATGGTCAGAGTGTTTTGTAGTGCTTTCTTTTTGCCATACATGAAAAAAACAACTTGTGAAACTGGACTAGCTGTGCCCAAACAACAAGCGTAATAAGCGTCGTAATGAAATAAAGCTGGATAGCCACATGTTACAGACTCCAGAGCCAAACGCACAGATACCTGCTCCAACAGCTGACAGCACGGGCCTGTGTTTGCCAAAGCCCCCGCTGACGGCCCTTATCACGGCTGTTTAACACATGGACGAGAAGGATGGAGGAGGGAAGTGACTGCTTAATGAAATTAGCTCATCAACAGTCAATAGAGCTGTTGCTCAGAATGGATATTTACATTACGATTTACAAAACTGTTATTGTTCCTCATTGTTAATAGAAAGCACTCGTTAATTAGACAATAGAATACGCTTTTCAACATTAAATCATATTTTTCTTTTATATTACCATGCGCCTTGTATCTGGGTAATCCCTCAATCGTCCACATAGGTTCCATAGTGGTCCATGGGCATATATTAGTCTTTGTGCTCTTATACTTGTTCTGATCCAGCTCCAAATCATTCTAAAGCTTCAGGAAAGGTTCATTTCTGTCCCGTTAATGTGACTTTTTAGTATCGATACCAGCTCAAATGAGTATCTAGTAATCCCTAACTGAGTACATAACTGCTTCTCTGGCATAACATTTGAGATTTAGCTACTTAAAGTAAAAGTTACTGTCATACTGCGAATACAAAATTGCACTTTTCTATGCTTCCCTCCTTAAATTAATCTTAATTTAATACAAAAATCTGTTTACGTATGTATCGCTTAAGAAAAAAGAAGCAAAATTAAAACAAAACCATTTCCACATATCCCATGTTATTAATTAAACCTTTCCCAATTTACCGCATATACTCTAACACAACATTATATCACCCCGCATACGCATTAAGCTGTGTATAATTACTGTACTGACAAACGCGCAACAACAAGGGCCATACTGTAATTAATCTGCATGTCTAATATCTTCATAATTGCGTACTTTGGCAGCATCTATAGAGCCACGTTGCGAGCTAACTAACCAACTCCACCTGCATGTGTATTGTGTGTGTGTGATAGCGAGCGCGCAGTAGTCCTCTGGGTTGTGTTATTAGCTGCCTGGTTAAAGGGAGCTCGGCGGCACAGGGGGGAGCCATATTAATTGTTGTTTTCATGTCACCACTGCTGTGTGCACTGGTTGATTTAATCAGTTAAATTCACAGCCAGGGGAGAGCCACCAAGTCCCATCTACTATTAACTACAGTGCCAAGATCCAACTTCTAATGCAGCTTCGCCTCTGCTCCCTCTGCACATTTCCATAGCCCCTTTCATTACTTTTTATAAGCTTTTCTGGTTTTAATGCGCCCGGCTTAGAAAACTAACAAAGTGGAAGGCATTGCAGTAAAGTAGTTTGCAGCAGTTTGGCTTTTAATAGAACAAATGAGCGCGTTTTGAATGTGTGCCCGGGGAGGAGGAGGTAGGGAAGGGGAGGAGGGAGGAAAGTGGGGTAAGTTTGGATTTGGTTTACTAGAAATAACCAAAAAAATTATAATTAAATGACAAAAAATGTAAAAGAAAGACATCAAAACAACTTGTCTTGATTTGACGCAGTTAAGACAAGCAAAATGCGAACAACTTCAAATCAACTTTACGGTAGTATGATATGTCGCACAATCTACTGATTTAAAAAACATACCAAAAAAATCCTAATTCTAGTAGAATCTGGCAACCCAAAACAAAAGGACCATTCACATATTGGATTCATAATCAGCACTGTGGCAGAGATGGGTAATGTTTATGAAATATATTATCAAATTCCTACATACAAACAAAGTAAAGAATTAAAATGCCTTAAAAAAATTTTGGGATAAAATGACCCATTACTGGTATCAGATATCAGCGCTTATCCTGAAAAATGTGCTGGATCAGGTATCGGCTTCCAAATATCAGTTCAGCCGATAAAACAAAGTACTTTTTACTGGTTGTAGTTAGTTGGAGTTTATGTATACACAGTTGATTTGTAGTTAGCAGTAAATAACTACATGGCACATTTGGATAGGCTTTGTTGTTATTTTTTTAAAGGAAATACATGCTAATAGGTATCGGTTGATATCGGATATCAGCAGATACTTAAAGTCATAATATCGAAATCTTGGTTTATGGTTTATTTCGAGCATAGCACACAAAATCATATGTACAGATGCAAACTCCACATACAAGTAACAAAAAGAAAGAAGAAATCAGTATTGGAACTGAAAAAGCTGGATCACTAAAATGAACAAAAAAATAGATCTTGTACGTATATCTATAAATTGTGTTTGTCTATTTTTGTATGTCCTATGTTGTATTATATTTTTAAATAGTAAATTGGTTCTCCTATATCTGTATTGGTGTAGGTCTAGTCTTTACCTGATTTATTTGTTACAGTTTGTCACAGTAATATTGAATTTAAAATTATAAAAATAAATATGTCAGTAAATAAATATTCCAAAAATCTGTCAAAAAAAAAAAACAAGACAAAACAAAGAGTGTGTGCAGCGGCGCTCGTCCTCATCAGTGTGTGTGATGGTGACGGAGGGGCTGAGGCAGAAGGCTTTAACGAGCTGATGAATGGGCTTCTTGTTAAGATAATTATGATCAGGCTCATTGTCAGCTCTAATACCTCAGCGCGCGCTCGCCTCTTCACGCTTTGACTAGCACTTAGCCCGGTTACGCTCCGGCGCCCCCTATCACGCCGCATCACGCCTGTGTTGTTGTGTGCTTACATTAGCGCAGAATATAGGTGTTAAACCCACCAACAGCCACCGCAATGATCCACATGCATATATTCATACAGCGAGCAGGCGTCAGCTACGGCACTGCAAAAACTTCTTCTAACTGTTCTAGTTCGTTTATTTATTGTGTATTTCTAGTTTTCATTCTAAGTGGTTTTAAGATACTTTTTGTATGTCAAGCTCAAAAAATATGTGTGGAAAGTACGTGTGTTACCATTTATTATTAAGTTATGTATTAAAATGCCCATATTACACTATTTTATGATCTATGTTATAATGTTTCCTCATCCAAAACATACTGAGTTGTGTTTTGTTTCATGTTTAACACACAAATCCTGCATATTTAGTTCTTCTCTCAAGCAGAAAACACTCTGTTGTGATGTCATGTGGTAATACAGGAAGTGCTCCACTGTGTTTTTAAACTCCATACGCCTTCACAAGAGTCATTTGAACTATTTCAATTACCCAAAATTGACTGCTATGAGCTTTTAGCCATGTTATAATGCTGTTACCTCCTCAAAAACATACCTTGAGATGTTTTGTTTCATTCGCACATGTTTGAGTAACCTTTTATTATTAGCTTAAAATGTTCCGTTCCGCTTTGTGATGTCATGAAGCGGTAGTTTTCATGTTAAACAAAAGGTAAACAATAGCTGTTAATATAGATAGACAATTGTGGGGTTGAAATGATCCAAATGATTCTAGTGAAGGTCTATCGAGTTCAAAAACATACTGGAGCACTTCCTGTGTGTTAAACACGTGGCTGAAATGATCCAGATAATTCTAGTGAAGGTGTATGGAATTTAAAAACACAGTGGAGCACTTCCTGAACAGAGTGTAATCTGTTTAAGAGAAGAATTCCGCCTAAATATGCAGAGCTTGCGCGTGAATGAAACTAAACACAACTCCAGGTCTGTTTGTGATGAGGAAACGACATTATAACAGCGTAATATGGGCCTTTTAAGAACTCAACACTCAACAATCATTCCCAAATTCACATCATTTAAACCTGCGTCCATGTTTTTTACAGTGTAGTCAGGAAGGACGCAGGACACGAGACAAGGACAGAGCAGAGGAGGCATTTGTGACCTGGGGAAGGGGCGATCGATGGCCTAATACTAATGCAGACGTAGTGATTGATAAACCAGTGCTGACAACATGGGGAAGAGCAGTCTCCACAGTTATTGGCTGAAGTGTCAGTCAGAGGAGCCGGTGGGGTGTGCGCGTGTCATGTCACATCTCCTCTGGGTGACGGAAGGAGAGCTGACGGAACACAGATTTTCTTTACATAGAGACTACACAACGGATCTTATGTACTCGTATGTAGGGTGAAGCTGTAAGAGGGGGAGAGGTCAAATGTTAAAGGGCTGTTTTCTGAGCAGTGTTTTAATGTTATTTCTTCATCACAAACATACCTGGAGCTGTGTTTTGTTTCTTTCATGCATTTTTAACTCACAAATACTTCATATTTATGCTGTGTTCTTCTCTCAGACAGAAAACGCTCCACATTGAAATGTCATGTGGTAATACGGGATGGGCTCCACTGGAATCATTTAGATCATTTCAGCCCATCTCTACTGAACTAAAGCTAAACACAATATATAGAGAGTGGGTATTAATACTGTCTAATACATTACTACATACTAAATAATAATAATAAAATACTATCCTTAATACAATCAATTAATTAAATACCGTCCCACTTTAACTGTATGTTTTAATCATACTTTATTTGTTGATGTTGTTGTAAGGCGACCTTGGGTGTCCAGAAAGACGCCTAATAAATAAAATGTATAATTACTATTATTACTACATTGCCTAGTATGAAAGTGGAGTGTGGTGAGTGATGGTGGTGGTCAGAGGGGCCGATGGTGCAGATTGGCAGCCTCACTTCTGTCAGTCTGCCTCAGGGCAGCTGTGGCTACAATAGTAGTTTACCACCACCGAGTGTGAATGAATAATGAACTGTAAAGTGCTTTGGGTATCATAAAAGGCGCTATATAAATGCAGTGATTAATCAATTAATGATTAATTTGTCTTTTGTTGTAAATAGTTCATCTAGTCTAATGTCAAATGTCTGAAAAATGCAAAAGAAGACTCATTGTACCAAATAAGAAGAGTGGGGGTGGGATTTTCCTCTTCTCACTCCTTTTTGGGCACATTTTTTGTTGTTGTTATTGTTGTTATGATTTCACTAATGCGATATGGATAATACGTGATTCCATTGTAAAAGAATGTACATTTCTAACTTGCCCAAAACAAATACATTAAAAAAAAAACTGTCGTGAAAACTACCACTATGACATCACAAAGCGGAACAGACTATTTTGAGCTTTGGAGCTGTAAAAAGTCTAATAAATCAGGATAACTCAATCATGTGTGAATGAAACAAAACTCCAAGTATGTTTTGGATGAGATAATAATATAATATGGCTTAAAGCTAAGTTTGATATTTTGATGTTAATGTTAAGAACAGTAAACTTCTTCCCTTCTGTCACAACTGTACTTCTCCCTTTGAGCTTTTGACAGGTAATTACAATAGACACACATTTCTGACAAACTGATTGACAACTTTATGTGCATCCTTTATTAGACATCCAAACTATTTACTGCTTTGATTCGTCTCAAGTTGACAATTATACAAAAAAATCAGGCTCCAGGTCACACAGATATTTTCAAAAGTAAAAACATGTCAATAAAAATGTTATAATATTATAACATAGATTAGAAAATAGTATAATATAGGCACTTTAAAGGAATAAGAACGACGTTGATTTAATATTTCATTACCCATCTGTGTCCCCAGAAATAGAGTAAACATGTTTGCATAAATAATTCAGTTAATTAATAAATATATAATAACTTGTCGCTTAAAGGTGCATTATGGAACTTCCTGGGTGGAGCTGGTCAGACACCTGCTTTGTCAGTATATGGCAAATTTACAGGTCAAATATGTGAAGAGGCGACCCCACTCACAGTTAAGAATGAATGTGTCTCAAGGTATTTTTGTAGGATTAAAAGCAGATGTCAGTTTAAAGGCGCTGTACCTTTTAGTTATTCCTCGCTTACTTTATGCATCCCGAGCATCCTAATTATTGACTGCGCTCAGTTTAAAAGTTCTTTTCGCAACTTTCAGAGACCCAGTTTTGCCATGGAGCTAAATCTAATAACAACTAGCATGCTTACCGTGCACTTTCTGATTGTAAAATGCTTCATAATTAGATGCAGACAGCACACAGCAGTCTCAAGAGATGCGACAAGACGAATTTTGTGCAAATAGACGGAAAAAAAAAGAAATATGATACAGGCTCTTTAATGCTGTACATTTCTAGCAAAACAAAAATGTTCTGTTCCACCTTGTGATGTCATGAAGCTGTAGATTTCAAGACAACAGCTACTTTTTACTTTTAGTACAGTAGAAATGCTTGATTCCAGGGCTGAAATCATCCAGAGTGTTTTCAGTTTGAGAGAATACTAAATATGCAGGAACTGTGTGTTAAACATGAGAATGAAACAAAACACGACTCAAATTTTTACTGACAATCAAATAGAGATGACAGTTGCCGATCACAAATGTACAATTTGCTTTTTTTGTTTCCTTTCACTGTTCTTTCACTTATTTGGTTTCTTTCACTTTACATATCTCTGTACTGGAGAGAATACTTTAAGAATATAAAGTAAAAATAATTTAAACAAAAACAAAACAAGAAAAGGCCAATATTTGAACATTTGAGTAGCAATGTACAGGGAATCTCACCAATGTTTCTTTTTTTTATGTTCGGGTGTTAATAAAGTCTTTCCATGTTTTCCAGTCCTCCTCATACCTGTCTTTGTATAAGTGTCAGTCTTTCCATTTGTGAAATGTCTTCGACAGTATTAATCCAATCCTCCAAATCCGGTAGTTTGTCACTCATCCATTTTTTGGTTCTTACTTTCTTGCTTGCGACCAGCAGAATGTTCCACAGATATTTTTTTGTTCCTTTTACGTTATCTGTCCGTTTGCCCATACTTTCAAAATTTAAAGGGATCTTTAATCTAAATATGTCCTCAGTGTTTTGTTTAATTTTCTCCCAATATTGATTGAGTTTGAGTCAGCTCCAAAAACATGATAATGCCCAGCTCACGCATGTGTTTAATCATGAAACAACATTATAACAGCTCAGAAAATAGTGAAATATAGACCCTTCAAATGAGTGTAAAGAAAAAGCATGACGGCGCTTATAGAGTAAAGTCCTTATATCCCCCGTGAAGGTTATGGGAGAGAGCAGCTCCACAGCCCACAGACTGACAGCCACCCTGACGGCCAGCGCACAGGCCAGCAGATAAATGTTTGATGAATTGACCAATACTGGGACCGTGATGGCCTTCATATGTGCATAATGGACTATTGGGAGCGCACTTCTGATGGCCTGCCAGGATAGGGCGCTGTAATGAATGGAAGAGGGAGTGGACTCAAGCCGGGGACGGGGACTGGCTTTAATAAACTTAATAAGAAAGGTGAATATGGGAGGAGGCTGAGGGGACCATATGGTGGAGAAAGGATAGAAAAGTGAGTATGGTCAGCGTAAATGCAGGGTTAGAGGGGCGAAGAGAGCGAAAGTGTTGATCGGTCGGTTTGCGTCAGGCTCTTGCAGTCGTGTGTCTAAAGTGATGTATGTCTCAGGAGCGTGTCTGTTTAGAAGGTCAAAGGTCATGGCTCGCGGGGTACAAGAGCATCCTACACAGACTTATCATCTATTAGCCTCGCAGTGGTTCTTCAGATTTCCATACTTGACTTTAGACATGCCTAAACTATGGCCCAGGGACCAAAAGAGTCACTCAGATCAATTTTTCTTACCCCTCAGGTCCCAAATTACCTTAAGCAGTATTTTTTATGGCATTTTTTTTTATCTACCTTGATAAAGCCATCAAATGTTTAGTGTCTCCTTTTGAGTATTTCAGCAGGAATAAAACTCTCATGGCTCAACCTGACCTGTTATAAATGCACTCGTTACAATTATTTACTGAACTGAGCACCGGTCTATGGCCCTCAAGTGGCCCCTCTACTTCGTCTGTGTTTTGATGAAAAACGTTTGGAAACCCCTGCTTTACGCTGTGGTGGGTACGCAGTAACATTACGTGAACTGTCTGAAGAAATTGTAGTTTTCTGCAGCTTACTTTTACTCTATCGTAACTTTTATTCTATCGTAACTGTATCGAATCGATTTGAAATATATTGTATTGAATCGTATCGAATCATAAGCTCACTGTATCGTATTGCGGCTTATGTATCCAGGTGTGTATCGTATCATGGCCTATGTATTGAGGTATGTATCATGGCCTATGTATCGTGGTATGTATCGTATCGTGGCTTATGTATCGAAGTATGTATTGTATTGTGGCTTATGTACTGAGGTATGTATCGTATCGTGGCCTATGTATCAAGGTATGTATCGTATTGTGGCCTATGTATCACAGTATGTATCATATCGTGGCTTATGTATTGAGGTATGTAACGTATCGTGGCTTATGTATCACGGTATGTATCATATTGTTGCTTATGTATCAAGGTATGTTTCGTATCGTGGCTTATGTATCGAGGTATGTATCGTATCGTGGCTTATGTATCAAGGTAAGTATCGTACTGTGGCCTATGTATCGCGGTATGTATCATATTGTGGCTTATGTATCGAGGTATGTATCGTACTGTGGCCTATGTATCGAGGTATGTATCGTATCGTGGCTTATGTATCGAGGTATGTATCATATCGTGGCTTATGTATCATATCGTGGCTTATGTATCGAAGTATGTATCGTATCATGGCTTATGTACTGAGGTATGTATCGTATTGTGGCCTATGTATCACAGTATGTAGCATATCGTGGCTTATGTATCAAGGTATGTATCGTATCGTGGCTTATGTATCGAGGTATGTATCGTATCGTGGCTTATGTATTGAGGTATGTATCATATCCTGGCTTATGTATTGAGGTATGTATCGTATCGTGGTTTATGTATCGAGGTATGTATCATATCGTGGCTTATGTATTGAGGTATGTATCATATCGTGGCTTATGTATCGTATCGTGGCTTATGTATCAAAGTATGTATCGTATCATGGCTTATGTACTGAGGTATGTATCGTATTGTGGCCTATGTATCAAGGTATGTATCGTATTGTGGCCTATGTATCACAGTATGTATCATATCGTGGCTTATGTATTGAGGTAAGTATCGTACTGTGGCCTATGTATCGCGGTATGTATCGTATTGTGGCTTATGTATCGAGGTATGTATCGTATCATGGCTTATGTATCGCGGTATGTGGCATATTGTGGCTTATGTATCGAGGTATGTATCGTATCATGGCTTATGTATCGAGGTATGTATCGTATTGTGGCTTATGTATTGAGGTATGTATCGTATCGTGGCTTATGTATTGAGGTAAGTATCGTACTGTGGCCTATGTTTCGAGGTATGTATCGTATCGTGGCTTATGTATCGAGGTATGTATCATATTGTGGCTTATGTATCGAGGTATGTATCATGTCGGCAACTTTTTAATGATATCCAGGCCTACTCCTACTTGAGGAATATTGAGTTTGATGTAATTCCTCTAACTTGAGTAAAGGTTTTGATTACTCTTCCCACGATCTATACTGATAAAATGATTAGCATTTTTTGTGTCTATTCTTCAAAATGCCAGATTTCCTGTACGCTGAAGTCCCTACACAAACTGCCTTCACTACACAGCTAACCAGCATCAAAGATATCAGCTACTGTGATTAACCTCATTTAAATTTTACATTCAGGAAGTGCCAGGAAGTCATGTCAAATAAACCAGACGTTAAATTAAAAAAAGAGCAAATATTAGCCAAACGCTATAGCACCGCTCTCTTTCATCACCAACCCCAACCCACAACAACAAAGATCAAAAACACTAAAATAAGGCATCAAAACACTATCAGGGCTAAACGTTCTGGTAATACATTATCTTTAAAGCAAATTAATGCTCCCATGTGGAACCCGCCCATACCACCTCCACACGAGCCCTGAGCCCGCCTATACCGTAGCCTGCAGCTCCGCTTTAAGACCTATACCAGCCCAGTGTATGCATGTGCGATTAGACTGCCATTATCTGTCTGTATCTGCCCCCTCCCCCGTCCTTTGCCCCCTCGGTGGTGCCAGGCCTCAGGTGGCACTCATTTAAAGATCACACGCCCCGGACACAGGCGGCCCTCCCTCCGAGCGTGTCACTTCACACATCCAAACGGGATTACACGTCTCCTCTCCAAGCAGCTGCAAATTACTATTAATGGCAATGCAAATCATTAGAGTACATTTGGCGCCGCCGGGCCATCTCCCCCTCTCTACGCGTGCTCGCTCCTAATCTGCTTTTGAATATTGTGCAAATTGTGAGGCTCCAATGCCTGCGTGTGTCTTACAGGACGGCGTGTACCACCGGCGATGACGGTGGAGGTGGCGTGTCAGATTGGAGTTTGCATAAGGTGGTTACATCATGAGTTAGAAAAAGCCAAACGTTCTTGAGATATTGGGATAACATTCTTATTTGTAAACGAAAAGTTGATGTTCATATTTATCAGATGTTGGTCCCAAAATACTGGTCCAGCTGATATCCCATTTTTGGTATTGGCCCAAAGCACCACGTTGATAGTGAACTTGTACATTTTCAAAGCTGTTCTGTAATTAATTTACACAATAAATAAATTACAAACCACAATTATTTCAATACGCTGTTTGTCTTTGAAGGAAATAAATAATGTAGTTAGTCCGTGCCCTGGTGTCAGTTGATTCTGATTTGAGTAACACGCATGAACAAAGACTGAATGGGCGGAGAATCAACAGAAATGAATCTCTCAATATATTTAAGGTTCTATCAATAAAACAAACTCTCTCTCTCTCTCTCTCTCCCTATATATATATTTATAGGGCTGTCAACGTTAATGCGTTAATTTTTTACTTGCGGTTACAGTTTGCAGACTTTTTGGCTCATGTTCGTAGACTGACTGTTTCAGTAAACCTACCGCTGTGATGGAGAAACAGAGGAGCTTCTGGACTTCTGAACTGTTTATTTGAGTTTAAATTTGACTCTAAAACTTCCAAACTGTACAATTTACAAGTCAAGAGTGAAATGCAGCCTGTGTCAAGCAGAGTTTCAGTACCACCAAAGTAAGTCTAGTCTAAGTTAGCACCTTATTGACCCACAAGGCAAATTATATGGCCACAGTAGCTCACAATTCACAATATAATATAAAAACAAAGAGTAAAAAATATATAAATGGTAAAAATTAATTCAAAATAAGTTGAAAAAAATAGCAAAAGAATGTAAACTGTCTGTACAAGTAAAAATAAAATAACTTTAAGGGTCAGAGTGAAATTTTGATAACAACAACTAGCATGCTAACATCACTCTTCCTAGTTTGCAGACAGTAAAGAAATTGAAATAAGATCTAGACAGCGTACACTTGTCTTATTTTTACTTTACAATGAACTAGCAGTTTTTTTTATGTTTTTAAGACTGTTTACTTTGCAACTTTTGACGCGATTTCAATATTATCTTGTGGACGATATATTGCCGACGTTTACTTTTATGCGCTGAGTGTTGCTATCTGGGACGTTTAAAGCCATGCCTCCTGTTTGAATGATGAGAGCGGTGAAGAGGCTGTGCTGTGGAGTTATAGACT
Source organism: Odontamblyopus lacepedii (assembly GCA_034769755.1). Classification (NCBI taxonomy): domain Eukaryota; kingdom Metazoa; phylum Chordata; class Actinopteri; order Gobiiformes; family Gobiidae; genus Odontamblyopus; species Odontamblyopus lacepedii. The sequence continues at coordinate 13,141,822 of CM068354.1, forward strand.
GCCCCCGTGGATCTGCCCGCTGAGTGTATGAGGGTAATATTCTCTGCCAATGTCATTAGTGCTGCCACCAGGACTGGGAGGGAGCGCTGTGAATCAGACTGCCACTGCTACTGTCAGTGCAAGAGAGACAAGAGAGGGGGGAGAAGAAAGACGAAGAAAGAGAGAAAGATGGAGAAAAAGGTGTAGACAGAGAGAAAGGGTAGGAGGAAAAAGGCAGGAATAAAAGAGAGATAGTGGCTGAGGTGGAGGGCCAGAAAAATGGATAGAGAGATAATATATGGGGTGTAGAAGAGAGGAATGGACAGAGAAAATCAGACAGAGAGAGCGAAAGGGAGAAGACAGAGAGATAGCTACCATATGAATTAGGCCCCAACCGATATGGATTTTGTTGCGGCCGATATGATACCGATAAAATGGGAGTTGGAGACGCCGATAGCCAATATAATTATGATGTAAATTTCACTGTAAATCTTCATTTGTTTATAAAACTTAAGTTTGGCTATATTGGATTTTCAGTTGGGTTTATTTAGGTTATTCTGCCTCTTTACGTCATATTTAAAGACAGTAGGGCGGCCTAATGGCATTTTGGCATGACATTCTAGCCTGTAAAGAAAGTACTCTAAGTTAATTATTACTATTAACTTTTGTGCGCCACGGTAATTAATGATCTGCTAAATGCCGATAATTCACAGCTCTATTCACACCTCATTTACATATCAGTGCGTGTCCAGATATACGGCCACTATAGTCACTTTACAGTCACTAATAGAAGAGAAAACAGCCTGTTTATGTGTGCGAGCTACAGCAGCTAATCTCTAACCAATGAGAAAGAACCAAAACGAGCTTCAAAACGACACATTTCCAACACTCAGCCTCACACAGGCTCCTCTCAGATCACAAGTCTGCACTAAGAACTGTCCTTTTAATCCAGAATCAAACTGATCATCCCTAAAAAGAATATAATCTCAGTGTTGTGCACGTGGATCTATGTGCACGGTGTAAACAAGCGCACAAGGCGAAGCGTTCATATGACATCACAAACACGGACAAATAACTGCAGATAAATACTGATGTGGCGACACATATTAGGACATTTATCTGTTTGGAAATGTAAACTGGGCATAATATAGAGAGTCTGAGCTTTATAACAAGGTAAAACATATCCACGTGGAATATCGGCCCAGATCGGCCAGATTTAGGCCGATAGCCGATATGTTTCCAAGTGCCCGTATCGGCGAACCGATATATCAGTCGGGCCCTAATATGAATGAAACAAAACACAACTCCAGGTATTCAAGAAAAAAACTAGAGGAAAAAGAACCTTAGTCCAGGCACTTCAGTGGATTGAAATGGTAAAAACAATAACTTTTATTTAATGGGCAAATGCATTAAAAATCACCAACGCGTATTGGCCCCATGGCCTTCATCAGGGTGTATGGTGGAAGCAAACAGCCATCGGATTATATAATTACCCTCAGGTGTGGTGAGCTGGACCATGGTCTACTCCTAGCCACAAGGGGCAGTGATAAGACCCACAGTCTTGTGTAGCACCATGGCGGATTAATCAACATTAGTACAGAGGTCACAGTACACACCATCCTAGAATGAATGATTCACCATGAGAAAGACATACAACAATCACAATTACACATAGGCTATAATTTGCTCTCCTAATAAAAAGTGATTGATAAATACTAGTTAGTCATCATCTCAGATCAATACAAAACTGCATGCAATCAAGTAGCCTAATTTAGGCTACTTGATTGCTCAGTTTTGTATTGATCTGAGATGATGACTAACTAGTATTTATCAATCACTGTTTATTAATAGCATATTACATGTGTGTAATTGTGATTGTTGTATGTCTTTCTCATGGTGAATCATTCATTCTAGGATGGTGTGTACTGTGACCTCTGTACTAATGTTGATTCATCTGCCATGGTGCTACACAAGACTGTGGGTCTTATCACTGCCCCTTGTGGCTAGGAGTAGACCTAGTAGTATGCATGGTCCAGCTCACCACACCTAAGGGTAATTATATAATCAGATGGCTGTTTGCTTCCACCATACACCCTGATGAAGGCCATGGGTCCGATACGCGTTGCCCATTGCATTTGCCCATTGCATTTGCCCATTAAATAAAAGTTAGTGTTTTTACCATTTCAATCCACTGAAGTGCCTGGACTAAGGTTCTTTTTCCTCTAGTTTTTTTCTTGAATATTACGCCCTCCAAGAGCACCAGTGGGTTTTGAGGGATACTAGAAGCGCTCTACCTTCTCTTCTTTTGACAACTCCAGGTATGTTTGTGATGAAGAAACTTTATAGCAGAACAGAAAATAGCCTGATCTGGCCCCTTTAAACAGAGACATACAAAAGAGACAGAATAAGTGAGTGAGTGAGAGGAAGAGGGATAGAGAGAGAGGGAGGGAGGAGTATTGGTCCAGACTAAATGAGTGCCACTGTAGTGAGGTCACCCTGTCCTGGCCCGCACACTCCCCCTGCATCTCAAAGCCCTGTCTGATGAATGACCCTGGATCAGGCTTGGCCCAGGGATAAGGAGCTGACAGACACAGAGCGCTGTCAGGGAGAGCCACGTAAGCCTGCGTTTGACCCCGCTTTGGATCGGGATGAAGTGTAAGCCGCACAAACGACCCGATGGAGGAGAGGGGGAGAGGGGAGAGGAGCAGGGGAGGTGGGCCACGAGGAGATATAGATATGGGGAGGTAGAATACACATGTATGTATGATAGTGCTAAACAATAGGCCTGTCACAATAACATATTTTGAACTATGATATATTACTACAGTGATATACTGCGATCATATTGACAGAGAAGTTACTTTTTCAACCTTCTGTATCTTAAATAGTTTCATATTATGCCAAAAATAACATACATTTCCCCATTATTGCAAAGAAACAATAAATATTGAGTCGATATGGTAATTATCGTGACAGGTCTACTTAACAATGCAAGTCTAAAAAGTTCATAGTGGGCATGTCATGTAGTAATGTAGAAAGTGCTCTACTGTGTTTTTAAACTCCAACTTCACTAGAATAATCTGGAAAAAATGGGTGTAAACTTGAAAATTACTTCACATGAATTTTGAGCTTTGTAGATGGAGCAGTCTAATGATACAGGATTACTCAAACACAACTCCAGATATGTTTTTGATGAGGTTACAACATTCTAACAAGGCTTAAAGTCCACAGGAGTCAATTTTGCATAATATAGGACCTTTAATAAGTGCCAATACAGAGGATTAGCTGTTGACCTCGATTAATAAGATCATGTATCACACTGACAATGAGACATGACAGAATCTCGAATAAATTTGAATAAATAATGTTGAGATCCAATAAACAGCTATCATTTTGGACCGCTGAAAACCATGTATTAGGAACTATTTCTGTTTTTCACATATTAAAATGCAGTAAAAATCAGTGCCTTTAAGTTTTAACAGGACCATCTGAAAAGCTTTATGTCAGCAAAACGAAAAGAACTGTCACCTACTTGTACTGGACAAAGAAGCCAACTTATGTAGTTTAATGTAAGAATAAAATATGATATAAGACTAAATAAAAATTCCTTGAAATCTAATTAAGTCCAAAATGACCACAGTTCTGTGAGCGCGTGCAGATTTTTAACTATGGCACATGCGTTTATAGACTTGAGAGATTGGGTCCATAATTGTAAATTGCCTGCTGTATGCGATGAAAGGCGAGGCTGTCTTGCTTGGCCGTCTCACTGAAGCGCATGCAGACACATCCAATATGCAGGAGAATGTGGTCCCGGCCGTGGCTCTTGTGACTGTTTGTAGCCAAAGATTAGTTGTCTCTCCACATGACAAACGCCGCCCTTCCTCAGTGACTGTGAGCTAAAATCAATTTGCTGATGACATGGCAGCCAATGCACGGATCAAAGTGACACTGGCAGTACAAACACACTGCTCATATAATGATACACCACAGCCCTGACAGGCCATCATAGGGAAAGGATATTCAATCATTGTAATTAGCAGCTATTTTCTGTTAGACATTGCTCTTATTTATATAGCTCTCAATGTAAACAAATAGGGAGTAAAAATGCTAATAGTTACGCTGGTATATATAAAGGATTTCTGTTGGCTTGGCTGTCTGCGCTTGGGCCTGTCATTACAGTGCTCGAGCTCGCTGCTTGTCAACATCTCTGTGAGAGGGGGAGCCATTTCACATTACGTTTGAGTGAGTTCAACTGTCAACTGCCAGCCATTTGTATGCCTCAGCATCCACCTAATAGCAAATAATCACTACCCGGCGCGCTCTTCGTGGCAAATGATCGATGTTGTCTTGAAGTCTGATGGATGACCCTGCCACAGTGATGTCCAGGCATGCATTAAAAAGCACCTCTATGAAATGCCTGTCAGGCGGATGAAGCGCCGCGCGCCCAATCACGGCCCGCCGCACGTGCTCAAAGATGGCGGCGAGATGAGAAAAACTACACTCAATCAGGGTGAAATCTGAAGCGTTTGTTTTGTGGGATGCTCTGGGCGTGCGGGGTGAGGTTGGAGTTTACAAAAATAGACAGGCCAAAAGAAAAAATCAAAAATTCAAGTTTCAATGCTAATAAATAATGAAAAAACACTGACTAGAGGTAAGCATAACATAGGCAGCACAGGTAAAAAAATAGAAAAACATTGTTCAGGTACCAATTTAGATCCAGTTGTGTTTACTAGTACCAAAAACAGAAAAAATAAGTACAATATTTAACCATATCATTGATATGAACTGTTAGCAAATAAGCTTCAGAAATATCTTGGGTTGACATTTGATGTTTATAGCCTTTTTTGTCTAGTGTTGTGTATGTGCTGAAGGAGGGTTTTCATTTTTATTTATTTATTTTATTTATTTATTTATACGGGACAATGCATGTTAATGAACAGACAAGCATACATAGCATGAATATAAACATACCGGATTTTAGCTGAATGTTAATTTCCATCTGTTGTCTTGTGTTTGGGGGGGGTAGGGAGTAATGCAAAACAAAATAAACATTTGATTTGTATATGCACTGCTATAAAAAAAATTACAACATTGTTATATCTAAAACACCTGTAAAGGAAATTCAAATATTGTGTGATTATTTTATCTTTAAGAAATCTTTGATCTTGTAAATAAAAGTCATTTGGTTGGTTAATTAGGTAAAGAACCTTCAATGTAAATGCTTCTGTTTCCTTTTGCTTGATAATCTTGTCAGAAAGTGCGAAGTGAGTGAATATAGATGCAAATCAGATCCAGCAGTTGGCTTTCAGGTCTCTTCCTTTCCTTGGAAATATGTCACACGTTGCATGGTTTTAACTCCACATGCAACATCCAGCTCAGAAGACCAATAGGAACACAGCTGGTCACACCTCAGTAGTATGTCTGTCCTCTGGTCATCCCAACCTATATAAACTCCGTGCCTGTATCATTCGGGGTCTAACGTCTAGGGGACATGCTGTCGGATGTTCTGTTGGACATTATTTCTTGCAAGAAATAAACTCTTCGTCTTTGCTTCAACATTCATGAGTGTCTAAAAACGAGTCTTTTTCCATAACACACCTCCTAGTACATAGACACCTGGACACCTGCACTCACACATTTCCATACACATTTTCAAAGATGAATTCAATATAACACATTACCATTTATATATTCAAGTGAGTGCATTTCTGATTCGACTAAAGCCAACTTTTTAATTGGGCTTTAAACGTGTTGTATGTGGGGCATTCTCTTATTGTTTGACTGTTTCATAGCTTTCCACCTCGGACTCAGAGTACAGCCTGACTAAAAGAGGTGCGAAAATATTTTTTAAAAAGAAATTGCTGGTGTGACCATTGCTGAACCTAAATTGGTCAGCGTTATGACAAAGTATCACTTGTATAGCTACTGGTGTTAGCAGCTTTAATACTAAATTGCTCGTATGAGATCCAATGAAGCTAGGATGCAGTTTTGTTGACGTATAATGGCTGTGTAAACAAGTACACAAGCAAGCGGAGACAGGAAGCAATATATCAAGATGCTCCTCAGTCATTTTAGATCTTTATAATTTGTCTTATAATGTGTGCAAATGTCGAATAAATGAATAATAAGAAGACAGAATTACCACAAGAAAAGAATGGCGTAAATGGGGGCCATGAGTGATTTGACAAAAGTGGCTAAATGAAAAAGTTAATCCCTCTCGCTGAGCAGAGCGTTTGATAATATGACGGGCCCCGCGGTGTGATTGGTCGACAGCGATCTTGGAGGTAGCGTCTTCATGTACCACCTGGGATGCGTCCTCTCCTCCTCCTCCCTCGCCTCCTTCCCTCCTTCCCTACCCCGATTAGAATGCGCCGCGCCACCATCTTTGATCTCCCTCTCGCTGACACAAATCCTTTCCAGCCTCAACATTTCCCCGCAAAGGTAATTAGCGCTAATTAAAAAGTTTCGAAAGCAGCCGACGCCGCGCCCCTCCGTCAAGATTACCCATCATCCCCCTCTTCTTCTGCTGCGGATGTGGGAGTCGGCTCCGCGGTGCCACGAGCAGGCGACGACGCTGGGGAGATTGTAGGTGAAATCTGGGCGCTCAGCGAGGGGTCTATTGGAGGTCCTTCCCCCTGACAAAGCTCCTCTCTGCGGGACAGCATGTAATGACACTTGTTACAAATACAGACCTCACCCATGGAACAGGTGGAGTCTTTAATTGGGATATCCTAGCTTGGGGGGCTTGTAAACACACGAGTAATTAACTTGATAAGGGATTCAATTTGCTGGAAATATCATTGCACAGAAAGGTATAATTTAGTATAAACAATGATTTGCATAATGAAAGAGAATAGTGCGGCGTGCTGACTGTAAGTGTAATTAAAGGGCTTCCTGTTTGGTGTGATTCTAACCATTTGAGATCCAGGCTCGGCGCTGTAGCACGGCCATCACTCATACCACAGCCTGCCTTATTGCTTTCATCAAGCCATTATTATGATATAATTAGCCGCCTTTCCAGCATGTTATTAAGTGGCTGGCTGAGTGTCAGGTAGCGAGCGTCTCAGAGAAGTGACACACAAAAAAGCACTATCGCTCCGCCAGTGTTTCCGAAAGATAATTACATAATCCGGGCACGGAGAACAAGCAAGAAAAGTGATAATTAGACAAGTACTCCTGCCAATTAAACTATCAGAGCTTTTATTCGCGCGGCGTGCAAGAGAACGTTCCTGCTATCATAAAGTTATTAGAGTCAGAGATAATGCAGCCGCTAATGGAGACAATAGGAAATGAGAGGAGGATGAGAGCAGACAAATATGTGAAAAAAATAACGTCTATGGCTGTCACACCAAATGTATGAAACGGCAGAGTTCTATTGTTTCAACAGTGGGAACATGAACCAGCAAAGGAAAGTCATATGTGGGTTAAGGTGCAGTTTATGTCTAACACAATGTAAAAAGTTAAGACGTGACCAGTAGTGACCCAGCAGCTCATCGGGTTGATTTTTTATTGACTTTTCATATTGTTTTGGCTGGGGCTGGGTATCATTCAGAAGTTGTCGATAGAATACATCCCTCGATGCCCTGAGACGATACATATCTTGATGCAGTGATCTTACGATTTGATACGATTCAGTACAATATATTTTAAATCGATTGGATGGGGTCCAATAAAAAATGAAGGCTAAATCATGGCTGTGATACTAAAAGTCTTTGCTACTAAAAGTTTTTGTTATCCCACTTCATCTACAAAGTTAATAGGAAACATGCCCATTTTAATCAGCAAAACAGTGAAAATGTCAAATGTGTCGCATAAACAAGTTTCCTTCATCTGGACAAGCAACAAAACTGCAACACTGTAAATAATTCAGTAAAATATACCAAAAAATACTCGATATATCGATACAGCAGCCCATGATATCGATACTCTATATTGACACATTAAAAGATACGATATATCGATGTTCAATGTTTTTGCACACCCCTAGTTTTGGCTAATGCAACATTTTTTGTACTTATACATATACATGGCAGACTTAATACCAATACCAGTACCTACACTTCATTCTCGAGCACATTTTACTTACAGTACTTACTTAACTAGCATTATAAATCTCAAAACTTGCCTTAAAAAGAGGTGTACAGGTAGACGAAGAATCTGAGACACAATGCCCTGAAGAAGACCTATTCAGTCGCTTTTCCACTTGGATTTCTTTGCCAGTGCACCTCTTTTCAGCTATCTCTTTTAGTAAATGTCCACAAAGAGCACCTGGTGTTTTTATGTATACACAATTTTTGACCCAGTGAAGCACTCGCATCCTTACCTGCCTTCAACAAATGTAAATATTTTAACTGGAAATTTAGCAAAATATGTATTTGTGACATCGCTAACACTTGTATACCTCTAAGCTCTACTGTGTTTGAGTTTCAAATAGGCAGATTGTCGCTGGGTCAGAGCACATTCACTTAGACTCCTATATTAGATTGGACTATTTTGATCTCACACACAAAAGTCAGGCCTTCTGAATCATGCTAACTTTAACTATTGATGAAATGGGCCTTTTCACTGCTATAAAGTCTCGTCAAACTCACCCAACAGAATTAACATCACAAGGCCAATGTAAGAAACTCAATCACCCCATTAGATCACATGGAGAACTCTTCTCACTGTCCAAGCATTTACTGGGCTGTATCTTGCCCTCAATCTTAGCAGTGGCGCAAGTGTGGGAGGTGGAGCTCTAAACAAGAGGTGTGCTGTGCCTGAATATCAGGTGGAGCGGAGCAGACTGAGGGTGTGGTGTGGACCTTCAGTGAATTGCCAGAATTGTAAAAAATAAATATCAAACTAGTCCACTAAAAACAGCATGTAACATGCTCAAGACTTCTTTTATTTGGAAAAATATTAGGATGATAAATGCTTAACATTCATAAAATGTTCCTGTGCCATGTGGGATGTTCGTGTGCATCCAGATGCCCTCCCACAGCAGAGCACAGCCCCTCGCCCTCTTCCTGTATCGGCTCAGCACTGCTCTATAGTTTGGTTTGATCTGGAGCTGTACAAATGCTGCTCATTCACATGAGGCCGCTGTCCTATGTGTTTTCTTACCCTGTCTGCGGTCCTAATGCTGCGATGTCAGATTTCCTCAAACCCTCGTAGGCTCCCCTTTCTGTCATCAGCCCCATTTCATTTCACGACCAAATTATTCCCATTGTGTCGCTTTGGTTAGTTTATAAATTTAGTCATCAGTAGGTAGACTACCATCTGAACCGTGAGATGATACTGTGGGATGGCGGGAGTGGAACAGGGACAGACGGAAGCGAGTGTGGCCAGGGGGAGTGTGTATGATGGACACTGGTCTGCTGCGCAATGGGAGGCAAACGAAATGAGAAACACAGAGAAATCTAAAAAGGTTGACGGAGTGTGTGTGCGTGAGAGGGCACACGTGTGAGCGCCAGTTCTGTCACGGCTCATCTAAAATTCTGTATTTTTGCGGCTCTACTAGTGTGTACTTGCATCGTGGGGCTCTGGAGCTTTATTTATACCCATATATAATTTTTCACCACATTCCTCTGTGCTGCCTGTAATGAGGCAAAGACATTACAGACATTACCCACGCTGGCAACGCTTTTAAATGCCACAGCGATCACAGATTGGCTCAGACGCCATCACCATATATGTACTTGTACTGTCTCACTCCAGCCTCCAGCATCGAAGTACAGCCTGATCTGGACACACTCCCACCTTAGCGCTTGCACTACTGCAAAGATTGGGGGCAAGATACGGCCCACTGTCTGTATGTGTGTTTACAAGAGACAATCCAGTCTGTAATAATGGTGATGATCTCAGCCCTGGAATTGCCCATCCCTACTGAACTAAAAGTAAAAGTTAACTTGAAAACTACCACTACATGACATCACAAGGCGGAACAGAGAATTTAGAGCTTTGGAGATGTAGACAGACTAATAATAAAGGGTTACTCAAACAACAAAACACAACTCCAGGTATATTTGTGATGAGGTAATAAGATTATCATTAACAGTTTTGTGTAACGTAGGACCCTTAAAGTGGGCTATATATACTGTAGATATATTGTCTAGATTATTGTATTGTTGTAAGACAATGCAAAATTATTCATTTTAGCATCTATGAGAAAAATGTCGGAAACTTCCACAAATGCTTGATGATGAAAAAGTTTATGGAGTAAGTGGGAGTTAACATGCCACAACTGCTGAATGTCTCTCCACTTTCTCTCTCATTTCATACAACAGTTGGGCCAGAAAATATAAAAAATGAAAGAAGGTAAAAAGTAATTTGCTTTTGTGGTTAATCAAACTGTCCAATTACATTTTTGCAATACTTGGACATCCAATCTATGATGAGCTGGTGATATAAATGCTCTGTTTTGACTAACAAACTTATTAATAGCCCTCCTGATTGACATGTAGGTATGTGTACAAAAGAAAACTCTTGACAAGAGTTATTGATTTAACCTTTGGGAGAGTTTCTTCCCCCTGGCAGTTGTTTTTGCCTCTTCTTACACCATGGTGAGAGATAATAGAACATGTCACTAAACACCGCACTTTGAAATGGAATGCCATCATTTTAATTTAAATGTTACAGTCTGCCTGACATCTCTGTCAATGCATAATTGGCACTGAATCCCAGTTTTGATGTACATGTTTATCATTCAGTGTGAGTTGCTCAAAGCCGGTGACAGATCTGCCACTTTGATGGGATGACAGTCAGATGTGGAAAAAAATAGAACTGCAAATCAACTGTCTCCGGAGCTTTTTGTCACAAAGTTGCACATAAACATGCATGATTAGAAATAGCAAACACGCTGTAGGCTGGAATTACTGTCCCCGCTCCTCCGCTCTGTAAAACGGCTTATTTGATCCTAGTGGAGTGAAGAAAATGTACAAGACAGACTCCCAAGCAAATGATAGTAATTGATAGACACATAGAACTCCCCCCAACACAATGACAAAGTAAAGTGTGGAGAGTACAATGGGTTTAGCAGAGGGGATAAGAGGCCAGGCCATCCTCTGCATGTGCTCTGTGGATTGTGTGGAGAAGGCAGACTAAGCACATGAAGACAATGTTATATTATCAGATGCAGTGATCCATATGCGCCCGGCTTTGGCTTTGGCACACTGCTCTCTCTTTATTGTGGATAGCCCTTCTCATGTGTGACGTGTGGTGACATGACAGCTGAAAGAGGCTATGTGATCTTCTATCTGTGCAGTGTTAACCGCCAACAGCAGTGTCAAGAGTGAAGCAGGGTGATATATAATAAATTACCATAGATTACCATAAAGAATTATTGTTTAAAGATAATGGGAAAAATACTATTCAGTATAGCGTCTATAAAAAAAGTTACAAATATCTGTAAAAAAGGGCTTGACAATGTAGAGTTACAACATACAGCAGCTGTCTTGTCCCAATAAAACCTTCAGCCTAGGGTTTAAAAAAATTGCGATCATTCAAAAGAGGTAAAAAATAATTAACTTTTGTGGTTAATTTACTTACTAATTTATTAACTGTCCATTTACATTTTTGCAATACTTGAACCTCAACCATAACATTTGCAGATATGTTTTAACACACAATTATAATGATTTTTCATGTTCTTTTGAATTGATGATCCATTTATTTACCCTGTACAGTCTTAGAATCCCAATTTCATGGGAGACCTGACCTTAGAGGGGATGCACAAAGAGGAAGGGGAAATCGAGTGTCCAAAAGAAACCTATGCAGAGACAGGGAGAACATGCAAATTCCCACCAGGTTTGGAAGTGAAACCCACTGTAGACACTGTATGTACAACTTTCTCCAACAGTCTCCATATACAGTACTGTAATAAGACATAGTTGACTCTGCAGGTTTCATAACTTATGTACTATATTTTTCAGACAATAAGTCGCTCTGGACTATAAGTCTTTTGACTTTTTGAGGGAAATTTATTTTATAAAATCAGAGACCAAGAACCGACATGTCATCTTGAAAGGAAAGTTATAGTAATAAAATGTTCGCTCGCAATGTTCACGGTTACAGGAGTGAATCTGGAGCCAGGCTCTATGTTATGAAGAGGATTTTTTGGATGGACAAAATAGCAAAAAAAGAAATTCAGGACCATGTAGAGCGGGTTCATATGGAACATTTTAAGACCCAAATGACGAGGCCACAGCAGCAGTTGCAGAGAAAGGAGCAACAAGATCCCAAGTGCGTTAGCTCTGTCCATTCATATATTTGGTCTGTGGGCTGTCAGAGTGAAGAATGTAATATATAAGTCGCACCTGAGTATAAGTCGCAGGACCATCCAAACCCTGAAAAACATATAGCCCAAACAATGTGGTAACTCTTCATGTTTGAATTTTTATTTTCATACAAAGGAGTTCTGTAGTTACCTTAGAGATAAATAGCTACATAAATACATACATAACACATTTGGATCAGTATTGGCTCACTTAATTTCTGTGTAAAGGAAATAAATTCTGCTCTAAGTCCCTGCACTGGTATCGGCTGATAGAGTATAGGCAGATACTTAAAACTATAATATCAAAATTGGTATAGAAACTGTAATCCTGGATCACTGCATCCCTGGCTGAAACCCTATCGCTAAACACATAACCAAAAATACTTTACAATAAGTGTTACTGGGATAGTTTAAAAAATGTCAAGATGTACATTTTTGTCAATTTCTTTCACCCCTCTCCAGACTAACGATAGAAAGTCTCTCCCACAGTAGTCTACTCTACCCCCCTTGCGTAGGCCGACCCCCTCACCGCTGGCCCATTACCTTTACAGACTGAGCCTCATTAAAGAAGGCAAGTTGAGTCAAATCTTGGAGTAATTCAGCAGAGGTGAATTGCTGTCAACATCATTAAGCGTCATCTCTCCAAGTGCTCACTGCAGTCTGTCTGAAGTGTTCTTTATTGTTTAATGATCCAAATCTCTCCCTCGCTTCAAAGGGCCCTGGGACCTACCACCCATGCGGCCGGATGACAGGCAGGGCACAGGGCGGATAAGTCCACTACCCGCTTCATCTGCGCAGGTACCATTCCACAGAGGGACCAGAGCGGAATGAGGATTAGAAAGGCAGAGTTCAGCCTGTTCATAAGACTGTTTTGTCAAGTTTAACTAATGGTGGGCTGTGTCAGTTGTTCTCCCGTCACTCGTTTTGTCCCTTGTTCAAGATTTTAACAGTGTTTACAGAAAAGGGCAAGATCTCATAAGGCCACGGGTCAGACAAGCGAAGTGACCGACTGCTGTGAAGCCTTTTAAGGGAACCAGAAGAAAGTGAGTGTTTAAAGGAAGGCTCGTTATGTAGATGTAATGGCGAGTGAGAAGAGTGAGTTTGCATCGAGAATATGGAAAATAAGAACAGATATGGACATATGTGTGGTCTTCTGTGGGTTTGGAAGGTTGAAGAAGAAGAAGAAGAAGAAGAAGAAGAAGAAGAAGAAGAAGAAGAAGAAGGAATACAGTTTACTTCACTTTTTGGCAATTTAGAGAGATCTTGGTTGAAAATTTTTTTTAAAAAGTCTGAAAAAATATGACATTTCAGATTATATTTCTTGTGTACAAAAACGTGATCAAGATGTGATTAAGGGTTAAAGGCATTGCACTTGATTCTTACTTAAAAACATGAAAAATAGAACTGCTATTACGAACAATTTAAGTCCAAATGATGAGCCTGACAGCAGCAGTTACAGAGAGAGAGGTGATGTTTTTTCAATACAAAGTGAACTAGAGTCCGAGTCGATGGAGCCAGAATCCCGCCCATGCTCACTTCATATATGGAACGCGGCAGCTAGCTGGTTAGCTACAGTCTGTGATTAAGTGTAAATTAAAACTTTGTTCATCACCAAACTGTTAAATAATTCAATTCATAGTTCTGCAAACAGCTACAGAAACACTGTGAAGGTTATATAATTAATCAGCAAACCATTGTTAGAAGTTACATAAAGGTTGGTGGTGCTTCATTATAATTGGTTTAGCTGGGTCATGATCTGCCCGTCCCTCTCATGTTTGTGACTGAGGCCTGGTCTCATAGGTCCATTGGTCAGGCTAGCTCCATGGCTAATTACAGTGAGCGCTTGCCTGCTTGTCATGCTTCGTGCCCCCTCCTCTTTTGTAGCAGCGCTATTCTAGAGCTCCGGAGCGCGCTGGGAGATGTCCTCTGGGCCTCGCAATGGGGAAAACCTCCCTTTGTCCCCCCTCCGCCATTGTGCTTGCCCCCTGCTGGGCAAAGGGTTCAGCGGGGGGATGCTTCTGGAACCTTAAAGGGTTTGTATTACGCACATGTTTGAGCTGTTAAAATGTTGTTTCCTCATCAAAAACGTACCTGGAGTTGTGTTTTGTTTCATTCTCACATGTTTAACACACATATCCGTTCTCTCTCAAACTGAAAACATTGTGTTCCAACTTGTGATGTCATGTGGCAATACAGGAAATGCTCCACTGTGTTTTCAAACTCCATACACCTTCACTAGACTCATTTGGCTGATTTGCAGACCTAGAATTGGAACATTGAACCTACACTATTGCTTTAGTTTGTTAAAAAACTTCTTCCCTTCTTGGTGCAGAGGAAAACACTTCAAATGACTAAAATTGCTGTTGCCTGTTAACTACTTGATGACATCACAAGGTGGAACAGAGCATTCTGAGCTTTGGAAATGCAGAATAACAAACAATAGCATAATAAACACAACTCTGGGCATGTTTCTGAAGAGGTAACAAAGCTGTAAATGGCTAAAAGCTCACGTGAGTCATATGACCTTTAAGACCTACAGTAAATCTTCAAACTGTGTAGAGCAAACAAAAAAAATGAAGCACTGAGGCGAAGCAGAGAGAGGGGGGTACGGAAAAGCAGATGAATAAGCAACATCAATTACCGAGGCTTTGACCTGCGAGCCCCCTGTCCCACCTGCCCCCCCTCACAACACGCATTTCACACCAAATGGCCAGATTGAAGCTGACAGCGCCGGAGTGGACACAGCGACCCCTCACAAGACCAGAGCCGCCAGCGCAACATGAGAGAAAGACCGACTAAGTACATATACAAGAAGGCCAACCAGGCAGATGAGGGCATGAATAAGAAAACACACTAATAATGGGGCCGTGTTCAGCTAAGACAAAATAGCTCAATTTGGTGCAGTTAGGTCATTGAAGGAGGCCAGGCTGAGGGGCAAGAGGAACATGGGAGTGGACAAGCGCAACAGGTCAATGATCAACGGTGTACGGGGGGACAAAGGTGGATGTCCAACAGGCTTAAGCAGCACTAAAGAGGGGTGCTCTTGTGAAGAAAGTCCCTACCACTGAGGTCCCACTGTGGACTATAGGGACCAGGGATGCTTTTGTGAAGGCGGTGATTTGAAACAAACACATGGGCAGAGGAATCAGCAGTGTTATGTATTCATGTCCTTTCTCTGGATCAGAAGATGCTCGGGGTCTCTGGGTGGTCGCAATGGTAGAATGAGAAGGACAGTTATTTGGTTATTCACAAAATGCTTAAAGGGGGACTGCGTAACTTTTCTGGTGGAGGGTCCCACACATGCTGTTACATTGCTTTGTCTAAAGTGTTTCGCACAGTATGGTGTTAAACTTCTCCAAGGAGGTAAGCAGTTGTTGTCACCAGGTAAATTTAGATTAGGTTTACACTGAAATGAATCATCGTATCACCGTATCACCATATCGGAAATTATGATTTGCGTCCAGACACACCACCTGAAAAGCTAGTCACATGACTAGGCTAGCATCAAGTTGTCTCAATATCACATGGGCAGAAAAAACAAGGAAGTGGAGCACCGTGTCTGAAGTTGCAGCAGCCGATTTCGAGTTGAGGAAGATGGCAGTATTGGGCAGCAAGCTGCCCCCGCGACCCAGCCGGATTAAGCGGGAGAAGATAGATGGATGGATGGATGGATAGAAGATGGCAAGTGTGCAAACAGTCTTTTTGTAGACTGACGCTGTTTCATGTTTGCCCCGGGTTTGTTTAAACTGTTTTCCGCAATAGCGTCAGATGCCCGAGGTCACGAACCCAGTGAATCAGGAAGGCGCAAGTCACAGTGATGTGGTCCAATAAGGACGTCAACTAGAGCTCCTACGTAAGAGTATCACGGTTTTCAGGCGTCCACACCGTGCCGGATCAGATGCGTACTTAGGTGAATCCGTGCAAGCTGGCGGCACCAGATCATTCCGTCTCCAGAGCTGTTTTCCTCGGATTAGTGTAGGCGAACACTGCATCTGCAATGATAATGACTCAAATATATACTAGTGTGGACGGGGCCTTACAGTTCAGATCTGTGGAGAGGCTCATTTACAGTAAGAATGCATATTTACCAACGTATTTTGAAAAGTAATGTGTAATTGATTAAAATGTAAAACATAAGTTTAATGCCAAACTGTGGAACATTCTAGGTGAATCAATAATATATATGGAGCTATGCAGGTAGCGGACCATCCACCAGAAAAGTTACGCAGTACAACTTGATTGCAAACCTATGACAATAATTCCTAGTAAGGTTATAGAGGCACTAAGTTCTATAATGGGTAGGCCCTATGCAACTTTTGCCCCACTTCTAGCCCAATATCTGAAAATATGCAAGAGATATGCAAATTTAAAAATCAAAGGTTGAATTTAAGAGGCTGCTTCAAAATAGCTCCCCTTCTCTGTTTGGAAAAGAGGTGAAGTGGACAAGGGGATGAAGAAATATAGCAACACTGAGATCTAGTCATATTATAACATATCTTTATATTACCTACCAATGCTTCTCATGTGTTGGGTCTGGTTTGTGGCACTAATGTGAACAGTTGTTGTGTAGTATGAAAGTGGTGTGTGCGTGAGTGTTGGTGGTGGTCGGAGGGGCCGATGGCGCAGATTGGCAGCCTCGCTTCCGTCAGTCTGCCCCAGGGCAGCTGTAGCTACAATGGTAGTTTACCACCACCGGGTATGGAGTGAATGAATAATGCTCTGTAAAGCGTCTTTGAGTGTCCAGAAAAGCGCTATATAAAAACTGATGCATTATTATTAGTTGTTGTGTCCTTAGGCAAGACACTTCACCCTGGTAAGGCTATGGTGTGAGAGTGAGGGATTGATGGCGATGGAGGGGACAGTGGAGCAGATTGGCAGCCTCGCTTTCGTCAGTCTAGGACAGCTGTCGTTCCAATAGTAGCATACCAGCACGGAGTACGGAGTGAATGAATAATGAAATTGTAAAGCAGCTTGGGAAAGCACTATATATCACTGCCTCACCAGTCCACCACCAGATGACACCACAGCCTATACGTTCTACCTTTAAGAGTCAATTTATATGGTAAAAGACAAGTCCATGACACGTTCCGTTCAAAATTATACACATATTTTAGTTCTTGTCTATCTTTTCTGGGGACAATACCTGTATGCTTGGCCAGTGAGTACAACGTAGAAATCTGTCGTAATATATATATCTATTCTACTTGACATTTGGACATCAGTTTAAAATAGTAAAGCCATAACTGTGTGTATAAGCAGTGAAAGATTAGCTGTTTAAGTAAACCCCTCTTGAGAAAGACATATAATGATTGGAATCATGGAAACTAAAAGGTGAGAAAAGCAAGAACAAAATTCCTATCGCAGTTTGTCAATACAGTGTTAATTAATCTGATCGCAAAAGGATTCGTAACATGCCCTGAGCTGACAGGAAGAAGAGGAGGATTCTGGGAGAAGCGCGAGGGCACTTTGACACATTTTGGGGTATGAGAAGCTATAACTACACCCCAATTAGCCACAAGGAAAAGCAGAAAATATGTCCCACGCTCACCAAGCAAGTAATAATACGACAAGGCGTGCAAAAACACAAGTCTTTTTATAGCTGCATGTGAGAATGAAAAGGAAACAAGAAAAGGCTATGCTAGGAGATTTGTCAGGGGCTGTTGGTGCGCTAGTGTTTTTTTTTTTTTTGGTTATGTTGATCTAAGTGGCGTGATAGATGTGATGAGCATGCCGGGGTAATAAAAGCCCTGAGCGAAACAGATGCAACCATTACAGGAGCCTACAGAGGGGGCCAGCCAGTATTTATTACGGGGATAAATATGGGCACGACAAATTCAATGGTCTCGAAAGTTTCAATCTGCTCCGTTCGTAAGAGCATGTTTTTGAGTCGGGTATGAATAATTGGTATAGACAGGCAAATGTGGAGGATTTGTTATGGGAAAAGTGTCAGGAACAAAATGCTAAATTTATGATGCAGGATTTGTTGTAGTTTCTCATGTATTGTGTAACATTTCTTGGCATGTGTGTCACTAAAGTCTATACTGTAATTACAATAGTCATGGCATTCAGAAGATGTGTAGAGATCTCATACACCGGGCAATATTTAACACCTGAATCACAACCATCTACTACTACTTTGGTTAGGTATAATGGCCGCACTGACAAGAGCAAAGGATCATGGTCTTGGTAGTCTTTGTCAGCTTAATATTGTTACATCTAGATCTCCCAATACTAGACTTATTATTTTAAATGTGCACTATGTAACTTTTCTGGTGGAGGGTACGCTACCTACTTGTCTCCAGGGAGATGTTATTGCTTTGTCTAGAAGGTTCCACAGTATGGGGTTAATCTTGTCTACCTCCACTGAAGCAGGTGACACTACCAAACCAAGTTACAGGTTAGATCTGTGGAGAGGCGACTCAGCTCAGTAAGGCCCCATCCACACTAGTATGTATTCGAGCCGTTTTCGTTGCGGATACAGTGTTCATCCACACTAATCCGAAGGACAACGGCTCCAGAGATGGAACGATCTCTCCCACATATATACCTGAGCACAGATCTGATCCGGCACTGAGTGGACGAATAAAAACGGTGATACGCTGATGTAAGAGCTCTAGTTGCCGTCCTTATTGGACCGCCTCACTGTGACTTGCTCCTTCCTGATTCACTGGATTTGTGACATCGGGTACGCACCGCTACTGTGGAAAACAATTCAAACAAACCCTAGATGCGAAACAGCGTCGGTCCACGAAAAGAATGTTTTCATGCTTGCCATCTGCCTCAGCTCGAAATCAGCTGCTGCAACTTCAGATACATGACATCGTGACAACGTGATGCCAGCCTAGTCATGTGACTAGCGTTTCAGGCGATCCAGACACGGGATGCAAATCGTTTCCGTGATACAGTGATTCGTTTCAGTGTAAACGTAGTTTAAGAATGCATGTTTTTCAAGGTAGTTTTGAGCAATGAAAAGACTTGTAATTGAGTAAATGCAACATAAATTCAGTTAATAAAAAGACATATAATAGTTCAGAATCGACATATAATAGTTCAGAATACATAAGTTAAAGGTACTATATTGTGCAAAATTAACTCTTGTAAGCTTTAAACCGTGTTATAATGCTGCTAACTCATCAAAAACATATCTGGAGTTGTGTTTCATTCACACATGTCTGAGAAATCCTTTGTTCCTAGTCTGTCTATATCTCCAAAGCTCAACATGTGCTGTTCCATCTTGTGATGTCATGTTGTGGTAGTTTTCAAATGAACAGCTACCTTTTATGTTTTGTTCAGTAGTACGTTTTGTTTGTTGGTAGTTCCAGTTCTGAAATCATCCAAATTATTCTAAATATGCAGGGATGTGTGTTAAACATGTGTGAATGAAACAAAACACAACTCCAGGTATTTGGTTTTTGAAGAGGAAATAACAACCTAGATCAGAAAATAGCGTATTATGGGCCCTTTAAGAGTAAAACATAAAATCCTAACAATACTCCAGTCAAATCCACATACATCCATTCTAAGTCAAATACAGTGATCATTAAATGGTTACACCAGGTCTGAGGGAGCCTGACAGTTCCTTGACACATCTTGAGTGGAACATTAGATTTGGGAGACTGGGCGGGACTAATCACTGCACATTTAAGGTCAAAGAGTGCATTAAAATCGTCATTCTTCCAGTTCACACTTAATAATGTGAATATCATGGACGCCATTAGGGGATGTAATGAAAGCACTATGGATCATTCAGCTCCGAGAAACCATGACACACTGACAGACCCGCCTTAGTCTGTCAGAATAGCAAATCCGAGCGGTATCGGAGATTATTTAAACGGTAATATAAAGGACTTAAGTGTTAGCACCTGTTTCAAACAATAGACCTGCTCGCATCTTTTCCCCGATCACGGGCGATCAAAGGGAAAAGATAATGGAGGCGATGCCAGTCACTCAGCCCTAGCAGCCAACCCGCCACTACCTTCTTTGCAAATGGAAATCCAGAAAAGAAAGGTACGAGATGGGAATCATTTTATCTAGTTGACACACATTACAACGGAGAATTTCAAAAGAGTAAGATGGAAGCTCTCAGGTCAATTATGGTGTCAGGGCTGTCAGATGCCGATGAAATATATACCTTTGAAGAACACTTTACTCCGGGGATGGGCGAGGAGGAGAGAGTGGAAGGCGATGGGGAGCGATGTAGTGTTTAACCCGGAGAAGGAATATCAGAGATGACGGAGTAAAAAATGCAAGAGGCAATAATGGGCCATTTTCAGGCACACGCACTTTGTCAAACAGGAAGAAGGAGTGCCGGGCGTTGTGAAGGAGAGGGGGTATCGGGGAAGATCATATTAAAGGCGAGGTTGATTAATGATATCAGCTCTAACAAGGTGCAGAGTAATTACTGCAGTGATTAAGTTAATGGGCAGACGGGGTTTACAATATATGTTTTTGGTAAAGCTAATAGATTGCTGGAACATATTACACATTGAACAAAGACATAAAAGGTGGCTTAGCACATACAAGCTAGTTGAAGTGCTACAGCATTGTTTACTCATGTATAAGAAAAGAAGAGTACCGTATTTTCCGGACTATAAGTTGCTCCGGAGTATAAGTTGCACCAGCCAAACAATGCACAATGAAGAAGAAAAAAAAGTCGCACTGGACTATAAGTCGCATTTTAGGGTGGGGAATTAATTTGTTAAAATCAGAGACCAGGAACAGACAGACATTTCATCTTGAAAGGCAAGAAAACAACAGAACAAGCTTACCAAACTCTCCATCTCACTCCAAATCACTAAATCCATGGAATTTTTCATCCTCTGTGTCACTTTAGAGCAAGTCCACCAACTCTAGCTAAATCTAGCTTTTGGCACCTTTATTGTTTTCTTCATTGCAGTTCAAGTATCCTCCACTTTTGTCCAGTCAAACCCAGGTTTCTCGCTCACTCCAAACTTTCTTTCTGCTGCTCGATTACCGTTTTCAGCTGCATATTTCACTTCTTGCAGCAGGTCAGCGGCTCTTTCTGCGGGAGACATGCATGATATATTTTATGCATAAGTCGCACCTGAGTATAAGTCGCAGGACCACCCAAACCATGAAAACTTATAGTCCGAAAAATGTGGTATTGTAACCTGGCAGGGGATGTCATCAACATTCTTTAGGGATATGATGCCAACTATAGGCTCTGCTCTGTCTGAAGCTCTGTTACTCCAAAGACTAGACTTTAGACTTTAATCTGAGGTTTGCTTTAACACAATCTGACCATGAAGAACTGATATAGCTGGAACTGTGACAGATGAGATGATTTGAGCTGTTAAACACGTCTCTCACAAATAACAGTTTTTCAGTTAGTTGAAACACCCAAATAGGACCATGAACGCTCGTATTGATCACACACACTTGAAAATTTTCGGTATTTCCATTTTGTATTTTTTCTTGAGTTTTCAGATGATTACTAGAAATGCAGAAAATCTAATTAATTTAGCCTTCACAGAGAAATTGACTTCAGAACTTCAAGACGCTGAAACTGATTTTTGTCTTTAAAAAATCTAAACTAAACTAAAATAAAGAATAAAAAAATTAAATGTAAACAACACATTTTACAGCAGTCCAAAATTATTCCTAGCTTTCGTAAGGCATCCAAGTATTTTAATTATTCACAGTGATGAGTGTATGAGTGCAACTTCAGAGGCTGTCAACAAACAGCAACTAGCATGCTAAGCACACTTCCTGATTCTGAAACAGTAAGGCGGTTTAGGTATATATTATATTTATATAATCATGTTGCAATGCAGAATAAAACCAGGTACGTAATGTACATTTATAATTTGACACAAGATTTGAGCTCCCAGTGGCCCCTTGCACCACACTGTTTTTACTTGACCATTTAAATGTAAATAGCCTCAGCTTGGGCTCTGGGTATAAAACACTAACCTTGAGACAGTGAATGGCAGGGGGAATTATAGGTAATTGTAGTGTCACGGGGGGAGACAGCTGTATGATGAGATTCAGTGTCATTTAGACAATCAGAAACTTAAGAGCCGCCGGTACATCTCTCCCCGTCCCTCCATACCACGGCGCTTATGACACTACCGCTGATAATACGCAGGAGGGAAGAAGAACAAATGAAAATGGAGGAGAGGAGTGCTGCGATTCCTCCTCCATCCTCCATCCTCCTTCCTTACGCAGTGTGGGCCAAGTGATAGTCTGCGCCGCTCTCAGCAAATACCCAGTACATGTCAAGCTGCCAGCCAGATAAGAGGTGTCTAAAACCATAGATGAGATTACAACTTCCGAGCGACGACACAGGACGCGGAGGAGAGGCAGTTCAGATCTCCGACTACCCCAGTAACGTGCATCCTCATGGGGTCAAAGTGCGTACGGATTAGGCTAAAAGACACGCAAAACAAACGCCACTGTCAGTGCTCGAGATGTGCTCTTGGCCATTATAGTGAATACTGGATAAATGAAAGGATGAAGTGGCTGTCAACATAATGAATTCAATAAAAGCAACATTGTCCGCTTTGTCACATTTCACAAGCGTTGACGTGTAATTACAGTTATTTGTAGAAATAGCCTTCATTATCATCAGTGAGGGTCCTTCTATTGAAAAAAAGGCATTCAGCGTCCCCCAGTCGCAATGTAGTCATCCCAAATGTGCGAGATTGGAGTTTGTTTGGCGGATTTCATCAACAAAAGGTTAACGTTAAGCTAACTCTGATTTGATATTTTGCATTTCCTGTTGTGGTTCTGATGAATGGAAATGTTCTATTAGCATTTGTATAGCTGTGTTTAAAAGCGATTGAAAAGAGTACAGAGGGAAATAACATTGAAATTCACAAACGCAAAATTAAAAGTCAGATCACATAAATGTATGGTCACGCTGGTAAAAAAAATGATAGAAGACATATGATTTTTTTGTATTAAACTGTAACAAACGATCATTATTTTACATTTTGTTCATTATAAAATGCAATATTAAAAAACAATGACGTGTTTACTGTTTAAAAAATATTATATAACATTTTTTAACTCTACTTGTATGAAGGCAAATTAGTATAGAGTAGAGGGTGGGGATAGGAGGTAGGTGAAAACAGATTTTTTTTCCTTTGTTTTTTCTGAGCAAATGACAAAAACAAGCATAAATCTCTTGAAATAAAACTTTACATGAGATAATTATGAGGGTACAATGGCAATTTAAATGGACACATAAAAACTGCTAAACATATTCTGAAATGTGATTCTTATATTAGTTTCAGTCTTTTCAAACCTTCATGACGTTATTAAAATGTGAAGTTTGAACAGAATCCTATAATTAAAACACGCACAAATGCAATCCTAATCACAATCGCAATGCTTGTCTTTTGTATTTTTGTATTTTCAGCCCTATATTATAACATTATTAATAGCCCATAGTTAATTTTAGAGTTCACGTCCCCTTTAATGTGAGGTTACCCTTCACACCCACTCCCTGACAGCACACACACATTTTCTTTATGATCATGAAAGTGACTTACGCAGTATATTTTAAAATGTCCTTAGTACATGTTATAAATATGGATATGGCCATTCTGAGCAGGTTCGATAGCGCAAACATTAAGGTAAAACCGTTCTAAAAACAAATATATAAGGAGCTAAAAGATACTGTCCGCAACAGAGTAATAGCACAGCAGCAGAAGGAGAGAGAGAAAGAGAGAGAGACGGAGAGAGAGTCCTCCTTTCTTTTCTTTGGTTCCATTCCCTTGTATTTTTCTTCCCTCCGTTCTGCAGTTGTGTGTCCTGACCTTGCAGCTTCCATGGCCCATCCATCTTGGGCTGCTTAGCCATTTCGCTGGCTTCATACTGCGCAGATTAACACAATTCATCACCACAATCATCCTCCATTCATCACCCTTTCCAATGAATGTTTTGACATCCAGTTAATTTTCTGCTGATGATTTATCAAATTATAATTACCATGCTCTGAAGGGCTCATTTATTATGTTGATACATGATAATGATGCCAAAGTGGATTGAATTTTAAGTAAGTTCTCTCTGCGATTATAACATATGCGTTATTGTGAATAATGCTGCGCGATCAGATTCTTTACGGCCTAGGAATTCCTCAGACAGTCCTAATGTTGGAGAATCAATGCAAAAAAGGGAGACAAAGTGGGAGTGTTAATTCCATTTTTTACAGAACAAATTGTTTGGCTGGGGAGCAGTCAGCATGAAAAAGTTCAATTAGATTCTGAGCTCCATCTTGGATGCTCAGTAATTAAAAAGTGCACTAATTCAATCAGGAGCTGGAGCTGGGGCAGAGGGAGTGAGCTGCTGCTTAATAGGTTATAGGTTATTTCTCACATACTGCCCACATAGGCACTTCATTAGCCTTCTGCTTTACAATTCACTCAGCTTTCAGCCTCATTATTATCCAGGTTTATTAAAATCCAATGGCTGCCTATCTGTTTCTATTACTGAGAGGCTGACCAGCCTAATGCACTGGGTCAGAGCTAAGGGCAAACACCACTGCTGCTTATGAGCACTCTCAGAGCAATGCTAATGGCTATTGAATATGCCTTATGAACTGTTTGTGTTAGCAAACAGAGCGGCCGCTAACTGGGCTGCATGGCCCTGGCCATAGCACACACATATCCACTTGGCCTCTATAACCTCTCCATATATACAGTGTACTATATATGTGCATCATTACTTGTTCAGAGCACACAGCCAACCTACACTACATGATTATGTCTGTCCATTTCACTGCTCTTGTCACTAGCACTTTTTGTATGTTTTGAACAGGCACCCGGCCTTTGATTCTTTGACCTAAGCGTAGACACCCGTTCCATCCTGCGTGGAAAGATGGAGGCGTTCGGAGTGGTGCAGCAGTGCATTGTGGGCAGGCAGTGGGCTCAGGGAGATGAGGGCTTAGGAGGTGTTAAAGGTTATTGAATGCAGGAGAATTCTCCTGGCGGCACAAGCATTGTTTACAGCTATCTATTTTTTTGACTCTTTGCCCTTGGGCTGCAGCCCGTAAACAGAGCGTCTCTCCCCCACACCGGCCAGAGGAGAGCAGCATAATTGTGAGTCCCCCTTGGACGTCCCAAAAGTGAAAGATGTGTCTGGTAAGTGAGAGAGGTCAAACACCAGCATGGATATTTATTACATGCACTGCAACCAGATGGAGGCGGCCCATCCATCAAGCTGAGCTGTCACCCCGGCCACAAACGTTTCCCATAAAGACACCCCACTACCACTGCCCCACTCCTCCTCTACTCCTCTGCTCCTCTGCACCCTCCTCCTCTACTCCTCTACTCCTTTGCTCCTCTCCTCCTCTGCACCCTCCTCCCCTGCCCATCTCCTCTGCTCCTCCCCTCCTCTTCTGCTCCTGTGTGCAGTCAGGTCCACTGGCTGAGGAGGAGTACATGATGAACTTTAAGAACTGTAAATGTGGACTCTGCTCCAACAGTGTCTCTATGATTCTGCCATTTCTCTCTCATTAGTGCCTTCTCTCTTGTTCTGAACTGAACCTGGCCTATTTTCAGCCATAACTTTTATCAATAGTGCTGTGACCGCTGGTGTGGCTGGTCAGGAGGCCAGCGGAGCAGGCATGCAGCCAGGCAGCTTAGGGAGATATTACAGAGGAGAAGCAGGAGCAGGAGGGCGGCTCTGACACTCACTCCCTCGTTCATCAGGCCCTCATAGGCCCGTCGGTGACAATGAAAAGATTTCACAATACAGCCACGGCAGAAACTCATTCTGGCCCTCATCCATCATGCTCAGCCGCTGGCCGTTCCACTGACCTAATCTGTGATGCCTCGCTGGCTGCACCCTGCTCCTTAAAGGCAGGCTTCATTACTGTGAGGGAGAGAGGAGATAGAGGCCAGGGGCCAAGGGCCCGGAGGAAAGGGCCATGTATGCACACTCTCTCACTCACTTCACTGAGGTATATAAAACACACTGTCACGTCCTACTGTTCCTACAGCAACTACTGCAGTACACTGTCACAGATCATACACCTGTGAGAACAGAGAGGAGGCCATTGGTGGTCTGTTACACTGCATCCCTGCTTTTGTCTGGAGTACCCCTAAATACTGTCTCACACTCTAGAACCCCCTCACTCTGGTACCAGACAAATACAACTGTTTACTCCAGGCCTAGAGTGTTGTAAACTAACACACAGGAATCACTTTGGACGGTTCTGTTTTCACATTTAGAAGAAAGTACAAATCAATTACAGCACAGCAGAAGATGCAGTGTGAGCAGACCCCTCCTACTTCAGGTGATTACGAGGCCTGTTACTGTCACAAACAATCTGAGCTCAGTGACGGACACAATCAGCTCACTACACAGCTCCATCAAACTGTCATGTTAGGAACATGTTCCACTTCTGTTGGCACCATTAAAAGCGCCATTATTTAAAGTTTGATCCTAGACAGTACATTTATTTGAAAAGCTCCAATCTCAAATAATAATAATAAAATCCTTTAAATTTCATAAAATCAACTACAAACTGTATACCTTTGTTTTGTTAGATTTCTAATTTTACATATCTCCAAAATAACAATTGTGATTGAATCAGTTTTTCAATACATCTCCAACCTCTGGGCTTAAAACGTTTCAACCTATTTCCATCGGTGGAATTATTAACGCAGAGTACATAATAAAAGTGACCTACCCTTCAAACTCTCCACTACCCCCGCTCCCCTATTCCCCATTGCGTTGACTGTTACTTAACCAGAAGCACTTGGTAAAAGAGGCCATGTCTGACCCCAGATCAGATATTATGGGGCTGTATTCCCATAAGCCCCAGTGCAGGCCTGTAGTCTGCACTGCTCTGCCAGCTGCCCCTCTTATCTCTAACTGCTGTGTCCCCAGACCTTGTTGCTTCTGCCTAATGGAGCCTGTCTCTGCACCCAGGGACAAATTCAATCAAAGCTCCAGCTAAACATCCTCAAATAACATTGTTTCTACCGTGCCCTCCCACTGGTGATATTGAAATCAGGTTAAGAGCCGGGGAAGCAATGTTGTACGGTCTATACAATAAAGAGAAGAGTGACAGAACTAGTCATACTGTGGCCTATGTAATGTGACATCAATTCTTGCCTACACTCGTACTCATATCATACCCAATATAATGTGGTATTTGTGGGTGGTTTTCCAAATAAACTTGCTAGTTACTATGCTAAATAATAAAATATGGAGTAGACAGAGATGGATATAGTATGGTGGGTAGTCTCAATACCATTAATTCCACTCAAGTAAAGTAGTGCAGTAGTCTAAAAGTAAAAATATATATATGTTAGATTCATACACTGTAAATGTAAATGGACATAGTTATGCTGCTTTCTATTGAAAGTCAGTAGTCGGTAAATCCAAGTCAGTTCTCCCGACATCCGATGTAAATGTGTTTCATTGCAACAGTCAGGAAAATATGCATGCCCGAGAAAGTTTAATGTTTATTTTGTTAGCTTATGTAGTTAACGTCGCTAACGCTAGCTCCTGCTAATATATAGGGTCTGTTAGCTAATGTTAGCTGTCGGCAACTCAATTATGGCAGTTTGACTATTACATGTTCAGACATCCATCCCACTCGGTCTGCTCCGAAATAGCCCGAGTTTGTGTTTTGGAACTTCAAGTTGATTGGCCGTTCCTTTGCACTTTCCTAAGGTGGAGGTCAGTTTTTCTCCGAGTTCCAAGCACAATAGAACGCAGCATTAACCTGCTAGCCACCGCATTTCAAATAGGAAGAGAGCATGGGAGCACTTCCGGCTCCATCGACTATCTCTCCAGTTTACTCTCTATTGAAAAACTTGCCCCGTCAGTTGGTCTTTAAATGCTTGTACTGTACATGATCCTGGTGTTTTTATATCCCTATTTTGTCTGTAAATGAAGATATCAACATTAATAGCAGACAAATAATAAAAAAAAGCTTGCGTAAGCCAATAACCAGTTCTCCGTGCTTTAAAAAAGAAGACAACACATCTAAATAATGTTCACTCCAACAGAATAACCAAAATAAATAAAATAAATACCTGAAGCAAATAAAAGCTATTGACCAAATAATTTCCTATGCATTTTTTTCTTCCTCTAGTACCTTTGGACACGTCGTCTAACATAATCCCAATAAAAGAGTCATACCTGCTGCAGTTTTCATATCACCCTTAACTCCCTGCTTCCCTCTCTCTTTCACTCTATCCCGCTCTCTTGCACTGTCTCTCTCCCCATCACTTATTGCATCACATTTTCTCCCCTGTTTGGTTCAGAAGATTAAAGCGACGGCTAATTGACAAGCAAATGCATCCAGGAAACACAAGGCAGACAGATCAAACTGGTGGGGAAGTGTTTACGAGGCTTACATCAGCACCATCTGAAGACACTGACTTACAGCTTTAACTAGCGCTAACTAGAGCTAACATCAGCAGCTAGCACGCCGCTCTGGTTTTTATTTCCAATCCAATACACTTTATTTCTAGAGCACATTTTATAAACAAATACCAAAGTGCTGCACATAGAAAAAAAAACCTACAATATAATACAATAAAAACATTATAAAACAACTGAACAAAAACAACTAAATTAAACTGTTCAATAAACCCATAAGACTAAATAAATATATAAAAGCTATAAAACAAAACAATAAAAGACAACAGACGACCACACAACTCACACAGTGTTAAAATCCAGAGAATAAAAGTGGGTCTAGAATATATTATTACCATTTATATAATTATTTTTTACTTTGTTATTATACTATATTGTGATGTGTGAGGTACTATGTCCAAATAATTTCCCTTGTGGATCAATAAAATCTGTCTAGGTCTAAGTATTGAAACCTCAAAGACAGTTTCGCTTCAGCAGGTTTACTAATAGATGAGCCCGTATAATCTGTGATTAAAATGGGGGCATTAAGAGCTGATTAAAATACATATAGGAAAAAACGCAGTGAGAGAAATCAATAAAGTGTGATTCAGCGAGGATAGTGGAGCTTCCTGATGGACGGAGAGGGTTTTATAGGACAGCGTTAAGGAAGAGAAGAGTTCTCCAGTGATTTTTTTGACAATTTAACAGGTTCACCTGACACATTCAATGACTATGCTGACAACTTAACTGCGCTGCCAATCAATATTTCCTATTACTCTCATTGTCAGAGGGAAAATAAAAATATGATGTTGAGGTTGGCCCACAAGTGACAATGCATTAAGCAGCTATCAGCTATGCTTATTAATGCAGACAGGCCATCACAAACAGCACGTATGTGAGCGCTGAGGCCACATTTGTATTCAGTTAAATTGAAATAAGATAGAGCATTAAAGGGGCACTATGGAACATTTCTAATGAGGGATCATCCAGCAACTTGGAAATGTTATTGCTTTGCCTGGAATGTTCAAAAGTATGGCTTTAAAACCATCTTGTGCATGCATTCCATTACAGGAGTTCATACTGTACACACACACACAAAAAACATGGCTTCTGATAGTGAATGTTCTGTAACTAGGCCTGGTGATGTCTACTGCTTGTCTCCATGGAGATTGAAACATATGGAACATACCATACTGTGGAATGTCTGTGTAATCCTTCAGTGTCTAGGTATGATTCATATGGCAAAAGAAATATTCAACTCCGTCAACTGAAGAACTGCATTTTTCTACTGCTATACTATGGAGCATTTCAGGCAGATCAGACCAATAACATTTCCATGGTGACAAGCAGGTAAAAGTTACATAGTGCATCTTTAAAGACAACACCAGCCTTATGACAAAGCTTTTTTTTTCTATTGCTACAATGGTCTGATAATTATTTAGATTTAGGCTTGTGAGATAGTAACTTGGCTACTGAATACTGTATTTTTAGACTACATACCACGACTTTGGGTAAAGAATGTGGCCCCTTTACTGACATCAATCAGGTAGAATAGTGGCAGCATCATCTCCAAAGAAAGCTGTTTCTGGGTCAGGTCAGATAAAAACAATATTTAGCCTGACAATAATGACCATGTTTGAGCCACAGAATGCACTACTTTAGCATAATAAGTGCAGTATTGGAGTTGGCATTGTATTTTTCTGTTCAAAGCCCCGTGAAAGTGCCTCGCATTTTGTAAACAACATTAAATGCAACAAAACAGTCCCAAATCAGCTGCTTAACCACGCCCACCACATTACAGCGAGCACATTCTACATCACAGTGAGAGGGAGACAATTAACCAGGAGTTTAAGCTGTCAATCAAATCCTGTCAACCTATCAGGGGAGTGCTGTGGGGCCCGCCTCCTCCTTAGCTCTTGCGTGATCTGCTGCTGGCAGTTTGGATGGGCTGAGTGACGCAGGCCTGATCCGGGCCGGGGGAGGCGCTGGGCTGGCCGTCTGGGACCAGGGAGATGGAGATTGGGGCGGACGTGTGAGGCTGCAGTCAATGGACCTAAAGAGAGATGAAGTGCCAGGAATGTGCTCTGTAATTAGATGTGCAAAACAGCAGAAAGAGACCGCACTGAGACCAGAGATACTGTGATAAGGCAAGTCTGCTGTGTTACTCTCCAATCCATTTTGTTTCGATAGCACTTCATAAACAAAGAAGGTTTCCAAACTGCTGCACGTAGAAAAAAAACAACAATTTAATACAATAAAAACTCTGACATCTCTCTGATTATATTGGACTTAAAACAATCATCTTGTAACTAGGCATGTCCGAGTAGTCCTTGAATTGTTTATTTGATCAGTGGGTCAATGTTGTCTTAAAAACAGGAGAAAGAGACTGGAGTGAGACCAGAGATACTGCAACGGCAAATGTATTGTTACTCTGAATGCGATTTCAGGCAGTGAAAGGCACCGGTAGTAAAGCAGTCAGAACTAGGGCGTTTGGTGTTTAGGTCGACCAAAATTTGTATTAGTTTATATGGGACAACAGCAGAAAGATGTTAGTGAAAAACTGAATTTTACTTTACTCTGTCTTTATATAAATGCATTGTTTCATAGTCATTCTTACATGAACTCCTGTACAGATGTAGTCTTGTGAGAGCAGTTTGGGTCACATATACATCATAGTGCATATGTATATTGTATATGCATGTATTTATTCAGCGTATGTATTTGTGTGTGTATATTTGTTTTGTATATGCCCATGAGGGAATTTGTAGGGTGGGAAGTGTGGGTTTAAAAAGAAGAAAAACATTAAGTTTACTGCAACCTGTATAATTACAAATAACACTTGAAAAAAAATTTGATTACCAAAAAAAACAACAACAAAAAACATATACATCATAGTTTTAAGAGCTTTTGCCTCATTTTTTTAGTGGACTAATCCATCTGCAGGACATAGCTTTAGTCGACTACAACCCTACTCAACACCACAAGGCTGAGAGTTCACTACCAGCTCTGACCAGTGCATACTGGGATTGTGTCCTTGGGCAAGACACTTCCTCCACTTTGTATAAACTGGATGTGTGTGTGATCGGTGCTCTTGGTTGGAAAGACAAAACAAATTGTCA
The DNA here is from genome assembly GCA_034769755.1 of Odontamblyopus lacepedii. Taxonomy (NCBI): domain Eukaryota; kingdom Metazoa; phylum Chordata; class Actinopteri; order Gobiiformes; family Gobiidae; genus Odontamblyopus; species Odontamblyopus lacepedii. The sequence continues at coordinate 13,173,520 of CM068354.1, forward strand.
GCCATGTTTCAATGCCTCAGGGGGACCCAGGGCAGCTATGGTTAGCTTCAAGGCTTGTGAAATATAAATGATTATTGTTTTACATTATCAACATTATTATTGTGAAATATAAATGATTATTTTTTAACATTATTATTGTTATGATTACAGGTGTAGATCAACTCAAGAGAGATGTAAAGTATGATGTAAGTTTAATTACAATCAGTTCGGAACCCAGAAAAATGAAAAACTCAACACATTGTGGAAATATTGCCCAATCAAGCCTGGCTATGCTTCCATTGTAGGGAGTATTATACCGCTGATGACTTCACATAACACGGACCGAGGTGGCAGTGTCCTTACAGCAGTGCAACTTCCATCAATAACAATTATGAAAATCTACTGCACATTTACTTTATGCTATGCTAGGCTCCTTTCTAATATCTCTGTTTACATTACAGCTACATCTACTACACTGAAATATTGCACAAATTCAAGTCTACGATATATTGAGTACATTTCCCTGGGCATTCATCAGCGCCCATCCATCAAGACAATTAAAGGCTTTAATTCAGCGTACGAGGCGTGAGGGGAGAGGAGCGAGGGGAGGTGAGCGCAGGGAGCAGAGTTATGGCCTGAGCTCTTCGGATGCGTACAGCCCCATTACTTTGCTGGCTTCGTCCGGGCCCTTTTGGATTCCATAGCGTTCTGTTAACCATCAGCAATTATCTCCCTGTCAAAGCTAAAGGTAACAAATTTCCCCCCATCCAGCCAGGCGCTATCAAGCTCCGGACACTGGCATCAGCTGACAGGAGCTAAATCACGGCCGCCAGTGTGCACTCCTGACAGACAAATGCACTACCTTGGAAAAGCTGGGCCCATCACTCTAAAAAGGGGAGGAGCGGTGGAGGAGGAAGGGAGAAAGAGAGGGAGAGAGCTAGGAAGAAATAGAAAGCAGAGAGAGGGAAAAAGAGACAAAGAACAAAGTGGGAGAAAGAGAGGAGAGGGAAAAAGATAGACAGAAAGAGAGGTGGATGCGGAGAGGAGTGATGCTGACCTTATACTTCTTCACCTCCCTCCTCGCTCACCCCTCCCGTCTGGCTGGGGGAGATGGACGGTGCCGCGTTCAGTAAGCACAGGGCGCCGATCCCAAATAAGAGAATTATTAATGGCGCGCTCCCCGGTGCTGGTTTATCTTGTAGCATCGAGGCAGCTCCAGGTTTCCCTCCTTTACAGATGGACGTACGGAGCTGGGGCCATGAGTTATCCACAGTGCATCCCAGCAACCGCAACAACAGCAAGGGCCCCGTAGTAAACAGCATATTTCTACAGTTTTGAAAGGCACGCATGGAGAGCACATTCAAGGTTGGGGAATATTTACTTTGTTGTGCTTATTTTTAGGGAGTAGGGGTGTGTAGTTAATCCAGTTTTCAGTGAAGTCAAGGTTCTGGCATTTTTAATCGTCAATAATCAGCTACAATCTTTTTAATGGAGAGGTCTAGCCAATGTCAGTGAAAGCATTTGGTTTAGACTTTGGAAGAAAAAAATTGACAATTTTAAAAGGAAACAATTCAAAGTCTGTGTTGTTTATGTTAGGAAATTTAATATGGAAGACATTATTTTTGTTTATTAATACGTCAAAATTAAAAACAAAACTGGAAATTGTGATCAGTCACCAAGAAGAAAAAGATTGTCATATCACCCAGCCCTATTAATAATAATGTCTTAGACTTGAAATGTGCTTTACAGCGGGGGTGTCCAAACTTTTTTCATCAAGGGCCACATATTAAAACACAGACCAGCATGGGGGCCGATCGAGGGTCATAGACTGATGGTCAAAACAGTGAGTAATTCAAATCTGTGCATTTATAACAGGTTTGAATGATCCTCCAGACCTTTGTTCATTTGCTTGATCAAGGTAGATTTCAAAAACATGCAGTAAAAAGTACCACTTGCAATAGTATGGGCCAATTCACCTGGAAGCCTGAGGGCCAAAACAACTGGTTTGAGGACCACATTTGGCCCCCTCACAGTAGTAGTCACCCTGCAGTCATTATTCATTCACGAAAACTATTGTAGTTAATGTTGTAGGGAGGCTGCCACACACACCATTGGCCTCCCCTGCATGACCACTACTGGCAATGTGGGTCAAGTGTTGTGCTTATGGACACATCGACAGAACTTGGTGCGAGCGGGAATTGATCCTCCGATCGTTTCAGGTTGGGGGACCACTGCTCTAACTCTATATATATATATATATACCCTTTTCCTGATTGTTCAGCCCCATTCCTGGATCCATTATCACTGCAAATTTTTCACATTTTTAATCACCAGCAAGCAAGTTCAGATCTTCCTACGCTTTTGTGAAAATTCAATCAAATCAGATTCCAAAACCTTTTCTGTTACATTTAATCCTATCCAATCCCCTTGACTGACATTAGACCCACATGCACCTCTTATCACGTTAGTGTGACTCCATTTAAACTCGTGGTCTCCTCTGATTTTGGGTGTGGGTGGTATGTGTAGAACGTATGATGGATGGCCATAGTTCCAGCAGACAAGCCCACATCAGGCAGGGTCCGGTGAAGATTAGTGTGGTTAATGCACGGCTCTGACAGGTGCAGCTGACAGGGGCGGCGGAGGCGACAGGCGCGGGCCTATTGCAAATGACACGACCTTTTTTGGGAGTCAAACATATTCACTGTTAAAGTCAGAGACATGTCACGGCTGCTCACCACATCTGCCTTTCCCTTCACGCTGCCATTACACTGCACAGAACCTCATGTTCATCTGGATCTGGAATTTAGACTCATTTACATTTAGTTTGTAGGTCTTATAGATTCTGTTTTTCAAATTTGAGATGCCGCAAACTAGTTTCAATATCGTCAGCTTACTGACATATGTGCCTAAGTCACTTTTCAGCCTATTTGGAATATTGGTACCAATGGCTACCCATAAACGACACCTAAAGTACCAGCACTTGCTGCATCATTATTGTAATATCTTTAAATACATATGTTAGAAGAAGTGAAAATAAATATAATTTTAGTGGAATTTGCAAACATTTTTCTTAGTTTTCTCAAAACTACTCAAAAAATGAGTTAGGCACATATGCTAGTAAGCTGAAGATATGTTAAGTTTATATTTGTAATAATAACTTTATTGTGTGAGGTAAAATTATCTGTCTATAAACCAGAGCAAGGCAAGGACCAGGACCAAACCAGGACTAAACCAGAACTAGACCGTTTTTTAAACTTATATTCCTACTCCTCCTACACACTATCAACAATTCCAAAAATGTAGAGCAGTAAACAAATACATTCTTAAAAAACAAGATTAATACTGTATTCTGAATTGTAAATTTTCACCATGTAACTTTTCTGGTGGTCTCCATGGAGATGTCATTACTTTTTCTGCAATGTTCCACAGTATGACATTATACTTATCCAGCAGTTATTTATCTATAAGGGCGATTGTTACTAAAAAGTGGAAAAACATGCATATGAACGGGTTCAGCTCTTCACAGATCTGACCTGTAACTTGACCCAGTGGAGACTCTATGCAGTTTAATGCCATACTGAGGAACTTTCTGGCAAAGTAATAACATTTGTATTGAAAAAAGCATAAGGCCTAAGTTAGATATTGAAGCTTTAAGCCATGTAACCATTTAACCCTATAACTCATACAGAAAGCATTTTGCAGTATAGGTTAAAACAGTCAATTCCAATCAATACGTGTTACATTTACCAATAAGCATTTGCGATTACAGAAAGTAAAAACACTGTTTGATGTGTTAGTGTTAGCATTCCTACCACCACAGCGCATTAGCATATGGGCGCAGGTAGATTTGAGAGGCTGACACATGGTATCAGTGGGGGTGAGAGGGGGGGGAGCTGCACCTGACAGTGACCTGTCACACCATATCGGATGTGTTTAACGATAAGCTGTCGGCCTCCATCACACACACATATACAGGCGCACACACACAGATACACAAACATAAGTACATGGGGACAGGAGTGGACAACCCCAGCGCCTAATGACATTTCACAGGCTCGGAGGTTAGATGAGGGGACAGAGCACAATGTGAGCTGATTGTGTCTAAATATCAGCTGTCATTACATACAACACAATTAGATGCACTAACTACAGGGAAGGGACAATGCTGCAAGATTGGAACACCGTATTACAGTCAAATGTTTTGCGTTAGCTTAAGAATAAATCTTTGTCAACTATGGTTCACACTGTAATCAAACTGAGATCCAGTTGTCGGTCAATGATCTGTTTGGGTCTTTATAAAGGTCCTATATTACACAAGACTGACTCTTGTTATAATGCTGTTACCTCCTCAAAAACATACCTGGAGCTGTGTTTAGTTTCATTCACATATGTTTGAGTAACTCTTAGTCGGTCTACATCTCCAAAGCTCAAAACACTCAGTTCCACCTCAAGTGAACAGTTGCCTTTTACCTTTAGGCTCCAGGGCCACAATCATCCAAATGTGAATGTGAAGGTGTAGGGAGTTTAAAAACACAATGGAGCGCTTGGAAGATGAAACAGAGTTTTCTGTAAATAGGTATGTTTGTGATGAGAAAACAATGTTCTAACATAGATCAGAAAATAGTGAAATATGGCTCCTTTACTCGAAGGTCTAGAGCCAGTCCTCTGTCAGTAAAAACATGTGGTTTGGAGCAGAATTCGGACGATGTTTTGTGTTAAACAGAACTGATTGAAAGTCTCGCTTGTTTATATTCAGAAAATCAAGTTTGAAAGACAAATATATTTGTTTTAAAAAAATAAATTAAAATAAAATGGAACAGAAAATCATCATTCACTGTGTTCACATGCACACCAAAATTCGATTATTATCTTATTTCTGGACTTTTAAGAATATTTAAATGACACACAAACAGTAAAATGTGATGTGAGCAATCAGACAGAAATTGATTTAGCTGTTTACATCTCATTGTAATAGTTTTATAACTCCAAACACCTGACAATACTCTGATTTGGAATGTGGATGCAACCACAACCAGTGATGAAAATAAGGGAAAATGTGAACAAAAACAAATCACAAAACATTATAATCAATTCTTGACTTTTAAAGGTCTTATATTACACCAAATTGACTCTTGTAAGCTTTAAGCCATGTTACATAATCAAAAACATATCTGGAGTTGTGTTTTGTTTCAATCACACATTTGAGTAACTCTTTATTATTAATCTCCAAACCTCAAAATGCTCTGTTCCCCCTTGTGATGTCATGTAGTGGTAGTTTTCAAGTTAATGCTACCTTTTTCACATTTAGTTCAGAAGAGATCAGCAATTCCAGGGCTGAAATTATCCAAACAATTCTAGTGAAGATGTATATGGAGTTTAAAGACACAGTGGAGCACTTCCTGTATCACCACATGTTGGAACAGTGTTTTCTGTTTGAGAGAAGAACTCAGAAAGGATGCAGAAATGAAACAAAGCACAGTCCAGGTATGTTTTTGATTAGGAAACAGCATTATAACATAGATCAGAAAATAGCGTAATATGTGCCCTTTAAAATATTGACATGTTTATGCCGTAATATAAACTATATTGATAAAGCTATTACTGCTAATGACGCAACATCTACCACTGTTTACAATTGTCTCCATTTAAAGTGACTGAGTGAGTTGTGTGTGAATCCCAGCTGGTGGTTCTGTGACAGTTTAGCTCCTTAAACAGCCCTAGAGGGTGCGTGTACGGTTACCACGGCGATACAGCGGCAGTGTATATGGAACAAAGCGGGCGGTGCTGGGTTTGAGCGTAATTGGAGGGCTGTGCACACACTCACCAGGCCCCGGGCAGGATCAATATTTGTTGGGATTGCACCTTGTTCCAACAATGTAAGATTTACAGCTGGCGTGAGGGATTTACACTTTGTCTTCCAAGCAACTCATCAGTGCAACCCAATTACTAAGGCCAGACAGACAGCATTAACATGGGCCCGGCTGCTTTATGGCCCCTCAGCCTGTCTCATTCCAGCCTCTTCAGGCGCTGCCACCATAACGGATACTACACTTAAAACGTGCTCACGCCGATGAATCCTCAGTCTTTCATTACTCCCACCCTGATTTACTCCATATCATTTCACAGCCATAGACAAAGATAACAGGTAGTAAATTACAGCCATCCTCACGTGCTTGTTTCTGCGCTGCCGAGGGGGGAGGGGGCTCGAGAGAGGGGGAGCAGGGGATGAGAGGGGGTTCAGGTGCAAGCTGCCCTAACAGAGATGCATCTTTGACAGCCAATGAAGTGTGCTGGTAAAATGTACATTTAAACTTTAAATGCCATTTAAATCGCTCTTAACACCAACGCATTAGACACTTGTGTTTATAGAGACCATTTCTCCACTATATCGCTGCCTGAGAGCAAGACGGTCGGTAATGTTATGTCACTAAACAGGAGAAAATGTGTCTTTTTATCATTTGCGATGTGTGTGACTGTGCTGGATAGGGTAGAATATGCAAATCATATGCTATGATAATTGTAACACATTGACACATTACCTTTATGATAATGGAGACTATATCTGTAGAGAAAAAACTAGACCTAATAAGAACAACCCGTAACCTGCTCTACATGATTCTGGTGGTTTTATTTCACTATTTTGTCCATAAATAAATCCCTATTCCTACTAAGGAGCTTGGCTCCTTCACTTCTATAACTGCTAGCTTCATGAGCTTCATTTGACTGGAACTAAACACTATGGGTGACGCCACACTCACAGTCCATTTCTTTATACATCAGTGAAATGGACTAATAAAGAAAGTGAAATGGACTAATAAACAATTGTGAATGACATAAAACACAACCGTATGTTTTAAGGTAACAACTTTCTAACATGGCTTAAATCTCAGAGTCAGTTTTATGTAATAATAGGACCTTTAACATATTAGGACCTAATATGAGTTAACAAAACACCAGAAAAATAATATTATTATTATTTATACACATATTTTTGAAGTACTGTATTTTTTGGACTATAAGTGGTACAAGTGGCGACTTATACTCAGGTGCGACTTATATATTACATTTTTCACACACAGCCCATAAACCAAATATATGAATTCTATATATGAATCAAAAATGAATAAACAAATCCTTATCTGTTTTTTCATTTTGGTTTTAGAGACAAATAATAAAGAAAAGAGTAGTTTTTTGTTTTTTTTATTTTTGGTTCTATATTGAAAAACAAATGAACGAATGATACACAGATTGTTCTCTAATGGGTTGTTTTTATTATCATAACTTGCCTTTCAAGATGAAATGTCAGTTCTTGATCTCTGAGTTTATAAAATAAATTTCCCCCAAAAAGTGCGACTTATACACGTTTTTTTTTTTCTTCATTGCGCATTTTTTGGCTGGTGTGACTTATACTCCAGTGCGACTTATATTCCAAAAAATACTGTAAATATAAAGACAATAAATTAAAACTGAAACTGCCACTGACATGTATAAATATAAAAGAGGATTATTCTTAAAAACTATTACTACATCTACAATACATTGTTAAAACCTGAGCTGTAGCAGAATTAAACACTAAGACATAAAAGTTATTTATTTAACCACAGCTACACCTCAGATCCTATTGTAGTACAAAACAATAACAAAAAGTTTCGCACCTGTACAAAGAAAAAGTGCCCATGATAAATAAAACTGAATTGTTTATAGAGTAATTATCATGAGAGGTTTTTACTGCATTTAGCCAACGGTCAAAGCTCTCTTCTGAACTGGTCCTTTCTGTACCTAAACTATCTAAAAGTTGCCTGACACTTACACTACATTGTTATGTGGCAGCACTATTGTGTTTGGTGAGCAGGTGTCACTTGGAGCCTCGGGGCAATTGGCAGGAGCTGAAAGAGGCAGGTGTTGAGGTGCTCCTGTCAGTGCGGTGTGAGTTTAGCAGAACCATAGGACTGGCCTCTCCTCCCACCCCCTTATGTACCCACAGCCCAGCCACAGGAGCAGGAGTCTAACTAAATCTCCAAGCAGGCTGCCAATCACAGCCCGCAGAGCCCAAACTGCTGTATCACAGGTTTCATTCACTACACACCTCTATAAATGACACATACAAGTTTTAGAGTGTGGATGTTGTACATTTTTGCAGGTCCTCTTTGCCTCAGGGTTGGTGTTTACGAAGCAAAAATGCATGGACGGTTATAGTTATATTTTCTGATAGTGCTGTACTGTATGAGGGATGCACGATTTTAGAAAAACACTGACTTGTGATTTTTCTGACAAGTATTGTGAGATGTGAGATGATGATTTGTGATTTAGGTATAAAAAGTAGGATTCTGTTCAGAGTGCATATTTCAAACACAACGAGGAATGTTAAATAAGAAAAAAAGGATATTTTGTTATTTACAGTGCAACAATATAAATTACAAATTGATTTGATTGCAATATATTGTGTAGATACTTATAGTTAGAAAAACATGCCCCATTTATTTAAGTTATAATTTAGTGTTTTGAGTCTTGAGACGATTATCCAATCAGACAGCAGGATGAGTCTCTGATGTGGGTTGCCAGTTTCAATGATGAAATTCAGTTGGTTTAAACCTAAAAGGACTCGTTCTGATCTGAATCCTCACTGCCTAAACCCCAGGACCTGCAAACAAACATGAATTAGTGCTAGTGCAGCCGCTGCAGCTCAGTGAGGGAATTCTGGATGTTCTGAGCTTTCACATGAGCCCGGTCCATAAACTGAGAATGATACAAATTTGTACGTGTCCTTTATCTGTACAATAAAGCACTGGCAACACAGGTTCAGTTGTGATTCTAGTAACATTTAAAAAAAACAAACAAAAGCAGAAGCATTTACCTTACTAAAGCAGAAACAAATATTTAATTCATAATGATTTCATTTAAAAACAAATGATTCTGGCTTAGCAAATACTTAATTAATATCTGAACATCTAACTAACCCCTTCCTAAGCTTGGATCATTCATAATAAACTTTGCTCATTATAGATTAAGCCTTTGCTCATGCTTTATTAAGGCAAATTAAGGTGTAGTTATTATAAAGCATTGCCAAATTATGAATAAACCAAATCTAATGGCGCAAAAATAGAGTGGTATGTAGAAAGGATTGGACGAACAACAGTTTCATACGGCACTTGTCTGCATGGAGCAAATTCAATCATATTTAGGCCCCACTGCAGAGTCTGGTTAAAGTGAATTAAAACCCTAGGCTACTGCAACAATAATAAGTCCTAATCTTGCCACATCATTTGTTCTCCAGTAATAATAATTCAGGCCCACGTGCATTGTCACTGAGAAAAGCCCCTGCGGTGGGCCCGTAGGACACCCCCCTCGCTCCCCCCTGCAATTTTCTCCACCCTCCATCCTATTTCAGCGCCTGATAACTAAGAACATTAGTTTTATGCCACTTGCCAAGCTCAAATGAAAAGAGAGCTAACTTTAATGACATCGCAATTAATCGCGCCAATAGACAGACAGCTAAAAGACGAGATATTGACTTCATTAGCGATAATGTATTGTGCCATTAAATCGCTGAGGTCACCTTGTGTATCATACTAGTTGCTTAATATATTGACATTTTTCACACAGAAGATAAATTTGGCTGTGGGAGATAAGGCTGATTAGAAAGTGTTTGGTGGAGCTGGGGGACTATAGTAGCAGGAGATGTGTTTGCAGTCATACTTTATCAAGAGGCAGATGGATTGGCTGCAGCAATTTAATCATTATTGTTTAAGTCTAATCTACAAAGAGGAACACTCCAGGCGGGAATGTCTTTATGGGGCAATGTCAGCGCTGTCATTTATTTTACACAGACACCTGACAAACACAGAAGCGAGAAAGCACCGAGCTGCGCGCTAACTGGATTTGATACAGCGAGGATTGATAGTCTTCAAAACAAGACACAATAAACTCGGTTATTATAAAAGATAGATAGCACATTATTTTTAAAAAATGTTATTGCTTTGTCAAGAATGTCTCACAGTATGGCATGAAACTCATCTATTTCCATGGAGACAAGCCAGCAATGCCTCAGTACAGATCTGTGGAGAGGCGAGGTCACTCACTGTAAGACTGTTTGTTTTTGGTAGTATTTTTGAGCAGTTTAGAGTTTAATGCCACACTGTGAAACCTTCCAGACAATGCAATAATATCTCCATGGAAACAATGAATTTAAATGTACAGTATTTGTTTTATTGATACTTTGCAGTGACGTCATGCTGGGGGTGTTCTACATGTATGCCAATAGCAGATTAGTCAGTAGTTACCATGGAGACACAATGCACACATTAGCAAACACGGTCCAAAAAGTTTTTAAAAAGGCTGAAAACTCAAGAAAAAATACCAATTATCATGTGTTTGTGATCAATATGAGTTTTCTTTGTCCTGTTTAGAAGTTTTATTTTCGACAAAAAGGTGAGAGTGACGAGTTTGAAGTGTTTTGGATCAAAATCGTTGAAGGAAATGTCCTGACATGGTCTACCCTGGAAAAAAACAATATCTAGGTAAGTTAAAGTGACTTAAATTAAGAACATTTTACTTTATTTGAGCAGATTCATCTTCACAAAAGAATGTGAAATTATCTGCCAGTAGAAAAGTGTTTTTCTCTTAATTCAAGCAACATTTGTTTTTATTTCTTATTGTGCAAAAAGTTGTCGTTTTTCTTATTTTAAGTGTAGTAAGATGTTTTTCATATTTTAAGCACAAAAATCTTACTGTACTGGCAGATCATTTTACTTGTCAAGTGAAATTTACTCAAATCATGGTAAAACTTTCTTAATCCGAGTCATTTTAGTTTGACTAGATTTTGTTTGTTTTTTTGCCGTGTATATCTTATACGATATTTTAACATTCCTTAGTCTATGTTTAAAATTTTGTTGGTCTTATTGCAGAAATGTAAATCAATTTTTGAGGTGGCGCTACTGAGCCGTTTTCCAATGTTTTTTCTCAGGTCCTCACCGAAAATTAGAGCTCACTGAACAATAATTTTGGACACCAGTTATTTTTTCATACGTTATTGTTTGTTGTTGTTGATTTTTGCGACTTCCCTCAAAATTCTACATATACAATAGTGCAGTGGATTAGTCATTGAGTCGCCCTGATGATCTTACTGTCGTTTAGTCAAATTACTTAAAACAATATGGCATTATAGGTGTCCACTTCCTCCATGTTTAGTCTCCTGTCACCCCTTCTCCACACACCCAGGATCCCTCACACTCGCTCACTCCTCTCCTCGACCTTCCTGTCTCTTTTTGGGGCTTTGTGCGATTATCGTCACTTTCTCCACAGCGCACACAGCTCCTCATTTGTCATGATTATTGCTGAGTTCGGGGCTGTCATTGGCTCCAGTAGATCAATGGCTCTGGACTCTCCCTCATCGCGGAGTGGCAGACCAAACAGTCCCCCCCCCCCACTCTCTCTCTCTCCGCTAAATGAGGCTTTTCCCTTCGCTATCCATCCTCTCGTTCTCTCTATGTCTTTCTCTCTCTTTCTCTACCGCTCCCTTAGAGTCACTTCATCAATTTGGTAGTCTATATATCTTTCTTCTTCCAATCAGCGCTGACACAGTCCCTCTCTCGCAGGTATTGAAACAAGTGCGGAGTCTCGGCTTAAGGTTCTTGATGGTCAGACTGAGCCTTTCTTCTGTCGGTCCTGAGCAAGAGCAGTAACTGAGGTATCATCAAGAGGCTATCGGCAATTCGTAATTTGAAGGTGAATGGATTAAAGATGATCACAGTTGTTTTTCTTATTATTTATGCGAGAGTTGTCACAAAACTAACATTTTAAATTTGGTGTTGATACTAAGGAAAAGGCTTGATACTTGATAGTGTTTTAAATATGACAAGAACCCAACTTTTAGTGAATAAAATGTAATCGATACATACGTTGGCCGATATTTTAGATTATCAGATATCAGCCTTGCAGCTCCAGCACAGGCCGATATTTATTTTGGCCGACCAGCTGCCTAAAGAGTACACAGAGCTTTATTTTAAGACTTCAGTGCACATAAATAACTGTGCAAAACGTGACTACATAGCTCATACTCTTTGTGGTAAAAAAGGGCTGTGGGTGAGTTGGCGGTAAATAAAAATTACATAATTTGAGGAAAATAATCTAAATGGTTCCTAAAATTCAGACCAAAAGTATCTGCATCAACCATGAAAAAACAGTTTTGACCGTGTTTGCTAATGTGTGCATTGTGTCACCATGGTAACTGCTGAACATTCCAACATAGAGATGCATGTAGAACACCCCCAACGTGTTGTCACTGCAAAGTACCAATAATGATAATCCAACAATTTAAAAAAAAAAGTTAAATCACTAATATTTATCTAAGGAATTTTATAAAAAAGTATTTACCGTTTTACTTGTTTTTTATTTAACCTTTATTTAACCAGGAAAGTACCACTGAAATTACTAATCTCTTTTTCAAGGGAGTCCTGCCCATGCACACACACTTTCATACCAGGCAATGTGGTGAAGTGCCTTACATAGTTTACATAAAAAACAAAAACGAAAAAAATAACCAAACAAAAAACCAACCTACCCAAGAATTCCAATAATGCTTTCTGACCATGCACCTCCACACTCCGAGCCGGTTGATGCATCGTTATAAAATTATGCACGATGATAACTTCTCTTTTAAGTCATTTTGGAATGTGCGAGCGGTTAGTGGCCCTTTAAATATCACAGATTATAATTGTAGAAAATGAGGGCGTAATTTAATGTGCAAAGAATTTACAGAGAACGTTAATGATATGTTCTTAATGAGGAATAAATTATGGCCTGGCTAATTGCTTCTGAATGTGAAGACTTGGATGAGAGCTTGGTCTGTCCACACACACACAGAGCCAGCAGACAGGACAGTCCAGTGATTAGCTCCGCTGTTGTCTCTAGGGCTGAAGAATTCGGGAATAATGTCTAGTAGAGTGAGCGTGGTTAGATTTGTGATTTATGTTTTAATAACAGGATTCTGTTTGAAGTTTACATTTTAAACCCATCCTAAAGAACTGACACAAGAATCACATTTCAGAACACGTTTGTACAGATCTAAATTACAGGGTTAGGAGTTTTTATGCAGAATAGAACAGGATAATTTGACGGTTGCGACGATTCAAATTGTGATTTCCATTGCGGTTAAACTTGCAGCCCTAGTAGGGTTCTCAAAAGTATTGAAAATCTGATACTAATTGATAATAAAACAAGAATTGAGCCTAAATACTCATTTGAGCAAGTATTGATACTAAAATTGTCACATTCACAGGACAGAAATGAACCTTTCCTGAATAATTTTAGAATTGAACATAGACTAGACCGGTTGATTTAAAGTTGAAAATCTCATTCTATTGTCTAAATAAAGAGCGTTTTCAATAATCACTGTGGTATTGGAATCAGCATTGAGTATATAGTATCAAGTCTATCCTTAGTATCTAAATCAAGTGTGAAATTTTAGTATCGTGACAACCCTAAGCCCTAGCTGTCTCCGCTGTATATCTTAAAACCACTCACAACATGCGAGCATCAATGAATATGTAAACGCAAGCTCAGCAACAGAAGCTATAGTGAAAATTGGCATTCGTGAAACCAGGCCAGGGCATAATGTAACACGAGGCCATATTACTAAAGTGACATGGTCATTATGGGATGTTGACATGTGGCATCAATCATCCAGCCGATCAGCATACATGAAGCTCCATCACCGAGGGAGAGAAAGTAGTGCCACTGGAAAACAGGCGTGTTATGGGAGTGATTTGCCCGTGCTAGTCTCAGCTCTCCACCAGATCACAACATTCAAGGATCTTTGGCACAAGGGCTGATCACATAGGATCAAAGTGTAAATAATAATGTTTTTTTTCTGATTATTGCTTGGTTGGGTGGGTAAGTGACGTATCCACGGGTTGTTGAATAATGAAAAGTGATGACTGTTGTTAACTACTTTAAACAAAATATTGTTTTGAGTGAGAAAAAGGCCTCAAAATGTTGCATATAACAGGAAGCTGAAGTCCACGAATAGTTATCATAGTTTAGTCAAGGGGCCGTTAGTGGAAAAGTGGAAGCTCAGTTGAAAAGTACACAAATACAAGACATAGTTAACCTGCTAGCCTCCGTGTTCCAAATAGGAAGTGAGCACGGGCGCCTCAACTCTGGCTCCAATTCACTTTGTATTGAAATATGCCACTGTCAGGCTCCTTAGATTGGTCTTAAAATGGTCATATTAACCCGCTCTACGTGTTTTAATTTTACTATTTTGTCTGTAAATAAATTCCTATTCTTAATTTGCACTAGCTCCAAATATGCCCCTATAACCAAAGCCTCGATGAGCTTCATTTGACTGGAGCCAAACGCTAATCCACTTTATACAGTCTATGGCCAGGAAGTAAAATGATAAACTTCACCAAACTGTAAAATTAGAAAAAAAAATAGGCAAGATTTCTATTGATAAATCTTCAAAAATATATGTTAAATATGTTTTAGTGAAATGAGAAGTCTACCTTGTCACAGGCACTTTAAGTAAATGTATTCCACCATCTTCATCTGTCTCACTGAGTATGGGTATAGTATGGGTACTGGGCACAGACAGTCTACAGTAGTACAGGAGTGTGGGTGGGAGACAAGGGAGAGTGTGGAGAGAGCGGTACAGTGGAGTTGCGGTGAGTAAGTTGTGCACAGGCTGGTACTGCTGCAGCCTAGACCTAGTCCTTAGCCACCTACAGTCTGATGAGTCTTATCACCTCTCCAAACCTCTCCTGTGGAACTTCTAATTGACGTCTGGGCCTGCTCCTCTGTCCCACACGATTTCCCGTCATGCTCCTCTCTGGCTGGTAGCTCCTCCTCCTCCTCATCCCTTTGTTTTGCCTTACTGCCGCGGTGCTGGGTTTGGCACAGCGCGTGTGACAGGCGGATTCCTTTGCTTTTGGCCGTATTAAAGCCACTTTCTTGCTCTGACAGCCTGCTCTCTCCTGCCACCTCACAGCTCCGGCTTCACACTTCCCTGGGCAGCCACAGCCTCCTGACAGACCAGTGTCACTTCCCATCATGCTCTCCGCTGATGGCGCCTCGCTCCTCCTCTGCCGCTCTCACACCCCCGTATATACCCCTCCCTCCCTCCTCGGCAGGCGCGTGCGAGCCCACTTCCATACCAGTGCAATTATTTTTTTGACAAGCCATCCATCAGCCTTAACTTTAAAAGCTCTCTGCACTGATATCCATTGTTAAGCCCCCCTCGCCGCTCCTGCCTTCTCCCTGCAGATAGAGCTTGCATGAGAGAGTATGATATCAGACATCACCAAACCTACCAAACCATGTAAATTTACTTTGTTCTCGGCTATGTTTCCAATTTCACGTCCAATTTTTCGGTACATTATGCGTAGTTGTTGTGCCTAATACAATGTTGTCAAAAGCCATTAGAGTTTGTTCCCTTAGTCGCCTCTGAAAACAGGTTACAATTGGTATTCTATATGTGTAAAGTGAGCGCATCGCAAGGCATCCTCAGTTGGATCCTATTAAAATTATCTGTTCAATTCTCACGTTCTCCGGTCAGAGCAATTTGCAGGCATTAGCAAAGACACATATGAAAATGTCAGCATGTCAGCTAATAACAAGCACTGCAAAGGAGAGCAACGCTGTGAGTCAATAATGCTGCTGAGCTGGTGACACAAATTTGATGGTAATCTAAGAAAATGAATAAGGAGGAAAAGCCCTGCGCTGTTTGAATGGGAAATCTTGTCCCGCGTTGGATCATTTGGCACTCTTCCACTTGGCCTACATCTCAGCGTTACAGTGGAGAGGGGGGTCTAGCACTACTGTCTGGTGCCCTCAAACGCACGCATTACATGTGCATGATGAAGCTGCATTATGCACGGCTACGACCGCTCTGCAGATCGCCGTACAACAAAGCACAAAGCACAAGGAGCCACACACAGCCACAAGGGCCATTTGGAAGACATAAATATGATACTGGACTATGACTACTGTTGGTCCTATATTAAATGGACTCATGTCAGCTTTAAGTCATGTTAGAATGCTGTTTCCTCTTCAAAAACATAACTCGAGTTGTGTTTTTTTCAGCAAACATGTGTGTCTGTCTCCA
Organism: Odontamblyopus lacepedii; assembly: GCA_034769755.1. NCBI lineage: Eukaryota > Metazoa > Chordata > Actinopteri > Gobiiformes > Gobiidae > Odontamblyopus > Odontamblyopus lacepedii. The sequence goes on from CM068354.1 coordinate 13,189,601, forward strand.
AAGCTCAAAATGCTCTGTTCCACCTTGTGATGTCATGAAGCAGTAGTTTTCAAGTTAACTCTACTTTTTAGATTTGGTTCAGTAGAGATTAGCAATTCCAGGTCTGAAATTATCCAAATGATTCTGGTGAAGCTGTACGGAGTTTAAAAACACAGTGGGCCCTTCCTGTATTACCACATGACATCACAAGGTGGAACAGAGTGTTTTCTGTTTGAGAAGACCTAAATGAGCAGGATTTGTGTATTAAACATGTGTGAATGAAACAAAATACAATTTCAGGTATGGTTTTGATGAGGAAACATTATAACGTGGCTCAGAAAACAGCGTAATATGGGCCCTTTAACTGTAATGTCTGTTTCATTGTAAATATGTGAGGCAGTCGGATGTTAATTTAAATGAGGAGAAAAAAGAAAACAGCGCACACATATCTAACAGAACTCAGCAGTGTCTGATAAAGAATATTGAAAACAAATAAGAAGTGACAAAGTGCTACAGCAGCACTACACAGCTTTGCGGCGCATTCAGGATCGCTCCGTCAACAGAGTTTGTTAACTTTAAGCCAATTGCATTCAAAAGCCACCCTTCAACAAAAAGGAAACACAATTAACAAGCTGATAGCAGCGTGTGTCTGGCGGACTTAATGAATATCAAATTATACACAAACACATATAAATCATCATTATCCAGCAAATTTTAATTGATTCCACAATTAAACATGACTAATGTAATGTATGGCAAATCCTGACTTTCTTCTTTCCCAATAAGGCCCTATTTGTCTTTCTCTTGTGCAAGTGCGTCATAGCTAATTTCACTTTGCATGTGCTGCTAATTAACAGGGACAGACAGACAATTTTAGTGCAGGCTCATTTCTTTTGTTTACAGCGGGGAGCCTTCTGTTTCCAATCATTTCCACGGCTCTTAGCAGTCACTTTGGTCTAATGGCACAACACTCAGCTTCCCCAAACTTTGGGACCATTCATCACTGCAGCCCTAACAAGAGTGTGTGTAAACCTGTAAACCTGTGATGGAGCGTTCTGAAGACAGTGTCCAGGCAGAGCTACACAGAGACAGAGACACATGAGGAGACTGAGACCAGGCAATGGACTAAATCATGCTATGTACAAATATCACTATACTCTGTTTTGTATTGTTGCTGCAAACATCAAACCTACATACAAGATTTACAGTGGTATTAAAATAATCGTAGTAATAGTTGTTTTACCCATGCAATAATATTGTACAAATGTATTATTCATTTATTATAATTATTCCTTATTTTTAGGCAAGTCCCAGTGAGATTTTGAATGTGATTTTCTGGTTAGCCCTGGGTCCAGTTGTGTTCAGTGGCAGCAGAAACCAGAGCACCTGCACAGGCGTAAGGAGAACATGCAAAGGTTCTTGCTGTGAGAATGAAAAGCTAACCACTGTCCAGCTATGTCGCCCCAGTTATCTTCGCTTGTCCTGTGCAATATGGATTATTGCAATATTGTTTAATGTGAGAAACATATATTCTGTGTAATGTAATGTGTACTGAATGGTGGGGTACTATGCTTCCAGCCCTCAGAGACCTCACTGCTGTGGTTCTGATTGAGTGGATAAACGGTGTAAATATTGTGAGGCTCTTTAATTAAATCTGCTCTAGTTTGTGTGTGTGTTAGTGTGTGCGCGTTAGTGTGTTTGCTAACATGTTTACGGTGCAGATGCTGAGAGCACACACCTGCCTGTGTCTGTGCCCTGACAGCTCTGGTCCCACAAAGCAGAGCAGCCATCAGCATATGGCTCTCAATGATCCAGATGGCTCCTGCTTGTCTCCAGACTGACAACTTTGCTCCTCCATTATCAAACACTAGTAATTAACCATAATCAAGTAGGTGTTAATTAGCCATAATTAAACCATTTCTGTTTGGTCAGAGCCTACTATTTGCCAATTACTTGTAATTATATGCACTGAGCGGTTGCCAGTGCAGCAGACAGTGGAGCAGTGGGACTGGTGAGGTGCTCCTCTCCACACACTTTTGTTTTCTTAAGAGTATTTGTCCATTTGAACCTGGAGGCACAGGACTGACCAGTGTGCCACAGCCGCCTGAGGGAAGCACAGTCTATATGACAGAGAGGGAGATTTGTCAGAGCTGAGAGCAAGGTTTTTAATCACAGGGGCCCTTCAACCTGACCCCAGGGCCCAAATGTGTGCCATACAGTGACTTAAACACAGATGCACATACACCACTTTTCAGCTAAATAATTGGAATTATGATAAACAATATGTATATATATATATATATATATATATATATAGAGAGAGAGAGAGAGAGAGAGAGAGAGAGAGAGAGAGAGAGAGAGAGAGAGAGAGAATAAATCTAATAAACCTCTAACAATATAATTGTATAGTCCGTCTGCAGTTGCATTTATTTCTACACATATGTTGGATGTTCTGTCATATAAAGCTGAGTGTTTAGTTTAATATGCAGGGCATTACCTTATGAGGAGGACAATACAGGCCCATTTAAAAGAGTAATAGAGGAGAGACAAAGGCTGCTGCAGTGCTATTGGACACAGTGGTGTCATTAAGCATCATATAAAGGCCTCATTAAGACATGATGTGACATTTGTGTTATTATTATCCTGACAGGGGAGAGGGAGCAGCCCCTCTCTTCAGATAGGAGAGTAATTGCTTTTCCCTAAGGCCAAAATCAGACTGATCTGTGAGTTTAGTAACACGAACAACAAGAAGAAGCTCGGACTTAATCAAAGCTGACATAAATGAGTCATGGAGCCAATCAGAAGATTAAGAAGTCATCATACATGAACTATGTATGTGCTGTGTACTACACCTCAGTTAAGCAATATATGGTCCTGTGGTTACTGCACAGTACTGGAACTTCAGGGGTTAATTCTTTGTACATTTGAATTGAAACTAAAATGCATTCATCTGGACAATGTTTGATTTGTATACCGTGCTGAATGTATTTTTTATAATAATATTTTGAATATTTTTGGATACTATTTTTTTCATGTACTTGCTGTTGCAACCTCATATTGGGACAAATAAAGCTTCTTTGTTAAATAAAGTCTTGCATCTTTTTTGTTTATTTGGATAGTTTGGTAATATATTACAGCTGTAATGTCTAATTGTATAATTTTATAGACATCTTATGTCTATAATTTTAGAATAGAACCATAAAATGCCTTATTTACAAACATATGGCTCTACCATAGAGACTTAAAAATTCCCAGTGACCACATAACTGTGCACAGATCACAGATCTCCTGCTGATGGTGGCATCTCAGACCAAACTTCATCGGAGTGTAAATTTCACTGTCAGTGAGATGCTTCTAATGACAGAGCAAAGCAGATGTTTGTTTGTGGAGATGAGTATTGCTCTAAAAGACACATCAGCAACAAAGCGAGGGAGAGACCTGTATAAAGAGGCCATGACTGTGGTCCTGGTCACACCACACCCAGTGTACAGCCCTGTGTACAGCCCTGTGCCCTGTGTACAGCCCTGTGCCCTGCGTACAGCCCTGTGCCCTGTGTACAGCCCTGCATTTGCACAGCACTCCCCTCACTCCTCTGATCAGAATCACACTAATAAAGAATCCACTCACTTTAATCTGGAATGATACAGAACAAGTACTAGAGTCATACTCACAACTATGAGGAACTTTCTGACAATACATGTTGATATAGACACTCCTGAAGTGCACGGCTCTGTATTGGGATGTACACATATTGCAGTCTAATGCAATGTTGCCTATAGGATATGTGCTTTACAGGAAAGTTTAATTACTAACAAGCAGTTATACACTTTTAACAGCTGATTCATCAGTGTGTGGAGGTACTGAGAATTTGTCCTCTACATGTGTCCAGTCCTTCAGTGCCATTGATCTTGAGCTCGGCTACCTGCCCTAATGCCCATGTTTGGGGGTTTAATCTTGATTTTAAAAAATAAATTGCAAATGTTAAAATCAAATAACTCAGCCATAATATCTACTGTCTAATGCTGATTTGTGAAACAGTCCTCTTGTTTTTAAGTGACACAGCAGTACAGTACAGTGCAGTACACTTCTGTGGCCTTGGACATGATTAAGTAATAAAAACAATAAAATCAAATCACTTAAACTTTCGATGCATTAAATAGGGTCCTGGGATCATTCCTCTGCATAAAGACGTGTAATTAACAGCTAAGTTGGAGCAGTTACGATCTCTCTTCTGATTAAATTAAAGACTTAAAAAGCCTCCTCCACCAGTGCAGCTCCGTGGACATGATATATGCTCCTCTGACCATCACCTACCATGAAATTTAGTGTTTCCAGGATATTTAACATTAAGACGTAGTTAAAATTAATTCCACGTGCAATTCCTCAAAAAGAAAGCTGACAACCGACGTCAATAAATCCTCCCTGGCCAGTTGACGGGGGCTGCTCGTAAATCTGCCGCATGGACCCGCCCCTCAATGTGCTGCGGAGGGGTCGAATGGGGGAGTGCGCCGGGGTACAAGATGGATTTGTGGGCGCGAGAAGGAGAAAGGGTGATTTGAAACGGGCGACACTGATTGGTGGAGATGAGGCGGGGTGTCCTTGCCGTGACATTCAGGGCGACCATATTTGTTTGGCTTTAAATAATCCGCCGGACAGCGAGCGGAGTGATGGCCGCGCGGTCGCTGACTTTGCGGCCCGAGCCAAGGTGAGTGGTGACTGGGGGGACAGGTGCCTCCTCTGTCCCTGTCAATACATCCAGCGGGTGACGGGTGCGAGGGAGGGGTTGGCGGGTGCCGGTGGGGGGTGGATGGGTGACACGTTGCTGTCTTTATTTCCACCTGCGATGCTTTCAGAGGCAGCGTGCTCATCAGTCAGCTGTGACAGGACCAGAAGTCAGATCGAGGAGACTACTGCAGACTACAAACACTGCTCCCCTGGACGCTGGCAACGCAAACAGGGACAGTTTAACCTGTTCTGATGATTTGTACTCAGAATTACTAATACTAATGGAGGCAGTAGCTGAATGGATAGAACTCCTAGCAATCCTATTTTGTTGTACAGTCATAGTGATGTAAAAGTCCTATAACTGAACTGTTACTGTCAGAGATACAGATCAGACAGTGTCGGAGATACAGATCAATCAGAGCAAGGACAAATAGGTTGAAGGACAGTTTTTATCCTACAATCACCACACTTAATAAACATACCCGCACTTACTAAATATATGTATGAGATTGTGAAATAGGTGGGATGTATGCATGTATGTATGATGTATGTATAAGGGTGGTCTATTAGTTTCCCTAGCAACTTAAACTGCTCGAACTTTTTTTAAATTTCGTTGTACATGTGGCATGTTGCAATGACAATAAAGACATATTCTTTTCTATTCTATTCTATTATCACATGAGCCCTCCTTGTATACAGGAGTTATACGATCAGAGAGAGTCAGTATAACCTTAGAAGAACAAGCATATTTTTAAAAAAAAAAATAGAACTAAGCTAAACTAAGCGACTGTTAGAGGGGTCAGTATAGAGGGACTATCAGACTACGTCACTTTGCGCATGTCTTCTACAGAAAGAGTCGCTGTCCTGTCTGGTCTCATGTCAGTGTCTCGTAGGATTTCAGCAGGTTTAGAATAGCCCTCCTTCCGGGGCTAGCATAGTTATATCGGTCAGGTATGAGAAGATGTCCGGCTGCTGAAGTTTGAGACATTTCTTCTCGACATTTACACACTCCCCTGCATTTAACACATTATTAAGACATATCCCACTCACTAATGTTCATTTAGCAACGTAACTTATTTTATCACATGGAGATAAACTGTTTTAGTGCTGATAACATTGCTAGCTAGTGTTGCAACTTCATGTTAACATCACAGACGGTGCAGCCTTCTGCTCTCAGGCTGCACGCACATCCGCTGTGCTGCTAAACAATAATCCGTCTATATGGAACAACCTGAATGATGGACTTAAAAACCCCAATACTGTACAAGCCTTTACAAAGTTAAGCAGGGCTGGGCCTGGGTAGTACTTGGATGGGAGACCACTGGGAATTCCAGGTGCCACAGTGGGGCGCCAGTCACAAAAACTGTTGTAGTGTCCTTAGGCAAGACACTTCACCCACATTGCCTAGTATGAAAGTGATGTGTGCATGGCAGGACTCCCTTGAAAAAGAGATTAGTAATCTCAATGGGACTTTCCTGGGTAAATAAAGGTAAAAAAAAAGAAAAAAAAAAAAAAAAAAATTGTATTAAGCATAATTTTTTTTAAGTTTTAGAGCTCTGGAATGATCCATCAATTTTGTTTGGATTTAATTATGTATTTATGTTTCTCTTACATATGTAGTAAGTCTTAGGTGAAAGTGTACGGTAAATGCAAACTTGCTGCTCAAACGCTCATGATCCAAACAGGGTTGTAGTCTAGTAGTAGTACTGCCATACTACTACTAAACTACTGGCCGAATAACCTACTACTACTATAGATTCAGCTTTCTTTTTTTCCAATTGTGAAATTAAGCACATACAAAAATAAAAACAGACAAAAACAAAAAAAATCCTCACCCCACCCCTCTCTCCACGCTCAGTACATACACAAAACTACACAAAAAACACTAGTAACACAAACATCAAACATCAATCAAGTCCAGTCCTGTCAAAAAAGGTGTTCCAGGTTCTACTTTCTGTGCAGTTTCCTCTAGGCTTTCCACCATGCCGTATGTTACATGATTTGCTAACTGTTCCCATTTAAACAGTGATTTTGATTTCATTGCAGCCCTATGAGAAATCCTATTAATTTTTAGACCTATACACTCCTCATACAGTCATATCCCCCCATATCCCATGAGAAAGTGCATGACTGCTGCTTCTCTGTAAGTATGAGAGCAAAGAGTGAAAAACAGCCTGACCCAAACATGGCCATACCATAAATCTCTACCTACGCAATAAACATGTAAATCTTGATCGATATGTACTTGCCTTTTTCTCTTTTTCAATAACAGCTGCTGTAAAGGCCTGCTGAGCACAAGCGGCCGTAAAAGTATGTAAAATAAATTAGGAGAGCATAATGAGAGGCTCCGGCAATTCCCCCATAAATATAACATAACGACCACAACTAAAATGTCAGGGAATTCAATAAATCAATTTCTCAGGGACAAGCCGGCCTTTATGTCCGCCACACACACTCATATTCACTGCATCTTTTCCAGTAGCGCTGGGTTTTGGGGAGGGGAGGGGCCGGGCTCAACACAGGTCCCTCTCACATAAGGAAGGTTTAATATGTGCTCTGTGTGATTCATCACTGTGACACAGACACCTGAGGCCCAGCCCGCTCCACTTCTACAGCCTAAATGGTTTCAGTGGGACCCTCCTGCACACGTGAGGACCAAGAGAGGGAGAGAGAGAGAGAGAGAGGGGGATGGATTGACAGAGCAGGCCTCATTTAAAAGGAGAGAGCTATTTTGTCCGCCTGCTGTAATAGATTGTGAGTCCAGTGCGCTCCTAATCCAGAAGCAGAGGGTAGAGCAGTGCCAAATCAGATGATTGAGATTACCAGGCCATTTGAGATAACTAACAGGCCAAAGAGGAGGATTCATACAGGAGCAGAGGTTAGAGGCCATGACTGCTGCCTGCAGTCACTTTAAACTCAATAAGGCCATTATGGAGCTGCACAGTCACTCTACACGTTTAGTGCAGGGCAGGGAGTTCTGAGGGCTCTACACAGATATATAGATATAGATATCCTCCCACAGTCTGAACATTAAACACACAACACAAGCAGCGTTACACTCTCCCTGTGTTTAAGGTGACACACTGAGTAAACACTTTACAATCCTGTCCTATCTGCCACTAGTCCATTACGCTCCTGACATCTCCAAACCCACATTTACAGGCACCATCACAAGTTGTTTAACCTCATAAGAGCTTTGTGTTGTAAAAACAAATAAATCTAGCAGAACAGCCAAGTGCATAGGAATGCAATTATTCTAATAGCATAGCCAGCAAAATAGCTGCAGTCAGTTATAGACAGGCTAATAAGGAGCTAGTGATTGATGGTGGGCTGGTGGAACCTTCACAGAGCGGACATGCGCACTAGTACAGCTCCACTCTTCCCCACTACAGGCTGTGAACAGAGGACCTGAGCGTCACACAGTGTAAACTGAGATCTTAAGCACAGGTCTGGGTCAGAGGTAACTCTCAGGTCAATGTGTAGCACTGAGCCACTCTAAAACACAAGACATGTGGCTGACGCAGCAGACACGGCTCTCACACAACACACATCTTGCTAGGTATTTGCTGATATGTGTGGGAAAGTAAAAACAAAAAGTCTGTAGTAGCTAGGGGTGGGCAATATCCCATTATTCTTCACTATTTTGACAAAACAAATCACAATACAGTGTGAACAAAATAGTTAGCGGTTATAAATTGTTAGAGGGATGAGATCACCTTTCAGCTGATATTACCCAGTGTAGATGATAAGTTTGGCAGGTCTTTGTAAATGAACATAAAGTCATTTTTTCCATTAGTTCTGATCAAAGATAAAAGCCTTGGTCATAGCCCACAGTTTGGTGTGTTGTAACTCTCCAGTGCATTTGAATGGTGTTGTCTGTGTGTCTATCAGCATGGGCCTCTGGAGGTGGCTTGTTTAAGAAACAATTAGGGGGTATACAGAGCCATTTGCAGTTTGCACTGAGCCTTGCTGGGCAGGCCAACCGGCTGGAGTACCTTTCACAACTGATTTATAACACTGTCGCCCTGGCAAGGCAACATAATTAATAGGAGCATGGACTTCTAATTCCAATGACTTCCACACCAAGTGGTTTTCATTTGATTTATGAAGGCCGGCGACTTTGCATTTTATCAGTTCATTCAGTCATTATTTATGCTGATGACCAATTTCAATGGGTCGCTATCCTCTAACTTGCTACTAATCAAAGAGAATTAGGGTTCACTGCATTATTTAGAAGCTGCTAATTTATCTTTGAACCACGCAAGAAGAATAGTTGTGGGAGCAGCCGCTGGAACACACCTCTGCGCCTCAGATGCCCAGGACCATTCCACAAGACTTACAGCCTGATTTTGTATGGAGCCAGTGTTGGCCACAAAGCACACTGTCCTAAATCACTCCACTGACATATTCATAATAAAGATTAATGACATTAGGGATCAAAATAAAGAACTCCAATGCAGGTCAGAAGAGACTGAGGCTTTAAATCATCACCACCCATGGGCTCAGAATATTAAACAGTTTTAGCTCTTTAGCACCACAACTTTAGCAATGGTAAAGGGGGAAGCGTCATTATAGAGGTAATAGTAACATCCATTTCTACTGGTTTAACAAGTGAACCTGGGATGTCATTAGTTGTTAAATATTATGACACATCATATCAGAGAGAGCTATTTTGGATTTATTGAAATTTAGTTTTAGAATCAGACAACCCAAAGTGATGAGCTCATTCTGCTTTTTGATTAGATACTTGGGTTGAGACCAAAGCACAAAACTGAATTTTTAAAATTTGAATATTTTAACATTATGTCAACAGTATTTGTAACCAGGTCTTTGGCCTCAATTCCGAATGAAGTCACAAGTCCTCTGCTCTGATCTTCAAACCATTTCAAGTCTTTAAACTGAAGTACCAAATATAACTTGTATTTTTGCAGTTTATATGTTTTTAAATTAAATTGTAATACCTAAAAAGTCATGGTTATAAATAATAAGTTATTTCTTCATTTTTCTGGACTGAAATTTTATTGGTATTTGAAAGTGTTAACTTCAGAGGGAACAGACTGGTGTTTTATTCAGTCCCACATATAACATCTGTATAACAAAACTGTATGTCACATTTTGAAATCCTAAAAATCCTAGAAATTGTAGTAGTTTGTAAGGGTGTGCAAAAACACTGAAATATCAAAATATCATGATACTAAATCTAGTGATAGAGTATCATTATTGTGAATTACTGTATGGATATATCGCCAACCGTATTATTATTGGTATTATTAGCATTATTGGTATGGTTTAGCTTTTTTTTTGTGACCACACTGAAATTTTGTTGCTTATTTCGTAGAAGGAAACTTGTTTATGCAATACACTTGACATATTCACTGTTTTGATGAGTCAGTAGCAGTTTAACAAAGAAACACTGTTTAAATGTATTTAATTCTTAAAGGTGCATTACGTAACTTTTCTCGTAGACGGTCTGTCAAATGCTACCTACAAAACGAGACAAGTCGAGCCATAAAACCACCTGCAATTTAATAGATGTAAGCTGTTGAATGTCATACTGTGGAACATTCCAGGTGGAGCAATGACAGATCCATAGAAAAAAGCAGCTGACGGATCCCCAACCAAAAAGTTACATCTTTAAAAAACAAATATATATTTAAAGTGATTCCCAGCCCTAGTAGTTTGAATGTACGCCAGCAGGACACGTGTTCCTCTCCGTCCTCATTCGTATCACGCCTGGTCCGTCTCCAGGCCATAAAGTGAGCTGAGGAGGAGCACTTGATTCACTAAACTCCCCTTCGTGGCATGCACCGTAATTACACTTCAAACGTGACACATTTCCAATTTATGAATGATGAATCTTAAGCAGGCTCAGTTTGGGGAATGAAAAGCCGAGCGTTGACCAGGCTGGACCCAAAAGCAGAGATGCAGATATCAAAGCCAAATATGTCTAAAGTGTCGATATCTGTGTGATGTGAGGCATTCCTGATAACTGTGCCCCCACCTCGAAACTATATACATGAGATCAGTTCATTTAGAGGGAGATTTGCCTTCACTTCAAAGTCTGTTAATAGAATTCCAAGAGATCGTTGGAGAGTTGAGAGAGTTGAGGTAGATGGTGAGTGATGGGCACAGACCGGAGAGTTATGGGACGACACTGGCAGAATACCTCATCTGGTCCGACTTGCGATGGAAATTTAAAGTATAAACAGTTGATTTACATTCAAAGTACTCAAAGTTGTGAAGTTTAATCAATTTGAAATGATGGATTATGTATTTAGAAAGTGGTTTGGTACTCTCACCTCTCAAAAAAAGACAGTCCATGAGTTTGATGCTCAGACTATGGGACATTTTCTGTGTAGAGTTAAAGGTTCCATATTAGGCTATTTTCTGATCTGATCTGATGTTAAAATGTTGCTTCCTCATCAAAAACAAACCTAGAGTTGTGTTTTGTTTCATTCACACAAGTTTAACACACAAACGATGCAAATTTAGGCTGTGTTCTTCTCTCAGACAGAAAACACTCTCCACCTCGTGATGTCATGTGGTAATACAGGTAAAGTACTCCACTGTGTTTTTAAACACCATATACCTTCACGAGAATCATTTAGATAATTTCAGACCTGGAATTTCCCATCTCTGCTGAACAAAAGGTAAAAGGTAGTTGTTGACTTGAAAACTATCACTATATGACATCACAAGGTGGACCAGAGCAATTTGGGCTTTGGGGATGTCGACTAGCTAATAATGCAGGATTACACAAACATGTAAGAATGAAATAAAACACAAACTCTAGCAATGTTTTGACGACGTAACAGCATTATAAGATGGCTTAAAGCTTACAAGAGTCAATTTTGCATAATACAGGACATTTAATGCGTTTGTAATACAAATTTCAACAGTACATTACTTCTACTTTTCTTTTCTTTTTTTTTTCAAGCTCAAGGACAGGTGTGGCATGACATGGGGAACCAAATTTGGATGAGGCTCGGAGGCAAACGTACATCAAGATCCTAACAACCAAATTGTGCCTTAAACCTCTGGACCATCAGTAAGCACAAAACAAAGCAGTATTTGACTGGAGGATTAGCCTATTTAGAGATGGAAAATAGCCACTTGCCACTATACAAAGATCACTTTTATTTTGATGGTTAGATGAATAAACCTCAAATAAATAGGCTGTATTTTTCACGCATAAAAATAGACAATAATAGTCTTACGATAGACATTGTTTTAGTTAGCATATAATTCTGAATGATATAAATGCCAATTGCAAATCTAAACCTGGGCAGTTGGAGAAGAAGTTTTCACAACACACTGAATAACACACTGCATATTGACACAAATGAATTTCATTAAAGGCACTATCACTATTGTATGACAACCCGGTCTATAAAGCTACGTGCAGATCACAATAAACAAGTTTACACAAGACACATGGTTTCCACACTAAATGCAATAAGCAGCAAATCTGAGAGTCCCCGTGAAATAAACACAGCGCCAATGCAATTTACTGTACCAAAAATGAAAAATGGACTCTTCAAAGACGTGACAACAGGACCAACGCAAATGATCAGACTGCTATTTGTTAGCCCATTCCCCTGCTCCGTCTCCCTGAGTGATAAATTGCATTTAGCCGTACGCGGGAGGCTAAGCAGTCTTGACGTGTTTGTATTGATTTGCATGAGCTATATGCATGTAATCCTGTGCGTAGGTAAATGATAGCGTGGCCAATTCCAGTTAGGATTTCTTTGGGGAGAGAAAATTGGGGGCTCGTCTGGGGAGGTGCGACGCTCAGGGCAGCCCATCGGTATCTGGGAGGCTCTATTAAGATTTATAGGTGTTGGGATTCTCTGGACCTCAGGCATTATTCATGGTAAAGCTTGTGTTTATAAGATGAGACAGGCCTGACAAAGATGGAGGCGCTCTACAACAGGGCCAAGCTGCTGCGACATGAGCCTCTGTCACCTGACATGGCCATGGCACCAGCCCCAGCCTCTCCTCGCCGTGGATACAGCGGGAGATTGACAGCTTCAAAATACACCACAACAACAAGAGCGGCCATCTTCTATCAGCTTGGAGCTCTAGTGATGTCATTAACTTCTGTTTATTGTATTGTATTAAAAATGAAACTCACAATAATAAAAATACTTTTCAAATTAAAGGGGCACTAAGTTACTTTTCGGGGGAAGTGTTTGCCACCTGCTCGTCTCCATGGAGATGTTATGCTTTGCCTCAAATGTTACACAGTAAGTTTAACTTTATTATCTTCATGCAGACATGTGACGCCAACAGGCCTGAAATGCAATGGAATAAATAGTGATCAGTTTATTTCCATAGTTTTAAAAAACCAAGGCAAAGCAATAATATCTCCAGAAAAAACAAGCACCCCACATCAAGTTACACAGTGCGACTAAAACACTGTTCATTTAGTATGACACAAGTTCCTACTGTTTGTGAAATGGTAAATTTAACAAAAAATAATATGAACTTACTATTTACTAAAATGGTATTATAAATCACGTGAAAACATAAAATGCCATTAAAATGTGGACAGTCATGTAGTACATCATGTATGTCACAGAACGTTCTGCCCATCTTCTCCACATTGAGCTCTTTTGTTGTTGTTTATGAAGCTTGTTTGGGGCGTATCAGTTGTGTGAAGTAAACGATAATTCACAAGAACCGCTGTGATTACTGTATACTTGTGCTGACAAACATAATAATGCCGTTACATTTGGACAATGATTCATACACCAAGATTCCTGCCGGACACCACGTTTTAGACAAATTTTGTTTATACTGGTTCAGGCAAAAACCAGGTCAGATTCTACACATTGAGCTCTTCTGTTGTTGTTTATGAAGCTTGTTTGGAGCTTATCATTTGTGTGAAGTAAACGATAATTCACATGAACCTGCTGTGAGGACTTTATACTTGTGCTGACAGTCACATTTTGACTCTGCAGCATAACCAGCGTGTCTCATTTAAAACAGACAGAGCACCACGAGTCCTTGTTTAAAAAGCCATGGCAATATTCAGTTTATTCAGCGATTTCCTGCCAGCCCCACCATACTTTATTTGGTCTTATTAGATGAAAACGCGAGGATCACCTTCAACTTTATTAATGGCGGTGGTGGGGATGAAAGATGCCGCTGCAAATCTGCAACATCTGTTTGCTGCATTCACTTCTCAGCGGGCTCCACCTATTCCTCATGCCTAATGATGCTGATCCACTCGGCAACTTTTTACGGACAAATCTGTGTTTGGCCACATCCATCTTCCTGAATGAGTGTTCCTGATGAGCCGTCCCGTGGCCGCCTTCACTCTCTCCCCCCGAACGTTTACAAATGACCAGCCCGGCCACATGTTTTCCATTTACACACATGGAGAAAGAGAGAGAGAGGAAAGAAAGAGGGGAAAAGAGAGAGAGCGACCCCGTTCACAGGGCCAGGGCGCGGGCAGCTTCTGGAGTCCATGAAGTCTGAACTCTGAACGGAAACTCCCCCTGTACATCAGCTAACCACACTGTGAAAGGACATGAGTTATGTAATGCATTCAAGTTACACTACAAAACTGAATATGCTGACTTAAAGTGATAGTGTGTAACTTTCTGGACGTGGAAAGTCAACTGTATGATTCCACGGAAATAGAAAGTTAATATAATACTTTGGAACATGCTCCATGGACACAGATATGTATACGTAGTGAGGAAGATATAAGATATAGCCGAATGTTTATAGGCAAAAGAACAAGATTTCGAACAGGACAAGGTCAAGTAAAGGCTGCTACACACTACAGGATTGTTCGGTCTTAGGCGATTTTTAAATGTGCGACAAAATGTGCACACCACAGACCCAAGGAGAAACTTATGAGACTTAAAATCTCTGATCATAAAGACTGTAGCGGGATATGTCTGCGGACCACAGGATATAAAGTTGTGAGCGCAATCACGTCAGCTGCAGTAAAACGAGTCACTTTGAGACTCTTAAGTGTTCAAAAGATCAGTGTCTTGTACTTCTAGATTAAGAAGTCAAAACTGTGTTACTATTATTTGTGAAATGTGGTGCAATACTTCAGATACAGGATTTTTGAGTCCACAGGGAGTAAAGTCTCCATCGCTAATTTGCAGCTTCACCGCACGCTGTGTGGATGTAAACAGACAAACATGAGGAAACACTGTGTTTTTATTTTGAAAGAACACCTCAAACTGGATAAATAGCGCGGTTTTGTGAACTGGATGTCATTATTTGTGGAGGACAATTTCTATGGATCACATGGATGAGATGCTGCAGTTTAAATTTACCTGGTGAGGTGAAGAATAAAGTCTTTATTTCGCTATGTCCTCTGCCTCTGATGCTCTGTTTTATCGGCTGTTACCGTAGCGTTGTTGATGTTTGGTGGTTATGATCTGACACTAACACCACACACATGACGAGCACAGCGGCTTCAAAATTGCACATGTAGACAAAAAGTCGGGTCACGCCTCCCCAAACTCAGAGAGAAGAAATCACAGCCAAAAACATAAATCATTTTAAAAACATACCTTTATTTTAGTCAAATTGCTGACAAAAAAGTTACATACCATGCATTTAAGAATATTAATAGTGCACTTTTTGGGGGATGGGTCCATCACCTGGTTGAAGATTCTAACATTACTTGGAATGTTCTGCAGTAAGGCATTAAACATATCAAAGTTTCTAGAGACAAGGTGATTCCAGCAGGCAAGGTTGCAGGTAGGAATGCATGAATTTAAGGTATTTTGGGGCAACACCTGTAAAATAATAAATCCAAGATCGATTAGTTAAAGCCATACCGTAGAATATTTCAAGAAAAAGTCAATGCCAGGTTTTTGAAAGGCATTTCTGACTGGTTTCTTGTTTACTTGAAAAAAAGTTACAAAGAGAAATTAAAAGCAGTCAAAACCAAGATTGATATTCTGAGCTGAATCCATTTGAACATATGTTAAGCCTCTTGTTTTACAGTGAACTCAGCTGAACCAAGTCACTACCGCTATGGCCCCAACCCAAATATCTTAGCATTAGCCTCGCCGATAATTTTACTGTAGGTATACCACAACCATGCATCCAGCGCCTGTATCCCAGCAGAACCACATGAAAAGCGCAAACCGAAAAAATATATGGACAGAACCGAGAATGCTAACTCAAGGATAAACAAGTCGATGGTCGTTCAAAGTCCTTCTCTCCAGTTGCACCCCTAATAAATCATATTCCTTTTGATGTGCAGCTGGTTAAGTTTGGAAAGAGGGGAGAGCGAAAGGGAGAGGAGGGGAGGGAGACGAGGGGGCCATGAGTCAGGCACCCTCTCCGAGCATGGGAACGCATTTAGGGAGACTCCGGGGACGTGTCAGAGCAGTAAATAAGTTATAAATAAGGTCATGAGTGAAAACAGATTGTCAGATGGCCTTGGACTGTGTTCAAGTGAGAGGGGAAACAATGCGCGAGGAGCTAATGTGGTGACAAGTGCGGTTAAGAAGGGCCCCTGACTAAAATTAAATAGTCCAACCAAACAAATCTATTACTGTGATTGAGCAATAGCATCTTAAATTCTTAGACCTTAGGGCTTACATTGGCATATTTCATTCTTAAAGTCTTAAAAACATGAAAAACATAACTATTGTCTTATGCAGTGGTCCAGTCAGTCTTTCCGAGAATAACTCCCAAGCATCCTAATCATTTAGAAGTATTTTTTAAAGCTTTCAGAGTCTTCCAGAGTGGCTTAGTTTTACTGTCATGGCATTGCTAACAACAAGTAGTACCCAAAGTAGGCACAAAAGCCTTACTTCCTGGTTCACAGACTATAAAAACATATTGTAACAAGATGCACACGGTGTTATTTTGACCTAGCTATTCTGGATTTAGTCGAGTAGATTAGCATGACATTTTCAGCAAGTACAGTTAGCATAAATCACTGCCTGATTCACAGACTATAGCAGCCCATTATAATTAGATGCACTTAGCAGTCTTACTTTGACCTTAACAGGTATTACGGCTTTAGTTGACTAGATTAGTGTGACATTTTAAATTACTAAAGTTAGCATAACACACTTCCTGGTTCACAGATTATAGATGCACATACCACTCTTACTTTGACCTTAAGAGCTCTTATGGATTTAGTCGGCTAAATAAGCAAGGCATTTTCGTTGACAAAACTACAATAAAACAATTCAAAACTGCACTATTAACTTTTCGGTAGGGAGTCCGTCACCCACTTGTTTCTATGGCTACGTCACAGCTCTGCTTAGAATGTTCCACAGTATGACAGCTCTACCTTACATTTATTCAATCACAGGTGGTTTTATAGCTCAAAAATACCTAGAAAAACAGGCATTCTGACTGTGAGCGGGGTCACCTTTCCACAAATCTGACCTGTAATTTGGTCAGGTCTGGTCTCCATGATGATAGAAGTGTTTAATGCCATAGTGTGAAAGATTCCAAACAAAGCAATAACATCAACGGAGAAAAGCATTTAACGGACTCTCCACCAGAAAAGTTACAAAATGCACCTTTAATGATATCTTGATGAAAAAAACCCAAAAACAAATATATCAAAAGACTAAGAATACATTTAAATTTCTTGTCCAAACTAAACTGTTCCACTTTTTATCTGAAGCATAAACAGCCAGGAGGAAGAAGTGCACTGTGCGAGCTTTAGGACACATGTTTTCAGCCCAATGTTCCGGGGATCAGGAGAAGCTAAGTCTCTGCAGTAGTCCAGTGTTGTAGAAGAGCGGGACTGAGGGGCCAGAGCCAGCACCAAATCCCATTCACAAACAGCTGGACTGAAGGGGATGAAGCACATTCCGGAAGCCACGCAGACTCAGCAGGACACTTAAGAAGAACACTACACATGACAAATGGACAAGTCAAGCTCTTCACTGCCAGTAAATACTAGATTAGATTGAATTGCATGATGTATTTTATTATAGTTATGTGAAAATTACATACTTGGGAAGAGGAAAGACTATTGGGATGTATAGAGTGTATAAAGAAGTGGATTAAGGCAGGGGTTCTTAAACTTTTTGTCTGGAGACCCCACAAAAAGAACTAGATTGGTTTGGCGACCCCATTGTCCCAGAACCTACAGCAAAACCATGTAGCAACCAGCACCAGCGAGACGAAATGAGAGGGACCTGACGCAAACCCGCGCACATTAAAACTCACATGTTGTGATCCACTGCAGCTGGCCGTAGTATCTGCGGGGGCGCCTTGTGAACATGCAGTTCTGTTTGCGTAACGAGTCACCATTCGTTTTGCTACTTACACTAAAGTGCACTGTTTAGGACCTGTCTGAAATGACCCATGCACTCACAGGATAAACTATGATCATGATCCAGGACTAAAGCTCCTGGATCATGGAGCAAGGAGCATCTGACACTGTGCAAACGAGCTCTGGTGTGTCTGTCCAGGTGAGGAGCTTTGTCTTTGTGTGTTTGATTTGTGACCTGTGTCGTTCACGCTGGAGCATTGTTTGTTTGGTTTTGATGCAGAACTATGAAACTGCAGTATTCATGTGTCTGCTCCGTGCGCACAGGACACCATGCACCTTTTTCTTGTCTCTGGCTGTTTTCATTTGGTAACACATGCAAATACAAAAGTCCTGCGCTCTTGTTTGTTAATTAGAGCTACAGAACATGCTTTAGGCGAGGCTATGATGGGACCCGACTCACCTGCCCCCACTTTACTTCTTCTCATTGAGTTACATGACCCGCCTAAACCCGCACAGGACCCGCGGATGCAGGTTGACCCGTGAATCACTACTCCCCAGTGTCAGAAAGAACAGGTTTGGGGGGGTACGGTATCACCGTTTACTGTGCTGTTGAGCCACTAAACCGCATCGCAGGAGAAATTGCCGAACTGCGACAGCCCTATGCAACTCCACGAAAGCTTTTGGTGACCCAATGTGGGGTCGCGACCCCCCTAGTTGAAGATCCTTTGGATTAAGGGAGTGTAACGTCATCTATAGTGTTCGACTCCGGACAAATGAAGCTTGCGATACTAGCAGTTACAGTATAGGAGTGAATTTGGAGCCAGGTTCATATTAGGAATAGCAATTTATTTTTAACAAAATGGTGAAATAAAAATACCAGGCTCATGTAGAGTGGGTTAATAGGAATTTTTAAGACCAAAATGATGAGGCTCACAGGAGCAGTTACAGAGAGGGGTGACAATTTTCCAATGTAATGTCAATTGACAAAGTCGATGGAGCCAGAAGTGCCCCATGAACACTTCCTATTTGGAATGCGGGGGCTAGCGGGTTAGTTATGCCCATACAGTTTATGATGAGAACCACAGAAGACAAAAAAACTTGGCAGTAAAATGCATAAACAAACTAACTTTATTATGATTATGATTATTATTATTATATTTAATTTTATTTATTTATTAGAATCACTCAGAATATACATTTTAACACATCTAGTGGCAGCAACATTTGAGAGAAGACTACATTGTAAATGGAAAAAAACAACTGTAATCGACTAAAGACTTGCTTTATGCATCAATGAGTATTAGCAAAAGCTTTCCAAACTATCTTTACGATCTGACCAAATATGTGACCCTTTGAAAAGCCTTCTTCTTTCTGTTGTTGTCAATGCGTATCCATGTAATCTCATAAAATAATTTGTCATTTTTGGTCAAATAAAACACGATGGACCTTCAGAGGTAGCACGATTTGCACAACAGCATTTTAAATTTGATTGTAATTTTGCCTGCAGTTTAAAAATAAATCCCTCACACTTAAACTATTGGACTCATTTTCCCACACTGTGAAGTATAGTCATGGAGATCAGGCTGGTGACATGGCCTGAATATATCACGTCTAATTACTGCTTGTGTATCTCTGGTAATTAAGTTAAATGATGAGTGCTGTAAAAGTGTATTCATATCACATATAAAAATAACGAGTGGATGTGGACTCGAGTGCCCTCCTCTAGCCTGGATTTATCACAGAGAAAGCCTAGCGACGCCTGTGATGTCTTTAACCAGCGCACTGCAAGTTCTGCTATGAAGGATCTTAACGGATTGGTTCTTTATGACAAAGTCGGTCTCATGTTTATATATAAAAAGTGACTCCGCGGTCGTAAATTCATTAGCAGTGAAAGTAACACATTCTCAAAGTAATACATGAGGTGGAGATGTTTATTATGGGCTGTTCTGTGATATGGGTTGTGAATGATCAATCACTATGAGAGCACATTACTCCAATTTTCTCCGGCCCTCGTAACAACAAAGTTCATAGACACCAAATCAGTTTCAAGGGAACCCGGGGGCTACGCGCGCAAGACTGCTATACCAGACATTCATAATTTATGTGTATTTGATGTAGTGATATGTAAAAAAAAAAAAAAAAAACTTCTGAGGAATTTTAATGGGCTGGAGGCTGAGAAGGCAAAGAAAATACTTTGAGATGGTTGTTTGGCCGCTTTTTTCCGCTACGACTTGCTTCGAAAGCCAAAGAAAAATCCAAACTTTTCAAATGTAACAAATTCGGTCATTGAGCTTGTAATCACCGGGCAAGGCGGAATTTCATCTTTTTTATTTCAATGGCGTATTGATCTAGCGGCTGGGTTCTCATATGCTCCATTACGCGGCGCGAGCTGTGGCCGGCAACAGTGTCCAATCTGGTCAACAAAGGAAAGCTATTTTCATTGATCAATGTCCTTCCAGCAGAAACAGATAGAGATTGATAATACACTCCAGCCAAATCCTACAGTCAATTAGGAGCTGATGAAAGAAGGCTGTGGTGCAGAAGGTGTAAATGGGCCAAAGTTGTGCGAATCAAACAATACTTTATTAATCTTTCAGACAGAGCATTGATCCACACTAACCTTTTATTATTGTTTTCTCCATTAGAAGCACATATTAAAACAGATGGGTGCTGTTTGATTGAGGAGACCCCCATGTTCTGCAGCAAGGGAAAGGATAAATACTCATTGCAAGGGCACGTGATGGTGCATTTAATATGTCTATGACTATTACTTTTTGTGCACGCTGTCCCCTCTCTTCAGGGGCATTTAGAGAGGATAGAGAGGATACACAGAAAAAGGAAACAAAAACAGCAATCGATATATTGGTTGGCTGATATTTCAGGCCTATACTGTATTTGCCTTTTTAGTGTATTGTCTATAGACCATAAATCTCCAGCAGCCTACATATTTATGAAAATATGCATAAAGCTTTGTTTCAACACTTTACTCGAAAGAGGGTACTGCAAAAATGTGACTACTCTGCTCTCTAGACAGTTCGTAGTAACGGAAGGCTGAGAATGAGTTTGTACTAAATTTGATTTAGATAATGTAGGAAGAATGACCTAAATCGGCTCTACATATCAGTCCAGAAATATTGGTAGAGGTCATCAGCCATCCTTTCTTCTGGATTCTGAACAATCAGCATCAGCACTGGCCATGAAAAAAGCATAAGGGTCGATCTATTAAAAATAGTTATAGATATGGGCAACATTTTCAATCAAGAAATCCACCAAACAGCTCCTGCAGCTGGTAGCAGAGATCGCCAACATTTGAAATGTGAAGCCGAGTCTGTGTTCAAATGATTGTAACAGATGGGATTATTCCATTTGCAAGGCAGACAGTGCTCGTATAGTATCTCAGATACATGGCGCGCCTCCATACTCTACTGTACACCAGTGGCTGCAAAATCCCACAGCTAATATCCACACAGATTGGCCTACTCTCACACAGGGGACTATACTTCAAAAATAGGCCTTGATTGTGCCATGTGGGACAAAACGCATCACTCAAGCTAACCACTCCTCCATCTTTCACTGATAAAATCCACTTTCCATTCATTACTCTTTATCATAAACAGGGGCCTATGGGGAAGCAGGCCTTAGAAGTGGTTAAGCCTGTCCCTGGCTTCCTATTTCTAGGGAGCATTTATCTGATGATATATTTTCCTTTTGGTAAGTGAAAGGAGTTCTTGTGTTTCCAACAGGAAGGACCTTGATAGGGCATTAGGGATTTGTTTATTTCATCTCAAAGCCATAGCCTTTCTCCAAGTGTATGTTTGGCTGTGGGTTGAGCCCAAATGATGTCTCAAGGCAACATAAATCGTAGTGCAGCAGTCAGAATGTGGGTTTTATGCTCCTCCGCAGAGCCTGGTGCAGGCTGCACTTTACACAAACTAGTGCCATGAATCTGGTGTTGTGCTGTTTGTGACGAGGCTGATGGATGTGACAGCTGTCATCTGCACATCAGCCGCTGCCTTTCACACATGCAGTAGAATGATGGGATTTGAAATGAACTTCATCTGTCTCCCTAATAAATCTATTGTCTTGTCTTGAATAGGACTCACTGTGATGGACACATCCAACACTGACAAACAGGCTTGGTGAAATATTGTAGATGTGTGAGGCTCATTCAGTTTAAGTGAGAGTGAAAAGTGAGTTGATGCGCTTGAGTAAACAACTCAAAATCATTGGAGAGAAAGCTGACAGACAGGACAGAGAGTGCAGGCAATTTAGAGGATATAAATTACCTACAAACACACGCCTGATGATGATGACACCTTGATTTACAGTTGTCACTGACATCTTTCAAGAATAGATATTTTGGGAAAGTACAAATGCCAAGCTAAATACAATAGTGTGTCTTTCTGTTGAAAAGTTTTTCATGGTGTTGGAGCTGAGCGTGATTTCTTACGTAAACTCCTGAACTCGGCATCAATCGGCTGTGACCCGGTCAACAATGGAGCCTTCTACGAGCAAACAGGGGCCAGTGAACGCAACTCAACAGCTTGTGAAGAGAGGGCTGTGGGGTCATGTAAACTCACAGCAGACGAGGAGGCAGGGGAGAGAAAGGGGAAGAGTCCTTCTTTCATTCCCCACATTGTTCTCTGAGAGGCCAGTCCGCCATCGCAAACATCTACCAGCGCTATGTACACACCAAGGACAAACACAGGATCACGGATAACTCTATCCATCTGTGTGGGCATTAGTGACGCTCAGTGTCAGTTTGAAACACTTTAACATAAACAGCTCATCTCACTGGAGAAAGGAAACTCATTTTTATTTTTACGAAATGTATATATGCAAAAGAATTAGCATGATACAAGTGAAAGGGGAATTAAGTGAGTGTTTTTATTTTTATTATTTTTTTGTTTTTACAGGAAAATAAATTAAACTTACAAGAGTGACCACAGCCATGTTGAATTTGACAGTTTATACTAAACATAAATATTATTAGAAAAATTAAATCTGAGCATTGCAAAATCATTTCAGTGTGCAAACATAAATAATATAGCCTAAAGCAAGTTATCACTGTTAGGCTAAAAGCCAGGGTTATTTTAGTCTAGCCAGTTGTCACTTCAATCAGTCATCCCTATCGCAAATGTGCCCTTTAGAATATATTTATCACTTTAAGGTCATATAACTCTGCAATTGCCGTGATTTGTTCTTTGATCAAATGTTATCAGGCTGGCTGGTTTAAAATAGACAAATTACTGAACAAGTGTTTTGAATGGCTCTTTGAAACTAACTGATACTAAAGACTGATCCCATTAACACCTAAAAGTCCCATCACCAGTCTGTGCATGGATCATTCCACATGCCCAGATACACGTAGACCTGTCACAATAATTACTATTATTAGGTATTTTATGGTATATTGACTTATCGTTCAGTGTATGAAAACTAGAACAATATTTTTTCGGGTCAGTTTATCGTGTGTACACTTTCTTTGCACTACTGGAAAATGTTTGGTTATTTTTTGGCAATATGATAAGAGGTTTGAATTCATAACTTCTATTAATCAGTACAGATGCAAACTGTACTAAAGTACTAAAGTGTTTCATGCTGTTATTTATTTACCAATATTGTAGATTTAGAATAGCTTTTTTGTGGTTTAAATCCATTCTTGGGTAGTTTAAACATTATCATTATCATTTATCGTCTATATTTATTCCATCAATATATCACACTTCAAAATTTGTTATCGTGACAGGTCTAAACACATGCATATCTTCTCCACAAATGGCTCCTCATTGTTGCAGGACTAAACTTGTAGATGAATGGGGAGATTGAAGGTTGAGTCTGGGGTTACTGGGAGGTTAGGGCTGGTCTAAAGAGCGCTTCTCTTAGCCTCAAGTTCACGCTCCACAGTCTACCCCCTGTGGTGTGTGGAGAGGCTCTGTCCGTCACCGGGCTGGGCCTATCTGAAAGGAGACAATTGTTACTGAGCAAACTTCCCAAAGCAGCCGTGGTGAGGAGAACGCCGATAACCCTGAGAGATGAATGGAGCCTTCAATAACTGATTATTCTATTCAATAAATTCTATTCATGAGTTAGGCCAAATGTCTAAACACATATGGGGCTGTCTCTGTCTGATGGGTTCATACCACCAAGCTCAAATTGAAATGAATATGTGGCGTGTTTCAGCTAATAAGGGAGATGATAGCTACAGAAGCCATCATATTATTTAATGATTTGTATCTGCTAAATATAACTCTTTAAATATACATAATCAGTTTAAAAGAAATGTAGTATAATAAAGGTATATGTCAAAATACGGATTGGGTCAAAATTGCTGTTTTGAGAAAAAAATTGCAAAATTTGTGCATCAAGAATAGAAAATGATTATTCACAACTTATCATTTATTAAAATAATCATTGACTAATATGGGAAAACATGCCATCTGCTGAGCGATGACATTTTATGACTCAAACAGAGAAGTAAACACACAGTTGATTGATGATTAAATATCAAGATCATAGTACCTGAAAACAAGCTGGTTATTATTACTGATGTAATAAATAGCAAGTGTTTTTGACGAAAACCCTATTTAGTCTATAAGTGTACTCAAAACAGATGCCTTCAAGTGATTCACTTTACTTTCATCTGAGTCAAATCTAGTTAAAAAAAAAAGTTCATAGGCTTTTTGTGATTAAAACAACTAATGAATTAGTTAAGACTAATTGCAAGATTATTATAATATTATTATTATTTGCAAAATAATCATGCATCACAACACTACAGAATGATATACAATAAAATAGCTCCGAGCTTTTGAGTGTGTTTGATAAATTGTTTTGCGTGCACTATGAAATATTACAATCACTAATAATACCAGCCCTATGAGGCATAGCACAAAACAGCCAATTTGTTTGGGGAAACTTTGTGCAAAGGCCAATAAAGTAACAAGCTTATACCTAGAAGCTCATTCCTTTTGAAGAAAGAGGCTAAGTTTTAGCGTGGTTTACAAAAACTATTGGGAGCATGCAGCCTGACACACAGATCACACTTATGGTCAAATCCATACTTGCATTTTCAAATCTCTGAAGCACTAGAAATACCCATGGCTAACTTCAAGCTGCGTGGCATGCTCATGACACTGTAACCCATGGAAGAGGTCACAAAGAAAATGAGAATCAGAGCAAGTTAAAAGACCTACGCCCACTTCCTCTCAGCCATATGCAGTGTCCACAGAGAGACAGGCAGCGCTCACCAGCCGGCCAATCAAAGCCTTCTGGCCATGGAGTAATTATCTGTTCTTCGTAGCATAGGTGGAGATTGAACTGGCAACCCCTGCAGTCCTCTCCTTACGCTCAGACAAGTCCACACACCCTCATGCTGGTATGTAAAACAAAGAGGAAGAGCATTTGTTTGCCTAAGATGCTGCGGAGATCCCATTACGCGCCATGCCCAGTGCAAAGCCTCCGATTGCAGGGGAGGATTTTCACCTTTCATTGAAGCAAGGCGTGAATCCTTGTCATTACATCAATTTATTTCAATGTCATTTGTGTGGGCTAAGCTGAGTCTAATTGAATGAAAGATGGCGCGTTTCACATTGGACATGACTTCACTGGCCTTTCCAAGTTACACGCTGCACAAATCACACAGTGTAGAGTTTGCATCGCACATCTCCAGCTAACTTTAAGTAGACTAAAGTGAATACCCAACTGTGTATTTCATATGTTATTAGTTTGAACAGGATTCTGAGCTGCCTGCTGAAACCATGCCATTTGCTACAAGAATAGAAAGTAAGGATGTTGTGATTATATAAAGAACGATTATATAAAGAATGCACTGAGCTAAAAGAGAGATTCATGTGGTCAAATGTGTTACAAAATTCCAATCAAAGCAATTAATAATAATAACTGACTGACAGAAGCGAGGAGGCCAAATTGCAGCATCGACCACCACCATCACTCACGCACACACCGCTTTAATACTAGGCAATGTGGGTGAAGTGCCTTGCCTAAGGATACAACAACTGGTGCCCCACTGTGGTTCCTGATTTTCCCAGCGGTCTCATATCCAAGTACTAACCAGGCCCGGCCCTGCTGAGCTTCTGAGATCTGACAGGATCAGGCTTTGACAAGCTGGTATGGCCACAAGTGAACAACTCACAGAAATACTACACGAGACTATGCAGCTACAGTATATGTTGATAACACGTAACAACTGTACATATAAATTGTGAAGGTTAGGTCAATATGCAGTAAAAGAGCATAAATAAGTTGTGTTTACATCATGCCATTATAGGATTTGGTGTTATAGTTTTAAATGGAGGCTAATATATATCTATGGGCATTTCACTGAAAGTAATCAAATTTTAGTTTTAATCTTTGTTTGGTATTGGATACACACTTGCCATATTGATCTAGTTCTAGTAAGTAAGTGTTTATTTATATAGCGCTTACAGACATATATCTATGTTGTGACATATGTCATAAAGATGCTTTACAGAGCATTATTTACAGAGCATTCTTCATTCACTCTACACTCGGTGGTGGTAAGCTACAATTCTAGTCACAGCTGCCCTGGGGCAGACTGATGGAAGCACGGCTGCCAGTCCAATCGGCGCCAGTGGTCCCTCCAACCACCACCATCACTCACACACACACACCACTTTCATACGAGGCAATATGGGTGAAGTGCCTTGCCTAAGGACACAACAACGACAGTTTTTGTGACTGGCACCCCACTTCTAAAGCTTTCTCAACTGACAGCAAGTGCTTGTGTTTGAATAATCCATCTTCTTACTAATATTTATTTGTAATTCATGACAAGCCTGAAAAAATTTGCCAAAAACATATGTGTTTTGTTAAAAGACAAAACATCACAGAAGTCTGACCTATCCTCCAACTGAAATTTAACCTGTACTTTTCTGTTTAAACATGTGTGTGAACATTTTTGTGCCGGTAAAGATGCTGCAGGAAAGGCTGGCAGATGTCATACCTATCCTAGCAATAAATATTTGAAAAAATGCATACACAAGAATAGTATATAAGAATTTTACTACACACTATACTGCATGCATTTGGGTATGTGACAAATAAATAAATATGTAAATGATGCAGTAACATATTCTTGAAACAATGTCAAAATAAACGATTCAGTCAGTTTAATATGTCCTAATATGTCACATGAACCTATTCTGAATGTGAATAAAATCACTGCTTAAATACAAGTGCTTATGCCTGCAGAGTAAGTGTTGTTTTCCTGTCTCTAGAGGAACATGCTGTCCAGGGGCCCTAATAGTGGGACCTGTGTGAAATTCAAAGTGACTGATCCAGGACAGAGCCAGGATTACACCACTTCCCCCCTGAATTCTGTCCCCTTCGACAATGGGCTTCCTGTACGCCCAGTCAAGTGAGCCGCTAGTTAGCTAACAGGGCCGTGCAGAGGTGCTCCAGGCCGCTGTGGGAAAAGCCAGGGGACTACGGACTCATGTTTCGCCTCCTTCAACATCCAGCTCCAATGCAGTCGGAGTGGTGCCTCAATACCAGAGGAGAGGGGAGGGGTCTGGAGAAGGTGTCTGCTCCTGGCACCTGCTGTGGGCCCTGGCAGGTTCATGTCCCTCTGAGGTCACGCAGATTCATGGTGGTCTTCTCAGTATATGAGAGCATATAGCTATACAGCCCCTTGATATTATTTTTACTGTATTAGTGTTTTGATTTGATGTGCTGTACATTGATTAAATTCATTCACTCTATACTCCGAGGTTGCCCTGGGAATCTGCACCATCGACTCTGCTGACCAACACTCACGCTTACACATTCAGACATGGTAATGTGGGTGTTTTGCTCAAGAACATGACAACACTTTCCACTAGAGCAACTGCCGCCCCACTGTGGCTGCTGGTGTTCCCAGTGGTCTCCCTTCCAAATAAAACTAGGCCCTGCCTTGCTTAGATTCTGATATCTGATGAGATCAGTCATTAATAAGAAGGTATGGCCTCTCCTTGTAAAAGTTGTATGTTTTCATTTTTGAGTTCTGGTTCTCAGTGCAATTACACTATCAGAGAACAGAATACACTTCTCACTTTGGGTTGCCAGATCCTAGGATTAAAATCAGCTTTCAATAAACCCAAACAGAATTTCTATGATATTATGTGTCGTCAATATATGCCAGATACAGGCCTCCCAGGTTGAGTCCATTATAAAATATACAAGCCAGTGCAGTGCCCAGGAGTACCTTGCTTGAGGATTAGCCTGCTGTGCTTGTTTTTGAGTAATGTCAATGAAAGTGACAATGGTAAATTATCACCTTTTTATAGAACGCTTTTCCATCTTCAAGGCACTCAAAGCGCTTTACATCAAGGAACCACTCACCCATTCACACACAGCAGTGTACGCAAACACAGGAGGTGAAGTGGGTGAAGTATATTGCCCAAGGGCACAACAACAGTATTCATCTGTGGCAGCTGGAATCACACTGCTAACCTTTGGTCCAGTATGGTCTGACCGCTCTCCCAATCATGTTTACGTCGAGAGCGGGATTTCAACTGCCAACCTTCGGATCAGTGGACAAACGCCCCAGTACTGTAATGATAATCTATGCCACCTTCGTTAGCAACAACACCAAAGTCGAGCGCAGTTATTTCACAGTCCAGCAGCAGGTTTAATTATGGTCCACAAAAACCTGGTGCTTTGTCCTGTCCTGGATCACACAGCGGTGACAGGCGGCTCGATATCTCCTTCTAGAACAATGCACTCGGCTCCATCGACTTCCTCTCACACAATACAGACATTTATCATTGGGCCTGGCATGATAATTAGATGCACAATATACTCAAAGTGCCAATGTGGACGTCAATAAAGAAACTCTTAGCATGTGTCATCTGCCGAATCAATGGCAATTTTCACCTATGAATCCAGGAAAATGATAGCTTTCCAGCCAGCAGGGGAGCAGCTCTGTGAGGCTTCCAGACCATTTGAACCTGCTGCGTTTGTGTGCGCTGTGAGAAATAACATTATCATCAGAGGCATTTAAGATGTGATGGTTACCGGTATTATAGAGGATTAAAGGTTTATCGTGTAAATAGTGTGACCTGTACATGAGCAATAAATTTTAATGAGAAAACATGACAAAAGACAAACAACAAATGTACCGATAATGCTAGTAACTATAGATACATATATTTAATGATCCAAATGAATTAAAAAGTAAATGCACAGTGAGAGTAAATGTTTTAAATTTAAAACAAGTTAAACAATCTTAAGTTATATTTTTACTTTGGTGTATTATATTATTTTTTTGTTTTCAGAATTTTACCACAGATTTTTATAAGCTTAAGATCATCATTATTTACACTTACTTTTAAAATCTATTTATTGTGATAACTTGATTTACTTGACAGATTGTTATTTAAAAAGTGCCGTACACAGAGCTCTTCTTGTTACTGATGTTATGTTTGTTATATCAGCTCAAATCTGCGCTACTTCAATGGTAAATGATTTAAAGTATAGTACACTACATTTCATTTTATTTTCCCTTGCATGACTGTCTCCTATATAAACTAAATAGAATGAAATGTCACCCCCATAGTCTCCAACCCCTTAAAGACACAAAACCATCCATGGTCCGGTGGTGTGGGGAGCTGTATTTATCTCTATGACAAATTTAGGACTGGGGTCAGCAGGTGTTAGACTCAGCAAGAACTGAAGGTCAATGACGCAGGGCCGGACAGTGGAAATAAATGTACAGAGAGCGAATTACTGGCTCGTCTATGGCCCCACAGTAATCTGCAGAGGTAGAGAGAGACCAGTTAGTCAGGCCTGAAATCTCCCAGTGAAAATGAGCACCACTTATCCAATAACGAGAGCTTAATGAGGCTCCCTTTAACTAGCTCCAACGTCTCTCTTTGGCGAAAAGAGGCATTTGTCTTCTGGTACAAATGTGATCCATGCATCATTTCTATTGTGAGAACCAGGGCAGTAATAACAGAATAAATCACGGAGGACCTAGGTTGGGGTAATGAGACTTAAATCTCTTAAAACAACAGCACGAGCTCGGCTGAATGATAAAATGATGTGGTGGGGGAAAATGCTAGCTACTCAGGGTAAGGCTACACCGCTCTGCACATAGCCTGTGCGTATGGCTTTTGGCACTCCGCTAGCCCTACTTCATTTAGCACTGACAGGCAATTTAATACCACAAAATTACTAACCTTAGCTTTGCAATTACTTTTCCAGCTCTGACCATTTTCAAGCGCTCTGTAGATGTAATCTTAAGGTTAAGGCCCTCGAATAGGGTAAAGTCTAAGGTCTGAACTTACACTTTTACAAGAGTTTGGTCAGGCCAAAACACACAACACAGGAAGCACAGGGCAGCAACAGTGGACCGCTGAGGGCTAATTCTGTGGCAGAGTATACTTATTTTTACTGTTAACAACCTGTTAACAACATGAGCCAGGACTAGAACAACTTCTACTCCAGAGGAAACTGACATGTGCATGTTAAAAAGTCAAGTCTAAAAATCTGCGTCTACTGGATTCTGAATGTGGTGAGTCTCTTAAGCTCTTACATCCCATAATAAGCCAGGTTTTATTTAAATGATTTTAAGGGGTGAAGCAGACATGACCATGGCCCTGGACACTCAGATGATGGTGGCCTTTTACATGCCCTGTAGAGTTAGCAGGAGGAGCAGTACATGGTCAGTACTGAGCTGGAGGAGCAGTACATGATTTGCACTGATCGGTGTGTGCTGGCCTGGGCTCTAACTGCAGCTTTACTGGTGACAGATGTGTCTCCCACTGTCTGATTAAACACTCTCATTTCTCCCCACACAAAGTGCCACACTAACCTTTCATTTGAAGGATGATTGCTACACACTGACACTGCACTGGCTCATTTTGTCTGTCCACAAACATGATATTGACATTCAGATTTTGCCCAAGCGTTCATCTTTAGCAGATGTCACTGTTGGCAACAGTCTAGACAAGAACAGCAGGTAGGGCCACTCAAGAGGCTCAGGAGACCAGAGGGACGAGACAATGTGCAAAACAGTTCATGTTTTACATCAAACACCTCACTGCTCTTCACAATGAGCCCACACAACAGTGCCCGCTGTGCTGAGGCGCTACAGAGCTCCTCATTCACAGGTACAGCACATTATGCAGAGGCTCAGTCATCCACTCTCAGAGCAGAGACCCTGTGGTGGGCTGCTAATGTGGGACAGACACACAGATGTAAAACTGGACAAACTGCTGTCACAATCACATGACATATCAAAGTCAGCAAAAGTCAGCAGTGTCCTCTATAAGCCCATAGTGTTCTCTATAAGCCCATAGGAGCCTTCACATGTCCCTCAGTGCAACCGGACCCACTTTCAGAGCCCAGCCGCTCCCAGCCGCTCCCACACCATCACCACTCCTCACACAGCAGGAGTCCTGTCCCACCTGGCAGCTCAGGAGCAGCACTGTCACACAAGCTCACATATGCATATTCCTCATGCGCCAGTCACCACTTGTTGACAGTATGATAAAAATACTCATGTTAGGCCAGAGATGCCTCACTTATCATATGTACTGTTCAGCAATTACTAGAATCCAGAGCACATTGACTAAATAATTATCTGTACATAGTCACATTCTTACATTACATTATTTATTTAACATCTTTATGCATTTCATTAGATTTAAGAAAACTCAACGTAGTCATTTCCAGTTTAGATATATCGCCTGAGAATATGTGATCAACTTTGTATATACAGTACATGAAAAATGATTTCAAGGAATCATGGTTGACGTAGACTTGTGGGCTGAGCATTGTACTGGCTCATACAAATAATCATAAATAGGGTTTGAATAGGGTCCGGAAGAGATCGCAAGTTTACTCAAACATGCATGGATGACATATAAAAGACCTTCACGCATATTTTCGAGGAAAGAACGTTGGGACATGGTAGAAAGCTCCAAAAAGCAGATTTTGGTTGACACCCCCTCTTTAAGTACTATTCTTAACGCATCTGACCACAAATTAGAACAAAACTGCACGCATAAATCGCAAAGACTATGCATACAGAGAAGTAATTAACTGTATATTTATGTACAACTGAAGATTAAACTCTTTATTCACTCCCAAAACTCCAGGTGACACATTCTATGACTTCAATGTCATGAATTAAAAAAAAACAAAAAACATAAAGAACACAGACTTAACTGTTTACATTTAACATGAACAAGTCAAATATTTTCCCCCAAATTATGAACTCTGCTCCAAATCACACGACAGAGGATTGGCTGTGGACTTTGATATTAAAGTGGTACTAAACACCTAAACTCTGCCCACAACCACATTTCAAACAGTGGCTGAACTGGGCAGTACCTGGAGGAAGAAGAAGAGAATGAGAGAGAAGGTGACCCACCTCCCAGTGTGATTGGTCTAACAGGGATACACACTTCAAAAACCATCCCTAAACCCAGTTGTTTGTCATCAGAAACAACTGCATGTCATCAGGGCAGTCATACGTGATGTCACATAGTATTTGAAAATACAGTGGCCACTAGAGGGAGCACTCAGGCACACACCTACCTTGCTCTAAAAATACCAAAAAAAAGACTAGAAACAGTAAAAATGTACCATACAGAGCTTAATAATAAAAAAGGTCATTGAGTATTTAGTTCCACTTTAAAAACACTCAAGCTGACCATTGATTATTACAAAGAAGTTGTATAGCCCTCACATCTTTTACATAAACACACCATATAGTATACATTTGACTGCTTTATATAATTCTCCTTATAGACTTCCACCTATATTTAACAGCTCTACTTGTGGATTACAACCTGGCAGCAAATTGACAGCCCCTTCATTCACAGAGTAGCCACCACAATGGTATCGCTGAGTTTGGAAATCACTAGCAGAGCGCAGTGGCCGAGTGATGTGGCGAAGCTCCTTGGGTGATAAAGGTACTTATAACCCTACATGTATTTATGGACGCCATTAAAAACAAAAGTGCTATGGAGAAAATAGCTGACTGCAGAGCAAAAACCCCGAAGGACCCAATTTCCTCCTGAAGCACCTGATGGACACAGTGACAGGCAGATTGCTTTCCACTACCAATTTTTGGAGCATGTGAAAAATGGTGCGTGGAGGCGCTCTGTGGTCCGGGATGAGCCATAAATCTTGTTTTATCGGCTCCGTGGTGGTAGCAGAAAAGGATGAGTTGCTTTTTTTCCATCTCATTCACATGTCTATCTGTCTGTTATCTGTGCCCTTGAGCAAAGATTACTGATGCCCTGTCGCTGATATATGACACATCACCGGGAGCGCCTTTTCATCCTGTGAATTAACCCAGAGAGCCGGGACGGGTGGAGAGAGGAAGGGAGAGACGGAGGGAGGGGTTAGAGAAATGCGGACCTGACACCAGCCACCGGCCCCCTCTCTCTCTTTTTCTCACCCTTACAGGTCCATTGTGCTCCTGGCCGCTCTCTGATATTTCTTTCTCTTCATCCACTCTCCTTCTCTTTCTTTCTTTTTCTCTTTTCTATGCCTTTTACTGTCTCTTTACATTGTGCATTGTAATCTTCTGGCAAGAGATGTGCAATATATCGGTTCCCATATCGGTAGGGGTCATACGGGAGAGTTTTCCCAGATAACAGTTTCGATTCCATATTGAGAATTGAGTCGATACTTGGCGTCAATATTTTATGAAGCCGCCCATGTGTCATAGTTCTCAGTGTATGTGTCTTTTTGAACAGACTAATGAGTGGAGAGTGATTAGTCTAAAAACAAAACTCTTTCTTTGCATATTTACATTATTTTATACCCCAGATAAATATTAAATAGGTTTGTGTATTATTTTTTTACACAAGTGAAAAGTTAATTTGTGAACTAATGTTATATTTTGTGTTTTAAGGTAAGAAATAATGTTAATTTAAAGAGAATCAAAAATTGTATCATCCCATCTCTAGAAATATAATAAAACTTTACATAAATTTGTGGGTGTTGCTATGTATTATCGGTATAGTAATATCAGTGTCACTAAATATCAGTTATCAGCCAGAGCAGCAATGCAAATATCGGATATTGGCAAAAAAAATTAAAAAATCTATATCTATATGAAACAATACATTCATACTATTCCACCTGTTTTTTTCTCTCTTGCTCTTTCTCGCACCCTGGTTCACTTTGCTCCTCTGTCCCCTCTATGATATTTCACACACACTCTCTTCCCTCCTCCTCCCTCACCTCCGTCCCCCTTTCCTTCCCTTCCCTCTCTCTCTCCCCCTCGACAGTGAGCAGCAAGGCATCATGGGTAGCCCGAGTTTGGTGGCAAATTGTTTATCTGACCTCTGCGCGTCTCTGCATTTTATAATCTA
The DNA here is from genome assembly GCA_034769755.1 of Odontamblyopus lacepedii. Classification (NCBI taxonomy): domain Eukaryota; kingdom Metazoa; phylum Chordata; class Actinopteri; order Gobiiformes; family Gobiidae; genus Odontamblyopus; species Odontamblyopus lacepedii. The sequence goes on from CM068354.1 coordinate 13,223,885, forward strand.
GCGCGTGTCAGCCGTCTCGTCGCCATAACAAATAGTCGCTGTCAGCCTCGGCTTCCTTTATCGGGGCCGAGAGGTACTGTAAAAAAAAAAAAAGGACTGAAAAAACTTACAAAAACAGAATTGGGGGTGAGTGATGAGAGCGGAGATGCCCGTAATGATGCCTCAAGAGTAAGAAAAAGGGATAAAGGTGAAGATTAGAGGAACAAATGGTAGCATATTAGGCGTAAACAGCTTATGTATGTCACCGAGGAAGAAAGACACAGCGATAGAGCCTGTTATTGTAGTCGTACTGTCCCCCCATGAGGAGTGCAGTTTATTTTTCAGTATGAGCAGGGAGGCGAATGGCGTTGAGAGTGGGCCCCATGCATCATCTGTGCTACATCTGAATAATGGTGATTTAAATGAGTAAGACAAATAGCAGTGACCACTTTATGCCATCTAAAAGTGAATGTAAAATAACACATTAGGCTTGACTGCCACGGTGGAAATTAAAAGAGTCGACATTACAGGCAATAACCGTTCCTCTCCTCGCCGACTGCAGACTTCATTAACCCCGAGCTAATGCCCCATTCAAACTCTGTGATCTGTACACGCCAAAAGGAAGACGCTTTCAGTAAATACTTGTTTTGTGTGGAGGGAAAAAAGACCTGTGAGACCAGTGAGATGTTTTTTTCTTCTTTTTTTGTGAGAGGAATCCAAAATGGTCATAAATAAAATATGACGCCACAAGAAAAGTGCTGCAATCCATTACGGTAATGGCAATGTTCATGATCTATTTCATTAACATGCAGTCTTTAACCCAAACAAATGTGCTCCTCACCCCAGAGCTGCACACCCATTTAACACACACAAATGTTCTCTGTGTCTGTGGCCTGGGAGGTGCAGGTGTGACGCATCTACTGCCATAAGCCAAGGGTATATAAAGATTACATTATGTTATTATACATGGACAGCTATGACAAGCCAGTTACATTCAGACGATAACAAACGATTTAAGAGGAGACGACCAGTTCAAAGGTGCTATAAAGTATAGAGCTCAGGACTGGATGTCTAAAAGTGACCATTCGTAAAAAAAAAAAAAAAAAAAAATCTGCCATTTTAGTAGCAGCAGTGCAAAAGGAGAGATGCATTAGCCAAAACTATGTAAACAAAAGAGCAACATGATAAGCTGGGTCACTACTAGTAAGTTTATCATTGTCACACTACTTCAGAATACGTTGAATGAACGTGTTAGTGTTTAGTATTTGGCATCTTAAAATTCATATTTTTTTAACAGGCTTTGTGACAATAAAACCCAAAATCTATATTGCTAATCCAATAGCAAAAATTAAATAACTTAAAATATGTATACTCCAGAAAATATGTCACATTTTAATTGTCAACCGTATTGAACGGTCGGCCATACCGGCTTGTCAAAGCCTGATCTCGTCAGATCTCAGAAGCTCAGCAGGGCCAGGCCTGGTTAGTACTTGGATATGAGACCACTGGGAATTCCAGGTGCCACAGGGGGGCGCCAGTCACGCCAGTCATTGTGTCCTTAGGCAAGGCACTTCACCCACATTGCCTCGTATGAAAGTGGTGTGTGTGTGAGTGTTGGTGGTGGTCGCAGGGGCCGATGGTTTGACTGGCAGCCTTGCTTCAGTCAGTCTGCCCCAGGGCAGCTGTGGCTGCAATAGTAGTTTACCACCACCGGGTCTGGAGTGAATGAATAATACTCTGTAAAGCTTCTTTGAGTGTCCAGAAAAGCGCTATATAAAACTGATGCATTACTAAATATTGTGGAGGGTGGAGAGGTCCTTCACGTCTTCAGAACAGTAGTCTGTCAGTAGTAGTTGCATATTCAGTCGATGCTGAATATGGAATATTAAGTAATATTGAATCTCCTCATTTTAGTCAAATATGGGCCCCCATGAAACATTTTGCCTGGAGCCTCCACATAGCTTAAAATGGCCCTGCACCACTCACTAACAATGATGGTAGCAAAAGGAAGTGCATCTGACATAAAAAGGTTCTGCTGTAATGTTTTGTGTGACATAAAACCTAAATAGAGACGTATTATTGACCAGAGCCTGAACATGGCCCACAACAGTGTATTTGTCCTGTACCAGATGAGTGACAGCCGCACGGTCCATATGTGTGAATGACTGCTACATAAAGCTGGAGGGCACACAGGCGTTTCTACTGCTCAAAGTGTTAATATAACCTTTTCATCTGCTCGGCCAATGCCTCTCCTGAATCAATCTGCTCTCAGTGTCCCCACGCGTCTGTACCACTGGCACCTCCGCAACTTGTTCCATTTGTTATATGGTGCTCCATCTGGCCTGGGTCATTTGGCTTTTTAATTTAGTTGTCTGGTGTTCTCTAATTTGTCTCACATTTACAAATGGCAGTGGCCGCGCGTACCAGGCTGCCCCTCATCTGAGCAAGAATACATCTCACCAGGGCCTTCTGCTGCACATAAATCTGAGCGCCGCCGTATTAATAGATAGTAACAGATGTTTGCTGATTGTTGATTACCAGTGCGTCTGACCACTGAAATCTGTTCTGAAATGGAACGCAATTTATGGCAGGGCACAGGACAAGCCGCTCCCAGGGAACACTTGATATCACTTTAAAAGACTAACCATCATAATGCAATACACTCAATATTCATTTTATAAGCGCTGTAAAATGTTCAGATCTTTCATTTACTGAGCGGATACTAAATACGCTGTTGTTGTTTATGGCACTTTCAAATCATGTAAGAATGCTTTGCTTTTCACCCAGTGATCAGTTGGGGTGTAGAAGTTTAAAGGCAAAGACGGAACTAGACTTGATACTCCAATACTTTGATGATACTTTATGGTACATTGGCATGAAGTGTTATATATATGCAATCTCTCAGTAATACAGGCAGGTGTCACAGTGGTGTATGAGTGTATCTTATATTCGTTCTGATAAGCTCAAGATCTTTCTAAAGCTATTCAGGGTTATTTCTGTTCTGTGAATGTGAACGTTGAGTATCTACTTTTGATACTAGTTTTAGTACTTTTGACAACCCTAAAATGTATACCAGCCTATTTTACAGAAAGTATACGTCCCTTTGCTGACAGGGTCTGCTCCATGTCCCGTGGCCAGCCTGTAATCTGGGCAGCTGTAACCTAAACACTGACCCATAAGGCCCATCCCCGCTGCAGCGCTCTGCTCTCACCTCACATCCACACTTGTCTGTGTGATTGATGGCACGCGGTGTATTATTTGGGCCGTTTAGGGCTCTAAACTCAGTGCTCCTTTGTTGCTTGTTTGTCCACAGTTGGTGAAACTAACAGTTTGTCCACAGACGCGTTCCTGACAAACCCATCTCGGGAGGCGGACATGACACATCTCACTTGTCACTCATCAGGGTGGCAGCTGCAGCGCGCCCATCCATCTTTCAGTAAGTGGGACGGGACTGACTTCCGACACAAGGCAACAACACTTTAGAGAAAAGTTTGCATGAAACTATAATTAAATGTCACCGAGTCACAAAGCTAGTATTCAACATGTTCCATACTGTCAGCATATAGAAAAGCAGCCTTTCCACAGCTGCTTGTGCAATGTTAAATATCTAAGGGACAAAACTGTGCATTGTTGATAGTTTGGCCAGCGAGAGATGGGAAATGTAGTTTGGAGTTTTGGAGATATGAAAAATTACAGCAAAATAACAATATGTAGTGTAATATTCCAAATATGGGTATTAAGATTTGTGGCTCATTTTATGTAGTAAAGGGGAAGTACTCCACTGTGTTTTTAAACTCCACACACCTTCACTAGAACCACTTGAATGTTTTAAACCCTGCCTTGCCCATCTCGACTGAACACAATGTAAAAGGTAATAGCTGTTAACTTGAAAACTACCACTATATGACATCACAAGGGCATTTGGAATTTGGAGATGCAGACGATTACTCAAACATGCATGAATGAAACAAAACACAACTCCAGGTATGTTTTTGATGAGGTAATAACATTCTAACACGGCTTACAGCTCATAAGAGTAATTTTTTCATAATATGGGGCCATTATATAACTGGAGTCCCTCATGACACACTTTATCTATACAATAATAATCTCTTTGCTGTCACTGGGAGAGTATGTGGGCACAGACAGCAAGTAGCAAACTGTGACATGTTATAAAAGTTTAAAGCCTGCAGTAAATAGCTATGTCACTCTAGCCAACCAGTGTTGCATTACCTGGACTCATTTATCTGACGGGTGCTAAATCTCAATCTCTCTTCCCCCCCATGGACTAAATAAATGGACATAGCTAACCCACTAGGCGCTGCGTTCCAAATAGGAAGTCTAGTCTTCACGGGGGCACTTCCGGCTTTATGATTCTGGCTCTGATTAACTTTATATTGAAAAATTGAAAAAACTGCTGCAGTGAGCCGTCATTTTGATCTTAAATGTTCATATTAACCCGCTCTACGTGATCCTCTTGTTTTCATTTTGCTGTTTTGTCTGTAAATATTTTCCTTTTCCTAATTTGACACTCCCTTAGTCTACTTCCTTATACAGTCTATGCTTGCTTGCACCCCAAAAAACACACAGGAGTCGACTGCAAAGAAAGGAGATAGTCAGAATAAACATACGCCTCAAGTTAATCAAACCAACACGACTTGAGAGACCAAAATAACCATTAATACTGTCAGTGAGGAGTGACGGTATTTGTCGCTAATCAAAACGCGCCGGCACGTTTGATAATCCGCTGCTTCTTGCTGAGAGACATTTTGTATTCCCTAATATTTTTTCACCGTAGCTTCACCTGCTTGATATCCTTCAGCCATTTCTTCAGTCGCTGTCAAAACCGCCAAGTATAATATATAGCCTCTCCAATGAGAACAGCTGTACTCCCTCTCTCTCTGTCTCTCTCTCCGTCGCAACTCTGCCCTGCATGAAATAATACATCAAGATTAATTGATTTCCTGTCACACTCGTAGAGAAAAGAAAATTAATTCCCGTGTACAACCCCCCCCCCCCTCCACCTACCCCCCTCCCCTAAACCTAAACCCCCAGCATATGAATTTTGTACATGGCAAGTAATTTGAGTTTTTAATTATTCATGAGGGCTAAAAACATGATAAAGTGTTTTACAGCGGGCCCCCAGGTCGTATAGCCCAAAGCTGGCCACGCTCTCGAACAATAGAGTCTCCCCCTCCACTTAAATAAATAATGCAGGTATTTACATGTATCTAAGTGCTTCTTGGGTCAATTTGGCTCTCCTCTGTCTCTGGCTCCAAATGTGAAACATGAAGCTAGACAGAATGCGAGACAGCGTGTCAACAAATCAATCATCATCATGAGCAGCAGCATTCACGGCGTTACTTTCAGATGGGAGGGTGAATACGGCCCTGTCTTAACCATGGGCCAAACGGTTAAGAGCAAAAAAACACCAAGTCATCTCCCGCCGCACTGCAAAAAGTGACCTACAAATGTGATTAGAAGGGACGTTTAAAACCAGCAGGATTCAAATATTACAGCTGGTACCCAACTGCTTCATCCTCTTCTTTTTCTTCTTGCTTTTAACTCCAATATAGTGCATAGAGTACCATTTGTTTTGCCCCAGTACAGGTATATTGTGAAAGCAGCTCTTAGAGACAAAATAGAAGGTATAATACTCCCTACAACAGAACTGGTTATATTTACTAAGCCAGGCGTCAACAGATCAGTCATCATCTAGCACTGCCATCTCAGCCATTATTTTGTCTAACATCATCAGAGGTATAATACTCCCTACAACAGGTATATTGTAAAAGCAGCTGTTACAGACAAAATAAGAACGCTGTGTTATGTATCAAATTACAATGCATTTTTATTGTCCAAGAACCATTAAGTAATGTTCGTGCACTGTTCGCATGCTAGTTGTTGCCTCTGCACCACAAAACTTGATTAGAAAGGCCTTTTATTACCAGCAGGATTCAAATATACTTTGCCCCAGTATATACAGTTTATATTGTAAAAGCAGCTCTTAGAGACAAAATAAGACGGCTGTGTTTTGCCTGCAGCATGTTATAAAGTGTTTTTTTATCATCCGAGAACCAGGAAGTAACGCCGGTGCGCTGTTAGCATGCTAGTTGTTGTTAGCAACTCCTATAAACGCATCACAATGAATTATAAGGACACTAGAGGGCATGTTTATTAAGCTAGGCGTCAACAAATCAATCATCATGTAGCATCAGCAGCCGCATTCGGAGCATTACAGATGGGAGGGTAAATATGGTGCTGTCTTAGCCATGGGCCAAACAGCTAAGAGCAAAACAACACGTAATTCAAGTCATCTGCCTCTGCACTGCGAAAAGTGACCTACAAACTTCCCCCAGGCGTAATGTGAAGTGACAGTAGACAATATGTATTACTGTGGACACGAACCTGATCCACAATGAGACAATACCTGCTGGTAATACAAACAGTGTTCCCTATTGTTTACGGCTATGGTGGGGAAACAATGTAATGTGTTCAGAGCTCTGTTATATTCGTGCAAGGAAGGAAGGGTGAGAATATTAGACATAAAAACGGTTGTTGCTGATCTTATTTTAAACTATCCATTTCAAAATCTGATCTTTCTGCACTCAAATTTGTTACGTCAGTGTTAAAGATAGTAGCTGTAAAATGCATTCATAATAGATCATAGACGTCAATGCGATGTTAACTGCAGATTATCTTTTAAAAGTTTATTTGGGGTTTTTTCAGTCAATTCACATCTGTCTGCTACTTAAACCTTAGCTAATGCATTTTAATCTAAAATCATCTTAACAGGGTTATTGGGATACTCCAAAAATCTTTAACAATATATGATTTTTTTATATTGTGAATACATCAATACTATTACATGTTAGAGCAGGCATGTCCAAACTATGGCTCGGGGGCCAAATGAGGCCCTCAGACCAATTGTTTTGGCCCTCAGGCTTCCAGGTGACTTGACCCATACTATTGCAAGTAGTACTTTTTACTGCATGTTTTTGAAATCTACCTTGAGCAAGCAAATTTCGTGTGTCCTTTTGAGGGTCTAAGCATGAACAAAGGTCTGGTGGGTCATTCAAATCCGTTATAAATGCACATATTTGAATTACTCACTGTTCTGACCACCAGTTTATGACCCTCGATCGGACCACGATGTCTTTGGGTCCTGTACTGATGGTAATAAACATCTCCTGCGTTCGAACTCCACCCTAATGCACTCTCAGACTACTTCAGCTCATTCTATTATATTACAACTATAGTACTCATGAGTGTATGATTAAGTTTAGCAAAGAAAATAAAAATATACTTAGAGCTATAACAACATTGGCAATATCATGATTCAGAATTGTGGACTTGTATCAAAGAGTTCAGCTGTTAGGCGTGTTATTCTTTTAGCACGGCCCCATTCTTTTCAAATGTAAACAATTGCGTAATAAAGCAATGTTAGCCGCCCGCAGACAGTAACATCCCGGGAGCGTGAGCCGCGCCTTTTAATCCTCTCCAACATTGTCAGCGGATGATTGAGAAGTATGGCTGATGGGAGATGGAAGAAGCCAGCACAGGAGCCAGAGGAGGATGCCATGGCCCTGACGGAGAGACTGCACGCTGGGGCTGACTGGAAACTGTGAGCTCCAGGACAGTCCAACCCTTCGCTCCTCTGACATGTGAGCATTAGTCTAATCAAAAGCATCCCTGGTGCAAACAGACAGCCACGCAGACCTGCACAAAGAGATCTGCCAACACTTAACCCTGTAATATCAACAGTGAATTGCTTCTCCAGTTTTATGCCAGAAATCTTATTCACCAAAGAAGACAGTGTTCTAACCCCAGGTCTTGGTTGTTGATTATTAGTGCAAAGGCCAAAAACTGGAAGAAAAAGAAAATATAAAAAAATAATCATAAAATTTACTGAAATTAACCAAATCTGCTTTAAAACTGATGAATTGGTCCATGCGAAGGTATATGGAGTGGTGGGTTGGTGTTATAGTATAGTTCACTAGCGAGGACCACGCCACAACACGTGCGAAGCAAAAAGCGTTTATTGAATTGGGACGAGGCAGGTCGGCTGGGTTGAGACTCAGGGTGGGGGTACAGTCTCAATCTTCACATGACCCAGCAGGACGGGACCCCCGTTGTAGGCGTCTTATGTCTGGAAGAGAACAGATATGGGATGGGAGGGTGGGGTTGAGCTATTCAGAACGAATTGGGTTGCCGGGTTAGACTGCTATAAACAGGCTTCTGGGTAATTGAGGTGTGACAGAAGTGAACTGTGATTCGCTGGAGAGGAGACGAGGGCGGTTGAGGCGTGGTCTCGAACTTCAGTTAATCACATTAACTACATATAAGTTGATCAGGCTATTCTTTGTAACATTGCTTTCACAAAGTAATATACATTAGAAGGGTTAGGGTGTTGTTGTGTCAATACAGGAAGTGCTCCACTGTGTTTTTAAACTCCATACACCTTCATTAGAATCATTAGAATCAGTTGGATAATTTCACCTCTGGAATTGCCAATCTCTACTAAACAAAAGGTAAATGTAACTAAAAATGACTGCTTCTTCACATCACAAGGTGGAATAAAGCATTTTGAGCTTTGGAGATGTAGACAAACTGATAAATGATTACTCAAACATGTGTGAATGAAACAAAACACAACTCCAGGGATGTTTTTGAGAAGGTAACAACATTATAACCTGACTTAAACCTCACAAAAGTCAGACATTTGGTAATAATTTGGTAAATAATCTTTGCATCTGTGACCCATCTGCTCCAGAACAAGGACAATCATATGAATCTGAGAGTTAACCTGTGTAATTATAAGGTGAGATGTTTAGAACTAAGTGTGATTTCATCTGTGAGCTTCTGTACGTGTTAATCTCCTCATACTGTGCTACTAGTTAAATTGGTCTGTCGAGTGCTAGGTTCTAATTATGGTTGTAGGACTTAATTAGCATTTAGTGTAACACCACAACAAATGCTGTAAAATCACATTCATTTCGCATAAAACGGCCACTGAGCTACTTTTACAATGCAGCGCCAATCCAGATCTCCTGCTGCTAATCATTTCTCACTCCAACCAGAATATTCCTATTAACAGCTTTTCTCTAATAAGCTCAAATGCCCATTACAATTATAGACCCTTTAATGAGCCACACTTTCAAAGGCTCAACTTAACAACTTTTAAGAACACTGCATAATACAAGATTGATGGTTGGTGGATCTATAACCGTTTTAAAGTAAAAACTCATTATATTTAAAAAAAAAAAATAAAAAATTTAAGGTCCTATTACACAGCATTAATTTGTGAGCTTTAAGACATGTTATAATGTTTCCTCATCAAAGCACAGGAGTTGTTTTGTTTCATTCAGACATGTTTAACACACAGATCCTGCATATTTAGGCTGTGTTCTTCTCTCAAACATAAAATACTCATGACATGCGATAATACAGGAAGTGCTCCACTGTGTTTTTCAACTCCATACGCTTTCACTACAATCATTTGGATAATTTATGCCATGGAATTGCCCAATCTCTACCAAACTAAAAGTAAAAGGTCGATGTTAACTTGAAAACTACTGCTTCATAACATCACAAGGTGGAACACAGGTGTTTTGAGGTTTGGAGATATAGATAGAAAATAAACCAGGATTACTCAAACATGTGTGAAAGAAACAAAACCCAACTCCAAGTATGTTTTTGATGAGGTGCATTGCTTCTCTAGTTTTATGCCAGAAATCTTTATCAACAAAGAAGAGAGTGTTCTAACCCCAGGTCTTGTTTGTTGATTATTAGCGCAAAGGCCAAAAACTGGAAAAAAAAAGAAAATATATCTAAAATAATAATAATAATAATAAAATTTACTTATGAGCTAGTTCTGGTTTTCACATTCTAAGAGTAAAAATCAAGCACAGTGTCTTACAGGACCAAATGCTTTCAAACATGGAGTGGTCACTTTTTGCAGAAATCTAATTATGATTTGAAGACTTTGTAAAAAAAACAAAACAATCATACCATAAATTAGAATATATGATATACATATTTGCATGTTCTAACAGACTTTTCGGATACTATAGACTCAATTATCTTGCAAGGATTCTGAAACAGTATCACCAATTTCTGTGTAACTGAATATTAAAGGCCACTGAATTACTTTGCAGATAGAATCATTCCCAAACTGTACAACTCAACACATTTCGTAGCCCCAGATAACAGTGCTGAAAACGCACTCCCAGCCCCAGCCTCTTGTGTCGACAAATAAATCAGACACACACAGGTCCCCGAGCAATAATGAATATCCAGAATGAGCTGCTCTGAATATAGATCAGTGCAGAGAAGTGTAAAGCGTCTTCTCTTTAACCCGTGTTAAATGGCAACCCTGTCTAATGAAAGTGTATGTTGTAAGGCCATAAATTCACGCTAATAACCAGCGCAAGGGCCCATCTGTTCTCCAATGGCACACCACGCAGCTGTGATCCCAAAATCAAGGGGGATAGTGATCATATGTGCTATGGCTGGCTGGCTGCATATATAGAAATGCGGTTGGATCAGTGCAAGACGGAGCGTATACTGATAGATGACAGGTAGCACAAATAAAAACCTCCATTCGCTTTTCCGCACATGGCATTTATTGCGGCCGACTGATAAATTATTTACTTTTGTTTGACATCTGGAGTTAATGTTCCTTATCGCGGTAACAAAAACAATTTAGAAAGGCAACTTCCACAAGTCAAACTATGCCATTTCCCAGGCTCCTCTCTGCTATCTGTCTCCATTGAAATATCCACTATTTATTTTGGAAAACTTAAACAACTGCCGTTATGTCCGCCCCAGAGCCGGCATAAGCCCGAGGAGCCGATTCATCATTAAAATACTTAGAAGTGAGGCAGAAAAATGCAGCGCTGCACTATATCGCAGGCCACTGGAATCCAGCCTGTCAGAGCATCAAGTAAATTCAGTTCCTTGTAATAAATATGGGGCGACCAGTGCTAGCATAAACTATCACACTTTATCCAAGAGGAGCAGTTTGCACTCTGATGTATTTGTATACGGGAGGGGAATGTAAAACAGAGAGGGTTTAATATTGTACTTGTTGACAGTAAACAATGTCTCTAGAGTTGAGCTATTTTGTGTGGATATTAGGGGTGTTAGGACAATTTTGCAAATAATTCTGATTTTTGTGTATTCGTATTGTGATTCAAATTATGTTTAAAAAGTAGGATTCTGTTCAGATGCGCATTGTAAACAGCTCCAGGAGCATTCACATTCGAGAGAAGACTGAAATGATAAAAGAACACCATAAATTTCAGAGCATGTTTGTAGATTTTTATACTACAGGTATCTATATGTGCAAATTGAATGTGGTAATAATGTTTCTATGTAAAACTGAATAATTTTTTACTATCAGAATGTCTATATGTGAAATGAACATGCTTTTGTAATGTACTTTTAAATGTACTTGTGTTTTTTGTGTTTTCTGTGGTCCAAAGGAAGAATAGTTATTGCTGCGGTGGTAACTAATGTGGATCCAAAATAAAGAACTAAAGGAAGTGTGAAGTAGAACACTGTAACCTCATCAAACACAAACCCAGACTTGTGTTTTGTTTCATAGACACATGCTTGAGTAAACCTTCATTATTACTCAAAATGCTCTGTTCCCCTTTGTGACATCATCAAAGTGTAGTTTTCAAGTTAACAGCTGCAGGGGTGAAATTATCCAAACACAGTGGGGCACTTGCTGCATTACCATATGACATCACAAGGTGCAACAGAGTGTTTTCCGGTTGAGATGAGCCCAAATATGCAGGTTTTGTGTGCTAAAAATGTGTGAATGAAACTTCAGGCATGTTTTTGATGAGAAAACAACATAATAACAGATCAGAAGATACCACAATCTGGGCCCTTTAAGTAAAACGACAAGATACAAGTTGTTCTTTGCAAAGGACATATTATCGAATAGATATTTTGTTTCTAATTATATTTTGTTGTATTGTGCAATCCTAATAACCTTCCCATATTTTTATTTTTATTTTTTTGGCAAGAAGGGTCCAAGGCCAGAGCAGGTTCTGGGACCATCATCCATTTGCTTGTTTTCAATGAATGTTGGTTAATCTGTCTGTCTGTTGCTGATCAATGTCTGTTTTGCATTTTCTATTGGTTAAATCAATGATCCTGTTAAGCCCTAAGAGGAAACTGCTGTTGTGATTTTGGGCTTTACAAAAATGAATTGAATTAATAGATATGGAGTTCTTATTGCATTGCAAATATGCTTAGATTTGTGACACATGTTTTGAAGTATTTTAAACTCATCTCTGAAAAGAGTAACATGTGGGAAAAGAATGAAATATGTCTTGATAAACTAATACAGGAAACCCATGCATTTCAGAACATACTTTGACTACAAAAATAAAAGAAAATAATGAAAATAAAATCTTGCCAAGTTAAAATGACTTGAATACAGAAATGAACAAGTCTTTTTGTACTTGAAATAGGAAAATACAACTAGTTACACTGAAGACAAGAAAAAAACAACTATTTTTACTTAGAATAAGAAACTAAATTGTATGTTGTTTGAATTGTACAAGAGAAATCAACTTGAATCAAGCTAAATATTCTTAATTGGAGTAACTGGAGTTTACTAGTTACTAATTTATGCAATGTAATCTACAGAACTAGCCAACTTTTACATGACAAAACATGATATTTAGGTAATTTTAGTCTTTAGAAAAGATCATTGTGATTATTCAAATTGCATTTTTTGAATTCATTTTGATTTATTTTGCTGCCACTATCAATCCCTTATACTTTGCGACATCTATGGACTATAGGGAAATATTGTCAGCCATATTGTCTCCATGTGTACAGAGGAGAAGAGCTTTGTCATCACATCTCTGGTCTCACCGGAGAGAGGCTTCCAGATAAGTGACACAAACAATGGAGCTGTGAGTACTGTCAATATTGACGGTACATGAGTGATGCAGGCATGACACTGAAATAAAGGATAGCTTTTATGATTCATCCATCATCAAGAGTCCAAGGGCTACAACATAAAACTGTCTATCGCACAAGAGTACATACAGAGGTTAGACTGCGCTCTTCGGGCTTGATAAATCATGTCAGTGGTGAGTACTGTATAGCGGGGGAGATATGGTGGTAAAGAATTGAATCTGATCTGAAACAAGTGACAATATGTAGGCCTGTCACAATAACCAGCGGTGGATCAGAATAAAGTAAAAGTAGCAATATACTGTACTTGAGTATAAATTTTAGGAATCTGAACTTTACTTTTAGATTTAGATTTTTAAGCAGATACTTTTTACTTTTACTTCACTACATTTGAGAGCAGGTATCTGTACTTTCTACTCCACAACATTTTTGAATAAGACTGAAAAGTAAGGGTTAGGGTTATGGTTAGGGGTAAGTATTTTATTATTATTTGAGACTTGCTGAAAAGATTGAGGGTTTATTTTTAGCATATTTGTAGTTTGAGCAAACACGAATATACAAAAAAACATAAAAAAAGGTTAAAAAAAACCAACACACACACATACAAATTACATTTTTTCTATTGATCAATATTCAGTACAAACATGTATCAAAATTTATATATCACATTTGAAACTTTACTAGATCTGAGTGAAATACTTTTTACGACTTTTTACCACATTAAGTACATTTTTCAACAGATCTTCAATACTTAAGTATTGTAGATTGCAGATAAGTATTTTTTGCTCCACTATCTGTACTTTTACTTAAGTAACAAAATGTAATATTTCTTCCACCACTAACAACAACACATTTTGTTCGATATATTGCTGGAAAAAAAAAGATAATAGTGAAATTAATGTATGCCACTGACACAATAACCCAAGAGCAGATTTAAACCACTAAAACTATTCTAAATGTACAATATTGTTGAAAAGTCATGAGCTGCGCCACATAAACAGGAGAATGAAACACTTTAGCACTTAGTTTGAATCTGTAATGAGTCATAAAAGTTATTAATTCAACCTTTTACGCTTTAAATTTGATCATATAGCCAAAGACTAACCACAAATTTCCCAGTAGTGCAAAGAAACTGTGCACACGATAAATACTGACTCACAAATCTACTGTTCCAGCGTTCATATATTGATAGGCTGATATAGTAATTATCATGACAGGTCTAACGATGCTATTTAGGTGATCATTTTATGTGATTCAATAATTGTCTGTTTAACTAAGCTTTATGGCTAAGCACACATAGTATTCCCCTCCCACTCCTCCTATTGGTCAGCCTTTGTCATCCTCTGAGTGAGTGACAGGTGGATTTAGCCAATCACAGTGAAGAAAAGGAGCCGGCTTAAAGTTTTCAAAGCAATACAAATATGCAAGAGTATGTTAATTGTGAACTAAGCTTTAGAAACGGGTAAGGTTGGTATTGGCATTGTAGCAGAAACATTGCAACATCTCATCAGATCTGTGGAAAGGCAAACCCACTCACAGTCAGAATGCCTTTTTTTTGGTATTTTTGAGCTATAAAACCACCTGTAATTGAATACATGTAAGATAGAACTGTTTAATGTCATACTGTGGGACATTCCAGGAAGAGCAATGATCTATCCATAGAAACAAGCACGTGACAGACCCCCAACCAAAAAGTTACATCTTTAACAGTATAATTATAACAAAAAAAGAACCCAAATTTTAATGTTTTCTATTGGAATGCATATCTGGATGAATTCTTGCCGTAAAGTTCGTAATTACCAAATACTCAGGTGATGGAAGAAGGAAGGTTGCCAAATTGTGGCTATATTTCCTGTTTTCTAAGGTCTCTGTGATCATGTGATTTTACCATTTGTATAACATGTTTTTAGTAATTGGCAAAACATAGCACTTAGTAATGTTTGCTGCATTTCAAAGATGTATCATTATGATTTACGCTCTACCCACAGAAAACATGTTATTTTTTCATTTCTCATGGTGAAATAAATAGCCACTAAACCTTCCCTGTGCTGTTCTCGGTCTGAAAAAAAGCGTATTTGAAAAATGTTGGGCTGCGAGCTAGCCTGCTTCTCACGGCTAGCCGACAGAGGCATTTATAACCTTAAAAATGACTTCTGGGCACCAGGTATCCAATTATTCCTTAGCCAGGAAGCAGTGCTAAATGGAGCACTGCAATGATTTACTCGCAACCTCTCCTTTTATTAAAACACTTTGTCTTATTGTTTTATTGATTTACAATCCGTCCTACTTTTTTGGCATCTGAAAACAATCAAGGCGCAGGGCAGCAGAATGTTTGGACATTAATCGTTAAAAGACAGTATTTATTCCTGGCCTGGGGTTTGCCGCAGCAGCTGCTGTGCATTCTGCTAAGAGGCAGTGATTTATGACCCGGCCGCAATAACGATGAGGCGTGCTCATTAACATATCGACAGGCTCCAAGATGGATCATCAGCATTGATTATTTCATGGCCTGTTGATGCCCATTTGTTAAAAGAGAGAGAGAGAGAAAGGGGGAGAGGGAAATTGGGGAGGAAGAGGAGGGGCGGTGACGGGCTGTAGAACGTGTGAGGATTTCTCACTTGAATCCTCACAGCACAGGGAGAAAGACAAAAACCTGACTCCTTCAATCACTGTAGCCATCCGTCTGCTGTCACAGGCCCAAATCAATGATTGACAGCATTTAAGCCGAGCTGAGCACTGTGCACATCCACACCTACAGTGTGTGTGTGTGTGTGTGTGTGTGTGTGTGTGTGTGTGTGTGTGTGCGTGTGTGTGTATACATGTGTGTATGAAAGGGGCTCAGCAGAGGGGCAATTCAAGTGACTTTACCAGGCCTGTAAAACATTACTGCACAAGGAGCATTACAATAGCAATCAGTCAATGACACCCTCCATTCAGTGAGAGTGAAAGTACTGCACTGATCCTATACATCTGTGTAGCTAAATATGCTCATGAAAGTATACCTGTATTTAAGAGTTTATTGTGACTGAGAGGGAGGCATCATTTTGAGAGCTCAGTTACAGAGAAACAGAGAGAAAGGACCTTCTTAATATTGACTATAAAACAATTCCTTTGTTTAGTTCCTAAGTTTAAAAGTAATCATCTGGTATTTGACTGACACCAAGATGAAAGTGCTATCAGTGCAGCCTGCCGCGCTGTCATTGCCGTAACAGAGTTGCCATGGTGACAGGTGCTAATTGATGAGCCTATCATTTATTATTGAGTGGCAGGCAGCCTGGAGTTGGCCCTGGCTAGCATTCTTCTGGACAAGTGTCACAGAGGGACAGTAGCAGCTGTAACCTCACTGCAGGTTCACACACAATAGAACTACACGCACTACACACACTACACACTGTACACTCCATCAGTCTCAATGACAAGACTCTGACAATTATTGACCACCTAATCTTTCTCCAGCGCAGTGCGGACTCTACACACCTTAAATGCACAAACAGGCTCCTTTTTCATGATGACCTCTTATTAGGGATGGGACAAAATCATGTGCCATAAGATCCCGTGAGACAAAATTTCCATCAGATTGTGCGCACATGAGGAAATGACCTAGAGATTTTTTCCCCTCATATTTTTACATGGATAAAAAAGTAAAATGACAGCAAAATACATACAAAAATTGTGAAGCCAAAATTGTGAACTGAATGGCACAACTGATTTATTACAAATATATCAAAATCTCGTTTTATCTCGTTTTCATGGACTGAATATCGTGCCATGTCTCATAGAATTTTTTTCCTAATCCATACACTATATATAAATGGACATAGCTAACATGGTAGTCGCCGCATTCCAAACAGGGAGTTTACATGTGGGTTCTTCCATCTCCTTCTGACCCTGACTCCCATCGACTTACACTACAATACTGTCGCCCCTCTCTGTAAATGCTGCTGTGAGTCTTTTTTTAGCCTTTTTTGGTCTTAAAATGTTCGTATTAACCCGCTCTACATGATCCCGGCAAAAAAATCTTATTCATAAGATAAAGCCTGGCTCCAAATTCGCTCCTATAACCGTACCGCACCGGTGGATCTGAACGCTATGGATGTCGTCACACTCACTTAGTCCAGTTTTTTTTATAGTCTATGGTCTCATTCCTTCCCTACCTTTTATTGTGCCAGCTTCTAGGCAACAAGCAAACTAGGCTGGGGGTAGTAGCTCCACTGCCTTTCCAAAGTTTAAATAAATGAAAAGCCAAAAGGAAGTAGAGTGAGTCAATTAAGGCGGCGAGGGTCTGGCCTTCAGGTGTCCTTGGAGGGTAGAGAGTGTAGTGTGTGTGGCAGTGCGGGCCAGCCTGCTCCTGACAGTGGGGGCTTGCCCTGCCTCTTGTACTGTAAAGACCAGGGCTTTAAATTGCTTCCGTCAGTGGGCCCTGAGTAATGAGTGTGATTCTAATCGTAGTTCCTGGGGCCATCGGCATTAGTCTTAATCTGAGCGGGGTGCTCCGACTCCACTGACAAGTAATGCAGAGCAGGTAGCGGCGTAATGAGAGGATACACAGCACACAGAGGCAGGCCCCACCCAAGATGCAGAGGAAGGCTTTAGTAATAACAACACCGAATACACTAGCTCTCTCCCATCGTCGCTCTAGGGCTGGTTAGGTATGCGCGGTGTGAAAAATTACCTGCAAGTACACACCACTGCTGAGATTTGGGAACAGCTTCTGGGGAATGGAAAAGCCCACTCAAATTAGAATACGGCAAATATTGAAAAAGTTGCAGCCGTTATATAAGCCGAGTTAAACTATATTTCAGCGGTTTTCAAATGCAATACATCAGGTGAACACAGCTCCATAAAGCTATTACAAAAACACCAGCGTTTGTTGTTTTGTAATGGACTGCTCCACTTGTAAGAAATGTGTGTATTGGTGTATTTGCGTGTGTAGTAGCAGTAGTCGCCGGAGAGAGTCCAGTGCAGTGGGTTGGCGTGGCTCTTAATTGCTGTGGGACTGTGAAAGGGCCATGCGGGGTGAGGGGGTCATTCCTCTCTGTCTCTCTCTGTTTGCCTGTGTTAAACCTTCGCCTCCGCCCTCATCCGTCCTCTCATTCACTCCGTGCCTACGTCCATCCATCAATCCCTCACTTTGTCAGAGCCCGCTCCCTTCTCTTCTTCTACTCTTCTTACGGGCTGCAATAACAAAAGAGCTCGGCGAAGGTGGAGAGATGTGCGCAATAAAGCGGCGGACAGTCTGAGCGGGGCTAGGGGATTGGTCTGTCGTTACCGCGGGAGCCTCGTCACCGGGAGCTTTTCGCCTCCCATCTGCATCTGGGGCGCCGGTGATGGTGCTGACAGAGGCCCTGACGCGCGTCGCCTTCTATTGCACAGGCAAGCACAAACAGTAATGCTGCCGCTCGCCTACACAGCAGACAGCCCGGACAGGCAGCTGCTCTGGGAGTTACAACGCCACGGTGGAAAGACAGGAGGGAGAGGTAGACGGGAGGAGAGGAAGGAAGAATGTAGACTATATGTGTAAAAAGGCACATTATAATAAACAAAAACAATCAGGATAATACGTACTGAAGACACTGGTAAAGACTGTTAATGGTTAAAGTGTAATGGGCGCTCCTACTGGTTAAAATTGGAATTACAATCACAAATGCACATAGGAAGCCACTAGCAGTCAAATAACCTACTGAAGACACATCAAGTCATCAAGATCAAGATCAAGATTGTTTATTTGTCATATGCAGGTTCAACACAAGGTTTACAGTGCAATGAAACGCTTAGGATGAGAAGAACCGTTGACTCGCTAATATTCAAGAAGTACTAATAGCTGCAATAAATAGTACTGTTAAAAAGTGTTTGCAAATACAAGGAAATAGTAAACAATATAGTAAAAAATATAGTAAAATATAAAAAATACAGATATAATAAAAATGTAATAAAATATAGTAACATACAAAGGTGCAGGTAGGATTAAATAAGGTGTAGGTAGAGTATTTCACGTAATGGTATTGCATCAAGAGCTCTTTTAGACTTAAATAAACTTTATTGATCCACAACAGAAATGATTTGGACACAGTAGCTCACAGGATATTATAATAACAAAGAGAAATGGTATAGTAAATTCTAAATAAGAAGCAGAAATAGCAAGAGACTGATGTCAAATAAGGCTTAATTATATAAATGTATATGTAAAAGTAAAAATAAAATAAGGGTGTGTTGTTGTATGGACAGTTGTCTGGAACATGGTATGAATGTAGTCCTGTATTATTGCAAACTGGTTTTAATCGTAGGACCTGGCAACCTAAAGTAAAGTAAGTATTTTTGCAACTTCAGTGCAATCTATATTAAAAATTTAAGTTCACAGTCGCTAAAGAAATTGTTAACTCAACCCAATACTGGCCATACCCCATGCAGTCACTCTTGGAAAAGCACTTCCAGCAGAGTTGACTATAATGCTAGTATGACCTGACACATAGGAGCAAAAAAAATATTATGGCAGAAAACACTTAAGTAAAAACACACATACTCCTTCAAACACATAAGTGAAACCTGAAGTGAGACAAATGACTTGAAGAGGAATACTCAATGTTGCATGCAGCCTGGTAGAAAAGTGGCCTAGTTTGTTAGTGTAGTTTTTCTCCTCTCCCAGAGCATCAATAGAAATCACGAGGAGAAAATGTCTGCTTAATTAGAGCTTGATCAGCCGCGTGTCAGTGGTGGTTTGGAGGTTGAGGCGAGTGTGGGGCCCTCACTGACCCGAGCGCTCACTTTATCGGAGACACAAATGAGAAGAGGTGTTTGAACATTTCTAGTGCCAGTTGGGAGGCCGACCGCATTCAATACACTGGCCTTTGGATATCTAATACAAATTGGAATTCCTCCCACATCTCTCTATGTTGTTTAGTTAAGCCTGATGCATTTGTTTCACCTTAACATGTATGGATGTTTTGGTTCAAATAATTGTGTAGTTATTTTTCATTTGACCAGGTTGCATTTTAAAAGGTCCTAAAATAGATTATGGGGAGCTTTAAGCCATGTTATAAAGTTGTGATCGCCTCAAAAACATACCCAGAGTTGTGTTTTGTTTCATTCACACGTTTGAGTAGTCCTTCATTATTACTCTCTTTACATCCCCAAAGCTCAAAATGCTGTGTTCCACCTTGTGATGTCATGTGTTGGTAGTTTTCAACACTGGCAATTCCAGGGCTGAAATTATCCAAATGATTCCAGTGGGTGTATGACTGAAAGGTTTTAATTTCTCATTCCGCACTCTTCTCTCTAATTTTATGTCTCTCTTTCTTTTTAATTTTATGATTATTTATGTTTTGATTTGTTTGTATTGTGATTTTCATGTATTTCTTATTCTGTAAAGCACTTTTACTTTGTGTACGAATTGTGCTATAGAACTAAACTTGCAGAAGTGTTCCTTAAAAGAGGAGCACTTCCTGTATTACCACATGACATCACAAGCTGGAACGGAGTGCTTTCTGTTTGAGAGCAGAACTCAATCTAAATATGCTTTTGTCAAACATGTGTGAATTAAACAAAGCACAACTCAAGGTATGTTTTGATGAGGACACAATATTATAACATAGATTAGAAATGAGGCCCTTAATGAATGAGTGATGTTATGTGAATATAACTACACATCCATCATAACCCTTTAGTTTACTTTCACACTACCACACAGCTATTAGCTATTTTTTCTCATTCAAATTCCATACACAGGCTGAAATGAGTCTTTGAGCCTAATTTAAACAAGCATGTGGGGCTAATTCAGTTGAACAGGTTGTTGCTGGTAATGATAACACCATCGCCACAGAATGAGCAGTGTGAGGAACTACCCCCCTTGAGTCAGAGCATCTTCAAAGGCCAAACGTGGCAGTGCTCATGAGGTCGTAATGGCTGATCAAACGCCAATTACTGCATAACTTTAAAGCAATGTCTGCTACTATCAAATATGACCAACGCACAACTTGATCTCTATAGATTGTAATGATCAGGCCGCACAAAGTATAAGTACACAAGTGATGTTTAGATGATTTAGCGCATACTATTAAATAGGTCTGTCATGATAACAAATTTTGCAATATATTGCTGAAGTAAATATATGGTAAACAATAATACTGAAACCAAACCATAAAGCTAAATTTTCCACAAAATGTATGCTAAATGTATGATATTGTTAAATATTGTCGAGCTGTATACATAAATAGCAGAATGCAACACTTAAAGGTGCACTATGTAACGTTCATGGAGATTGTATTTCTTTTCCTGGAATGTTCCACAGTACGGCATTAAACATAGCTCCCTTAAATTTGTTCAATTACAGGTGGTTTAGAGCTCAAACATACCTTTACCCAACATGAATTCTTACATGTGCAGGCTTGCTTCTCCATAGATCTGACCATTATCTCCATTGTGATTACCAAGTTTATTTCCATACTGTTGAATAATCAAGGCAAAACAGTAATATCTCCATGGAGACAACCCTCCACCAGAAAAGTTTAAGTAATTTGTTTGCGTAATTCCCCACTAGTACAAAGAAGTCCCCACGATAAATATTGACCTCCAAAAATGATAGTTTCATTCACGATATATTGAAGGATAAGTTGATATAGTAATGATCATGACACACTGCCTGCTAGTCACCTTTACATTATGTCTATGGATACAGAGTGTGAAACAAAGCAAGCCAGTCTCTCCCTCGCTTCTGTTGCGCTTTCCAATCAGCCGACACTAATTAGACAGCGATAAACTGTTATTAATGGTCTGGACAGCGTACAAGCAGCCAGATATAAATGGTGGTTGTCAGGGCTGCATTCAGGAACCAAATGAGTATTCTCAGTTCAGTGGCTGTGTGAAGCATGGCCACCTCTGTCCCCTAACAAATGCTCTCCATTCACGGGGCTGCTCTGGAGGCCCGGCGTGCACAGGCCAGCACTGTCTCTGCCTCGTGAAAGGAACGTCATTGAAAACAGTTTGCAAAGGACAAAGTAAGTTCAACCACAGCACACCCAGCGGTACCGGCCCTGTCCAGAAAGGGCTATTAATCACCTCTCCATAATAAATGCCTCATAATTATCCCATGTCTTGCCCTATCCATCTGATGTGGGCTAAGCGTCTTCCCTTAGCCTTCTCCCGGTCTGCCCTTACAGATAAAGGGCCTAATAAATGAAAGACCTATTCACAAAGTCAGCTCCACTTTAGCCAATCTACGCTCGCAGGGAGAACTTGCAGCAGTGTATCGACATAAAGGAGTGGGACAAGCTTCCCTAAAGCAGCCAAGACAATCTATTAAGGCTAGGTTTTTCAACGTCTTGATTCCTACCAGTTTATCAGCACTGTGAATAGGCCCACAAGAGGGGCATTTATGATAGAATGTGATTGGATTACACCCTGCACTAACCATGTGTGATTGGTTTAGCTGAAAATATTAAATTCCTGTCTAAATGGACTGGCGGTCGATATGTGTCCTGTGTGTTGGTGGGTGTGGTGGAGGGGAGTGGGAGGATTTGATATTTCATCACTCATTTCATGGCTTGCTGCAGCGTGGAGACTGACACTAATGCATTGGAGGGACAGCGCGCTGACAGCAGCCGACATACTGCTGTCCGATCAGCAGCCGCTCAGGAAGCTTCTGCTCTGGGAATAATCCAGTCTGAAAAGTTCAAGAGCAAGTGGGAGTGCTCAGCTGTTCTCCTCATAATCGCTTTGGAGGAGAAAAATGAAGCTGTGGTGAAAGGGATCGGAAATGACAATGAAACTGGAGAATGAGTGGAAGAAACGCATGGGCGTGGAATTCTTCTGAAAACTTTAAGAAACCCTGCCTGAGGAAGAAACACAGCTAATGTGCAACAAGGAGAGATGTAGTAGTGGAAAGAGAGGGAGATCCATACATTCAAACTTTGTGTTGTGTGAAGAACAAAATGAAAAAGGCCTGGGAGTAATGAAAGATTGTTTATGTATTCTGGCATGAAATGGGGCGGTGTTGTGAGGGCGGCAGGCGCAGTAGACGGATGGACGGGAGTGACAGGCCTGTATTCATCCTGCACGCCCCAGCGGCCGGACTGCTACTGGAGCTCGACAGAGCAATAAATCACCCGCTCTCCACTCTGTACCTACAGCTTATTACATCCAAGATGACAAATAAATAATAATCCCTGTCACGCCGGGCCTTTGCTCAAGGATTGAGCCAGAAACCTTTTGCTCATCACTCCTGATCTTAAGTGAAAACACTAGAACAAGGGAATTGAAGGCCATGCTTTACTGAGCTTATGAAAGTTGGAGTGAAGGAGCAGAAAAAGAGGAGAGAGGGCAGGCGAGAGAGTGATGCCAGCACTACAAAGCCTTTCTGGGTGTGAAGGGAAATGATCCAGTAAAGAGGAGGGGGGCTGTGCGATGAGTGTCGCTCACTCGCTCCAATAGGACTCTGGAGGATAAAGCAAATCAAAAGCCTTCATCACTAAACAGAACAGCAAAGTGGCTGCAAACACCATCTACACTCTGCCCCATTACAGCCTATGTGCAGTGTGGGATGCAAGTCTTTGTAATGCTGCTAGTGTCCAGGTCAACAAGCGGTCTTGATTTCATAGTGCATGTTGTCTATTATAAACAGCTATAATAAAATCACAGTCACTTCATTTTTAATATTGGAGAAGCATAATATTCACTGCCTGACTCTCTGACAACTTACATACTATTGATGATGACTTTGGACATTGGTGGAAATCTCATAACAGGATCTTGTCTGTCACTACCTCCCTCGTCTTCTCTTTAAAACCCAAGTCCAACTCTCTTAAACAAGACACAATTTACTTAGTGCTGTCCCTCCATAAAAATTAAAAGCCTTCAACAACAACAAATGAAACTAGGGGGGCGTTGTAAATCACTTGGAGCAGCAGCCTGGGCATTTCATGGGCTTGTATATAGTCCTCTGAGTGTGGGGACGCTAGTGTGTAGTAAGTACAAGTGTGTTGCACCACAAAGGAAATAGGGGGCTCTGATTAAAGAGTGCACTGTCATAAAGGTTACTGAATTGCAAATGGTCCTC
The DNA here is from genome assembly GCA_034769755.1 of Odontamblyopus lacepedii. Taxonomy (NCBI): domain Eukaryota; kingdom Metazoa; phylum Chordata; class Actinopteri; order Gobiiformes; family Gobiidae; genus Odontamblyopus; species Odontamblyopus lacepedii. Next base: position 13,247,853 of record CM068354.1, read on the forward strand.
TCCATCTTCCCCGTAATGGAGAGCGGTTATAAGAGGAGAGGGAAGGAGACAGGGAGCCCATGATAGGAATATAAACACGCAGACTTAGCCAGCACTGCGCTCCCCAACCCCGGTCCCATAGTGGCTTCACGCTTGCCACAAGACACATTAATCACTGGATCACCAAGCCATGCTTAATTGCAAGTTGTATATCACGGTGCGTACAGTGGCTAAAGGGGGAAGGAAACTCATTATTTTGGCTCGCTGGATGCAGGACCGGGCGTACCTCATCTGGACTGCACCGGGCCCCGATCTCCGTCAGCATACACCTGGGACTGCGCTCAACTTGACAAGGAAAAATGGAGTATGCAGTCACCCCCTAATTAATATAGCTCCGCCACTGTTGTTGTACAAGTAAGGACGTTCGCAACTGATCATAAAGCTACTCAACCAGTCCCAGTCACTCGCATTACCGTGAGTGGAGGATGGGGGCAGCGTCGCAACAACGTGACAAAGACTCTCCTCCCATCTGTGAGATAAGACTTATAAGTGGGAGTGCTTTCGATGTCAACCGGAAAAGGTCGCTTTAAAGTCGTGGATGCAAAAGGTTTACGGGGCAGTGTTTTATTTTCGACACCGAGAAAAATGGAAGCAACTCCCAATCGGCCACTTGTATTTAGATTTCTGCTAGTGCTTCTGTAGGCAATATGCTAATGAGAGGGACTTGATAAATGACTTGTAATACTTCCCAGACGCTCGCTTTTCCTTCAGAAGTTTGGCAATCTGATGCAGCTTGAAGATAATAAGGCACACTCCGTCATTATATCAATTTTTGTTACCCACATATTTGAGTCCGGGCGAGCGATGATGAACAAAAAGCAATGGAACCGGGGGCAAAGCCTGGCTACATTGATCAAACTATGTCATTTAGCCCTCTACTAATCTTACACAAGCATGAAAAACAGTGTATGCACAAAGCAGCCATACATATGCATGAGGGCACAGGCTCACAGTACACTGCACATATTACGCATAGAGAAACGGGCTATGAAAGCAAACGTAATGGGCTGTGATTATGGAAAATTATATTCATACAGCCTTAAATAAAGACATTTTAATATTTTTGCCGCGATACATGGGTTTTCCCTTAGCAAGCATAACACACACTATTTCAGTTTAATGACTTTCTGTAAGAGATAGTTAAGAAGCTAAAATATGTCATTAATCACAATGGACTATTGGGCTACACACCAATACCTGAAGAATTAATAATAGAACAGAAATCCTGGGTCTTGCATCAAAGCTATTAAATTGTTTAAACAGATCATTATATAGGTCACATATTATATAGGTTAACGTATTTATAAAGAGTGAGGTATTGCCAGAGGAAACTGCAATAAATTGTAGTAATGTAATTTAATAATGGCCATTAAATTATTTTTCAGTACCTTTGCTTCGGCATCTCATGTTTTAGAACTTAGAATACTGAAACATATGTATAGAAAACAGCCATTTCTTTCCATCAGTCTGCGCTCCCCCATCTGGATTCGTTTTTAGCATACTATCTACTGCCAGCCATTGGAATTAATCATGAAAAAAGCTAGTTATATACGTAATGTTGATACAAGTAGTTATAATAAACATAATGCTCAGAATCAGTCTAATGAGGATAACTCTGGTTTCTATCTTTGACATCACAATCCAGGAAATATTGAGTGATTTCTGAGGCTCAGAGAAAGAGGAGCTTTACAATAGGATTAATGAAACGTGAATGAAGCTAAATTGATCTCCACGTATGTTTTTGATGATTGAACAATGTTATGACATAGTCAAATTTGCCTATTATATGTCTTTTGAGGCATAGCTGGTTAAGAACTAGTTCAAATGTGTGATAAATACTGATGTATAGTAATTATTAGGACACACCAAAACAAAACAATCTTTAAGGCTGGTGTCCTGAGAATCTGAAAAACATCCGAGTACCACTAGAGGGAGTAAAGGGTTCCTCAAGAACAGACCTCCAGCGAAATGCCTTTTATCTGTTGTATTTCCACCTAATGTTTATCAAGCCTTGCCTCCTTGCTTTGATGCTCACAGCGGGCACACAGCATCTTCACGTGAATGCACTTGGCTGTGGTCCCATGTGGTCAGCAGGACAGCAGCAGGGCCAGTGTAGGAGGGACGGACCGGGCCTGTGCCGATCAAAGGTCACCGTGGGGTTTCATGGGAAGTCGAGAGTCGGAGGAAGGGGCTAGTATGCAAGTGAAAAGTCCCCATTGCCTGAGAGGTAGCCACAGAGAGGTCAGAGTGCATTCAGAGTTCAGCGGGCTAAAAGGGGACGAGGAGAGGAGGAGTGTGTGGACAAACAAAAGGAGAACGTCAAAGAATGCTAACGCTACTTCCTCTGGTGTGCTTTTCCTCAATTAGAGATGCTAACATAGGAAGAGGTGATAGTGAAACTGAAGGAGGAAGCTGCTGCCCCCTGCTACATGCCCTCTTTGATCTGAGCAGACAGGGAGGCTCTTGTGTGAGAACCCTTCTATCTATGACAACTATGGTAACTACACAGGGCTAGCAACTAGAGATGCCGAGTCTTTTTCTTTATAGTGAATGAGCTTCATGTTTTCGAAAGTCATGGGTAGTTTTTTTAGAGCTCCATTAATGACTGAAAGTTGTTTCTTTTTCTAGCTAGTTTAGTTTGGTGACTGCTTTTGGGCTTTTTTACAGGCCTGGTTAGGGTGACCAGACATCCCTATTTACTCGGGACAGGCCCAGTTTTGAGCCCTATGTCCCCTGTCCCTGCAAATTTATCTAAAACCATCAATTTGTCCCAGTTTCATACAAGAAACGTCCCAGGTGTCCTTATTTTTGAGTAAAGAGAGGCATACATTGTAAACTGTTTAGGTAAAATACAGAAAAACATGCTTAAAAATGACCAAAACACAAAGAAAATATGACTATACTGACTAACACGTTAGTCTCTGCATAACAATTTTCACTCGTTTCACAATTTTATAATTACCAACCACCAAAAAAACGGGGATGTTCCAGTTTTTTATTTTGAAATCCTAGAAACCCAAGGCTCGGTTGATGGTGTTCTGAAAAGCTTTTTTTTTTTTTTTTATTTCATCAACAGACACCTTTGCAACTTCAATACAACTGAATCAATGGACAAATCATACAGTCAAACTCATTTAGAAGCCCACTGAATTATACATTAACTACCATCTTACTGCAGTGATTTGCAAGTGTCGCAAGCATTAGCATCCACCTTTATTGTTTCACTTTATTCATTAACACAACTGGCAGGTCTTCTAAGAAAAGCCCTTAACGGTTAATATATGGCCATTATATTCTTCACAGAGACCAGAAAGGGCAGCACAATGGACAATTAACAAAGCTCCAAGAAGCCGTAAATCCTTCATGTACAAACACTTCTGTCACTGCTGTGCTGTGGTTGCAATCAGGGCTGAAATTCCTCACCCGTCGGCCAGGCTTATTTTGTTAACACAAGTCTATGTTAGGATCTGGTGAGCAAATGTAAACAGCGCTCTTTGAGATCTCCTGGCTGTCAGTTACATAGGAGATCACCACTTGTGATTAGAGCCAGGACCGTACTGGCTTAGCTGAACTAATATTTGGACGGCAGAGACAAATCACTCAAGATGGGTTTCACTACATATTACTCCTACAACAGGCATATGCTGATATGCGATAGCAAGGACCATTTTTCTTTGTATGTTTTGTATTTCATCTGCTGGGTGTGTATTGTGTTTTTACTTTGTAACCTGGTGCTATATAAATATAAATATAAATGATGATGATGATTATTATTATTATTATTATTTTTATATTGCGGAATGGATTATTTTTTGCATAATTTTGGCTTTAACTTTATTTTTAGGACCTCAACATAGGTCTTTCACATTCTGCAATAAATGAAGTATATGAAAAGCGTACAAGTAGTAGTATTGTCCAGGGACTGCAGATGAAAAATAATCTCTGGCTAATTCTGGTACATTTACACAAATGTTGATTAATGTACACTGTCCTCGTTAAACAAACTAAATAAATAAACAAAATAAATATAGCCGAATATCCAAGCATATAAAACACCTGGATTTGAATGTTTCAGGCAAACAAAGAGTGAAGTAGTTTAAATAAGGCTAAAAACAATAGCTATTAAGCATTTGCATGAGTTTCATTGTAATGGAGGCAATCTGACCACTAAAATTACCAGGAGTCCAATGCTGAGGTTGACCACTTTATGACATCAGTGAGTGTATGGAACACATTTGAGCTCTTGAGAAAAACCGAAAAAATATTCAAGATTACTAAGACTTCACCATTAGATATATTTTTCAAAAGGATAAAGCAGGTCCTATATTACACAAAATTGACTGTTGTGAGTTAAAATACTAAAAACCTCCTAAAACATACCTGGAGTTGTGTTTTGTTACATTCACAAAGTATTATTATATTATTATTAGCCTGTCTACGCCTCCAAAGCTCAAAATGCTCTGTTCCACCTTGTGATGTCACATAGTGGTAGTTTTCAAATTAACAGCTACCTTTTACCTTTAGTTCAGTAGAGACGGGCAATTCCAGGGTGGAAATTATCCAAATGATTCCAGTGAGGTTATATAGAGTTTTAAAAAAAAAAAAAACAATGGAGCTTTTCCTGTAAATCTCAAGTTGGAATAGAGTGTTTTTTATTTGAGAGAAGTACTGTAGGGTGTGTGTGTTAAACATGTGAATGAAACAAAATACAACTCCAGGCATGTTTGTGATGAGGAAACATTATAACAGAGATAAGGAAATAGTGTAATATGGGCCCTTTAAACATCTGCTACTGTTAAGTCTACCTCAGACCCTTTCAAATCGTTTATAACAGAGCATACCTGTGATGTTACATTGAGGTTTCCAAACTGCACACAGATGAAAGTCCTCTCAACATGTCTGCGGTGTGGTGGCAGGGCTGCTGTGGTATTACAATGCACTCACAAACTTTGACGGGCGGTAAATCAGTCAACAGTAAATGCCATCTTTTATCAGATCATAAAATCTGCTTGTAGGCATTTAATTTTCCCCCCTCTTGTTTTAACGGGGAAACAGGCAGCCTAGAGAAATCGTGTTTTGTTTTTATAGAGGTTACAGGAAAAGCAGAGGCTGCGTAAACAGGGCTACGCCGAGTACTTCTTATGAGTTTGCCTTTTGCCTGGGAGCGACAACAAGTGTGGGAACTGCCAGGTAAGAGCTTGTGTGGATTTCACTTGACAGATGAATAAGGAACAATTGCAAATGAGTGTGTTTGCAGACAGTTACTATGCTAATGCTTCAAGGCAACGTCTATAACGGCAGCAACCAGTCTCCCAGGGAAGCTGTAGCAGGTTAAATTAAAAGTTCTGGTGTTGTCACATGAATGGGATTAAGCCTTAGGATACAACAAGATGGCAGGTGTATTATGAGTCAGTATTAGTTAGGCTCCATAAGTGTTTTTGAGTGATCAGTCTGTAATTGTAGTTCACAATGATTTTCAAGGTAAAAAAGAAAAGTTGGTGATAGTACCGTAGCTTATTTAGAATAATTTGAGGCACATTTGAGAGGATACTAGAATCCACCAGAAGAAACCCATGAGGCACAGATGGTATTAGTTGCACAGTTTGTTTACATGACTTGTCATCATGTATAGTGAAAGAAGAGAGACACTAATGACAGTCTAATGAAGAAAGGCTTACACTGTCTCCTCTCTTGGCCTTAAGGGGCAGTCTTGGCCCAGTGTGTGGAATGCTGAAGACTGAGCTCTAACCCCCCTTGGCCTCTCCGAATGGCAGCCCTTATAAACACTATTCACTGGTCTCCTTTTTTACACTAGCTGGGGTCAGAAGTTCAGCCCCCAGGTTTTAACAGTTAAGGCCAAGCTGTGAACTTGTGACCTCCTGAGGTGAGTAGGAAGGGGGAGTGAACCAGAGGGAAGGCAGGGGAAGGAAGGAGGGGGATCTGAATGTAGAATGGCTGGATTTACAGCTGCATGCTGACTGCATTGCAAGCGCAGCAGAAAACACCTGATAGCATCTCCTCGGGGGAGGCACCGCCCGACCTCTTTGTTGTCTCTAACAGTCACCCCACCACCATAAATCATGTTAATTACTTGACTGATGGAATAAATCTTCAAAAGTCAGTCTGTGGCAGTCAGCCTTAGAACAGGAGGTTCCCGCACTACACTTTGTGCTTGCTCTGCGTTATCTGTCATCCCATAGTCACTGTGTAATCTGTCCATTTGTTGTTGGCTGAGCAGCCTGTTAAAATGTGCACCGGCTGAGAGAGGCCTCTGCATTCTTGACACATATCTCCAGCTAATCCATCTCCCCATGGGTGGTCCTTAAGGATCAGCACATTGTTACCTTCATTTAGGAAATGATTTGCCAGTCTTTTGGCTTGTTTATTATAAATCTAACTTGCATTCATAAATCACATGTATTCATTTGGGACCAGAGACAAATAGAAACAACAGACAACTGTGCCCATTAAGCTGAATACGAACATTTCCAAACTAAATCAAACATTATGTCGGATGTTCCTTTGAAAGCCTCCTTACAATGGTACATGTGTCTGTATAGTAGCGTACATGAGCCTACAGTGGTCCAGCTAAAGAGTGGCAGAACAGCATGGCAAAGACATGAAAGGTCATTCACACACAATAACAATGGCTCTAAGAGTGCACTCACAGCCTGGTGGTAATTACAGTTCTTTGGCTGGAGTGTTTTGTGTTTCGCTTTGCTTGTTCTGTCTCGAAAGCTAACAACCGCTCATTATTCACGCTTTGAGTTGAGCTTTTTTCCTTCAGTAGGGCAAATTACACACAAGAGTGACAGCTCTCAGAGAAGGAGAGGACCAACAGGCAGGCTGCCTTCTGCTAAGTGCAGTCTTAAATCAAGGGGGCAGGGACGCTGACTCCAGCCCGCAGTCTGTTGACTTTGTGGCAAGGGCACCCAAGGTTCGGAGACATGGATATACTGTACTGCTGCGTCGCCCACTACAATAAACTGCAGTCCAGAGCTGCCATATAAACGGGTGATATACTTTTCCAAGACATTTATCCAACAGAGTGCTGGTGTAGGAAGGCCACAAAAACTACTCTTGACAAGGTAGCATAAGGGTACTATGGCTTTACTATGGCTTTACTGTGGAAATTTTCTACTGTGTATATTTGCCCAATAATTATCTGACAAACCAAACCATTTATGTCAGTGTTGCCAATGTAATGGGGTCACTGGACAATATTTGCTGAAAACTATTAACATGTGTGTAATAAAAAGCAGATTTGTCAGTAGATTGCACAATAGTGTCAGTGTTAGACCATAAGACTTAAGTCTGAAAGAGTGAATGACTAACCAGAGAAATATCAGATGTGTTGATAAAAAAGGCCACAGACTTTGCCTGCAGTCCCTGGTTTAATGACTTTGCCACAGAGCAGAACTTGGCGGTGTAGCTGATGTAGAGTCTCCTCAATAGAGTATACACAAGACCACCATGTGATGATTTATTCTGCCCAGTCTTTAAAATACTGCTTTGTGTGAGCGCTTCATAACTTATTACATTCAAAAGCAGCAGACAGCTATGGACCTTATGCTACTAAAGCACAGAGGAGCTTTTGTGGGTGCCCTGTGATGCAGCGATGTGCTTGAACTTTCATATAATAGAATTAATGCACATTTACACATGTAGATTCTTACGTGTGTGTATGTGCAAGTTAGCTTTTCTGAACATAATTAATACATTCACACCATTATGAATGGGTAAGGGTTAAAGGAGCTGTGGTTACACTTTGCATTACTTCAATAAACCACTGTGTATGTGTACACAAAGTTAATCCTGCATTTTGGCTTGCAAAACTAATTTGTATCAACTGTATATTAAGATATTTTGTTTATTATTGGGAAAAATGAAACTTGTTTATGTAGTACATTTTAGGCAATTACTGCGCAATTATCAAAAATAATTGTGTTCCTTGAAAAAAAATAAACAGGTATCACATACTCTGGTTTTGTTTTTTGTTTTTTATGGAGAGAATAGCTACATTATGGTGACATCATCCCAGGCTAATGCTAACTAATACAGTTCAAAGTTGGGAGTGTATTCACCACAAGCTGCACTAAACTTAGCACTAAATCATGCGTTTGGTTCTCTGGGGAGCAGGCAGCAGTAATCAGAGGCAGACCAGCCCGAGAAAACACAAGTGCAGGTGTTTTCAGTGTGTATTCATTAACAAGAGCAACAATAAAAGCTGACCTGCCAAACAAGAACATTAGAAGACTTACAGACGGAGTGACCTAAGTCAAAAGAGCCTTCATGAATATCAAACAGCCCTTAAAAGTTCAGTCTTAATTCCACTCCATCATTTCCTCTGGGGAGCGTGCTTAAATAGATGGCCCCGCCTAAGATACATTATCAATCACGGCTTCCTCATTCATCTCCAATGCACAATTTCTATGGGTGATGTGTTGCAGTTCCTCATGCATCAACATTATTTATGGTTTGACATTATAAAACTAAGTGCATAATTTATGGGCCCAAATAAATGCACTACCTTTCCGTGTGCTGTCTGTTTTCCAGAGATCCGGGGCCAGATCGTGGCATGCCAAAACTATGGAGCAATCCCATTTGCAGAGGGGGGAGTGCGCAGCAGCTTTGATTTATGGTAGTAAATTAAAAAGAATGAAAAATTTATGACAGCAATTTGTGGGCAGTCATAAAACTATTATAGAACTTTGAAGTGGTGTTTTGTCCCTTTGCATGCAAGCGAAGCCGGATGATTCAATGTTACCCAAATCCCACAAGGAGATGACCACTGACTAGGGCGTTATTAGATTAGGATACATAGTTAGGAAGGAAACTAATAGGAAATGTTTGCTAAAATAGTTTTGGTGAGGGCTGTTCGAAACTTGACCACTGGTATTCATATTCTTAAACTCACTCACTCTCTCTTCATATGCAAACTTCATCTGTTAGCTAAGAGCTGAAGCTACTCAGGTTATATTGAGGTTCCAGCCACATTCATTTTTCTTTTTATGGTTACCATTTTGGGGGCTATTTTGGCCATCTAAACTATAGAACAATTATGGTTTCAGTTGTCAATGTAATGAAATTGTACTAACCACTTCAACCAATGAACTAGCATTACCTACCTATCTACAGACTCTAATGAACATCTTGCCTTGCCTGTTCCCAGCAGCAGTAGCAGTAGTACTACTAGTAGTAGTAGCAGCAGTAATAGTAGTAGTAGCAGCAGCAGTAGTAGCAGTAGCAGCAGCAGCAGCAGTAGTAGTAGTAGTGACAGCAGTAGTCACACTACTAGTAGTAGCAATGGCAGCAGTAAGATCAGTAGCAGTATTAGTAGTAGCAATAGTAGTAAAGTAGTAGTTGAGTGGAGTGTGCAATATTATTTGTATATTTTATGCACTGTTCCAAAATAAATAAAATAGATGTAGTAGTAGTATCATATAAGATTGATTTTGGCTGCATTTATCCTTTTCCTTCTGCTCACATAGGCATATTTGAGCATATACAATGCAGCAGTGATTCTCGGCCTGTTCTCGCCCTCTCTGAAGGAGCACATCTCAGCCCATATACTTTGCCTTTCCACCTCTGCTAGGCATTTGAGTGGATGCCATGGCATGATTGAATGAAAGGCCATCCCTGACTGACAAATGATATATTAAGCTTTCAGTCAGCGGGGGGGAGAAGCCAGGCATGTCAGTTACCTGCTCCGGCCCAAACTCCACCTGTCAATCTGCCATTGCCACGACTAAACAAGATCTGAAATGTTAAAAGCCCCTGCACTCTGGAGTTTTTCACTTGCCCGCGCGTCCCTGGCACTTAGACATATCAACCGAGTGACGCCTATGAATCAGTGTCTACCGTGAATGCCAGAGTATCGCATTTATAAGTGAAATACCATTTGTAAGGCCTGCTTCCCCCGGGTTTCAAGTGGGATTTAAAAGGCGTATTGAAGGTGCTCTGCGTAACTTTTTTTCAAGAGGGTATACCACAAGCTATTCTCCATGCTGATGTACTTAATTGTTCAACCTGGAATGTTTCACAGTAAGGCATTAAACTTATCTGTCGCTATGGGTGGAGGCCAATATACAGATCAGTTTGGTGGAGATGCGGGCCGCTATACAGAAGAATGTTTGTTCTAAAAGGTCATTCTGAGCAATAAAAACACCATCAATGAAACAAAGACTAAAGGGACTTTTATTAGAGGATGCCATACTCTGGAACATACCAAGCAAAGAAACTACTTCTCCCCAAGGACAAAAAATGTGGCGTACCCTCCACCAGAAAAGTTAGACAATGCACCTTTAAAATGACAATTGACTACTGCATAGTAAAGGTTCTATAATCTGCAAAAGAGCTTTAAGCAATGTTAAAATGTTGTTGCCTCATCAAAAACATGCCTGGAGTTGTTTTGATTCATTCACACAGATGTTTGAGTCATCTTTTATTTTTAGTCTGTCTACATCTCCAAAGCTCAAAATGCTCTGTTCCACCTTGTGATATAATGAAGTTAACAGCTACTTTTTACCATTTGTGTAGCAGAGACTAAATTCCACAAGTGAATCCAAACTAGTGAAGGTCTTATAGAGCTTAAAACCCTATGGATCACTTCCTGTATTACCACATGAGGTTTTGTGTGTTATATGTGTGAATGAAACAAAACTCCAGGTATGTTTGTGATGAGGGAACAACATTATAGCATAGATCAGAAAACAGAACAATATGGAGCCTTCAATGACAAAGTGACCTTCATAAGAAAGAATACATCATCCCGTGTCACGTCAGTCCTGTCGTACACTGAGGATAGGCAAGTATAACCCAATTGTGGGCATTCATTTGGGGTGTGTCTGTGCTGTGTGTGTGGGCCCATTAATAAACAAGAGAGCGGGCGTGTGACGGAAGGGTTGTGGGCAGTGGCGGGCAGCTCACAGTGGCCCTATCCTTGACTCTGACGCCGTTGATTATGGATGATTAATGGCATAAAGGAGCAGGCGAGGAAAGGTCATCTCCTGGGTTCTACCGGGAGCAGCTACATTGGGAGTAATTAAGACACTTGTGTAAGCATGATTAATACGAGCTCCCCCGTCCGATGTGCGGTAAACAAGGCAGCCAGATGGTTGAGCTATGTGTTTAAAACAGTCTGGGTTTTCGAAAGACAACGCAATTCGCAGTGATGTCAAAGCAAAACAAAAACAATAAAACAAGTCCTTACCTTTGAAGGAGATGAAGGTATGTAGAAAACAGCAGAATCAGGGTGACATATGAGAGAAGAGAAAAAATAAAGTGAATTAGATTTTATTACACAAAACTGCTACGTAGGTGATATGGTAAAATACATATAAGAAGGTGCACTATGTAAATTTGGTTTGCCTGAAATGTTCCACAGTATGGTATTAAACTTATCTAACATGCATTTATGTTCAATTACAGGTTTTTATTTCTCTAAATTATCTTCAGAACATGCATTCTAACTGTAAGAGTAACATCTCCACAGATCCGACCTGCACCGGGATCACTTGCCTGTCTCCGTGGAAATAAATTACCATATTTTTCTGACTATAAGTCGCACCAGCCAAAAAATGCAAAATTAAGAAAATAAAACATGTATAAGTCACACTGGACTATAAGTTTATTTTATAAAATCAGAGACCAAGAACCAACATTTCATCTTGAAAGGCAAGTTACAGAAGCTATAGTAATAAAAACAACCTAACAGAGAATAATCCATGTATCATTCGTTCGTTTTTCAATATAGAATCAAAAATAAGAAAATGAAAAAACAACTCTTTTCTTTATTATTTGTCTATGAAACCAAAATGAAAAAAAGGATAATGATTTGTTTTTTCATTTTTAATTCATACATAGGATTCATCTATTTGGTCTATGGGCTGTCAGAGTGAAAAATGTAATATATAAGTCACACCTGAGTATAAGTCGCACCCAAACCCTTAAAAAAATACAGTAATTTAATGCCATGGGGTGGGACAATTCAGTCAATGCAATAAAAATTGAGACCCTCTACCAGAAAAGTTACATAGTGGATGAAAATACTTTTCTAAAATGGCAGACATATGAGAAAAAAACTTTGACAAATTAATGCACTTATTACTTCAGTACCATTTAAACACAAAAAAGTTTCAAAAAGGTTTTAGTACCATTTTCGCACAAAAAATGTAATTCTCAACAGTCTGATTTTTTTCCAAATCATGTGCTGTTACCAGGGGAGTCTTATCCTGGGCCTCAGAATTGGAACCTCTGCCTATTAATTCATATTAGAGGGGGGCCCATGTGAGTCTTCTTGCCCCGGGCCTCCCTTAATTTCTGTGGACGGGCCTGGCTGTTACTGTCAGAATTAAAGTAAACATGTCAATTAAAAAGCCCCACGCCAATAACCTGCCATCTGCATTCAATCACGCTTCCCTTCATATCTGATTACCATCACACCTCCAATACTGTGCTTAATGTTATATGGTTACGACAGTTAGTAGACGCTATGGCCAATAAGGTCAGCCAATAGTAATATGATCCACTACTTCAAAAATCAATCATCAACATGGTCGTTTTCAAGATAGAAGTCTTTGGCACATCCTGTAACTCGCCCTCTGCTCCTGTTACACTTGCTCCACATATCACATAGCATACAGCATGTACTCCTGAGGCAGTGCTCGCAGTTATCGCTCTCACGCCATAGGAGATGAGAATCCTGAAAGACCGCAAGTACGTGCTATACTCCAAGTGACAAACATGCTAGCGGTCACGATTTTGAGGTGCTAATCAATAAATAATGACAAGTGAGTAGATAAATAGAGTTTTTGACAGCGCTCACTATGGCTATAGGATGTCAGGGTGCGCTCACACTTCACACATAGACCGTATCAAAACTGGGATTAAACTGGGCCCAAATGTACTTTTAAACCTCAAATCAGGACTAAACAAGGACTACAGTCTACATCTGGACTAAATTGGGTAGAATGGGATCAAATCAAGACCTTTACTTGATTAATCTGTTGATCCAATCCAAACCACTTTATTTATTCAGCGCATTTCATAAACAAAACATTTTCCAAAGTGCTGCACAATACAAATAAAACATATCCAATGGAAGTATAAAATAAAAATAAAAAAGCTCTACTTAACTCCACTAGTCCTCTCAAAGAAATAAAATTTGTCAAATCAAAGAAGAGCAAGAATATTAATAAATAATAAAAAGGTCAAAAACATAAAAATAAATAAAAGACACAGTGGACCACACAACTCACGTGGTGTTAAAAGTCAGAGAATAAAAGTGGGTCTTAAGATGATGATTGATGGTGTCTTGGCCAAAGAAATGTTTATTATTTGACTAAACATATATAAAAACACCAGTACCAGTACTTCTTTTCTCCTGTACACTTTGGCTCTTAAAACTATCTCTATGATCATCTGGTTGGATCACAGAGAGAGTTTTAAAATCTTACTATTGTCACGCTCTCTTTTTTTAATCAACTAATCAATGCACAGGGAAGACTTTAGTCGACTAAAGCTCTTATAATATATTTTTATCACACCGATGCATTTTGTTATTAGAGATGCGTCTCTCTTTTTCAGTTCCAATACTGCTTTTGATACTATAGCTCTAAATATCTTCCAGTACCCAATATTGGCCCATACCAGAGACTGAAAAAGGCATTCATTTCCTTAAAATAAAACTAAAATAACACATTTCGACCAGTTTTGTCTTAGCTGGTATATATCTCTCAAGTAACTACAGAACATCTTAAGTATAAATAGAAAATCAAACATTATGAGACTTTCTGGACCGACTATGACGAGTGAATTGTCTTAATATTACTCTTACAACTTGTTTCAATTTAAATGTCCAACGGGATATTGGCTCAACTGATATGTAAAAGACAGTATCCAACCCAGCTAGTTTTTATTATCTACCCTATTATGTATATTAGGAAAAAACACACTGCCAATGTGTTACAACTGTATAATACAACTCAAATTATGATTTCAAATTAGTTCAGTTTTTGTCCAAGACGTTGCATTAAAGTTTTGAGACCATTTTTCTTGGTCAAACCCCACTGTACAATAAAAGCACATAATGACTGCCTCCAAAAGGAGAATAGTCATTTCAAGCAGACCCTCCGAATCATGAGCAAAAACACACACTTGAGTGGTAATAGTTACATTATCTGTGCACGTTACACAATTAGCTTTATGATGACTGATGAAGGTTATGGTCACCAAGGACTCGTAGTAATGGCGCTATTAAAATAATCGCTGACAAAGGTCTTCAGCTTTAGGTGGTGTCTAATAAGCACTGACAGAAGAATACTAGAGCTCTAATCACTCTGACTAAACTCATTATGAAGGCACTGGGGCTTGGGAGTATGAGAACTTGGGAGGGTGTAGGGAGCAGTGTAGAGTTGATGCAGCTGCGGACTTGACTTCCGGTTACTCCAAACTGTTCATACATAAATAGAAATGTATCCATGACAGTAAAAAATTTATTAAATCAATTGTTAAGGTATTGTTTTGTTGTAGCAGCTAAAAATAATAGAGGAAACTACATAGACCATGATCCTTTGCTCCATTTCAGTGCACTACATGAGGAAATAGTTATTTATAAGCACGTCTGTCACTTAAATGGTCTATATTATGCCATTTTCTGATCTGTTATAATGTTGTTTCCTCATCAAAAACATACCTGGAGTTTTGTTTCATTCACATGTTAAGCAGACAAACACTGTATACATATAGACTGTATCAGAAAACACCCTGTTCCACCTTGTGATGTCATGCAGTAATACAGGAAGTGCTGTGTTTTAAGGTAAAGGTGGAAGGTAGCTAAGATAACTTTTAACTACCGCATGACATCACGAGGTGGAGTATTTTGACACAACTCTGAGTATGTTTTTGATGAGGTAAAGCTACAGGAGTCCATTTTGCGTTAAAAAAAATTGATTATGACAATGCAATATTTTAAAAAGTGAAAGAATCATATCTACAATTCAGTTAGTCTCTTCAAAATATCGCAATAACAAACGTGATAATATTGTACCATGAGATTTAGATATTGTTACAGACCTAGTAATTAACCGTGAGTAGTTGGTGCATTCGTTTAAGGTTAAGTTGAGGGCCAGAGTGTCCCTAAAAAAAGTGAAAAGTGATTTATGGTTTGCTGAGTCAAACGCAGCTGTCCAGTCCCCATATTTCCAGACAGAAGGCCCAGTGTCAGTGTCTTCTCCAGTTAATTGTAAGTGAGCTTTAACATCAGGCTTACAGTATGCTAGCCTGCCTCATATGTCAACAAACAGGAGAAGAGCGGGCGGACAGTCACAGCCCCCTCATGTAATCGTAGTGCTGGAGACAAACGGATGGGCTCCATATGGCCCCGGACCCCAGCCTTCAACAAGCCCACAAAGCAGGCCCAAACAGAGGGAGGAAGGGTGACAGTGCCAGGGAGCAGGCTGCAGACAGGAGGGACACCAGCCAGCACAAGCCCAATGATGCTAAAGCTGTTTGTAATATGTGCCACTGCTGAAGAAATCCCAACTGTCTGAATGAGTCTGTATTTAAAGCGTGGAGTGGATACGGCTTATGTTGAGTTTGTTTGGCTGTTTGGATGTCTGTGTCAACATTTTGTGGTTTTATAGCTTGACTGGAGGTTTTGCATTCATGTAGAAATGGCTCTGACCACTCATTCATCATGTGCAGCTCTGTTTAGTGCATACTTAGACAATCTGGAAAACTCTGAAGTTGAAGGAAGACAGAAAGCAGGACTTTTCACTTCCGAAGACCAAGCACATACACAAGTTGGCAGAGAGTTTCATTTTGGAAACCTCACGTCTCCTCTGTCCTATCCAAGTTTGTTCAACCGCTGTCATTTCAATTGTTCTGCTGAGGAAAAATTATAATCCACCTGTCAACAATGACAGGGTGCTGGAAAACTAGGATAATGGATAAGTGTAGGGCCCTGAAATTCCAAACAGGCAGTTACTGCCAACTAAAACCATTACAGAATGACAATTCTTTTCAGTTTATTTGAAAATTGTAGTGAATCACCACAGACTCCCTGACCATCTAACCACAATCAATTCCCCCACCAGACGTCTTTATGAGGGAGAGAGGAAAATGAATTATTAACTCTTTACTAAGAGGCTTTGTCGGTTTCTTTTGTTCACAAATCTCCATTGAGCACATTAAACTGTTTGAACAGCGCAGAAGTAGAGGCCTATGTTTAGGGTTACTGTGACATTGAATTCATAATTTGATTCATGAGGCCATTCGAGGCTATTTCCACAGGTAATCAAGCCTATAAGGAGACCGTCAGTGTCCACAGTTACAGATTAATGCTGTCTTTGCTTAATTTGCTCAGTGGTGTCATTAAGCTAATCGGGGAAAGATAGATAGTTTACCATAACAATGAAAGTCAGGTAAAAGACTTCACATGATCTTTGTATGGGAAGCAGCATTCAGTTCACTAACCCAAGATCACATTTTGACACCTGTGGGTATTCTCATCTCTGTCTAAAGTCTCCCACAGATTTGAGTGCATGAGCGGTTGCTGGTAGCGTGGTCCCGGGGCAGGTAGCTGTGCCGGTAGAGCTGCTTTTGTTCACACACACAGGGCCGGGGAGAGGAGCCAGCTTTGATCTCTGTGCCTCCCTAAATCAACACAAGACAAGGTTCAGCCGGGGGTCAGCCAAGTCATCTGATCGTCACATTCCTCCTCAGACTATTTCATGACAGCCACACACCGGTGCAGGTTAAATGTCACCCAAAGTTCAGCCACGATGGAGGAAAAGGGACAAATTTAACAAACCCCCAAAAACCACTGACTACAAGGAATGTGTGCTAGATACCTCCATATCTATGTGACGGGAGACAGACCAAGAATAATAAGAATCAGAATCCAATCAGTTCCTTTTGTACTTCCAAACTAAATCTATAAAAAAAATCTGCAAATGTAATGATCAGATTACATTGTTTGCTTAAATTTATGCTAGGCTCCAAAAAGAAAAAAGAAAAAAAAGGGTTTGTCTGTAGTAATGGCTTGGGGTTGTACCCACCTTTTCCATGTAATAAAGTAAAGCCCGTATAGATATTGTAATTAGGGATATCGATTAGGGATGGGCATGATTAGTCGATTAATCGATAATTGATCATTAAGAATTTCATCGATCACATTTAATCGACAAACCGAATGTAGGTTGCGGTGCGTAACACAGCGTAAGGAGTCGAAGCTGCGTCTCACAGTGCAAACACTGGAGCTGTGGCCCCATAGTCCCACGTCTCGTCTATGGCTCTGTGGAGATCACTACATCCCCCACTGAGTGCGTTTACCTGCACATCAGTATCCCGGTTAAGAGCGTTTTGTTTCGGTTTTTTGAGTGTCCCGGTTTCGCATGTATACACAGTATCTCCAACGCGACACACGCACAGAACAGACTCACCAGCCTCATCACATCCTCTGTCACAGAGAGAACAGTCATATTCCACTGAGTTGTGTTTTTTTTTGTCCAACCAAAGCTGACCACATCAGCACACAAGGAAAGAGCAGCTTTTTCTTGCTTATGCAAATGAGCCAAGTGGTTTTAAGTTTTGTTTCTGTAAGACGTAAACAAATGTGGCAAAGCTGCATTAAACACATTCTAATCTCACACAGGCTGATGTGGCTCTATAGTGGTGATGGTTTATATGTTGTAAAGTTGAGTTTATTTATGCAGATTAGTAATAGTAATAAATGTGATGATCATTTTAATGTAAAATGTTAATGATTAATCGAAAATCGATCGTTTTCCCGACGATCGAATAAGACAGTTTAATCGAATGCCCATCCCTAATATCGATCCAGCTTTTTCAGTTTCGATACCAATTCTATGCACTATGTCTTTAACTTTGTACTATGTCTTTAAGTGTCTGCAGGTACCCAATTTCAACTGACACCAGAACGGAGAGAAAAAATTAATGTATTTCCTTGAAACAAATATAAAATAAGACAGCACTGATCATGTAGCTGTTATTTCTCCCCAGTAACTACACAACAGCTTTGCATAAATAAACTTTCTGGGCTAACTATAACCAGTAAATAGCCTATTACATGATTTCATATGTCCAGTCAGGATATCGGTTCACCCAATATTTGGAAGCCAATATGTGAGCCAGCAATTTTTGTCAGTATTGGTGATGATATTCGATATCAGTATAGATTGGTGCATCCTTAATTGTAATATGTGTATTGTGTGCTGTCTGTAACTAATTATAAAGTATTGGTACTGTCCATGCACCAGGAAGTAATGTGCAATGTTAGCATGTTGCTCCGGCCAATGAAAGTTGCAAAAAGTGATTATAAACTCATCACAGTGAATAATTAGGATGCTACCTTACGTTAACCTTAGCCACCCCTTTAATATGGTAAAAAATATGCACACAATTCGTTATTAAAGCACAATATTGTTTCTTTACTTCAAAATGAATGCGTGCTTTATCCGTTAAGTTCAACCCTGAAGTAGAAACAATAAAAAACGGTTTTACACATTAAAGGAGCCATCCGAGCTTTGATAGAGAACAGAGCGGGCCTACGCAGCGCTTCCCCAGTCCTCCACATCCATTTACACTGGGTCACCACTCTTCACAGGAGACCAAACCTATCATAACACAGCTGTGGGAGCCGCAATCCTGCTTTATATTCCCCCGAAAAGAAAAGGGGGCAATGAGATGATCCAATTAAAGTTGTATATCATTGTACAGGGCTTGTATCAAGGCCTATCCCTCTGGCTCTATTATCCAACGGGGCCGGTGTATCTCTGTAATTACACCTCTTCCTTTGACAACGTGCATGATTGTTTTGCTAACATTGTATTACTTGGTTAGTACTTTCTAGTGTGCGTTATTTTTAAACTGTCAGTCTGGCCCCGCTCATCCCCCCGCCCGTCCACACGCGTCTGTTTATCATAACAATCATTAATAACTGTCACTTGCCAACATCCATAGAACAAACTCATAGGCTCATTACCATGTTGCGCCTGTGTATCGCTCACAACAGGGCCAAGCCAATTACTTTGCTGAAATGGAATCGCATTAATCAAAACTTAACAAGGTGGCAAATTTAAAGATATCACATTGCAAAAGACAGCATAACTAATATGTCACTGTCATAGTTGCCGTGGAGGTATGCAGTGGGGACTAAATATATCGCCTTCTGAGCAGCATATGAGTTTTGACGTTTTCTAAGTAGTACATATCAGGCAGAGGCACACACAGCTCACTACTCGCAAATACAAAGAGACTGGTAAAGATATAGAAGGTTGTAGAGAGAAAGTGTGTAAAAGGTAATGTATATATTTCTATTTCAAAGCAGTCTGTGTTTGCGGTTTTTAAAAATGATATAAAACTATTCAACTGTAGTTAATGTTTAAGTAGGTAAGTAAGTAGGTTTGTCTGGCAAATGTTACCTGAAAAACTTGGTGGTTAACTTCATTCAAAGGCCCCATATTACGCTATTTTCGGATCTTTGTTATAATGTCTCCTGGAGCTGTGTTTTGTTTCATTCACACATTTTAACACTGCATATTTGGGCTTCTTCTCTCAAAGTTTTCTCAAACTGAAAACTCCTTCACTAGAATCATTTGGTTGATTTCAGCCCTCGAATTGCCAATCTCTACTGACCTAAAGGTAAAATGTAGCTGTTAACTTGAAAACTACCTCTTCATGACGTCACAAGATGGAACAGAGCATTTTGAGCTTTGGAGACAGACTAATAATAAAAGGTTGCTCAAACATGTGAGTATGAAACAAAACTCAACTCCAGGCATGTTCTGATGAGGTAACAGCATTCTAACATGGCTTAAAGCTCACAAGAGTCCTTTTTGTGTAATATAGAAGCTTTAAGTACAGAATTGGGAGGCACATGTAAAAGTCATGCGGAGGTAAAATTCTCAGGAAAGCAGCATTGAAGGAGAAGATGGAGGGATGGACAGGAGCGGTGGGGTAGAAAAGAGGAGGGGTGAGAGGAGGGGAGGAAGCGCCGAGCGTGTCTGTGAGAGGGCCAGCAGGCGGCACTTCATCATGTCT
Source organism: Odontamblyopus lacepedii (assembly GCA_034769755.1). Lineage (NCBI taxonomy): Eukaryota > Metazoa > Chordata > Actinopteri > Gobiiformes > Gobiidae > Odontamblyopus > Odontamblyopus lacepedii. Next base: position 13,267,956 of record CM068354.1, read on the forward strand.
CCCTTCACACAGACGTTTTCTTTTACACTTTAAATGATGATACTCATCAATCACAGGCTGACAGCTGCATCAAGCCAGCTGCAAACATGCAAAGGCCAGCAGTGTGAAAGCTGCTGACGCCACCCGCCGCTGCATACACCACCAATCACTCACTGGCCTCGCCCACCATTTATCTGCTCTGCAACGCACAGACCTGCACTGCTCTCCGCCACAGCCAGGGTAAATACAATCCATTTGAACACAAGGACCACGCATGCGGAGGATGACCTAGGAAGGAGGCACTAACTCACAGTTTTAGAGGAGACACTTCCTCTTGGTGCAATCTATTGCATAGTTATAGGCTCGTTTTCTCGTTAAGGTTAGGCATAGAACTACTTATCTACGTTATAAGTGTAATATTCTCAAAGACAAAGTGTGGCCCTGGTGCCAGAGGTTATCCATACTCATCTCATGCACACTACTGGTCTGGGTTCCTCCCTGTAACCATCCCTCACTCTCCTCCTCCGGCTCCCTTTATTTAGCGTTCTCACTGACTGCTCATTTGGAGCGTTCAGACAGAGAGGGCTGAGCCAAACACAGCCCAGCAGATGGATGTGAATTCAAAGTTTCCTGATCTTTAGCAGAAGTTATGGAGGGTTATCTTTGGCTGTATATCTGGGTCCTGGCAGCTCTCCCCTGGTGATGAAGGATTAAGCAGCACAGCTGTCTCTTCCCAGAATGATGCAGTGCAGTGCTCCCCAACACGACAGCATCACTTAATCTTAATGTCCGCTCCTCCAGCGCAGACGCACAGGACAAAGCCAATCAGCATCACATGCCACGGGGATGGACCCTGCTGCCTGGCCCGGGAGTCTCTCACCCTCACAGGCCGATTAATCAACTTCAGACAGCCCGGTTCAATCCCAACCACAGCTCTGCCGCTCCGATCTGCCTCTCTCTCCTCACACACACACACACATACACACACATATACACAAGTACACACTGCCTCTGACTGCTGTGATGTATGGAGCCGGGAGGGCTAGCATGCACCAACACTTATCAGATTGCAGTCCACATTATGCATGTCTTTGTGTTACACTGAGAGAAAAAGCTAGTGAGCAAAGAGGTGGGAGTGAAGTAAGGCGGGGGATATCGAATGCTTACACCTTATTTCTGTCACAGGCCACCTATTTGTTAGGAGATCCATGAGCTCCAATAAGGGCTTAAGGAATAATGACTAGTGTTCATTTGGACAAATGACTCGGTGGGAGGTCCTCTGGTGGATTTACATGTAGTGTTAGTGGAGCCTTTACAGGGACAACACACCTTTACAACGCCATGTTAGCTCCTCATTTCAGCTTTAAAACCATGGACCATATCACAGGCCTACAGCAGCATCAGATAACCTCTGCTAGGACACATCAGTGCAGTTTATGGAGCCCAACAATTACAGCGCTACCACAAAAACAGACAGGCCTATAATATGCATGGCAGAATTATGTGCACAAAATGCACCCCTGTGTATGTGGAAGACGCAAGGCCCTGGATATGCACAGATATACAATATTAGATCCATAAGTTATTCTCAATCGCAGTCAGTCTCATTACCCACGGGCATTTCCCTGTTTCAGCCTGTGATCGAGTATGCCTGCTTCAAGTAGAATAGTGGGCTGTATACCACATTAACACATGCAGGACTCTCCAGCGTCCTATCTGAAAGGCCGCGATGATTTAGGAGAGCTAATTTAGAGCAATAAGCATTGAACACCATGAAAGCATCACAGCGCCGCTAGTATACTGTATGACCTTGAATAAGTAGTAAAGCAACATAATGGGGTTCTTTATCTGAAGAATACTCTAATCTGTTTCCAACACAGTGCCAGTGCCTCTAAAATATGTGTGCTCATATAGTGGCTTAATAAAAGACATAAAAAGAGAGATGTTTACATTATTGTATCTCGTTTACCGCTGAACTGCTATTCATAACAGAGCGATACTTTCTCCACACAGGGAGACACTGTGGAGGTCATTCCAATAAACAAAACACAGAGTTGGTTTTTCATCTCATCACCTGCCTGGTGGTACATGTAAAGAAAGGTTAAGTTACAGCTAGTATACACAGAGGTAGTTCTGCCACTAACAAGGAGGCATATGGACATGGTGGTGCAAAACAATATATGGCATATAAATGTTATGTCATGGTTTCTCAAGAAATTATGTTCTATTCCTATGAATGTATGAATGATAGGGGAGGATTACTCCAGATAGTGTAGCTAACATGCTACTAACATGAGATTTTTTATCTTAAAATGTATAAAGTATGTTTTGAATAAATTTTAAAAGCATTTACCTTTCAGTCATAATGTTTAGCTTGAGTTTAATCAAATGTGAGTGGTCAGAATTTTAGATTAGTTTCTAGTCCAGTATCCAGTATACACATTTCCACTGAACACAAAGGCTGTGATTGGTTCATCCTCAAAGAATATATGAACATCGGATTAAAAACAGCTCTGAACAATAAGTTTGGCAAAAAATGTCTGCATATGACCTTAGAGTGATTGTTTATTGTCACAGTAAATAAAAAAATGAATCATTTATGCAAATTAAATGCTTTTTAGCTCCAAAGAAAATGGTATGGTTCAGGCGGGGCTTGACGATGGACTATAAACTAGTCTTTGAACGTAAATATTTCAGTACTACCCAGAACACAGATACCACCCTATAATTCAAAGCTGAGTATTTTCAGTTATATTAAATCCTTGTCCATTTATCCTATACATGTGATCTTGTGTAAAGGATAAACCCCTCCAGCCTGTGTGATATAACGCAGATAATATAAAATGCAGCCGAAATGATACCGCACCATTACACTGTTATAGATTTCTACCTGTAGTGTGAAACCATCAATGGTCTTCTAATGATATGATGATAGAGCCCGGACATAGTTCCATTAATTCATCATTCTATATTCTCCTGCGCGGCTTCCACGGGCCCCGCTAATACAGACATCATCTCCTGTCCCACGCGCGTAATAAAAGCCCTGTCACAGCCACCGCGTTATTAATTAGCACTTCTCTGAGGTGAAATTCAATCAATTGCTGGGGCCTCTGATAGCTTTTAGCAGGTTATGCAAATCGAGTGTGACCAAGCCCTGGTGTGGAGTCGCCGTACCAGCGCCCACATTCATTAGCTCAACATTGGGTTCCAGATAGCATCAGGGAGACGGTGCTAAGGGGTGGAAGGAGAAATGGGGGCATAGCGCTCATTAAATTAGTTTTAGACATATGGCATAAGGAGCAAAGAGGGTGACAGACCCGGCAATGACTCACCTGAGGAGCAGCACTCAGACTTATGAGATCATAGTGAAATAAAGAAGAGCGGAGTTGCAGGATACACCTACAGCGTGCCGTGAAAATTAGCATTAGCACTGCAATTAGCTGGTTTCCATGTAAACCAATATTTGTAAAATCAGGTGGGTGGTTATGTAAATGGTTTAGATGTACGTTATACTTAAATGGCGAATATTACACTATTTTTGCTATATCTACGTTATAATATTGTTTCTTCCTCAAAATACCTGGAATGTTTTGTTTCATTCACACATATTTAACACAAAAAACATGCAAATTTAGCTTGTGTTTTTCTCTCAAACAGAAAAGACTCTGTTCCACCTTGTGATGGCATGTGATAATACAGGAAGTGCTCCACTGTGTTTTTAAACTCCATACACCTTCACTGAACTCATTTGGATTATTGCTTGGATTATTTCTCGTAAATAAAGGTAAAAGATAGCTGTTAACTTGAAAACTACCACTACATGACATCACAAGGAGGAACAGCACATTTAGAGATTTATAGATGTAGACAGATTAATAATAAATTATTACTTAAACATGTGTGAACGAAATAAAACACAACTCCAGGTATGGTTTTGAGGAGGCTAACATGGCTTAAAGCTTAAAGAGTCCATTTTGAGTAATATAGGACCTTTAATAATATAAAATGTGTAGGTGCGAACAGCAAATGGTTCCAAAATCTCTCTAAGGATCCCATGCATTTTTCATGTCACTGTAAAAAGACTGTCTGTGGCAAAGCTAACGGCACTGGACGCTAATTGATCTGCGCCTTTAATGTGCACGGAACAAGGGAGAGCCCGGTCGCGCCTCAGAAGTGTCATCTCAGCCTTTTTCCACTAATGCAGTCATAAATCCTGAGACCGGCGGCCCCTCAGTCAGATGTTTTCATTACTACCATATCAGTTTTATTGAAATTACTGACATCTGCATGTTTCAATAATTGTTGGACCTGCAAAGCTGTTGTAGCAATTTGAAAGGAGGAGGCATCCGGGATCAATGTTGTGTTCTCCAGGGAGCAGAGAGCGAATGTGGTATCGGAAAAGGCCCTGATAGATGGTGTGGTTACCCTGTGACGAAGACAAACACTTTAATCCGCTGTAAAAAGGAAGGCGCGCTGTGCGATTGTTTTATACAGACATGTAAATTGCAATGTCAAAATCAGTCATCTTCTTGGTATGGGGCTTACCAGGAGCCACTTTAGAATGGGAAAGACAAACGCTTATCTGGCTCTACAAACCCTGGGGGAGGCACATAACCACCTGGAGCTAGCACTCTGTTTGGGAGCACAAAACAGCATCAAATGAGCCCCAGCACAAATACCTGCTGAATAAGGGCTTTGGGATTTATCAAAGCTGAAAACTATGACACAAATTGTACAGGCAGCGGCTGCACTGTAGCTTCTTATCATTTCAGTGTAATGGGACATTGCTGCAGTGCAAACAGCATTGGGCCTAATAGAACATACAGGCTACAGCAGCACAGTAATGCATGTGTTCCTCCTGTTTGAATTATCTATGCTCTATCTATGCATAATGCATTCTGGGATGGCTCCCATTATTATGGCGTAGCCCGGCAAATGAAATATCCCTAGAGTTTTCCCTGTGACACGGTCCACTAAATCAATGCAGCACTTTGATAAAGCTGTGTGTCCAGATAATAAGTCAGCAATAACTACTTGCAATCATTTCATTAGGTACAGTATGGATGATACAGTTAGGGAAATGAGAAAAAGAGGCTGCACTCTAAAGCTCCAAGTATTGGCTTTATGAACCCATTGTTCAGATCTGTGTGATTTAACAAAGACTGTCTGAGAAACCAACTAATGTTTCTATCCAGTTTACTACGCCATTGGAAATAACCTGTGCCCTGAGAATGTCAAATTACACCAGTCCTATTAGAAACCCACATTAGTCAACTATACATCAATAGATATCAAAGTATAAGTAGGCGTGAGATAAAATTTAAAAAGTGCTGCCCATACAAAACTAGAACAAACGGCAGAATTCAAAAGTTCTGCAATAAAGTATCTTGTTTTAGTCACAGCTCCACCACTGGTTCATCATGCACACTACAGCTGTCAGCATCCTTCGATAAATCCATGTAAATTTGGATTAGTTTGCGAACATATGGCCATAGTTTGCTTAAGCGCCTGTGTTTTCGTATGATGCATATGTGTGGGAGAGTGCTGTGACTGGGACTAGCTTGATGAGACTTTAGTATATCTGTCAGGCCCAGTTTGGGAGCGGAGGAGTAGGCGTGCAGAAGCCACTGGCCATACATCTCTATTACACTGGACGGTCACCGCAGTGGCCAGCTGTTTATTCTCATTAGCTCTCATGGTGGCTGTCCAAACCTGCTCCCGACAGCCTGCGCACAAAGCCAAGTCTTCTGCTCCACTTTCCAACGCTCTCATTCAAAAACCCACAGTCACACTTCTTAGTAAAACGTGCACTGAAAAACAACAATAGGTTTGGACATGGAGAAAGTATACACCAAAATCAATATTGACGATTGATTGTACCTTACAGCCGGTCAATACGTCCCCCTATAGCGTATCGGAGTGTGTCCTGCTTACTTTACAATGGTAGGTTTTGAACATAGTATTGGTTTTCTACATAAAAAAGCTTGTTGCTGACCGAAATGGTGAAGGAGGAGAATTAGTAGACTATCGCAGTGTGGGATATGAGAGGAGAGGCTGCTTTTTCATGGCGGCGCTCAGACAGGGCTGCAGTGAGAAAAGCTAATGGCTATGATTAATGACAAAGGGCCAGAGGAGAGCCGGGACACAGGCGCTACATATATCATCCTCTCCCATCAGTCTGTGCACCTCCCAGGACCCTCTCGGCAGAGCGGGGGGGTGGGTGAGGGAGGAGGGAGGGAGGGAAGGAGGGAGGAGGGGAGACAGTTATCTACTCCGCAGCCCCTTCCATGCACCAATTGCTTCTCTCTTTCTTCTAGCTGGAAAGTGGGAAAAAACAAGTGACAAAGAGGTGATAAGGTGAACAAGAAAATGGCGTGTAAAATAACTGGGAGATATTCTGTGAGAGAGGGGAAGGGGAAGGGGGGCGTTCGTGATCGTCCCTGATTTCAGGCAACTTGACTCTTCGCATGCCGAGGCCACATTTCCAAGGTCTTATCTGCCATATGGCCGGCCCTGTTTAGATGATTTATTGGGTGAGGAAAAGCGGCACTGATAAATTTTACTGCGTTTCCCTGCATAGGCAACCCACGGTGTCAATAACAAAACTCAGGCTTAGTCTTTAATGAAATCTTGACGCACCGAACGGGTTACAATCTATTTATGAGGGGTCTCATCTTTCGTTCTATCTCACGCACTTGACCAAAAGGTTAGATCTGATGAAAGGGATCACAAAGGGCAATAGAATATAACGTAAAAAATAGCAATATCGCAATAAAGGCTAGTCAAAAAGGCTGGAAAATCAGATACTAATCGATACTAAAACCAATATTGAAACTAGACACCCATTTGAGCAGGTATCAATATTGCAAAAATATCATATCAACAGAACACAATTTGAGCTTTCCTGAATAATATGAGACCTTCCGCTAACATAACGAAAGTACTATTATTTTGAATATGAGAATTACATTCCATTACTAAAAAGAGAGCTTTTTTTTTTTTAAATCTTTATTGTAGTATTGTAATCAGTATCGGGTACTGAGTGAATTCCTTCGAAATCGAGTTTGAAATGTGAGTATCTTGACACTCCTGGCTGGTGCAACACTTCTGTATCTGATCTGCTGCTTTTATTTTTAATTACTTTACTATTTTTGGCATGTTTTAAATATTTTTTTTATTTATCTGGACTTATGTCAAAAGATAACTTAAAATATTCCAATAATATCACAATACAAAATGCAATACAAATAGTTATCAAATATCTCATGTTTTTCTTCATATCGGGCGGCCCTAGATCATAGCCACATGTCAGCGGTCCTCCAGCTCCCTGCATTTAACATGGCACGGGTGTACTTGTGCTTAATTGAGGCGTTCACTTGTTTACAACTCACACAGAAACAGCAAGGGTTTATTTATGGCCAATTATACACTAGTGTTTTGAGTGAAGGAGCCCCATTATGCATTCTGGCCCTTTTGATTCTAATTAGTCACTGCGTTGGGGTTTTGGTTTCACATGCCTGATTTACAGGGCCTAGGCAGTGGGGGTGAGAATTAATTTCCTTTAACCAACATATGCCCCTTACTAAATGAAGACAAGCACACTGCAAAAGAGTAACTACTGTAGACTCCCCTTAACCTTTGCTTTATATGAACCCCATACAGACTTGAGCTGGAGTAATGCTATATAATCTGCAGTTCTTTGATTACAGCCCTGCAGAATCTATGTCATAACTCCATAGTTGTTAGCTTATAGTGATGGCATTTCATCTCAGTCCCTCAAATGCAGCTTCTACATAGCCAAAGCTCACTGAGTTATAGGTGACTTATAAAAATGACTAATGTTAAATGCCAGAGGTGAAGACTTTGTTGTGTGCCTTGCAAATGGATGACGTGTTAGCTATTCATTACATAAACGGCTTGCTAAACGTGTGCCAACCACTTCCTAACAATGTCATGTTAATTTGCAACTAAAAGGAAATCCAGAGCACCTCATAGATGTCATTTGCAAAGCAAAGTTGCCCCTTTGAAGTACAAATCTCCTACATTTAACAAGGTAGAGCTCAGAGGTCAAAGAGGATGAAAGGGCCCATTCACAGAAAGTGACACAGTATTGGTACATTAGAACAGGCACATAGTAAAACAGTGACTCAGAGGTAAGGCAACGGAACATAAAACCATATCTACAGTATAATTACTAAGAAAAGAACACAATAAAAACAACTGATGCGTGCCATGTAATGCCTGTTCTTGTGTTTTATGATCAATGAATAACTAGCACTGTTCTACTTTGTTCCCTCTTAAAGCTTTTTGACTTATTTATGGGGACTGTGTAGCAATTAATATTGCACAGGCTGCATTGTCATTTTTCAAGCCATTTCCCAGGAAATGTTGTACACCCAGTAATGGCCCCTCTAACGCTGTAGCTGTCATGTCTTGGACAGCTGCATTTTTACAAGACAAAGTCGGGCGCGTCACAGCCTTCTCTCAGTGGACTAACGTGCGGCTCAGAGCCACACAATAAACACACACAGAGTTAGGCACAGGCCAAGGCCAGCAGCTGCTAATAGCTGCACACAATCTTTGATTAATATTTCACCCCTTGTTGCCGTGCAGCTGAGCAAGTGTCACCTTCCAAATAGTGTCCCACAGAACCTTTTCTTTCAGGCCCTGCGTTGCCAGGTGGGATGATAAATCTGTTAGCGAGGTCCCCAAAACCTCATCAGGCTAATTACAACGTGGCCATGCGGCTCTGATGCATGTCCATGTCACTGGCTGTGTGCACACATGTTTAGGCTGAGCTTTGGACAGGAGCCAGGGCCATGCTAAGAGCTGCTGTGGACAAATACACTCCTCATATTTCAAACAAACAAATGAAGAGGCAGGATTTAGATCACCTTGTTGTGTCACTGTCACAGACACACCTTTGCTCCCACCTCTGGCTGCAGTCTGTCCCTGGAGAAAGCACAGACTCTGGGTGTGATACATAACAGAGGCCTGAAGTGTGAGCTCACTGGGTTGACACATGGGGGATACACACACTGTTCCATAGTCTGTTTCATTGTTTGTCATCATAAATTGGAGAAGAAAGGGGACACAATGCACAAATCAATATTATACTGGAAGTCACTGCATAATATGGTAAAAAAAAAAAAAGTAAAAGAAACAGTCCCTGCTTACGTCCAAACAAGACCCAAATTTAAACATTACAAAATAGAAGAAAGGAGCAACATTCTTGAATATTAATTATTCATAACACTGGTTAATACTTGGAGCACACTTGTGCACTTGATGTCAGTGCTTCTGACAGTGTGCTAATGAAGTGTTATCAATATTAACCTGTTCTCTTCATCTGTTCCCATCGACTGAACTTGACAACACCAATAATACCATAAAGCCACACACTTGAGAGACTCTGAGCATATGCATGTTGAGCATATGCATATCATACCCCAGTCAGCATGTACACATGAGCACGCAGAGCTCCTGTCGGCTCGTCTCAGCTCAGGACACGCCTCACACTGGCTACAGCACCTGGCTACAGCACCTGTCTACAGCACCTGTCTGTGCTATGGCTCTGTGAGCTTGTACAGAGGCAGTACTGAGGCTGTACTGAAGATGTGCTGAAGGCTGAATGGAAAGGTGTATGTCACCTGGGGTCCCACGGCAGAGAGGCTGTCAGGCCCATCACTGGCCCAGCAGGCCCGCCAATCACACACACACAGGCCCATGCTGAGACAAGGCCAGAGAACATGAGTAAACAAGACAACAATGCAGCACCGCTTTACACAGCTTTACACATGCTTGTCACTCTCCTCTGAGATCTGTGAAGCTAAAGTTAAGAGTGCACAATAAACAAAGCCATCAGTGTGTCTGAACACAACTCCGGTGTTCTGTCCTCAGAGGATCACACACATTTAGCTCTGAATGAAGAGTGTTCTTGTACATGGAGGGGATAGGCACAGCATGCTCAGGCGTGTAGCAGCCGGACCAGGCTTACCACGGCGTGGTGTGTCATTTGGGGTGCACTGTTGCTCAACATCAAGAGAAATCAATGGCGTCTCCACAGGGGCAGAGGGCCTGTGGAATAGAGGAGCTTCTCAGGTCTGTTTGAACTCATTTTCTTTTCTGGGCGGTTGCCCCTCGCTCAGCCCCTCAGGCATCTCCCTCACAGCAGGCCCTGACAGCTTGACACATTGACAGCTGCTGCTGAATGACAACTGATTTGTACAAATTTCAAGCCTTATAAATCTACCTGTCACAACAAGAGCATAAAAGAGCTCGGACCCAGCAGGTAACTCGGAAGTGGAGGGGGAGGAAGAGGAGCCAGCTTCCTCCTCCTCGCCTCCTGACAGTCACGTCTGACAGACAGATGAGGGATGTGCCCAAAGACAGTGTCTGTCCACCATGTTCTATTTCCACAAGTCCATAGCTCCAGTCTACACACACCATTCGACCAGATGTGTGTCTATTCTATGTAGATGATCAGCATTAGCCTACTCTGTGTTATCCCATAATGTGGGTCTCTCTTTCATCACTTGTTTTGGCAGACCCATAGTGAGCCACTCACAGCCAGTCTTTTTGGGGAGGATATCTTATAGCCAGATATAAACTATGAGAGTCGGGGGCTGAGAAAATCAATACCAGTGACAAACTGAAAAGCCTTTTTGCTCCTAAATGAGCTGTACTGCATCCTTCCTCGCCATAAACAGCAGGTCACCAATCTCTTAGTAACATAACCTGTGTGATATAAAAGTGCACTGCATGTTCTCCACATTAACCATTGTCTAAATGCCAAAAGAGAGGAGTAAGTGCCGTGTAAAAGCCCGCTAGCCTCGTAATGGGCCTTGTATCCAGCAGGCAATTCATTAACACACAAACAAAGTGGCTCTTTCATTGGATCTAGGCCTCCTGTTATGAGACAGTGACAGTCAGACCAGGTGATAGGAGCAAAACATTATAGAGTAGAGTTTACACATCATGATAGTTTATTTGTCTATATGAATGGTGTTCTACTCCTCAACTAAACATGACTACATATATAAATATATTTTTAAATTCTGTCTTTTTTAACACTTTCTTTCTTTCGAATTCAAACAGTAATTCTAATATTATTTTAGTATTCAAGGTACATTTTGACACATGTTTATTTGTTCATTTTAATGTCACCAGGATAGTTTAAACATAATATACAATACACACAGCATTCTTGTGCATGGAGCGAGGTTAAATATGTAAGACACATAATTTGCCGGAATAAGCAGTTAAAGCCAATTACCATTCACTGACAATACAACAATCCCTCTCCTAAACTGAGAGCTTTATTCCTTCAATACCCCCTAATGCTTTCCCATTTGCCAGTAAGCAAAACAGTCTAATCCTCCATTTGTGTGTGTTCATCCCTGTCCTAAATGTGCCCTTCCACACTCTCACTCCCTCTGAGCCCTTCCCTTCATAGCGCCGTGGAGCATGCTGTTTGATTAAGACTTTAGCCCATTGCTTTAGCCCCGTACAGGACCCCAGCTAGGCTAAAAAGCATGAGTTAAGATACAGGATTATGAATGCACCTCCCTTCCACACAGTCAAACTGCCACAGTGATCAAAGGGCTTCCCATATGACCCTCCATCATCAGAGGCAGGTGTCCTCTGCTACATAGACTCATACAGTGCACAGATCTGCCCTTTGAATGTGACCTGTTTGGACAGCATATCATCACACTGTCATCAATCAATATGTTTACATGTATAAAGAAGTGGACAAAGGGAGTGTGACGTCACCCATAGTATTCAGCTCCGGCCAAATGAAGCTCACCAGGGGCAAATTTGGAGCCGCGTTCCGCATTAGGAATAGGAATTGATTTACGGACAAATTGGATTTAAACAAGTACTTTTTAGAAGCCTGTGAGCAATATGAGTGTTCATGGTCCTGTATTGGAATTTCATTTTCAACAACAACAAAAAAGACAGTGACTAACTGAAAAACTGGCTAATGCTAACAAGCTTGTCATTGTAATGTTATCTGAGGGACTTGTTTAACAGCACAAATGATCTTCACCTGATATAGTTCCAACTAAGTCAGTTCTTTCTGATCAAATTGTATTAAAATAAAGCTCAGATTAAAGTCTAACAAAGCCTCAGACAGACCAGTGCCTACAGTTATCATCACACCCCCAGGAAATGTTAATGACATCAGTTGAAACATAATTAGTTGTTTGCAGAATATAGTATACAGTATTGCATAATAATTACACCTTTTGCTATTTGCTTATTACAGTCATTCATATAGCATTTTAGACTTTTTAAATGATGTATTTATTTATTTTTTGTACGTCTTCAATTTAACATCTTAGTAATGTTTCCATAAGATCCCAGGGAGTGTCCCGGATTCCATTTCAAGCTTATCACATTACCATGCATAATGATTAGAGCGACTATCAAACACATATAATTTGCTTCATACACAAACTGTCTACAGAGGAATACAATGGTTCTGACAGATGTTATTTACCCAAAACAAAAGTGTGATACAGCAACAGCCAGATGTTGTTTAGAGCGATCCCATCCGACAGAAACAGGCCTGTTACGTCTTCATAATTTGGGAACACTGGCATAACAAGCATTAGTGTGTGAATAAGTCAACACAGAGACAGCTACACTCCCTGTTAGAAAAGTCCAAAATGGTGGTCCTAAAGGTCTGCAAAAACAGGGCTCAAATGTGGTCTTTTTTCTTTTTTTTTGCAAACCTCAGTGCTTAAGCATATCTGTAAATGTTGAGGTACTGCACAAAAACTGAATAGAAAGTGTTCTCCCAAACCAGCATCCATAGGTCTTTTGATACATCCTTAGGCTTAATGTGTATGTGACGTGCAACTTTATTGACATGTAAGTGAGCATTTTTGTCAGATGTGCCTAAAATGATTGATGATTCAGAATGTCTTTTATATATGTCTGTTTTATAAAAGTTTGATACCCTTGTCTGAAAGATAAATAGCAAGTTAAGTTATTATATATCAACTTTTACTGCAGATTTTTGATCATTTTTACCTGTTGATATTTTAAAGCCACTGAATCTTATTGTCTTAAAACCTGAAAAAACAGGTTGCAGTGGCCTACATTTACCTTATGCATTCCTAATAATTCACCGTGATGAGTTTATTAAGTGCCTTTCACAACTTTCGGAGGCAAAGGGCAGAGTTTACTGTCACAGTAAAGCTAACAAACATTAGCACTTCCTTCCACATAAAATGTATCATACAAATTTCATACAAAATGTTCTATAAGAAGACATCAATTTCATTTCCACTCTAAGAGCTGCTTTTACACTATATCTGCACTGGGGCAAAACAGATTTTCCTTTATTATATGAAAAAATCAGGTACTGGCCCTTTAATTTTGCATACCATCAAAACAGCAATTGCAGTTGATATATAAACCACCATACTAAAACAACAATTAGAACCAATAAAACGATACTGAAATAGACAGTCTTTCCAGTGGTCTAACAATGAAGGCTATGGCTAATGTGCTGAATGCTAATCCTTATGCTATCTGAACCCATTTGGCCGTGGGTCTGTAGGTCGACTATGGTTCAGCTGAGGGTCTTGTGATCGGGCAGTGGGCGGGGCTTGTGTAGGGCGCAGAGTAAGTGAGGTATGACGAATGGGCCAAAGCGCTGAATGCCAAAACCATAAATCCCCCTCAGTATGACTGTGTTCTTTATAAAGTTTATATTTACATGTTCACATCTATGTTTAGGGGTTTAAAGCAGTGCTAGCAGAGGACAGGGAGTTCACACTGGGTGATTCTCTTAGGAGTCATTCACTGGTCACTCAAAAGATCTGTTATTGTGCTTGTCTTTTATGCCACCATGATTCTTTATAAAAAAAATAAAAAAAAACTTATACAGACTATTGCTATTTGTCACATAATTTAATTTAGTTTATTCTCATTCCTGCACATGAACATCACACATTTACTCCACTGTAATTAGCAGCAGTGAGAATCAAAGTTGCCAAGATGCAAAACAATAACGCCTTGCCACCCCAGTGGGCTCACAGCTTTTCTCTCCTCTCTTGTGTTTGCTTGTGAAAGGAGAGATAAATAAATAACTAAAGGCTACATCCTGCCATTTGACTTTCCTGCAGCCCCCTTCCACTGCTCTTTTTGATGTAGGCGCCTGTAGAGAAACCTTGTTTGGACAGCCATGGGGTGGAGCTGCCAGGCTTATAAGTCTGCCACAGAACACAGGCGCACACAGGGCAGCCCGCAGGGGTCCTCTCATCGGCCGAGGGAGGGGGATCTACCACCTTAGTGGGTGAGAAAGGCACAGTATTATTACACCCCATCAAGGAAACTCCAGCTGACAATAAATCCCTGAGTGCTTTACAGAGCAGACAGTGAACATGGAAGAGTGCCACAGAGAGCGGGCGGGGGGAAGAGAGGGGGGCTATGCCTCCAAAGGCCATAAAACCTTCAGGCTGTCATTCAAACAGAAAAACCATGGCAACAGACAATGTTTGGAAATACCACTTTTTTAAAGAAAAAAATCTGCACATATCACTCCTTATTATAGCTAATAAAAGTCTGATTTTATGATGCAATTATAAATAAATCAAATCGACTAGGTCCATCTGATATTCAGGAGATATGGTAATACTCCAGCCATAAATGTATGCTGTCATGCCCATACTGCCCATACTGCACTTTAAATTGCATGTCTTGAACTTATATAAAATACAGTATGACAGTGGAAAACAATGTAGTTGGATGTTTATTGCAGGCAAAACCATTACTTTAGTGTCCTGTCAGAAAAATCAGCCCTCAGCTAAAAGAAAAATACACATCTACAATAATGTCTGATGATTCGGGGCTAGTTCTGCGGTGGAGACAGTGCTGTATGGCCTTGTGTGAGAAAACAGGGAACATGCCTAAGTTATTACTGCAGGAAGGCAATCTGTCAAAGCCAGGCTGTTCTGGCATAGCCAATACCACTGGTGAGATCAGAGAGTCAGATTCTGCTTGCAATTACTGCTAAAGGACCTTGGATGCAGGCAGCCTGCTATCAATTATTTCCCTGGCCCTAGACACTTGGAGCTGTCAAAGCCCTACTGTCTTGTGTTTTGTAACAGAGGGCTCTGAGGCTCCAAGGAAGCCCAGTCTGTGTGACAGCACGGCCAGATAGTTTGTGTCATTAAGTGGCGCTATTATGGATTCACAGAGAGATTCACAGTATGTTTTTCTCCCACCACTCACGCTTTAGCCACAGCGTAGGCACTGAGCTGGTGGCCTGCTTCACCCTCGCACTAGGTCTGTGATGGGGATTAACAGTAAAACAAGAGAGACACAAGAGCAGTGTTCTCCCTGACAGCTCTGACCAGGATAATATGGGAGGCTCTGCTCTAGAAGTCTGATCTCTGCTATTGCCATCATCGATGCCATTTGAAAAGCTCAAATGTATTAATTAATGAGCCTAATACACTACTAAAAGTTTGTATTTGCCCCAATAATCCATTTGGAGGCAGACTGCAACGCCGACCTGTGTCTCCTGGTGGGAAATGACAGCCAGGAATAGATTAATCATTTTTCCAGAGAGTGACATTACTTTGGCCCTTACAACTAGAGATGTCCCTGAAGGCAAGACCCCTGATCACCCAGAGCCGAGCTTTGGCCACAAACACACATAAATACACACATGCATGCATATATATACATACAAACACACACACACACACACACACACACACAAGCTTCTGCCAAATACCAGCGCCTTATAAGTGAAAATCACATTCTTATGGTAAAGTAATTTGCTTTAGAGATAGTTACAGAAGCATAAGCTGAATGTGGCCTGGGAAATGAAATCATGCATTTTTTTTTTCTCGGGGTGGTAAAACCCAAATAAACTTTATTTATATAGTACAATTTATAAATAAAACGGGTTCCAAAGTTCTGCAGAGACAGAATAAATGTTTGGTTTGATATTAGTAAATATTACTTGAGTCTTAAAGCGGCTGTATCCATTTTTTGTGTGTAATAAAGTAAGTAAAGGAAGTAAAGGAAAGCCCCAGGATATCGGTGTGCTATGTGCACCTAAGGGTTTTGGCAAAGGGAAAATTCAATTTGTCAACTGGACAAAAGTTTTTTGGTCAGTTCTCCAGAAATGCAGAAGCAGGTTGGATGAACCCAAAAAAACTTTTGTCCAGTTGACAAATTGAATTTTTCCTTTGCCATGGATTCTATCTGGACAACTGAGGGATTAAACATACATACATACATACAGAGTGTTTTATGCATTAGCACATCAGCATTATGAAGTAATTCTGATGTGTTATTAGCGTGATAATTGTAGTTAGCATTACCGTGATGGTCTCTGAAAGTTATGTAATGCACTTATAATCTCAGTGCAGAGAATAATTAGAATGCTAGGAATGAAGTAGCAAAGTGAGGAATAACTCTGACCTCTGCAAACTGTTAAAACATTTTTTGTTTTTCATCTTCTAAGTAAAAATTAAGTACGGCGCCTTTGAGATAAAACTTTTAACACCCCCACCCTCCTTTTAGGTTCAGTCACAGAGAAGGCCCCGTTCCCTTGGTTTTAAGTCTCATCTTTGGCACCATGAACTAGAGCTGGCCTTCAGACCTCCCATACAAAACTGACCCATAAAGTAAAGTCATTAGGGCCGCTCCTCCATCTTAAAAAGGACACGTGAGGGTTCAAATGAGGCGGAGGTTGCAGGTGCCATGGTAACTGTCAGGGGGTCTAGGTAAGGTGGGACTTCAGAGTGTGTCCTCAGATATGTGCCAGAGACCAGGGTTTGTGGGTGACAAGGTTACTGTCAGTAGAGGAGGTCAAGGTCAGCTGCCATCATCAGAGCAGCATTATCTCCTCAGACAGTAATGCTCTGCAGCTTCGTCCTTGGACAAGAATATGGAGCAAACACAGTGTGGCCATTTAAAGAGGTTTATGGCTCATCCTGGACTGATGGATTTCACAAATGTTAATGAGGGACATCAAGGTGCAATAGAAAATCAACTAAGACTTGATATAGACTACCAAAAATGTGGACACACACCTTCTCACTCAAAGTTTTTCTCCATATGTTTACTACTTTTGATGATTTGTGTATATACAGAATAAAGAAGAAAAAAATTAGACTGAATGAGACTGTGTGTGCAAACTTGTGCCTGGTGCTGTTTAAACATACACTACAAAGTCTGGACATGCTGTTTCATTCAGTTCAGTTTTTCTTTCTTTATATTTACACATTTTGTACATACATCAAATATATGATATATATGGAATGGAATTGTAATGGAATTATTTAGTAAAGAAACAAATTTATATAACTCTACTAAATATTTTTTGACAACACAAAGGCCGGCTACTTTGAGGATGTAAATTTAAACTAAATATTTAAAAATTTGCAGTTATCAACCTTTTTTTGCTACATAATTCCATAAAGCTTACTTCATATATCCGATGATACGTCCAATTATTGACTGGTGATGTAGTTTACTAAGAATGAAAAATCAGGCTCATAAATTTTCTATTAACTATTAACTCCTAACCTTAACCCCTTTAATTATGTGGTTATGCCCGAATGATTCTTAATACACACTTTATTTTATTATGAATTAAATCTCTGTTCATGCTATATTAAGAAATCTAAGGGCACAGTTATTGTAAAGTGGTGCCAATTGTATATATTTTAGATGCACCAAAACAAAACAAAAATACTATTCAGGTCAAAATTTCAAGATTTGGCTAATGGATAATCATGATTATTCAGGGCACAAAGTCAAAAAGACTAAAAATCTATAAAAAATTCTAATCAATACTCCAAAAAAAGTAGACCTAAAAGTAAAGTAGTTTTTATCTACCTGTTTTTGTCGAATGCACTTACTTTTAAATTCATTTTTGTTCTCACAATAACCCAGAACTTTGACAAAGTGCCATCCCTACCCACAACTTGTGTTAAAACTTCACAAAACTGCTAAAGCACACGAAAATAATAGTTTTAGGCTTTTGCTCAAACTAACACTCGGAAAGACTTAAATAAATTCTTCATTATTTACCAAAGTTGACAATTATTTTTTCAATAACCCAACAGAAACGACTAGGGAACAACAGGGATGTCAGTCAAACCCTGGTCTATTCACACGATTTAACAACTGCTTTCTGACACCCACAGAACCAGGTGAGAGGAATCATCCCGCATCTATAGAATTAGTTTTGGAGGCAAATTGAAAATGAGCTTTAAAGTCGCGGTGTTGTTTATCTCTCTATTCTTCCGTGGGTTCAGTCATGCACGGAGAGGGTGCTCAGAACTTTCCTAATACACTCAATGAGACTGGGAGGCACTCACTTTGTCACAGCCTTTGTTGGAGGTTTACAGCTTAAACCCATTGGCCTATACACCGGTGACCCCCTTTTCCCCCTCTGCAAAGTTTCTCCCAACATCAAACCTGGGATTATCTTTAGATTTCCTTTTCCGTAAAAAAGAAGTGCTTAAGCCCACAGCTGTGAGCCCTGACACACAAAGAGGAGGAGGAGAGACAAGTCAGAGCGTCTTATGACTGGGTTATTGCCTGTGTCAGAACCTTTCTCTCCACATGCTAATTAGCAATAACTCTGTGCACCACCTCCACACGGCCACACCCCTTTTCAGCCATGTTTAGCTACTTCCTGCTTTCCCCTCCTCTCTCCACTCACTCCAGGCTGTCCGTCTCTGAGGGGAAGCCAGATCTGTCACATCAAGCTCAAAGCCTATTAGCATGCTAATCCACAATAAAAGCCTATGATCTCTCCGGCGATATGTGTCACTTCCTCCTGGTCCGATCACACAAAAGGATGGGCTAATATACACACATACGCACAGCATCCATACAATTACTGTTAGCGTAAGTTTGTGTTGATGACGATGATGGATGAAAAAGAAAGCTGTTCATTACAACACAATATATTGTAGTTATACTCATAATACAAGTGTACAGAGCATTGGCTGCAAAGTCGCTGATTGCAACAAACAACTTGTGTGTAAAGAATATTCATTGGTCAGATACAAATGTTCGTAGGCCCAACAAATAATGGAAAGCCCTGCTCACCTGCTCTTTAGGAGTTTAACCTCCTTCCTTCTGGGCGGTGTATGAGAATGCTCCAGATCAGAACTCAGTGAGCTCGGACGTCCTTTATTTCTGAAGCCATAACCAGGATGAATCCTCTCTTATAGCTTGGATCAGTCGTGGTGAAATGGGGATACATACAGTACCTGTTCTTTTTTGCCTATTTTTAAGGGAATGTATGTCTGCATTGTTGAGCTAAGGTTAAGATGTGATTACTGTACTATTGAATTATTGAAAGTGTATTATTGAATTGTATTGTATGTCTACTGTATGTCTGACACACAATAATTTCCCTCTGGGACAATAATAAAGTTGAATAAAGTTGAATGTTATGGGGATGACACATGCTTGAGTAATCCTGCATTATTAAACTGTCTACATTTCCAAAGCTCAAATGCACTGTTCCACCTTGTGATGTCATGTAGTGGTAGTTTTCAAGTTAATACCTATACCTTTTGCCTACCTTTTGTTCAGCAGA
This sequence comes from Odontamblyopus lacepedii, assembly GCA_034769755.1. NCBI lineage: Eukaryota > Metazoa > Chordata > Actinopteri > Gobiiformes > Gobiidae > Odontamblyopus > Odontamblyopus lacepedii. The sequence continues at coordinate 13,287,529 of CM068354.1, forward strand.
GAGAAGCAATTCCAGGGCTGAAATTACTCAAATGATTCTAGTGAAGGTGTATGGAGTTTAAAAACACTTGGGAGCACTTCCTGTATTACCATATGACGTCACATATTTCAGTTTGAAGAACAGAGCCTAAATATGCAGGTTTTTTGTGTTAAAACATGTGTGAATGAAACAAAACACAACTCCATGTATGTTTTTGGTGAGGAAACAACACTATAACAGATCAGAAAATAGTGTAATATGGATCCTTTAATAAAATCTGTTAAGAAGCCCACATGTCACTGTATAACTGGTTTAAATCACGACAACTATTGCGTTATACATGATCATCCTGGACAAGGCACGTCATATATTCAAATTCATCATCTATTTAGAGCTGCACTGACAAATATGATGGGATCTAATGCATCCCGTCCAGTGGTCAGCGGTTTAAAGGGACTTCTCCCATTTCGCCGAAAGTGCCGTGCATGCCTCGCACACGGGGAGATCAGGGAACATGGCTGCCGCGCTTCGCCTGCCACCATCAATCAGCCTCCAAATGGCTTCTCTGACACTACCACTGCTCATTTTGCAGACTTGCCCTGTGCGGACACCATCTTAAAGAGAGCAGCGCTGAGGAAAAGGGAAAAAGAGGAGAGCATGTTTTGAAGAACAGTGGAGGAAAGAAGGGATAGAATCTACAGCTACAACTATGGCGACAATGTGAAGAGGCGAGTTTATGAAGAGGCTGGACAATACAATATACAGTTCACAATAATCAAATGATAGTTTTCCAATCCAGAAGAAGATTGAGAATGCCTCGGCGTTTTGTAACGGTAAATACTGAGATGTCAAATCAATTCTGAAAAAAGTACAAAAATATGTAATCTAAAAGAATAAAAATATGGCATCTAATTAAAACGTATACAGAGAGACTATCCTCAAAGAATCAGGAAGTGCGCTGCTAGAATCCTAATGTTTGTTAGCATTACAGTGACAGCAAAACTTCACTCTGGCCTCTGAAAGTTGTGAAAGGTACTTAAACACACTGTGAACAGTTGTATTGATCACAGGCTCCAGAAAATGAGCTGTTTGAAACCATATTGCATTTTTTCTTCTTAAAACTTGAAAATTAATGTGTGCATTGTATCACCACATTCTGCCTTACATACACGCAAAACACTCCAAAAGACAATATACTTAATATCTAATTTAAAATATTTTCATATCTATTTCAATATTCTCTTGTTATAGATGATATATATCGCCCCCCTCTAAGCCCAGGTGTTCAAGTCAATATGGTATATTTAAAATGTCTGACACTCTCCCCCCTTTGCCTCTCCTGCCCTTCCTACAACCATCCATATCTATCCTCCTCCTCCCCCACTCAGCCCCTTCCTCCCCTTCCGTGAGCACAGGCCAGAGTCAAATTTACAACAACTGTCAAAGTCGGGGATGACAGATAAATTAATCTTCTCTTCATGAGTTTACATCGTAGGCATCTGGGCTGCTGATCTGGCCCCTAACAAGCGCGGGGTCTCGGCGAGCTGTCTTTTAAAGCTGATGTTTTCATGGCCAGAGATGAATTACCCTGTCACGCGGATCTATTTATACAGCAGTTAGAGGGCGGGGCGTTGGATGCAGGACAGCGTGATTTCATGGGTTAAGGTCCCCTTGAAGCATCTGTTAAATCTGCTTCTGTCATACACGCATCAGCACCACCGCCATTTTGGGAAGGAGCTCGGTTTTGCATTTTCTATGACTTTTCTCTCTCACTGGAGTATGATCTGCTCTCTTTACATTACGGGTGGGTGATATGTCGAAAAAGTCTAGATTACCATTTTGATTTTGTCACGATTCTTGCAGTTAGTATCTTTTTATCTAGCATTTAGAGGTAACTCAAGCTGTGTCCTGGTTCTGAGAGTTCCTGTTTCACTGTGATTGGGTGAACTGAGCTGTCACTCGTTCAGAGCCTCACAGAGACTGACCAATAGGAGGAATGGGTGTTTAAAAGTGTCTGTGTTTGAGCAAAGAGAAAAGCAATGAATCAGGATATGACTCCTATGACTATGATCTCACCAAAATAGTAGATGGTCTCCTGCTCCAATAACAATTCAACTTTTTGAAACTTTTTTTGATGATCCTGTTGTGACAATACCAAAATTTCAAATTCTATTTTGATACTAAGGAATTGACTAAAACTGTTCAGGAAAGCTCAAATTCTGTCCTGATTTTTTGCAACATCAATACTTGCACAAATGAATATCTAGTTTCAATATTTGAGCCAAACTTCTCCTTTGATACAGACCTTGTTTGAGTGAGTACAGCGCTGGCAGAGCAAATGTAAATGTGCATTTATCTTGCCAAAGTCAAGAGTGCAGATGGAGTAAATGCAGTGGACTTTTGGATCATGGCTCCATTATCCTGCTCAAACAAACCCAGGGACTGTGAATGGGAATGAGTCACACAATTTACAAGGGCCCGAACTGACAGACAGGTATATTTGAACAAAGAACCACAGTTTTTGATTTATTACTCACTTCAATGGAAAGATTGGTTTAGTCCCAGTTGTGAAACCCAACCATTTCATCAATAAAGAATGTCTTCATCCAACCATTATCTTGATAGACTTTTTTTAATTACGCAAAATTAAGTCTTGTGAGCTTTAAGCCATGTTAGAATGTTGTTACCTCCTCAAAAACATACTCAGAATCGGGTTTTGTTTCATTCACACATGTCTGAATAATCCTTTTTCATAAGTCTGTCTACAGTCTGTCTCCCCAAAGCTCAAAAATGCTCTATTCCACCTTGTCTTGTCATGAAGCAGTAGTTTTCAATTTAACAGCTTTTACCTTCTGTTTTCGCCTAAAATTATCCAAGTAGTAAAAGTTTAAGGAGTTTGTAGAACTTCCTGTATTACTGCAAGACATCAGAAGATGGGGAAGAGTATTTTCTGCTTGAGCGAAGTAACTATGCAGGATTTGTGTGTTAAACATGTGTGAGTGAAACAAACCCCGCCTCTGGGTATTTGACTATAACATGAATATGGGCCCTTTAAAGGTTTATTTATGCCAGGGCTCTTCTATGTTTATTCAAAAGGCACTTTAGCTGTACTCCTTTAGTCAATGGGACTTTTGTTTTATCAGTCGATTCATTATTGTATTAGGATTATAAGCATTCATCTGCACAACAGCAGAGAGAAGAATGCAAGGAATGAGTTAGCTGGAGTTTTGGGAGTGACCGGACAGTTGAATCTGTGTTTTCACGTGAAGATGTCGTTTACTACTACTTTGCTGTAGTGTGTACATAGTTGTTTTTGTGCAGATCCTAACAAAATTGAGAACTTTTGCCAGTGCCGTGCCCCCCTTTATTCAATTACTTAATGCACAGGACATGTACTTCATTAACCAAGAATTTCTTCATGGTAAATGGCAACTTTGATTCTATCTTTCAACATTATAAAAAAGCACACTATGTTAGTTTGACAGCATGTATGTGTGAGTGGTTTCTAGAGTTAGACTTGTGTCTGATAGCCCTGATGATCTCTCCCTCCCTCCCTCTCTCCCCTTCACTCTCTCTCCAACTCCCCTTCTCTCATTCATCTTAAAATGGATTGCTCTGTCACCTGGACTAACACTTTACTGAGAGCAGCCATCAATAGTTTTTGTCAAAAACTGCAGGCTGTGCCAGACGAGTCATCAATCACCATTTACATAAAACAAAGAGCGCTGTATGAGAGGCAGAGTGAGAGGCAGGTCTGCTCCAGATAAAAGCCTCGCAGGTCCACAGAGACTGAGCGTGCACAGGCCTACATGTGCTGTCAATCTGAAACCAATAGCAAACACCCAGCACTGAATCAATGGACTGTCACAAAGGCATTTTGAAACTGTACAGTAGGTTGGAAGTCTAAAAGGACAAAAGTAAAAATGTTTAGAAATATGTTTGAACAAAGTTAAACTAATAAAAAAGATGTAACGTAGCATTATTCCTCTTGCATCTGCACTGTGTCAGAGTCTAACACTGTTTAGACAAGTTCACAAGTCAGAGATATGACTCTAGTCCTGATATGAAACACACGCCTTGGAGGCATGGTTAATGTATGCACATATCCTGACAGCTCAAAGAAAGCAAGACTTCATTGGATTTATTTAACACAGGAAATATGCTAATGCTCCTTATAATTGTTCCTTCCCAAATCCATATTTTTCAGACTAATACACAAAAATGCCACCAATTCAGAAATAATATATTCAGGAGATAGAGTTTCTTATTTGGGAAATAATGTATTGCATAAGGACTAAAAGCGAATTCAGAAGAAACTAACAAGATTTGCTCTCACCTAAGGTTTAACTGAGGCACATACAGTCCATGTGTATGTGCGTGCTACCTCCACATGCACGCACACATAAAGAATTCAATTTGGGAACCATCATTGGAGCGCAGAGGAGAACTGGAAAGTCATATTGCTATAATGCTGCGATTATCAATCATCCTGACACTTTATTGGCTTTATCACTGTACATACCATTAAAATGATGTCTGGCCCAGATTGTCAGGGGGCAAACATTACACAGGCCAGGATTAAAATGCACATCCAAACACCTTCACTCTGCAGCTGAGATTGCACAGGCCTATAGGCAGTGACTGGGGATGTGCTGTCAGAGCAGACATGGCGTCAACAAGGAGCCGGGCTGACGAGAACAACGATAATGTCACATTCAGGAAATGCACAGCCTTTCCTCAGTTTATCACACAGCCGAGTCAGTCAAGGCTTGAAAAGAGTGATAACAAATGAGAGGAAGAAACATCTATTAATCTCCCCTCACACTTCTAATCAGACATCATTGGCCAACTCTGTACTGCAAAGACACACTGTGAGCTGAGCACTCCTGAAGAAGCATAGTATCAACACATGGTGCACATTTGGTGGCAGAATAAGTAAGGAAAGCAAATATCCATATTTCAAGGAATTTAGACAGTTACAAGCTTGTTAATGGGCATTTAAGTGCTAGTGCTGCTGCCAAGCTGGCACACAGAGGCATAAAGCACAGAAATGTCTCTCTGGAAACCTTTAATCAACAGCATGTAAGGAAAACAGACAACAACTAAGTTTTACAAATTCCTTATTTTAAAGGTGTACTATGTAACTTTTTGGTTGGCATCTGCCACCTGCTTGTTTCTATGGATATGTCATTGTTCTGCTTCGAATGTTTCACAATATGACTTTAAACAGATCTGTCTTACATGTACTTAATTACAGGTGGTTTTATTGGTCAAAATACCAAGAAAAACAGGCATTCTGACTCTGAGCGGGGTCGCCCCTCCACAGATCTGATCAGTAACTTGGACTGGTTTGGTCTCCATGACAATAGAAAGGGTTAATGCCATACTATGAAACATTTCAGACAATGCTATAACATGTTCATGAAAAAAAGCAGGTCACGGACCCTCCACCAGAATTTCTAAACGTGATGAATTCAAAGTAAACAAACACAGTGGTACAAACTAAAACTTGCCGTAAGTTTTTGACAAGGAAACAACATTTTAACATAGAATATCAGAAAATAGTGTGATATACCCTGTAATACTGAACTACAGAAGTGCCTCCCTGATTGACCCAGTCTCATGTGAAATGAGTAGAAGATAATGAAGTCATAGTTTGGTAAAGTCATACTCATGTGCCAGACTTCTAATGAAGTGTCACAGGAGAGGCCCGTGTCAGTGGTGTGACTGTGGCAGACAGCAGTCCTTCTCCACTCTCTGAAGCCTGTCACAAAGGGCCTGGGACAGCACTGTTCTCATTAATCTCCCAATACAGAAAATGAATAGGCTCAGTGGGCTTGACATTTTTGTTCTCTCATAAGGCGAAACACAGAGGAGCTCCGAATGAATCTCCACACATTATGAAAGCTATTATCTTCAGCTGCCAGTCTGAGTGAGAGCGAAGAGGGAGCGGGTAATCCAAAACTAATGGGCAGAATGAGAGGTGCAAAGAAGTAGGGGACTGGGTCACGTCACAGCGCCTCTGCCTCTCTGCTTCAATTACTGACAGACACTCCCCAATATGGCACCGGACTGAAAAATGAGAAATATTCACATTTTTGATTGAATGGTATTAACTTCTGACTAGGTAAAAGAAAATTGGAGGTGGCTTCGGTTTTGACAATGTATTAAATCTGACAGAATATTAAACTGATCACAAGACACAGACTGTCTGGATTATGGCATGGACAAAATTAAATATTCTTGTTGTGTGTCATGAAAAAAAAAGATTTATTACCAAAAGTAGGTGAAGTGACACTTTGGAAATAACTCTTCCAAAACATTCCACTCATAAAATCATTAGTCATTCAGTCAGTTTTTGAATGAGCCGTGTCAAACTCCAGGATGTGATGGCTTTGACAGAGTAGTTTATCTGTAGCCTGTCATAGGAGACAAAATCCCTTTAAATCCATCCATCAACACAGGTCATTACAAGGTCGCCACACTATACACCAGGGCTGGGTATCAGATGACATCATAACATACAGGTCTATTTTTTTTTAACACATTTTATTAAGTTATTTTTTCATGCTGACTTAAAGTGTGAAAACAAAAATTAATAAGATACATATTTTTAAAAAAAACACACCCACACACTCTTCCATTCATCCCCACTCACCCACACACATCCAGTGTGCAAAGTACACTACTGCTAGCAGGGCTATAGTATTTTTGAAGGACTTGTTTATACAATACACATGATATATTCACTGTTCTGACAATTAAATTTCATATTAACTTTGCACAAATAGTGTCTTAACAAAGAAATATTGCTGCTAAAATGTACTGTATGTAACAGATCACAGAGTAGGCCTATTATGTGCAATATAATGATTATCGCATGTATCGCCATATCATAATAATATCATATCATGAGCCATGTATCATATCAAATCATGAAGGACCATGCAGTCCTAGTTGTAATATAGTGAGTTCAAGGGTCTAGAGCAGTGGTTCTTAACCTGGGTTCGATCGAACCCCAGGGGTTTGGTGAGTCAATCTCAGGGGTTCGGCAGGGGTCAGGACACACATCCAACTCATATGATTGCTGATGACACGCCCCGTTTGGCTGCTATTGGCTGCAGAAAATTTTGTGCCTGCAATAGTCTTGTGATACCTCAATAGTTGGTCGTGATGGTACGTCGTGTAATTTCTTTCTTCATATTTTCCCTTCATACTAACTATGTCGAGCAAAAAAAGAAAGGGGTCAGACGAATATGTGCAATATGGATTCACATGTGTGCACCAATAAAATATATATATACCTATGCTTTGAATTTGAAAAAAACATATTTTATTTTCCATTTAAGAAGGGTTCAGTGAATGCGCATATGAAACTAGTGGGGTTCAGTACCTCCAACAAGGTTAAGAACCACTGGCCTAGAGAGTTATCCAAATGACATTACCATATAATCAATGTGGACAACTGGCTGCTTCTCCCCATCTGAGAGTGGTTGGACATAATCTAGAAGCTGAAAACCACCAATACACTCATTAAAACTTAAGTTGGTCCAAAACTCTACTTCTTGCCTAAGCCATTGCCTTTGCTGTATGCATCCTCACCATGCATAAACCCAAACTTGCATCACCCTTACCCCACGAGGGCTTTGGCGATACCAGGCCTTTTTTGGCTTCCGGATATTCTTTTCAATTCTGGGTACCTCAAGCATCCTGCACTGACTCTCCCACTTCAAAACAGCGAGCTCATAAAATAATCAGGAGGTCTGTCTGACATGTGTCCCCGTGCCCTGATGGCATGCCAACACCAAAGACCAACATTGATTTTCTGTAACGCGGGTGCGGATTACCCCTCTGCAGGGATTAGCTGCCTGTGCAGGGCCTCGGGGTTCGCTATAAAACTAATAATTAATTTAAACAGTCAGCCCTATGGAAGGATACGCTCACTCCAGCATCGCAGCATGGATGGGGTGTGCTGATTGACGGCCTGTCTGGACCGCCATAAAACAGGGGCTGTGTGGTTGTGTCTGTCACCAATCTAAACTCCATGTATTCAAATATGAGGGCATTTTGAAAGTAACACTAAACTTACACAAAAATAAGACTTTTATGAACTACTTTGTTATTTTTTGACCCATTAGTTTTATTACACAACATGACATGGGGTGGGTTGATAGATTGCCAAAAGATTGCAAATATTAATTGGTAATGTGGCGTCCATGAATTCAGTATAACAGAAACCAATTTTACCTTTTTATCCAAATATTCTGCATCTTTCAAATAAGGACAATACATCATCGCACCATGTGGTTAGCTTTGGAAATATTTCTAGGGTGGTTCCTCTACATACAATAGTTGTGTTGAGTTGTGTCTAATTATTTCACATTACAACACTGATACTTGGATCTGAGAGTGACACAGGCTTATCCCACAATATGATTTGTGTTTACTAGAACAGAATAATAAAAACATCTCACCTTCCTCATTGCAGTGTCCGCACAGCCCTCCTTCGTCTCTGTGCCAGATCAGGCTGCCATAGGCTGAGAAGGTGCAGGGTTTGTGCTAGTGTTGGCAGGCTTTGATCTGACTGACACTCAAACGGCCCTCAGATCACTGTCTGCAGACCCGGCTGGGCCTCTCCGCCTCTATACACACACTCTGCCCGGGGAGGATAGCCTGCCCTCCTACCATCTCCCACTCCTCTCCTCTCTCCCTTCTTCTTCCTCCTCCTGCTCACTCTCTTCCTCTGCTGTTTGGTGTTTTCAAACATCTGAGCTCAGACGTGTAGTGAGCTTTGGAGCACCCAAGGGCCCCGCGATCCAGACAGTGGAGCAAATAAAGCAAACTCCAATGTGCCCCCAGTACAAACATGCTCTAACCATTATCACGGGGGAGCTGCTCTTAAACATCACCAAACGCATGGACAGTCAAAGAACCTCACAACACTTCACTCTGTTGTTCAGATAATCACCAAGGCTAGGCTAACATGTAACTAGCAATGGACTTGACTGGCGTGAGATCTTAGGAGGACACCCAGTTATGCAGATAGTGTGGTTTCTTAAAGTCTTTGAGCTCAAACATGTCAGGAGCACAGACATGAATCACACTGTCACTGTTTCGTATCTCTATATGTCCCTGGGTGCAAAGTGAGGCAACAGCGTGTGATGTGTTGCAGCCTGCCGGACCATTAAAGCACATTTCCATTCTGATGGATGTCAGATGTAGACTTAAAAACACAATACGTAATTCATTTCTCAACTACAGATCTCAAAAGTCTCTCCAAGTGTTTTGCTAACGATACATGCAAACTTAGGGGTGCATTGTGTAACTTTTCTGGTGAAGAGTCAGGAGAATTAGACCTTTCTATCATCATGGAGACCAAACCAAATCAAGTTACAGGTCAGATTTGTATAGAGGCAACCCCGCTCACAGTCAGAATGCCTGGTTTTATAGGCATTTTTGAGCTATAAAACCACCTGCAACTGAATAAATGTAAGGTAGAGCTGTGTATGTGTCATACAGCAGCATACAATTCCAGGCAGAGCAATAACATATCCATAGAAAAAACAAGAAGGTGAAAGCCCCCAACCAAAATGTTACATAGTGCATTTAAATTGCAATATTGAGCTAAAACAACTTCATAATTAGAAAAATAAAATGTATCCACTGACTTCCAGTCTAAAATTGCGGTGCTGATTTCTGCCTGCCCATTTACGGTACAGTAAATGTCAACACAACAAAGCACACACCATCAGACTATGCTGACAGCCCAATGAATAAATATAGTTTACAGTAGTGAGCAGTGAAAACAGTGGATTTTAAAAGCAATGGGGTCTTGAAAACATATAAGGATCACTCTATATACAAACAATTGTAACATGGTTAAAAGCTCTTTAATGCAGATTTTGATTAACATGTCTCCTTTAAAGCCTGTTTATGGTGTATGTTATAATGTTGTTTCCTCATCCAAAACATACCTGAAGCTGTGTTTTGTTTCATTCACACATGTTTAACATTTGAGAACCCCCTCAAATATGAGATCGCGAAAAATTTCAAAATACAAACCCTGCATATTGAGGAACATTGTGGAACAGAGCATTTTGAGCTTTGGAGATCAACACTGACTAATAAAGCAGGATTACTTGTACATTTGTGAATAAAATAAAACACAAGTCCAGGTATGTTTTTGATGAGGAAACAACATTCTAACATAGTCATGTTAGCTCACAAGAGACAATTTTGTGTATGATAGGCTCTTTAAATGAAAAAGAAAATCCACAGTAAGTAAAATCCAAAAGTGATGAAAGGACAAAGGCCCAGCTTCCTGTGCAGACCGGATCAGTTTCACAATGTGAGACAGAGTGAGTGAAAACTGTGAGACGTGAGTATATGTTTATCTCAAATGCAAACAGGAAATGAGATACAAGCGTGAGGAGAATGTGCCACAGCTGTCCAGCTCAGAAGATGGTCTGGGCACTTCAGCGCCGAACAAAAACACAGACAAACTACAGCTTCCACTTTGTACATTATACAGAAGTGATAGTTGGGATTAAACTGGGATCATATTACTGAAATACATACAAACTGGCCCCACTAGCTTTTAAGTCCCAAAAAATCTATAGGCTTGGAGTTGTTGATCCCAAAACTGTAGTGCAAAGAATTTAATAAACAAAATGAAAATATGAACTGATACCAAAATGTACCAATTTCAGTAGGCGAAATCTGATGCAAAAGGGAACTCCACTATATAAAAGCTGGAACAATATATTTTGGGGCTTAATATGTGTCGTGTCGTTCCACTAGGGAGAAAATTCTACCAATTTTAAATGTAATATGGTATGATTTGAGCTGTAGAGGTTTGAATAAATAACTTCTGCAGCCAGTTATTGATTAATTCTGCCATTTATTTGTTAGAGCTCAGACTTTTTATGATACTGAATATTAAAAAATAGATTTACTGGGATTATCTTGCTTTGTATCATAAAGTAGTTTCAAAGTTAATATCATTTATCACAATATTCCTGTGTACAAATGTATTCCTGCCTGTCGCCATCAAACTGTTGAACGCTGCACTTTAACTCACAAACTACTCAATCCTTTCATCCTATTCCCTGATCACACATGTATATATTCAATAGATGTCAATGATGTAAATAATTTCCCAGAGAGAGCTATTTTATCTTTTATCTTATTGTATTTAGCTTATTTTGTAACTTGTCTGATATGCATGCTCTTGGTCGGTTGCATCTGTAACAAAGAAAATTTCCCCTCGGGGATGAATAAAAGTAATTCTGATCTGATCTGATTCTGATCTATTGTGATTACTTTTTTATTGTGACAGGTTAAGGTATTCCATGTATATACGAACCCTTTACCAATATTCTGAAGCGATAACTAACCCAGTGTTTTTCTGGATCGCACCCAATATATAAATAGCCTATATTAGATTCTACAATAATATCTGGTCCCCACACATGGATACAAAAACAATTCTAGCGATCATTATGGAGCAAATATTTTGACTCAAATGTATTTGAAAGGATTTATTATTTCCCTCACATTATTTATTATGAAGTCCTTAAACCCCAGAGCACAGCTAACTGCAATCATCTCTGAACTCTGGCACCCGTACACTGGGATCTGTCTTCACTTTTCACCCTTGGGTCCTTTAGGAAAGACTGGGTGATTGAAAGCCATGAAGCAACCAAAACTGCCTAGACTGTACCAGAAGACGTTCCTTTGTTCCTCGTCCAAAACAGACTCCAAAACCTTTTTTTTTTTTTCTATCTGGGACTGCGCCAAGGGAAGTAGAAGTATAGCTGCCCCTCTGCTCGCTTTCTCCTCTTAATATGTTCCATGCCTTCCAGTTGCTTACATCATCAATCTGCGAGATGGGCTGAACATAAACACAGCCTGAATTATGGACTAAGAGAGACACAGGTTGTAGCTCAAACATAAGTTGGCGTTGTCGTTGCGTTTTTTCCCCCGTAAAGCGCTCACATGGACAGATTCTAATCGCTGGCGAGGTTCCTAAATGACTTTGCATGTGTTGCCGGTTTCAAAGTCGAGAAGAAGAATCCAAAATGTTCTCCTGTCATCAGCTTCGAGTAGCAGCCTTGTTATTGACAGCTAAACGCCAGAGCTAATCATCCTCCTTTTAATGTTCACTTAAAAATGCACACCCTCGTGTCAAAACCAGAGCACATATTAACTCTCCCCAAATGGTCTACTTACTAAACATGTCACTGATAAATTATACATCTGACTCCTTCCTCTCGTATTTACACGGGTTTTCGGCAGAATTTGTGTTTTAGCCCTAAAGTATTTAACAAGTGTTTAAATATGCACAAGAGTCAACATCATAGCTGTACAGTAAGATGTTTACGCAATATCAAAAGACTTTGATATGCCCATCAAAATGAGTAAGACATACAGGCGGTTTGTTTTTCCATCGCAAAAACTGAAAATGCACTGTGTCCACTTGGGCCCCATCAGGTCCAATCATAAAGATCCATCACCGGCACTGCACTCTGCTAAAACGCTAAGGAAACATATTGTAGATTTTAAGACCCTTTTTATTCAGCCAGACTGTGTACTAAAACTAATTGGATTTCTGTCAATGGAAAATATATATCCCTGGGACTGCTTTGAACTCAATAGCTTTGACTATCCGACTGTGCATGAGGGAGTGGGACCTTGCCACATGCCAAGCACCGGGGAGGAAAATTAAATCGGTGGTCAACATAAAATATTAAAATAGCAAAGTATTGAATTTTTTGAAAAATGATGTCAGGGCTGCTCATTATGACCGGCAAGGCAGTGAATTAAGCTATACTTAGTGGGTGATAATTGAAATCATAGCTGTAGTCATTACTACTGACAACTTTCTAAATAATACCTCATAAATCCCCACTTTTAAGCAGGTCAGTGCCACAGCTGTTGAAAAATAGAAAGTAGGAAAACAAAATGTCTTTTCCTTTCCTCCCTCACCCCTCTTCTGCCCCTTCTCGTCTCTCTTCTCCTCTCACTCACTTTCTCTGGGAGCCAATAAAATGTCAGCTTTTATTCTCCTCCTCCAACGCGCTGGCTACATGTCAGCAGGACCTTCTAAAGCTCTGCCACTGCCAGCTGAAGGCCTGTAAATCTCTGTGTCAGAGGCACGCCATCCATCTCGGGATATACAATAAAAAATGTGACGCAGTCATAAAAGGAATGGCAACACTGGCCAGTATATATAATGTGAACAAAAGGAACATAAAGATGTTCCATTCACAAAGCAAGGCCATGAGATGGCCCAGGACAGAGGAAGAGAGCAGACTGAGGAATGTCCCCAGTTCCAACAGATTATTCTTCTCCCAGCACTGAGCTTTTGTTGTGTTTTACACAGATACTAACTTATGGTCCATATTTCAGCCAAGGAGAGGTACTATAAGTTCAAGGTTCACTGAAAGCCTGTCCAGCTGCCTAGAGGTGTTGTCTATTTTAAACAGTGTTTTACAATTTGGAGATCAGGGTCACAAGCCATAGGGGATGCACCAGGAAGGGCATCCAGAATATCTGAAATCTCAATGTAATTTGATAATAAATCTGATCAAAGACAGATACTTTAGTGTCCAAATGGGAAAGAATAGTGAAAATACAGCATAGAACGAATTAGAACAGTACTTCACGGTGAAAACAAATCCCAGGAAAATTTAAGAGGACCAACAAACTATCAACAACCCCCATATGTATTTGCTCTTTTCTGTGGTCTGAACCAATTCAGGAAAATGAAACTCTGCATCCCTAATGTATTTAAGACAGATGAGCTTAGTCCTACATCTAAACAAGCCTGATAGATAGGATATGGGATTTCCTAAACATAATGCCTAGACCATTACCACACACACAGACACACACACACACACACCTTTAGGCCAAGTTAAGTGATTTGAGGACTTCATAGTGGCAGTGTTTTAGCTCTCCTCTCCTGCTAACTGACACTTTATCTGCATACCGCATCTCAGCAGATTGAACACTTAGGCGAGACAATGACAGGCTCTCTTCCTGTTGTCACTTCTCATTCTGGACCCCGTCTGAGCGCCTCTTGCTGGGCCCTCCACCCTCACATCAAACACCTCAGCCTCGCACACCGGGGTAGAAAAGGACTACTTGATGTGTGTGACACTCATTTGTCAATTAGCAGGCCCTTTCCTGTGTTGACACGCAGCCACTTGAAAGATAGTGTGGCGCCTGTGACAAATTAAGAAAGACAGATGAGTGAGGTTTGTGCGGCGCCGTAATACTATAATGTTCTTTAGATATGAATATAAAATGACACAGCTGACAGCCCATACAAGGTTTTATTTCATTTCTCGGTGTACCAGGCCTCCGTACTTTGTCTTCTTTGTTCTCTTTTCATCAGACTACTTACATCTCATTTTGACAGCCGGCCGACATTTAGAGCACTTTCCTTTTAAAATGCAAGTTAGCATACTTGATTTGTCATTAAAATGCAAAATGCCTGCCATCACTAACATAGCCCGAGTGCACAGAGACCCTCTCAGATACGCCATGTCATATCTCCACAGCACATACACAAATAAAGGTAGCACTACTGTCTGGAATAATAAAGGCCAGAAACAGTGTAACTGGTCAACTGGAACTGGGACTTACCTTTTACAAGTATATTTAAGAGTAGGGCTGGGAATCCTATGGTAACTCACAGTTAATACATGGTTTATGACACAGGCAACGATGCATGATATAATATTTGACTTTTTTAAATTTAGCGTTAGAATTACCCACACAATTTAAGTGACATTTCCAGAATCGCCAAAACTTTTACCACAATTCTGTTTTTACAATATTAACTGATTTTGTCCCACTCCTATAACAAACCGAGTATACTCTTATATATATAGTATAATATATTTTCATTTAATTTAGTCATTGTTAGCCGACATGACCTCTTCTTCTTCCAAACGCTATTAAGAGATGTGATCTCCAATGCACAAGACAGTCCACTCTTTGGGAAACTCTTTGGGAAATAGAATCATGTTGTCAATAAACAAGTCACAGTAACACCAAAAATGTGCTAGGATGGAAGCTAGCAAACAAATTCCCATGGTTTACTGAAATACTGATTTTATCACAACCATATTAACTATATATTCTTTCATGTCACTATAAATCATAAGATGCCTTAGCTATGCAATCCCACAACGTGTTTACCAAACGCCATGTTGAATCAGAGATAACTATCACTATCACAGAGATAACTATCACTATTCTTGAGCTGTACTTCGTGTTGTGCGAACTCTGCATGTAACAGAGGCTGTCATCCCGACACAGAGGGGAATGGTGTCAACAAAGCACTGGGCCCTTCACTACAGCATGTGCACACCTGAACTCAAACAAAGTGGACTGCGCGTCATGGTCTCCACGGCAACCAGGTCCCTGAGAGCCACACCGAAGGAGCACACGCTGATGAGACAGGCTGACAGTGCTGGGGCCATGACAGGCTGCTAGCATCATTTCATCTTGCCATTATGTGCCCAGCCACTCACTGTTATGCCCACACAAACACAGGCCTACAAAAGCACATCTCATATACAAGAGCGACAGAAGAGCCAATGCCTTCCTTCTCATTGAGACTTGTTTTCACGGCGGTGGATACATGTTGTCATGCTAGCTGACAGAGATGCGCATATTAGCCGCCCTATAACCTGGCCATGTCTTCTTCTTCCAAACAATATCAAGAGCTGTGTGGAGGATGCAGAAGACAGTCCACTCTTTTCGTGAAGATATAGATGTTGGGTGACACCAGAATGAGGTCACGGTGTCAATAAAGAAGTAGGACTAAAAAATAATCATTCCTGGTGGTTGGAGTAAGCATAGTGATTAGAGATCGACTGATGAGGGTTTGTTCATGGTCACTGCTGATACCGATATATTAGAATCTATCAAAATTGATGGCCAATAAGCTCTGCCGGTATTTCATTCATGATCATTTCCCCCAAAAGTGTATGATTTGAAATTACTACTAACATAAATATTGTCCATACTTTTCACTGTTCTGCATAATTAAATATAATAGGGAAAAATAACCTCAAAGACACAACCCTGTTTTACTACTAAACCTGAAAATGGAGCAGTGCAATCACATTTTGTTCAATTCCATTCTCGCACTAAAATGTTAAATGAAGCTCTATATAAGCTCAAGCTACAGAATGATGTATTTCAAGCCTACTGGTCAAAATGGTTGATTTATATATCGACAGAAAGGCCAGACTTTGTATGACGTAGTTATGTCTGTACACCAACCCCCATTGTTTCGTTGTTACTGTTTGGATGCTGTTTATTTTTTAATGCATGCCATTGTACAATAAAAAGTAAATGACAAAAAATAAATGAAGGTCTCTGTGGCAATTGATCAACCCAAGCCAAATATCAGAATATACAGGAGATTTAGCTGATATGCTCACATTGGCTAGCGTAAACATGAATAGCTTATTAAAAATGCCTGCTTTTCATTTCTGACTTATGAAAACTGCAACTGTGCTGAATCTTTGGCCTATACGTTGCATTGTTACGGGGATTGGTGCTGAGGGTTGGATAGCATATAATAAAATAACATGTAGAGCCGCCTATTGAATTTCACAGTTTGACCCAGTGCTGACCTCTCAACACTGTCACATAAGCAGAACCCAGGAGAGGAGTTTATGAGGAGTGAGGGGATGAGTAGTGTGCATGACCAAACTGCCAGGTCACTGTAACGTAAGGACAGATGTGAGGCAGCTTTAGAGCCAAACAAGTGTGGCTAAAGTGCAGGCCTAGCTGTTGATGTAATGTTTTTTCTCACTTGTAAATACAGAAATAAATTACACAAAACTACACAAAATAAAAACTTTGTAAAAAAAAATAATAATAATAAAGATGAATTGTGATATACACAGAGTTACTTCTAAAGTAGACAGTCCATTCTTTATATTCGATTCCTATTCCTGCAATGGGCTGAGGCTTTAGATAACATTATGTATTAGTTTTCATTTATATTACTGCTGTATAAGTAAGAATTCCATTTTTAATCTGTTTATACCATGGTCCCACAAACTCTTTTAAATCTGACCACCTTTTGGTTGTCCATGGATGTTCAAAGCATTAGTTATTTCTGTTTCATTTGACGCTAGTCCCTCCTAAAAGTAGTTTATTTGTTTATGGTGATGCTCACAGCGTAGTGATATAGAACAGTGATTAACTGTTGCGGTTATTCAGAAATAATGCACAGCAGTTAACATTAAAATTCTCACCACGGTGGAAAATATCCCTAGAGCCCTTCTTTTTCAGACTCTAACTAATTCAAGGACCTCTCTTCGCTAACCTCCATAATAATAATAATGATCCTCTGATATAATAAAGTATTTCTAATCTAATGGCAGAATGAGTCAGGTTACATTTTCTAAAAAAAACAAAAAACAAATATTAGATCTGCTTAATGTCAATCTTCAGACAGCATTTGCTTCTCGCTATCCATGTAAGAGATGTATTAAGAAGGATGGAACAGAGCATTTCCCCAGCAGCAAAAGCTCCAATCAATAGCCCACTGACACAACCCCCTAATGATTTAAGCACCCCTTCTTCACTGCACCTCTGCCCACAGATGCCTTTGATGTTTGGTAATGATATCTGACGCGTGAGATTAACTGGAGAGAAAATTAGTAATGAATTAGTAATATCAGACTTATAAATATTTGATTCCTAAACATCAAGTCCTTAATGTGACAGGTTCAAGGGCAAGAAACATAATGGTAGCCTTGATCTTTCGAAAAACCAACATGCTTGCAAGGTCTGTCTCAGTCAGTCTCCATGAAGCTGGAGATGTAACATTTAATAGTCCCAATGCAATCCAACTCGCAAGATCAGTGATGGAAGAAGTGCTCCATTTTACAGATACCAGAGCAAAATAAAGAGCACGTAAAAATATCACATGGAACCATCTAGTTAAATAAAAGTATTAGCGTACCTGTTTAAAAATGTATTGAAAGAGTAAAAAGTAAAAGTATTTTGTGAGTTTGAGATCTAATAAACCTTCAAATGTCTTGATTTTGATGATGATTTGTGCTGAATTTTATTCAACAGAAACAACTGAATCAGTTGGTTTTATGTCCTAGCTGGTTTCATTTGCAAATTTGTGTTTGCTCAAACAACAAATGTGTTACAAATAAACTCTCAGCCATTCCGGCAGGTGTCAAACTATAATAAAAAATACTTTTACTTTTCAGTCCAATACAAAAATGTAGTGGAGTTGAAAGTACAGATACCTAAGTAAAAAGTATCTGCTTTAAAATCTACTAGAGTACAAAAATGTCAAACTTATACTAAGGTACAGTACTTTACACTACAAAAACACTACACCATAAAAACACATTTAACATACTTCAACTGTTTACATTTATACCATAGTCCATACAACTGTACAACTTACAACCCTATGACCTGTCAATCATTATATCATCTTTGCACTGTTTCCCTTCCAACCTCTGAGATATATTTGTATTACTATATTTTTTTACTTGTACAAATACATTTATATAATTATGCCTTTGTTATTTACTTTGAATGTATTCCCACCATTTATATGTTTGCTCTGTGTTATTATAAAATATTGGGATGTGTGAGCTCCTGTGTATAAATGATTTCCCTTGTGGATCAATAAAGTTTGTCTAAGTTTAAGTGGACACCAGATTGACCAGCACTTTTTCTTTCATTTCTCAGTCCAAGATATTGTGGGGTGGGGTTGGTAGAATAAAAATAAGTGTGTCAATGCATTTTTTTTTTTAATCTCTCAATAACAGATCATATTTCAACAATCCATCAGAAATGTGCCAAAACATGCCTGTAAAATGTCTCGGTTAAACTTCAAGTACTGCATAAAAACTGGATGAACGATGAAATTAAATGCAGAAAGTGTAAAAATGTAATGTACCCTTATGAAGATTAAATAACAAGCTTCAGTTTTGTTTTCTTTAGAGACTTAGATTTGGACTATAAACTTTATTGATCCACAAGGGAAATTATTTGAACACAGACGCTCACATATAACAATAATATAACAACAAAGAGCCAAAATATAAAAAAAAAAAGAAAAGTATAAACTTTTTTGGCAACGCTTAAAGGTGCATTGCGCAACTTTTCTGGTGGAGGGTCCATCACCTGCTTGCACCTGCTGCATGGAGATGTTTTTCCTTTGTCTAGAATGTTCCACAGTAGAGATTAAACCTGTCTATCTCAAGGGAGACAACTACGGTCTACATTATAGACCAGATCTGTGGAGAGGCAACCCTACGCACAGTGAGAATGATTGTATTTTTGAGCAATACAATAGATAGATTTGTTTAATGTCATACCATGGAACACTCCAGGTAAAGCAATAACATCTCCATGGATACAAGCAAGTAATGAAAGCTGCGTAATGCACCTTTAAAGAAATCTTGTAAACAATATATTACCCAGTTCTAATTGTATAAGCTTTTGCAACACGTCAAGTATAAATCAGGTAGCTGTGGCCCTCACGTCACCGCCACAGAGCTGCCTGAAGATGACAAATATCAACAAAAACTGCCTGGGTGTCTATAGAGACAGCCTCATGGCCTGACAGTCGTGAAAGGGGCTTCAGAAACAAAAGCACCTTAAAACCATCATGGCTCCCCTTTTACTTGCCAGATCAAGTGTGCAAGTCCTGCTGGTGAAGAGACAGCCCCCTCTGAAGCAGCTGCCATGAGGTGTTCCTTCATGTCCTGACAGGGGAATCTTTTCTTCTATTTGCCCCAAATTAGCATGTCACATTTATCGATCACACCTTTTATCTTGACACAGCGTGGCACCAGACTGGCCCATAAACTTATTCAGCTCTTTCAAGTGCTTGAGACACTTTGACCACCTACAGAACGGGGGCATATTCAATTATACCTATATCTGTCAGATAGTCACCTCAAATTAATATCAAACCACACATCTGCTTTAAATCACTTGAACCAGCAGTGGCACACACAGTCTTTTGGTAATATAATTATGTTCAGAATCTGTATTATTATATAAAATAAAACTGAAGTCAAATTGTAATAATATATGATAATGCATAGACCGTATATATAAATGGACATAGCTAGTATTCACTTTGTGTTGAAAAAACATCACCCCTCTTTCTGTGACCGCTGCTGTCTTCTTGTCATTTTGGTCTTAAAATGTTCATATTAATAATAATAATAATAATAATGCATCAGTTTTATATAGCGCTTTTCAGGACACTCAAAGACGCTTTACAGAGCATTATTCATTCACTCCAGACCCGGTGGTGGTAAACTACTATTGTAGCCACAGCTGCAGACTGACGGAAGTGAGGCTGCCAATCTGCGCCATCGGCCCCTCCGACCACCACCACCATTCACGCACACACCACTTTCATACTAGGCAATGTGGGTGATGTGCCTTGCCTAAGGACACAACGACAGTTTTTGCGACTGGCGCCCCACTGTGGCACCTGGAATTCCCAGTGGTCTCCCATCCAAGTACTAACCAGGCCCGGCCCTGCTGAGCTTCTTAGATCTGACGGGTTCAGGCTTTGACGAGCCGGTATTAACCAGCTCATGATCCTGGTGTTTTTATTTCGCCATTTTGTCTCTATATCCATTTCTAGCAAGCTTGCCTCTGCACAGCTCTAACTGGTAATTAGTTTCCATGGAGATAGATAAGTTTAATGTCATACTGTGGAACACTCCAGCAATAACATGGTGGACCCACCATTTGAAAAGTTACATAGTGCACCTTTAAACAGCATCATTAACAGTTTAACCCTACATTATTTAACTCAGATCTGTTACATGTAAACTGGCGAGCTCCTTACCTGAGTTGGTTGAAGCTCAGGTCCAGCCGCTTCGCGAAGTGTCCGTACGTTTTCCCGATGTACTCTGGAATTTCTCTGCAGTCATTTCCGATGTAGGAAACCTGAGAGAAGGACAAACTACTGAGTATTGCAGTACTATATCACTGTAATAAACATTTAATTATTTCTGCTGGGTTTCAGATGGAATTCTATATAGGCCTGTAGAGTTTTACTGAAAAGGGGACAGGTTTATGCTGTTTTTTTCTTTCTTTTTTATGATGTGATTTTATAAATATATTGGCATGAGCAGTAATGTAAAAGCTCAGGTTCAACTTTTTAAGAAATTTCACGATATGTCTTATAAATAATTTATAATTAGACATAATTATAGACACAAGAATGTGTCATATGTGTACCTCTTTGTGTGACATCATGATGTCACTACAATATAAATCAATGCTATTTGAATAGGTTAAAAGTGAAATGCAACTTTCTATCTTGCTTGAACAAATTGTGCATTGAATTCATAATCCTGTCATCAACATAACGGATAACATGAAGAGTCTGCTATCATAAACCACTGAAGTAGTGGGAGGAACATCTAAACTGAAAGTCATGCGTCAGCGCGTCACATGACATGGTGATGTTAGAAAATACCTTCTATTTGCCGCATTTTATCGTTAAAAACTAAAAACGTCAATGATGTTACGTAGTTGAAACACGCACACATGGTGGCACCTGCTCTAGCATCTTATCGAACTTGTCATAACTTACTTGTGTCCCGCTGAGCGCGATGCTACCTGCCATAAGTCCACTGAAGAATGACAACCCTTACTCGCTCTTCCTCCCGCTCTGGTGTTATGAATCCGACCTTCCACACACGTTTAGCATACAAATGTATGTACTGTTAAAAGTCTATCCCGTATACTTTTTTACAGATGCGTGTTGTAGCTACAGCCTTTACAGTTTCCGCGTGCCGTTTGAGTCAGCTGACCTTCTGTTATGCGGAAGCACGTGGCTATAGCGCTTGTTATTGATAAAGTGCTGCTGACTGTCTCCTGACAGAGAGGAACTTAAGACATGTCCCTTTGAGTTTACGGCGAGATGGTGAATTATATGATAAATATTATATAAAAATGGCAAATTTGGAGAGATTGGCAAACCATGTGACTTGAATTGCTAAATTTAAAAGAATGTCAAAGGCTACTGTGTCCCTTGTGCGTGATTGCCTGATTATTACGCATGAAAACTTTTGTCTCATATTTGCGTTACATCATACTTTAAAAAATAAAAAATAAATAAAAATTTGTATTATTTTTATTTAACAAACTTAAAATATACATTACAATGCTGTTTTTGTTGTTTTATTTTTGCCTCACGGTGTTTTGGGGGTAACTTTTTGCCTGCTTACGTTTGCGCGCGTCTCAGTGTAAATTTCATGAGCGTTAACGTTTCCATGGGCAACGTACGCGCTTTGTGGTACTCCACTTAACAAAAGGCCGCTTATAGGAGCAGAATGTAACCTACTTAAGTATATAGCCTGTAGCCTATTAAAAAAAATACAGTGAATATAAAATATCCAAAAATGTGAAACTTTTATAACAAGGTAAGTAAAATGTACGTAAGTAAATAATCATCAAACTACGGATACTGCAGAGAGAAATAGACAATATTGTTAGATTATCTTAGAATTTACCCATAGTAAAACTTTATCTCTGTTGGAAGTTTCAAAGTTAATTTAATATCATCTTATGAGCACCATTGGTTATCATTTTACTTGTTAAGCTTCCTTTTTGGTCACTAATCAGCCTAATACACGCAAACTATAACATTTAGAATTTTGGGAATAGCTATTTATTATTTTTATAGACTGTTCCCAAATGTCACTGGAAGAAATCTGACTGTATACCTCATTATTTAAGAAGAAGATTACTCATGAACATATGAGTCAATAACTACTCTCAGAAAGTGTTGTAAAGTGTTGAAGTTGTGTGTTGTGTTCCTGACCATGCTGAGCGCTTCCTGGTTGGGTGACGTCAGTAGCTCCTCCCCCTCGCGGAAAGCTCGCTCGCCCTGAGACAGAGGAGAGAGAGAGAGGCGAGCGGGGAAGAGACGGGCGCATGGCTTCAGTCTGCAGTGCTCCTTGCGGTCCTGCACATGCATTCAGTCAAATAGTGAATAAGATTTCATAGGAGCAGAACTTTTTAGCAACACCGTGCTTATGTTTTTACGCGTTAACTGTAACCGTTTGCGTCGGAGTTTTGCTATGCTGTGAAGGTACAGTTGGTACACGGACTTTGCTGTAAACCTGTCCTCCTTCCTGCTTGGACTTTCAGACAGATCTTACTCGTGCATGTGTTTATTATTTTTAAACTAATCTATAGGCTAATCACTTTCTCCTTTTTAATTTAAATTATGGAAGAATATGTCTGAATTTTGTCTGCACATTAAAGTTATAAAGTGATTACAACTTTCGTGAATTGTTAAAATTGTCACAAACGTTATAATAAAAATGTCTTAACAATTCTGCTTGTATTTTTATTTATTTATTTTACTTTCTATGCAGATACTAAATCAGTAATTCAGGGGGAAATTTGGGGATTTCACACCTAGCCTACCCTAACTCAATGAATCCTCTCTCCTGCATATTTTCTCATCACATGTAAATAGTTGTATTTGCATGCAAGGGGTGATTCATAAACATGTCAGGGTTATAAAATATATGACGATATTAAAACTTTCTATTTAAATATCATGAATTATGGTTGCAAAATTGTGTTCCATTTAAGGGGAATGCCGAGTATTTTGGTGTCTGCTGCAGGAGCCCATTCGTCATACGGACAATAAAGAGGGTTTTCGCCTGACAGTGAAAATTTATGGTTGCCCTTCTTTGCCCTAATAACTCACATATTGTGTCACGGACTGACAGGCCTTGCACAAAACAGCAAGCCTGTTATCAATCACACATCTTTGCATATTGTTCCCCTTTTTACTGCCAGACAAAACGGTGAGAGCATTTGGAGGCACAGCGCGCACATTTTGGACTTTTTCTCTTTTTCTTCTCCATTCTTTAGAAATATTGCCAACATAAAAAAATACATTGGGCTCAGAAAAATAAACATCTTTTTTTATCATTTATAAATGTGAGCAAAATTGATCTCAGTGTTAAGACAAAAATATATTAAAACGCATATAGACGAGGTGTTAAATAAAGGCCTGATTATTAATGTCTTCGTGAATTGCAAGTTTACGCACGTAGTTCTACTTACCAAAATGTAAAATCTACTTTATATTTTTGTTTCATTTTATTTGATTTTGCGTGTCAGCTGTCCACTCCAGGTTTTCTTGCTCTCCAACTTGACCTGTCAAACAGATTACCACAGAAAGAGATTAATGGCAGAGGCGGGTTGCAATAATAATCGTTTTGTTTGATGTGACAACTTTGATAGGCGTTGATTTACTTACAAACTGATAGCCTTTTAATTGAGCGCCTCCATCCCGATTGAGATGAAAGGAAAACCGCATTGAAAAGCTGCCCGATTGCCCCGGAGCCTCAATACTGATTAGCCATCTCAGCGGTGAATAGTTCAAGGCATTTTCAACTTCTTTTCTCCGCGGCCTGACACCCCATTCCTCTTCTTTTCTTTTGCCCAGTGCGCTTTGCTGGCTCCTAAAGGAAATAAATCATTTTCATTGTATGTAAATAAAATCGAAGCGACATGGATATAAAATGTCTGGAGTTCTTTTTGTTCGGGGCTTTGTTGTTCTTGTTTTAGGTGACAGTGTCCCCGAGGCATGTGACACGTTTGGACAGACGCGTTTAGGGAAAATGGACATGGTTCTGTTTGGAGTGACTGTCTTATTACGCACTTTCCCCGTGATTTTAATTGTAATATAATATATAATATATATGTATATGGTCCTATCTTAAATTAATAGCTTGTTTATAAAGACATATTTGCTTAGTTAAGCGTTTCTTTCAAGTCTCCGCTTCACCCGAGGCTCTTTCCTAACGGGATAATAAGCAGACTAGAGCAAGTATTTGAGCACCTTTTAGCACTTAACATGTGAGCGCCACTGTCTGCAAGTTATTAAAGTTTCATCATGTGTCCCGTCACCTCCAGGTGCTCTATGAAGAGATCAAATCTAGAACAGGCGTTGCTGCCAAAACTCTTGTGTCTATAGGGAATTGCCTTCGTATTGTTTCAATGCAGTAGCCTATCTTTTGTCCATCCACCTCCAAATTAAATGTGAACTCGGAAGATTTCTTCCTTAAAACTTTGTGTCTCCTGCTGAACCTTTCTTCGCATTTGTTCTCTTCTCACAGTCACACTGGCATGTAATCAGCTACAATGGCTGACATAAATCAAGCCACGGATTGACAGCGTCTGACAAATAACTGATTGATTGCGGTGGAGCAGAATTGACACTTGACGGAGGGGTGGAGACAGAAATAGAAGGGCGGTGTATATTATACTGAAAACATGTGACATTCACATCCCTCCATCACTACATTGGTCTATTCCTGTCAACGCTTGTCTGTTTAGGGAATTCAAGCCCAAGTGGTTGGTCTTATGTTTGCCGATGCAGAAAAAGTACCACATCTTGGTCGTGCGTAAATGCGCACGAACGGGGCGCTAGTCTCTCTAGTCGAAAACATAGTAAGATTGAACAAAACAACTGAACATGAATGCTTTTTTTTATTTGAATATATGTGCTACTATTGCCCATTTGCAGAACAGTGCAAGCATAAACAATATCTTTTAGTTTTGATGTGTTCTTCTCGCACCCATAATTGGAAGAATAGCTAAAATGTATCTGAGCAAATCAAGTAAATACAGTGTTTCTTCGTCGTTAACACAAGAGTGAAAGGCTCCATAAGTCATTGAGGACTAGGACGCCCGACCTCCACTTTTAAAAGTGTGAGCGTTCCCAGCAACCAACGTATTTGCCCATATCTCCTCCCCCGAGCTGTCAAAATAGAGGCGCTTACAAAGAGGAGAACGTCACATCCCCTTGACCCTCCAATCACCTCAGGGTCCCATTTGATTGGAAGGCGGCAAAGGCTTTAATCTCGGACTAATTCAGCTGCTTTTGAAGTGAACATTTCGCGCAGTTCGGTCTTCGGGAGTACAGAGTGAGGAGCTACAGACAGACGCACACGCGGAACAGCGCTCATGGTGCAGACGCAGCCTCGGATCTGCGATAGCCTCGCACGGTCTCCCAGTAGCAGCGTCTCACTCCTTCACCACTAGGATTTACTTGTTTTCCTACGTTTTCGACCCTTTTTGCCCGAGAGAGAAGCTTGATGCATTTTGGCTTACTAGATGAATCTGACAAAAGCGTCGCCGTTTAATTTCCTGACTAGTGGGACATGAGCACATCGCCATCGGCGTCTATTCTGAAAAATAGCGATATTTGTGTAGCCTGGGAAAGGAGCAGTTCACGGAATAGCAGCTCGGCGAGCACCAAGCCCTTTCTCCACTCCGTACCTCCGTCTGATCCACTACGGCAAGCTAACAGACTTCCCATCAAGGTTTTGAAAATGCTTACCGCACGCTCGGGACACATTTTGCACCCGGAGTATCTGCAGCCTTTGCCTTCTACCCCTGTCAGTCCCATCGAGGTACAGTATCAATTTATTGCAACTTTTTTGCTTTATCTAGGCTTGGTGATATAGCCATTTCCTATACATTTTAAGAGAAATTAAATTCTATATACCCTCTGAGGTGGTCTGTGTTTTAAATATCTGACTGATAATATGTGCGTAAAAGTAGTTTGCCAGTATAACTATTATTTTGATTTTATGGTTTTGGCGTGCGTAAACAAGGAAATGTCGAGAGCGTATGGTTTACTTAAATGTCACACCAAAAGATCAATGTGCCCATAACTGCTATATGCGAAAGTGACCGTTTTTATTATTATTTCTTTTACAGTTAGATGCCAAGAAAAGTCCGCTGGCACTTCTGGCGCAGACATGCTCTCAGATCGGCAAACCGGACCCACCGCCTTCTTCCAAACTATCTTCCGTGACGCCAAATGGATCTAGTGAGAAGGAATCTAAATCTGGCCCTTTGAAACTCAGCGACATCGGTGTGGATGACAAATCTAGTTTCAAACCATACTCTAAGCCTTCCGACAAGAAGGACTCGTCCTCTGGTGTCTCAGGAGGAGAGAAGTCTGGTTTCCGAGTGCCGAGCGCCACCTGCCAGCCGTTTACGCCGCGGACAGGCAGCCCCAACTCCAGCACTTCAGCCTCCCCTATGCCGACAGAGGGAAAGTGCGGGGAGCGGGAGGACAAGAAAGAGGGAGATTCTAATAAAAACGGCACTACGGACAGCTCTGGCACCACGAGCCACAGTCGGATAAGCGTGAGTTGTGGTGGAATAAATGTAGAGGTGAACCAGCACCAGGAGACGACGCCAGGCTCTAAAAACACGTCCTCCTCGGAGTCCTCTTCTGTAACTTCTGTTTCCTCTGCGTCTGTACTCGGTTCAGGACTTGTAGCCCCAGTTTCTCCGTACAAACCCGGACAGACAGTTTTCCCCTTGCCTCCTGCTGGCATGACATATCCGGGGAGTCTGGCTGGGGCCTATGCAGGCTATCCTCAGCACTTTCTGCCGCACGGTGGTAGTCTGGTGAACGCGCAGCTAGCCAGCTCCCTGGGCTGCAGCAAGGCCGGCTCTAGCCCTCTGGCCGGGGCCTCCCCACCCTCCATCATGTCGGCCAGCCTGTGCAGAGACCCTTACTGCCTTAGCTATCACTGTGCCAGTCACTTGGCGGGCGCAGCTGGGGCATCGTGCACACACGACTCGGCAGCTGCAGCAGCAGCGAACGCCCTCAAGTCCAGTTATCCTCTCATGTACCCCACGCACCCCATCCACGGCGTCCACTCCTCTGCGCCCTCTTTTAGCGGACACCCCCTGTATCCATATGGCTTCATGCTGCCCAATGACCCCCTCCCTCACGTATGTAACTGGGTTTCAGCTAACGGACCGTGTGACAAGCGCTTTTCCAGCTCCGAGGAGCTGCTGAGCCACCTACGGACTCACACTGCTTTCACCGGGGCCGACAAGCTTATGTCTGGTTATCCCGGCTCCTCGTCCTTGGCCAGTGCTGCTGCAGCGGCCATGGCCTGTCACATGCACATGCCTCCCTCTGGGGCCCCTGGGAGCCCCGGGACTCTGGCTCTGAGGAGCCCGCACCACGCGCTAGGACTGAGCAGCCGATATCACCCCTACTCCAAAAGTCCCCTGCCCACCCCCGGTGCCCCCGTACCCGTGCCCGCAGCCACTGGTCCCTACTATTCCCCATATGCACTGTACGGCCAGAGACTGACCACAGCGTCTGCGCTGGGATACCAGTGAGACACAAAGTTTATATAAGATGCAAATATAAAAACGTTTCTATGAACTGCGCTAAACAGGGCAGGATCCGTGGACTTCGTGTATTTATTTATATGTCGGTTTAAAGTAAGCAAGAATAGCTGCAAACGGATCAAGCAATTCAAAGTGCATTATGTTGAGCTGAACTCTATGGTAAAGTCAAACACACACGTTAGACACTAATTCAAATAGGGTCATCATTTCGATGTTCATTTGAGATTGCTATGATTGTATTTGTTCTTATTTAATGTCTCATGGAAAAGAAAATAATTTACATGCATGTTTGTTTCTTAAAATTCAAATTGTCCACATTTTAAATTGCCGTTATTTTTCAGATGTAGGCTAAACCTTGGAAAGAGAATTGGTATTTTTTTGTATGTATTCTGGAAAAATAACAAACGATTCTGTTCCATACTCCAGTGTGCCTCATTTTCTCACGTGTATACATTATTCACCCAAACTATATTTTTAAAATTATTCAGCACTTACAACTATGAATTGGCCTTTTGAATTAATTAGTTTGTGTAAAACTAATTTCAGGTCCATAAAGGCTTGGTTTTCCTCATCTAAAATGTGCCAAAGAATGAAACCCTGTTTGTATTTTAGAGCTCACGTGTTTCGTGATGAATTATTGTTTAAAACCATCCATGGTTTGAGTGTAGTGCGCTCTAGCACGCGCAGTTAATATTATTGACTTTAAAATGGCGTTATGTCAGCTGTGGTTATTTTGCGCAAATTTGGACAAAGGCGTTTTCAGCTATTCATCTGTGTTTGGTAACTTCCTCAGTGCGAAAATGCCCAAATGCAAATAGAGAATATAATGTTTTGTTAAAGGGTAAATAAATTATGAGGACAAATGTGAATTGATAAAAAATAAAATAAAAATAATGTATCAAACAGTCTGGCCTTGAATACAGTACATAATGTCTACTGTTATTATAATTTTACTGCATTTCTAAATATTCACATTTCATGACTTACGCTCCTCACAGCCGGCACGTATTATTTTTTTTAAATTAAATTGTTAGTCATAGTCAACTTTAAAAATATTAATAATGTACACATTTAGGGCCTGCATTTAAGTCCTTTTAATGCGTAAATCGGTCATGTGTTGGAACGTTTGAGCAGGGACAGGGGCACACACACACACACAGACACACACCCTTAGCCTGTGTGTTATAAGTAGTTAAAAGGCGTTTTCAAAGTTACATTTTATTGTGTTCAATTTTTATTTAAATATCTCAATGCCAACTTGCTCTCACAATACAAATGATGAAAACTTCTTTACTTATATTCTCAAATATGATTGGAGTAACACATACGTTTATTTAATTATCAAATTATCCAAACTATCGCAGAACTGGACATTTTTACGCACAACAGCTTCTTATGGTCGCACTGTTGACCCAGCTGCGCTCGCCCACTGTTCTTATTTATATGAAACATCTCCTCAGGTACGCCGTCCCTTGTCCACGGCCCAGCAGTTAGTCAAATGAAACAAACTCCTCTCGTGGTGCGTAGAGGGCCCACACGCGTCCTAAACTGATGTAATGACGGTGAAAGGGAGCAATTTCCATTTTTACCCACATCATGGTGGCTGTGCGCGGAGGTCCCCGGTGGAAGGCAATTTATCATGTGCCCCTCCCCCTGGCCCTGTCAGCGGAGGAACAGGCAGGCACATGTGCGCATGAATTAGGCAGCCCGGCTCTCCCTCCTTCTCTCCCTCCTTCTCTCCCCCTCCTCTGCGCCCTCCTCTCACTGTGGGGATGTGACACAGTGCACAGGAACATGGGGATTAGAGTATGCAAGAGTAAAAAGTACACATTCACTTTGTCCATCAAGGCGCAGAGGCGTGGAGCTCAGAGAGTTTAGTCAGACCAAAAAGTGTGTTTCAACACACACGTTCAGATGGGATTTAAAGGCCAACATTTAGTTGAGTAATTAAAAGAGAGCCTTTTAAACCGCTCCTATAATCCTAAGAAGTATTTGAGTTATTTGGAATACTGTACTACACAAAAAATGTGAGGTCATGCATCGACTGAAACCACCCACACAGTGGCGTAATCTTTATAGTTTTGTTCATTTATTAGAAGCCTAAAGTTATAGCATATTTATAACGTATGACTTGAGCATATTTGTGGTACAAAAACGTAAACTGTAAAATTCACTTGTATGGAAAAATTGTTAGCTTTTTAGTTAAAATGTTGCTAGTAATAAGAGGAAACTTTTAACTTGAGCAATAAAAAATATTTGAATAGACAATATACACACACAAATCATATCTAAGATTTAGAATATAGGCATACTATTAGTCCAAACTTGATATTTAAAATAGAAAAAATACATATGTTTCATTTATAATTTATAAGCTTTGTTTTAGGCTTAGACAAACTTTATTGATCCACAAAGGAAATTATATGGACATGGTAGCTCACACATCACATTACAAAATAAAAACAAAGAGCAAACATATAATTGTTAATAATAAATTCAAAAGAAATGGCATGTTTCTGAACTGCTTATTATTGCTTTAAAACACAAACAAAGCCATGTTGTGTGGCTCACTAGCTGACTTGCAGTGCATATGTAGAATTCTATCTCTGTTTCTTACTGTCTCCACAACATTTTTTCTGTAATAACAAATCAGCAAACAAAATGATTAAAACACAGTACGTAAATAATGGAGTAAAAACATGACATTACACAGTGATTAAAAGGCGCTAAGGCTATTTTGGAGTTCTGCATTTCCTTGCACCTAAGCTGGACATCTGTTGGAGGGGGAGCCCAGGACGTGACTCACCCAGCTCAGCCCATGCATCCCGGCAGAACTACCAGCATGCATCGGAGCTGTCATTAGAGGGTGTGTGGTACAACAGAGACACAGCATCATTTTAGCAGGCAAGTCTATAGTTTGGCAACAGCTGTGTCAATAAGGGAAGTTGCTATAAAGTCCTTACTCTTGACTCCAAAGCCATTATTATCTTTGATGCACTGTATGTGTGGTCATCATGGCGATAATTACAATATAATACACGTAATAGCAGGAGTCTATGAATTTTAACGGATATGAGTTTTCCGGGATGCAGATTATACTTTTATAGTTTTTGTTATATTTTCAAAGAGAATACCTCTGTCATTATAGTACTAGTATTTGTATTGACTGATCTTTGAAGTACATATCCTGTACTTCAGTAGCAGTAAAATCTGTAATAACATCCCCAACGGCCAACTGCCATTATCTCAGTATGTGATTTATGGTTATATAGGCTGTAGAGGTGTCCGCTGCTTTGTGATTGCAGTAATGAAGCCATAAAATGAACAGCATGAGACAAAGCAGCCACTCAGTGCTTGTAAATAGATCAGCAGCTTGGTGAAAATGTGTGCTAAATTCACTTGTTATCTCTCAGATTAGAAAATCAACATTCGTGCTGGTCATCTATTACATGCTAGATCTTCAGAGGTGGTAAAATATTGCCAAGAAAAGAAACAGGATGAAAAACAGAAATCATAAAGATTATCATAAAGATACAAAGTGTACTGAGCAGCCCATTGGTTAGATATTACATATTAAAAACACCCGCAAGTACATTTGTTAAATAAATAGAACTGGAGTATTAAAATTATGGAGTGAAAATGTGTCACTATTACATAATTAAGATAAAAAAAAACACATTGAGCTATAAGTAATGCCAATCTGCTAAAAATAATTAATAAGATCTGTTTATTTTTGTTTATTTATTTTTTGCTGCGAGTCCTAAAATAATATATTGTTGTATATATTGAAGACACCTACCATTAACACATCTACAGGATTTTGAAAGTTAAAAAGCTTGCTACCAAGAAGACTAAAGGTATGCTAAAATGTTTTTAATATAGAAAGCATGCAGTGACATGTTTGGACAGTAGGGGCATCATATTGCAGAAAAAGTAAATTTAAATGAAAAAGTGTCTTATTAGGAGTTTGTAACTTTAAAGTCTATTCTGTACCTCGAGACCTTAATACATTCTGTATCTGAAAAATAATTAACACGTTTTTCAATAGTTTTTATTATTCTATTGTATATAATTGCACAATTGCATTTTTGCGATAATTCGATTAGCAACCCTTTAAAATACTTGATTTGATATAAATTTGTATTTTTAAGTGTCTGCAAGCCCACTGCTACCTCCATGTATTTCAATTAATTCAAACTTGACAACACTAACTCCACAATCAGATAATTATTCAATAACAAGAAATCTATTGCTCTGTAGTTTAACCATGATAAAATAGCACCACATATAAAACCCCCATTCTAGCTGGTCACTTACCACATCTCCCAGCATTTCTGACAGCCCGATTTCAGAGTATACTCCCCAACTGTGCGCTCCAATCAAAGCCATTAGGTTCTCAAAAGTCTGTGCCAATCCAGACAGGAATCCCTATTGGCTGTCCCTTGTTCACGCGGTTCTAGCCTTCTCACTGCTTTACAAATGGAAAGTGCTCATCCAGGTGATGTGGGAGAAGTGGCGTGTTGATCTATCCGTGCCACTCAAACCTCCGGCCCGTACGACACCCGCTCGTGGTTAGACAACCTAATTGAGGTCATTTCTGTCTGCTTTGGCGATGTACCGTGCGCCGGGGTGTTTTAGCGCTCGGATAATTTGGCCATTTTGGGATTCTGACAAAGAATATATTATGGAAATGCACCCTTATTCCACGTACCTTAATGGAGTGTGCTGGAGTGGAGTGCGTAGCTGATGAGGTGGCTGTCTGTCACTGATAAATGCAAAAAAGTACAGGAAATGTCACTTGGAGGCTCGGCTTGGGAGAATCATGTCTTCATTGGAAATCTGCAATGCACAATCACAAGGTTAGCCTAATGGTATGAAGGAACATGAATACAATATATACAGTTGATGTCTTGTCTACGGCATGGTGGCATAGAGTTGAGCCGTCTTGCCTCATAGTGAAAAGGTTTCAGGTTCACTTTTCTGGTCCAGGTGGGGCCTTTCTCTCCATGTCTGACCATTAACACTTTAAAATTGTAACACTGTTAACGACCTTAAAGAGGGGCTATTTTACTTCTATGAGGTATTAACTGCTAACACATAACATATTTAGATCACCATGTTGCCCTTTATTGTTTTGAACATGCTATATTTGCTGAAAACAACGTGGTAACATATTTTTTAAGTTTCGCATTAGTTTTTGTGTCTTTTTTTGAATCTTTCAGAGTTCTACCACAACATAATGAGCGTGCATCCCGCTAATGAAGCTACTGCATATTGTTGTTGTGTACAGTTTTTGTATCAAGATTTTGCTGTAGATTTGCAGTTTTTGTATCATGATTTTGCTGTATATTTATTCCCACTTTAATAAAGCATGAATAAAGGCTTGACTCATAATGAACAAATAGTAAATTACGGTTATAAAGGACAACCTAATATCAACAACAGTTGAAAGATTTAATGACTTTTAATAGTTAAAGTTTCAGTCTACCATATAATTGCCATTATTGCATCCTTCTATGAGTAAACCCAGTTGGCGTGTCACTGGGCCTCGTACACGACGGTACAAGTGCACGACCTGTTCTCCATATGGGTGTGGACCAACAATTATAATGACTCAGGCAGTACACTTACTACAGTAAACACATCAAGTAGATTTCAGTTACAAAGGAAGTTGCAAGTTAATCATTATTTAATATGTCCCTTTATGATGTTGTAATAAGAAAGATTTATTGCTAGACGCCATTATAAATCTATCATCATGATCCTATTTTTGCCCTGATTAAGAATAGCTTTGTTCTTGTTTTTTTCTCTTCCTGATATAGTTCTGGTTTAGTCTAGACTTAATTCTTTGTTTAGTTTCAGCTTAGCCACGATTTTGATGGTGTTTGCAGAGTGTGCAAGTGTGAACACATGAGTCCACTATTCTTTTTGCTGACTTTGCATGAAAAAAACTGAATTGAAGCATGAATAAACTACTGAGAGAAAACAGAAGTAGTTCATTTGAAAAGGTTTATAAATGGTCTAGAGTTATTCCTCACTTAGGCATTCTGAGCATCCTAATTTTTCACCGTGATGAGTTTATAAGCACTTTTCACTACTCTCAGACCAGAGCGGAGTTTTGCCATGACTGCAACTAGCATGCTAAAGCGCACTTCCAGATAATCAGACAATAAAACCCTTTATAATAAAATACAGAAAGGATGCAGCAGACTGATTTTGACCTCAAGAGCTGCTTATACAATATGTCTGTATGTCTGTACTAAGGCAAGACACATTTTGAGCTAGTACAGGCCCTTTAACACTGACACAAGACAAATTCAAGAGTTTTTTTTAATAATAGAGTTTGTAGTTGCGTCATTTGTACTCTGCATATGACCAGTTGGGGACTTTTAAGTGTAACTGACAAGCTCCCATTTTATGTGAGGCGTCGCGAATGACTCTCAGTGTATATTTAAAATGACACAAAGTTTGTTCACAAATCTAGCTTGAAAGATGAGCATAGCTAAAACACTGTGATAGAGATCTTATTCAAATAAACAGTCCAGTATGTCAAGCTGTAACAATGGAGTAGGTGCAGCAGGCTACTTAGCGCCTATTCACATTACAGTCTATGAGCCTATACCCAGTAACTGAAAAAAGACCATTTTGGAGAGATTGATAAGCTTGCCAGTTGGTATGGGTGTGCTGTGTGACCATAGACTGTAAAGAAGTGGACTAAGGGAGTGTGACGTCACCCATAGAATTCAGCTCGAGTCAAGTAAAGCTCACAGAGGCTAGCAATTATAGGGGTGAATTTGGAGCCGGTTTCATGTTAGGAACAGAAATGGATTTATGCACAAATGAGAGCTATAAAAACCCTGGGATCATGTAGAGCGGGTTAATACAAACATTTTAAGACCAAAGTGAGGAGCCTGACATCAGCAGTAACAGAGACAGGGACGAGATTTTTTCAATACAAATTGAATTGGAAACAGATATGATGGCGCCGGAAACATGCCCACACTCACTTCTTAATTGGAACGCGGCAGCTAGCGGGTTAGCTATGTCCATTTGTATATACAGTCTATAGTGTGGACTGGTATTATGATTTTTTTTCATCCCAACTGTTACGGGCCAGGGATGGCTAGGGGTGCTGGCACAGTAATTGATGGTTAAAAGTGGTTTTACCGGGTATGTAGAAAAAACAGGAGAATGGAGGTGTCTTCAGTTTATTATTATTATTGTTTATGTCAATTCACTGTTTTAACCACTGAGAAAGGGCATAAATAGTATAGTTATTCATTAATTTATACTATTAACTTCTACAGCACAATGTTAAAGTCCATAATTTAAGATAGGAAATGTGGAACGAAATGGAAAACCTCAAAATTTAAAGTCTGATAATAATCTAATTTTCCTGATTCTATTTTCACAATCCATAAATTAGCGAAAATGCTCCTGCACAATTTCTTGGTTGCCGTTCATGTAATATCGCTTATGGTTTTTAATAACTTTTTTTTGACAGTTAACTTCTTATCAACAATACACACCATTTTAATCTTGATGATATATCGCCCACCTCTTCACAAAATCATACTTTCATATTCTTATTCTCTAAAGTATTTAACCCATATTACATCCCTCGCTGCAACAGCTTCTTCCCTATTAGTGAAGATAAAGCTGTATTTTGTGTTGGAATGCCATAGTTCATCTGCACCTGCACACCATGGAGCGCTGTAGCCACGAGGCATGCTGCCCTCACAGCAAAGTTGCCACACTCACATTTTTTCTAGTGTAGAGAAACTAGCTCTTAAAAGTGTGATTATTCAGTCCACCTACACAAGTCTAACCAGTCAATGTAGCAAGCACATGCATATTCTCTGAAGGATTTTCAAAGTACTCTGCAAACTTAAGTGTCAGAGGATAGTTCTGAAAGAGCGCGCTAGCTAAAAATTAGACACAAACTTTGGAACATTTTTAAGTTTGTCTTGGTGTTGATACTTAGGTACTTAGGCATAGGTATTTCAGTGTCACTGCCTTGTTTTCATCGCACATTAACTACATGTAACTTATGTAATTAGCGTCTATATGAAATGGAGTCCTCTCATGGATGCTTTATGATTATATGCTGCTCGCTAACTTGACTTACTGTTTTGACACACTATCATGGTAAATAAACTGGCCCCATGTGATCCGTTTGCAGTGTCATTCAAAGCCTTGTATAACATCTAATAATCACTTACTATAAAAGTTTGCACACGTGTTTATGGCATTAACTGATGTCTATATTGCAGTGTTTGAACACAGCTTGTGTTTATATTATTGTTATTCTGTACAATAATGTTTGATTATAAAACCATTAAACAAAAGAAATTAATCTGAGGTTAATTGCTAAAATTAATTAAATTATATGGATATTGCAAAACACATGCTTAACATACAAGCCCTGTATATTTAGGAGTTGCTTCTCTCAAACATAAAACACTCTGTTCCACCTTGTGATGTCATGTAGTAAATCAGGAAGTGCTTTACTGTGTTTTTAAACTCCATTCGCCTTCCCTAGAATCATTTGGATGATTTCAGACCTGGAATTTCCAACCCTTATTGAACTAAAGGTAAAAGGTAACTGTTAATTTGAAAAGTACCGCTTCACGACATCACAAGGTGGAACAGAGCATTTTGAGCTTAGAAAATGTAGATAGACTAATAAAGGTTTACTCAAACATGTGTAAATGAAACAAAACACAACTCCAGGTATGTTTTTGAGAAGGTAACAGCATTATAACGTGGCTAAAAGATCACAAGAGTCAGTTTTATGTAATATAAGACCTAAGTATTATTCATAACATTT
The DNA here is from genome assembly GCA_034769755.1 of Odontamblyopus lacepedii. Lineage (NCBI taxonomy): Eukaryota > Metazoa > Chordata > Actinopteri > Gobiiformes > Gobiidae > Odontamblyopus > Odontamblyopus lacepedii. The sequence continues at coordinate 13,324,577 of CM068354.1, forward strand.
ACATTTGAGCCAACACGCAATCCATTTCTCTCTGTAGAAAAGTGATTTAAACATATATTATTCTTTCTCTCAACTATTTTTGGATAATGCAAACTTTCCTCTCAGTAGCACATGGCGATATAAATCTACAGTATATTTGTATAATGGTACTTCTATAGCACTATTATCAAACTCACTCCTCCAAAGACCCCGAAGTTTCCATTGGCTGCACAGAATTGTACACTCCACTCTGATATTCTCCAGAGCTTCCTGGTCGGAGCCAAGCGCGAAGAAAAAGCTGCAATATATAACACTTTGGTGATTTATGAGCGCTATATTTATCACGTTAATATAAACTATTCAACTATTACCAGCTTCCACATTACACTGGCGATTCATTGATGTCAGTGGACCACAACAATCCCCCCGTACTACATCAGCAAAGACTAACAAAAATCACTTTACCATCAGACTTTCAATAGAGACTTCTCCCAGGAAATAAAATGCCGAGTGGGGGGACATTTCTCCTCTCATCCACATTCTTTAAGTGATGATGCGGCGATGTATCACGCATTGATCGCAGGCATTTGGGTCGGAGTGCCTGTGTTAGGAAGGGAGCACTACTAGACTAATGGCCCAGTCCAGGGAGACAAATAGGGGCAGACGTACGGCAACACAGCCCCAGGAAATATGGCTCCTCTCACATCACCTTTATTGCTTTAATGCATTTTAGTGTTAAATGTGAAATTGAACCTCAAATTACCTCCGATCTATTTGTTTTCCCTTTTGGGTGGTCGGTTTGTTAGCTGCTATAAGGCAAACAGACAGGGAGGAAATAGCAAGAGAAAAGGGCTGTATGCTGCGAATAGAGTTATATTTTTGGTGGATTAGAATTTAAAGCATATATTTGTGTTCATGGAGATTTTTTCTGCTGTTGTATATGCTGCTATTGTAGTGCAATGGGAAATGTTTGAAAAAGCAGGTTTGATTTTACTTATTGGATTTACATGTACCTTTGTTTACTGACATGATTATTTTATGTTAAACATGCCAAGGGTAATGAAAAAATATGAATAAATGTGATGTGAAAAGAATCAATTGTAAAAAGTGAACACAGCTTTTTACTCTTGAGTTGCTTTGTATCTGGAAAACTTCTGCATTATCACTATGAATTACTCTTATTTACTAGAATTCAGTCGATTAGGCTAACAATTATTTACTATTATTGAAAATGTTGTTTTGTAAATGCCTAACCAGATACATACTTATTGCTTCAAGATTTAGTTATCTTCTTAACAGTCCTTTCAAGCTTAAAAAAAAAAAAACATAAAATGAAAGATAGATAGATACTAGTAGTATATTACTATTAAAAATTCAAACTTGTTCATTCTTCTTTGCTATTTTGAACTTTAGTCCAGACTCACCTTAACATTGTGTCTATTTTTCATCTGACCACACCTTGTAAGCATATTATAATTGTAAATGTCTGCTGAAGTAGTTTAGAGTTTGGGATGTGTGTTGCTTTTTTGTCTTTCATTTTGTGTAGTGTTGTAAATTTCGCTAACGCTAGTGAACTTTTAATTCAGATTCACATCAACACTGTGTCCACTTGTCAGTTGGCCACAGCTTGTAAGCATATTGTAATTGTAAATATTTTTTTTGAAGAAGTAGTTTAGATTTGAACTTTCTTTTTTTTTTTTAAACTTCCATTTTGTGTATATTGTTGTAAATTTCACTAGTGCTTGAATGAACTTTTAGTCGGGACCACAAGTTGTCACCACAAGTTCCGACAGATGAAGACCTGTGGTGTTTGTCCTTCCCTGAGGTGGCTCACTTTGTTACTTTTCTGGTGGAGGGTCCATCAAATGCTTGTCTCCATGGAGAACCAGACCAAGTTACAGGTCAGATCTGTGGAGAGGCAACCCCGCTCAGTCAGAATGCCTGTTTTTATGGTATTTCTTTTGCTATAAAATCTGTAATTTAATAAATATAAGGTAGAGCTGCTTAATGCCATACTATGGAACATTCTAGGCAGAGCAGTGACATATCCATAGAAACAAATAGGTGGTAAACCCCCAATCAAAAAGCTACATAGTGCACATTTAACATTATATCCTCTTGTCAGCTGACCACACCTTGTAAGCACACTCTAATCTTGAAATCCTCTTTTAAAGAAGTAAAGATTTGAACTTTCTTCCATTTTGTGTATATGGTTGTAAATTTCACTAGTGCTTGAGTGAACTTTTAGTCCAGACTCACCTCAACATTGTGTCCAGTTGTCAGCTGACCACATGTTCTGACAGATGAAGACCTGCGGTGCTTGTCCTTCCCTGAGGCGGTCCACTGATGTAAAAGTCTCACACAGACAGTCCCTGACAGCAGGAAGGGCACCTGACGCTCCAGTAAGAGTGGCCTCTACGGTTGAAACCTGCAAACACACAGCATTTAAGGTGAGTTTGGGTCAAGAAACAGATATTCACACAGATAAAAGAATGGAGTTTGTACAGTAAATAATATATATTTTACACTGCTGCAGAGACATGCATGCTTTATTGCTTTACATACAGTGTTGGAATACGTAATACTAATTATGAGTTACTTTCCTAAAATAAAAGGAATACATTGCACAACTGAATCACACAATTTACCCTTCACACCGCACATAATTAGTGACAGAAAACACTGCTCTTATAGAATGTGCAGTTTTTCCTTTTCCAATTAGTGACACAAAATGTATAACCAAAAGTGAAACAAATATAAAGCTGAAAGTATTCTAAGTATTCAGAATACAGTACTCTTGATTGGCACATGTCAGAATACATTACACATTCCATATTCTGTAACTAAATACATTTTCAAAGTATTCTTCCCATCACTGTTTGCATAAAGGCGAAATATAACAGTCTATTATACTGTGGACAAGTAATCAAATGCACTACTTCTGCTTGAGTCCATAAGATGTGATTGCTTTTCCATGAATGTTCCACAGTCTTGCATTTATTCTGTTAGTGTTTTTTTTTTCTTTGCTTAAAAATACCTTGAAAACACATACTTATTGTGAGCAGGGTCGCCTCTACATAAATCTGACATCTGATGTTTGTGATGTCGCTGGCTTGTTTCCATGGAGACAGTAAAAGCCAAACTGTGGAACGTAGGCAAAACAACAACATACCTTCACCTTCAAACTTACTCAGTGAATCTTTATAAATAACAAAAATGTGGCATGCCAATTCATTAAAAAACAGAACTAATTTATAAATAGAATATTGGGTGGAAACTTTTGATTTATTTATTGAATATGAAGATAGCAGTTACATTGGACTTACCACATACATATGCAAGATATACTAACTGTTTGGTGGATTCTCTGTCACTTCCGTCTCTCCATGGAGATGTTACTGCTTTGCCTAGCCCTGTACTATCGCACTATATGACATTAATCATATCAAGACAAGCAGGTGACATTACTAGTTCAAGTTACGGGTCAGATCTGTGGAGAGGGTACCCCGCTTGCAGTAAGAAGGCATAGATATTCCAGCTCAATAAATACACTAATAATTGAATAAAGCTAAGATGGATATGTTTAAGGTTATGCTTTGCACACTTCAGTCAACGCAATAATGTCCCCCTGGCAACCTGCAGGTCAAATAAGTTTTATTCAGACAATCAGTTCATTATTTAAAGGTTATTCATGTAAAATCCTTTTTTTTAAATCATTGAATATTGTCTTGCTTAGAAAAAGTATAACTACATGCGTTGGTGTTAGCAGTCGAACTAACCTTCTATTGAACGCTAACAGAAACCTTACAATGACACATATCTCCTACAGTATGTTATGCTAATACAAGAGCTAGCAAACAGCATAATTTGAGACCCGGCTCAGAGAAGAGCGGGAGTGAGCTAGTGTGTTAACATGAATCCTTCAGCAGAGTACAGATGAGATTACCTCCAAAGATCTTTATGTGACATGTGCTTTTCAGTGTGGGTTTCACTCCAGTGTGACCCGAGGTGAAAGAGCTTTTGTTGTGACAGTTGCAGGCTCAAGTGCTCCCCCTGTAGACGCAATGTTGCAGGAGTCAACTGTCAACAGCGAGCAGGAGAACACACACATGTCTCTCATGAGCAACTCTGCCAGGGTGACACAAGATGAACGTATACTACTGGTGGAAAGAGGACAGGAGATTTGGATTTCAGTAAAATTTTAAAAATATGCATGAAAAAGTAAAAAAATTCAAATACAACTATAGAGCTGTAAAATTGTACTTAAGTAAAGGTACAGTTACATGGCTAAAGGTGAATTAAAATACAAGTGTAGTGCTGTAGAATTGGGCTTAAGTAAAATTTAAAACATATGCATGAAAAAGTATGTATGAAAAACACTATTTTAAGTACTGACAATTGTAGTAGCTTTTATACAAATACTTATAATTATACTTGGTTGACACAACTGTTTAAAATCTTAAGTTGTTTTAAACCTCAGTCTGTATATACTAAACATTACAGAGAGGAGGCTTGTGCTGTACTCAGTCACTAATATAATTTTGTATGTAACCAGTTACAGTTACATGGCTAAAAGTGAATTCAAATACAAGTGTAGTGCTGTAGAATTGGGCTTAAGTAAAATTTAAAACATATGCATGAAAAAGTATGTATGAAAAACACTATTTTAAGTACTGACAATTGTAGTAGCTTTTATACAAATACTTATAATTATACTTGGTTGACACAACTGTTTAAAATCTTAAGTTGTTTTAAACCTCAGTCTGTATATACTAAACATTACAGAGAGGAGGCTTGTGCTGTACTCAGTCACTAATATAATTTTGTATGTAACCAGTTACAGTTACATGGCTAAAAGTGAATTCAAATACAAGTATAGTGCTGTAGAATTGTACTTAAGTAAAATTTGCAGGAAAAGTATGCAGGAAAAAGTTAAAGTATGTATGAAAAATATTATTTAAGTACCGGTACTAGTTATTTTTTACACAACTGTAGTAGCATTTTAGATCAGTCTTTTATACAAACACTAGATCGACAACTGTTTAAAATCTTAAGTTGTTTTAAACCCCAGTCTGCATATACTAAACATTACAGAGAGGAGGCTTGTGCTGTACTCAGTAGCTAATATAATTTTAAATGTAACCAATTACAATTACATGGCTACATGAATTATACTCAATTACAAGTAAAAGAAGTTTAAAAATGTACTCAAAAAGTACTGTACAGTCACCCCATATATACATCTGTACAACGCATCCCTATAGCTGTTGAATGCACAAGGATGGACTGCTATTTTGCTACATTTGTTTCATTGTTGCTGCTGCCGAAGTTTTAATTTTCTTCCAGATTATCTATCCATCTATCTATTCATCTATCCATCTATTCATCTTTCCATCTATTTATCTATTACAGTAACGTGGGTATTTGTAACTTTCCATCAGCGGTGAATAGGAGCTTTAAATATTAAAACGTGAAGCAGCACACATCACCTGCTAAAGCACACAAGCCCCACACTCCCCAAGTCAATCAAAAAATAAACAGATGAAATGTAGTGAAAAAAGATGGAAAAAGTGTCACGGGGATGATTCTCAGCACAAAGAAACAGGGGAAGACAAGTGAGGGGATCTTTTGAAACCTTAGGTAAATAAGAGGAATCAGGCGTGGAACATCCAGGTAATAACTGATGTTATGACTTGGCATTTGCTCTGACATGCATTTGAGACAGGAACATTAAAAGATATCCACCATTTGACAGGTATCACAGTTCCCCCAGGCTAGAAGGATTCTCATTCTGATGAGTGTGTCAGTCACCGTGAAGCCTGTCGACAAGTCAGATCTCAAGCACTGGCGTTCAGGAATAACTCTTGCCTCAAAAAATTACAAATGGAATATTTGAGCAGCTCCGAAAAGGCATGATAATAGCCCGAAAAATAAACGCATTCCGCTGCAGACAAATTTACTAACCCTTCTCCAAATAAGGGTCATAAAATGCTTTAAGTTGGCATCCTGTTTACGTGGGGCCGATCATATTTTTCCATTTCAAACGCATTGGAGAGCTGTTCTGTTTGCCTCATTGAAATAACAATGTGGAAACTCAAGACCACAGGAGCCGGTGTAAACTGTTGACGTGCGTTTTGCAAATTCCCCAAATGGATCATTCATAATCAAGTGGCATAAATGAGTTGTGACTGAAGCTGACAGCATTGCGGAGAGATGGAAGACAACACAGGGTTTAAATGCCACGCTCCACAGCTAGAATGAATAGTCAGGCTGTATGCGTTTTTCAGCCGTCCATGTTCACTCTATGACACTTACTCTGATTTACAGCCCTCTCCAGCCAAATCAGTCACCAGGATATGGCTGCGTGTGCTTTTAATGCTTGTTGTATATACCTGCTTGTAGGCCTGGGTGATATAAATCGAACTGTGATCTTATTGCTGTGACAATATGCAGTTTTGTTGCAATCACCATGTCATGCTTCTCTCATTCTCTCTTGAATAGAGTTCTATGTTAAAAATCCTGTGACTACCAATTATTTTGATTAAATAAGAAAATACTGTTTTGATTAATCGTTAAGTTGTTTAGGTTGTGAAGGGCTTGTGAGTAAGAGATTTATACCAAATTTAACCAAAATAAAACTCACACTCAGCTCATGGCATGGTTTCAGGGTCCAGATAATTATTATTCAGTTACTAAATAAGTTGATGACTATTTCACTATTTCACTAATCAATTAGTAGGGATGGAATATGAGTTATGAGACTGGGTCCATAATGATTTGTGAATGCCTTCATGATTTTGTATTTGTTTAGATCTAATTGTGATTGCACAATAATTCTGCTTTGCAAGTGAGAAAGTCAACTGAACTGATTCATATTATTCGATTTTGCAGTTTTCCAAAATCTCGATTTTTAAAAACCGGAATTAATCCAATCCATTAATTCAATTAATTGCCTAGCCTTAGTTAAAACCTCATAGAAGTAAAAATACCCCGTCATTAAAGAGGTTAACATGAATTAAAATCAAAATCAGGATCTGGCTCAAATAAAATCATGCTATTATTATTATTTTATTTTATTTATTAATTTATTTATTTTTTGTATATCCCTCACCCCTACCTGCTTTTGAAAATGTTTTGCAGAAGCATGGTCATATGTTGGACCACAGCTAATAGACGTCATCTGATGCATTGTGTGTAAAAATAGAGTTGCTCTGAATGTTGATGGATGCTTTGTTCATGTGGGAGTGCCATTATCAAATCTGAATGGTCCTGTTTTTGACCAGTGTTTGCTGATGTCTGCTCTTTATCTCTTTATTATGTTCAGCGACAAACAAAACTACAGACTATCATAATTATATGTCATTTATACTTTACTTTTAGAGATATTGCAAATCAGAAGCTATTGTATACATGTCATTTTAATACCCCGTTTCATTCAATAGTGTGTGTTTGTGCTGTCTAATAAAGAACGGGATACGCAAACTATTATTAATAATGATTGTTTATACTGTGGTGCACCTGCTCTCATATATTATGGAGCTTGGTTTGAAAAATGACAGCTGTTGTGTGGTACTTAGTTAGCATTTCATGGAAGGAGTAAATTGATTCTATGAATTTGGAGTTTTGATCCCAGTGTTCCAAGTAGATGGCAGGAAATTATTGTTTGCAGGAACTGAGTGCAAATTAGCCTTACAAAGAATCACTTTAGACTTTAGTTTTGTTTGTATATCAAGTGTGCTTTAACGGCCCTATATTACATGAAATAGCTTCTTGTGAGCTTAAAGCCTCATCAAAAACATACCAAGAGTTGTGTTTTGTTTCATTCACACATGTTTGAATGATCCTTTATTATTAGTAAAAGCTCAAAATGCTTGGTTCCAATGTGATGTCAAGTAGTGGTAGTTTTTAGCAGCTACTTTTGTTCCGTAGAGATTGGCAAATGCAGGGCTTAAATTGAATTGATTCTAGTGAAGAGTTTGCTTGTTTAACGTGTGTGAATGAAACAAAATGCAACTCCAGGTATGTGTGTGATGAGGAAACAACATTACAACAGATTAGAAAACAGCATAATATGGGCCCTTTAACATGTAAAGAAAGCTATTGTATTATAAAGGAGAGAATTCAATTTTTTTGGTCGTATACATTTCACAGCTCATCCAAGCTGCTTCTTCAATTCTGGCCAGATATATGGTCACATATATATATGGAGCATATCAGTGAACAAACACTCAATAATCACTGATATAAAATAAATATTCTAAATCCTTGACGAAAAGAAGCTACACAACAATGAAAATACAGAAAATCATCACAACTATTTCAGGGGTAAGTCACAATTTCCATTTAAATCCCTGTTCATGTACACGTAACTTCATACTGTCTTCAATGAACAAGTAATCAGCTTCTTGCTATATCAACCAGCCGAAGTTCACAGAGAGCAAATGTATACATTTTAATTACATTTTAATTCATAAGATACTGTGGACAAAAGTGTCTCAGTGGTTCCAAAGGTCCAAAACTACCAAGAACCAGGTCGGTATTTTCCTGTCCTGGGCACAGCCCCAGCACAGCATGGATCCGACAGGTTGAGTGCTTGCACACTTTCACACTGAAGCGATAGAACAATATCTCCTAGTTACAGCGAGAATCGGCGTGACAGCTCTGAACAAATATGAAGCTGATGTGGAAGTCAACCATGGGAGATGCAAAACGCGTTCCTTTTTGAAATCTTGTGAACTTCAAAGCTGTAGTGGCTAATGTGATCCGTGAGCTGTGTGATACAGTCTCATGGTAAGAGGCGCATGTCTGTCACTGTGGCAGAAAGAGAATCCTGCGGAGCAGTTAGCATGCACCTCACTCCTCTGAGTATCTCAGCCAGGGAGACAAATGGCAATGTGTGTAATTAGCTACAGTTGTCCCAAAACATCTATTTATTCAGTCATGCACGGTGTAGATTGTCAAGAGAATGTTACTAAGTGTATGGACATATAAAATACAGTCATTTTAAGCTTTTGACATGTTTTAATAGTCTTGTCCAAAAGCCTGTGCCTCATTTTCTTTCTCAGGCCACTTTTTGACATAATTTGACTGCAATGGAAATGAGCCTGATGGCTGCTGCAAACTTTCTGCATACCCCAGCTTTAAAATGCAGGCTTTGTGTGCCCCTAATGATTCGTACCCTGTGTGAGACTTCTGGAAGTGGCCTGTTTTTGGAGTGAAAGCTGGCTTTTGGCCATAAAAAGTCCATGGTTTGAGCATCACATGGTTAGTGGTGCTTCCTACGGCTATATTTATGTACTGGTACTGTATCCCCTTTCATTGAAACCCAAACCAGTGGGTGATTTGTCTCCATAAGAGAGTGCCATTTACAAGCAGCCATGCTGGGGTGGGACCCCGACCAGAGGACTTGTTAATAGCACACATCCACTTCTCACCAGATGCTGTCCAGAACAAACCAACATATGCTGAGAGACGCGTCCAAACCAATTTGGGATGAATGCTCAACTGCAAGTATGAAGGTCTTTTTTTAGTCCGACTTGCTTCTTTCTTTCCCCTCTTTTCTCTATCATGCGGTACCTAACCCTTGGAAACTATCTTGTTAAGCATCTCATACAGGGCGTCCTTTGAAAGTATCAAAAAATATTGTTTAGAAAGAACTTTTGCAATAATAATTTAAGAAAGCCAAGTTTTACCTTCACCAACATAATATTCTAAAATTACAAGTTGATCATTACAACATAAATTGACTACAATACATATTAGTAGAAGTATATAGTTAATATCAAGAAAACAAATCAATTCTTGACATATGTAATGTTTGTACTTAAACTAGAACTAAATAAACCTCTTGATGGTCAAGCTAACTTTACTCATTACATTTGGCAGTCACTCGTACACTTTGGGCTATAAATGTAATGGATGTTTACAATTAACTGAATATTACACGACATCTGATAGTAATTTAGTTGTAATTTCAGTAGACACGCTGTTTAAAAGTGTGTCTGTCTGTCACCACTCCTGTGATAGATTGTTAGAATTACTGAGGTATTTTGTCGTCACCCGTATCAAGCACTTCCCCCAGATGATCCTCCATTATCTGGGACAGAGCCTGATAGCCGGCATCTCTCAGGACTCACCCATGCCTCTGCAGACACGCCACTTTCTCCCACTTGGATCAATTTGGAAACTCTCTCCTCTGATGTAATTGCCTTCCATTTCATGAAAAAAAAGATTTATTGAAAATCAGATCTCACATTATGGGCCCTGATGACAGCCCAAGAAAAATGCAAAATTTACTGTCTGCTTTTACAACCGGATTTCAGAAATAATTGTTGCGGGACATGGCGGTGAGTTAGCAGTTATAAACCTGTCCTCCATATAAATTACCTAATCAGGAGATCCCAGTGGTTATATAAATTGAGCCACTCATTCGTCTTCAATGGTCTGTGTGTGCATATAAAAACCACAACGGCCATCGTATACTTTGCAGGAAAAAAGGGGTATAGCCAGCGCTGTTTACCAAGTTAGGGGGAAATGGATGGCTTTTTGCATGCTCAATCAACTGTGAAATGTCCATTTAATCATCCCCAGAAACCCCCCTGGTTTATTTGTGCTGCAGTACAGATTTACATTTCCAAACATCCCCCATATTAATCATTACTTCATCGCACCCTCCAACTGACAAGGAGCATAAACCAACCTCAGTGTACTGCCTTGTCCGCTAATGTGTGGATATTTCTGCTAGGTGTAGTTTGTGCAAAGGAAAACTCATACTTTAATTGACTGACCTCTGCATCCAGCAAAAATGTCAGAATTTAAAAGTATAATTGCGCTTTTTAGGCTAGTTTTTCAAATCTAACTTTTCAGCTCCAAAAAAGCGAAGTGGAAGTAACAATTGTCGAAAATATCTAAATTGGTGTTATTTTAAGAACAACAGAATTCAGGGGTGAAAAAATAAAGTAAGGAATCTGACAAGGTTATTCTTTTTCGCCAGACTTTTTCACCGCAGACTAGTGGATAAAACATCCTTGGCTTTAAAATAGCTAGAGCAAAACGTTGAGGTCATATGTTCTGAGCCGTAAAGAAGGCAGCATCGCAGTACGTCCACACAACAGACATTGGGGTGATTTACTTCTCACTAGATTGCCGCGGGAGTACCTTGGCAGAGGCACTCTACCTGCTGCTGTAATGAAATTCAGGATGTTTCGCCATCAACAATGAATCCTTCATAAAAGAGTGAAGTACGAGTTTATCACCCCGGATGAGAAGCATGTTACATTTGCCACTTTAAACAAGATGAATGGGTCACTCAGCCATTTACATTCTCATACATTTTTATGACTCTGCCATGAAGTGAATTTGATCTATTGGTAACAAGATAAATGATGGGCATAAAGCGCTGGCAGTTGTGACTTTAAACAATCCTTCATTGGGTGCCAGTCTTTTACTTTTACATGACGCATTGTCTGTCTCCTCAGCTTCAAACAGCTGAAGTCGCTTTTCAATGTAGTGCCGCAATAGCAAAAAGTGCCTCTCATAGCTGACCGAAAACTTTACACTGGACACAAAATATGTCCAACGTATATGTCAAAAATATTGCTAAATCAAGTCTAATTCAACAGTAATCCTATATCATTTTTAGAATGTTTGAGAATTGTATCTCAGAACTTTATCTCCCCAACAGTAAGAAGTTGGCCGCACAGCAAAAAGCACATCTTGTAGCTGACAGGAATCTTTACATTGGACACAAAATGTCTCTTTAGAACAACTTTTTCATGTTGCGAATATTTCTAAAATTTCACATTTCACTCTTGATAGCTTAAATTTACCTGTCACTCACACTGCATGATGGGAGTTGACCGATAGGAGTGGGCAGGGAGAGAGAAAAGCAAAGAATCACTGTTGGCAGAATTTCACATATATTGCTAAATCAAGTTGACCGCCCTAATTCAACAGTTATCCTATGTAATTTTTAGAATGTTTGAGAACTGTACCTTAAAATTTTATCTTCCTAGCCAAACAGGAAGAAGTTGGCTGCTATTCAACACAGCACCGCAATAGCAAAAAGTACCTCTCGTTGCTGACAAGAATCTTTACACTGCGCACAAAGAATTTCTCTTAACTCTCATTTTCAGTTTTGCACGTACATGTCACTCGTGATGGGAAACAGGTTGACCTCCAAAGAGCACAAAGGGATGTTTTGTTCAACCTGGTGGATGGCGAGCTCCAGCCAACCATAGTCTTTTCGCCACGCAGTAGCATGAAAAGCAGCTGAAAGCCCCACTTTACAGTTGCCAGCTGCCTTCAAGGTTTTTTTCTTTCTCTAAGATTGATGCTTGGAAGTGTACATTTGTCCATGGAATTTCAGAAGCACGGAAACAGGAGTTGGGTCTGAGGAAATCTACGTTGTCATTGAGTGATGGAGGACAGTGAGTGGAGCTGTCCGAAGCATTAGAATGATGGAACAAGACATCCTCTCTGGTCTGGTTCTTTGTCCATATCTTTCGTCCTCTGGCTCTCACTCAGTTATGCCGACCTTTTATTTTTTTATAGATAGCTGAAATTTTTCTACTAGAAACATGTAGCAGAATAATCCATCTGCACTGTCACTGTCATGAACCTTTATTAGTATGGACAGCAGATTAAAAATGTTGCTGTCACCGGGGCATAGATGGATCCTCGTGGAGACCTTACAACCTCTGTGTGTTGTAATTTGAAAACAGCCACGGCCATTTAGTCATCAGCCAGCGTGGGCGTCGCAGTGCGGACAGAATGATGTATCACCTGGTCCGGCTAAATGACAATTTTATTCCTCACCTCCACTTTCACCGGCCCACTGTTCTCCATGGCAACTTCAGATGCAGTCAGTCAAGCTAACTAGTGACTGCTAGTAAAACTCTGACATCACCGTCCACTGTTGACAGATTTGTTATGCATTTGTATGGAGCGCAATAGAGGATAGACATTTCTGATTCTGGTAGTGAACTCATTTTTACCAACAAACTTTTCAAAATAATTAAAGGTACACGGTATAACTTTTCTGGTGGAGAGCATGTTACCTCCTGATCTCCATGGAGATATTACAGTTGCTTTGATTACTTCACAGTATGGAAATAAACTTGGTAATCACAATGGAAGACAAGTGAATGGTCAGATCTATGGAGAAGCAAGCCTACATATGGTAAGAATTCATGTTTTTAAGGTATTTTTGAGCTATAAAAACATGTAATTGAACAGGAAGGAAGAGTGATATGTTTAATGCCCTACTGTGGGACATTCCAGGCAAAGAAATACCATCTCCATGGAGACAAGCAAGTAGCAGACCCTTCACCTTCGAAGTTACACAGTGTACCTTTAATATAAAAAACTTTGGGGGAGTTAATCTATGGGGAATTCACATAACTTTTTTTTTGTTAATGTTTTCAAACTAAATATGATTGTGTTACTCACTGGTCATTGCTTAGAATTACGTCAGAAAGTTTATGGAAAAAAATGAATGTGAATTTTTCTTCCGGAACTAGACATACCCGCACACTGTTAGCTCTCAGTACTGTATATAATGCTGTAAACACTTTTGAAGTAATGCTGAAGTCATGGATGCATGGGAGGGGAGCAGGAAACACAACAGATGCCCTCAGTGTGGGTATCTCCAACAAGGCCTGTAATTTGCTGCATAATAGTCGACGCCAGTGCCGCTAGAGGCAGCTATGAGGGAGACGGTAGAGGAGCAGAGGGAGAGCGCTCCATCATGGAAAAGGGAGCTCCTGTCGACTGCAGTGGTCCAGGACAAAGCTGAGAGCTCCCAGACGCCCTGTATGATTAATGACTTATGGCCGCGCTGTGTGGAAGCCTGGTAATTAGCTACAGGCTGATTAAAGACAAGTAAACTTCTGCTGATAACCCGATTCTGTTTCTCCCCAGCGCTGACACTGGCATGTGGAAGCTCTTACTGCCAGGGTTGCAAGAAACAGACCAACGTTGAGTATGATGAATGTAGTCTCCAACAGGCGTATACAGGCTCTAATTTAAAACTATTTAGCGTGTGACATATTGGCATTGTGCTCTCTCTGTCTCCCTCTGTTCATGTTCGCGGTCTGCAGTGCTGTCCAAGTTTCAGGGGGCTGTTGTTTTGAGTTGGTGCCTGGCATATTCATGAATAAAGTTTTGTGCTAGGCTGCCCCCTCCTTTTCGTTCCTCTGGTCGTTTCCCTCTACGTAGATTTTCTTCCAAACATTTGCATTTTCTGTATTAGCGAACAAGTAGAACCACGGCCTGCCAAGACTATTCATCAACTACAGCATTTTATAGTCCCAGCTGTCTGTTTGAAGGACAGGAGAGCTGAAGCCAGGGCAGACAGCATTACTGGATTTACCTTATGAGACAACATGCAGAGCAGAGTTAGTTTTAAACCAACAGAAAGGTCTCCAAGTTCTCCAGCCAAAAGAATCCAGTCTTGGTTCCAAAGTCTTGTCTGTGTAGTTTCATGGGGTGGGGATTTTCCTCTGAGGTAAACAGAGGGAGGAAAGGAATAATGGATGGTTACAATAATAAAGCTGATGTCAGTTGTTTTTTGTTAGACAGCCTTTGTTACCTAACAAATGATTAACTGTCTCAAGTTTTAAGGGGTGAGTTTTATGATTTTGGTGGCTCCTAGTGGCAAAAGAACAAAAAATGCAATTTTCCATGATACGGTCCATGACAGGCTTCAAAACAATTGGCATGTGTGTGTATACAAAACAGAATAAACCTGAGCAAATAAGTTAAGTTTCAACTAAAAATGATTAGTATTTTGCATAATAATGGATAATCTCTAAAATCTCATAATTCCAACCTTTCCACTCTTTACTCCTCCTGCTGGTTGTGATTAAAAGGTTTAAAATACACAATGAAAGAGAATGTTAGGGGGACATGTATCAGGGCTCTGGGAATATAGTAGCACCTCTGCAGAGAGCATGTTGCTCGAACTAATTGTGCAACCTAATTTGTCTGTGGCAAGTGAGAAATGGGCTGAAATGAAACACGGCTGCCTGTGTGTGAAGTAAGGGAAGGACAGTGCCACGGGGCACTCTCTGTGGTGAGATGAAATGCCTGGCCACCCACTCCTGGCCTTTTATCACCCGCCTCATAATTAGGTTGGTTAACATAGTGCCGTGTATGCAGTCATATTGACTAGAAGCTTAATCACATTACTATCGAGTTCCTGTCCCTGCTCGCCCCAGGTGACACTTATAAGTCCAGAGTTATGGCCATAACCTATGGGAGGAAATTAGCTGTGGACACAAGTTTGTTCTTGCTTTCCACTCAGAGAGTAAAAATATTTAGCAGGCTGGGCGGGCGACATGGCTGTGAGGAATGAACAGGGAAGCACAATGTTCACATAAAGCAACCAGTCGCACACATGAAAAATGCAGGAAGAGCAGAAAGAGGTGCCATGTGTGTTACTTTGGCTGGCAGTCCATTAGGCCTGATAGACATTTCACTTACCAAAGTCAAATATAACAGTCTAACATTCATTAATATGAGGAAGGGTCTGTGGAATCAAACCCACCATCTGGTTAAGACGACAGTATAATCTACAACTCATGATTAGGTCTAAGGAGTGGAATTTCACTTTAATCTTTTTCAGGGCTTGAAATTTCCATCTGCACGGCGCGGCACATCATTTTTCTTCAAGACAAATGTGCTGTTTTTCATGTTCCAAAATTAGATCAGAAGAAAACGATTAATCATGTCATGGCCTGGGAAAGGAAACAAAGATCTGATTTTCCTCTCTTCCCTCACCCTCTGTACCTCCCTCCCAGTCCTCACCTCTCCCCCATCCACACTGTAAGACCTCCTCCTCCTCCCGCCTCCCTCTATTGCCATCCTCTCCTTTCCGCCTGCTCTATTTTCAACCTTGTAGCGGACAGTACTCCTGAGCTATAACTTCCTTCTGGACAGCATATGAAAAAGTGTTGTTTCATTCAATGCTAACTTCAAAAGACAGGATGCGTAAGCTTGATGATTAATATAGAGTGACGTGGCATCTTCAATTAGCATAGCCCTCCTTTTGCCTGCTCCCTCCCTACGGCGGTCAACAACAGATGGCGGTCTGTTTGTATGTGACACCACAACCAAATCTAAAGCAAAGAGAGAGCAAGTCACCAGGACTGCAAATTAGTGAGGCCACACAACTGTCAGGTGCTGGCCTCCTCTGACAGTTGTAGCCCATTACGGGAACATTGATGTTTTCACAGTGTGACAAAAAGGATTCCTTTTTTCCCCTCCTTACAGAGGACCTGTCTGTCACCCAGCTCTCAAGTCATAACAAATCACTGGCACTCAGCTGAGGCGGAGCATTGGGAGCGTCAGGGGAAGATAAATGACCTGCAGGCCTTTGAAGTGCTTTGGCAGTTCAGATGGCTCGGCGGCGCTGACAGAGAAATATACACAACAGCGTAACCAATAATGAGAACATTAAACATTCCTGCCTCCTGACAGCCTGACAGGAAAGCCCAGCCTGGCATCAATCATCTTCCCAGGCATAACCTTGACAATTAGTCTCCTCTCTGCCTCCAGCTCTCACCCCTTGCTCTCCAGACTCCAATACCCAGACTGCACTGGCTGGCAGGCTGGGGGCGCATGGCGGGCCCAGGATGACAGCAGGAGGCAGACAGGAATCAGTGGACCAGCACACATATGTACAGTATGTGACATGAGATGTGGACCCAAACGTCTTGTGACAGGGCGACTATGTCAGGACACCTCAGGATTTATGGTGTCATTTAAGGAGGATGGAAGACTCACGCCATGTGTTTGTGTGTGTGTTTATTTTCAACTAAGCTATAAAATGTAATTACAGTGTCCGCACAAATGTTGGTACAATGTGTATATATAGACAAATGTTATTACACAGTAGTCAAAGCCCATTATATTATTATTTTGTCCTTGACCTTTTGTCATTTGCAATGCCATAGCCTGCAAGTATTTCATTATATACAATATACTATGTTTTGGCAGTTTTTTGGAACTGTTTAATTATTTATTTATCTTTGCCAAAAAATATTATTCTTTGCTCCTACTTGTGATTCTATACACATTTCCATTATAGTTTCACTGTGTAGTGACAATAAATTTCTGCACTTATCTTATTTACAACAAAAGTAAACTTTTTATTTAGTCACTATTGAAGTCCACTTTATCCTAACATCACCTCCAATGAAGAACAAAACAATGTCTAATGCACTGCAGCACTGACACGCGTCCAAACATGCATGTCTCTCAATAGGCTCTGACCCAAACGCTTGCTAAGTCCCTTGGCCATACCAGGATAAAGCACAGTATTTCACTTATGTTTCCTCCATTAGCCATCAGCATGTAAATCAACACAGACAGCCTCACCCACGAAATGTTTCTAGTCTCTTGTTTCCAGCACTTGTGCTCAGCTCTGGCTGGACATTTTGTTGCTACACCAGAGAAGAGATGATTTATGTGGAATGAAGACATTTCCCCTTTGACTAGCACATTCGCGCAAAAGGTATGTCAAGGATGTGAGCCGCGCTGTACAGGCAACCTTTCAAGAGGTATTTTTTACCCGCTTATTGGAAGAGCAATAAATATCTGGGCGACAGGGCCTTCTCACGGTTACAAAGCTTACCTGCAACCGAGCTGGATAATTAGCAGGCCCTGAAGATGATGTACGACTTTCATTACCCTTTGGGACGGGGCAAACTAAATGAGGACACAGCTAATTGCCGTGCAAAGCAGTCTGCCATGATAGGGAAAATCGCCTCTCTCGCTCTCATTCCTCCTCTGTGTCCTTTGCTCTGGTGAAAAAAGGGGAGACGTTTGCGGTTGTAGGGCTGTGATCTCCCTCTCCTGCCTACTTTCAGACCCACCAGAGTTCACCGGCTGTCCATAAATCAAGAGCTGCTTACAGACTGAAGTAGCCTGAGTCATCAACATGCAATAAGCAGCCTGACAGATTCCATCTGACTACACACCACTAGGCTCAAATACTCATGATATTGGGGTGGACAAAACAGTTTTTGTAAAATTAAAATAACATAAATCAGATCCTAAAATGTTGAGGTTGAAGTATCATACAAAAGTAAACTGAATTTGTTACCACAAATGTGCATTAATATAATTTTATATCCCTGTTTAGAAAATTGCAGCATATTTACTTTATTTAGTTCTATTATGGAAAATGTACGTAAAGGTGCACTATTATTATTATTTTTTATTTTATTTTGTTCTGCTTGTTCCCTTGCTTTGCCTGGAATGTTCCACTGTGGGGCATTATTGATAGCCATCTTTCATTTATTTAATAAGGGGTTTTATTGCTCAAGAAATACCTTGAAAAACATGCATTTTTACTGTGAGTGAGGTCCTGTCAGATCTGGGCTGTAACATGATCGGGTGGTGTCATCTGGACCCTCTCCTCCCCCATCTTTTTTAAGACAATAAATTGGTAACATCTACTTGTACAATCCACTTTTTCCATCTTTCTGTCTGCCTGGCACATATTGAACTTCTTAGACAGTCATCGAGGCGTGCCGAATCCAAAACAAAAAGCCGGTTATAATCATAAGATGTGCACACCGTGCCAAGTGATCTGGGGGTGTACAGTGAGTGGAGGGGATAGCAGGACAAGCTATAAGTGGACCCAAAGTGCTTCCAGAGGCAGCCCCCCTCAAGAGTTCCAGAGGTGGGAGCTAATGTCTAAAATGGTGGGGTTAAGTATGCTGGCACTCTCCGGCTGCCAACTCCAGCCAGAGCCCTGTTCATTATGGGGAAGGAACAGAGTCTACTGGGGATGAGAGGGATTGGAGGTGGCACAGAGTGGAACTGATTACAACCTTGGTGATGGGACTTTAGCCCTTTTCAGCTAAGTCGCCAGGAAACATTTTGTCATTGGATTTGCAACCATGGTTATCATCGTTTTTTTACACAAAGTTGTTGGTGGTCGCAAGAAACATAAGAAATCTCAGTAAAATTAGGTAATTATAGTTAGTTAGAAGTTCAAAGAAGACTCCAGTCCACAGAGAAATAACACAGCTATAATATTATTCAGTTGGCTTACTGAATATTCTTGGACATGCAGCTTTTGCAGGAGACAAGGTAGCAAAATTAGACTAAGCCTCTACAATTTAGTTAAGTATTTGCTATGTTGAGCTAAATCTGAGCTTTAAAATACTTGAGCAGAATTTGACTAAAACAATCAAAATGTATTATTTAAAGGGCCCATATTATGCTGTTTAAATGTCTATGTGATATGGGTTTTTTCATCAGAAGCACACCTGGAGTTGTGTTTTGTTTCATTCACACATGTTTAACACACAAATCCTGCATATTTCGGCCAAGTTCAGAAAGTACTCTAACACCTTGTGATGTCATGTGATACAGGAAGTGCTCCAAAGTCCATACACATTCACGAGAATTATTTGGATGATTGCAGCTCTTGAACTGCCAATCTACAGAACTAAAGGTAACTAAAACTTGAAAACTCCCACTTCATGACATCACCACATTGAACAGAGCATTTTGATCTTTAGAGACATAGACAGATTAATAATAAAGGATTGCTTAAATATGTGTGATTGAAACAAAACACAACTCTGGGTATGTTTTTGATGAAGTAACAGCATTATAACATGGCTTAAAGAAATTTTGTGTAATATAGGACCTTTAAGTAAAATTTATAGGAAAAGTTCATGTTTACAATTGCCATATCTGGAGTTCCCAACATGTAATTGTCACATAATTATCACAATACAAAATATTTCTTTCAGTTGCTCCACTATGAGCTTATTTTCTATGCCCTTTACCCCCAATCACCCTAATTATTATCATCTCTATTCTAATGGAGACTATGTGTGCGCTAACCAGTCTCTGCCCTTTTCTTTGCCATTGCCACAGAGCCATAAAACACAGCGGATCCAGCAGCTCTATTACCAAATGATTGTGTCAGCCGTGAGCTTAATTTACTTTAGTCCAAGCTGTGATCTTGAGCTATTAATTCCCCTCTCAGTGCAGCGAATGAGCTCTTTTTGAAACAATTTTACCTCAAACTAATGAAGAAAGCGTTTTCTTTGGTCGGCTAGCTGAGCGTTGCTGACCTCAGACAGACACAGAAAGGCTTTTGCACTGTCAGGGGAACGTTTGTTTGTTTCCATCATTCACAAAGATCTAAGATGCAAAAGTTAGCAGCTAGCTTTGGTTGTTCTTCAAAATGGCACGGTCATGCAAGGACGTGAATACTAGAAATACAACTGATATTGGCCAAAAATAAGTTGCTAATTGTACCTAGGGGCATTTTTGTTTTTCTCCTCAACTTTTCCTTTTCCTATTGATTGCAAGCTTCAAATCCCATTCCTGTTCTCTTTGTTAGAATTCATTGGCTCTGCTGTTGCGTTTATCCTGACAGTAGATGAACTCAGACTGTTAGTTTAATTCCTCCTTGTCCCGATTGGAAGCACAGCAGGAAGGAGAGTGGGCCTCGCCAATGTCTCTCTGTTTATCTCAAGGTGAGAATTGTTTTTGTTCTCACAATTCTCACAACACACCTCCCTCCCCGGCCCACAGCTCTAGGGGGGCGTGAGGATGAAGCAGAGGAGAGCGATTCGGTCTCTGATATCCTTGGACTTTTTTCATAGGTTTTTATTTTTGGGAGTCTTTATCAGTAAACCCATAAATATCAATGTCCAACAAGAACCTGTATACACAAGATATTTGCACTTGTGGTATACAGTTTAGATGCAGATTATGTTTTTTTCATACTGACATTGACGTGTTCAAGAATATTGTGTAGATGTGCTCACTTAGACAGTGAATGTACTTTTTAATTAAAAGATCCTTAGGCTGGTGATCTCCAAAATCTTCTCCATGGTGAGGGGATGTCCTACAGTATGGCCAGGCCAAGTTACAGTTCAGATCTGTGGAGAGGCAAGCCGCTCACATAAGAATGCATGTTTTTCAAGGTATTTGAGCAATAAAAACACCTTTAAGGATAAATGTAAGTTAATGCCTTAGTGTGGAATATTTCAGGCAAAGTGGGAACAAGCTAGGCAATGGATACTACACCAGAAAAGTTACACAGTGTACCTTTAAAGCATTTGAGAAGTGTTATTTATTGTTGCAGTACACGGCAAAACGTTTTAGGTCCAGATACTTAACTTTAATCTAACATAATGGAAGGTCATAAAAATATGGGAAACTGCAAATCATTTTCACTCTGTATTTTATATCTATAATCAGACTTTACAGTGAAGTCATTATGATATAGTACATATGTGTATAATTGTGGTTTACAGATTTTAGAATGAGATGATGTCATACTCCCAGATGGGAGGCAAGAGCCAGATTTTCCTAATGATTACATTCTACTTTGTCATGAAATATCTAAAAGGTAAATTAAGAAATGTTGAACCTAATAATTTCTACAAATGACTAGAACCCAAGAACCAAAATACATTTTAGCAGGCCCCATCTGTATTAAATATTATTGGCCTATAGAATGTCGTGACATAATCTGAAACCCCAGCAATGTTTTTTTTGTAGTAGTATATATATTTTTTCAATTGGGTTAAAAAACCTATATGTTTAAAAAAAAAAAAAAAGCTGTTATAATAACTATTGAGTTAGATGGGACCAAAAACACTAAGTGAAAAACATTTTTGTTTGTGTGACATGCAATCATGAAAATGAGCTCTATTTGTAAGCAGTAGCAGTTTCAAGCCTGCATACAGCTGCATAACTTTCAGAAACTTTTATAAAAATGGACAATTCTGTACTAACTGTTCACTAATCCTCCAGTGCCTCCTCTAAACATGTACCACATGTTTCATCGCTCTTAATCTTTGTTTTAGACATGTAAATTGAAGGCTTTAAGGAGTTAAGCAGTGGAAACATAACAGCTCCCATACAAATCCACTAGGGCTATCCTTCTAATGCACAGCTGCTGGTCCTGATCAGGTTTTAATATAAAGCAGTGTTAGGACCAAGCCAAAGTGTCCAAAGTTAGAAGTCTCTTTTTCAACATTTTCATTATAAAGTGTTTTTCTCACTTTTGAATTTTACATTTCATTTCATTGTTGCTGGCAATGAGGAAATAACAGGAACAAATGAATTACAACTCAGGCGCAATTCCGGCCCCAGCCAAGGCGGTTATGTAATCAACTGACAAATGAAACTGTATCCGCATATCGTCCAACTTTTTCTTTGTTTATATTTTTCATAAACTTGGGCCCGGCTGCTGAAAAACAGAACGGGTGGACTTTTGAATGAAACCTGACAAGCCTCAATAAATCACGCTAAATCACCAATCGATAACAAATGCATTCTAAATTATGAATAATGGCCCTACGCTCATAAACCAACACAAGCACAACTCAGCAGGCTATTCATTTTGTAGCGGCGGGCAAAATAAACAGACACGTTTCTTTCACGGCGTTAATAAATTTCCCCTGAAAAACTCAAAGAACAGTCCATCTGCTTCCAATAATTTTTAATTTCCTTTTCTGTCCTGTCCCCATTAGGTATTCCGCAGAGATATTTTGGAAATTCTTTCATTTACCTCTTCCCATATGCATCCAATTACTGTTACCCCTAGCAACGGGCCGGTGCATGGGCTCTCTAGAGTATGCTGCGAAATACCCCCACCTGTACCTTAAGCAAACTTTACGCCTCTTTTATTATCTGTGAGAACCTGGGAGTCATTGGGGCTGTGTTTGGTGGAGGTTTTTTTTTCCTGGCGTTGGGTTTGATGTCTTCTGGCTTGGACCACAAACACCTGCACTCTGGTCTCTCTTCGCAGCCTGATCTATTAGCTGGCTAAATGGCCCAGCAGATGTTCACAGGACCAGCAGGGGAATCGGAGCCTCTGCTATGTCCGCTACAGCAGCCGGGAACAAGCTGAGCACAGGACTGAGACACATTTAGTTAATATACAGTTAATTTATCAGTAAATCATGTTTAGGTAAATAATTCCTACGGGTGTCGTTAGGGTAAATGTGATGGAAATGACCCTGGATTTCACAAGGGACTTATCTCTATCTAGTATCTCTGAAGATTTAAAAAGGTATTTAATTTGTTTTTTTTTTGGCAAAGTGGTTTTGTGACATTGTATAAACACGTGACATGTTTCTGAATAGGTAGTTTATGAATTCCAGAGTGTGATTACATAATATTCCCAGATTAGGAAGATTCAGTTTTCCTAATGATTTCATTGATAGCACTGTAAGAAATGTCCAAAATATCCTAAAAGAAAATCACCAAATGTTTAACCTGATCTTCTATATTATAGTGGCTTTGCTTTACTACTACAAAAGTTTGCGTATTGGTAAGTAATTTTACCTGTCTTCATTTAGGTCTAATGTTGCCATCTTAAAGCGTGTAGTCTTAAAACTATGAAAAACAGAACTTCATTTTCTGGTCAATTTCCTACTTCACTGCGATAAATCTATAAGCACTTTTCACACTTTCAGAAACTGGTTGTTGCCATAGACTGTAAATATAAATTAGTGTTGTTCTGATACAATTTTTTTGGGATGCAATCCGATACGATACTTGGCCTTAGTGTACTCGCCAATGCCAATACCAATCTGATACCACATAGTGTGAAGAAGTAGAGTAAGGCTACTCAGTTTTGTTACCATTCAAGAGCAATAAATAAATCTACTAAAAGGCTATCTCTAAAGGAAATCTACAAGAATAATTTGACATAATTATCTTAACCAGGCTTGGACTGGTAATCTACCGGGAAAATGCCCAATGGCCCAGTCCACCTCAGACCACATTTGGGCCGGAACTCAATTTTCACCACCCCGAATTGAGTGCCAACCCCGATCAGTAATTTGTGAGTATTCATCGATACTGATACCTGAAAAATGTGCAGTATTGGAGCTTTTGCCGATACCATTAACAGTATCAGAACAACCCTAATATAAATGGACAAAGACCCACTAGCTGTCATATTCCAAATAGGAAGTGAGCGTGCGCGTGCTTCCAGCTCCATCAACTCTGTTTCCAACTTTATAAGGAAAATTTCCTCTTTACCTGCTGAAGTGAGACTCATCATTTTACATGTTGATATTAACTCGCTCTATGTGATCCTTTTTATTCCACTATTTTGTAAGTAAATAATTTCGTGATGTCACACTCCCTTAGTCCACTTCTTTATACAGTCTATGGTTGTTGCTAACAACAGCCATTCCAACAGTGCTTGCAAAAATGTTACCCAACTACTTAAGTATACAGCCAATTTAAACCCAGCAATAGTTTGTTATAGTCTGGTGAAGTTAATGTACTTTTTAATTCCAATTCCTAATGAGCAGAAACTTGCAAAGGGAAGCAAACTCAAAAGAAGTTACAAGTGTGAACAAATGTTGGTCAGATGATACTTGTTTTTTTCTGCATAAATAATGGCATAAGCACATAAATTAAAGTTGCCTTGGTCCTTTGGTGTAAGTAAAGCTGTGGAGCAAGGCCTCAGAGGTGTGAACTGCTGCTGGGCTGTGTCAGTCGCATGGTGATCTCGTGTTCGCACAGTCCTTTCTCTCACACTTTGCCCTCATCTTCAACTTGCCCTCAGGTCACCACGGCTCTAAATAGGACTCTGCTATCTCTTTTTTACACCGCTGCTTTTGTGACAGGCCGTGGAACAGGACGCAGCAGCTAATGAATGCCCGCAGACCACAAGAAGTGTCTTTATTAAAATCTTTTTTAAAAGGCTGCACTAGGACGCAGTAAAGATGGAGTGACATGGTATACATAGAAGGTAATAACTCTTTTGAAGATTCAGACTGATCATTGATCTGCAATAAGATCAATCAATCAAAAAGCTGCAAAAAATATAAAATGCAATGTAATTTAACAAAAAAAAAAGACTGATTCCGGAAGTTGCCATGTACGCCGCCATTGTCATTGGGGTTGTCGTATTTTGCATGGGGCTACCGATCTCTACAATAAATAAGTTCCATCTGGACCACAAAGCCATCTAGAAGTCTCCCAGAGAATCGGTGTGGTGATGACTTGTTGGTGCACATGAACATTGAACATTTGGAACTGCCACCACAAAGAAAGTGCAGATTATTCACCTTTATGGTGAAAGTGGGAGGGGCAAAATAAGGTAAATATTCATCTTCACATTTGAACAACACCTATCCTCACAACTACATTTTAGCACATTTCTGATGGACTGCGCCACTTTCACTATTGTTATCTAGAGAATCCCTCCCAAAAAGACCTCAATATTTCGCTTTTTCTCCATACTGTCCACCCTTTGTAGAGGACGCGATCCTTTTCAGAGAAACTTGCACTCACATTGATGGGCACACATTTTGATTGATAAGTTGATTTGGCAATTGCTGAGCGTGTCGATTTGGAATGTTTCCTGGGCTGGAACATATGGTTTGATTTACAGAGCGGTTCAAGAGGACAAGCCTGACAAGCCGAGGTACGGATTGAATGACATTTTTGGTAAGAGAGCAATAATTTATGTTTTCCCATGCCAACTATTAATACCCAGCTGGCCTCAGCACTGCGCCACTTATGTAGGTCTTAAAGGCCAGGGAGGACATGTTGTCAGTGGCGTTTTATAAATCTTGCCCACAGGAATGCAGCACTAAACAGAAGACTGGAAACAGAGCTGTGAGTGATGCGTGTACGTGCGCAATGTGCGTGTGTGGCGGCCGTCACTATAATCTATGGCCCCCAACTTTATGACTGGGACTCCATGGTGGCACCCTCAACTCTCGTTACAGCGGATCACAAATTTCAATGTAACTTCAGCAGCAAAACTAGGCTCTGGAGATGATATCAGGACAAGACTGAGTTATCACTGTAGTAAATCATAGCATCCAAGTGAAAGGAGCAGAAGAATAACAAGTCCAAATCATGTGGTTAGACTGAAAACATTCACCCAAGACTACTTTATCCCTAACCAAAATGACATCAAGTTCTAAAAGTAAAAGTGTCATATCATCTTTGACTTTTTAATTAATGGACCTCTTAAAATTTTATAAGGCCAGCTATTACATACATCTAAGCTGAGGGGAGGAGGGAGAGCTGTGATAGCCATGCAGCAGTAAAGAAGTCTTTGCTCTTTAGAGAATTTACTGGGCCCAGCATTAAAGGGGAGCTGCCTGTTCCTGGACCTGACAGGTTGATGGCCGTGTGAAACTCAAGAAAGGCCAGGCTAGTTTGTTTTCAAGCTGTTTGGAAAGTGAACCAACATGCTGCCGTCGCACTAGCTGCTAATTCAATGCTGACTTTAATCACTCATCTTAATATTACTCTTATCACTACTAGATGCATATACATTCTTTTGAACATGCAGAGGCGTGTGGAGTACTATATTTGTCATGTAAAGAAATGTATTTGGTCTTTGATAGATGTTGAAATCAGTTAAGATTTGTTGACAACATGGTTTCAAATGTGCCGAGTGTTACGCTCTATATGTGTTGTTGTCATATAATCATAATTTATCATTTAAAACACTGTGTCATAAGTGATCTCCACTATGTAACTTTTTGCTTGGGGGTCCATCACCCGCTTGTTTCTATGGGTATGTCATTGGTCTGCCTGGAATGTTCGACAGTATGACTTAAACACCTTTGCATTTCTTCAATCCCAGGAGGCTTTATAGCTCAAAAATAGCTAGAAAAAGATCTGAACTGTTGGAAGATAGAAGATAGATACCAGATTCAATACCATACTGTGAAACCTTCCAGACAAAGCAATAACATCTCTGCAGAGAAAAGCATTTGACGGACCGTCCACCAGAAAAGTTACCCAATGCACCTGCTTATTAAATTAGATAATAGCTCAAACAAGTAAACAAGTAAAGAAATTTGTTTTGCCTGAGCACAGGTATATTGTAAAAAAAAAAGCTCTCAGTCTCAAAATCAATGCAAAAAAAGTAAAAATCTGTAAAAAATAACAGCTTTAAGTTAACAGATACACTTTTCTCCAAGTCATGTTTCTTTGTCAAAAACAGTGACAGCTGTATTTGAAACCACAAGTTTGGCTTGCTCATTGACACCAGGTCTCTTGTAAATCTACAGTATTTCCACACTACAACAACTTCAATTCAACACTTGGAAATGATCCATTTCCTTTGAACTGCCTTCAGATGATCCACAAATGTCGATTCTTTATAAAACCACACAGCTTGGATAAAGTTTACCAAATAAGACTGATTGAGTGAGATATTTTCTAGAAGCTGCTAGTGACGAGAGCGCAACTTTTATGTGGTGGTTGTTGGAAATCTGGCAAGTCTGTTTTTCCTTAGGAACTTCAAAGAAAGAGTTGGTGTCTAGTAAATCTTTTCAGACAAAACTCTAATGTACCAAACAGCCCCATCTTTCTGTTTTGCTCTTAACAGCTAAATGAGTGTCCTCGTCCTGGGCTTGGGGTGCTAATCCGGGGTCTGAGCATTCCTGCCTCGTTCACAGGACACTTGTCAGCTCCTCCGGGGAACAGATGCTTCCCTGTCAGAGCCACTTCAAGGCGACGGGATGGATGGTCGCTAGGGTCGGGCAAAGACTGTGTCCATCTTCCGTGTTAACTTACAGTGGAAAATGCTAAACACATCTCATGACCCGCCATGTCCATCAGTGAGCTACTTAATGTGAATGTTGGAAAGCTTCAAGATGGCGGAATCTCACAACGATGAAGGGATAAGGAGTTTGGCGAGGCGCTTCTGTTTTATTTTGGTTGTGTTGCCATGGAGATTGTTATTCACACTTCCATGTGGTCTTAACTGGGTGATATATTCATCGGCCGTCAAGTTTATTAAAAGTCAAGTGCTACATTTAACTTTTACGGGCAGGCACTTAAAGAGCATGGGTTTCGCCAAATTAAAGTTTCATGCTTACGAAACTGGAGACAAAGTCCAAACACCACGTCCTTCCTTTTGGGGAGTTTATGTGGATGTTTATAGGGATTTCATTACCACGCTCGGGCAAGTTCAACACACTGGTCTGTTATCTATGGTATCAGTCAAAATAGCACTTGGTAAGCACCAGTTGACATGGGCCTTGAGAGACAGCCCAGGCACGGTCATCCCATAGCGGCTCTTGTTTCAGGGCCGCATGATTGAGGCTGCCAACCTGACAAGCCCACCTGCCCCTGTGGCCCTAGCCAGCTGGCCCCTACAATGATTAACGGCTAGCGTAAACTTACTCAGCAGGCTCTCAGACACATTTGTGCATTCACTCACACGTAGAAGTGTTACATGACGCTAAAAGCTATTAGAGAGCGAGGCCCTGGGACCCGAGCAGGAATGACATCCATAAATGTTTAGTGGGACTGGCCTGCGAAGCTTTTCCGACCAAAAAAAGGGGCGTCAATGGTAGAACAGTTCTAGAGATCAGCCAGGCAGATTTATGCGCTACAGTATAATGGAGATTATGGCAAAACCTGGTTCTCATATCTGCCGTGAGCTTTAAACCTCCTGCTTCCTCCATAAAAGAGAAAATGACATCATAAAGAGTAAACTAGGCTTGATATCAGACTCCGCACTTGGCTCTGATCCCTATAGGAGCTTTTTCATACCTTTGATTTTCATTTTTCAAGGGCAGCGCATTTATAATGTTGTGCTGGTGTGTAGAAAGTGTTCTCTCTGTGGGAAAGTCCTTGACTAGAAGGTCTCACAAAAACGACTTGAGTGCTAAGAAATATGATAAATATTAAATCATATATATATAGTGTCTTATGGGTACTGTATAAAAGAGTATGTTTTTGGTATTTTTATCTAAACAAAACCATGTGGGAGTCTTTGGACATCTCGATCAAACCTTCAACTTCAACTTCAACTTGAGAATTGTGTCTGTCTGGTACACGTGGAAATTGTATTGATTAAAATAAAGAAATGCTAAACTGCCTTCTATGAGCTTACAACCATTTCAAAACGTACCTTCAGTTGCTAAGCAGTTTGTGAGCTGTCAATGATTTTACTAACTTTGCTAACTACTTTCCTTTTCAACACCAGCAATATCTTAACCAAATGCCAGTCCTAGAGCTGGCATTTGATTTAGATATTTCCAATACACACATGCATTTAACTGTTATATCAAGAGATACCAGCGTTAAAGGTGCACTGCGTAACTTTTCTGGTAACTTTACGGGTACCACCACCTGCTGTGTCCACCACCTGCTTGTATAGAGATGTTATTACCTTGGGCTATGTTCTACTATAGTATGTGAATAAGCTTATTTATCTCCATGGAGATGTCATCAGGTCAAGTTACAGGTCAGATCTGTGAAGAGGTGACCCCAGTAACAGTAGGAATGCATGCTTCTATGGTATTTTTGACACTTAAAAGACCTGTAACAAAATAAATCATGGATAAATGTTGTATTGCCATAATGAAATATTCCAGGCAAAACAATAACATCTCCATGGAGACGAGCAAGTGGCAGACTAGAATAGTTAGGCAGTGGACCTTTAAGATTCCCAGAGCATTGTTTAAAAAGCCATAATAAAGCATAAAATATCATCTAAAAGGTTGTGGTCTGAACACTACCACTTGAACATGTTAATTTGCCAGGTTCCACCTCATAACAATAGTAGATGCTTGCATATGTGGTTATCCCAGACCTGTATGTGAACTAGATGAACTTGGTGATTGCATATGTAAAGCATCTTCATCCCATTATTTCTCAGCTAACAATGTGCTACCACCAGGACCAGTAATGCACAGAGCCATCCCTCCCAACAGCAATAAAATGAAATGCTTCGGAGGATTTTCAAATGCACATTATCACCGCCTGTTAATTTTAGAGCGTAATTCTGCACAGGATAAAGCAGAATAGGAAGCAGGTCATTTTTTAAGAGAGCCATTTGTTCGTTATGTAGATATTGATAAGAAACCTGGCGGTGCAGCGGATAGTTAGTATTCTGGATAGGGCTCTGGGAGAAATAGGCTGTTTTTTATCCCTCCCATGAAACACCGCAGGCCATACCATTGCTCCAGCTCCAATTAATTTCTACACCCCATTCGTATTACTCTTCGATGTAAGTGCAACGTTTTCTAATTGCATTCATCACCAAAAGCCTCTCTTAAGTTCCCTCAGTATATTTATTATCACACTAACTGGGTCTAAATTATTAAACCTTAATGATGTGGGCTCTGAAAATATGTTGTCCTTTATTTTCCCCACAGAGAATCAATGTTACACATTAGCAGTATAAATTAAGTAATACTTTACCTAGGCATGTTGCCGCCTTCAATATCCCCCCTTACTGAAATGTATTCTCACAGTCCGGTGGCTCGGGGCTGCCTCTGGGGAGCAGATGATATAGTTCATTCTAATGAAAGAGCTCGCTGCTGCTAATGGTTTAAATGATACATTTGTGCAAGAGCAGCAGAGAAAATACATATGAGAGATCTGGTGAAAACAAGATAATTCACACTCCCATGGGGATATGATGTCATCGCTCGCCCACTTTCTTGGGAGGCCCTGGAGTTAAAGAATGGCTGCATATTCTGGGGTGATATATGCGGGTCAGTAATAGAAATGGGCAATATACGCTAAAGTCCATCACACTTAAAGGTTAATTACAATAGCTACTGTAGTCTTACCTCTTTATGACGAAATTGGTTGGTATTAATCAACTTTAGAAGGCCCTTTTCACATTGTACGCTATGGAGAGGTGTAATGGACTGACACAATGTAATCTCTGTCTTTTCAGGACACTTAAGAAAGTCTTTTATTTGAAAATTATTACCTGGTGCCAATATACAAACTAAATCAAAATCTCCATGTAATAAGCTCATGCGAAGGAGCATCAGAATCAATGCAACCGTTAGCGTAAGTCGCAATAACAAATGTTCACCATTTTAAATCTCCCTTTTATTATCTTTCCCAGCAAATCTAAATTAGCTGCGGTGCTGCCACAGTTTTTCAAGCAAGGCCTCCAGATAAACGGAGATTAGAGCACATTGTCTCATTGCAACAACATCATTTATAACACCTTTCCACAGAGTCACTTCAATTACATTAACAAGCTAAATGCTAGCAGCAGGAGGAGACATTTAGAACATGCTGATATGAAGGCTGTATAAGATGCAGCAAGAACTGTGGAAATATATACTAAGAAATAAAGCAAGCTGGGAAGCCGTGATAGTTGCCAAAGATAGTAAAGGACTGTCTAGTGTCTCTTACTACCAGGATAAATCCCAGCAGATCACTAATTGTGTGATTCCTCTTGTCCACATCAACTTCAGCGTGACAGGTTATTTCAGCTTGTTATCGGGAAAACATTTATCCACTTGGAATTATTACTGTGCCAGGGCCTGTGGTGAAACACAAACAGTAGTGAATCTTGGAGAGTTATGGTAAGGCCTCTCCTCATTAGACGGCCAATCGACTGGCGGAGCGGAGGGCCCAATCTCAGGCTTTTATTGAGTGTTAAGGAGACACAGACTGACATTTACATCTCTTGCTTCTTCATGACTGGCTAGAGAGAAAATGGCCGCTATAGATCCTGGTACTGAGGAGCGGTACGGAAGGTCAGGCAGTACGAAGCCTCTCCGTCGGTGAGCGATGCCTCATGCACGAGATAGCACATTTCTGTACAAATAAATAAGATGAAAGTAGGGGATTGTATACGGTTGGTGCTCGCTAAAATCATATGTCATTTTGATGAGAGCCCAACTTGCTTGCATAGAACAAACACTGTTGTTTCAGGGCAACAGATCTCCCCAAAACCCACCTAAGAGATGTAAACAAGACAAGTCACCCAATCTCATCTTGTCTGCATTGACTTATTGAGCCGAAAGAGAGGAAAACACAGTAGTGGATAAAGCACCCTAAGAAAGCACAACAGCCTTTCACTTCTGAGGTGCTCTTTTCATTCAATGGCAATTACAATCCACACCTGGCAACACACAAGACATCCCAGCGCCTAACAATGTCGCAGAGGAACTCTCTTCCAAACTACCCTCCCAAATTGGCTGTGTAGCTTCCACCCAATTAGGGCTGAAATATGGTAACAGCATCAGCCATTACGGAGCCACCGAGAGTGTGCAGAGAGAAGTCGTGAAGGTTAGGAGGGGGTATGCGTTAGAAGTGATATGTGGTGCGGACTTGTGCTTACACAGCAGAAAAGAGCGCCATGACGAGGGGACGGCAAAACGCAGCACAGGGGATGATAAATAAACAGCCCGAAATGAATCGCCCCAAAACATGTATTAAAGAAGCACGAAAAATTAGTGTTCGTACCCTGAGGTGGATTTACTCATCTGAGCATCAGCCTACCCTAATAAAGAGTGTGTTGGTAAATTCTAAAACGGTCTGTTCACTGCCTCACCTAATGAGCCATATCCATACTCTTAGAATAATTTTGCTGAATTTGCAGTTCTGCATGAACTATTTTACCAATTTATTATAAAAACGTAAAACGTGGAAGCATTTGCCCAGAAGCTCTAGAATACTAGAATGCAGACTGTGAAAATAAAACTGTATCTTCAATAAAGCACAAAGTCACGAATCAAGGTATCTATTTATTTTATTGCTGAGAAGGAAAATTATTTTTTATAGTAGCTCATCAATATCTCTGGACATTTTAGCAGAGGTGCATAAAATAACAAAGTGCCTTGGCTCTTTTTTTCTTCTGCATGGCTGGCCGTGGCCTACTTGTGCTAGTGACACCAAGGTAACTAATGTTTCCTGTGCCAGCAAAGGATTCTGATTTGATATAAGCATTCAAACCTGTCTGCTGTGAGATATGGCATGTGTCACCCTCCGCTACGATTGATTCCCCCTTGCCCTTAAATGCAGTGCTTGCAATGCAAGCCAAGGACACTGCCTGCCTGGTCAAGTAATGACAATCGTCTTTAAGGAATAATGGTCTGAGCGCTGCTTTTGAAAAGTTACTAGGCCACATTCAATAATGAATTCCTAGTCGATGACACATTGATAGATTCCCATTCTTCAGATGGGACACTGTAGCTGCAGTTTAATTGACAAGAAATGAATTCAGAGGCTTGAAGAAGGAAAGAAGGGATGAGATGAAGGAGAGCGGAAGCAGGAGGGGGACTAAATTCTGTGTGATCAGCAAGGTTTCAAACAATCATTGGCAAAGTGAAGTCTCTGCCATATCTATAAGTCATCATGTTTTATAGGCCATTAGGATCTCCAGAGAAAGGCTGCATAGAGACCGTAACTTTTTGTCGAAATTAAAATGTCAGAGAGGAAGAAATAGAACAAAACATGGAATCTGCAATTAATTACCTGGCCATAAAAATTCAATAATCTGGAGGCAATACTGTTTTCTGCACAGCAGTACCTCTGATCACAGCAAACTGGAATAGAATACATTCATCTCCCCAAATTACATTTCTAATCTAAAAAGGGATACACTGGAGAGGAAAAGCACAATCAGGGAGTGCAGCATTACACAGCGCAGTGTCCTGGCTGGGCTGCACATTCACATCCCATTCAGCATGAATAATGTTCTACACTAAATAGCTGGTGCCAAATGATTTGGTGTTGATTTTCACATTCTTTTTGTCCTTTTGAGCGTTATGATCATCAAGGATTATTCAATCTATATGGTCTTTCAATAGTTTGCCATATGTTGTCAGAATCAACATTGTTTTTGCTATTTATAACTGCAGTGTTATTATTTTTTTTTTACACTTTTAATCCTAATCAATTATCGTGTTGTATAATGTATGCCCAGTACACATGAAAACACTGTTTCATCATGATCACGGTAATGAACCAACAGCAGGGTTTAGTTTTGTCAGACCTCATGAGTCCATCTAGTGGTACAACCTGTAAGAAAATGCACAACAGAACATTCTAAATAATAAGTGCGACCTGTAAATACAATGTGCAAATCATTATGTAGCCTTTTCTATGTATTATTTTTCTGTTTTATTTGTGGGTCGGTTGGCACTCTGACAGCCTATTCCATATCAGATTTAACTCTTTGAGAGCATCATCCGTCAATGACAGAAGTGAAATGTGACGTGATTGTCTAGGTAAGATAAGTGCCATCCGTCAGTTTGATCGACAGCTTTCTTTATCAATGACGTAACAATGACTTCAAATTCTTTCAAACTGGTGAAGGTTATTTTAATTACGAATAAATCAGAACTGTCACTGGGACAATATAGAAAATGGAAGACAATGAATTGGGGGTGATTTATTGAGGTGTGGTGTTATAGGTCCATTCTGTGGCAGATGACTAATGTGTTCAACAGCTATTGTTCCAAACTGATCAAAAAGATTGACTTCTCAAAGTTAAAACTTTCCTTCGAGGTCATATTTTTTCTCAACTTTCATCATAAATACATATTCCTTATACTTACTGCACGATTCAATTGTTTTCCATACAAAGCCCAATGTTTCCCATAGATTTAGCTAAGACTATGCACACACTATTATTTTTTTAATTTAAATTATTTTTATTTCATTCAATTTGTGAAGTATAAATGTCACTTTAATATATATTTTTTATATTTTTAAGCAGTTTTTTTTTTTTTTAAGTTTATGCTAATACAATGAGCAACAAAGACTAAGTTTGCTATGCCAATATATCGTCCAGTTTATTTTAGACCATACTCTCCTGTATTAATGGGAAAGCTTATCCGAATGTTTTAAAGGTGCACTGTGTAACTTTTCTGGTGAAGGGTCTGTCAAATACTTTTCTCCATGGAGATGTTATTGCTTTGTCTGGAATGTTTCACAGGATGGCATTAAGTCTTTTATCTTCATGGAGACCCAGCCAGACCAAGTTAGAGGTCAGATCTTTGGAGAGGCAACCCCTGTAGAGCTGTTTAATGTCACACTGTGGAACATGCCAGGCATATCCATAGAAACAAGAAGGTGATGGACCCTCCACCGGAAAAAGTTACACAATGCACCTTTAACTTGTCTTAATTATGCAACTGTAAAGTGTAGGATATGAAGGTGAAAGAAGGGCATTTGACAACACAGGGGGGTCTGAATGTGGGAAAAGGAGTGGTTTTAATTTAGCGAATGCGGCGGTGCCATATTTCACCCTGTGCTGTTGTCTCCCATTATCTTGGTAAACATCCCAGGTACTAATATGATATATTTCAGAGCGGGCGGTGTTTCATCCTGCTCCTGTGCGTGATTGATGAATGACTTGCGAATGAAACTGGGACAGAGATTTATGGAGGCCCAGGACATAGAATATGTATGATTATCAGCTGTGTGGTGAAAGCAGCTCTGTTTGAGCGATAGGCGCTGGGAAAGAAATTTACTAAATGACTCCATTCTCCCTGAGAAGTCACAGATGGAGGTTTTTCATCTCTGTCAATTTTGTTTTACCTTTTTTTGTATTAGCATGGATGCAAGTATAGCGCGATAAATTTACTTCAACCATCACTGTATGCACATTTCCAATTAGCTTTTATTACATTCACTTTAAGCCCATGTGTTGTGAATGGTACTTACAAGCAAACTACTTACCAAGAGGCCCAATCAAACTTTGTCCATCATGATGTGCATCACAGTCAGTGTCTCCTCTTGTCAGCGTCTAAAAAAGGTGTGACAGTAATTATCAGAAGGAGATGCCATAGTTTATCTTGTCTTATACTGTAATTCTGTCCATCCTCTGATTCAGTTATAATACCCATTGGCATCTGTGAGTGCTTCCAACAGTCAGCTCCTAATTGATCGATAGGACGTCATCATAAATCCTAAATCCTGTGCACTTTATTGATCCTTGTGGAGCGCTTGATGCGTTGCTGCATGTGTGACTGCCTACAGCCTACACACTCACCAAGTGCCTGGTATATTTTATCCAGCAAATCCATTATCATATGCAGACTGCATTGTTTTCCACATCTGTGAAATACTGCTTTCTGTCGCCGCTTGAATGACACCCAGGAGAGGACTTCATTTCCTATTCACCTCAATTTATATTTACGCCAAGGTCATAAATATCACTAATGCGCCGTCAGAGTAATTGTTTATTTGTTTCCTAGTGGACCCGCTTGACAATACTGCTAATGAACACTCACATGTCTGTTTGAAATGGCATCAGAGGGAGTGTTACATGAGACACTTCTCTATTCCCTGTTTAAAGGTTACTGCGTGCCATATCAAATTATACTATTATCATATTCATATTGATCATAACAGCAAAAATCAGATATGAGGATGCAAAATGTATATACCGTATATATATTGTGAACTGCAACCGTAGTTAAAGGTGTACTATGTCACTTTTTGGCTGGGGTCCATCACCTGCCGTTTCTATAAATATGCTATTGCTCTGCCTGGAATGTTTCACACCTTACATTTATTCAATTGCAGATAGCAATATAGCTCAAAAATACCTAGAAAAACAGGCATTCTGACTGTGAGTGGGGTTGCCTCTCCACAGATCTGACTTGATCTGGTTTGATGATGATAGTTTAGTTGAATACGTGTAAAACATTCCAGACATCTCCAAGGAGAAACGCATTTACTTCCATCAGAAAAAAAATGCTCAATGCACCTTTAAAGGACAACATTTTATTTTATTCTTTTACTTTTTATATCTTAAAAAGTCTGGACCTGATTATTTTCATGTAAAAAAGTTAATTCTGATACCACTGTGGGCATCTAATTATTACAGAACATTTTTATTGTTTGTGAACCAGGGAGTTATGAAGATGGGAAAACTGGCAGTTCTGGGCTAAGGTTCACAGATTAAGTTGTCTGTTACATGTTCTGACTGTTTTAGGAAGATTTAAGTATGAAAGGTAAATGAAAAGTAATGAGTAAGCAAACTGTCCAAGCAGTGAATCAAAGTCAGAGTGTGTTACAACCTTAACCACTAGACTATTGCGCCTCTCACATCTTTGTATTTAGTGAAATAATTGATGAATCATTGGATTTATGAAAATGCCTTTTAAGACACCCACTTTACAATGCATTGTTCATTCACCCCACACCCGGTGGTGGTAAGCTACTACTGTAGTCATAGCTGCCCTTGGGCAGACTGAGGCTGCCAATCTGTGTCATCGGCCCCTTCAACCAACACTCACGCACACACCACTTTCATACTAGGAAATATAGGTGAAGTGTCTTGCCTAAGGACACAACAACAGTTTTTGCCACTGCTGCCCCGCTGTGGCACCTGGAATTCCCAGAGGTCAAAGTACTAACCAGGCTCAGCCTGGCTAACTATTGCTAGTAATGTAAGGTAATATTCTGTATGTGAGTAGCAACACTAGCATTTAGAATATATGATGAGTTATTAAGATCTGTATGACCCAAGATTACTTTGGAAAAAGGGGAATATAATGCAGAGACGAATAAGCTCCACTCAAAGCAAGTAGCTATATACTCTAGTCTATAAACAGGAGCAAACTATAATTGTAAAAGTATATAGGCATAGTGGCTTCAGTAAACAGTTTTACAGAGAAAGAGAAACAGTCTCTGATGCCATCCATAAAAATGGTAATATGGAGAAATGATCAACCTGGCTCTTCTAAGGCCACATGTCAATAATGTCAACGATTTGTTCCTTGAATAAGGTTTAAAGACTAAGAATAGTGAGTCATTACAATAGTAAGTCTTACTTCAAAAAGTTATGTACCTGGTGTTGAAATTATTGGTTGTTTTCTACATGTACAGTAATTGTACCAGACAGTTCATATATGTTCACATTATGTAGCCTGTGCTGTTGAGTTGCGGTGAAGGCCCAGGCGCCTGAAGGGTAAAGCCTCATCCTTGAGAAATGACTCACCCTGTGCTCATGTGACAGTGGCACGTGTCCAAGCAGAGTCCATAAGGTGGAACAATGAGAGGATTTGTCGTCTCATAATTGTAATTTAATAAAGATCTCACATGGTATCAGCCAGCCTGACAGCCAGGGCCTTCCGGCGCTTGTTAATGCAATTGTTCTGGTCAGACAGCGCTGTCACAAATCATGCTGAAAGTTAGGTGACAGGTAGCAGAGCACATGGGCTCTTCCTGAGGAACTGGACGCAGGTTTGAATAAAAGCTTGAGTGGCTGACCATTAATTGCAAAATCATATTAAATTTGTATTTTTAACAACATTACACTTGAAATTGGGCTGCCTTTGACCAGAAAGCAGAGCAAATGTTTTGGCTATTGCTGCTCAGTGAAAAAATACATCAGCATTACACTTCATCATAAAGGAAATCAGGGTTATGTGGAACAATCAATCAGTCAGAAGCATAGACTGAATAAAGTGGCCTAAGGAAGTATTAGGAAAAGGAATTTATTTACGGACAAAATAGCATAATAAAAACACCAGGATCATGTAGAGCGGGTTAATATGAACATTTTAAGACCCAAATGACAAGGGTCTCTGCAGCAGTTACAAAGAGAGGGGTGACAATTTTTCAATATAACTTGGACTTGGAAACCAAGTCATTGGAGCCAGGAGTGCCCCCATGTTCACTTCCTATTTGGAAGCCAGCTGGCAGTTTAGCTATGTCTATATGTATATATACAGAATATGCTTCTCATAATTTAGTAGGAATGTGATCCATGTAAAAGCCTCTCTAGATAGATGAGTAGTTTTGCTTCAGATTTTGCAGGGAGAATGAACACCCATATAATTCAGGACATCCCTCGATTAAATCCTGAACATTTTCTAATTGACTGAAGCTATAGCTATAATCAGAGTCAGTTACTGTGCAACCCTAAGTTTTGGTAAATGTTGAAAGATATTGTGTGATATTGTGTGCAGCTCCAATTGGCACAGTTTTCCTTTTGTGGACAATAAAGTTGACCTGAAAATATAACATTGTGGTGCTTTTGATGGAAATTGAGCTTGGTAAATATTGCAGCATTTGAAAAGATTGAAAGCAGTTTATACCATAATTATAGCTTTACTCTGTGTTCCGTTCTGTGATGTCCC
This sequence comes from Odontamblyopus lacepedii, assembly GCA_034769755.1. Taxonomy (NCBI): domain Eukaryota; kingdom Metazoa; phylum Chordata; class Actinopteri; order Gobiiformes; family Gobiidae; genus Odontamblyopus; species Odontamblyopus lacepedii. The sequence continues at coordinate 13,363,399 of CM068354.1, forward strand.
AAAGTAAATAAATGAGGTGCTGACAGTTTGAGTGAAACCATTTCCAATGTGAAGGCCGCTCGAGGCTTCCACGATGCTGTCCCTGGACACCGACACGCCGCCCACCCTCTGCTGTTCTTGTTTCACCTCTTTCTTCCCAGTCGCTGATGTACGAGTGATGTATGGCGGGGGGAGCTCCAGTAAAACCCTGCATACATGCCAAAATACATTTTACAAGCGCTGCTCTAATCAGCCTGCAGCCAGAGGGCCATAAATTGCCTCAGTGCGTCTGGAGGCAGTGAGCAAATGCAGCTTATGGTCAGTGCTGAGAGCTGGATATACAGCAGGCCATGCTCCCTGGGCTGGACCAACGCGAACAGTGCCGTTTGTGTTTGTGAGTCCATTCAATAGAAGGAGGAAGGAGTCATTGCCTTTATATCAAATGATGACAAGGGACAATAATTTATGCAACTATTTAATCAGCTGAGTGCATGTAGGCAAATGTTTGCATATTACAGCCTATATTATGTTCTGTTATGGTTTGTGAGAACATGGTCTTACAAATATATAGTCCAAGTCACAGACGGATACTTGTATGTTAAATCTGTCATTACATCTGGATTTAGACACAACTGAAGAGTTCTTTATGCTCATCTCCAGAGTCAGAATTATTCACAGCTCTGTGGCAGGTAGAATGTGTCACCATTCTGCACCACTTGTTTTGTTCTTTTTAATCTCCGCCATAACCTTCAGTGTCCTCCACTGACAGGAAATGCAGTTTATCAAGAGGGGCTGACACCGGCAGAGGTGATATATGTGGGGCCGTACTTCCCCAGATAATTCTAATAGCACACTGCTCCTGTTCCTGTGTTACTCCTGTTCAAACTAAAGGGAAATTTCTAGAGTAAGGTTTGGTGAAATAAAATAAAAGTTTAAAATGACTTTAAAGTGTGCACTTGGGAAGACTCTTCTTAAATCCTTCAATGACATTTCAGGATTAAATAAAGGACCTTGTGAGGTGGAATGCATCTTCTATATCAGTTTGTTATCTGATAGTTTGCATGACTTTTATGAAGGTCTAGTACCAGACACAAGTCAATGGGAAACCCACTAAAACCCAATAAAACAAACAGATTATTGTTTATATACAACAGAAGGGTGTCATTTAATAAAGAATAGTTATTTATCTGACGCCAACATGTGTCTTGGCTTTTGGCCATGACAGTTTTTATTACAAGGGACAGCATGTAAAAGTATGTGTTTTACCAATACAGATGTGACTGTTACTTTGTAAACTTTGCACATAGTGACCTTCAGCATTGAGTCAAATTAACACACATACATATTTTTATATCTATAACTAAAATGTCAACCACTAAATACAATATCTTTAAGTAGGCATACGCCAAATCATTTTGAGAGGTTTCACCTTCAGTATGTTCTTTCGTTTACACCGTGACATATAAAAGCCATGCATAAGACAGCTCATAACCTCTCCATGTCCATGAAATAAAAGATAGGTAACTTTGTTCCAAATATTCATTACTGTACACATAGTACATAGAGTACTGTATGCTTGGCTAATCAATAAGCAGCTTGTGAGCTTGGCAGTGCTCTATCTTATTTACAGGACATTTGTTGCACTTGACATTTATCGTGGCTCCAGGGCCATGAACTTCATGCAAACGCCATCGAAGCATTCAATGCCAAGGGCCTGGGGCCTCCTGTCTCAGCATCATCACGTCTTTTCACGCTAAGATAAATCACTCATGCAGGACCGTGAGTAGTGTACAGGGACCCAGTGAGGTGGGGTAGGACGATGGACATTTGGAGACATGGGGGTGATATGGACCAGGAGGGTGTGGCCACTGAAAACACCCGTAGGTCAGAGCCAGCCTCATTTCTCTGGTTAATTGTTGGTGGCCTCATACAAATATCACTAACCATTATGAAAGCAGCATATGGATCAGCTAAATACTGTTTCTGGAGGGATGTAAAGACTCTCACCATATGACCATCCTCTTGGCCACAGGCAAGAGAAGACCTTCGTTTAACTTCTTTCCAATGCATACAGCACATTAGCTATACAACGGGGCTTTGTCTGGTACAGACCTCTTAAGTAAATCTTAAACTTATTGTCTTTCATGTGTCTTCTGCAAAAGCTACATCTGAGGTATGGGGTTCAGTTTAAGACATAAATCCTTAATGTTCTAAATTCAACATCTGTTACAGGTTATGGGGAACTGGAGTTTATCACAACATCTTTAGGCATGGGATAGAGTACACTTTGGAACAATGGCCATCTCACTGCTGCTAATTTGGAGACAATGTGGAAATGACCTAAAATGTATATGCTGGCATGAAAAATTTTGAAATGACAATATTTATGATGATATATAGACAGAATAGCTGAGGCCTTTACCCTATTAGTAATAACTTGTTTAGGCAATTAGATAAACATAGCTGCATCGATTCATTCCAGTCATGATTAGAGATTGTTAATATCTGCAGTCACCATTGTCAGTTGTGAAGCTGTGACGGCGTTAACCACTTGTACTGTTTATATGCAAATTATACTGCAGTATTCAAATTTTCACCCAAAATACATCAATATAGCATGAGAAAATGGCCCACTACTCCTAAAGCAACCTACACGACATACATTCAATGACAATGGGCAAACCAGTATGGACAATGGCCATCTCTTTGTTCTGCCCCTATTAAAGTAGTAAATGGATTGTACTACTTAAACTTTACCTAATTCAATGCATGCTCGAAGCCACTTGTGAATGGTTAACATACATGAATACTACTGCTGCACAGTGAACCTGTAAGTATCCAAAATGACTTTCAGTTGACCCTGTTTTGTACTAGGAATTAACATAATTGAGTCACAGCACTTACACAAGCAAAAACACATTTTACAAGGTGTAGTTAACTCAATTTGACCGCTGGCAGTGTCATAGGACAAGCCAAATAGGACTACACAGTCTACACAGAGAATGTTTACTTTTGTCTTCTATCATAAAAACTGGTACATATTTTCTGGACTATTTGCCCCACACTAAAACTCATTCTCCACAACATATAACCATGGACAGGTTGATAGCCAGTCAGTGCCGACTTCTCATATCCAGTACAAGACTTAATAGTAGCTGGAATTAAAAATGGCTTCACTATGGAGTGATAAATGTGCCTATTGCGCTCACCAAATCTTCCCAGCCTCTCTCAAAGCAATATATCCTGCAGCAAGTCCAAATTATAAATCAAACATCTTGCAGGTCTATATATGATTCATTACAATTTATCGACAATCATTTACAGAAGTGGTTTTCAGATGCTTTTAACTTTGCGGTGGCTGTAAATTACAAACCGGGGGAAGGAAAAATAAAATAAAAAACAACAAAAAACAACAGTCTATTTTTTCTACTTGACTGGCAGTGTCAGAGCTAAGCGATACAGAGGGGGAAAAATTACATGGCTGATGAAGGCTCATTGATTCAAATGCTTGATGTTTTCAGAAAGGCAAAAAGTATAACAGCGAGGAGTTAGCTTGGGGCTGCCTTGTAAGCATCTTACAAAATGCTACAGAGCTATCTTGACTTAGATAAACGAAAAAATGTGATAATCATTTTTAGTATACTGCACCTTAGGCAAACAACATCAAATAGTAATACAAGTTAGTTACACAATCCTTTGCGTTATTTGATTCTTTATTGATAGAAGCATTTGAAGTATGGCTTTAACATCCTAAATCTTCTTCTGTGTTCATTATGGTCTCTACTGGCTGGGCTATTTCTGGTGACATATGACACTGATGATGTTGACAGCGATCGCCATCCCACATCACAGCCTTGGCCGTGAAAGGTCAAGCCAAATGAGAGATATGTGTAAGCAGGGCCTGTCTGCTCGCCACATCCTCCTCTGGCCCTGGGGTGCTCCAGCTGATGAGGCTTAAACATCAGCGCATGGTCATTATTTCGACTATAGAGGTCCACTTAACTTCCCTGGTCCCGGAGGAGGCTGGTGAGGCAAGGTATAGCACACGGAGAGGGAGGGCTGGTTTTCACAATGTTGGGCATTGTCCCTTAAGTATGGAGCAGAAAGACATTTTTTCCACCCACCTTCTTGCCATCTCAGTAAATGTAATTCCTGAACACCCCGAGTGAATTAATTAATTACAAAGCTGGCTTGGTATCAAAGGTAAATGATTTAATTATATTCCCAGCGTCTTTGTTAAGAAGCCAACTGTCAGGCGGTGGCAAGTGGGGCTGTGGCCCTGTGTGGCACCTGAGGCATGAGAGCTGGTGTGTGCGTGTGTGTGCGCGTGAGTGTATTTTTATATTTGAGAGAATTAAATCGCCTCTGTTTGTCTATATCACTAGTGTTTGCCTCCTCCACACAGATTTTTCTCACATCTATGGCCGCTCAGAGCGACCTATAGTATGTTTATGTGGTCAAGAGGGCGATGACTGTCCCATTTCAAAGACTGAATCAGTGTGACGTTTTTATAGTGCCACAAAACCTCTTCCTCGGGCTGTTTGCGCCAGCAAAGTGCTGCTTTGGATACTACAGTGAATGCCCTGTCTTCAGAAGTCAATACTGGACTCTCAGCCATAACACAAACTTTCCCTGACCTTAACAGTTGTTTAGTATTATAGAGAGGTATGGGAATTTCACATGAGTCACTTTGCGGAAACTCACCATGTTTACCAGTATAAAGACAGCCTTTATATGATGCAGTAAATGTTTTTATTGAACTTTAAACGCGCTGTAAGTTGCTAATGTTAATGTTACAAATCTATAATTATCATATTTCCAAGACTTCAAGCTTGCTTTTATCCCCAAGTGCAGTTACTTTTATACTGATTTGGAATATTTTGGTTAATGTTATCTTATTAAAATTAAATGTGTCCTATGTGGGTATACTTTTTTATAATGAGAGAGCATCCAATATGTACAAATATGATTATTAGAAGTCTAGAGCATTATTATTATTATATTACAATAAAACATTTCACGGTGGCTGAGTGGCTAGCACTCATGCCTCACAGCAAGAAGGTTCCAGGTTCGATCCCTAGGACGCCCAGGCCTTTCTGTCTGGAGTTTGCATGTTCTCCCTGTGTCTGGATGGGTTTCCTCCATCAACCAAAAACATGCTAGCATGAAATGAAATCAAGGACTATGACGTCGCCCGGTGCCCGGCCGGGCTCAATCTGAAAGGAGGTGGGTCCACCCTCCTGTGGCCTCACCACCCGCAGAGGGGTTCATAGGGGTCAGGTGCACAGAGGACTGGGCAGTGAACTGCTGCCCCCGTGACAGCAGATACAACAGAAGAAGATGGATGGATAAGACATTTTAGTAGCTTAGTTTTAGAAGAAGAAAACACTATGGATATGAGCAAAAAGCATTACTATAAATACATTCTATACAGTACACTACCCTGGATTTTAAACGTATAATCAGAGAAAAATATTACGATGAAATTATCTTTAGGCACTCCCTACTGCCCTGTTATTAACACCCCCTTCTGATTAACTAATTTATCAAATGGGCCTGTCTCTTTCGGCATTTTATCCCATATCCTCACCCATGTTTTAGAAAAGTTACTAAAGAGAGTGGGTGTCTTCAGGTTCTCACCACTGAGTGACATAGTGTTCACTGTGTATATAGGAAATGAGAAAGACTTAACTGTCAGAAGACTTCTTCCCTTCAAAGCCTGGGTTTGAGACTTGTGAAGGTGAAACTGTCTGGAGATGCTGACAAAGCCTTCTGTAAAGAAACACAAAGAGCCAGAAGTAAGAGAAGTTATTTTCTTTACAGAAAAATAATACAGGTGTCACTCATCAACACAAAGCAGTGCATGATTTCTCAAGTGGCCATGAGCATTCATCAATGCACATGATGCACTGCAGTAGAATTAGAATGTATTACTATTTACTTTACCATTTACCATGTACATAACAATTCTTATGTTTTCTCTGAGTAAGTGAAGAACAGAAAGATTTCTATCAGAAGTCTTATAACCAATAGCTGGCTAAAGCATTAAAGGCTAAAGCATTTTATGATTAAATATATAAAGGACATTTTAACTATTAAAGTTTTCAACTTTTTAGTTTCTTTCTTTTTCTTTTTCTTTTCTCTTTATTTTTTTTTCAAACCTTCATATTTCTCCTTGGGGTTCACAAGCCTAAAAATACAATTAGTTTTATGGATAGTGACTTCATCACAATAGTGACATGAACCAACTGGTCAGATCTGGTATGTGCAGAAGGGGGCAGTAGGTGAAAAGCCTAAAGGCAATGGAATTTTTACAGCTTCAGGAGGGCAGGTTGTTATTCTACAATGTGCACATATTATACATCTACTTTTTTGAGTGAAAAATCATTTTGCGGGCAGAGATGAGGAAAAAGACTCTGTACATGTCTGAAATGATAAACTGTGGAAGAAAAAATCCTCCATTCACACAACTGAATAATTGCTGAAGAAGTGGGGGACACAATTCAAGATAAATAGAGGTGTTAGTGGGGTTTTGTCACTGCACAAAGGAGCTGTTTATAGCACAGGGCCTGGGATAAACCATTTTCAGGCCAAACAAGGTAAATGAAGCATAATTGGAAGCCCATTACCAAATTGAAAAACGGGTGTCTTTTGTTTTAACTGTGTTAGAATCGAACCGGGGGCGCTGCTCCTACTCTGTAAACCTGCATCCAACTGCAGGGCTCAATAATTATAATGTTCAGGATCCTTCTGAGGGCCCAGGAAAATCAATAGACTAAGGACAAAGAACCTATAGCCATCACTTAATTCTCTTATCACTGTGATTTAGAGGAAGAGGAGGATGTTAAATAACTGTAAATCTTTAGCTATGACTTTGAGGGTGCTTTATGGCACTTCTTACAGCTTCTCCCAGACAGAATGTCCATACCTTCCGCAGACCACACAATTTATAGCTTTATTACCCTTTGTCTTAAAGAGCAGGGAGACATAGCAGGCAGGAAGGAGATAACAGCCAGCACAGCAGCACGGCACAGGAGCAGCTGGGACAAAAAAAAGTGGGTTGCCATCATCTAGAGAGACATATCTTTGTGACAGCTTTACGACACAGGAGCAGGGGCTTCTATTTGGGGATGGGAGACAAGAAAGCGTGGGTGTCCCAATCCACTCAACTCCACCTGGTAAATCGTGAAGAAAAAAAGGCCTGACCCCGCCCCCTGTGGAGGCAGAAAAATTCAATTTGTGACTTATCCCCAGATGATCAGATTAAGTGAGATGTTGGGATGCTTCCCCGCCCTAGCACCAGGCATGTGTAGAGGTCACAGGGAGGACTGGTGGAGGGGGTAGGGTTCACTCTCAAGCAGAAAGGCTGAGTGCTTTTTCACCACACGCAGTCATGAGTTCCTTTGGACCGGGCAGATGCTTCCTCATATTTTCTTGCGGTGCTGACAAGTGGCTTATTGTTCCCCTTGATAAGGCTACAGTGTTCCCGGTAATGGGAATTAGAGGGAGGCGTAAGTCACCGAGACACAGGGTGAGTGCGAATCAATAGATAATGGGAGATTTTTCACGGATGCAAAAGGCAGGGTTATTATCAGTGCTGTTTAAAAGAGCAAGGCCCCAGATTTGTCTTGGAGCAACTCTCCCGGCCAGTGTGATGGCTATAGGAATAAAAGCTACACTCTGCTTGAACCCTGTAAAAGTGGTTTTACAATGTTTCCAGACACATGCCCCAGACACTATGTTCTGAAGTGTGTCAGTTCATGACAAACAGACTGTATACTATTTAATGAAGAACACACTGTAGCACTGTGCAAATCATGTACAAGCACAAGGCCAATAGTTCAGGGTATATCCCCAACCCATATTTGATATCTCAATTAGTCTTGATGATAATTATTACTTTTTAAATATCATTCATGTCAAAAATATCACTGCAACTTAAACACAAACCTTATACTTATTTAGGTTCAGGTTCAGTTGACTTTATTTATACCAACAGGTAGAAAAGTATTACCTACAGATTTTTTTTAGAAGCAAGTTTAGTATTTTCATCCAAAAGGTGTAAAATAGAAATAACCATAATGCAAAACAAAAAGAAAACACCAACATTATCTGGTAGGCAAGAAACTGTATGATTAGAGTAACACTGAACAGCGTCAATGGAGAAGAAAAAGGCTGAGAAATACAGCACAACACTGTGGTTGGATGAACACAACAGCACAGTAGGTTACAAAAAAAATAGTACTTGAATTTTAAATAGGCCACTTATTTATGTACTGGGTCATTATCATTATCGTCAGTTATAGTGTACACATTTAATATGGTATTGTACTCTAAGCCTCAGTTGCAGTTGGTAGCATAAAATACATGTAAGGCCACTACAACTGTCCATTTTTGGGTTTGAGTCTGTAGGATTTGCCAAATGTCTCTCTCTTCTACCTTACCCGCAGTCCTAAAAGCAAAATATATCCAATGCAATTTACCAGTCTATTATGTATCAGAATCAGAGATAGAAACTAACAATAGGCTTACAGAAATGTGACTATTCTACTACAACTGGGCATTGCCTGCAAAACCACAGTCATCATGATCCCAGGCATTGTGCTCTGTCCTCCAAAACTTTGTCACAATAAGTGGGTTACCAGAAAAGCAAACCTATTTGTTACTTTGACCCAGTTACTGACCGTCTCCCCAAACAATACCACGATCAAAGAGTGCCTGGGTTCTGCTGCTTGATAACTTATTGCCAACAGCTGCTCAAACAAGAAACTACTTGCCACGCCTTTACACTTCACTGCAACGGCCAACAGGAAGCCAACAAAACAATAGCGCTTTCATGTCATAAACACAAATGCTTGATGGCTTTGACTTCAAAACCTGCGGCAGAAATATGTACTTCATCTCTCTTTTGTGAACGCACAGGTGGATGTCGCTTGCTTTCCTGTTCATCTGGGTAGCCGTTGGCGCCGCAGGATTTACAAGAACTTCAAGCATTACAAAGCATCATTGAGAGATTAATAGATGAAAAGCGCAAACATGGTCAGCAGCAAGCAGCGTGGCTATAAAGGGTGTCCTCGTCCTGACAGCTCCCCCTAGGGCCCTGGAATACATTAACCGCCGCGCTCTTATGGGTGTTGGGAATAATTACTCACTCCCGTTGTGTGACACCCTCAATAAATTAAAGTCCCTTTTAAGTTCTAAAGGCAAATGCATATTGTGGCCATCACTTAGAGGCTGCCCTGTCCGTGATTGTGCATAATTTGTTGTAACAATGTGTTAGCACGACTCTGTAACTCGAGCTAGCAGCTGACTACAGATGACTGAGCAATGTGCCGATGGAGTCAGAGGGGAGGCCGCAAAGTATCAAAGGCTGCGTGTGTGTGTGTGTCTTCATAATTAATAAATTCTACTTTGTCAAGCTGTAATCTAATTATGAATTATGCCCTCATGCGCCGTGAATCATTTCAGCACTTTGTTAGCTAAATTGGGAGAAAGAATCTAGACACTGAACATACAAGCGAAGTAGAAGTCAGCATACTAATAAAAGATGATTGCTTAAGCCCTGCAGTTAAACGTTCTCAAAGGAAATAGAATTAAGATTTAATAATTGACAAAATAAGCCTTGGGAGTTTACATTTTTTGGCAACGGCTGTGATCCATAAAATCAGTAGCGTGTCCAACCGAAGTAATTACATTCTTGTAAAGTAAACACGCTTCACAGACAATTGTAGATTAATGATGAGATAGAGACATCAGCTCATCCCCACAATGACACATCTGGATAACTGGGAACAGCATCAAATTTACTGGTGCTATTTTTTCTCAACAAAAAGTGAAAAAAAGAGAAAGAGAATCTCAAAGTAACTTCTTGTGCAGCCTTGACAGCATGAAGACAAACTCCATGAGCAGCGCTGAAAAACGTCAACACCTCTGCTCAACAAAAACGCGTCAGCCACCAGGACTAATTACATGTCACACTGCGCTCTTATTGGGAAAATTTTACTCGCTTCACTTTAACATACAGCAAAACAAAAACACTAATTCTTGAAATAACTTTTTTATTCCTTTACAGTGGCTTGTTGTTGGAAACTCTCGCTCCGACATGTAACAATGCAGCTACACTTGTGGAATCGAGTGTCAGCCTTCCAGAAAGCAAATTCTCCCCCCAAATAACGAAACTGACAATTGTCGTCTTATTATATTCTCTGGTGCCGGCGTTCTGTCATTACTTGAAACGTCCACCTCCTTCAACTTGAGTGAAACCTAAGACTTTCCCCCCTCTGTGCTGCTTTCAACACGTACTAATGATCTCGATGAGCAACACATTCTGAAGAGAGATGGAGCAAAGGACACAGCGCAGATATAGAAACAGAATGTAAAGTATAATTTGTGTAACGTGATTAGTCAAGTCCCACGACCAAGGCTCTCACTCAAAGCCAACCGGTAAAGATCATAAAGCACATTAGGAGATACTCTGTCACGACGTGAAAGAACATCTGAGTTCTCAGCTGCCTCCATTCATTTCCGTAATGACAGTGAATGCGGTTTGAAAGCGCTGGGATTCCTGTAAGGCGATGGGCTCTTCTCTTCTTTCAACTTTGATTAGGTGACTTAGGCGAGATGAAGAGAAATCATTTAGGGAGCAGATAAGTGTGTCAGGAGATAATGACTCCACAGGTTGAACACGACAGAGAAGCGCCGGTGTCCCAAGTGAAGATGATGAAACACAACAACGCGTGCGGAAATGCAGGTGTGGGACTGTTTACCCGTACGTTGTTTAGCGTTTGCGACAGTGAGAGAGGGATCTGAGACGTGCACCTGTTTACAGCCCCGGATGTGTGTGTTTTGAACATGTCGGCCATCTTGGAAACTTCTGAGTCAGTTTTAGACACACTACTCAAAAACATACTTGCTCAACTGAAAATGTTACACTGAATAAGGATTACACAGTTTTAAGACGCTACTTAAAATAATCTGATTACATCTGATTACAAAATGGATGCAAAAATGAAGAGGATCCAAGCATTCTACAGTACTTGCAAACTTGAGAAGCAGACATTTTTTTGCAATAAATTTCACACTTAGACTGTAATCTGGGAATTTACCAGGACATGCAATTTTATCTTTCCAGTCAGAAGTGTCTCAAAATTTCAATAAATATATTCACGTTTTTTTTTTTATTTGACTGCAGACTATTTTCCTGGCCCACACAAAAAAAAACCTTTTACCCAAATATAATTTTTTAAAAACTTTTCACGAGTAAACAACTGACCCGATGACCTCTTAGTCAGAGGTAATGAAGACTTACCACAATTTTTTAAAATGTGATTTAAACCAGGACTATGACCAAACCAAACAATGACACATGATTTTACTAGGAAAATAAATGGCGAGTACATTTCTGCAGTTGCAAATATGCAATATGTCATGCAAAGTACAAGCAGATATTTGACTCAGCTAACAATTTAGCAACGAGTTTCACATTTATCTTTCACATATACAATTATCTGACTGGTCTGGGTAATACTTAAATCATACATAAACTAAGCTGTTTTTGAGAATCGTGAAGAGAAAAGGGGGACTAAGCCTCACCTGGAGATTTCACATGCATCTGAGAAAGTACTAAACCCTTCCAAATGTCTTTTAAAACTTTACGAATGTTCTCTGTACCCTGACCAAAACAAAACAAGATGACAGGTGCCAGTTTACGACATTCCCTCTCTTTATCTTTGAGTCTCCTCCATTCCCCCTGACAACGGGAAACAGGGAGAGAGAGGAGGAGAAGGAAAAAGGCGGGTAGCGCAGAAAGAGGGTTGCAGCACGCGGGGGACCTGAAGTGTGTTTAGGAGGAAGACGCCTGTCAGTAGCTGTCAATCGTCTGGCTTTTTGATGCCATCGTCTCGGCACAGGCCTGTCTGTCTCACAGTGTAACAGCTATCAAAGACTCACTCACAGAAGAGACAGGCGCTAGGTTGGAAACACGAGGAAATCCACACGTTCACTCATTTACACCTGGCATAAAGAACTTTCAGAAATCTGGCTCTGACAAATTTCATGGCATCATCCTGACCTGGGCTTGTATGTAGTAATTTTTTACAATGGGAGACTTGGTATGAATGATACACAAAGTTAACTATTTGCAAGATTATTTTTCACGAGTAAAACATATCTTACAAAAATGAAAAAAAAGACATATATATGGGGTATTTGCAGCAAGTTACTTAAATTGACAAAATTAACATTCACAAAGTGAAACCTTTATCCACACTATGTAAAATATAAAAGTTTTACTGTTGTTTTCAACTGTTTGTATTTTAACTGTTGCTTTTAACTGCCTATAATGTATATTGTACTTGTTGAAAGGTGACCTTGAGTGTCCAGAAAGGCACCTAATAAATAAAATGTATTATTATTATTATTATTATTATTATTATTATAAACATATACTGCATTATTCTTCATAATACTGGGTGGCCACTAGAGGGCCATAAATAATACACTACATGCTCAAAATGTTCGGCATGCATACATTGCTTGTACTTAATAGGACTGTTGTTTTTAAGAGAGAATAATTATGATAGTTTATACTGATATCTGTGATATCTGTTTTGGGTTGGTAGCATGGCCATATACAAAATTTTGTCACAAAGACTTTCTTAAATTTCAAAACTAAAATATAAACAATATAGAACACCACCGCTATAAATATTAAATGATGCCTTGAATTGAATATTCCAAATTCAGTTAACATTTTAGGGTGTTTGTAGAGTTAAATGCTTTTTCATATAACTTCATAATTAAATACTTTGGTACAAGGCCGGCTCTTGAATTAGACATGTCATAAAATATTTATCAATACAAATCAATGTAATAAACCATTTCCAGAAACTTGAATATTGATCCTTTGTCTTGCCATGAACCACTCAGTGCTGTCATTGTGATAATAACAATGTGTCCTTAGTGAAATGTCTGTTTTTCGCGTTGTTCAGGACGAATTACTCACTTTTCTTACACAACACATCTGCTCTTCTTCATGAAGATGACTGCGACCAGATGACCACAAGGCCATAGTAAAAAGCAGTGTCCAGGCAAAGATCTGAGTTGCCTTTGTCTGATTGGTAGGTCCACGGTACACAGACACAGGACTGCTGCTTTCACACACAACTCAATCACACCTCACCTCTGTCTACACTGCATCCTCGGGGAAGTCCTGTCAGCGCTTACTTGGCCTTGAACCAGTGCTAAACTATTGAGTTCATCATGCATAAAACATTAAAGATGTACATCCAAAAGGCGGATGCAGCCTGTTTATTGGCACTCACCGCTCCATAAACCATTTTCATCCCATCCAGGATGAGACACACATGGTGCACAGTCCTATTGATGACATTTAACACAGAATATAAACCATAAAACACAATAATAAACATAAGAGTAGCAAATAAATCAGATTCATTGAAACCCTGAGGTGGGATTTATGTAAGCAAAGATAAGAGTCTTTGAGCAAATTGATGGTGTGAGCTGTATCAAAGCACCACTGAGACACTAATATAGTCTTATAAAAACACTAGCAACACTCTAAAGTAGCTTCATCTCTCCTCTTTGGCTGGCCTAAGTGCTTAAGTAATGTATTGCTTTCATAAGTGTGCAACTTCACAGCACTTTCTTTGGCAAAAATATGCCTCCTTCCTCTGGGTAGTGTGATTAAGAATAAAAGAGCATTACTATGGAATAAATTCAACCCGCGACTTAAGCAGGGAAGTGTTAGCTGCTGTGAGCGGAGAAGCAGCAGTTCTCTCACTGAGAGGTCCCAGCGACAACAGCCACTCGCTCTAGAGGTATCCATCACCAGCAGCACTGTCCCCATGGCACCGGAGCTAATGTATCACCTCTGGATTGCAGTAATATCTGTCTGATGGATGTTTTCGGAGTGGAGTGGGCCACATGTACCCTATAGTCAGAAAACCCGGGCGCTGGGAGTAGCTCTGAGGAGATGGGACTCTGCTCCTGGAGGTCCATTACACCCCTCCTCCTGAATCCTACACATCGGCCTTAGTCCATTCATCCACTGTCCTTCCCCATGCTCAGTCTTTCTCTACATGTGTGTGCGTGTGCATGTGTGTGTGTGGCATGTGTGCGCTCGCCTGCTTGCATGTGTTAGTCACAGGTCTCCGGTGAGGGGCCGACTGCCATCCTGGGGCGATGCCTGGGCTCCTCCAGTCAACTTTACTGCCTTCATTTGGTCTGATGAATGGCCAGCCGCCTTATCAGTCCCTCTGCCTGCAATCTCAAGTGGTTCCCTGGAGCCTCACAGTGCCGGCAGCTCAGCTCGCTCTAGCCAGCATGTACTCCTTTTGCCTGTTCCACAAACGCCTCACACAGCCGGCAACATTCACACGGATACATAGGTGCACAATTACACATAGATAATACTATTCTAGATGTGCAATTCAGAAAATGACACACAAAAACAATTGTAGAAGAATTGCAGAGCATGCAAAGACAACTGCACACCCAAGCACATGTCAACTACCAAATCCATCATCTTTATTTCTTCCCCATTGTGCTTATATATTTTTCTTGTGGCTGCACCGTGCTCACAAAAATATTTATTTTGCTGATTTTTTTCTTTAGGAAACACAAAAGAAATCACACCTCTCTTCCTCCCTGGCTCATGCCAAAATAATCAATGCTTTCCAGAGAGGGACTTGTGGCGCGACATGCGTAGAGGGAAGGCAGAAGGATGCAGACATTGCTTCAGGCTCTGGTTGTAGATAATAAGTGAGGAGCAGTCCTTGGGTATGTTTTACAGCTATCAAGACTCATCATATTTGACATGCATTCTGGTGTTTACACAGTCTCCTCCGTAAAATCCTCTCCAGCTATAGAAGGAGCAGGGCGCAGGGAGCACAGAGAGCGCAGCACGTACACATTGTGCACACACAAGTGCTTAGAAAAGAAGAGCCAGTTGTTGCCTTTGCTTTTCTCTCCCTCCTCTCTTCTCCATGTCCCATCTCTTATCCACGGCACAATTGGCGGCGTTAGCACCTGTCAGCTGACTGACTTCTTGTTCCCGGTGGCTTATGAAAAAATCATGGCTGTTGGGCTTCAGAGGCTGCTTTCCCATCAATATGAATTCACCATGGTCTTCATGCAACATTAGGCCAGGCCCTGTTTTCATACAGCCAGCCACACGTTGCTCTGTCTGTAATACACAAGAGGAAATGAAAGAGTAAATAGTCCTTTTAGAATGTTACATTCAATCATGGGTGGAACCAAGTCGCCTATGAAAGGGACTAGTATATTTGGCTTTCAAAAGCACATTTGCTTCCACTCCCTAGATATTACTGCACGATGCTATGTACCTTATTAGAGTGTCCTCTCCTCAATGAAATGAAACATTACAATTTTAGTGCACACTTATCCCCTATTGTTAGAATATAACCAAGCTCTTACTGCCTAAAGCCTTGGCGCTTTTCTATTTTGGCTTTAGTTCTTCAGGAATTATTCTGGGAGCAGTATGCAAGTGCATGTAAGAGTGCATACTGTAACACAGTTTACAAAGCTAACATATAACATACTTTATTTGTTCCTATTTTTCAAAGTATATTATATGCAAAATAATTGTGTTTGTATTATTGAAAACACTTTTGGCTTACAAAGAGAAATTATTTACTTACCAGTTAGAAGAATATTTTTTTCGGTCTCAATCTGTTAATAAACAAATGTACCGCATAAAAACATGGGCATGCCCCAAATGGCAAAATATTATAATTTGCTTCTTTTGTCGGAGCACATTGTTTAAAATTGAAACATCCAAACAGGAAAAACTGCAGTGAAAAGATACTATAATTTCAAACAGTTCACACAACAATAATTCGTTTAGTCATCATTTCACATGTGCTTGGCCGGACCTGCTGCTAAACCTCTGCTTCCCTTCATCTTCCCTTATGCTTTTAAACATGTTGAAAGTCAATTATCCCCACCACTTCTCTCCGACATCATCACGCTAATACAAGCTGCTCTTGACCTTATGTTTGTGTGTCTCCGGCGGATGGGAGCACGAAGCGTCTCCCTGATTGGATTAACTTCAGATGTGCTGCGTGTCTGCCTGTATTACCCAGGCTGTTGTGATATTGAACCTAGAGCCCCGACCAACCAGGCCCCTCCCCTTCTGCAGCCACTGTCCCACCCTTTACACCTCCCCGAAGGCCTGCTTGTTCCTCATAGCGCCCCATACCAGACCGCTGCACGCACACACTTCCAGCGCAGTCATATCCCATGTGTCGGAACGTTGTGATGGAATGCCCCTAGTCCCTCTCTGCTTTATTTTCCCAAAGTCCGGAGGGGTCGTGTTGTATGGAGAGCTTAATCAACTCAATTAAGTGAGCCTGATTGCCATGGCAAATTGGTCTGGGGTATAACATTATCATTAGAGCCCCAAGCGCAATCACAATGGGACACGGCAGTCGCAAGAGAGTTTAAGTATAAGAAGGAGGGTTTAGCTTGGAATTATGCAGGTTTTAAATTTTAAAAGTACTTAATGTATTTTTTATTTATATCTCATAAACATAACCCATGTGCCCTTGAAGGTTCGCATATATGTTTAGATAAGTGTCTTTTATTGTGCTTTATATTTAGTGCTGTTAGAGGTTAAGATATGGTTACTACATTTAGAAAAGGTTTATACTGAAAAAGCATGGGGTTACAGAGCTATATAATATTTTCAACCTCATAAATTCAAAAGGGCTTTCTATATGTTGTGCCCTTATATGACAGGTAAATCTGAGACTTTAGTATCACTTAATAAGCTCAAGACAACTGTAACAAATGTGGCGTTCTGCATATTTTTATTTATTTTATTTTTTGCATTTCTTGAGACATCCAGTTTTCACTATGTAATATTTTGAGACTTTTGTATTATGTTGATAATGTTGGCTGCTACCTTAGATCTCTCTTGTAAAAGGAATTCAAAATGTAGAACTTCTTGATGAAATAACTTCTGATATAAAACTGTAATCTTAAGTTCAAATGTGATTGAATTGCCATATTTAAAACATTAGAAGCAAATGTTGCAGCTAATAGTTAGATTTAAAAAAAAGTTAGCATTATTGCTGTGTTTTGTTTAGAATCCAAAAGTGCCATAAAGAGCATGCACCTCATCTGACACTCCACTGACAACCACAGTGAGGTGGAGGCAACTCTATACATGCTAGCATGACTTTCAGCAGCCACAGAATTATAAAACTGCACATATAGCAAAGCTTCACCTGCAGTAATTGTTTTCACATATGACAATAGTCTTTTTGTGGTTTACTCAAGGTGTCAACCCTTTTTCATTCATCTGAGATTTTTTTCAATCGTGGCTCGTGCCCCCAAGCAGCTCTTTTGATCTTTCTGAAAACTGTCAAGTTATCGCGTGACTCCATACAAATAGAATTCAATATTATTTGCACAATGGGTTAATAGAATAGATACCAGGATGATTTGAAAGTCAAACAACCACTCCTGCCATTCACATATCCTAAAGCCAAATCCTCTTGTTTGTAATATGAAGGTGAAAGCTATAGTGAGATTCTGAACTGAATAGTGAACATAAGTGCTTATTACAGAACTATTGCATATTAGAATTATATTATAAAGGGCTGCTTTAGCTATGATTGTCACATCTTAACAGCTCTAAATAAAATCACATGCTCTCTAAATGAATATATATTTAGGTCTGTCACAATAATATCGTCGTACCTTTCAATATATAAAAGCTAAAACAATGTATTTTGGGGTTCAGTATTCATCGTGTGTACAATTTGTTTGTAAAGGTGGGGAGATTTGGGTATTTTTGTTGTAATCCAATAAGATGCAAAAGGTTGAAAAAGTAAGTTCGGTTGCTAACTATTGGTTTATTCTGTTATTTGTTTCTTGTTTGTTTCTGTAACTTTTAATGATACTGTCTATTTAAAATGGTTTACAATGTTTTTTGCATTACTGTGTCAGTGGCATAAAGTAGTTTCAATATACTAGTACTGTAACAATACATCATGCTTCAAAATTTGTTATCGTGACAGGCCTATACATACTGGAGCTCCATAATGGCACAATAGCTGGTGTAGGGTAAACTCTAAACCAGTGCTTTTCTAATAGTGCATGCGGGCGTGCAAACCTTTCCGAGATGTCTTAAACAGATTTGTCAAGCTGGTAGACGCCGCTGTCAAATGGAGGACGAATCAGAGGTTGTCAATTGGATGCTGAGAAATGTCTGTCAGTCGCCTTGGCGTTAGTCTCTCCATTGTGATTAGCGTCACTTGGTATTCTTGCGTGCGCGCCTGACGGCTGAGTGACTGGCACTGAAGCTGCATCATAAGTAGGACCCTGTGATAAACACACAAATGATGCGGCTAACAGTGGGGTGTCATTACATGCATGTTACTATGTAGTTGTGTCACAGGTCAATTCAACGAGAGGAGAGTGATATTACTATGTATGGGGAACAGGCACAGACCTGATTACTATGACAATACTGCCACTTTCTGGTCAGATTGGGGTACTGTACATATTTGCTAGTCACTGCTCGGTCTATAATTCAGAACATACAATATATTAAAAAGTGGATAATAATGCAATATTTTTCCCAGTAATATAACAAAAATATATGAAAATGAAATTAGAGTACATTATCTTTAATGGCCGTTTTTAACACAAAATTGACTCTGAGCTTTTAGCCGTGTTATAATGTTACTTCCTCAAAAACAGACCTGGAGCTGTCTTTTGTTTCATTCACACATGTTTGAATAACCCTTTATTATCAGTCTGTCTACATCTCCAAAGCCCAAAATGCTTTGCTCCACCTTGTGTTCTCATGTAGTTGTAGTTTTCAAATTAACAGCTACCAGTTCCAAGGGTGAAGTCATCCAAATGGTTCTAGTGAAGATGCATGAAGTTAAAAACACGCATCACATCACATCACAAGGTGGAACAGTTTTCGTTTGAGAGAAGAACTCAGCCCAAATATGCAAGGTTTGTGTTAAACAGACAGAGATACTGTATCCCGAGGAAGAATCCAGTTTTGCTGCAGCAAACTGTTGCAGTTGATGTTGCTGCAACATTTCCACTGTGTGTCTCTCCTTTGTGTTTCAGTCAAAGGTCTAGTTTAACGGGAGGACTTGTCAGGTAGGGTCAGCAGATCCTGTGTCAGGTCAGTTTGAGAAAGAGCCCAAAGGTGTTCCTCCTCTGTGTCCTACAGCATCACAGCAGTGTCCACGTGGAACCAGATCAACACAACAGTTCTTGGCTTTGTTCTTACTCAGAAACTGGTGATGAAATAGTTCATTCCCTTATCGTTTCCTCTGGAAGATCTTCTGCCACATTTGTTGCCACATATGGTGTGAAAAGCCCGTAACATCTCAAATGTCCAAACTCGCCATTCAGGACTTGTACACATGTCGCTGCTGCAAGAGAACCATCAATATCATCAAGGACCCCTCCCACCCAGCACACAAACTGTTCTCTCTCCTACCATCCGACAAATGTTATCACAGCATGCAATGCAACACTACTAAACTATGCAACAGCTTCTTCCCACAGGCCATCAGGCTAATCAACACACTCAAGATCATCACATTAACATGCTTTTAACTGCACAATGGAGTATTATGGTGAAATCACAATTTCGATCCCCCTGTGTAATTTTGTTACATGGTGGAATTGACAATAAAATTTCACTTTGACTTTGACTAGCTACTTAGCTAGCCTCTTGCACAGTCTCCATGGATATGAGAAAAACAAACAGTTCATTTTACACAATCCAACAGTCCCTTGGGTTCATTCACTCAAAGATTTTCCTCTGAAGATCTTCTAACACATTTGCTGCCAGATATGGTGTTAAAAACCCACAGCAACTTAAATGACCATAGCTAGCTCCTTTGCTAGCTCCTCAGCTAGCCTCTGGCCCGGTCTCCATGGATACAGGAAAAACAAACAGCTTATTACACAAAATCCATAGTCCCTTACTTGTGTACTTTCACTTGCACATGCTGCACTTCTTAATTGGTTAAAATCCCATAATATGATGTTAAACACTGAGCTAAAAAAAAAAAAAAGTTTCAAAAACTGCTCAGTAATATGGGCCCTACAAGGGCTAGTTTCTTACATTCTGAGTATAGGCTACTATCAGTTTGAGACCCATATCATGTCAACATATGTCACCACATTAGCATCTTCATGATTAGCTAGCCTATTGATTCTTTGCAGCTGCAAAGTTACTCAAGATAGACTTTAATCTTAAGTTTTATTTTTAACACAATCTGACCAGAAAAAGTTAACTTGGTTAACAGGTGAGATGATTTGTGAGCTTAAACAAGTCTCTCACACATTAAATTACAGCCACAAGTTAGCCATTAGCCAACAGTTTTTCAGTTAGTCACTCTCACCTAACTTTATTTGTTGAAACATAGCACAGAACAATTGTATTCCTCCAGAAATGTGTTGTTTAAATCCATTTTGTATTTTCAGACTTAAGATCTTGAAACTTTTTTTTGTTTGTTTGCATTGTGTCACCATGGTAACAACATCCCGAGCGTGATGTCACTGCATTTGTTATTAGACCAACTTTTATTATATTGTTAGTTTTGTTTTGTTAGTTTATACTATTTATTTTGTAGTCTCCTTGAGGCATACTCATAGTACTTTTAGCCCTCAGAGCACAGCATGAAGCATTTAGCATGGGTAGCAAGTATGGATGTAGCAGCAAGCTAGCTTACTTGTCTGGAATAGTTTCTTCTTTGTTGTCTTTAAAATACTGGTGGGGTACTTAGTGTTCCTGGCCCAAAACACAAACAGGAGCCTCTTGAATAATTTTGTTTCATATTATCAGTTGTACGTGTCACTTTTCTTTCTTCTTTCACTTCTCCTCACCTGAGAGTAGTGTACGGTGGTGCACGCTGACAGACACGGGCGCAGGCAGAGGAACAGTGGAGGGCTCGTTGCAGATGGCAGCGCACATTTTTTATTCCTTAAACAGACACAAAAAGCAGCGGAGGGACCACGGCCTGTCTGCAGAATGTGCCGGGGAAGAGTAGGTACTTGGCACAAGTAGCAGAAACAATTAGCGTCACATCGGCAGAGCAGAGGCCCGGAGCAGCAGCGGGAGAGTGGGATAGAGAGGGAAAAACACGCTTCATTTTCAGTGGCGCGCATTCTGCCATTACAGGTCCAGACATCCCTTCTTTCGTTTATAGTCTCAAACTGTTAAAATGTGCTTCGTGTCGTTGCTCGTTTGTTTGAGATATTCCTGTTGGTGGCATCTTTTTGTTATAGGCCTAGTCTATTCTTCATGCATTAGGCGAAGGAATAAATTTAGGGCCTGAGTGTCTGAGTCCTCATAGAAAGATTTGCCTTGAATTCAACCATGGTAAGCATGTTGCTTGCACTATTACAGTTTAAAAATGTATATTGCAATCACAACTTAAACTGCATACGCATGACCTAGGCCTACAAAGCATTTCTCATTCTCCGCAGGCAGAACCTCTTGAACTCACTGACTGAGCTGCAGAGGCTGCACCAGCACCATATGACCAGCACTGATTAACTGCTGGTGCTGGGGTTTAGGTAGAGATAACTTTAGGTTTAAATCAACTGGATTTGAGCCTTGGAAATAAAATATAAAAAATAAAAAATATATATTGGCCATCTAATGTTTGTGTAGGCCCTAATTAGAAATAAATCAGCAGTGCAATTGTTACTAATAAAACCTAAGCCTCTAGACCTATTTGAACATGTAAAATGACCTGACCTTCACCAGATTGAATAAAAGATAGAAATACACCTACGCTGCTATCTTTGTGGATCTGTGGACTTAATTTCCAAAAAATAAATAAATGTAAATATCCATCCATCCATCCATCCATCTTCTCCCGCTTAATCCGGCTGGGTCGCGGGGGCAGCTTGCTGCCCAATCCTCATAGCACCTGACCCCCCCTATGAACCCCTCTGCAGGTGGTGAGCCCACAGGAGGGAAATATAATCAATGTAATTCAACAAAGTCCTAGATGAATTACAAATTATGTCAAATTCACATTGTTCAAACTGTTGGAATCTGCTAAGGTTATTTGGTGCTGTGCTGTGATGTGTTTAGCTTGAATGGTGTATTTTAAACCTTAGAGATGGTATTGTTATGCAGCATGTACAAGGGATTAATCAATTGGAAATAAAGCAGAGTCCCTAAAGTGCAACGCATAATATAACCAGTAGAGGGCAGAATTAGCAACCCGAGGAACAACAGCGCTTCAACCAAACCCCATATCCAACCATAGACCGTATATATAGCCTCATATATACGGTCTGTGTATCCAACACAATAGCCCAAATGCCCTTTCAAGAAGTTTACCTCAGACAACACTGAGTGCACTCATGAGCAACTTTAGGCTGAGTTTATTCTACAAATAATTGGTGTTTTATGCCATAGAAGATTAAGACAAGTAATGTTAAGTACACAAACAGTGAAATATAGTGATTTAGGGGCTTATATAGGATTTTATACTAAACCTCAAAACAAAGAGGAAAAAAATTAACATTTGACATTTGTTAAATTGCAAAATATATATGCTTTTTATTGTAATATACCTTGCACAAAAATATACCCCTTCACATTAAAGTGAGGTCTTTACAGATATGACTAATGGCCTAAAGTCATGGATCTGACCTGTAACTTGGTCATACCAGAAAAGTTCCACATGCACAGTCATTGTAATTTTGTAATTTTATCATGACTTAACTTGACTAAAATCAATATGCTTAAACATGTATTGAGACATACTGTCAAAGGTTAACTAGAACAAACAAAGAACGTCTCTACTCCCCCTGTATGTTTTTTTTTTTCAGAGTAACTGGACTTAGTTTTTGCAGAGAAGTGCAGCAGTTATAATGACCGCATACATGGGGGTTTTATTCTATACTGCTCTGGTCCTATTCTCAGGTCTGTATATAGATATGTATTTGACTGTGCTATATGTGTTGTTACGATAAAATGTATAAATATATGTGTTGTCACGATACAAAATTTGTAAACTTGATTTCATTGCTAAGGAATGGACTCAATCTCTGAACTGATTCCAATACCAGAATGATAATTAAAAAACTCTATTTACACAATAGAATTTTCAACTTTAGTCTAAATAATAGTACTTTATTTTATATTACCATGTAGTCTTATATCTGTGTAATCCCTGAATCAGTGTAACCCCTCAGGTATGTTTCATTGTGGTCCATGGGCGTATACTAATCTTTGTGGTCTACTTAAGATCATTCTAAAGCTATTCAGGAAAGGTTCTTTTATGATCTGTGAATGTAACTTCTTTAGTATCAACACCTGCCCAAGTGAGTCTAGTTTTGATATTAGTTTTAATATTGATTTGTAATTTCACTACATTAGCAACCCTATAATACTACACAACAAGATTCAAGGGTTTAAGGTTCTTTAGTTGTCATTTAATCATGCAAGAGAAACACATGAAATTTGTTAATTAAGCAATAAGTACAATACAATAATAAAGCAATAAATACATGGTGCATTTCTATTACAATATAGTTCTTTTTTGCTCTGCAGGTTTGGGATACTCTGCTTTAATTGGGAAGAGTCACAGTGGAGGCAGAGATAATCAAATACTGCAATATGTGGTCAACAACTCCTTAAGAGAACACCCTGTACTCACCAAACTCAAACTGGTAAGACATACTGTATAGTCATAGCAAGACGTATATTCCATTTTTATTTATGTATTGTAATTGGCATCACAAATTGGTAGAGGATTTTTTTTTTTTAAAGTTTTGTTACATTTGGATAGAATTACAGAGGTTATCCATGAACCAGGTCAAAACATGGAGTGAGAGGATTTTGCAGGAAGCTAAAATAGTAATTAGTGTTCTTTGTTACAATACTAAAATTTCAGACAAATATAATTTCATTTTCAACATTAAATTGTAGTATTTTCTTTTGTATTGCCATATAGCCCAAATGTGTATCTAGTTCCTCTACTAGTTTTATTATTGATTAGTATTGATCAGTAGGCCTATCTTATTCTCGATACTCTAAAATCAATACAATGTGTTTGTTTTCCCAACTAGTTACAAACATTACAAGATTTAAAACTTTCTTCACTCATAAATATGGACTGATAACTACCATGTGTGATACAAATTATAGCAAATCAAATCAAATCTTTAATTTATTTCAGAGAACGCTTGAAGATTCTTGGAGTCGTATGATGGTTGCAGCTGAAGAGGCTCAGTTTATGGCAAACCTTATTCGACTCATCAATGGAACCAAAGCTATCGAAATTGGTTAGAATACTCTACTTTACACTCCTATTAGCAAACAGAAGTGGGTAGCCAAAAGTAGTACTCACATAAGAGTAATGTTACATCAAAATAATATTACTGGTAAAAGTGCATAGTAAGAGAAATAACATCTGATTTATAATTTGAAGTTAATGTAACTGGAGGGACAAAACAAAAATCACATATTACACATATATACTAATATTGTCAGCATAAAGCTTTTGTTACTTGTGTACTTACTCACAGTGGGAGGAGTGACCAAGACTTTTACTCAGTTAAAGGTGCATTGCACAATCTTTCTGGTTGAGGGTCCACTACCTGCTTGTCTCCATTGAGATTTTATTGCTGCTCTTGGAATGTTCCATGGTATGACATTAAACACAACTATGTAGCATGTACTCATTACAGGTGTTTCTATTGCCCAAAATAATTCTCTCTGTGAATAGGGTTGCCTCTCCACAGATCTGACCTGTAATGTAGCCTATAGTTGCCTCCTTTGAAATAGACAGGCTTAATTTCTACCATGGAACGTTCTAGAAAAAGCAATAACATCTCCATAAAGGCAAACAGGGGACGGACCCTCCATCAGAAAAGTTATGCAGTATACCTTTCAAGAGTACAGTTACACTTTAAAGTATCTTACTCAAGTAGGAATAAAAGTATGGGGTGTGAAGACTACTCAGAGAAGCACAATTTCTTTTAAAATAAATACTCAAGTAAATCTCTGCTAACCTCTGTTAGCAAACTCACACTGGGCTTAAAGTGTAAATAATAATGATTTTTTACTTTCTTGCAGGGTTGTACACCGGGTACAATGCACTGAGCATGGCCTTAGCGATGCCAGATAATGGACGTGTGGTTGGCTGTGAAATAGATCAGACCTACTATGACATTGCTAAACCATTTTTCAAAGAGGTGAGAATTTCCATAATTAAAACCACTAAAATAATTGTATAATCATTTGTCAACTGAATATAACTCTTAACTGATGGGTTACCGTAGTAGTACAAAGTCCCCACCAGATGGCAGTAGAAGTTAGTCAATAGTAGTCAAGGAACACAATTTTAACAACAATTATGTGACACATTTTGGAAAGCTGATAAAGCCTAACTCATTAACCTTAGGGTAAGTGGTTGTAACTTCATGAGAATTTCATCTACACTGTCCACTCAAATCATGGACCTGCCATAAAAACCCTCCCCGTGGTGACCCTGAATGAATAAATGGAGTATACCTCCAAACGTTTATCATCAGGACTAGATATCATGACACTACCCAATAAGCCAAGTGCATTTTACTTTGAATTATAACACTAGCCACTTTGAATTTTATGCATATTCTTAGTACCTGTCACAAGTTGGACTGCTTATTTTACTTTTTAAAAGTTAAGATCATTATATGCAAGAGTATTACATGGGAACTGAGATAATTTTATTCTCAGTTCCCATTTGATTACAGTAACAAATTCCATAACTGTTACCAAAACTCCCTTAATGTAGCCCTACACAAAAAATATTATTTGACAAATTATAAGAAAGCACCATTATTTTGCTGAATGAATGTTTAACGTATATAAAAAAAGGTGTTTCTTACTTGTAAATTGTGCCGAACTTTTGGATAGAAGTCTCCCAGTGTGATGTTTTAGAACTTTCTTTTTTATTATTACTTGTATTTTTACAACAAGCATTATGCCACTATATTAAATCAAAATGAGAGAATCCTCAAAATTTGACATATACAGTTTTATAATCCTTATAATTCTACTATTACTCAACTGTTAAGACAACTGTTAAGACAACTGGTAATTAACTCCTAGATAAACCTCTAACTGGCTAACTACTTTTGTTTAGAGTGGCCAGAAAGCAAAAAAAAACAAAAAAAAACTGATTATAATTTAGATGATATTTACAATAATTTTACATGCTTTGTGAGGTCGAGCAGTGATTGATGTGTGTGTCTGATCTCATTAGTGCAGCCATAGCACAGTGCTTATCTCGACCTGTCAGGCTGTCTTCACTAACTGCTGTGGACAGGACAATAAAAGGTGTCTGCTCAGGAAACAAGAATGCGGTGCAAGTCAGGAAAATCAAATTGTCTTACAAACAAACGAAGGTTCTTCTCCTTCACTGTGCCAATTTGTGCTTTTCCCTACAGGCTGGTGTTGAACATAAGATTGAGGTGCGAATCCAGGAAGCAGTTAAGACTCTTGGTGAGTGAAAGTGTGTGCATGTTGTAAGTGAAATTCATACACAATCATAGGTATTCATGTAGTACTGAAACTACATGCTCATTTGAACATGTATCAAATACCAAAAAATACTATTTTTTTTATCTTTCCTGCATACTTAGTAGTATCGTTCATAATTTCACAACTTTTTTTTATTAAATTGAATATTTTTTACCACTACTGTTATGGTGAGTTCTATTAGGGTTGTCAACAAGTGTGTATAATTAAAAACAAACAACCATGTTTTATGAGACAGTTTCACACCTAAGTTCTATTGATTCTCCAAACTAGTGACAGCACATTTCTAAATATAAACAATAATTCATTTTAAATTTAGCTAAATGTCTAAAACTACAACACAATCATGCACTATTTCAGATATGACATGATATTTTAAAAGTGCACTATGTAACTTTTCTTTTACCAGCTTGACCCCATGGAGATGTTATTGCTTTGAAAGTTTCACAACTTATCTACCTTGATTTTATTGTATTATAGGTGTGAATGGGGTCTCCACATGAGCGGTCACTGGAACTAGTGGTGTCACCTGCTTGTCACTATGGAGATAGATAAGTTTCATGCAGTACTGTGGAACATTCAAAGCAATAACACCCCTCTGGTGACAAGCAGGTGGTGGAGCCTACATTAGGAGTACACATTTTGACCTTTTTCCTTGAACCTGAAAGTTTTGAAATTTTAGTATTGTGACAACACTACATACTATTCATATATTTTTTTGATTACCTTATAAAATATAAGGTCAAAATAATTAAACATTCAACCACTATATTTTTAAGCTCAAGTGTCAAACAGATTTTCATTTTGAGAATTTAGTTTTAATTGTATGATGTTTCTTCATATGCAGTATGTTAATTTCACTCATATATTTCAATTAGATGAGCTGATACAGGCTGGTGAATCTGGGACCTATGACTTTGTTTTTATCGACGCTGACAAGATCAACTATGACACATATTACGAGAAGTCACTAGAGCTGATCCGGACTAACGGGGTTATAGCTATTGACAATGTAAGCCCTCAACTCTTAAAATATCGCCTTGATACTAACCAAAATAAATCAATAAAACTATGCTGTTCTGTGTCAGGTGCTGTGGAGTGGGAGGGTCTTGAATCCTGCTGAAGATGATGTCAGCTCCAAGGCTCTTGATGCTCTGAATAAGAAACTGCATAAGGACGAGAGGATCAATCTGAGCATGCTCACTGTGGCTGACGGCCTGACCATAGCAATCAAAAAGCCCTTACAGTAACAACTACTATAGACATTATACACACAGAGTTACTGCTATTAATGTCTCTTGTTTCAATTCATGGGTTTTAGTTTCATGTTATTGGTGATGTTTTGACTCTTCAACACATGATATAATTTTAGTTTTAAAGATGCATTGTGTAACTTTTCAGGTGGAGGGTCTGTCAAATGCTTTTAGTCATGGTGATGTGGGTATATTATGGGTATTTTAGAATATTACTCATTGACTTATAAAAGCATTTTCTGCTGGTTGAATGTCGTGCTGGTGATTCTGGAGAAGTGTCCTCTGGCACTGCAGTTGTCCCAATGGCACTGAATGGGTCAAATGCAGAGGACATTTTTTCCAACATGTGAACAATAAAGTATACCTTGAATTATTTTTTTTTATATAAATATTAAGGAATCACAATATAGTCACAATATTTACAAATCACATTTTTTTCCTTTTACATTTTTCTTATTTTCAAAACCACCATCTTAATAATAAGTGTCAAATCCAGATATCAAAAATATAAAAAGGCAAACAATTAAAAGATCATAATAAGGTTTTTAATGATTTGCAGTATTCCATAAACAAACTCCATTTCTGTTCAAATTTTTCTTCATTGTCCTTAGTTGCAATATTAATCTTTTTCCACTGGCTAAAATGTTTAAAACACGTTTTTTTCCCCCTGTGTATTAGCTAAAATGTAGGATGTATTGCTTTCTGTTCCTTTCTACTCCACAACGCAGACTACCAGCATTGCTGATCCTAAAAACTCTGATTATGGTGCCACTGTGGTCTGGGCTTCACACCTCAGGGCAAGAAGGTGGATTTGCATGTTATCTTCAGAGTGCTCCTATCACTAAAAATATGTACCAAAGGGTCCCTCCAGAAATCCTCTTAAAATCAGATTCTCAATCTCAGTGCTACATTCAAATAAAGAAAGAAAAGCTTCTTGGATAAAACGAAAACATAGAGCAGCTTTTTTGTGCCTGGTTTATCACATTTGCAAAGTAGTCCTGAGACTTAAAGTCAATCCAAAGCTGAACCAGGATGTACAGCATACATAAACAAATTGCTATTGATTCTGACCTCCCTGGTGGGGTAAATGTATGTGCACTCTGCCTGTGCGTGCGTCACTGCTGTGCGCGCGGCTCCCATTTGCCCGCTTCCTGGCGTTTCCCCTGGTCAGCACCTCGGACAGCGACTATGTGCTGCGCGAGCGAATAGGGGCTTCTATAAAACCTCACGTGAATCTTTTCTTCAACGGGATTTCACACTATAAACCTACGTATACGACGCACATCATGGACCCCATAATACCGCATAGGAGAAGCGAGCATCTGCAGCGTCAGACCAAACGCGCGGGAACAGACACGAGCAGGGAACAGGATTTGGAGCGAACCGCATCCACCACGAGAATGAATGAGAAAGACTTGCTTCGTGGTCTTAATGGTCGTCTCGCGGGTTTCATAGACAAGGTGCACCAGTTAGAACAGCATAACCAACTACTGGAGAGGGAGATAAGGGAGATTCGAGGGAGAGCGCAATCCGTCTCGTCTTTGGAAGAGCAGTACGGGCCGGAGCTGAGGCGGTTGAGGCAGCTGGTTCGGGACATAACTCAACAAAAGCATCAAATTGAACTTGAGCACTACAATTTGGAGGAGGAGCTTTACGATCTAAGAAAGCGCCACGAGAAGGAGGCGAAGAACAGGTCGGACACTGAGCGCGATATTACGGCCATAAAGAGAGAAATAGATGACGCATATCAAGCCAAACTGCAACTGGACAAGAAAGTAAAGGTTCTGGTGGAGGAACTACACTGTCTCAAAAAGAGCCATGAGGTGGAAGTGTCTGACATGCTTGAGGCCATACAAAACACGGAAGAAAATTATAGAGCGCACGAATTTGGGAGTCCCGGTGTTACTGCGGCACTCAGAGAAATCAGGACGCAACTGGAGAGCTACGTGGGTCGTGACGCACAGCAGGTAGAGGAAACCTTCACATCCCAGTTCGCGAAGTTGACAGAGGCAGCCGAAAGTAAGAGGGAATGTCTGAGAGCGAGTCAGCATGAGATAAACGATTATAGGAGACAACTACAAGCTAAGGATGTGGAGCTGGAGAGCGCTAAAGGCACGAGAGAGGCGCTGGAAAAGCAACTCCGTGAAGCAGAGGATCGCCACAAGCACGATCTCCTCCATTACCAGGTAAAGTCACACACTAGAAGTTTATGAGAAGATATGGTGGCCTGGAATGAACTTTAATACTTGTTCTTCTGCCCCAGGACACCATCAAGCAACTTGAGAACGAGCTCATAAATTGTAAATTTGACATGTCTGGTTACCTGAGGGAATACCAAGACCTGCTAAATGTGAAGATGGCTCTGGATGTGGAAATACTGTCCTACAGGTAAGACGGGTTCATGCAAATACAATGCACATATCCCAAATGGCTTTTTAATATAGGTATATTCACGATTTGGTCTATATTTAGAAGGTGATCTTGTCAAAGTTAGAGCTCACAGCCGTCTATTGAACTCCTGCTCTGTAACAGGTATTTTCAAGATAAGAATGAAATAATATAAAACAGTGCACCGGGTGACTGGTGCAAACAATTTAGTACCTTTAACAGTGTAAATTATGATGCTTCTTATGTAGCTTATGTAAAACCTTTCATAATATTATTTTAATATGAATAACATGAATATGACCAACAGCGTTTATTATGTGAACGATGAATGAATGAAGCTAACTAAACAATATTAAGCATAAGAACATTACAACATTACATCATGCCTGTGCCAATAAACAGTTTAGAATAAGGTACATTGTGTTTTTTGATCTCTGCACTTGACCCATCTTTTAAAGATGCTCTGGCACAGTGTAAGGAGCAGTGGGTGACCAAGTGCTGTGGCCAAGGACCTGTCTGCTACAGCAGACCTTAAGCAAGGCCTAATCAGGACCTTCTTGCTGAAGAGTTCATCGGAAATCAATCAGTCAAAAGCATTTTTTTCTTCAGGATCTATCCTCATGGAGCAAAAATAAAACACTCTTTTGAGGGTATTTCATATTTTATTTTGTAAACTGCAATATTGTTTTAATATTAACTAATAATGGAAATGACTCTATTGACTTCCTCTTCCAAAATTGCAGAACTGAGAGGCCTTAAATTAGGTAAGAATTTAGGCAACAGATTGTTAATTTACATGTTTCTACTTTTAGAAATGTTCCAAAATAATTTTTGTTACATGTGACCTGGAAACAGTTTTCTTTTTTAAATCACAAATAAGAACTGAGCAGTGGGTGGATAAGAGGAAGGTGAAAACAGTATTTGTATGATTATTCAAGCTTCAAATAGGTTACATTAGGTTGTTTTATTTGACATTATTTAAAAAAACAACAACTGTAAAACATGTGCAAGAAGCTCAAAGTGCACCATGAAATATTAAAAAAATATATTTTGACACTGTCATAAATAAATACTGTGATAATAAGCTAAAAAAAAAAGATTTAAATTGCTAAACGTTTCAGTTTAAAAGTCTACATTCGTAAAAAGGGCCTCAAGGACAGAAAGGTCACAGTTCACAACCTGCATAAATCAATCAAAATACAACTCAAAGTAAGACAATGATGAAGAAACACTGTTAAATGGTCTTAAGGGAAGATTTCATATGTCTCTTTTGACATGTGTTTGCTTATTATCTGTTATTTATTATTAGTATCTCTGTTTTCTTGTAGGAAACTTCTATGCGGTGAGGAAGCTCGGCTCTCCTCTGTGACAGACAGCCCTGTGTCTCTGCCCTACATCTACCACCAGTCTCCAGTCTACACCCTCCCCTCCATCAACAGACCAGGAGGCCCTCACCGCCGCCCTGAGCCCCAGTACAAGTTTGTGGAGGAGATCATCACCGAGACCACAAGGGAAATCATCTTGTCCGAATATGAAGATCCTGAAGAGACACTGGTGCTGCCGGGGCAACCGTGTAGCAAAAGAGGGAGCGAAGAAGAAAGTGAACATAGTAAAGACAGTGGACAGGAAAATACTGAGCAAAAGCGTGACAGTCAGCAGAATAACATAGAATCACAAGGAGGTGATGGGGAGGAGGGATCTAAGGGAACTGTAGAGAATGATATTGGTGACAAGGTTAGAGGGGAAATAGAAAAAGAGCAGGATTTAAAAGAAGTTAGCACACAACTAAAACATGATTTGAAAAAGAAAGGAAAAAATGTCACAGATGAAAGTAACGCCTGTTCAGATAAGGTAAGGTAAGATGTGTTTAGGGTTTATTCCAAGAGTTAAAAAGTGGTCTACTGGGAGCAAAAGGAGCTACAGTGAAAGAAAGAATTATGCAGTTTTTGGTTATAGACTTGAAACTTAATAAAAAATAATGCAACACCCATCTTGCACACTAGAAGGCAAATAATAATGCTTTGTTGCAAAAGCACAAGAGAATAAGTGAGTTTCCGAGAGGAGCAATCTATCTATGCAGGGCAGAGGACACTGTGAAACGCAATATAATGCCTGAATGAGTACTTCATTACCATCAGCTTCTAAATATGACATGCATAATTGTATGTAAATAAAAATCAGAAGTTTGCATGTTTCAAAGATTGTGTAGCAAGGCCTGCTGATAAATTAATAAAAAAACTATTGAAAGATGAGGTTGTCTTTGAAATCAGTACACTCACTACAAAAATTCTGCCATATGACATTCCAGGAAAAATGATGTACAAATTTATTCAGATGCAAAGGTTGGATGCGTTCCATTCCCAACACTAAATGCCATTACTAATACTGGATAACAATACCATTACTCAGTTGTTTATCTTCAAGACTTTATTGAAACCTTGTACATAAGGACCGCCAAGACATCGATGTGGGCGTGACTGCACCCAGTACAGGAACTTAGAAGCAGCCTTTGACTCCCTTTACAAACATTTGGCATTGCTGTGTACAATGACTTATTCCCACTGGGTGAAAGAATAGTTCTGCTTGGCCAGCCAAGATTTCGCCCTGACCTTCTGAGCAAGCTTGAAGCCAAACCTCAAAAATATCTAGTTTGAGGAAAAAGGCCAGAGTTGAGCAGAGCGTGCCCCTGTGGCTGATTCAAACAGAACACTACAGAGCTTTAGTGTACACAAAGACAAGGGCAAAGTAATAACATATTGGAGTAATGCTGTGGTCAAGACACAGGAATATCAGATGTCACGGTTGCAGATAATAGACTGTAAGAAACAAAATGGAGTGGTTGAAAATACCAATAAACGAGACAACGGGGCTAATGACAGGGAAACTTATGTATTGAGTTTATGGCAGTGCTGGACACAGACAGTGGCGTGATTCATAAATAATATCAACAGTTGATCGAAAGGTAAAAATGGAGGGGTACAGAGACCAACTTAAGTGTAAATTGTACAGATGATTGGAGCTATAGCCTTGAACCCTCCTCTTCATGATCTCTTGCTGGTTGAAGTTAGACATACTTGAGGCCAGATTCTGATATTCCTTAGTCCCTTTCAGCATGTGACAGTTTAGGCTTCCAGCTCCAGGCCCAGCCCCAGTTTGTGTCCTCCGGCGTTGATGTTCTTTCCATCCACAAGGGCTGAGAGGGTGAGTTTCACACCTGTACACGCAAAGTTAAGAATGGTAATTTCCCCGTTCTTCATAGTAAACATTGCACATTAAATTGCCTTGCAGGAAGAGCAAGGAAGAGTTTGGACTACTGATCTCATTTGAAAGTAATGTACTGTGTATTTCTCACCGTTTAAAAACTAGGTATTAGATGCAGGCCACAAGTATTACCACTGATGCCACTTAGTCTTAAGTGGAAATGCAATGTTAAGGTTCTCTATACAATTGAGCCCAATTTGATCCTATTACGCAAAATTGACTCTTGTGAGCTTTTAGACATGTTATAGTATTGTTTCCTCAAAACTATACCCGGAGTTGTGTTTTGAATTATCCTGCATCATTAGTCGGTCAACATCTCCAAAGCTCAAAATACTCCGTTCCACCTTGTGATGTCATGACGCAGTGGTTTAAATCAACAGCTACCTTCTACTGTTTGTCCTGTAGAGATTATATAAATGATTTAAAAACAATGTAAAATATTTCCTGTATTACCACATGACATCAAAAGGCAGAACATAGTGTTTTCAGTTTAACAGAAGAACCCAGCAGGGTGTGTGTCTTCAACATGTGTGAATGAAACAAACCAACTCTGGATATTTTGACAGTTTGTGATGAGGAAACAACATTATAACAGACCAGAAAATAGTGCAATACGGGCCCTTTAAAGCCAGTTTTGGTATTGGCAATACAACAACAAAAGGTGCTTACAGGACCTTAGAAAGTAGTGTTAAATCCAGTGTTATTGATATATACCTGGTCTGAGAGACTGAGTGTAGCCAACACCAACCAGGCTAGTGTTGTTCACTTTAGCCTGAAAAGAAACAAAATTAAAAAAAAAAGTTAAATCCTTGTACTTTTACATATCAAATCAAAAACAGGGTCTCCCTCTTCTTACATTGATAGAGGCATCCTTGTCCAACTGGTACTTGGCTGCAATACCAAAGCGTGTGCTGTTGCTTCCAGCAGTCCATGACAGGCTAACTGCTGTCTCTAGAGTATCGTTAACCTTCTGGTAGATTGAGCCACCAAACTCTGCTCCATCATTGCTATAGCATAGGAAAATAAAATGGCTTAGTATTCATGAACTTCACTAGATATGTCCGTCTGGAGTGTTCCACAATATGACATTAAACAGCTTTACTTTACATGTATTCAATTAGAGGTGGTTTTATACCTCAAAAATAGCTTTAAAACACCTCTTCACAGATCTAAACTCAAACTTTGTCTGATTTAAGTTTCAATGATAATGGAAAGATTTAATGCCATACTATGAAACATTCCAGACAAAGCAATAACATCTCCATAGAGAAAAGCATTTGATAGTATAATATAAAATAACAGTGCCCTTACACATTGGTGTGCACCTGGAAGTCCCCCGTCTTGTAACCAATGGCAAAGTTGTTCTGGCTCATTTTGGACTTGGCGGTATCGAAGGTCATTTGGTAACCAGCTAACCAGCCCTCGTAACCGACGACAGCAGCACCGTGGATGGTGGGACCGGCAAAGTCAAAGTCTACATCACAGCCCAGGTTCACATACTCGCGCTTGTATGCGGTCTTCACTTTGCCACTCTTTTTGCTGTGAAGAACATAGACTGTAAATGGACATAGCTAACCCACTAGCCGCTGCATTCCAAATAGGAAATGAACATGGGGACGCTTCTGGTTCCATCGACTCCAATTGACTTTACAATGAAAAACTGTCAACCCTCTCTGGGCAACTGATGCTGGGAATCTCGTCATTTTGGTCTTTAAATGTTCATATTAACCTTCTGCATGATCCTGATATTTTTATTTTGCCGGTAAATAAATTCCTATTCCGAATATGAACTGGTTCCACATTCACCTCTATAACCGCTAGCATCATGAGCTTCAACTGACGGCAGCCAACGCTATGGGTGACGTACAGTGTATGGTGAAGAACAAACATCAGAGTAAATGTACTTACAAAAAGCAACCATTTACTGCAACGAAATTGGAATTATATGAGCCAAAGTCAACACAAGGAGACTAGTTCCATATTGGGACTGCATCACATGGCCAGGAGCATGTGCAACAGAGATCATGTTACAAGTATTACTCAGACGGAAGAGGACGAGATGTGTAGCCCAGTATGCAGGCTGGAAATACTGATCCCATAGTCACGATTTAACACAGACACCTACCCGGTGTTTGGTGCAAAGGTAGTGTCAAAAGTCAACTTCAGTCCCTTAGCAATCTGTCATAAAAAACATAAATGTAAACTGTAAATTTGAACTAAATTATGTTGGCAACTGAAACCACAAAACTGAATTGGTGCACCTACCTGATCTTCAATTGTGATTTCTGTCCCCAAAGTGTTGTCAGTGTTCCATTTCTCAGTGAAGGTCAAACCATATTCTGCCCTCTTGTATTTTGTTTCCAGGGTGCCAGCCACTTTGCTGGTATCAGTGTTAGAGGAACCAGATGTTTTGAATTCCTGTAAGAGGGGTTTGAAGAGGGACAGAGACAATCTTACATGTTTTTGCCATGACATAGTAGAATATATTAGACAAATGAGTTTTATGAGACAATACCATTATAAACATGATTAAAAATGATTAAAGAACAAAATAACTTTACCACTCCACTTGCTGACTTTGTCTTGACATCAAGTTTCACCAAGCCAAAGCCTAGAAGACAACAGAGTTTTAACACAAGGTTCAAAGATCATGCCATATATGAACACATTAGTGTGCAGTACCATAGCCTTTGTTGAAGATGTCCTTGGCAGCCTTGCCCAGGTCAGCATATGCAGGAGGCACTGCCATTGTGTCTGAAACAGCCATAAACAAGAGTAACAATAAGATTGAACACTGTACAGAGCAACTACAGCAAATGAGCACAGCCAGGTCAAATAGTCCGGAAGGAGAGGCCTTTTAAACGTAAATACAGCACAGTTAAACCCGGAGCAGATTGTCACTTGTGTGATTGGAGTCTTTTCCAGTGAAGTGTTTCCGGGTGTCCGGCTCTTCTGTCAGGAGAAAGGGTAGTGACAGAGGAGCCATGTTGGCGCAGCTCCGTAAGCTGTGTCCTGGCATTTATTAACCCGTTTCTCCACATGAGGTGCCTGGTAAAGCCAGGCGTGGCAGGACACACAGGTCTGTCCTCATTACTCTAATGTGTTCATTATCAATCCAACAGAACAACTACGGGTTAGACAGCACACAGCCACATAGTCAAAAAGGCCAAGGAAAGAAAATACAATTAACTACTGCTTTAAGACAATTGTGGACGTGCATGTGTCCAGTTATTCGATATTTGCACATGTGACGAGAGTGCATGCTGAGCTGGCTAAGCTAACATGCTAAAGTGCATGGTACCGGCGCCGGTAGCGCACACAGACGGGTGGCCTGGTCTATAAAGTACTCTCACAGGCATAAGGTCTGAACTGGAGCTTCTTACCAGTTGGAAATGGAGCTAAGTGCGCTCGAAAGTGACTTTATTGCAGATCTTCCTCACACCGCACGGTAGAGGTAGGCGTCACCGGTTGGAGGGCGAGCTGAAGGAGACTGCACTGCAGCGCTCTCAGAGCTATCACATCCAGGGAAGGGCCCCGGCGGGCCCGCGAGCTGGCCACGGGGAAGCCTGAGCACAAAGCTTTAAAGACATACACTCCTAATATTTGATCAAGGCATAGGCTCAAGCCAAGACCACTTTCCTCATCATCATGTTCTATATGACTCTCGTATTTGGTGGGTCCAGGTGAGTAGGACACTTGAGGTAGGCTTAATTATAATACAGCCTAGTAAAAGAATCAGTACAGGTCCAAGAGACTGGCCTTTATTTTGGAGAAAGCATAGACTGTATAAAGACTATATATTTCTGTATATTTCTGTATATATAGTCTATGGCTGAAACTGAACCCCATTAGGAGCGGCTGATGCAAGACACAGATGCTCTAGTGGCCCTTGTGCTCATTGCAGGAGACAGTGCCAGAGTACAGAATATGCTTGCACAAGCCTCTGAAAGACAGAAATATACACACAGTGTATCACAAATACCATATTTATAAAATG
Organism: Odontamblyopus lacepedii; assembly: GCA_034769755.1. NCBI lineage: Eukaryota > Metazoa > Chordata > Actinopteri > Gobiiformes > Gobiidae > Odontamblyopus > Odontamblyopus lacepedii. The sequence goes on from CM068354.1 coordinate 13,400,852, forward strand.
AAGCACCACCTGTATTAACATAGCCTACATGCAAAATCAAATCAATAGCCTACATTTAATATATATAAATTATAATATCATATTTGCAAACCTTAAAAAGCCTTAAACACTACATAAATTACAAATTTTATGGCAGTGCTCAGTTTTCCTTTCAGGATCAATGTGCCACATAAAAGTACAAGACGAGTCTATTGATAAATATGCTGATAGTTTGTCACTGTTCTACAAATAATAATCAGCAGGTAACAGTCATTACTGATGAGCCAATGTGCTGTACAATACATCCTCTTGTGTTACTGCACTCTGGGAAACAGAAGAACAAGTTGAGCAATTATGTAGTCATTTCAAACATGTTTTGGAAACTTTGAGGGACAAAAAATGTACCTTTTTTGAAGACTGGTGTTTTATGAAAGTCACACTGCTATACAATAGTTCATTATCTTTGGCAGCATCTGTGTTCTGTAAAATGAACAAGCCCAGTAACTTATACTTTTATATATGTAAGTAGTAATCAGTAGTGGAAGAAGTACTCAATTTTGTTACTTAAGTAAAAGCACCACATCAAATTTTAAAAGTAAAAGTATCACATGAAAAAAATCAACTGGTAAAGTACTGAAGTATCAGTTTAAAAATGTACTTACAGAGTAAAAAGTTCAAGTATTTTGTTATTTATTTGTAATTTGTTTATTTGTTGTTATACTTTTTTTTTTTTTTTTTTTTTTTACTTAAGTACAGTACATTACTACTTTTACTTTGTTACATTCCTCTACTGGCAGTTATACATTTTGTTATTACCAACCTGGAGTGATGCGGACTTTCTTGTGACACTGCTATATAGAGGGTTATCCACACACTGCAGAGAAAATAGCCAAGACTATAATACCACATTACTAACAAGACATGCTGGCAATACATACCATCAAACACACAACTCAGCGAAATATACAATAAAAGCTAAACTTCACAGCACAATCAGAATTTTACTTAGAACTGAAATATCCCATGGTCGATTACCTCTGGAGATGATGACGATTCGCCCTCAGTCTTCTTCACTATAAGTAAGAAAGTGGTTTTGTAATTTAATCAACAGTGAACAAAAATATTAGCTATTTTAAGTACAAACTTACTTTTTCTCTTCAGCATGCACCAAGTGACCAGTGACACTATTATAATAAGTATCAGCAAACTCAGTGCAATGGCAGATGATATAATGATATTGGAGGTAATACTAAGAAAAAATAAATAAAATCACCCTCTTAAACTATACATTTAAAATATACAGTACAGGTCAAAAGTTTGGACACACTTGTGTTGTTTTTCTTTATGTTCACTACTCTTCTTACATTTTACATACAGTGATGGGAAGAATTCTTTGATAATCTATTTACTTACAATGTATTTTGTATATTATGATACATGGTCCAATCAAAGAGTAATGGATTCTGAATACTTTAACTATTGTAAAGCAGAGTTATAGACATTATAGTGTATATATAAGATAAAACATAGTATTAAAAAAAATGGTTTCATTGTGTTCAGCATTTCCAGTAATTGGAAAAGGAAAAACTACACATGCACACAGTATAAGATCAATGTTTTCAAATGTTCTCACTAATTATATGCAGTTAGAAGCCTAAACTGTGTAATCAAGCACCACCATGTAATCTTTTGATTATAGAAAAGTATCTGTATTCTGAATATGAAAAAAAGAAAGATTACCTGTACCAGAATACTCAAAATTAGTACTCTGAATAGATATTCTCAGTACATGGATTCAATTACCTCCCAATACTGCATACATACAGAAAATATCAACCATCTGAAGTAAAACATGAAATTATGTAGCAAAGAAAAACTAATTAGATTCAAATGCCTCAAAAAAGCCATCCTTTGCTTTGTTGACATCACTGCAAAGCAAAGAATGGCTCCTTTTAAACACCGACAATCTGAAACAAGTTTAGAGTTATTTTTCCATGTGTTCATTCATAGCTTTGGTAAATATTCTTTAAAATAAAGATGAAACATAAATGAAAAGGTGTGTCCAAACTTTTGACGGGTAAACTTGGCACTGACTGACCTCATGCTTCCAGGTTCAGGAGTTGATGTAACTGTTGACATTACCGTAGTAGTTGCAATTGTAGCTGATTAAACATTACATGGAAAACACACACTTTACATGCATAGCTAAAAGTGAACTATAATTTTTGGTTACTTACTAGTGGTTGGCCGTATAGTTAGATCTAAAAACACTGGCATCTGCAGGTTTTCGAAGCCACACCAATACCAGCCAATGTCATCAGCCTTCAGTCCAGTCATGGTAACTGCAAACACCCCAGCAGCATGGGTGTCTATGGATACTTGTGTTGTCTTTAATCTTCCAGATGTACTTATGCAAGAATCACCAACTCTGCACCACATTTTTTCACCAGAACCTTTGTACTTGCAATGAATAGTTATTTGGTCATCGAAGTATCCTAAAACCCATTGGGAATCCACAGAAAGCATTGATTCAGCTAAAAATCAAACAAAAGAAAGAAAGAAATGGTTATGCATGAAAAAAGGATCAATCTTTTGAAATGGTTATGCAATATACATATTAGGGATGGGACAATAAACAGTAATATCATTTATTGTGAGAAAAAGGGCAGGCAACACTCATTTATGGGACATTTGATATAATTGTGATAATTTCCAACAAAGATAATCGCTATTACAGCACCAAAATGTGTAGAAAAAAGCTACTTATCCATCATGATCTCTGTTAGATCATGGTTGTTTTCACTTATAACAAAGAACATTTATATTAAACCTGGGACATGGGATATATACATAACATTAAAAATATAATTATTCATCTCCATAACATTTTAAACTGTCAGCAACTGTAATAATTATTGTGATCTAATCATACCTAATACACATTTCACTAAATCACATCACAAGAGTAAAATGTATTCCTCATGACTATAAAAACATCTTACCTTTGATTGACAGTTGAAATTTACTACCATCATCTGTTCCAACTTTGTCAATGTTGCACCAGTAAAAGTCAGAATCCTGCTGTTCTAGACTCGTAACAGTAAAGGTAACAATTCTATGGACTTTGTCATCATAGATAGAATACTTTGTTGAATTTTCGTGATCTGAACAGATTTTTTTTTGGCAAGATCTCCAAGTAGCCCCTCTGCACAGATATTTCACATGATCTGTGGCCCATGTCTCATATTGACATGGGATGTGGACAGTGCCTCCAGCTTCCATCATTATATGACTAACTGTCTTTAACGTGTGGATGCCTGAAATGAAAGAACATACCATTGTCATCTTCTATAGGTTAGATAGATTAATTGAATAGAAAGATAGGCAATGATAGGAAGAGTATTTTGAAAATGTATATAGTTACAGAATACTGAATATCTATATTAAAATGTATTTTGTTTTGTATTCCAATACATGGGCCAGTATTGGAATACTTTCACGCATAGTTGCATTTAAATGATGGTGTAAAGGATAGGCTTAAAAACTGTGTAATGTTTGTTTAACTGTGTTCTGCATTTTCTATCACAGATTAGAGAAGGAAAAATGACACATGCAAATGGTATAAGAGCGATGTTTTCCATTCTATTATTTATTTATTTTTTGGTACCATATTTCTGTGACTTTTTAGAAAAGTAACAGTAAAGAGTAACTGTACCAGAATGCAGTAACTCAAAATAAGTATTCTGACTATGTATTCTCAGTACACATATTCAGTTACTTATCTCAACATCCTACCTAATTTATAGTTCTAATGTCTCTTTTTTGTAAGACGTATAAATAGATAGATAGATAGATAGATATTTGTACTCACCAGAGAGTCCAGCACAGATAAAACAGAATGTAACAAAAGTAGCCATTGTGAAAAAGTGAAGTTGTAGAGATAGTGCACCAGTGTAAGTCTAGATCAAGTACTTCCTTTTTCTTTTTTTTCCCTTTTTTTTTTTTGTTGGTTACCAAATGTTTATTGGTTTTTGGCATAACAAATAAAAAATATACAAACAAACACAACAGGTCCAGGAGAAAATTAAATGAATGAAAGATTAGTGCCCATCTGTACATACTATAATAAACTTAGACAAACTTAAAACAAGGTGGCTTCATATCAGATACCATTTTCTTCCTCTTGTTCCTACCATTCTCTTCCTTCACAGTCTCTTTATTTAAGACCAGGCTTAAAACCTTCCTCTTCGGAATAGCTTATGACCAGGTTACTTAGTTGATGTCACTAAGATAAGCTGCCGCAGGAGATAACAAGCTGGGGGAAGTGTGGCAACCTGAGCACTGTCCTCTGTTTCCTCCTATTTTCTCATCAGCATCACTCACTATGTTCTCATCTGTAGTTTGTTCATTGCTATTCACATGTTGTCCCCTGTCCCACTCCCCCTGTGGAGTGGAACTCTTTCAGACGCCTGATGGCAGCTGGACCTCTCTCCTCCTCCTCGCCTGGCTCCTCCTCTTCGCCTGGCACCTCCTCCTCGCCTGGCTCCTCCTCCTCGCCCGGCTCCTCCTCCTCGCCCCTCTTCTCCTCCTCCTCGCCCGGCTCCTTCCCCACCTGGGTAGCTGTGGCCATACTGAACTGGCCCACGGGCCTGGACATCTATAGCCTGTCCGTCCATGGGAGTGGATCCCTCCTTCACTGTAGTTCTCCCCGAGGTTTCTTCTTTTTCCCAGGACCCTGGGTTTTGGAGTTTTTCCTTGCTGAGAAGGAGGGTCTAAGGACAGGGGATGACTGGACCATGTTTCATTTGCTGCTTTACATGAATGTTGTTTATTCCTGTTTTGATATGTCTGTGTGTATGTTTTACTCATCCATATCTTGGAACGCCCTTAGAGGCTACTGTTGTTGCGATTTTGGGCGCTACAAAATAAATTGAATTGAAATAGAAAATTTTTCTTTTTATTTCATAATGGATTAGCACTTCATGACCTCTAACTGACATCTTAGTGGTATTTTCTTCTCTCATACAGAAAGTTCCACCTTGTGATGTCATGCAATACAGGAAATGCTCCAATGTGTTTTAAACTCCATACTTCTTCACTAGAATAATTTGGATCTTTTCATCCCTGGAATTGCCCGTCTCTATTGAACAAAATAAAGGTAACTGTTAACTTGAAAACTACCACTTCATGACATCACAAGGTCAAACAGACCATTTTGAGCTTTGGAGATGTCGACAAATTAATAATAAAGGGTTGCTCAAACGTGTGAATGAAAGAAAACACAACTCCATGTTTTTGAGAAGGTAACATCCTCACATGGCTTAAAGCCATGTAAAGCCAAGACAATTTTATGTAATATATAGGACCTCTAAATGTATCTCTATGGAGAAAAGCAAGTGCCTACCACAAGTATATTCACAAGTCATATCTGTAGAGAGAATGCATCTTGAATATCAAAACACCAGAAAAGTTAGACATTGCTTTTTTAAATTACAGACTTTCAGCCTGTTTTGCATTCACTTCCCATTCCACTAAGTTATGGGAACCAGAACTTTACTATTTGGAGACTGTGCTGTAGATCACACTTTCTTCTGCTTGTCTTGTCTAAAATAAGAACAGACAGGTGCATATTTTACAACATCCTGATTCAACAGTTAAAACTTTAAGTTCCCATAGCTTACCATTTGTTGAGATTTGTCCTGTTTTACAATGGTGGTGTATATTACACTTGCCTCACTCAGTTCATTCTATTGGAATAAATTGTAGTCATTACCAGATACAGAGACATGGATGGCACTGCGTCCCCTGGTGACTGAACTATGCAACTACATTGTGGAACACGGGACATTGGGCTCAGTCATGAAAGTTTTCTTAAAAAATGTACTCGCGGCAGGAAGTGACAAATGGCGGAGGAGGGGGGCAGGGTGAGGGCGCATATGAGTGCGCTCTGGTCATGGATGTCAGGGGGTGCGGGGCCGTCCAGAGTGACCAGGTGCAGAGCTGTAAGCGTATGGACATATGGAGAGGACTGGGGCTGGGACAGACTCAAAGCCTAAAGTCTGTTAGACCAAACAGACATGTTCTATAAAACTCCTCAGAAATGTTATTGGCTCACATAGTAATAATCTTAAAATAAATAATTTAAGTTAAGAAAATATAAAATTTTTGGTTACATTATCAGAGAAACAATATTCTAAAAGAGGTGAAATTTTGTTCTGTCAGTGCCCCTGACTGTTCGTGGGATTTGTTTTTTGAACATTTTTCAGTGATCTTTGGCATTCGTAAGAAGAAACAAACGTGTTTTAAGAACACTACATGAGTGAGGCCCAGTGTCCTGACCCAACTGATCACGTCCATCCATAAACTACAGCACATCTTCATTTAAGATACCTTATTATTGTCTGAGGGCTCCTGAGTGACAAAGATGTTACTGTAGATCACATCTTGCTCCCTTACAGTCGGTGGGCCCTTTAGATAAAAAAAACAAAAACAAAAAACATAGAAATTTATTCTGATGAAATGCATGAGGAATTATGTTATTAGCAGATAAAGAGGCGTCCTCTGGTGGCTGAAATATGCAACTACAACGTGGAGCACAGGGACAATGCCCACATATGCCATCCATAAGAGACATCTCCATTTTAGATACCTTATTACTGTCTGAGGGTTTCTCAGTGAGAAAGACAGTGCTGTACACCACATCTTGGTCTTGGTCTGCAACAGCCTGGGGGCCCTTTAGAGAAAAGCACGAGGTGGAAACTTATTCTGAGGAAATGCATGTCACCAGCTGTGGCTATTGTAAATATTTACAGAGGAGGATGGAACTTCTGCTTCACTGTAGACATAAAAGGAGGGGCAAAGATACATCGGATTTTTCTTTTCATAGTGTATAATTACTACCTTTGCATCACAGACATTATTGCAAAAGTTTTGAGCTTTATTCTTCACTCCACACTTGATGGAAATCTACCACACTACACAACTTTCATTCTAGGCAACGTGGGTGAAGTGTTTTGCTATAGGACACAATGGCAGTTTGCATTAGAGCCACTGCTGCTCCACTTTTTCCTGTTACAGTCCGTACACGCAGTTCAACCTATTAGAATTAATTATAGTCATTACCAGATGCAGAGGCAGGGGTGGCCCTGCGTCCCCTGGTGGCTGAAGTATGTCACTACATTAAGACATTCAAAAAACACTTCTCCAGTTTAGATACCTTATTATTGTCTGAGGGCTCCTGAGTGACAAAGATGTTACTGTAGATCACATCTTGCTCCCTTACAGTCGGTGGGCCCTTTAGATTAAAAAAACAAAAACAAAAAACATAGAAACTTATTCTGAGGAAATGCATGTCAGCAGCTGTGGCTATTGTAAATAGCACTGCGTCCCCTGGTGGCTGAAGTATGTCACTACATTAAGACATTCAAAAAACTCTTCTCCAGTTTACCTTGTTATGGTCTGAAGGCTCCTTTGTGAAAAAGATGTTACTGTAGATCACACTTGGGCCTTTTAGAGTCTGTGGACCCTAGAGATTAAAAAGCCAAACACATAAACATAAAGGTGCACTCTGTAACTTTTCTGATCGAGGATCTGCCAACATTTTTGTAATTGCTTTGCTTTTAAGGTTTCACAGTATGATATTAAACTTAACTATCTCCATGGATACAGGAGATGCCATCAGACCAAGGTACTAGTCAGATCTGTGCAGAGGATGGCCCACTGGCTGTAGGTGTCCATGTGCTTTGAGCAATAAAAACACTCATAACTGAATGAATGAAAGATGGATAAGTTTAATGCCACACTGTGAAGCATTTCAAACAAAGTAATATCATCTTCACAGAGACGACCAGGTGGCGGACCCCCCCCCACCTGACACACAATGCACTTTTAATGTAATAGGCATTTACAGCTGAGATGGAGGGCAGGTAACAGGTCTAAATTCTAAAGTGCAGATCAACTGTCTACAAGCACATGCCCTGCTTTAATAACTTTACAATTACAGGGCATTTAAAAAAAAAAAAAAAAGTGCATTGTGTAACTTTTCTGATGGAGGCTTTGTCTGAAAAGTTTCACAGTATGGCATTAAACTATCTATCTTCATGGAGACCAAACCAGACCAAGCTACAAATCATATCTGAGGAGAGGCAACCACAGTCAGAATGCCTGTTTTTCTAGGCATATTTTAGCTCTAAAACCACCTGTTATTGAATAAATGTAAGGCAGAGCTGTTTAATATCATACTGTGGAACATCTTCACAGTAACATCCAGGTGACAGAGCTATATAATGCTCATTTAAATCTACTGTGGTTAGATACTAATAGAGAATAGATAGATAATAAATAAGATAGATATACAGTAATAGATAGTAATTGTCATTAGCAAACGTCTTAGGCTCAGTTGCGTTTGCACTAGATAAATTGGTCATAATCTGAGAAATTATACACATTTTAAAGGTGCCCTGTGTAACTTTTCTGGTAGAGGTCCCGGCAGTTACATAGAGTAAGATAGACATTTTATTGCTTTATCTTCAGTATTCCAAAGTATGGAAACTTTTTCATTAAACTTTTCAATCTCCATAGAAACTAGCAGGAAATGCCACAGGCCAAATTTACAGGTAAGATCTGTGAAGAGGTGACAACACTCACTGTCAAGATGCATGTTTTTAAAGGTATTTTTGAGCAATAAAAACACCCATAATTGAATAAAAACATCTTATGTAAGTTTAAAACCATCTTGCTGAACATTACAGCAAAGCAATAGCATTTCCTTGGTAGCAGACCGGCAACCTGAAAAGCACCTTTAAGCATAAGAAATGATGTAATGCCAAAAAAAATTGATAGCGAAAAACAGCATACCTTTGCAGTGTGAGACTCAGTGGGAATTCTCTTACCTATAATTAACAGTGAAAGATCAGGATCCTTAAATAAAGCATATTCATATACAGTATAACAATATACTTACGGCATACTGTCATTTTCAAAGCAGCAAAACCAGCAATGACAAAAAGCAACAGAATCAATACTGCTGCACTGGCAATCACAATCACTGTAGTGTGGCTATAGACAGAGATACAAGGAACAATTATTTTCCTGTAAAAATATGATTTCTATAAAATAATCGTTACTACTGACCTTTTGGTAGGGATTGGGTGTAGGTTAACTTCCGTTGTCATGGCGTTGCTAGAATTTACAGGTTGACTTTCAGCTGTTGTATTTGTGCAAATCGTTGTAGATGGTTCACGTGTAGGTAATTGTGTCACACCTAATCCAGTGTTAAAATGTTAAATGTTATGTGCAAAAATATTTAGACAGGTTGCAAACATCATTATAAAGTTTCACTACAAATTCTGGTGAAGTTTATAATTTCACTTCCTGGTTGGACCGCAGATGTGACACTGGTTTAAATAGAGGTAATTCCAGGATTGTTCCTTAGCAACCAGAATGACAACGAGGGCCAAAATTTGTCTAAATCGCATAATTGTTATGATTAGACTAATAAAAATGTTATTACATTTTATTTTGTTAAATGATTTTGATCTATGTTATAATGATGTTTCTTCATCAAAACAATACCCAGAGTTGTGTTTTGTTTCATTAACTTTTTAAGACACCTTGTGATGTCATTCAGTAAAACAGAAAGTACTCCACTGTGTTTTTAAATTCCATACAGCTACACTAGAATCATTTTGGATGATTTCATACCTAATATTGCCAAGTCTAAAAGCAAAAGGTAGCTGTTAAATCGGAAACTAGCTCTACATGACATCACAAGTTGAAACAGAATATTTTGAGCTTTGGAGATGTAGACAGACTAATAAATATAATAAAGGCTTACTGAAACATGTGTGAATGAAGCAAACAACACAACTCCAGATATGTTTTTGATGGGCTTAACATATCTTCATGCTCACAAGAGTCAAATCTGTGTAATATTGAACTGCCAGAAAAATGTCTTCCTTGTGTGTATATTGTCACTGTTGATTTTGGATGAAATTTTCGTGTTGGTGACATAGGTAGAGGTATTCCATTCACTGCTAATTCCTGTATTTTTGTACTTTTCTTCACAAACTGCCACTTACCTGATGTGAAACTAATGACTATTCACCGCAGGTACTATCTCACCAAACAAAGTCATAACCAGAAAAACATGAAAGCCTGTCATATGCACATTATGTTATCAGTAACTTACTTGTAACAAATGGTGTTGTGGTGGGTGCAGTAGTTGTTACTTCTCTCATTACAATGAGGTTTACCGGCATCTGAAAATCACCATTTTTGCAAAAGTACCATCCGCTGTGTTCTTGTTTCAGTTCCTTCATGGTAATTGTGGCACACTTAGCATCAGATGCATTGATGCTCACTTCCATGCCATTACTCATTTGTCCAGATGCTGCGATACATTGACCATCAAACATGCACCAACGAAACTGAGCTCTCGTTGCATAGTGACACACAACAGTCACACTTCCTCCATGAACTGCTATTATGCTCTGCTGGTCCACATATAAACCTGGTTCTAAAAAATGTTATTATTGTTACAAATAAATAATAATAATGTTTTGTTTTTTGAGGAAAATTGAAAGATCTTACCTGACAGGATTTGTAGAGATAATTTTGTTGGAGGCCACCATGATGCTCCACACAAAAAACAAGTATCCGTATCAGTCAGGTCTCTGATAGTTACATTGAAAACATGTCGGAGCTTGTCATCTAAGATTGAATATTTCGTTGATGTACTTGGTTGGTCTGTTTCAACCACTTTTTCACAGTGCCACCAAGGTCTTTTGCACAGACAAAGGTATTTACTGTTGTTGATTTGCCATGAATTATAACGGCATGGAATGGAGATGGAACCGCCCTTCATAACAGTTAAATCTGTGACAACGTGACAGCAGATTTCTGTAAAATAACAATTAGAAATACATTTGATTTTATTCCATTATAATTTAAAGGTACATTCTGTAACATTTCTGCCTCCTGCTTGTGTAATTGTATTGTTTCACCTGGAATGTTCCACAGTATTGTATAAAATTTAGTCTACCTATCTTAGGAGACAAGCAGGTGGCATCATTAGTTACAAGTTACAAGTTACAGGTCAGATCTGTGGAGAAGCCCATCCCCTGTAAGAATACATCTTCTTCAAGGTACTTTTGAGCAATAAAAACATCTGTAATTATTTTAAATGCCAGATGGGTATGTTTAATTCCATACACACTGTTGAATATTTCAGGCAAAGCAATATCATCTCCATGGAGATAAGCAGGTGTACCCTTGAGAAAAGTTACATAGTGTTTAAATAATTTACATTTCTTACCAACTAAAGCAGCTGTTATGAAGACAAAGAGCCGAGAGAGCGCCATCATTATGTTCTGAGCAAAGACTGTGGTTTGGAGTTTCACCTGCATTTACTTCATCTTCCTCATTTTAAGCATTGCACCTATAAAGTTATACATAATCTAGACGTATACTAGTACATAAGTCTAATAATGGTCAAGTAGTTGATCTAGTTATCACGCAAAATGGCATGAGGGAGCCAGTATCAATTGTTTTGTGTAATGTTGAATGCAAATATGTTTTTGCATTATAGCTGTAGGCTAGAGTTTAACACAGAAGGGCACAGAAGTAACCTACCACAGAAAAAAAGACATTCAAATTTTGTCAACTGAACAAAAACTTTACAGTGAGGACATTTCGCCACTCATCCAAGTGGCTTCTTCAGTTCTTCAGTACCACTAACAGCTCAGAAACGTGTGTTCAGAAGAATTTGGACCATTTGATAATACAAATAGAAATAGCCTGTCCTACTTACTACAATTTTGCTGATACCTGATTAAGAGACCTAACCAAAACTAAACTTACCTTAAATATGCTGTCAAAAATCTACTTTTGCAGACTAACTCCTTAACTTAATTTACAAAGTGGCTGTTGTTTGGGCATATCTGTGTTTGAGAAAAATTGTGCCTCCAATGCATCAACACTAAATAAAAAGCGGATGTGTTTTTGGTTAAATTTAGCATGTTCAGTCCTGGTCTCAGATGAAATACAGAGTTTTTAGTGCATCCCACAGCTACAGTCTGTGTCCAGAAAGTAAAATTCACCAAAATGAAAAAAAAAAATTGAGAAACTTGTGTTTTACTGAAAATTATTAGTCTAACCTGTCATATACGCTGTAAAAGATCCCACGTTGCACAGAATTCATTATTGTGAGCTTTAACTCGTAAGACTGTTGTTACCTCATCAAAAACATACCCAGACTTGTGTTTTGTTTCATTCACACTTGTTTGAGTAATCTAGCATTATTAGTCTCTCTACAACTCCAAATCTCAAAATGCTCTGTTCCAGAACCCCTGAAAAAGTTTTTCTTTAGTCAAAATTCATGATAGTAATAGTACAAAAAATAAAGAAGAAGAAGAAGAATAAAGAAGAATAAAAACAGCGAAACAATCAGAACAATACATATAAATATAAAACATATGCATTAGAAATACAATGAAAACAAAGCTTACCATTCTGACATCAACCATTTCGTTATTATTATTATTATTATTATTATCCATCCATCCATCCATCATCTCCCGCTTAATCCAGCTGGGTCGCGGGGGCAGTTTGCTGCCCAGTACTCATAGCACTTATTATTGGCCCTCGCCAGTTAACGAAGTTAATGGCGAGGGGTATTGTTCTTCGTTGGTTTCTTTTTATTATTGGCCCTCGCCAGTTAACGAAGTTAATGGCGAGGGGTATTGTTCTTCGTTGGTTTCTTTTTATTATTATTATTATTATTTTCTTCCGCCAAAATGATCGCATTTTTGACCCCCTGAACATCGACGAAAAGTCTCACATGGGGGTATCAGATCGACCGGCCCGGCGAAAAATTTGATAAAACGGGCATCGCGACAATGCCCAAAGTGCCCCTACTCGACAGCGCCCCCTGGAAAAGTCAAAAATTTAAAGTCTATGGGGAGCTGAAAAGCATATTTTGGCTTAGCCCAACAAAATTCGGGACAGTGATAGAAAACAAGGAGACAAGCAGAAAATGTCATTGTCACACCGCCCTATGACCAACAGGAAGTCGGCCATATTGGATCAAAAAATTCACCGCCGTTTTGACTCATGCGTACTAAAGTCTTCAAGTGTCTTGGTTTTGGTCCAAACGAGCTCAGATTTGACACGTCACATCTACAGATGTGGGTCCACAAACGCATCATTTTTCTAAGCGCAGTTTTTCACGGTTTGTCCGTAGCACGCCGGCGAATAACACCTTCGTTTCCTGTTTCTTTGATGCCCTCTCACGGCCACAGGCTTTGGCCTACAGAGCTCAAAGTCACATCACTATTGTGTGATCCCGGCCTGAACGTGATGAAATATGAAATATAATAAAAGTGAACTCTGTAGCGCCACCTAGTGTATACGTGAAACCTCAACATTATCGGATTTGGACCAAATTTGGGGATTAAATTCTATGCATGATTTCAAGCAAAATCTTATATTACGGACATGGTGCAATTTTCATTGTTCGCCACCAGGGGCGCAAAGACTCAATAAAAAAATAGTTAAAAAATGCCTACACACACAGGCTTTGTCTGATCGTGCTGAAATTTGAATCACTAATACCTGATTAGGGCTTGATTATAATAAACTATAAAGCATATGAAAAGTTACTCTATAGCGCCACCTAGCCTATACAAGAAACGTCAACATTATCGGATTTGTACCAAATTTGGGGATTAAATTCTCTGTATCAAAGCAAGTAAATAAATATATTATGGATATGGGGTGTTTCCCACGGTTGGCCAGCAGGCTAAAGACTCAATAAATAGTTCCAAAATTACTACACGCACAGACTTTGTCTGATTGTGCTGAAATTTGAATCACTAAAGCTTGAACATGGACTGAATATAATAAACTATAAAGTATATGAAAAGTGAACTCTATAGCGCCCCCTATCCAGACATGAAACATCAACATTATCGGATTTGTACCAAATATGGGTATTAAATTTTATGCGTGTTCACGATCAAAAAATACATTATGGATATGGGGTATTTTCCATGGTTGGCCACAAAGGGCGCAAATTCTCCCCAAAATATGTTTAAAGGTGCACTATGTAACTTTTCTGTTGGAGGGTCTGTTTTTATGCACAGTCTTAGTCTGACAGTGCTCTTGATTATAAAAGTCATGTGACCTGTGGCCTAGTTTCTATAATTTGGCTCTAGATCGGTCCCATTTTCAAATATTAAAGGTGCCCTATGTAATTTTTCTGGGGGACGAGCTGTCAGGAGGAGAGAGTCGTGCCAGGGCGGTCACAAGACCTCAGCGGTTGCCTGGCATGGGCGTGCGCATCGGGCGAGGAGCTATCATTGCCGCGAGCGGCTTTTGTTAACATTGTTCTTCGCTCTGTATAAACAAAGAAATGCAGATTTGACCCCTGAACATCAACGAAAGTCTCACATGGGGTATAGAATCGACCGGCCCGGTGAAAATTCAATAAACGGTCATCGCAATAATGACCAAAGTGGCTCCTCAACTCGCGCCCCTAGAATTGGACCCCTATGGGAGAGGGGACTATCAAAGTTTGTCGAGGGAAACGAAATTCGGGGACAGTGACCGAGAACCATGAGACAAGCCAAAAGATGAATTGGAGCACATCTCTATGACCAACAGGAAGTCGACCATATTGGATCAAAAAACTCGCCGCCCGTTTGACTGGGCGTACGCATAAAGTCTTCAAGTGTCTTGGTTTTGGTCCAAACGAGCTCAGATTTGACACGTCACATCTACAGATGTGGCTCCACAAACGCCATCATTTTTCTCAGCGCACTTTTTCACGGTTTGTCCAGAGCACGCCGGCGAATAACGCCTTAGTTTTCCTGTTTCTTTGATGACCTCTCACGGCCACAGGCTTTGGCCTACAGAGCTCAAACTCACATCACTATTGTGTGATCCCGGCCTGAATGTGATGAAATATGAAATATAATAAAAGTGAACTCTGTAGCGCCACCTAGTGTATACGTGAAACATCAACATTATTGAATTTGTACCAAATTTGGGGATTAAATTCTATGCATGGTTTAAAGCAAAATCTTATAAAGTAAACTATAAAGTATATGAAAAGTGAACTCTATAGCGCCCCCTACTCAGACATGAAACATCAACATTATCGGATTTGTACCAAATATGGGTATTAAATTTATCGTATTCACGACCAAAAAATACATTATGGATATGGGGTATTTTCCATGGTTGGCCACAAAGGGCTAAATACTCCCCAAAATATGTTTAAAGGTGCACTAAGTAACTTTTCTGTTGGACGGTCTGTTTTTATGCACAGTCTTAGTCTGACAGTGCTCTTGATTATAAAAGTCATGTGACCTGTGGCCTAGTTTCTATAATTTGGCTGTAGATCGTTCCCATTTTCAAATATTAAAGGTGCCCTATGTAATTTTTCTGGTGGATTTAGCTGTCGGGAGGAGAGAGTCGTGCCAGGGCGGTCGCGAGACCTCAGCGGTTGCCAGGGAGGGGCGTGCGCGCCGGGGCGAGGGCCATCATTGCCGCGAGCGGTTTTAATTATTATTATTATTATTATTCTTCCGCCAAAATGATCGCATTTTTGACCCCCTGAACATCGACGAAAAGTCTCACATGGGGGTATCAGATCGACCGGCCCGGCGAAAAATTTGATAAAACGGGCATCGCGACAATGCCCAAAGTGCCCCTACCGACAGCGCCCCTGAAAAGTCAAAATTGAAAGCCTATGGGGAGCTGAAAAGCATATTTTGGCGAGGAGCCGACAAAATTCAGGACAGTGATAGAAAACAAGGAGACAAGCAGAAAATGTCATTGTCACACGCCCCTATGACCAACAGGAAGTCGGCCATATTGGATCAAAATTCACCGCTGCTTTTGACTGCGGTACGCCAAAGTCTTCAAGTGTCTTGGTTTTAGTCCAAACGAGCTCAGATTTGACACGCCACATCTACAGATGTGGCTCCACAAACGCATCATTTTTCTCAGTGCACTTTTTCACGGTTTGTCCGTAGCACGCCAGCGAATAACACCCGCTTCCTGTTTCTTTGATGCCCTCTCACGGCCACAGGCTTTGGCCTACAGAGCTCAAACTCACATCACGATTGTGTGATCCCGCCTGAATGTGATGAAATATGAAATATAATAAAAGTGAACTCTGTAGCGCCACCTAGTGTATACGTGAAACGTCAACATTATCGGATTTGGACCAAATTTGGGGATTAAATTCTATGCATGATTTCAAGCAAAATCTTTTATTATGGACATGGTGCAATTTTCATTGTTTGAGCCACCAGGGCGCAAAGACTCCCTAAAAAAATTGTTTAAAAATGCCTACACACACAGGCTTTGTCTGATCGTGCTGAAATTTGAATCACTAATACCTGATTAGGGCTTGATTATAATAAACTATAAAGCATATGAAAAGTTACTCTATAGCGCCACCTAGCCTATACAAGAAACGCTCAACATTATCGGATTTTGTACAAAATTTGGGTATTCAATTCTCTGTATCAAAAGCAAGCAAAAAAATATTATGGATATGGGGTGTTTCCCACGGTTGGCCAGAGGGCGCAAAGACTCCTCAATAAATAGTTCAAAAATTACTACACGCACAGACTTTCTCTGATTGTGCTGAAATTTGAATCACTAAAGCTTGAACATGGACTGAATATCATACACTATAAAGTATATGAAAAGTGAACTCTCTAGCGCCCCCTATCCAGACATGAAACATCAACATTATCGGATTAAGTACCAAATATGGGTATTAAATTTATGCGTGTCTACGACCAAAAATACATTATGGATATGGGGTATTTTCCCTGGTTGGCCACAAAGGCGCATAAATACTCCCCCAAAAATATGTTTAAAGGTGCACTATGTAACTTTTCTGTTGGAGGGTCTGTTTTTATGCACAGTCTTTAGTCTGACAGTGCTCTTGATTATAAAAGTCATGTGACCTGTGGCCTAGTTTCTATAATTTGGCTCTAGATCGCTCCTCATTTTCAAATATTAAAGGTGCCCTATGTAATTTTTCTGGGGACGAGCTGTCGGGAGGAGAGAGAGTCGTGCCAGGCGGTCCACGAGACCTCAGCGGTTGCCTGGGAGGGGCGGCGCCGGGCGAGGGCCATCATTGCCGCGAGCGGCTTTAAGTTAACATTGTTCTTCATTCTGTATAAACAAAGAAATGCAGATTTGACTCTGAACATCGACTAAAAGTCTCACATGGGGTATAGAATCGACTCGCCCGGCTAAAAATTCGATAAAACGGAGATCGCAACAATGACCAAAGTGACCCCACTCAACGGCGCCCCTGTGAATTGGACCCCTATGGAGAGGGGACAAGCAAATTTTGTCGCAGGGAAACGAAATTCGGGACAGTGACAGAGAACCATGAGACAAGCCAAAGATGAATTGGAGCACGTCTCTATGACCAACAGGAAGTCGGCCATATTGGATAAAAAACTTGCCGCTGTTTTGACTGGGCGTGTACACCAAAGTCTTCAAGTGTCTTGGTTTTGGTCCAAACGAGTTCAGATTTGACACATCACATCTACAGATGTGGGTCCACAAACACATCATTTTTCTAAGCGCAGTTTTACACGGTTTGTCCATAGCACGCCGCGAATAACACCTTTCAAGCTTTCCTGTTTCTTTGATGACCTCCTAAAAACATCATTATCGGATTTGGACCAAATTTGGGTATTCAATTCTCTGTATCAAAGCAAGCAAAAATATATTATGGATATGGGGTGTTTCCACAGTTGGCCAGAGGGGCGCAAAGACTCCCCAATAAATAGTTCCAAAATTACTACACGCACAGAGTTCGGCCTGATTGTGCTGAAATTTGAATCACTAAAGCTTGAACATGGACTGAATATAATACACTATAAAGTATATGAAAAGTGAACTCTATAGCGCCCCTATCCAGACATGAAACATCAACATTATCAGATTTGTACCAAATATGGGTATTAAATTCTAGTCTACACCAAAAAAAATACATTATGGATATCGGTATTTTCCATGGTTGGCCACAAAGGGGCAAATACTCCCCCCCCAAAATATGTTTAAAGGCGCACTATGTAACTTTTCTGTTGGAGGGTCTGTTTTTATGCACAGTCTTAGTCTGACAGTGCTCTTGATTATAAAAGTCATGTGACCTGTGTCCTAGGTTCTATCATTTGCCTCTAGATCGCTCCCATTTTCAAATATTAAAGGTGCCCTATGTAATTTTTCTGGTGGACGAGCTGTCGGGAGGAGAGAGTTGTGCCAGGGCGGTCACGAGACCTCAGCGGTTGCCTGGGAGGGGCGTGCGCGCCGGGCGAGGCTATCATTGCCGCGGGTTTAAGTGCTAACATTGTTCTTCGTTCTGTATAAACAAAGAAATGCAGATTTGACCCTGAACATCAAACTTGAAAAAGTCTCACATGGGGTATAGAATCAATCGGCCCGGGTGAAAAATTCAATAAAACGGTCATCGCGAACAATGACCAAAGTGGCCTCACTCAACTGCGCCCCTCAGAATTGATCCCTATGGGAGAGGGGACTATCAAATTTTGTCGCAGGGAAACGTAAATTGGGACAGTGACAGAGAACCATGAGACAAGCCAAAAGATGAATTGAGCACGTCTCTATGACCAACAGGAAGTCGGCCATATTGGATCAAAAAAACTCGCGCTGTTTTGACTGCGTGTACACCAAAGTCTTCAAGTGTCTTGGTTTTGGTCCAAACGAGCTCAGATTTCACACGTCCATATCTACAGATGTGGGTCCACAAACGCATCATTTTTCTCAGCGCACTTTTTCTCGGTTTGTCCGTAGCACGCTTAATAACACCTTCATTTCCTGTTTCTTTGATGCCCTCTCACGGCCACAGGCTTTGGCCTACAGAGCTCAAACTCACATCACTATTGTGTGATCCCGGCCTGAATGTGATGAAATATGAAATATAATAAAGTGAACTCTGTAGCGCCACCTAGTGTATAATGTGAAACATCAACATCGGATTTGGACCAAATTTTGGGGATTAAATTCTATGCATGATTTCAAGCAAAATTTTATATTATGGAAATTGTGCCATTTTCATTGTTCGCCACCAGGGCGCAAAGACTCAATAAAAAAATAGTAAAAAATGCAAAGTGAACTCTATAGCGCCCCTATCCAGACATGAAACATCAACATTATCGGATATGTACCAAATATGGGTATTAAATTCTATGCGTGTCACGACCAAAAAATACATTATGGATATGGGGTATTTTTCCATGGTTGGCCACAAAGGGCTAAATACTCCCCAAAATATGTTTAAAGGTGCACTATGTAACTTTTCTGTTGGAGGGTCTGTTTTTATGCACAGTCTTAGTCTGACAGTGCTCTTGATTATAAAAGTCATGTGACCTGTGGCCTAGTTTCTATAATTTGGCTCTAGATCGTTCCCATTTTCAAATATTAAAGGTGCCCTATGTAATTTTTCTGGGGACGAGCTGTCGGAGGAGAGAGAGTCGTGCCAGGCGGTCACGGACCTCGGCGGTTGCCTGGGAGGAGCGTGGCGCGCCGGGCGAGGGCTACCTGCCACGGAGCGGCTTTAATTATTATTATTATTATTATTCTTCCGCCAAAATGATTGCATTTTGACCCCCTGAACATCGACTTAAAAGTCTCACATGGGGGTATCAGATCGACCGGCCCGGCGAAAAATTTGATAAACGGGCATCGCGACAATGCCCAAAGTGCCCCTACTCGACAGCGCCCCTGGAAAAGTCAAAATTGAAAGTCTATGGGAGCTGAAAGAATATTTTGGCGAGGCCGACAAAAATTCAGGACAGTGATAGAAAACAAGGAGACAAGCAGAAAATGTCATTGTCACACCGCCCTATGACCAACAGGAAGTCGGCCATATTGGATCAAAAATTCACCGCTGTTTTGACTGCGTGTACGCCAAAGTCTTCAAGTGTCTTGGTTTTGGTCCAAACGAGCTCAAATTTGACACGTCACATCTACAGATGTTGCTCCACAAAAGCTACAATTATATCAGCGCATTTTTTAACGGTATGTACGTAGAACGCAGGCGAATAACACCTTCGATTCCTGTTTCTTAGATGCCCTCTCACGGCCACAGGCTTTGGCCTACAGAGCTCAAACTCACATCACGATTGTGTGATCCCGGCCTGAATGTGATGAAATATGAAATATAATAAAAGTGAACTCTGTAGCGCCACCTAGTGTATACGTGAAACATCAACATTATCGGATTTGGACCAAATTTGGGGATTAAATTCTATGCATGATTTCAAGCAAAATCTTATATTACAGACATGGTGCAATTTTTCATTGTTCCACCAGGGTGCAAAGACTCAATAAAAAATAGTAAAAATGCCTACACACACAGGCTTTGTCTGATCGTGCTGAAATTTGAATCACTAATACCTGATTAGGGCTTGATTATAATAAACTATAAAGCATATGAAAAGTTACTCTATAGCGCCACCTAGCCTATACAAGAACGCCAACATTATCGGATTTGTACCAAATTTGGGTATTCAATTCTCTGTATCAAAGCAAGCAAAAAAATATTATGGATATGGGGTGTTTCCCACATATTGAGACAGCAGGGGCGCAAAGACTCCCCCAATAAATAGTTCAAAAATTACTACACGCACAGACTTTGTCTGATTGTGCTGAAATTTGAATCACTAAAGCTTGAACATGGCCTGAATATAATAAACCATAAAGCATATGAAAAGTTGCACTATAGCGCCCCCTACCAAAAACATGAAACATCAACATTATCGGATTTGTACCAAATATGGGTATTAAATTCTATGCGTGTCTACGACCAAAAAAATACATTATGGATATGGGGTATTTTCCATGGTTGGCCACAAAGGGCGCAAATACTCCCCCCCAAAATATGTTTAAAGGTGCACTATGAAACTTTTCTGTTGGAGGGTCTGTTTTTATGCACAGTCTTAGTCTGACAGTGTTCTTCATTATAAAAGTCATGTGACCTGTGGCCTAGTTTCTATAATTTGGCTCTAGATCGTTCCCATTTTCAAATATTAAAGGTGCCCTGTGTAATTTTTCTGGGGGACGAGCTGTCGGGAGGAGAGAGTCGTGCCAGGGCGGTCACAAGACCTCAGCGGTTGCCTGGGAGGGGCGTGCGCACCGTGGGCGAGGGCCATCATTGCCGCGAGCGGCTTTAATTATTATTATTATTATTATTATTATTATTATTATTAGTATTATTATTATTATTATTATTATTATTATTATTATTATTATTATTATTATTATTATTATTACATTTTGTATGTTTTATAACTGATATGTAATAAGAACTACATCTTTCATAACGGCCTTCAAAATTACGTCACCTCCGTCCCATTTTGATGACGATTTTACGTAACTCCAATCCTGCGCGAAATATGAAGCTACGCGGAAGAACAGCAGCGGTTCCTCAGTGATCGGTTGTTTTTAGTCGTGTTTCGGTGTTTGTTTTGGGTATGGAGTACGGTAAAGAGCGTGTGGTGGCCCTGGTGGACATGGACTGCTTTTACGTGCAGGTGGAGCAGAGGCTGAACCCTGCTCTGGCGAACAAACCCTGCGTGGTTTCCCAGTACAAGACGTGGAAGGGAGGAGGGTGAGCGTTTCTGACAAGACTATCTCAACATAAAGCTTATTTGATTTAAAAGTGCTATATTACGCAAATTTACTCTTTATGACGCGTTAAGTCATGTTAAAATGTTGTTATCTCATCAAAAAGATACCTGGGGTTGTGTTCTGTTTCATTCACACGTTATTTGAGTAACCATAATATTAGGCTGTCTACATCTTCACAGCTGAAAACGGTCTGTTCCACCTGCTGATGTCATGTAGTGCTAGTGGTAGTTTACAAGTTATATGTATAATAATAAAAAACAAACTACCTTTTATCTTTAATTCAATAGAGATCGGCAATTCCAGAGCTGAGATCAACCAAATGATTCAAGTGCAGGAGTATGGACTTTAAAAACACAGTGGAGCACTTCCTGTATTACTAAATGACATTAAGGTGGAATATGATAGAGTGTTTTCAATTTGAGAGAAGAACTCACCCTAAATATGCAGGATTTGTGTATTAAACATGTGTGAATGAAACAAAACACAACTGTGGAGATGTTTTTGATGAGGAAACATTAACATAGATCAGAAAATAGAGAGAGTGATATTAGCCTTTTAATGAAGGTCAAAACAACTGCTGTTTACATCTGATTCTATACTTTTAGTTGCTTTTACATGCATGCTTGATTGTCTTCCCGCCTGTGTGAAATGAATGGATCCCTAAAATTAGTGAGTCTGCACTACTATGTAGCTTTTCTGATGGAGGACCTGCCACCTGCTTGTCTCTATCTGGATATGCTGTTATTTCACCTGGAATATGGCATCAAACTATACTATGGAGATAAACAGCTGCAACTCCACTAGGCCAAGTAATAGGTCAAATCTGTGAAGAGAAGTTGCTCACAGTACAGTTTCAGCATTAGTAATCAGAAACAAAATTCCAATACATATATATAATCTTTAAATATCTCAGTGTGATAATCCAATACTGCTTCCATTCAGGATCATTGCCGTGAGTTACGAGGCCAGAGCCCATGGAGTCACAAGGAACATGTGGGTGAACGACGCTAAGAAACTGTGCCCAGACCTGGAGGTGGCACGTGTCCGAGAGTCTCATGGCAAAGCAGACTTAACACAGTAAGTCTCACATTATCATGAATTATATTGACGTCCAAGCCTGTTCTAATACACACCACCAGTCAAAAGTTTGGTCTCACCCTCCTTCACTACTTTCTACATGTGACATACATACAGAAGACATATAAACTTCATATATTTGATGTTTTCTGTATGCATATAAAATGTTAAAAGTAGAAAACATACAAAAAAATGAATGAGCGGTGAGTCTAAACTTTTTTTCTGGTAATCATATTTTCTATGCAGTTACAGAGAGGCGAGTGTGGAAGTGATAGAGGTGATGTCACGCTTTGCTGTCATCGAGCGGGCCAGTATTGATGAAGCCTACATGGATCTCACATCTGCGGTCCAACAAAGATTAAAGGACATGAGCAACCAGCAGATAGACCCCCATCTCCTGAAGACCACCTATGTCCAGGGTTACCCACAAAATGTATCTGATGAACCAGAATCAGCTCAAGGATTAGATAAAGGTAAACTAATACTAACTAAAGCCAGTAAGGTAGAGATTGCTTAAAGGTTCTGGTCATATTATTCTCATTATTACTTAGTTTGGTGGGACAGTATTGGATCTAATTATTCATCATAGTTTTACATCAGATGTTTGGCAATTTGAAAAAAAAAATTGAGATGAAAAATACAAAAGTTACAAGAAGTGTTCCACAGTTCCACATTATTAGTCTCTCTACATCTCCAAAGCTCAAAATGCTCTGTTCCACCTTGTGATGTCATTAAGTGGTAATTTTTAAGTTAACAGCTACCTTTTACTTTTTGTTTAATAGGCATGGTGATGTCACATGGTCAATGTTGTGGACCATGTGACATCACAAGGTGGAACCACCCAATGTTTTTTGTTTGAAAGGAGAAGACGGCCTAAATATGCAGGATTTGTGTGTTAAACGTGTGAATGAAACAAAACAAAACTCCAGGTAGTTTTGTGATGAGGAAACATTATAACATAGATCAGAACATAGTGTCATATGGGGTCTTTAATGCTGATACTCGCAGAAGGAGACAGGTCCAGAGGTTTAGAGCAGTGGCTGTCTTCTTTGCCCTCCACCCTGTCTGGAGATCCGTACCCCTCTGAGGTACAGCTGACCCTGGGAGCGGTGATCGTTGAAGAAATGAGAGCTGCTGTGGAGAAAGACACAGGGTTCCGTTGTTCAGCAGGGATCGCTCACAATAAGGTCTGGGATCATTATTTACATTAATATATACATTGCCTGCTGCTGTATAAGCAAACACTACCAGTCAAAAGTTTGGACAACCTTCTCATTCAATGTTTTAGATACATACAGAAGACATCAAATATATGACTAATATATATGGTGTTATGTAGTAATAGAGGGTAGAGGATCCATAAAATGCTTTTCTCAGTGATGTTGTTGCTTTGTCCTGAAGTATGGTATTAAAGCTTTATCATCATGGAGACCAAACCAGACCAAGTTACAGGTCAGATCTGTGGAGAGGCGACCCCACTCACAATCAGAATGCCTGTTTTTCCCAATATTGTCGGTCTGCGGAACATAAATGGGCGTTTCTTCCCTAAACGGGAACACCTCCCGTCCCTAAACGGGAACACCTTCCGTATCTATGCTGAACTGTCAACATCCGGTCTAATATATATGTCAAAATAAGAGTTGTACATTGCGTTAGCATTGCTCCGAGTAGAAAAGCAAGAACTTTACTTTTAACTCTAAGCCCACTACCAAACATCGCAGTAAAATATTGCGCTAACGAACATCACAGTAAAATGTTGGGTTGTGCAGTGCATTGTTTTACTTATCAAATAGTTTTATGTCCCCATACAAAAAGTATTTCCAAAACAGTGCATTCAAGTGCAAGTGCAATCATTTGAAACTGCATTCATAACAAACTAGTGTTACCACTGTACTTGGGCATACTGCACAATGTAGTATTTTGGACATGAAAATATTGCAGTAGTTTTCCTGTCACTTTCATCAGTCACAAATAAGCAGGGGAAGCATAACTGTCAGCCTGTGGGTCAGATACTGCTTTGCATTCAGGACTTAGATTAATCTCCACAAACCTTATACCCTTCACTGAATGTCACAGGCCAATGTCTAGTATTAGGCCTAGGCCTGTCTTTGCATGACATTTCATAATATTTCCTGTGTATATTCCAAAAATGGCTGACTTGAAGTATAAATTTTAATATCACCTGGGCATTGAGCAAATTTGTTTAAATTGCAAGAAGCATTCATTTACAATCTGGCAGCATAGTTCACACATAGTTCAAAGACTGAATGTGGATATTTTCACATTCAGCCAAACATATTTATTTAAATAAGTTTGAACTTTTCTGAACTTTTGTGTAACATTTCTCTTATTTGAAGAAAAACAGGCTCACAACAACTCGCACGTGTCCATCCTACTTTGGAAATTGTACATCCTGTACCAAGTACCTTCCATATCTTGTTTGTCTAAGCACCAAGGATGCCTTCCTCCAGAAAGGGCAGTGGAACAGTGTGCACCCCTGGTCCTGACATCGTTGTAAAAGCGGCTTCTGACCGCTGGGCAGGATTGAACAATGGAACTACAGTGAAAGGAATACATATGGAGAATAGTGACCAAACTCAAATGTTTTCTTATGCCATTTTACTTACTGCTGCTTGAATTTGCTGCGTTAATGTGTTAAACAAACGAGCAACACGGATGGTTAATGTTCTTTACATCTTCACTTTGAATGATGTTTAGATGGAAAGAAACAAATGTGCGTTGTGATATGTGACAAAAACACGATACCTAGTTTTGTCAGTATTTAACTTACTCTAAGCAATCACTGAAATCAAACAAGCTATTCCTCCGTGTGGTGAGTTTCCCGAAAGCTTAGTTGCTAACTAAGTTAACTAAGTTAGCAACTGCTTTCGTTGTCACCAGAGAGGGTCTAATCACATTGCTGACAATGTTTATGAACATTTAACATGACGCTGGAATTGCTCAAACTGTACAAATTAATGATACTTACGGACATAATCTGCAATGAGACAAACAATATTGAAACTTTTCAATATCATTACCCTCCTCAAACTTTTTGCCGACTTTGGCTTGAAAGAAACCTGAAAGTGGAAGAGTGCAGGTTCCTGTGAGTGTGAGCGAGTGAGTTCCTGACTGGTTGATTAAGCTACTGGAACGCCCATTGGGGCGTTTCTGTGGTACGTCCAGAACGCCCACGCTGCAGACCGACCCTCCTCGTTTTTATGGGTATTTTTGAGCTATAAAACCACTATAATTGACTAAATGTAAGGTAGAGCTGCTTAATGTCATATTGTGGAACATTCCAGGCAGAGAAATGACATATCCATAGAATCAAGCAGGTGACAGACCCCAACCAAAAAGTTACATAGTGAAGGTTTAATTATAAAATATAAAAAATATATTTAGTATTTCGAGTTATTTTGCTTTTTTCTCTTTGCTACATAATTCCATATATCTGACTTCATATATTTGATGTCTTCTATATGTATATAAAATATATAAAGTAGTAAACATTTAGAAAAACCCATAAATGACAAAGTGTGTCCAAACTTTTGATTGGTAGTGTGTATACTGTATGTATATGTAAAACATGAAGTGTTCTAATTGTATTGTAATGTGCAGGTGCTAGCCAAATTAGCATGCGGACTTAACAAGCCAAATCGCCAAACAATTCTGCCTATGGACTCTGTGCCTGAGCTGTTCAACTCACTGCCCATCAGTAAAATGTAAGTGATTTAAGTTATCATTTGAAATGGAATATTGTACAAATGATTCCAAATACAATGATGAATGATTTTTCTTTTGTTTTCCTGCTCAATGAAATGAAAAGTTATTCTGTTTCTTCGTTCACACAGCCGTAACCTTGGAGGCAAACTTGGCACATCTATAAGTGAAACCTTGGGGATAGAGAATATGGGAGAGCTCACACAGTTCTCACAGGCTCAGCTGGGGCAACACTTTGGGGAGAAGACCGGGTAAGTCGATACACTTAAAGGTGCATTGTGTAACTTTTCTGGTGGACGGTCCGCTATGTGCTTTTCTCTATGTTTTTGTCTGTTCACTATAGCATTAAACTATCATAAAACTTCCTGTAACTGAATACATGTAAGGTCGATCTGCTGTTTAATGTCAGAAGAGCAATAGAAACAAGGTGACGGAGAAGTTACATAGTGCACCTTTTAAGTTTTAAGAATACTTTCTTTAACTTATTTTAATTTTAATTTCAAAAGATTTAAGAACATGACCCTTGTTTTTAATGCCGGGAGTACAGAGATGACTATAAGTAAATAATAAAATTGACAAGCCAGACACTCAAATAAAACAGTTAAGTAGTACAATGAAAACAAGAATGTAAATCAATAAAAGTCATAAAATACACAAACGTTACTACAGTATGGCCTCTATCCACCTGTATCCATGCACAATAGACAATAAACTTCATTGATCTGATGTATTATTATTATTATTATTATGGTGTAATGGGGTGGAGGGGATCAGACTCAACATTTGTAGCTTTATTATCAAAATGTCTTCCCTCTAAAAATTGGGTTGTAAGAAGTCTGAACATGGTCCCTGTAAAATAAAGTAAATAAACTAAACTTAAAAATAGATTTACTGGGATTATCCTTCTACTCAAAAAACAAACAAACATTCAGTAATTCAGACAAGCTTTTCAGTTGAGTTTTTCCTTCATATTGGTCATTTCTGTTGTTTTGCAGTCAGTGGTTATACGACCTGTGCAGAGGAATTGAATTTGAACCAGTGAAGCCGAGGCAGCTTCCCAAGTCCATCGGTTGCAGTAAGAATTTTCCAGGAAAAACGTCATTGGCAACAAAGGAACAGGTACGACTATCATTAAAATAATGTTGACCAAAGAGTTTAAAGCATTACTTTGTCCTAGTTACACCCAGTTGTTAAAGATGTATGATGTAACGTTTTGGTTGAGGGTTCGTCAGCTGCTTGTTTCTATGGATATGTCATTACTCTGCCTGGAGTGTTCCACAGTATGACATTAAACAGCTCTACCATAGATTTATTAAATTACAGTTGGTTTTATTGCTCAAAAATACATAGAAAGCGGGGTCGCCTCTCCACAAATCTGACCTATAACTTGGTCTGATTCCTTGAAGCAACAAAAGATTTAATGCTATACTGTGAAACATTCCATAAAAAGCAGTAACATCTCCATGGAGACAAGCACCTTTAACATGCGGCGTCATCATGTAAGATGTTTTTGTAGGTGCAATATTGGCTTCATCAGCTGGCCCTGGAGCTGGAGGAAAGACTAACTAAAGACAGGGATACAGTAAGATTACAGTGTCCTCCAAATAATGATAATGATTGATCCAAACAGATTATTTTTCATATATTACAGTATATTTTCTTCAATTTGTTTAAGAATGGTAGGGTGGCGAAACTTCTAACTGTTGGAGTACGTCAACTTGGGGACAAGAAGCCAAGCAGCTTCTCTCGCTGTTGCGCTTTGGTCCGTTACGAAGCGAGCAAACTTTCAAGTGACAGTTTTTCAATCATTAAGAGCCTCAACACATCTGGAAACCAACAAGAAACCTGGTAAGTTGAACAAAATGAAGAGTATGAATGGTACTTTCTGGTCTAAAGTTTGACTGTTAAACTCCAGGACTCCACCCCTCACCTTGCTTCACCTGTCAGCTAGCAAATTCAGCGACGCACCATCCACCGGGGGCATCGCTGGCTTCCTTTCTAGCGATCTCTCTGCTACACAGGATCTTTTCGCCTCCACTCAACTTACAACCCAGGCATCCTCTGAAGTGAAAAACAGCACAGCGCCCAAGAGACCAGGAAATATTCAGTCCTTGTTTCAAAAATCTACAGAGAAACAGAAACATAAACTGTCAGCACAGGCAGAAGAGGAAGGAGAGAAAGCCTCGACCCCTGTTTCTCAGGACACATTGACAAGTGAGGGTCGGAAATTCTGCAGTTCGAGTCCCTCTAAGCCCAAAAGCAGCATCTCTTCATTCTTCCAAAAGAAACAAATAGAAAGAAGTGTACAGCCAACGCCTTGCAGTGTAGATAAACCAGAAACGACACTGTGTGTTGCTCCTGTTTCTGATTCTGCTTTGGTGTTAAAACCTACAGATGACATAGTTAACACCAAAAGCTTGCTTAATTCTTGCGATGATTTCCAAAGCCAGTTAGAGAAAGATGATGATGGTGATTTGACTGCCAGTTTTTCAAGTAAATCCGATATGCTATCCAGTGTTCCAGCTGTGGTTGACAAAGAAGACTTGTGTCGGTGTGAAAAGTGTGGAAAGGAAGTTTTGGTTTGGGAAATGCCTGAACATATGGACTTTCACTTTGCTATGGAGCTCCAGAGTTCATTTTCAACCTCTGTAAGATCTCCTTCAGCTTCTTCTGGGTCAGTTCCTCAAACATCTCAGAAGTTAGGGTTAGGAGCTGGGAAAACAAAAGTCAAAGGTCAAATAGGACCACAAGCTAAACGACCTCGATCTGGTGGGAGTACGGGGACCCTGGATTCATTTTTCAAGAAAAGTTAACAGGTGATTTTTATATTGTCATTTTATTTACTCCAAATATGTCTTTATACATCATGAATTTGTATAGTGTGGGTTTGTATATTATTGTATTTTATATATGAATAAGATAAAGAACTATAAAACACTTAAAATGGCAAATTGTTATTTAAACTACCAATATAATCAGTGGTAGAAGTACTCCATTTTTTATTTTTATCTTATTACGCAAGTAAAAGTGTAGATACCAGAGCAAAAAAATATAAGTAAAAGTATCACATGAAAAAATCCGGTTAAGTAGAAGTATTAAAGTATGTAAAAAGAAAAAAGTATGTAAGTAAGCATATTTTCAGATCTAATAAAGCTTCAAATTGAGTGATTTTTATTAAGATTTGGGCTGCGCAATACAGATACCTAAAATGTATACTTAAACTTTTACTTCATTACATTCCACCACTGAATATAATTTTACATATTTATATATGCAAGGAGTTTTTATAACGATAATTAACACACACTAAGCGCCAAATGGCTGCTTTCTATGTGAAACTGCTGTTGAAAATAAATAAATAAATAAAAATCACAATATAACAAAGGAATGTATTCATAGATAACTCTTTATTCTAACACATTGGATCTGTACATAAATATTGCATTTCACCCAAATGATTACAGGATATTCAATTTCCTTTCAAAAAAACAAGCAGACAAACTTTTAAATTAATGAACGTTTTTGTAAAAACCATAACTATTAAAATATTCTATAAAATACCTTTCAGATGCATAATCAGAAACGGTGACATCTGACAAAGAACTAGAAAAACTTTGGTTGAAATGCTTCAGTACTAACTCCCTAATCAGCATGTGGAACAAAACATTTCACCTGTCCTCGCCAACATGCATTTAAACGTACATTGTGTAACTTTTCTGGTGGAGGGTCCGTCAAATGCTTTACTCCGTGGAGATGTTATTGCTTTATCTGGAATGTTTCACAGTATGATACTGAACCTGTCTATCTTCATGGAGATCAAACCAGGCCAACCTCACTCACAATCCCTGTTTTTCTAGGTATTTTTGAGCTAAAGAAACACCTGCGACTGAGTAAATGTAAGATAGAGCTGCTTAATGTCACACTGTGAAACATTCCAGGCAGAACAATGACACATCCATAGAAACAAGCAGGTGCCAGATTCCCAGCCAAAAGGTTATGTAGTGCATCTTTAAGCCCAGAACACACTTTGGAAACACATCTTTAAGTAGCACCAACTCAAGTAGTTACTTTTCCTAATGGAAGATCATTTAAATAGTTGTGCAGGCACTGTGTAAAGCCCTGTGTGGACTGTGACATCAGTAACAATAGGTGTGTACAGCTGACACAGAAACATGAAGGCAGCAATACAAACCTGCATACTCGGATAAAGACGTTCACGAGCAACACCTACACTGGAAAGGTTCTAACAAAGTGGCAGTTTTCTATATGAACCTGAGGAACTAAAAGCACTTTAAAGGCTATTATGAGACTTATCTCGGCTGATTGACCTAAAAATGGGTTAGAGTGACAACTCTTAACATTGATCTTCTTCAAGTGGTTTGTCAGCAAATACAAATATAACTCAACACACACACAAGTGTCTGAAGGCTGAAGTCGATATTAAACACATTCTAGAAAAGAGAAATGTGTGTATTAAAATAGACCAAGGTCTACTGCGTGTGTCTGAGGCACTCTGGTATCAAAAACACTACTGGGGGACAAAAACCTCTCTTGGTTTTCAGGCCCAGTGGTGCCGAGTGTGTTTGTGTGTTAAAAAAGAGTGAGGCCCAAGCTTCAGTGCAAGTGGCAATGTGCAATCAATATGTGCTGAAGGAGCACATAGGTGTAAACAGTGCACTGAGTATTCTGCCACAGATGAGGTCCACTTGGGTTTACATTCTAGTCTGTACAAAAGGTGATGGTGATGTCTGTCAGTGCCTCACATTAAACCTGTAGACGACCACAGAGAAAAGAGTACAGACATGTTGTAAAAGACTAAAAGATGTAGAGGAGTTGTGACAAGAGAACTGAGTGAGAAGAGTTTTACTGTCCATGGGGGAAGAGGAAAGAGGCTTGTGATGTGGAGTATCTAGGCCCCATCCTCCTCTCTTTGGGATGCTTTGTACTGAGCCACTGGCTGCAACTTAGTGACATGTCCGATGCCTTTGGTGACACCCTCTCTGAAGAGCATTTTCGCGCCCACTTTTAGGTATTCTGGGTGTTTAATAAATCTAAAACGGACTTCTGCTTTTTCACCTGTCCTTAATGCTTCCTGGAGAATAAAAAGGACAAAAAAATAAATAAATACAGTGAGTCTTAGACATTACACATAAATCCATCAGAAAGATACTGAAATAAACACAAGACTGACCTTTCCATACAGTTCCTCCACAATGGCAGTTTGTCTCACATTGCCTATGTGCACAGTAACCTGGAAACCTTTGTGGAAGGTCTTGGCGTGGAAAAGGAGCACGACTTCTGCCTCAAATGTCCAGCAGATAGTAGGATCCATCTCTGGACTCACCATCACCATACCCTGTTAAAGCAGATTTAAGATAGTGTGCTTAGAAATAATTTTACATAGTTATAAAAGATCAAGGTCAAAGTTTATTTATATAGCACATTCAAAAACAGACAGTACTCCCCCAAAACACTGTAGATAAAAACAGAATATCAAATACACTTGTGAAAATATGAGTAATACAGGACTACATTCATACCATACACGATACAACTGTACGATAATTCACCCTTATGTAACCGATAAGTCTACGTTCTGTCAATGATTATATTTGCACTTTTCTTTTTCCTTATGATCTCTTGTATAATTCTGAGATATTTTATTACTTATTTCTATTTTATTTTTATTTGTACAAACACATTTATATAATTATGCCTTATTTGACACCAGCCTCATGCTATTTTTGCTACTTATTTAGAATCCAAATAATTTCCCTTGTGGATCAATAAAGTTTGTCTAAGCCTAAAACAGAAATAAACACAATAAAGAACTCAAAAGTATAGAAAGTCTACTTGAGTCAGTGTAATATTATAAGACATATTTAGCCTTGGACTGACCTTTCTTAGTAATGACCGGTCAAATTCTCCTAGAGCGAGTGTAGCAGCCTGGCCCGCCTTTAATACCCTGCATGCTGAGCGATTCCTCTGTATGCTACCGATCGTGAGCTTATGAAACTGTCCAGCGTCTGTAGGCCCCACCACGAGGTCATCCCCTTCACGACAAATGCCACTAGTAAACAGAAAAGCAGTTTATTGATTAACTTAACTTACGATTAAGTTTTTTTAAATCTATTTATTTACATGTATTTATTTGTACATAAGATATCTATGTAATCCCTCAGTCATCCAGGGAGGTTCCATGGCAAAGGAGAAATTCTATTCTATTAAATGGACAATTTTTTTGATTGAACAAGTTTTGCAGTTCATCCAAGCTGCTTCTTCAGTCCTGGTCTGATTGCTGGTGGACACTGCCTTACATCTACCATTAAGGAAGGAGACAACCACACTGAAACTACTCTGAAACTAGCACACCTACTTGTTTACAGTTTCTGTTTGTTAGCTAGGTCTATTGAACTGCACTAAGTGGGGCTGAGTCATATTAGTATCATCATTCAGGCCCCTGATGGGTGCTTTCACACCGCTGAGCATACAGGCTATTGTTTTCTTTGTTTTGATTTAGATCTGAGGATGGAGTTGTAAATGGGAGATAGTTGATGTCTGAGCCCCCCATTTCTGTTCAAAGATGGATTGTCTTCCCTAGTACTTTGAATTACTTTGTGTACGAATTGTGCTAGCCAAATAATTTACCTAGCCTAACCAAAATAGCTTCTTTAACCTCCCTCTCAAACCATTTCTTTTCTTTAGCTACCCGACTATCCTCAGGAGTGGTTAGTGACTTTGAGATGCAGATGTACAGGAGACTAGGGTCCTGTACTGCTCTCACGCCTGTGTTGGTACATCCTCTTATGACGTAGCTGTTTCTCCAGTATAACGCTCACTGCAGTCCTAACTACACTGTAGACCACTGTGGTCTACTCCATTGAATTGAATTTTCTTTTGCTATGTACATAAGAGAAAGATGTTACCTGTACAGAGTTCCTCCAACGACCGTTCCCACTTCAGGAACTGAGTAAATCTCATCCACCTGCATGAATACATTTACTGTCAGTTTCCTTTATTGTTAAATGTACATGAAATGACTTTTCATTTTCCTTTAAACCAACCTGAAACTCTGTCAGCTGCTGCATTAGTTCCTCTTGTTCTTTACTGTTGCTTAGTGGAGGGATAATGTTGAAGAAAATCTTCAGTAAGTCTAAGCTCTCTCCAGACACACTGGACACTGTGAAGATTGGCGTGATACTAGAAGAAAACAAAGATATTGCTGTTTAATATTTCATGTATGAAAAAAAAATCTGACAAAACAGGACATACTTTGGTGACTGGGCAAACTGCTGTGCTGCTGTTACTGCATCGTCTTTATTCGCCACAACCATTGGAACTTTATTACATCCAGGTTGCTTCAGGACGCGCTCTAGCTGCCGTACTGTGCGCTCCACCGTAGCTCTCATGCACAGATCCACCTTACTAATGACAATGAAGATGGGCACCTTCAGAGCCATGGCCAACCCAAGATGCTCCCGCGTTGTACCAGCTGTAGGAGAAAATAGGGAGAAACATTTTGCATAGTTATATTTCTATATTTTATGTTTTTACTTGTGCATATACATTATGCCTTATTTGACAACGGTCTCTTGTTATTACCATTTGTATTGTTGGCCTTTGTTATTATAATATATTATGATGTGAGCTACTGTGTCCAAATAATTTCCCCTGTGGATCAATAAAGTTTGTCTATGTCTAAGTACTTCAAGTTTTCATGTTTTTACCTGTGGTAAATATGCATCTTAGTTTTAAATCAGTTAAGAATCATTTTGTGGAAAAAATGGTTGAAAAGTAAAATAAATAAAAAATATGAAAAGAGTTCTAAAATGTAATATCTCATCAACACCAAAAAGAGTAAACACTGATATCAAGTCAGAATAACAAAGTTTGAAGTGTGATCGCACAACAGAAAATACCACAGCAATAAATAATACTAAACCCTTTTCTAACTGCACCTTGCTGGCTCTCTGCACACCCACATACACCCTCATGTTTTCCATCTGTTCATTCTCTTACGTATTTCTCAGTGTACTGTTGGATTGCTCACTGTTTTGCTAGAATAACTGTGATTTCAGTTCAAATTGATTTCTTGATGGCACAGCCCTATAAGCAGATTTTTGCCTAACCTAACCTAGATGTGCAATTGAAATCAAAATATTGTCAGAAGTGGGATTCGAACCCACGCCTCCAGGGGAGACTGCGACCTGAACGCAGCGCCTTAGACCGCTCGGCCATCCTGACATGACATGTTTACACTAGTGGAAAGTTTCCCAGATTAGCTCAGGCTGGATCAGGGTGAAGTGCCAGATATATCAGCTGTAGCTTGTAACTGCTAGGACACTTGAGTGGCAAGTTGTTTTTCCAGTTGACCTTGTGTGTACAGGGCATCAAAGTATTGAGTCAGGATTTTAAAAAGAGGCCAATAGAGGCACAGTTCTAATCTGTAATAAATAGATGGGGGTATAGTAAGCTGGATCCTCATCAGCATGTGTGTGTTTGTCCTGCGTCCCTTTGTTTTTATTGTTTCTATCCATATTTGACTGTGAAAAAGAATTTCCCCTGGGGGCAATAAAGGTCTTATCTTATTTTATAGATTATTGGACTGAATGTTGGATGTGACTGTCCAAGATAATTAAATACAATTACCTCTGCTGATGCTTGCTTAAGTTAATTACAATGGTAGCTAGCATATAAAATAAAAAGTGAATGAAACTTTAGTAAAATATGAAAAGTGTGGGTATGAAACAGTTACCAAAAATATCACTGTAAAACTAAAAAAATTGCTGTCAGAAGTGGGATTCGAACCCACGCCTCCAGGGGAGACTGCGACCTGAACGCAGCGCCTTAGACCGCTCGGCCATCCTGACACTAGCCTACTGTGAACCTTATCTCACACGTGGGACGTGCAGCGTCAGCTCTGGTATCAGCTGTTCGTTATCACATGTAGGAAATTGAAACCTACAAACTAAAGTACACGACTGTCCTGCCAACACCCTAACAAGGTCTCAGAAGGCTGCAGACTTGTAAATTCCAGTTTCTATAATGATTCTTATAAAAGTACAGGTAGGACAAGGGACCAAATAATATAAGAAATTCTTCCACATTCATTATTACTGTGTTGTCTTATTAGAAGAAGCTTATAATTTAATCATGTAGCATAAGAGAATGTATCTATTGCAATATTAAAAGGTGCATTGTGTATATTTTCTGGTCACCTGCTTGTTGTATCTATGGATATGTCATTGATCTGCCTGGAATGTTCCACAGTAAGACATTAAATAGCTCTACCTTACATTTATTCAATTACATGTGGATTTATAACTCAAAAATATCTCGAAAAACAGGTATTCTGACTGTGAGCGGGGTCGCCTCTCCACAGATCTGACCTGTAACTTTGTCTGGTTTGGTCTTCATAAAGATAGAAAGTTTTAATACCATTCTGTGAAGTATTCAGCCAAAGCAATAACATATCCATGGAGAAAAAAAGTTACACAATGCACCTTTAAAAAAAAACCAAAAAAACATAACTACTAGTATAATGAACTTCAATCACAGTTTGACTTTGAAAAAAATTATCTATGTAACTGATTTTTTGTAATATATCTACATTAATACCTTTTCCACAACTGTTATTTTGAAATGATGTCTAATTTTAGTGTATGTTTTTTCAATTTTAGAAAAACAAAAAACAAAAACAGGTCTGGTATTTGGGACACAGACATGTTTTGCTCTTTGCGCACGGTCAGCACTGGTAATAAGGACAGCATTCGGTTACCTCTTTTGGAAAGTGTCGGGTTTACGTCTCAAGGCGGCTGTGTCTAGTGGGTCAGATGGACTGTTACATGAATGGACAGAATGTGAGATATTCTTGGGGCCTGGTAGGCAGGAGCAAGGGCAGTCTGTTACATAAGGTCAGATATTACAACTGCCAAGCTTTAGCTGATCCACTAAACTGCAGAGGTGTACACAAACAAACTACTGTTGCTGGAATTAAAGGTCCTATATTGCGCCAAATTAACTCTTGTGGGGTTCAAGTCATGTTAGAATGTTGTTACCTCCTCAAAAACATGCCTGGAGTTGCGTTTTGTTTCATTCATGTTTGAGTAACCCTTTATAATAATAAAGGGTTACTCAAACATGAATGAAACAAAACACAACTCTGTCTACATCTCCAAAGCTCAAAATGCTCGATTCCACCTTATGTCATGATGCAAAATGACACAAAACACAACTTCAGGTATGTTTTTAATGAGGAAACAACATTATAACATAGATCAGAAAGACAAGTTCTTACCAATGCCTGTGTTTGCACTGACAACCAGCATCGCAAAATCAGGGCAGTAGCTGGTGAGACCGAAGATGGTGGTTTTCAGATACTTGTGGTGCCCCGCCAAGTCTATGAAGGTGATCATTTTAGAGGCGCTCTCACAAATCTCCTCTGCTGTTCGAGACTCACTGTAATTTATAACCTAAAACAAAAAATATAAATGAGTGATCTCAAAAGAAAGCACATTTTTGTTTTCTACCCAGGGACCACCTCCCCCTGAGGAAAACCTGGGACACCCTGGAGGGACTGTGTCTTTTGGCTGACCTGGGAAAACCTTGAGGTCCCACCATAGATAGTATAAAAATGTGGCCTAAGTGAGTGTGAGTCAGTCGAGTGAAGCTAATCGAGGCTCGCAGTTATAGGAGCGAATTTGGGGCCAGGTTCATATTAGGAATTTATTTACGTACAAAATGGCAAAATAAAAACACCAGGATCATGTAGAATGGGTTAATATGAAAATTTTAAGACCAAGTAACAAGGCTCACAGCAGCAGTTGCAGACAGAGGAGTGATATTCCAATGTAAAGTCAATTAGAAACAAAATCAGTAGAGTCAATGGATGGATGTTTTCTTTATGTTACTCATTCAGTTATTCATGCTCTCTCACCTCTCCTTTGCTGTTGAATCCAAGTATCTCAAAGCTGATACTTGAGGTTCGCCCTGTCTGGATTTCATGGAGGTGTCTGAAGAGGTTGAGTCTTGCCCGGCCTCGTCCATTGTCCAGTTCTCCCTGTGTCAAGACGCCCAGTAATGTGGATTTTCCTGAGTCCACATTACCCAGTACAGCTACTCGCAAGTCCAAGAACTGTTGGGAAACAACACAACGTGTTTAATACACGGCACTTGCAGAATTATTACTATCCCAACTAATTATTGAGAGGCTGTAGTGCGTCTGTCACAAGAACTACTATAGTGACTTACCATTCAATATATGAAACCCGGAACAATATTTTTTAGGGAATTAATATTTATCGTGTTTACATTTTCTTTGTTCTGCGGTGAAATTTTTGGACTACATGATAAGATTCAAGCCATAAAAGGGTGAATTAATAACTCATTACAGATACAAATTGAGAACTAAAGAGTTTCATTCTGCTATTTATTTATGGCAGATCATGTTTTTTTTATTTTATTTATTTATTTATTTATTTATTTATTTATTTATTTATTTATTTATTTATTTATTTATTTATTTATTTATTTTTTACAATATTTTACATTTTGAATAAGTTTTTGTGGTTTAAATCTGCTCTTATTGTGTCAGTGGCATAAAATGTAAATTTGTTGCAATATTATTGTTTATCGTCTATATTTACTTCAGCAATACTTCAAAATGTGTTATCATGACAGGCCTACCTACAATGCTTGGGACTTACCTGTTGGTCGTCTGGCACTTTGCGAATGAGAACTTCAGCAATGCTACGAGGGCAGTCAGAGTCCTCATCGACCTCACTTTGTCTGAGGACAGTGATGTCAGCGCCCACTCTGGTAATAAACAAAACACAAACCATTATTAAAAGCTAAAAGTCTTACTTACATCACTGGTCAAATGTTCGGACACACCTACTCATTTATTTTATGTTTTCTGCTTTCACATTTGATATATATACAGAAGACATCAAATATAAGAAACAACATATATGGAATTATTTAGTAAAGATTAAATGAAATAAATCTACAAAATAATTTTCGACAAAGCAAGGGGTTGCTAATTTGAGGATTTGGTTATATAAAATATACCTAGTAGAGTTATTTAACATTCTTTTTTTTGCTGCATAACTCCATATATCTCCTATATACATTCATCTATTTGATATCTTTTGTATGTTTATAAAATGTAGAAAGTAGTAAAAAAAAACATTAATTGAGAGGGTGAGCTCAAATTTTGACTGGTAGTGTACATGAATTGAGAAGTCAATGCGAGTAGATTACTTTTGTGCCATGAGATGCAGGGTCTTTAATGATGCTCTCATATCTTCCTCTGATAGTCCCACAAGCATACCGTTGTCCTCTACACCAATCTGATAGACAGCCTCGCCTTTTCCCTCCTGGAGACGCCATTTCATTTGGGTTGCCAGGTGTTCAAAACGGTATTGAGTTGGATTCACCAGCTTCAACTAGACAGACAGTGAGATTTTAAATAAAGAATTGTACTTAAATTTTACTTAATTGTATTGTACTTAATTGTGTTGTAATTAATCATAATTAACACATGAATTGAGATTAATTAATTACAAAGAAACTAATGCATTAAAATATTGCAGTTTGAATGCCAAACAATGCAGAATGTTTGTCAGTGCACCATGTCGTGGTACGCCAATTATATTGACGCACACAGTTCCAGCTACAATAACAGTGCATGAAAGTGCTCTGGGTCTACTAGACGGTAAATTTCTACTAAAAAAACTACCTGATGGAAGTATTGACAAAGGAGCTTTTTACTCTGAGATGCAGAAAAGAGTTGGCATATCACAGAAGCACCTCAGGCCTACGATACTATTTAAATGCAAAACATGTCACAACGAGCACAAACTGCTGGAGCTGTTGGAGTAGTGGTTCTGGTCCGAGTACAAACAAGAGGTGTCAGCAGCCCAAACTCAAACAAACTGATGGGCTTCAGGAAGAAAATGTTCACTAAAATTAATTTACATAAAATAAATAAATAAATTACAAACCTTGTGATTAATTAGATTATTTTTTTAAATCAAGTCCCACCCCTAAAATTACACATTGTTTACCTTGTATTCTATGTTTCCCTCTTCAGCCTAAGAGAGGAAGAGAATAAGAGAATGTGAAAAGGTCAAACACACAAAAACAGAAACAAAAAACAGTTTGTATAGAAAAGACATAGCAGGCAAAAACACCCAAACAAGCAATATGTTACAGAAACCCTTATTGTTTTACACATTTGAACTTTTTAAAGCAGCAATAACAGTGTTGTTGTTAAAGGGTGCATATCACACCATTTACTTATCTATTTTATAATGTTGTTTTATTCATCAAAAGCACACACAGAGTCATGTTTTGTTTCATTCACACAAGTTCAACCAACCCTACATACTTAGGCTGTGTTCTTTTTTCAAATGGAAAACACTCTGTTCCAACTTGTGAACTGCCAGTCTCTACTGAACAAAAGGTAAAAAGTTAGCTGTTCACTTGAAAACTACCACTACATGACATCACAAGGTAGAACAGAGCATTTTGAGCTTTGAAGATGAAGACAGACTAATAATAAAGGGTTACGCAAATATGTGAGAATAAAACAAAACACAAGTAAGTGTGTTTTTAACATAATAACATGGCTCAAAGCTCACAAAAATCCATTTTGGACCTTTAACTTGTGTTATGTAGGTCCTTTAATATAAATAACATTAACTACTATACATCAACCTGCTCTGTATGCATTTATTTAATTTATTATACAACAGGACAAGACATGAGATATGCTCAGACATGTCCTCAGCCTACTTCTAAAGACAGTGGTATATGTGAGCTGCTAGATATACAAAATAAATTAAAAAAAACAGCAATTATAGACTTCATTAGACTCTTTTGTTATCACTATATCCATACATGGTTGTTACTATGTTATTAAGTCATTTTGCTTAGCTTGGCAAAGGTCACCAGACGTCCCCCGCCCCCTTTCCTATATTTACAAACACAGCTGTCTCCTCTAAGATAACGAAACCAGTGTCAAACTAAACGAAGATACCCGTAAATAAGTTGTAAATGCACTGTGATCATGTTAAAAAAATTAAATAGCAAGCGTAACTAAAACTATGACTGACAATCTTTTCTTTTCGCCATGTAGCCAACTTGCTACGTGTCACTTGATAGCAGGTTCAAAGAAGACATTGTACAGCTAATGGACAGCTAGGACACCGGAAATACTATACGATTATGTCAATTTTGGTTTAACTTGAGCAGGAGATGTAAATAATACGTGATGCTAGCGTGTTTGCAGAATTATTTAGCTACCAAGATGGATTTTCGGCTTCTGCTTACCTCCGGAGGTAGATACGGCGTGTTATTACTTGGTTTGAAGTTGTTGCGGGAGAATCGAGCTCTTGCTTTTTTGTTGGCTTTTGCGTTAGCTTTTTTAGACGCTAGCCCAAGTCCGAGCCCTGCTTGCTTTCCATTACTGGCACCACCAACTTGATGTCGATAGCTGGGTTCATTTCCTGAGCCGAATAAGTCAGATACTCGCGCATCCATCCGCAGCAGCTACAACTCGTCCTGTCTTAACTTCAACTTTTACCGCGGAAATAAGTCAAATAAGGGGAAATCGGATGAAGCGCGTTAGCTGTATTGTTGACCTAGCCTGTTGTCGGAGTCATACGCCCCCCAAAGCTAAAAACAAAGCGCCCACGACCCCCCACACCTCAAACCGAACAATAACAGCGCCGTCCGAAAGGCTCTTTTTGAGTTTACAGTGGACGTACGTCACATCGCCGTAAATGTCAAAACGTGCTTGTTGTATGCACAAGGTCGAGCGACACGGGCGGGTACTCTTAGTTATTTATTTAGTTTATTTATTTACTTATTTAAAAAAAAAATATATATATATATTTTAACACAAGTGGCCATACAGTTAATGTTAAAACAAAAAGAATATACAGGAAATTAAATACAAAAAATTACAAGAAATGATAGCAGCTGGGCGGGTACTTATGTAGTCTCTCTTATAGACGCCGCCTCTTTGTTTACTAAGTTTTGACTGCATTTGGTCGTTATCTTATTATTATACGCCCGTTGTATAAGACTATATAATTATGTTATGGCGCTGTCCGTCCGTCTGTCCGTCCGTCTGTCCGTCTGTCCGTCCGTCCGTCCGTCTGTCTGTGGACACTTCAAAGCTTTGAAGTCTTTGAAGCTTTGTCTTCATGAAAGATCTGAACTCTCTTCTCAAATGTTCTGCTGCTGAAAGCGAGAACAACCCACATTCTCTGCTTCTTTGAGCTTTGACACATTAAAGCTTTGTAGTGTCTTTAAGTTCTGTTGCTGCAATCTGATTGGTGGAATTCCGATTCTAGAATTCTATATACAATAATTCAAAGTACGGGCGTATTTTGCCCCGCTGGCGGAGCTCTTGTTTACTTATGTTATCATGTTGCAGAATATATGTATCTTACTATTATTTAATAAAAAAAAAAAAATAAAAAAAATAAATAAATAAATATATATATATATATATATATATATATATATATATATATATATATATATATATATATATATATATATATATATAGATATATATATATATATATATATATATATATATATATATATATATATAAAAATAAAGAAATCAACTGATAGACTCCGCCCATCCTGCCATCCGGGTATTTCAATCAAACGCCCAAACTGCCCCAGCGATTTACAGCATTTTACATCAGCCAAAAGGAAAAAAACAAAAAAAACAAAAAAAAACTGTTTATTGATCTATCGTTTACGTAAATAATAAAACTGATGCAAGACGATGGAAGAGTTTGACATCGCTATTATATAACTTTGCGTGCTAATATAGACTGTATAAAGAATGTTTTCTACTGATAAACATTAATGACCTGATAATGTTTTATTTTGATTGCCAAATAATGTCACAATCTATGAATGTTCAAGCTGAAACAGTCTAATCCATGTTTGTTCAAAGTGAATTAAACCCCAGCAAATAAACAAATACAAAAAGAGGCCTAATCTTACAAATGTGTATGGCTGTAATAGATAGCTGTAAACCATGTATTATCATGGGCATAATTAAGGTTTGATTGAATTGTCATGTTCATTATTGTGTGTACTAAATATAATACTTTAATTTGTGAGGTTAGAGTTAGATAACAATAAAGCCAGTGGGTTTTTTCTGTTTGTTTTGTTTTGTAATTAACAATAGTGCATTTACAGTTTTAATAATGATAATGATTACAGATAATTTAGCATGGGAATTTTGGCTGCAATACATAGGCTGTGAATGCTTTGGATAAACATATGAAGAGAAAAAAACAAAAAAGGGGCAAGGCAAGTTTATTTGTATAGCACAATTCGTACACAAAGTAAATCAAAGTGATTTACAGAATAAGGAAGACATCACAATCACAATATAAACAAATCAACATAAATTGGACATTAAAAGAGAAGGGGGCAGAATAAAAACATTTTGGTTACAGCTAAACAAGAGCAACTTTTCTTTTTGTTGTTACTATATAGTCTGTTTTGTTTAAAGGTGCTCTATGTAACTTTTTGGTTGGATCTGCCATCTACTTCCACAATGCACATTTAAAAGAGACAAGAACAACTTTTCTTTTTGTTGTTACCACATGAAATAGTGTTTGTGTGTTGTTTTCCCAAATGCAAATCTCTGACTTTGAATAATGACGGCTGTGTTCTAGCGTGTCAGCTAAATCCCTTGTGGGAAATGAAAATTCAGAGGGAGAGCTGAAGTGAGCAGCGATTGGACAGTCGAAGGGGCTCAACCCATTGCTCCCTTGGCTTTGACATACATTTGAGATTTTTTACAATTTTG
This sequence comes from Odontamblyopus lacepedii, assembly GCA_034769755.1. Classification (NCBI taxonomy): domain Eukaryota; kingdom Metazoa; phylum Chordata; class Actinopteri; order Gobiiformes; family Gobiidae; genus Odontamblyopus; species Odontamblyopus lacepedii. The sequence goes on from CM068354.1 coordinate 13,444,170, forward strand.
TGTTCATTCCACTATCCAAACGTGTAACTGCAGCTTGTATTGTTTGACATTGTCTGTATTGGACTCAAAATGATATATTCACTTGTATTTTTTCTTGTTTTGGGACTTCATCACACGTCATTGGCTGTTCAGATGGATAAACTGGGAGACTACAAGCTTTGTGGAGATCCAGAGTGTTCCTGTAAGTAAAATACAAGGCTATGGACCATTTTTCACTTCACTTTTGATTAGTTTCTCTCTTTTGTACAAACTTCAGATGTCCTGTCTATGGCCACAGCCTTGGATGACTTCATTGCTCCTGACTGCAGATTTATCAACATAAAAAAGGAGCAAATGGTCTATGTGTATTCTAAACTTGTGCCAGAGGAGGGCGCTGGAGTCTTCTGGTCTGGAAGTGTATGTGCTCATGTTTTTGTCATTGTGAATGTCAGAAGTTGTGCCATTGAACTGTGAAATCTATTTCATTTCAGGTTTATAGTGAGCGATATGTAGACCAGATGGGTATCATTGGGTATTTTCCAGCGACTATGGTGAACGAGACTCAGAAGTTTCAAGAAGACACTGTTAAGATGCCCACAACTGTGAGTATTTCAGTGATTAAAGGCTTCTAAAATATGTATTAAAATAGCTTTACATGTAATGCTTCTTTCTAGGATACAGATTTCTACTGTCACTAGGCATACCAACTCATATCTGAAAAAGGGCGTGCTTGTCAAGCTAAGTACATCAAGTTCTATGCAAAGATTTGTAGTATCTTATCCCTGATTTCTACTCACACAATAAAAGTATTACAATCCAAAGTTGTTGTTTTTTTCTTCTAAAAGCCTGTCAGTTTAAAGATGCACTATGTAACTTTTCTGATGGAGGGTCCGTCACCTGCTTGTCTCAGTATGGATGTAATTACTTTGCCTAGAAATTTTACAGTATGGCATTTAACTTATCTGTCACCATGGAGACAATCAAGACGGTACCAAGGCAGTATCTGTATCATATCTGAAGAGTGGATAGATATGACCTGGTAAGAATGCATATGTGTCAAGGTATTTTTGAGCAATAAAAACTGTATTGAATAAATGCAAGATATACACAGATTATGCCATACTGTGGAACATTCAAGGTAAAGAAAAAAACAAAACAAAACATCTCCATAAAGACAAGCAGATGACAGGCTTCCCACCAGAAAAGTTATATAGCACCTTAAAATAGTGCCACATAGGAGGCAAAAACATCCTTAATGATGCAATGACACATGTAATGCTGTTATCATCTTACCCAGACATACAGTATATTTAGCCTGTTTTATTACTGTGTTTCTGAGTAAATTTTGATTTGTTACATGAAGACTGGGGGCCTGGATATTGCAAAGCTGCTCAGTAAGAACACAGACAGGCAATCCACCAGGGGGAGATAGAAAACTTTTAGTGAAGCTGGTAGATAGATGTGCTTCTAAGGAGCTCAGATTAAATAAATGTCAGCGACAAACGGTGATCTGTTTTAGTTGCTTTTGTTTCAAAGAAGCAGACAGATTTGTATTATTAGCTTATATTATTCAAACAAGAGCACCATATATTACAAATAGCAAAAGCAGAGTTGACATGTTTGCTAATGGGACACCTCTCACATTTCTTAAGCATACTTTATTTTAATCAAATGAAAAAACAAAACAAAAACAATAACATAATAATAATGGTGGATGATGTAGCCTGTGCATTTTGAATGTTAAACTAAAATGTTAATTCTCAATATAAAATGTGTTCAAGTGAGCTGACCACATTTGAACAAAAGTGAAGTTATTATTTGCACAAGAGTCTAAGATCCAACACCACTTGGTCAAATGTGATAAGATGTATGATGATTATTTCTGTGTTGATTTATGATTGTGATTTTAATGTCTTTTTTTATGCTATACAGCACTTTGAATTACCTTGTGTACGAATTGTGCTATACAAATAAACTTGCCTATATCAAAAATATAAAATCACGAGAAATCAATGTATGCTTCAAGTAGAAAATAGGGGTCGCCAACACAAACACACAGCTTTCCATTTTTTTCATGTAATGTCCTATATGGTTTACACCAGAATAGTGTTTGAGGATTTGAGATTAATGGTTTACACATGTTTTACCTTTAGTTCAGCAGAAGTTGACAATTCCAGGGCTGAAGATGTATGTATGGAGTTTAAAACACACTGGATCACTTCCTGTATAGCCACGTGACATCACAAGGTGGAACAGAGTGTTTTCTGTTTGAGAGGGAAACTCAGCCTAAATATACAGGATTTGTGTGTTAAACTTGTGAATGAAACAAAACACAACATCAGATATGTTTGTGCTGAGGAAACAACATTATAACATTGATCATAAATGTGTGTAATATGGGCCCTTTAAACGGCATAAAATAATTAGTCTCTTAAAAGAATAGAGAATATTTTTACTTTCCAATAGACTTTTGAGAGACCTCCAATCCACTTTTCAATCAGAATTTAGAATAGCCTATTTTACCGCCATGGGAAGTGGGAACATCTGAGCTTAACAACCCCACTTTGAAATAGGGCACTACCATATTCAGAGATTTCCCATTGGTCCTTTTATTACTTTTCATTTCATGTTGTTCCCCCAGTAGTCAGTGTAATAAGTTTTTCACCTCTAGTTCTTCTTGGCATTTGGCCTGTCACACGTAGCAATCAATTACGTGGCCCTATTTCCCACCAGATCACTACAAACCTATTTATAAGAATGACATTTACCACAAAATGTCAGTCAACAGAAGGCACCTATGGTACATCTTCTGCTCTGAGTAATCCGTAAAGACAAAATTTAAACAACAGTTTCATGTTTAAAGGTCCTACATTAAGATATTATGTTGTTTCCTCATCACAAACAAATCCCAAATCCCCCCAAATCACAAATTCTGCACATTCAGGCTGAGTTCTCTCAAACAGAAAACGCTCTGTTCCACCTTGTGATGTCATGTGGACAGGAAGTGCTCCACTGTATTTTTCAACTCCATACAACTTCACCAGAATCATTTGGATAATCTCAGCCCATCTCTACCGGACTAAAGGTAAAATGTACTTATAAACTTGAAAACTACAGCTTCATGACATCACAAGGTGGAACAGAACATTTTGAGATTTAGAGATATCGAGAGTCTAATAATAAAAAATTACTGAAACATGTGTGAATGAAACAAAACACAACTCCAGGTATATTTTTGATGAGGTAACAACATTATAACATGGCTAAAGGCTCACAAAAGTAAATTTTGGGTGACATAGGACCTTTAATTCACTTGTACATCACACTGAAAATATCTCTGGTGATTTTAGACAATGTGACAATAACAATGAGGCTGTCTGCTTAACTGATCATGGATGGTCCCTGTTTTAGTCAGTTCAAATACTTAACAACTCACTAGTAGTTTGGCCAGTATCGAAAAGTCATTAAAAGAATCAAAGCCAAAAAAAGTCTTGTAGAACACACCCCAAACATGATGTCACTGTAAAGTATAAATTCTGAATTGATTGTAATGTCAAAGCACCACATCAAAATATCAGAAGTCTGACAATTTATTTTCCGTCATGTTTATAATATTTAGTCAACATTTATCTAGTGTGACAAGCTGCAAGGTAAATGTAGGCTACTACTACTACTACTACTACTACTACTAATATTATTATTATTATTGTTTTTAAATGAGTCCTATACATCTTGGGTAGCCAAAATAAAGTCAAATCACTCCCATTTTTAGCTGTTTTTGTCCTCAGCAGGTGAAGCTCCCGGTGTGAGAGGTGTCAGCGTCTGCACAGTCTAAATCCCTGGTGGTAACTAACTCCTGCCTGAAGTCACACTCCAGTCAGACACAGCTGTATCTTTAGGGCGTTACCATGGCGATGAGCATGGGTCTATTGTGTCAAAGGAGATTGATGCTTACAAGTGTGTGTGTGTGTCTGCCCGTGTTTCCCCTGAGTGAATAATGAAGCAGCTGGCAGACATGGTAGAGTCGTTTCAATGGAGGGAATATTGCAGTTCCACACCTTGACAGACCAGTACCTCACGAGCAAAGCAAAGAGAAGATCCATTGGCTTCTACTCGGATTAACATCTCACAGTGACATTTGTAAAAAGTGCAGGATTAGAGTATAAGTGGAGTGGAAGAAATACTCAATTTTCCTACTTAAGAAAAGTATACGGGATGATAAAACCTCTAACTTTTCTGGTGGAGTGTCCATCAAATGCTTTTCTCCATAGAGATGTTCTTGCTTTGTCTGGAATGTTCCACAGTATAGTATTAAACCTTACTATTTTCATGGAGATCAAACCAGACCAAGTTACAGGGCAGATCTGTGGAGAGGCGACCCCGCTCACAGTCAGAATGCCTGTTTCACTCGGCTGATTCTAGTGAAGCTGTATGGCATTCAAAAACACAGTGGAGCACTTCCTGTATTACCACATGACAGTTCAGAAAATAGAGTAATACGAGCCCTTTAAGTATTGAATAACCAGTTAAAAATATTTCAGTATTTTCAAACTACTAACAGGTCAAATGTTGTGTGCTTAAACTGAAGCTGAATCATTTTGCTCAAACCAAGACCAGGTGTCAAATCATAAGGAAAACAGCATTTTACTTTTCAGTGAAATAAATGTTAAATAAAAATGTAGTTATGCAGAAAGTACAGTTTTTAGCCCTCAAATGTAGTGAAGTAAAAGTAAAACATACTTATGTACAGTTAAAAATTGCACCTATAGAGTACTTTTACTTTTATTCTTTGTTGAGAAACAAGAGCTGCAAACAGGGAAGTGATGACAACAATTAACACCCAAGTTTCATAAGACCTATTTTGGTAAAGAAAATCACACTGCGCTCTCTGATGTGTCTCTCTGTTGGGAACTGACGCATGATATTGGTGCTTTGGAAGTGAAGTGGAACTATATTCTTGTAAATGTAGTTCTTAAACGTATTTAAAGGCATGCTGCGTAAACCAGTTGGGAGTTTTTGTTCTCTGCCAGCTTTTCTCTTGGTTTCATGGCCATATTCTTATTGAAGCATGCAGAGATTTGTTTCTGTGCAGGGCTTGCATATAACAGGGGACGTGGCTGACCCTTCCTGCTGTCTATAAACCTATCGCTTACTCTACGCTGTCAGATTATTCAGTCTTAATTTCAGCCTCTGCTTTGGAGTCTACTTTATTCAACGTTACTAAGTGCATATATTTCTATGTGAAACTATGAAGGGGGTTGTCATAAAAATGAAATATATGAATAAAATAACAAAATGTACCCTCACAGTAACAACACAAGTTTGTTGTTTAGCACTGTTAGACCTTTAACAGATGTGGGGAAAACATTATCAATTGATCCAATGTGTTACCAACTCAATTTCAAAATCACATCAATGGACACAAAAATATTATTCAAATTTCCATTTCAAGGTTACTTTTTGACGTTTTACAATTCAAATTCAACCTCACAAAATAGTTTCTGGATTTTGATACTGTTAGTCAAAATATGTTCTATATCATTATTTATTTCTATATTAGTGACCATCTGGAAACAAATTAATCTAAAAGAAAAAAAAAGATGCAGTACACCTGACTAAACATTAACTTATCATAAATCAGATCTACTTAAGTTTTGCAATGTTGACCCCAGAGCAGGGACTGAAGCAGGTCATTTATGTGAAGAAGTCTGTGCCAGTGGAGTCTGGTGGGAGGCAGGCTGGTCCAGAAAGGCTGCTCAGGTATACCAGGTAAATAAGAGTGAAAAGTCCTAAAAATCAAAAGAGCACTGGTGTTTTTTTGGCTTCTGTGACTCACGTGACCTTTTCCAGTCCTTCCAGTCTATCTTGCACTTCTGCTGTGAGAACAAAAATAAGAGGAGTGGGAGCAGAAAACAACAAAACAAATCCCTTATTCATTAATTTTTTAAATAGCGTTTTTTGTTTCACACTAAAACACAAGAACAACACTGCTTATCTATTGTATTTTTTCATTTTTTTTTTTTTAAATATTTCATACTAATCCACAATATTTCATGCTATTTCCAACAAAACAACAGAATAATAAGTAATACATGTATCACTGTATGTTTTTTGCAACTGAAAACCTTTTACTAAAAGTTAAGTCTATCTTAAGTTTCTGTCAGACAGGAATGTTTTTATCTGCTTTACATGTTTCAGCAACATCCCGACTCTCTGTCTCAAGAGTCACATGAAGGTGTAGTGATGTGTTTTGTAGGTTGCTTACATGGTTTTGCCAAACACTAGGAGAGTCTATTGTCTGATGCCTTCTCCACTGTTGCATTCCACTACATCTTATTTGGTTTTTAGCTGTTTCCATTTGAAAATAAAAGAATAAGCAGCACCAAGGAACTGTGACAATAGAGCCTGCACCTTGGGATAAGGTGCCAGACAGTAGGGAGTGTATGCTTCTAGAGAACAATAAATACAAAATCTCAGACTTTTTCACAATGTCTAATTTACAATTTATCTACCTGTAAAATGCACCACAAGCACAGAAGGTATAGAATCTGGAAAACTATTCATGGATTTCAGTTTCCTGTTTATAGGTGAAATTTTGAGAAGTTTTCACTGTTTGTTTTAAATCTCTATGGTCCTACTTTCTCATCATTCTGAAACCCACGGCCAGACATGGGAAAGTGTTGTCCAAAAGTGATAGTATGTGTCAGTTGGTGTTTACTTTGTGAATGTCAGAAAATGCCAGCTCACTTCTGGTTTGAGCTAAGCCACTCAATCAGTCAGTTCAAATCAACAGCTGAAGCCTGGGGTAGTGCTGTGCCAGTCCCACTTGATCAGTGTCCTCCATGTCTGGAAATGTATCTGACACCGTGATTACAATTTGCACACGTTTCAAGACATGGGCAGAACCGACTATTCTTGTATACGGTATATGTTCAGATTTCAGATAAATAAATCAATTTGATTTATTTTCAATGAAACAAATTGACCAGGTAAGTTTTTGTATAACACTTAGGAGTAGAGCCTAATACCTAAAAGAGATGGTATTTTACTTCTATGGGGTAGTAAAGGTGCACTATGAAACTTTTTGTTGAGGTTCTGTTCTATGGATATGTCAAGTTGTGCCTGGAATGTTTCACAATATGACATTAAACAGCTCAACCTCTATTTATTCAATAACAGGTGGTTTTATAGCTCCAAAATGTCTAGAAAAACAGGCATTCTGACCGTGAGTGTGAGTGTTACAGATCTAACCTGTAAATTGGTCTGGTTTGGTTTGTCTCCATGAAGATAGAAAGGTTTAATAATATACTGTAAAATTCCAGACAAAGCAATTACATCTCCATGGAGAAAAGCATTTGACGGACCCTCTACCAGAAAAGTTACACAATGCACCTTTAACTGCTAACACATAACATATTTAAATCACGATGTTGCCTTTAATAGTTCTGAAAATGCCACTATCACATTAAAATACTGCACATCGCATAAGGTTTTTCAAGTTATAGGGTATTGTTTTGCATCATGCTTTTGTATAATTATGGAGAATTGTCGCTTGGGAGCCTGGATGACCCATAGGTTTATGGGTGGAGCATTGGACGAGTCTTATAGATAAACATGAAGAGGTTCAAATAAGGGCAAGTGGCAAAGGATAGATTGCTAAAACACTCAAACATACATGGATGACATACAAAACCACTTTAGTGCAGGTTTTTGATGAGGGAACAACATTATAACACGGTAGAAAGCTCCAAAAAGGCAATTTAGCACAATACCCCCCTCTTTAACTTCATGTCCATGTCATTTTTCAAGGTTATTTAGGCCATTAACTATCCTGAGCTGACTGAAAAAATAGGCCTTGATTGCAAACAGAAGAAAAAAATCTGGTTCAAATAGAAAAAATAAATAAATACAAATTTCATGACCAAAGTCGTGAGCTTGAAAATTCCATTATTGTGCATCTCTGACAATAATCCTAGCACATGCTCTGACATCCTTGAGCAAGCTTCAGCCCTTTTCCATCACACAAGCCAACAAAGAAACAATTGATTTCATTATTTGTGCATTCAATTCTGAAAACAATACAAGAATCCACTGTGTCTGTCAAACAATGTGTCCGTTCTATGAAAAAAGAATCACCAACTGTATGCATCTAATTTGTAGCCTAAATCAGTTTAAAGTAATACATGCCACTTCATACTTAACAATAAAATCCCATATACCGCCCAAGAGGATCTAAAAATTGTACATGTTCTTTCTTTATCTATAAAATAAACCACTTTTGAAATGCCTGTTTTGTTGTCCAACCATCTTTTGTTCAGGCTTTATTGTCAATTGCTATGGTAACCAGACGATGATTCATATGCGAAGTGTTTTGGTAAGCCTTAAGAGGAAGAATGGATGTTTAAAAATGTGATTGAGAATTCCCTTTATGTGCTATAATTACTAAAACCATGACAGGCAATTAGATATTGAGACAGATGATAACTATGAAGCAGGAAATGAAAATGATTAACATTGCAAAGGCGTATAAAACAATGCAGACATGATTGAATTTGGATCAGCGCATTACAAGTCACCCAAAGCTTTACATTGCATTATTAATTGTAGATATAGCTACCCTGGGGTGGACTGATGGAAGAGAAACTGACAGTCTGATATTACTTTTATTGTTTATGTAGTTACTCATGTTTGCCCGGCAGCATCTCAACTCCTGAACCTACCTTTAAGACACGATGTTTCCATTTAAAAACATACCTGGAGTAGTGTTTTGTTTCATTCACACATCATTGAGTAATACTGCATTTTTATTCTGTCCAACTTCAAAATTCTCTGCGACACAGCCTAAATATGCAGGATTTGTAGGTTAAACATGTGCGAATGAAACAAAACACAACTCCAGGTATGTTTTTGATGAGGAAATAACATTATAACATGATCAAAAACAGCGTAATATAGGACTTTTAAGAGTCTTATTCGCACAGACTCACATATTCCTTCATATTCATATTTTTCCTGGCTGAACAGTTGACTTGTTATCCACTGATTTCCAAAATGACAGATATTGGAGCCGTGACTCATGGGTCAAGAGGGCATGTACTTATAATGACTAATGAACAGGCTATTACATCGGTCGGGCACTCTTAGCCTTAAGCAAAAATGTCATTACTAAAATACATAATCTCGCGAATACTGACAGCAATCATTTGTTCTAAACCATGAATCTGAAGCCTAGATCCACTTAAACCACATCAACTAAATGTAAAAGTACTTTGAGATGGTGTATGCTGATGAATGCGCTGTGGAATATGTCGCGATAAGATTGCCCATAATGTTCTTATAATGTTCCGGGGAAATAATCTTCTATATTTTGGGTATAATGTCTGTATTAATTTGAAAGAACTGCCAAAAGGTCCTATAATACGCCAAATCGACTCTTGTGAGCTTTAAGACATGTTCGAATGTTCTGTTTAAAGGTGCATTGTGTACCTTTTCTGGTGGAGGGTGCGTCAAATGCTTTTCTCCATGAAGATGAACATTGCTTTGTCAGGAATGTTTCACAGTATGGTATTAAACCTTTCTATCCTCATGGAGACCAAACCAGACCAAGTTACAGGTCAGATCTGTGGAGAGGCGACCCCGCTCACAGTCAGAATACCTGTTTTTCTGGGTATTTTTGAGCTATAAAACCACCTGTAACAGAATAAATGGAACCTTTTAGACAAAGCAGTGACATATCCATAGAAACAAGCAGGTGATGGAACCCCAACCAGAAAGTTACATAGTGCACAAATGCTCTGTTCAACTTTGTGACGTCAGGATATGGTAGTTTCTATGGATACGTCATTGCTCTGTCTGGAATGTTCCACAATATGACATTCACTATCAAGGACCACACCATAACAATGGAATACGATAAAGATGTTTATTGACGGCAGATGATGAGATTCTGGGGGGAGACTAAGCAGCATCTCATCATCCGCCGAGCATGATGTCTTTGGAGTGAAGAATGGGCGAAAGACACGAGGGGGAAAGGGGTCGAGAGAGCTGACACAGGTGGTGATGTCGGGATGGTTGTATAAGTATATATATATATACTGTATAACGTGTTTATATATAAGTTCAACTCCATACTGTGAAATATTCCAGACAAAGCGATAACATCTCTACAGGGAATAGCAGATGGCGAACTCTCACAATGCATGTTTAAAAACCACATCTACTAAATGTAAAAGTACGTCGGCATAATGTATATGCTGATAAATGGGCTGTGGAATAGGTTTAGTCTTGATCAGATTAGCTGTGTTCAGTCAGACCAGTGGATCTATAGCAGGTGCAGTGGTTGCTCTGAGAAGCCCTGGTTGCTACACAGGGCCCAGTGGAGGTTTATAGACAGACCAGGTTTGTTAAGCCTAATGGCCCCTGTATTGACTGGGGGTATCCTTGCAAATCGCACAGGCTGATGAACAATGTGAATCTCATTGGCTTCTCTAAATGCGTTTGGGCTTGTAGTTTTATAGACCCTCCTAAAGCAGAGTCCTCTGTTTGCCCACACACTGTTTCACAGTTTTTACTACTGCACGGTGAATCTTTAAAAGGCCATTTGTCAAATCACACGTACAGTACAATTGAATGATAATTAACGTCAAGAATCTATACAACTCTAGACTTCACAATTTATAAAAAGAAACATAGAATATCAAATAATTAAAACATTTTATCATCTTTAAAGGAGCATTGTGTGACTTTTCTAATTGAGGGCCTGTCACCGGCTTGTTTCTATGGATACGTCATTCTTCTGCCTGGAATGTTCCACAGCTTTACCTTACATTTACTCAATTACAGGTGGTTTTATAGCTCAAAAATACATAGAAAAACCTACATTCTGTATAGGAGTGTGGTTGCCTGTCCACAGATCAGACCTGCAACTTGGTTTGGTATTCATGATGATAGAAAGGTTTAATGCAATACTATGAAACATCCCAAACAAAGCAATAACATCTCCATTGAGAAAAGCATCTGAAAAGTTACACAATACACCTTTAACAAAGAGAGTGAGTGCATAAATTGATCCTTTAAGTGTAAAATCAGATTCTTCTCCAGGACAAGCGACTATGATAAGAATAAAAGCCTCTTACTGTTGCAGCAGAAGAATGTATGTCACATGAGACTTGTCAAATGTCAAAATAAAAGTCCTTTATTACAAATGGGACGCCTTCTATCTTTGTTGAAGATTAAAGATGATACTTTTTGTCATATTTATTGTAATAATATTAATAATGCTACACTGGATTTCAGTAGCACATTTTGGATGTACTGTATTGCTAACAGCCTCTTCAACCAGCCGCACATTCACCAGGTGTGTGAAGTAAAGCTGCACAATAAATCAATATCGAATCAAAATAGCAATATTTGAAGTTTCATGTCTTATTGTGCATGAAAACGGCTAACCTTGTAATTTAAATCTGTACAAACATGTTCTGAAATGTGTGTATTAGTTTTTCTTTTTGTCAATTCTGCATTTAAAGTGCCCATATTGCGCTATTCCCTTATCTATGTGATAACCTTGTCTCCTCATCAAAAACCCAGCTGGAGTTTTGTTTCATTCACACAAATCCTGCATATTTAGGCTGAGTTCTTCTCTCAAACTGTAAACAGTGTGTTTCACCTTGTGATGTCATGTGGTAATAGAGGAAGAGCTGCACAATGTTTTTAAACTCCATATACCACTAGAATCATTTGGATATTTTCAGCCCTGGAATTGTCAATCTCTTGAAAACTACCACTTCCACAAGGTGGAACAGAGCATTTTGAGTTTTTGGACACACTAATAATAAAGAATTACTCAAACATGTGTGAATGAAACAAAACACAACTCCAGGTATAGATAAGGATGAAGTAATAACATTCTAACATGGCTTAAAGCTCATAAAAGTCACTTTGCGTAATATAAGACCTTTAAAATGTGAACTTTGAAGAATCCTCTTATTTTAAATCATAAATCAGGCATCTAATCTCAACCACAGAGCGTGACAGAAGATATTTTTAGCCAAATGGTTCAGCTCTAGTGTGAAGTACTAGTAATTACTGGAGGGACACAAGAAGAATTACATGAAGTAGATTAGGATGCACTTAAAATTCACCAGTACAGCCCTCAGACTTCACATGGAGACTCAGAATTGCAGGAGCTTATCACTGAGATGTTTTAGGCACAGGCAGAATGGGGCTAATCCTGCTCTGATCAAACACACCAGCGCTAAGCTAAGTCTGCTCAAAGGTGTCCATGACGCCGGCTCCTCTTTGTCACTGTTCTCAACTCCATCAGCCTGCAATGACATGGAAAGCACTATGAGCCTGCCTCTGTACACACAGCACACACAAGCCCCCTGCAACCTTTGTTCACATTAACTCAGCCTTAAATGGTTTACATAACGCATTGTTTACTTTGCACCAGGCTGCATTGATACCACATTGTTTAATATAGTTCTTCTATTCATCCATCTGTTCATCAAATCTGTCATCTTATTCTTGACTAAACATTAAAACTAAATATGTGCTATATTGTTGTAACATAATTTACTATATGCCAGTAACATTACTTCAAAACAGTATTACTCAAGTAGAACTACAGTAGTGGTCCAAATTAAAAAAAAAAAAAAAATCACAAAAGTATTACTCAAGTAGGAAAATCTGATTGATAATTAAAGGGCCCATATTACGCTATTTTATGAACTATATTATATCTCGTCATCACAAACATACCTGGATTTTTGTTTTGTTTCATTCACACAAGTTTAATAAGCAAACCCTGCAAATTTTGGGTGAGTTCTTCTCTCAAACAGAAACACTCCACCTTGTGAGATCATGTGGTACCACAGGAAGTAAATAATTTAGCTTCATGACATGACAAAGTGAAACAGAGCATTTTGAGCTTTGGAGATGTAGACAGACGCAAACATGTGTGAATGAAACAAAACACAACTCCAGGTATGTTTTTGATGAGGTAACAACATTATAACAAGACTTAAGACTTACAAGAGTCAGTTTTGTAAAATGTGACAAATGAAATTATATCTAAAGGAGCAATGTAAAAAACACAAATATTCAAATAATTTCATATTGTCAACACAAAGCTTTTCTCACTTGTAGACTTACTAGTACTAAGAGAGGGAAGTGGAACCAAATCTCTTAAACCAGATTACGGCGACTTCAATAAAAAAATATTACTCAAGTAGGAGTAAAGTATGCTGCTAGAAAAGACTAGAAAATTACTTCAGTAACTGTAACTGAGCACTACCCACCTCTGCCATATGCGTTGAGTGTATTATGAACAATATTGTCTTCCTAATGCACTGAGTCACTTTTCTGGGAAAACAGTGGGTAACCTCTAAGACCACCCCATTACTAGTGTACTTTAAAATGGAAAAATAGGCTAAGTGTACTCTGCATGATCATCGCAATCTGCCAAGGTTATTCTCCCTACAACCCCTCAATGTACAAAATTGGTCTTTTAGCAAAACAACCTGGAGCTCACTTATTTTATTATTTTTCTAAAGTCCATTCACCCAAATAACCTTGATTAGTAAATTGATGTAAATGGGACGAAGATTTGTTATTAGCGGCTCCCTGGTAGCGACCTGTAGAGCTGGAAAGAATGACGTCCTGGGCTGATTCAGTGTTTCCAAATGACTTCGCTTACATTCCCACCGGCTGCCGCATTTAAGATACAGGACCTGAATGCCAGTCTAATCAACACATCAAATAGTTTAAGAAAAGAAGGCTGACAGGCAGTGATGGACGGTAACGAAATACAAAAGTAAAAGTGCAATACTTAACTTAAAAAGTGCACTGTGGATCAGTATAATCTAGTGGAGGGTCCGTCATCTGCTTTTTGCTGTGTAAATGTTATTGCTTTGTCTGGAATGTTTCACAGTATGGCATTAATGCTTCTATTATCATGGAGACCAAACCAGACCTTACTGGCCCGATCTGTGGAGAGGCAACCCCTCTCACAGCCAGAATCCCTGTTTTTGTAGATAGTTTTGAGCAATAAAACCACCTGTAATTCAATAAATAAATCTGTTTAATGTCATATTGTGGGACATTTGAAGCAAAGCAATGCCATATCCATAGAAAGAAAAAGGTAAAGGACCCCCAACCAAAAAGTTTACATAGTATACCTTTAAGCAAAAGCAACAGAAACTAAGGGGAAAAACCCACATGTACCAGGCTTCTTCTTCTAGTGAAGACTACTGCTTCATGACATCACAAGGTGAAACAGAGGATTTTGAGCTTTGAAGTTGGAGACAGACTAAAAATTAAGAATGTGTGAATGAAACAAAACAACTCCAGGTATGTTTTTGAGGAGGTTACAGCATTATAATATGGCTTAAAGCTCACAAGAGTCAAATTTGCGTCATACCTTTAAAGAAACAATAAATGCACTGGGCGATCTTTACCTGCAGACTGGCTGAAACTGCCGTGACTCCACACATCAGCCTCAAAGCCGATGACTTCAATGATGACTTAATGAGAGGCCGAAATGGAGGAGCTGGCAGTGCAGGGGAGACTTCAAAGAACTGCTTTGGCTCACGAGGCTTCATTAGTACAAATCGACCTGAAGGAAAATATTTTGCTTTCAGTTAAGGTGATCAATAACAGTGTGGGTTTGAAGAGGAGAATTGTGAGAATTACATCACAGTAGGTCGAAACACTTTGCGCGCAACAAGTATTTGGGTTTAATATCTACAATTTCAATTTCACATGAGTGCGCCTCCTGCTGTCATCTTTTCACTGACAAAAAGCTCCATTGTGCAGTAAGCGCGGCAGTGGCTAAGCAGCTATGAGATTCTCCACAGTATACCGCAGATGTAATGAATATGACAATCACAGCTCGAAACACAAGTAATCACCCACTGAGTTCTAATGTTGGCCATGCTGTATATCCGCAGGCTGTTATATTTGACTAAATAAATGGACCAACAGTGTCTGTCTTTCTAGTTTTGAAGGGCTCGTATTATAGCATTTTCTGATCTATGTTGTAATGTTTCCTCATCACAAACATAATCCATCAATCCATATACACTACCAGTTATAGCATTGGGCACACTTTTTGATTTACACAAAAACTAAACTCATTACTAACTTGTAACTAACTTGTTCTAGATGTTGAAAATAAAAAAAATAGCCTTTACCCTTTGCTTTGAACCCCAATTTGCTCTTTTGACATTTCTTGATCCTGACATGGCACAAGTGTGAAGTGAAAACCATTTCATTCATCAAGAAGATCACTAGGCCAAGGGTTTGCAGAGCTGTCATCAAAACAAACAGTGGCTGTTTAGAGGGTTTAAATATAAATTATACAAAAAATATTTACTTTTACTACATAATAGCATATGTCTTGCATGATATATTTGATATAATCTGTATGTCTGTAAAATGTAGAAAGTAGTAAAAGCATACACACGGCACAAAAATTTAATTAGAGGGTTTGTCCAAACTGTTGACTGACAGGGTAAATAAAAGAATTCTGATAGGTAATGTGGTTATAACTAATAGGCTTGACTGAGGAACTAATTTAATGTGTCATTAAGGCTAACACAAATTCACATGACATCTTTCCACTTAGCCTTGCCTATGTTTGTTTTGGTTCGTTTATGTGCTTGGCCTTTGGCTTCCACACAAACCTAAATCCTCTCTGTGATTGGTCGGCCCGCCCAATTAACCTTACAATGGGCACATGCCCAGACGGATTCCTGTGAGTTTGTGAACTCATAAATATTGAGAGTCCACCGAGCAAGGTCAAGTGTTTTATTACGCAAATGCTTCACTTGTCATAAATCTGTAGGCCTAATTTATATGAACCTTTTTTCTTACATTTTTCCTTATTCCTATAGTATCAATTAGGCCTAATAGCCTTTAACAAAAAGCTGTAGGATTCTTGATTTAAGTATTTGTAGGTTAGACATGTATAGCTGATCTCTTCTGAAGCTTAAACATAAGACACAAGTTGCTGTCATAGTTGTCTGGAATCGCTAATGTCAATAGTCATGCATTGAAACTGCTTTTATAAAATACACCAGGCTCTTCAAAGCCACTGTGCCTTTGCACCAATTAATCAAATCAGTGTTCGTTTCCCCCATCTCTGCTGATGAATATGATTCATCTGTGACGTTCATTTGCATGTCCTTTATTCCCTCCTAGGTGGTGCGCTCATTAGGCTCTGCTGAATACTCACCTCTAAGTCACAAATACACAGAGGGAAATAATTATTTTGATTATGCATAATCTTTCCTTGTGCAGTTGTTTTTCTTTGCCAATTAAAGCAAATTTATATTTTGAATGTGCTGTGAATAACAAAGCAGCCAGAGCATGTCTGTCTCCTGTTTTTCATCTCTGTCTTTGTTGACTGAAGCTCGCGCACTATTACACTGTGTAATGGCAGGACTATTTACCCAAAAAACTCATGCTGGGTCTTGGCCCACTCACACTTTATTTTTCATCCAACTTTTGTAGGAAGAGGTTAGAGGAAAAGGTGTTGCTCTTTTTATACTAAAACGTTAACAGTGGTGTTTTTATTTTATTTTATTTTTTTTTTGTTTCAGTTGGAGTCCTAGTCCTTTTCATACTGCTTCATGGACAGACTCTGAAAGCAGCTTTTACCACATGCCATACATCTGTATAATGCATCCTTATAGCTGATGAATGCAAGAGGATGGACTGTTAACTTTAAAGGCCCACTGCGCAACTTTTCTATTGGAATCTCCGCCAACTGCTTGTCTTCATGGAGACATGTAATTGCTTAGCCTAGAATGTTCCATGGTATGACATTCAAGTGTGCCAAATATGTGCCAAACGTTCCACATTGTGTTACATGCATTTTAGCACTCCTCTGACCCTAAAAAACTAATTTGTCAGATTTGCATTTCTATAAACGACTACAACTCTACTACTATAAAATACATAGCCTGTTGTCCCAGAACAGCATTCATAATCTTAGATAAATGCAGATTTTACAGAGAATTTACCAGTATAGTAATACAGCAATTACACTGTAATGATCATCACTACTATTATATCAAATACATTGTCTTTTGTCCTAAGAATATCCACTCTACGGTAGTTTACTTGCCAATAAATGAAAAAAAAAAACTAACCATAATTATTACATTATAAAATGTAATAAGTAAGTTTTCTTCTGAACTTTAGGCATGTTTTCTCAAGATAACAACCTAAAACAAGCCAAAAATGTCTCCCAAGATGTGTCTCAAGATGCGCTCATAGGATGCGCTATCTCAGGTTTGTTATAAACAACACGGCCCGGAAATGCGTAACCGAGAACTACGAGGATGCGCTCCTTTTATTCAACGGGCTGTGCGAGCTACACCGGACCATGTACCGTCGGGAATGGTCCATAGACTGTAAGACAAGAGTGTAGGAAAACAAGCATACCCAACAGTGCCAATACGGTCTATGGCGCCAACAGAAATGGAAGCTAGTTTGCAAAGGATATTCTTTTTCTGTGGATTGTTACGGACTAACTGAGTACAGCTATTCCTGGACCGAACCCGGTTCGGACCGACAGAACCGGCTCAAAATTAAGAAATGCGTAGTTGTCCTTTGGATTATTTTCTGGAATTATAAATTATTGCTCTTTGGGCTCGCTGTGTGACATGAAATGACTGACACAGTCGTTTTACTGAGGAATTAAGCTTTCAAACGAGGTATAGCATGTCAATGTTGAAAAAATAATTAAGGTGAATATCCGCGGGCGGGTGGGTGTTATGTTAATCTGTACTGCGGAACATTCCAGATAAATCGATCGATCGATCGATGAAAAGTCTCTCTGTCAGATACAGGATAAGTTTAGGCTTCTGAAATTTAAAATAAGTGTAATTGGTTCATATAATATTTAGACATGCCTCCAAAGTCAAATATATTGCACAAACCAAGTGCCAATTCATGTTAAGATATTGTTGCTATATATACACCTATAACTTAAACTCAGCTGTAAGCATTCTCTGTGTCTGGGGCTTTGTCAGACTTTAATCTGATCTTTATTTAATCTGACCATAAAGAGTTGGTTGAAACTACAACAGGAGAGATGATTTGTGCGCTTAAACAAGTCCCTCTCAAATAACATTACTGTCACAAGCTTGTTAGCATTAGCCAACAGTTTTTCAGTTAGTTACTCTTATCTTTTTGTTGAAAATCCAAACTCTTACAATCACACTCAAACAGGACCATGAACCACTGATCACAGGCTCCTGAAAATATGTTGTTTAAATCAATTTTGTTTTCTTGAGATTTCAGACAATCTTTTGACAGTGTTTCCCCAGGTCTGCATTGTGTCACCACAGTAATTGATGAACTTTCTGCCATACACATACATGAGGAACACACCCCGTGTGATGTCACTGCAGAGTATCAATGGAGAGGAGCAGACACAATGGTGACACATGGTTTGGGACAAATGGGACATGTGCTGTACTTCGTAATAGGCCTGAAACGATTTAGAGGTAAAGTTAGAGGTAAAGTTTCCGCACAACCACTGCACTTCACTGTACACACAGCGCGGCGCCCATGGATGTATAATAAGAACGTACACCGCATCTCCTGTACGCAGCGCACCCCTCATCTCCGGTACACCGCGTGTGCGCGGTACGCTCCGGTACGCCGCGCACCCCTCATCTCCTCCCTACGCCGCGCACACCGCGCGTGGATCATGTCTTGTCGCGTACGCTGCGTGGACCGCGCTTCCTCCTGTGTGCCTCTAAACCAGAACTAACACCAGGACTAAAACCAGGTCTAAACCAGGTCTAAGACAGGTCTAAGACAGGTCTAAAGCAGGTCTAAACCAGGTCTAAACCAGATCTAAAACCAGGACTAATCCAGGTCTAAAACCAAACAAGAATTTGCAGGAGGTGGTTTCTACATTCATGTAGTTTTAAAAATCATGACAATATCTAGTAATCCAAAATAATCAGATTACGTTACTCACTTTAAGTAATTTAATTGATTACATCACAAACTACATTTTGGGGTCTGTAATCTGTAATCTGTAGGGGATTACATTTTAAAAGTAACCTTCTCAACACTGATGCTACAACATCTAAACAGAAAGCACCTGTACATTACATCAAGTGGAAAAGAAACCGCGAGGTAAGTCAACCTTAGCCCAGCGATAATTACGTTTTTCATGTCCAAAACACGTGTATCTGTCAATGCACGTGGTGTGTACTTAACATGTGCAAAGTAGATGCGACATTAACAAACGATTACAGAATAATCGATAGCTGAAGCCCTACTTCGTAATATGATTTTAACATGATTTAAAGTATGATTAGAAATGTAAGTAACTGCATTGCTTGTATTATACTAAATTACAAGTAGGCTATCCTTAAAATCTACTAATTTCCACCCATGTACATTACCATAGATTTTGTCTTTGCTGTGACATTATCTTTCCTTATACCCCCTGTACCAATAAGTTAAGTGCTTTGTTCCCCACCTCTGCTCCCTTTTATTGTTTGTTTACAGCATCCGGTTCAGTGATGTGGAGCCACAGGTGGGATAGCAGTGCCGTCTTTATTAGCAATAGCATCACGCAGAGAGAAAAATCAAAACATCCCAGCGGCACGGCACTGGACATCACAAATGAGAAGACATGAATTGCCCACATCCCCCGGGGGCAGAGTCTTTCCCATGACTCTCCTTAGTAACAGTGGGAGGTAGGTAAACAACACTCCCATGGCAACAAGAGTATCAGAAGTGTTTAAAGAATAACTCAGCAGTTTGTAGACAGAAATGTGTAAAAATAAGTGAGGGGTGTAATAGTCTGAGGTCACAATATTATTAATTGTCTATAGTTTAATTCATCATTCTGAGGGCCCATGTGCGCTTTTTCTTAATTAATTTCTGTTTGTCCAGCTTCTGATAAAAGGGAACTATCAATCTTGTGGACATATAAAACATTCATGGAAATCCATAACCCCCTTATTTTCATTCAAATCAACCATTCTGAGACGAAGGATCAGTTTTTATTCCCATAGCTCAGTTGGTAGAGCGTTTGTCCACTGATCTGAAGGTTAGTGGTTCGAATAAACATCACTGGTGTTGAGTGTTCAGATCCACTGAACTACAATTTAATTTAGTGGTGTGATTCCAGCTCTCACAGATGAATGCTGCTGTAGTGTCCTTGGGCAAGACACTTAGACCCCAGTCTGCATGCACTATATAATTGTGTGTGTGAATTGTTGAGTGGTTTCTTGATGCAAAGCGCTTTGAGTGTCTTAAATGTTTAAAAGAACTATATAAAAATGTACTATTGACCAAACCCACAAATAAAATAAATAAATAATAATAAATAAAACATAACCCAAAATTCACAAAAATTTTATAGGACTTTTGTATGATTTTTTCCTGAACTTTTTTGCCTGTAAATGCAAGTCCCTAAATCCCAGCTTTGATATACGAATTGTCAAGGCTCAAAAAATGCTGTCTCTCAGACCATCCCCAGGGACTATATTTACCCCAAATAATTCAGGCACAATTTGAAATCTGACTTTCCTCTGTGTAGAGCTTGTCCCACTTAAAATGAGAGTAGATCAGACAGAGACCAAAACTACAGAGCCTCAGCTTCACAAAGAGTCCAGCCAAAAGCTTCAGAAAAAAATCAGTTTGAATTGAGAGCCATTTTAGTCTGAGGTTTTAGGAAAAATAGGCCAGAATGGTGAAGGGTTTTAGAATGGAGATGAAGAACAGATCTAAATGATTAAACTTTTCATTTAAACTGTCAGATTTTAAATGTTTAAACCTGGTTTAGGGTTAATATTTAAGTGTAATGCCTTCTCTGTCATCAAAATTATTCTTTCACTACATCTTCAAAAATGTACAACATTTTTTCAATCACAAAAGCGTGATTCATTTTTTAAACCCTTAAGATTGATATGGAAAATTTGTAGATCCAATTATTCAAATGCAGTGTACTGTATATCTTCTCTGTCATCACAAATGATTCTTTCACCATATCTTCAGAAGTTGAGCACATTTTTCAATCACAAATGTGTGATTAAAAATGTATATGGAAATTAATCCGTAAAATTCATGCCTTTGGAAAATAAGTAGATATTTTGAGCCATAGATCAGAATATAGCGTAATATAGGATGTTTAAAGTTCAACTGACAGAAAATGCATGAAACTTTTTGTTTCATCTGGATAAACTGAGTAACAACAGATATTATAGACCAAGTCAAAATTTCTACATTCATCTCAAAGCGTAAAACTGACCTGCTCCTACAACCTTATTGATTCTTCTGTGTACTGAGTGATTGTCCCTGACATAATAGTCTTTCTATTTACATTCAATTTTTGCAGGTCATCAAATCCCACATAACCTGGAGTGTTCCCCTGTTGGAGGTGATTCAGCTGGTCTAATGGAGGAACTGGTGCCTCACACAACAGATGCTCAGACACAGTAAACAACAGGAGACTGAAAATGACTACAGGTCAGATCATGTGGGATTGTTTGTGAGTAAAAGTAAATGGTTTTATTGCTTCACAAATGCAACTCTGAAGCTTTTCTAAATATTGGTAGTATTTTACTTTGCAGTGATATCAAGCTGGGGTGATTCTTCCTTCATGTCTATGGCAGAATGTTCAATAGTTACCATGGTGACTCGATGACCACATTAGCAAACACTGCCAAATGATAGTAAAAATTGATTTAAACAATTAATTTTGAGGAGGCTGTGATCAATACGAGTGCTAATGGT
Organism: Odontamblyopus lacepedii; assembly: GCA_034769755.1. NCBI lineage: Eukaryota > Metazoa > Chordata > Actinopteri > Gobiiformes > Gobiidae > Odontamblyopus > Odontamblyopus lacepedii. The sequence continues at coordinate 13,465,920 of CM068354.1, forward strand.
CTCACTTAGGTGTTCGATTTTCAACAAAAATGTGTAAGAGACTCGTTTAACAATACAAATCTGCTCAGCTATTATAGTTCCATCTAATTCAGTTCCTTTTGGTCAGATTCTGTTCAAATAAAACTTAGATTGAAGCATCAGAGCAGTGCCTAAGTTAGCATCACACCCCATGGATGGTGATGACATCATCTTATGCACTTTTTCTTCCTTTTTAATTGTGAGGAGATCCATATAGTGCAAAATATGGGGCTAACTTCATTTAAAGGAGCATTTTGTAACTTTTCTGAAGGAGGCCACGCACATTTAACACCCAAAATGCCAAATGCCAAATACTAGATCAGTTGAATGCCATACTGTGGAACATTCCTGGCAAAGCAATAACATCTCCATGAAAGGGAACCGAAAAAGCACCATAATGCATCTTTAAACAAACTAATAGAACACTTCAGGTCTAAACACCGCATCTTTGCATCTGATTTAAGTGATTTTACTGACATCTAAGCAAACGTCACTTAGCCCGTCAGCCCAATATGGACTTGTGGCTTGCTTTTAATTGACAAAAGCATTATGACACATCCAGGTGGGACCCAGACCACGGAAGAGCCCTGGACTGACACTGCGCTAATGGTATTTCGCTGCCATCACTCCCCTCCCTGCCCTCCTCACTGCGCTGCGTTTTTGGTATCTGCTGTCCTATGAAGCCTGCCATCTTATCTCCCCCAACCAGAAGCAGCCCAGCCCCCTCTATGATACAGCCAGAGTGGATGAAACCATCACAAGTACAGCTCCTGACATTATCCACACAGCAATCAATGCGGATATAGTGCCCATGCTGTCTCCCAGCCCACAGCAGCAGAGAGAGGAGAGAGAGAGAGGGCACAAGCTGTATTACAAATGACAGCTTCACTATTGGAACGGTGTGAAATAAAAACACAGGAAAGAATGGTTTTTGATTTGTCAGATTTTAGTTTCAGTCGAAGATGAACAAGCTGCAGAGGGTTATAAATCAAGTGCTGGTCCCAAGACTGGAGACAGAAGGTTGCAAGGCAGAAGATAAAGAGTCTTGGAACCGATGTTAGAGATGTGACAGTGATAAAAAGGAATACCTAGATATTTTTTGTGTTTGGTTTCATTCACATATGTTTAACACACAAATCCTGCATATTTAGGCTGTGTTCTTCTCTCAGACAGAAAACACTTGTCACATCTTGTCATGTGGTAATACAAGAAGTGCTGCGCTGTGTTTTTAAAAAGTCCATACACCTTCACCAAAATCATCTGGATGGATTGCCAATAATACTAATACTAATAATAAACATGTGTAAATGAAACAAAACACAACTCCAGGTATGTTTTTGAGGAGGTAACAACATTCTAACATGGCTAGAGTCCATTTTACATAATATATGACCTTTAAGTTATAGATATCACTCCCTTTCAACCTTTGCAGAACTCCCATGCAGTTGTAGTCTTGTGAGTGCAGTTTGGGTCAGCTAGAGATACAGTATGTAACAGTTTTATGTTTATTTCCAACATCCTCTTTTTAGTTGACAGTCTTTGGTCTTCCAAGAATTTATTTTTTTGAGACATTCTTTGAGAGATTTCGCTGTTATCCATTCTACACGTCTCCTTTAGTCTTCTTTGTTTTGTGTTTGTTTTATGGAAGAAAGAAAGCCTTTGCCGCAAAACATAGAGTGAGTTAAGCTCAGAGTTAAGCTCAGAGAGAATAGATGTGGGTGAGAATAGATGTGGATGTGTTCTTGTGAGCTTTAGTCTGAGGCGGCAGCTTGTACTTGTACCTCGTGGCAGATACATTGACAGGCAGGCTGCATCACTCCCCCTCTGGGCCAGATCAAATATTAAACATCAGTTTTCATGGCTCCTCCTCTAACATTGCTGCAGGTGGAACCATTTATGTGCTGCTAGTCTTAATCGCAGCTGGAAATCCCAACCATATGGATCAACTATCACACCAGCTGAATAATACAAACACTGGATGTCTTGTGTGCAACACTCTTGTCAGCCATCTTATGTATGCAGACGACTTGGTCCTGCTCAGTCCCTGGGCTGCAGCAGATGTTGAAGATGTGTTCTAAGTATGGTATAGATTATGATATAAAATATAACACCGTCATCCATCCAATCATTAGGTCATGTCTTATCTAATGATTGGATGGATGACGAGGAGATTCGTTGGCAGCACTGTAAAATATATGTTCAAGCTAACATGTTGTTAAGGAAGTTTTACCTGTGCTCTGATTATGTGAAGTGTTCCCTGTTTAAAACCTATATCACACCATTCTATACTCCACAATTATGATCAAATTATAAGAAATCAAGTTTGCAGAGGTTAAAGGTCACCTACAATGATCCTTCGAGAATGCTCCTTTGAGTTCCAAGGTGGCACAGTGCTAGTCAACTGCTTGTATCCACAAGTTTACCAACTTGTGAGGCACTTTTAAAACAGCTAATGTTTAGTTTTATGTGTCACTTGGACAACTCAGAAAACCAAGTAATAGCAGCTTTGGTCAGTCCCCTGAAAAGCTGCTACAGATATGCATCTAAACTGAGACGGCATTGGTGTAATAGTTTCTATCTTTTATAGTGTATACATTTTGTATCTGCACTCTTTTTATACTTTTTGTATACTTACATTTTGTTAGTGTATGTGAACTGGACTAACTGTCTGTTAGTTAGGCTATATATAAGTTATATATACAACCACCACATAGATTTTAAATACATATTCTCTGTTCCATTTGGAGCTCACAAGTCATTGAGTCCAAAGGTGTTTCGGGACCATTTTCTAATAGCTACACTTTACTTAGCCTCAATAAAACATGAGCAAAGACTTAATTCACAACGTACAAATAGTTTAGGTAAGGTTAAAGTGCACTTTATTGTCCCCATAGGGAAATTTGTCCTCTTTATTTGACCCATCCTTCAATGCAGCTGTGGCATCTCCGCAAGAGCATGCCTATGGACCATATGCTATGGACCCATCTCTGTGAGCGTGTTGCTAGGCTTGATCAGGACTATCTAGCTGGACCTGGACCTGGATTTGACCTATGGTGCATGTTTTTGGGTTGATGGGGAAACTGGAGTGCCACACTGACATGGGGAGGACATGCAAACTCTGCAGAGAAAGGGGGATTGAACCCAGAACCTTCTTGTATTGAAGAGTGAGAGACAGACACCGAGGCACTGTGCCACCTTTAAGAAGAGAAGAAAACATTTTGTCGCCTTATCCTGGATATGACAGTAGTTTATTTGGATCACTGGTTCAGTCTCCTTTAGCCAATATACTACATTAATGTTAGTGTAGTTCTTTTGTTACTGGTAAAACAGAGAGCTCCATTAATATGGGTCAGCAAAGTCCATACAGGAAAAATTATGATTGCCATATATTGTTGTTTTTACTGAAATCAGTCAAAATGTTACCAATTTAAAACAAAATACTATAACTTTTCAATGGGGGAAAAAAAATCCTCTAAATGTTGCATAACTGGAAGATGAAGTGCATGAATAATTACTGAAGGACAAAGTTACACTATATTGGAAAAAATTATAGAATCCCCTCATTAAAAACCATCATCATTGTTTGTAACATTGTCAACATATTTAACCATAATTCTGCTGGCCTCCCTAAAATAGCATTCAGACAGGCTGTAGCTCGGGCTGCCAGTTACTTAAGGGAGTGAGGGATGAAACCTCCTCACGCCCACTGCACTCTCGACATCACTGTTAGTCAAGAGAGACGCTTTACAACGCCGTTTAGCTTACAAATAATGTAAAAACGCCAATGCATCAGCATTAAATGTTCTATATTATGCAAAACTGACTCTTACCTAAACATCCACAAATGTTTGTTTAAGCTGTTGTTATTAGTCTCTCTGCATCTCAAAATGCTCTGTTCCATGTGATGGCACGAGGCAGTAGTTACCCATTTAACAGCTACCGTTTACCTTTGGGTTTGATAAGGAAACAACATTATACCATAGATTAGAAAATGACGTGAAGAAGTAGACTGTCAGTGACGGGTCCTTGTTTGCCAAAGCTAACTACATCATCCCTGGACTGCACAATGGTAAGAGCTTGGGAGGAGGTCCGTGGAGAATATGGAGGCTGTACGCTGATTAGCAAAACAAATCTACTAATAGAAAATTCACCTTCATTATTTGTGCAGTCTTGGGAGATAAGAGGTGAGCTGCTGTTTAGTGACGCGTAGCTGTCACTTTGTGTTTGAGTGAAGTAAATAGGAGGTATAGCTCATGGTGTACTTTGAGATGGTGAGGAAAAATAATTATAGGTGTTAACGCTAATTGTTTCTCATCTGGGAATGTGTAGTAAGACCTTTAGGAGCCATACACCAAAGCACATACAGGCGAAGTTGTGTTACTTGCTGGACTTAGTGTTACATTTTTGCAGAACTGCTGTTAGGATGGTGCTATAGTGTTGTCTACTTGCAGTATTACCAGAAGTTGAGTGATTTATTTATTTATTTATTTATTTTAATTTTATTTCATTCATTATAAAAGAAAAGGCTTTTTTTTGTTTTACATGACAGTACAATATCAGAATGAAAAGGAGCAGAGAGAAGAATACATCTTATATTTTCTGCCCCTTTTTACAAAAAATATATTTACTTTTCACAACTGATTTCTGGTTTAGCATCTTAATTTAACTAAAATTAGTCATAAATGTTTTCATCTAATGTTTAACTTTGCCACAGACCACTATCTCTTTTTTACAGTTTCATAATTATTTAATACACTTGATTTAACAAGTTTTTTCAATATATTAAGCGATTTTGATTCTTATATCTTATCATTTAGGTTGTTCCATAAATTTACACCTTTTACTGCATTGTAACTGATATTTATGCTTCTTCTCCATTAATGTTGTTTTCAAACTTGATTCTGATATCACAATGATGACTTCTTGTTGGGTCTTTGTCTGCGCAGCCCCTTTTTTCTCATATAATTAGCAATGCCATTTTTGGTTGGATTACATGTCGTGTCATATCATTTGCTAACAAAACAAATAACCCTCCTCTCTAAAACAGTTATTAACAGTTCTAAGTATTTTGGATGCACTGATTTGATAATTGAAAATCTAAAAATTATAAATCCAGCAATAATTTAAAAACAGATACAAAATAATAATTGATTTCTGAAAAGGTCTGTTTAAAAGTGGACTGACTTCATTTTCTGGTGGTCCGTCACCTACTTGTGTCAGTTAGATGTTATTGCATTGGGTTTATTTATCTCCGTGGAGACAAGCAAATAAAACCACGAAGTTGCTGGTCAAATCAATGATGCCGCACTCAGGGTTAGAATCATAGACTGTATTTATAAATGAACATGGGTAATCTAATAAATTGATAAATTCCTATTCCTAATATAGAACTCTGCTCCAAATTTGCTCCTATAATGACGAGCCTTGTGAGGTTCATTTAACATTTAGCTGAAATCTGTGGGTCACACTCCCTTACACCACTTCTTTCTTCTTACAGTTAAACACCTGATTATATACAAGATGTACAAGTTTAATGCCATACTGTGGAACATTCAAAGCAAAAAAAAAAACACCAAAAAACATACATAATGCCCCTTTAAACTATTTTACTGTTGTCTGTAAAATCCCTCAGTCGTCCAGGTAGAATCCATGGCAAAAAGAGAAATTAAATTTGTCAACTGGTCAAAAGTTTATTTTGGTTGAATACCAAGCTGCTTGTTCAGTTCTGACCAGCTGAAAAAGAAGCTTGAATGAGCTGCAAAACATATTCAACCAAAATAAACTATTGTTCAGTTGACAAATTGAATTGGTGGGTGGAATGGTTCAAATTGAGAAACTGTTCAAACTGAGAGTGGGAGAGTGTTTTCCCATTGAACTATTGCATAATCTAAATAAAACATTGCACTACAATAAAAAATAGTTTAAAAATGAACTATTATTATGATACCGAATATGTTTTTTGTGTGCGAAAAGCTCTCCCTCATGCTGTCCTACTCTTCTGTGCTCATTCTTGTGTTGGTTAAGTATTAATCAGTGCAAAATACATAAAAACTACAAAATTATTTTGTAGATCTGATTCTAACCATTCACGATAAAGGTGCACTGCATAACATTTCTAGTGGAAGTTCCACCACCTGTTTGTCTCCATAGAAATGATATTTCATGTCTAGAATGTTCCACAGTATAAATTAAACCTATCTATCAAGAGAGAGACAAGCAGAGTACAGCACTAGGCTACATTACAATTCAGATCTGTGGAGAGTCACCCCTATTCACAGAAGGAATGATTATAATTTTGAGCAATAGAAATGTACTGTATGTAATCAATAAATGCTAGATGGATATATTTACTGTCATACCATGGAAAATTCAGGCAATAACATTTCCATAGAGACAAGTACAAGGTAGCGGATCCTCTACCAGAAAAGTTGCACAGTGCATCTTTAGTGAGCTGTTCAAAAGAGCCGATTCTGTCACAAATGTCACATCACTAGCCCTCATACTCAAAAGCAGGTCGTGATGTGTGCTTGCCTTTTTGCCTGCAGTCCGTCTAAAGCCTTGCCTTATATTCTCTACAAACAAACCCATCTTCTGTTAATTAACACATTTCTTTCACACCTTCTTTTCTTCTTCTTCTTCTCAAACATGGCACTTTACATCAGCTCCACGACGCTTTGTCCCACTGACGCAGACAGCAGCAGCAGCAGCAGCAAGAGAAGAAGAACAAGACAAAAACATGTATTTTAATGAGCTGCCTTTTCTGGGAGCTTCAACACGCCACCCACATTATGTCCACAGTCAATGGTCTATATTCCAAGAAACCATGGATGGAGTGATGCAGTGGAAGCTTAAAGGGCCCATATTGTGCTATTTTCTGATATTTGTTCTAATGTTGTTCTCCTCATCAAAAACATGCACAAATCTTGCATATTTAGGCTGCGTTCTTCTCTCAAACAGAAAACACTTTCCACCTTGTGATGGATGTCATGTGGTAATACCGGAAGTGCTCCACTGCGTTTTTAAACTCCATACACCTTCATTAGAATGCCCTTCTGAACAAGAGCTAAACGGAACTGGAAAACTATTGCACCATGACATCACAAGGTGGAACAGAGCATTTTGAGCTTTGGAGATGTAGACCGACTAATAATAAAGATTTAATCAAACATGAGCGAATGGAACAAAACATAACTCCGGGTATGTTTTTGATGAAGTTACGTGGCTTAAGGCTCGCAAGAGTCAGTTTAATGAGACTTTTTTGTTGTTGTTGTTGCTGAAGCTACCGGTTTGTGGGTTCAACTCCTTGTTATATGGTGCCATTTTGAGGACGGCTGACCTGGGAAAAGATATAATGTTTTATTTTGAGTTATTAATTGACAGTGGTGATAACATTTTATCATTCTGAAACCCATGGATAGTTTAAATAAAAGTAACTTGGATACTCAAGTGTGTATGTTGAGTTGTACAATTGTAGGTTTAGTAACAAAAATGTGCCCTTGTGTCAAAATAGAGCTGTGTGACCCACTTTTATACAAACTGTCTCTAACAAATAACTAATAACCCAACCTGAGTCAGCGCTGGGCTTTGTCAAGTGTCCTAGTTTTGGGGTTTAGAAATCTGGTCTCACTAAATCAAAATATTAATGCCATTAAAAATAGTTTGCTAAAACTAAAAAAAAACATGTTTTTGAGTGCCAAATAATCACAATTTCTTTCTTAATTTCTGCTACATTAATTGCTATTCTGGCCTATTTTCCATAAAACATCTGACTAAAATGACTGTCAGTTCAAACAGAATCTGTTTCTGAACCTTTTGGCGAGCAGACAAATGGCTGGACTCTTTGTGAAGCTGAGGCTGTGTAGTTTTGGCCTCTGTTTGATCTACTTTCATTGTAAGTGGGACAAGCTCTACACAGAGGAAAGTCAGATGATTTCAAATTGCGCCTGAATTATCTGAGGTAAATATATGAATAGGTATAGGTAGTGTCTCTGGGGATGGTCTGAAAGACATGAGATTGAGCATTTGTTGGGTCTTGACAATTCCTATGTCAAAGCCGAAGCAGATCTCACTAGATCTGAGATTTAGGGACTTGCAATTATAGGCAAAAATGCCCAGCCAGAATTCATATAAAAGTCCAGTTTGATCTTTTAATTAATTAATTAATTAATTTTATTTGAGGATTTAGACTAAAGCTGGTCCAGATTCTTCTCAGAATGGTTGGCTGAAAGTGGGTTACAGATTTCTATTAATGTGTTGCATGTCCTTGAGATTCAGAATTCCCTTTTATCAGAAGCTGGACAAAGAGAAATGAATTAAGAAAAAATACAAGGGCCCTCATCAAAGCTTAAAATCAGTTTTAAGGGGTTTTAAATTCTAATTATTCATCCTAACAAATTGTTTTATTCATGTTATCCTACATTGTGCACATATGGTAAAAAAGAAGAAACAAACATAGAAAAAAGTACTTTAATTTAAATTAGGCGAATTAGTACGGCGGAGCATTGGGGCCATTCATGAAGAAAAAAATATTTTTTTGATATGACGAGGTTAAAGTCAACATGTCGACTTTAAACTCGACATGTCGACATTAAACTCGAAAATGTCGAGAATAAAGTTGAAATCAAGTTGAGTTTAATCTCGACAGTGATTTCAACTTTATTCTCGACATTTTCGAGTTGACATTTTCGATGCTGAATTTAATCTCGTCATAACAAAAATATTTTTTCCTTCATGAATGGCCCCAATGCGCCGTCGTAAATTAGTTAACTGAACCTTTTAGTTGCGTAAAGTGTCAATCAAACACACTCCCAAAAGTACATCTCTTCTCTGATTGGCTTAAAAGTTAGAATTCGCTCCCTTATTAACACGTGTCCGGATTTAGAACTATTATGATTATCAAAACAAGTTAACGTCGTGTGGCAAAGTTGGTTGTTTATTTATCAGACGACCCGTTAGGGTATTGAAAATATTCAGTCATCTTCAGTAACAACATCCCTCTGCGTAAAGGTCAGTTATTATCCTTCCCAGTGCGCAGCGTTCCATAACGTGGTTTCGCCGAGCATCGCTGGCTTTACGATCCATGCAAACCCCAGCGCGCTGAAGAGGAGGGCGAAGGAAGGAATTCTCCAAGGTGCTGAAAAGTGTCCCCTGGCTCATCCGGGGAAGAGGAGGCGCACGCACGGCCGTTGGAAGCCCATTGGTACGACGTCACGCGCACAAACTACCCGAGCGAAGAAGGTAAATGAATTACACATGAGCAGAAGAGGAGGAGGAGGAGAGAGAGGAAGAAAGCTGAGGATGCAGCTTTGGACCACAACACTCCATCTCCGGACTGACAACAGCAGGAAGTAACGTTCATCACAGAGAAGCCGAAGACATGCACGCGTTAAAGCTTTGATTCCAGCTCCCAGTCCCTGCCACTATCGTCCTCCTCCTCCCCCTCCTCCCATCAGCAGCAGCGGAGAGGAGCATCCCGGACACTGTATTCAGAGGAAGACAAAGTGAGACGAGGCAGGCACGATGCACGGATCTCCCCGACATGGGACAGCCCTGGGATTTATAGTACTGAACGCGCTGCTGCTCGTCGCCACGCAGCTCGCGCAAGGAGTCCCGAGCGAGCACCTCCTGGTCCAGCTGCACGAGGACGTCCAGGACCAAGCGCACCAACTTGCAACACAATATGGGTTCCAGAGTGCACGGAAGGTAAGGGACAACCGGCCGCTCCTGGCTGCCTGGACGAGCGCCAAGAACATTTTGTATCCATCTTCAGTTAAAAAGCAACATCCACTCGCTCCATCCCAAACCAAGTACTCAGTTTGGCAATATTTCTATTAATTGTATTCATTAAATCGCCTGCAAATAATGTTAAAGTATTTATAAATATAAGTCTAATACAATGCTGAGAACGGAACTATTGCGCGTTTAGACTTTCAGAAATTTCACTTTTTTACACTTTTTTTTTTTTTTTTTTACCTGAAGGCCTGCTCCATCTCATGACGTCATTCTTACCAAACAGGCATCGATTAGGAGGTCCTCCCAATCGTTGTGGTTCTGTATCCGTGCCAACAGGACAATCCTGCCGCCAAAACACTCATTTAATTATTACTGAAGGAGAAAAATAGAAAGACTTTTTTCTAACTTATTTTTTGCTTCATGGGGCATCAGGTGATTTAAAAACTGAAACAAATATGTCAAAACTGAGGTCAGTAAGATAAATTAGAGATTTGTGTTTAATGGCCCAGAATAGTACAATTTATAAAGTTTAAGTACTGTACATTTTGCAAATGAAGAAGGACTTACAAGTAGTTAAAATCATTGATAGAGACTAGATTTTTATTTGTAAGCCAGAATACAAAATAAAACATTTGGGATTTTCCTTAATTGTCAATATTGTCACGTTTAATACATTAATTAAATAAGAGCAAGCAACCCGACTGCATTAAAACAAAAGATAAAACTGAGTGGTATCAAAATATAAGGCTACACTATAATCCCTTTATAATATTAATCTACTTATAACATTTTATTGACCTAAAATATTAAAATATAGCTCCAAAAACAGTCAAGGCACATCTGAACACACCAAAGAATAAAGTAACAAATCGCTTATGTGTTGCAGACGTGCCCCTAGCCTTGCGTGTGTGTGTCTCTATGCACCTTGCACATGTCAAAATAAATGTGTGGGTGAAATTGGCTTGAGCCCCGTCCAGCCAGGCGTGACGGTGAGCAGAGGGCCCGCCGTTCTGAATGACGATTCCCCTTCACCTCCACCATCACCGAATCCTGTTCCCATCTGTAACTCATCATGCACGTTCTACCAGCGTCCCTGATCGCGAGCTCCTTCTCTTGTAGGCACTAGATCATCCCCCATCATAGTTCTGCCTCCCTGCCTCCCTCCCAGGTTATGTAATCTGCAGCTATATTCGTCTTAATGGGATGTGCACTATTAAACATTGGCTATCTCATAAGGTTGCCTAATTAACAAGACAACAAAGGCTTACATACAAAGTGGCTCATTATTATTGTCATGTCTTTCATTTCTTTTGCATGTTTAATCTGCGTTTTGAATGAGAACAGAGCTACTCAAAGATAAGGTTTTTCCCATTTTAAGAATTTAATTTGGGAATCCAATCTCACGGCGACATCTGAAGACATTTATTTCCAAGATTGACCTGTAGCCTGGCCAAGGCGTAAGAGAGGTCTTTAATCCTCTCACATCGCTAGAGGGGAGACTCCGGATGTTGCGTCTCATTTGCCTGCTAGTATGATTTATCGTGCTTCAATTTGAATGCTTAAAATAGCTCCTTCAACCAAAGCAATGAAATCAATGGTTTCTAGCATCTGAACAATTTTAATTTTGTTTTTGGAAAGACTAAGAATAAAAATAAGGAAAAAGAAAACATGGTACGCTTTCCCATATTGCCTGGCTCTATGTAAATGTCTTGGTAGCGGTCGCTTTTTAAAGGTGCATTGTGTAACTTTTCTAGTTGCTAATTGCTAATTTTCTGGTAAACTAAAATTGTTATGGCTATTTTTAGTTTTTTTTTGTAATTCACTTGCTTATTTATTATTTTTTATGTTTTATTTTATTCAACTTGTTAACTTATATTGTGCCTACTCCAGTGGTGGAATGTAATGAAGAAAAAGTAGTAAAGTACTATACTTAAGCAACAGTTTTAGGTATCTGTACTTCACTTGAGTAAATTTTAAGGTGGACAAGTTTTACTTTTACTTCACTACATTTGAGAACAGGTATCTGTACTTTCTACTCCACTACATTTTTGAACAGGACTGAAAAGTATTTTTTACTATAGTTTGAGACCTGCTGAAAAGTCTGAGGGTTTATTTTGAACATGTTGAACATGTATACAACAAATATACATCTAAAACAGCTAGGAAAAAAAAAATCAGCATAAATCTTTATCAAAATCGCAAAATCAGTGCAAAAATACTTATACCCTTGAAGTACAGGTACTTTAATACATTTACTTAAGTAGATTTTTTCATGTGATACCCACCTGTCCTGCGTCTCTCACCTGAGGTATGAGTTTCCACTGCTGACCACTCACATTATAGTCCCACAGGTGTTCACTGTCCCAGACAGGTCCGTGGATTATGGAATACGTTTATTGTCACATAAATGTTTCTGACTTTACCCCTTTCTGCACGGGAATGGATTAAACCATTAACACACGGGGAGGGTGAATCGACCTGGGCTTGTTGAAATGCAGTATCCTGCAGACAGGGTACGAAAACACACTTTAGGACAGTGCTGTAAACGGCTTCCTGTGAATGAGGAATTTTTGTACAGATGAAGAGCAAACCAAATTGTAGAGCAGTGCTGAGCCCATACAGGGAGCAGACACAGGGCTATGCTCTGCTGCGAGCGGGCACCCAGATGGCACACAAACATCCCGGACAGTACGTGAACGTGTGAATGTTATGCATTTATCAGATTTTTCAAAATAGAAGAAGGCCTTTTATGCCTGGAATATGTTACATGTAATGTTTTTCAATGGACTAGTTTGATATTTATTTTTACGATTCTAGCAATTCACTGAACACACCACACCACACGCTCAGGTTCCACTCCACCTGATATTAAGGTTCCCCACATCTGCGCTAGTGCTAAAACCAGAGGCAAGGTACAGCCCTTTGTGTTGGTAAAATGTGTTAACAAATAACATTGGAAGCAATGAAATCAGTGGTTTCTAGCACATGAACAATGACTAACAAATAACCTTGTAACATCTGTCTGGCTTTCTGATCTTTTGGGTGTCTATGTGTCACCGTGGTTACATTTGACATTTTTGACGGAGTGCTCTTGATGCTGCCACTTTTGTGTGTCCCGTAGCTTCCGTTTGGAGAGGGGCTTTTCCACTTCTATCCTCAGGACACTTCAAAGAGCCGGAGCAAACGCAGCGCTCGGAGCCGACAGAGACTGCAGAAAGACCCCAGGGTGAGCCACTCACACAAACACTGGGGTACTACAGGGGACATGTGGTTTATTACTCTCCCAGATGGGGGCAAGTGCCAGATTTCACTATTGATCACATTGTACTTTACCATAAAATAGGCAAATGGTTCATTTACAAATGCTGAACCTGGTATTTTCAATTACTGACTAAACCCAAGAACTTGCTGTATTACAACATCATTTTACATTTTAACAATATTATTTTTAGCTGCCCCCCATCTGTATTAATTAATATGGTCCTGGAGAATACTGTAAAGTCACCTGAAACCCACCAGTAGGGGTGTAATAAAAATCGATTCAGTGATATATTACAATACTTCATTGCGTGATTCTTGCATCGATTCAAAACACATCTAAATTGATTTTTCAAAGTCAAGTAAGTAATTGTATTTCATCCACAATATATTGTCTTTGGTTTTAGTATAGAAATATATTGTGATATATTGAATCGTAACAGGCATATTGTGATGGGTATTGTATCTCGAAATGAATGGCTATGCACACCCCTAGTGGTTTATAATGTTGTTTAAAGGTGTACTATGTAACTTTTTTGGTTCAAGAACAGCACATGGTTATGTCCTAGGATTGCTTTCGTTGGAATGTACCACAGTATGGCATTACACTTGCTTATTATTTAATTATAGGTGCGTTTACTATAAAACAATACCATGAAAAACTATATATTGTACTGTAAGCAGGCCAACATCTCCACAAATCAGACCTGCAAATTGGCTTTGTTATTTGTCTCCATGGAAGGTTTGACAGACTAATAATAAAGGGTTACTCAAATATGCGTGAATGAAACAAAATACAACTCCAGGTATGTTTTTAATGAGGAAACATTCTAACATGGCTTAAAGCTCACAGGAGTCAGTTTTGTGTAATCTAGAACCTATAATGGCAAGAGAGCAAATGAGAGAGCAAATGTTAGACTTAAAAAGACACCTTTTTCTCAGGGGTGGACAATATTGACTATATATATAATATCTCAAACTTTTTTTTTCATTATCTCAGTGACAAGATTCAGACAATATTTTAATGGTTGTATATTACACACAATGGACTCTTCAGAGCTTTAAACCATGTTGGGATGTAGTAACCTCATCAAAAACATACCTGGAGTTGGTTTGTTTCATTCACACATGTTTGAGTAACCCTTTATTACCAGTCTGTCTACATCTCCAAAGCTCAAAATTCTTTGCTCCACCTTGTGATGTCATGAAGCGGTAGTTTGTAAGTTAACAACTACCTTTAGTTCAGTAGAGATGGGAAATTCCAGGGGTGAAAACACCAAATAATTCTAATGAAAGTGTAAGGAATTTAAAAAACACATTGGATCACTTCTTGCAATACCACATGACATCACAGGTGGAACAAAGTGTTTTCTGTTGGAGAAAACACTTTGAGAACACAGCCTATATGCAAGATTTATCTATTAAACATGTGTGAATGACATAAAACATAACTCCAGGTATGTTTGTAAAGCGGAAACAACATTACAACATTGATAAAAAATGATTAAAAAACAAAAACAAAAACGTAATATGGGCCCTTTAACAATTCATCAAGAATGTGCTAAAATGTTCTTGTAATTGTAGAACTGGGTAATGAATCGAAAGCTCAAGAGATCGTGAGTCAGTCAGGTCTAATTGTCAGTAAATGCATGTGGTTTGAAGCTGATTTCAGAGCAAGAAATTTTATTATGTTAATGTTATTTTACTATAATTAAATAGCACAGATTAAAAGTCTGTATTGTTTATGTTCATAAAATCAACACTAAAAGCCTTTTTTCCCATCTCACATGTGCAAATGTCTTGGTTGTGGTTCAAGTTAGATGTCTATGTGCCATGAGTACCCCGTCCCAAGACAAATTTCTCCCAAGGGAGACAATAAAGGCTAATCTAATCTAAGTATAGCACAGACCAACCCTAAAATTACCTATGAAAGTGCAGAAATATTACTTTATACCTTTGCTCTTAGAGATTACACTAGAAGGTCAAGGTGCACTATGTAACTTCTAAGGTGGACAGTCTGCTACATGCTTGTCTTTACCTGGATCCAAAGTAGGACATTCATATTTTAACATATTAACATATCTTCCTTGTATTTGTTCAATTACAGGTGTTTTGTAGCTGGAAAATACATTAAAAACATGAATTCTTAACATTTGCAGGCGTATTTGTCCATAGATCTAACCAGTAACCTGTCTCCATTGTGATTACTAAATTTATTTCCATTATTACGGTGGAATAATCAAGGCAAAGCAGTATCTCCATGGAGACAAGCAAGTGGCGGACCTTGAACCAGAAAAGTAACACAGTGCACCTTTAACTATAATACATTTTTCAATCTCTTACCTGTAAATGGGGGTTAATTGAATACAAATAATACCAAGGGAAACGTAACATTGTGAAGGCAAGGTCATAAAATGCATTAGACAGTACTGTAACCCAGTGAGACACAAACAGCTCAGAATGACCTTGGAGCGAACATAGATTCATTATGTTCCTTACTGAGTACAAGCGCTTAGAGTATTGTAGAGGCTAAAAAAGAAGATATGGATTTCTAACACCATAGACGTTTTATGCAAAGAACATAACATGCATCGGCAGAGAAGTTCAGTGGGTTGTTTGAGGTAATATGAGCTGAAATCAAAGTACACGGTGTGGATAAAAAGGACTCTAATGAAATACAAAGGTAGACAATGGTACAGATTTTGAAACACTTGCTAAATGTTAAATCAGCTTTCGACTTTATTCTAACATGTTTGTGTGGCCATACCGGCTTGTCAAAGCCTGATCCCGTCAGATCTCAGAAGCTCAGCAGGACCGGGCCTGGTTAGTACTTGGATGGGAGACACTGGGAATTCCAGGTGCCACAGTGGGGCACCAGTGGCAAAAACTGTCGTAGTGTCCTTAGGCAAGGCACATCACCCACATTGCCTAGTATGAAAGTGGTGTGTGCGTGAGTGTTGGTGGTGGTCGGAGGGGCCGATGGCGCAGATTGGCAGCCTCGCTTCTGTCAGTCTGCCCCAGGGCAGCTGTGGCTACAATAGTAGTTTACCACCACCGGGTCTGGAGTGAATGAATAATGCTCTGTAAAGCGTCTTTGAGTGTCCTGAAAAGCGCTATATAAAACTGATGCATTATTATTATTATTATTATTATTATTATTATTATTATTATTATTTATTATTGTTACTATACAGCTGTATGTTACATGGTTTGATTTGCAGTTTGTTATTATAAAGTTCTTAAACATGAGAGTTTTAAACATGCAGATAAGTATTATTATCCATATTACGCTATTTTCTGATCTACTGGTATGTTATAATGTTGTTTCCTCATCACAAACATTACTGGAGTTGTGCTTTGTTTCATTCACACATGTTTAACCCACAAATCCTGCATATTAAGGTGGAGTTCATGTGGTGAAAAGTAGCTGTTCACTTGAAAACTACCACTTGAATTAACTACATGACATCGCAAGGTGGAACCGAACATTTTGGGCTAATAAATACTATTTCTCTTTGTATTCTCTATAATATCTATACCATGGCATCATCATGATAGTTTTCCAAATGGTCTGGTGCACAAACTTTACACAACATACTGTATATAAGAGTGCATTTACAGGTTTTAGGCAATTTCATGGAAGAATAGTAAAAACACTCTTCATTTAGACAGTAGAATGTCATTTTTAACCTTCAATATTAGTACTTCTTCTATATTACCATGTGGCCTTATATCTGTGTAATTCCTCAGTTGTTTAATTATGTTCCATAGTTGTCTACGTGCTCTTACACTTGTTCTGATACAGTTCACGATCATTTTAAAGCTGTTCAGTAGGGGTTTACCTACTTTAGTACAATGTAGTTCTGATGTAGACTTGCTATGGTCCTGTTTAGTCTTGGTCTAGTCCAACTATGGCTCCACTCAGTTTTGATACTGTCTTAACGTTAAATGCATATCTACCCCATTCATACATTATTGATTGATACTGGATACACGTTCTTATGACTGTGGCTTACTCTACAGATGCAGTTTGTATATGCAGTTACTTTCCTCTCCTCGCTCTCTCTCTCTATCCATCTCTCCTTCTCTCTTCTCCTTTCCACCTCTCTCTCTCCCTGTTCCTTTCTTTTTCTCCCTCTCGTCTTTTGTCATTCTCTTTCCCCCTCTCTCTTGCCCTGTTCCTTTCTCTTTCTCCCTCTCTCTTCTTTTGTCATTCTCTTTCCCCCTCTCTCTTGCCCTGTTCGTTTCTCTCTCTCCCTCTCTCTTCTTTTGTTATTCTCTTTCCCCCTCTCTCTTGCCCTGTTTGTTTTTCTCTCTCCCTCTCTCTTCTCTTGTCATTCTCTTTCCTCCTCTTTTTCTCGCTGTTCCTTTCTTTCTCTCTCCCTCTCTCTTCTTTTGTCATTCTCTTTACTCCTCTCTCTCCCTGTTTCTGTCTCTCGCCTGCTCTCTTCTTTTGTCATTCTCTTTCCCCCTCTCTCTCTCCCTGTTCCTTTCTCTCTCTCTCTCTTCTTTTGTCACTCTCCTTCCAACCTCTCTCTCTCCCTGTTCATTTCTCTCTCCCGCTCTCATCTTTTGTTATTCTCTTTCCCTCCTCTCTCTCCCTGTTCCTTTCTCTCTCTTGCCCTCTCTTCTTTTGTCATTCTCCTTCCAGTCTCTCTCTCTGTTTCTTTCTCTCTCTCTTCTTTTGTCATTCTCTTTCCAACCTCTCTCTCTCTCTGTTCCTTTCTCTCTTCCTCTCTCTTCTTTTGTAATTCTCTTCCCTCCTCTCTCTGTTCCTTTCTCTCTCTCTCTCTCGCACTCTCTCACTTCTTTTGTCATTCTCTTTCCCCCTCTCTCTTTTCCTGTTTCTTTCTCTCTCTCTCTCTTTTGTCATTCTCTTCCCCCCCTTTCCCTGTTCCTTTCTCTCTCTTGCCCTCTCTCTGCTTTTGTCATTCTCCTTTCAATCTCTCTCTCCGTTTCTTTCTCTCTCTCCTCTTTTGTAATTCTCTTTCCAACCTCTCTCTCCCTGTTTCTTGTTCTCCCTGTTCTCTCTTCCTCTCTCTTCTTTTGTAATTCTCTTCCCCCTCTCTCTTTTCCTGTTTCTCTCTCTCTCTCTTGATGTCATTCTCTTTTCCCCTCTCTCTTTTCCTGTTTCTCTCTCTCTTTTTGTCATTCTTTCCCCCCTCTCTCTCTCCCTGTTCATTTCTTTCTCCTGCTCTCTTCTTTTGTTATTCTCTTCCTCTCTGTCTCTCTCCCTCTCGATCTCTTTCTCCTTTTGTTGTTCTTTTTACCCCCCCTCTCTCCCCTTATGTCATTCTCTATCCCTCTCTCTTTCTCCCCCTCTTGCTCGCTCTCCTTCTCCCTCTGTTCTCCCCCTCTCTCTTCCTATCTCTCTCTGTTTCATTACCAGGAAACAGTTGCATGTTTCTGTCAGGAGCGTAGCGTCCACCTCGGTCAGACAGACAGACTGACTGCTGGAGCGAAGGTTTGGTCTAACACGCAATCAGCTAACCCCTATAATTGTGCTTGCGAGAGGTGATAATGAAAATAAATGCTGTCCACTCCAGCAAGCTAATATGGCTAATGGCAGGGAGGTATACACACACACACACATATACACACATATACACACACACAGGTAGCCCGGTCCATGTTCGGGTAGCGGGGACTTTCTAATCAGCCTCTTTACATGCGCTACACTGCAACTATTGATCCGTCCATCCTCCGCAAATAGACAAGGTCGGTTTCCGTGATTTAACGAAGCTTCTTTGTCAATCTGAAGTATCACGAGTCTCCAGTCTCTCCTTTTGGGCCGCTTTGTCTTGATGAGTTTGTCTCTAATAGAATAGTTATTTTTGGAAGCTACACCACACTTCTTCTGTCCTCATTACCTACTTGTTAATATGCCTGGAGTAAACGGCTCGCAGTATTGGCGAGGGTTTGGGCATTTCAGGGGTTTGAACTAGGGCTAAATTCGAATTGGCCTAATTAGCAAATCACTAACACTGCAATTTTAGAAGTATCGAAGTTTACTCCACAAGCAACTAAATCTCTTATCGGTCTTATTCTGCATGAAAAACCTGTCTGTAGTTTAGATCTGTACATGTTCTGAAATGTGATTCTTGTATTAGTTTGTCAGTTTATATGTCCGTCTTTTTGTCAATTCTTCTGGGCATGTTTAAAATGTAATCTTTGAACAGATTTCTATGTTTTTAAGTTTCGCAATTACTACAATCAAATAGAAATTGCGGTTTGAATGATTCCATTTATCAAATCACATGTTCTTATGCTGCACAGTACTTAAACATAGTTATAGCCATCACCCACTTTACTGTACTGAACGACACTTTTACTCTTGTGTTAGATTATTATTATTAGAAGTTATTTATGATGATATGTACTGCATATTTCTGTTCTTTTGTTCTTGAATTATTTGTTGCACCATAGGAATTTCCCCATTGTGGGACTTAAATGAATGTATACAGTAGTTCATACTGATGCCCTTGGATGTGTTCTAACTGTGCACTATGAACTACAGTACTATACTAGTGTACACCAATATTGACATTTTTAAAACTTAAAATTTTATGGATGTCAGATGTTGGTTCCAAGATATACCAGATATAAATTGGTGTAAGCCGATTCACTGTGTTACTATGTTGGCCCAAAACACCATGTAATATTTTTCAAAGTTGTTCTGTAGTTGTTTTAACTGATAAGTAACAGGGCTGAATTTAAACCGTACAGCGGGAGCACCTTAAGATGGATTCTTGTGCGCACGGTTAATTGCCAGGTACTGAAGAACTCAGAACAGAAAAAGCTGCATTGGTGTATCCCTACTGTGAACTAAATCCTTATTTGAAAATTGCAAATCTAATCCTAGTACTCACTTTTAAAAATATCAGTACCCTTTTGTTTTTAGTAATATTGTAAAACCTTAAAACACCATATCCTCCCCTGTATCTCCAGTCTCTTTATGTACGATCTCGTCTTGATGAGTTTGCCTTAATAGAATAGTTATTTTAGGAAACAGCACAGCACCACTTGAGTCCTCATTACCTTGTTGGTTAATATGCCTGGAATAAACAACTTGCACCATTGATGAAATTGGATACTCTGCTTATCCTCCAATGAGCTTTTATTCTAATACCGCTATTGTGGAAAAACCTCTCCTCTTTTCTTGGCTGTCTCTTATCGACGTTTAGATCTTGCTACGTTGTCTTAGCTCTGAGTTACCCATTGAAGGTCCAAAGCGCTGGCATTGATTGATTGTGTAAGGGCAAGCTTTCATCTCTCCCACAATGCATTGCTTCGTCCACTCAAGCAGACATCCTTAGCCCCACAAAAGATGAATTAACAAGTGCTTTTAATGGGAATTGCGAGCTGTAACGGCCACAAATAGCCACCGTTGAATCATCGGTTGACCCTGAGTGGTGCGTCAGTTGAGAGGGAATATAGGACATGTTGGAGACTGGAAGAGGAAAAGGAGGAAGAAGAGGAGTAGGAAGTCTGATAATCTTGATCAGACCACATGGTAACATTAAGAAATTAAGTCTTTTGTCCGTTGTCTTTTATTATAATGGTAATTTCATAATCAGAGTTGACAGAAAAGTGCAGAATTTTCACCTTAGACCTTAGTTTGGGGCTTTTAAATAGCAAGGTCCTCGGTCAATCAGTCATATTATGTTTGGAGCAGAGTTCAGTCTTTGGAGGTAGAAAGTGGATAAGTACTTTTTTTGTTTTGTATAATGTCGGTTAAGTTCCTATATTATGCAAAATTGACTCTTGTGAGCTTTAAGTCATGTTAGAATCTTGTTACCTCCTCAAGAACATACCTCACCCTTGTTTATGTAATCCTTTATTATTAATCTGTCTACTTCTCCACAGCTCACAATGCTCTTTTCCACCTTATGATGTCATGTAGTGATAGTTGTCAAATCAGCAGCTACTTTTTACCTTTAATTCAGTAGAGGTGTGCAATTCCAGATCTGAAAACATCCAAATGATTCTAGTGAAGGTGTATGGAGTTTTAAAACACAGTGGAGCACTTCCTGTATTACCAGATGACATCATGAGGCGGAGTGTTTTCCGTTGGATCGAAGAACACAGCTTAAACTTGCAGGATTTGGGTGTTAAACATGCGTGAATCTATAAAACCAAACACAACTCCAGGTATATAGAAAATCGCGCACCTTTAATGAAACTTAGAGAGAACGCTATATGTATTTATTTATGATGATTTTTATTTGTCCCTATATTCACCGTCTTTACACGCTGTACATGCAAAGTGTGAGTTTTATGATGTGGCTGTGTGTGGATGTGGATGTCTCTAGAAGGATTTACTGCGCCCTCCTCGTCCCCCTGGGTTTGTGTATTTGCTGATTGCTTTGAGCACGTCATAAAAGACTGGACTGGATAAATGGGCCTGGCCAGTGCTAAAAGGCCATCTTAAGTGCAGCTGGCCTCTTTTATCAGCCCCTGCAAACACGCACGACAATGACTACATGACCCCTTCTCACTCGAGTGAATTTGCCAAGGGTAAGCAGGAAAGTACATTGAAGGCACACTGTGTAACTTTTTGGTTGTGTGGCCCGTCAGCTGCTTGTTTCTATGGACATGTCATTGCTCTTCCCGAAATGTTCCACAGTATGATGTTAAACAGCTTTACCTTATATTCACTCAATTACCGGTGGTTTTATAGCTGAAAAATATAGAGAAAAAACACAGATCTGACCTCTAACTTGCAGCATTTAATGGAGCCTCCACCAGAAAAGTTACAAAATGCGCCTTTAAGGACTGCTAGGAAAGATTGCCCCAAATGTGTGAAAAGGCAGAGTGAATAGAAGCAGGTTTGCAAAGATTGGGTGCACATTTATTTTGGGTTTACCCAGGGATAAGCTTGTAAAAGTAGCTAAAATGTTAAAAATGTGGTTTTGAAGCATGTTTGAGAGGTTAGACAGTCATTTCAAAAGCTGTTACTAAAATTGCTGCTCATTTGATTTGATGTGCATTATTTAGTCATTTGTCGCTTTTTTACCAAGCGTGAAATAATGTTTTAAAACTCACCAACTTCAGCTTCTAGTCATTTAATCAGTGGTGTCTCACATCTTTACTATTTGACCAATTATAAGGATTATATTTTATGGGACTAAAAGGGGAAAATACTGTATATTAAGCAAGCTGCAGGTTTGATAATGATGAGTTTAATCTGCCTTTACTTGTACATTTACTGACACTACTAGTATTTTTATTACCATTTTCATTCTGTATTTCCTAGGATTTTGTACTGCTAATTATGTAATTGTTTTATTATTATAAATAGACGGTTTCCATGTAGTTCTGTATAACTTTGCTTGAACTCTGTGAACATCGATCAGATAAATGGTCAAATCATAGAGATACTTACCGTAATAATTTAAAAAGTTACTATCGGCAGGGCATGTCTTTATTCAACTAAAAATTCCTTTACTCGACTACAGCTCTTAACGTTTTTGGTTTGTATATACTGGCAAAATTGTAGTTGCAGTATTCAAGGGCTTCTGTTTGACTATTCCAAAAATCTAGTATTTTGCTTTGAATTGTTTATCACTGTATGGCAACGGTGCTAATTTTTTCTCACTAAGAAACCTCTGCACAGCTTGTAGCAGGGAGTTGCAGAAAATGAAGGGCTCTGGGTACAAACCATCTTGGTGGTCTGCATGTTCTCTATGATGAATTTACATTGCGCCTAAGTGCATATGGTAGCCCCAAAGCCAAGAGAATAGAAGCAGCATCTGTTACTACTCTAACAGATGCTTCTACTACCAATTTTATCTGCTGCTGTCAGACTTCTCCACAGTCTGTCAACTTAGAGTTATAGGAATTTGCAGAGTTGAATATGAAAGTGAAACCTTTTTGGATTCAAACTGCACAACTAAGCCCATCACGATGATTACTATATTGACCTGTCGCTCAATATATGAAAGCTGGAACTATATATTTTGGGGCTTTGTATTGATTGTGCAATAGTGAGGGGAGTTTTGCCATTTTTATGTAATAAGGTAAGATTTGTGCTATAGATGGTAAAATAAATAACTTCTATAGCTAATTATTTATTCCGTTTATTGGTTGAAAAAGTATGTTCAAATAAAGGCTCTTTTTGATTGACCAGTGTATTGTTTACACCTACAACACTGGTCTGTCAAAAAGAAACTTTATTTGAATATAATTTTAGAAGAATGGAAGCATTTAAAAAGTGGTTTACTGGGATTATCCTACTTTGTGTCACTGGTATAAAGTTTTTAAATAGTATTGTTTATTGCAGTACTTCTCTGTAGAGATATATTGTGCTTGAAAATGTGTTATTGTGACAGGCCTAACCATAAATAAACTCATGAAATTTGGTTGCTGACTGTTTAAAATTGTTATATATTCATAATTATAATTTAAATATTATGAATAAGTTCCATATCTAAAGAACTGTTATAGTATTGTAGAAGAAAACATCACATTCTGCACATTCTGGTGATAAAATGATGATTATCTTTGCTGGCAATTTTCACGATTATATAAAATGTCCCATCAACGATAATTGTCTACCTTTTTTATCACAATAAATGATATTATTGTTTATTGTCCAATCCCCAACCACAACATGAACCAAACCGTACCACATCAGCCAAGGTTCAGATGTAAACAAGTCCTGAATTCAACTGAGGATTTGTAAATCACAGACCAAGTACGCTAATACAAAATAATCTGATATAATCACTAGGTTTAGCACAGTGGAATCTTAATTGAATTTGCTTGTTGCCCATTGACAGATGAAATCCACCCAGATTAGGCGTAATGCACTGACGTCACAAACCTATTAATTTTGCACAGTGGATTGGAATCTTGAAATCTTATCAGATACATTTCAGAATCAGCCCCAAAGGAACACATTACAGATAACAGCGGTCGGAGTATTCTAATGCTTCTAATGTCTTTTCACACTTTTTTGGCTTTTCATGTAGGAGTTGCCACATTAAATCTTTCATAATAGACGATCTGCTCCATTTACTCTATAGCACAGAATGTTAACTGGGCAATTTTAACATGTAATTCATTTCAGAGAGTCACCCAAAACCTCTTTTTAGAATCATGTATATCACTGAAGATAGCCAGATAACTACTAGATCATTTTATCCGGGATATATTTTGTCTGTGGCTTGTGTTGTTAATGCCTCTTGGCCAGGACTCCCTTAAAAAAGAGATCTTCAAATGTCAGTGGAATTTTCTTGGTTAAATAAAAGTGAAGCAAAAAAGTGGGAACTAATTTATTTATTTGGAAGGGACTTTTATGGCCCCAGACCTCCAGTTCTTTGATTTGTGTTATGGGTGTTTTAATTCATTATTTGTCCATGGATTCCTGCTGTGAAAACCCTGGTCCCTGATTGGTGGGACAACAACCGGCCACTCCCACCTCACCTCTAGCCCCTCCCCCTGTTTAAGGAGATTCTCCTCACCTGTCTGGGGCTGCTGGCCTTTGTGGCAGTTTGCCATTTTGTGTGTCTGCCTTTGTGTTTGGCTCTGAAAAAAGGCACTGGTTTGTTGTATTTAATGTGTTGGTTTAGTTTTGTGTCTCTTGTTTCTGTCACTGTGGTGACTCTTTGTTTACTGACTGACTGTACTGACTTTGTTTGTTTGTTTAGTTCTTTGTTGTATGTTTAGTTTGCTTAGTTTACTTGGCCATTTGGTACACTTTTGTTTAAACCGTGTAAATATTTGCTGTAAATATTGTATTTTTGTTTTATTTACCTTTATAAATCCCTTTTAATTAAGTTACTTTATTTATTCCATTTTTCATCTTGTTTTTTTTGTTGCTTCCCATGCCCCTAGCAGAGCTGGGTTGTAACAGGGTCAATACATTCAGGCATGGTTACAAAACAAAACAAAACTGATGTGATGCATAAGATCATATAGCAAATGTTCAACTCTTGCACCTGGTTGGGATCATTCAAATGTTAACCAAACACAATAGCTTTTATATACAAGGTAACAGTTTTGGTTTATTTTAAGATAAGACTTAATCCTGCAAGTGAACATTTTGAACTCAGAAATACTCTTAGTAGTGACTTTCACAGCTTACAGCTCTTATAGGAAAAGACAGACTGTCCAAAAGATGCTCTGAAATGTGAGATTTGTTTTAGTTTAAGGTGCCTCTTGTCACCGTATGCATCACAGACCATAGGAAATGCCTAAGGCTGAGTTTAAAATGGTTCAGCAGGAATGTGTTTACCCTGATGCATAATTTAAAGGACTATATTACCCTATGTATATGTTGTTTCCTCATCAAAACATGCCTGGAGTTGTGTTTTGTCTCTTTCACACAAACCCTGCATATTTACATTGAGTTATGTCATGTAGTAATACAGTAGATGCTCTTTTGTGTTTTTAAACTCTATACAGTTTTTCTAGAATCATTCAGATGATTTCAGCCAACCTCTACTGAGCAAAAGGTACTTGTCAACTTGAAAACTACCACTACATGACATCACAAAGTGGAACAGAGCATTTTTAGGTTTGGAGATGTAGACAGACTAATAATAAAGGATTGCTCAAACAGGCGTGAATGAAACAAAACACAACTCTGGTATGTTTGTGATGAATTAACATTATGGCCTGGCTTAAAACTCATTTTGTGCAATATAAAACCTTTAAATAAAACTGTACTACAATGAAAACAGACTACAATCCCAAATATTCAACTGCAAAAGGCTTTTAGGCTGTTACCTGCTCTTCTTGTTTCATTACTTGTCTTGATTCAAGCAGACACGTGAAGAACATACAAGCCTCGCATAGACTTACCTTAGACTAGGTATCTGGACCTTCTTGCTGTGAGCTGTGTGTATGTGTGTGTGCGCTAACCTCTTATCTCACTAATAGTCCCCTGACAGGTCCGCAGTGCCTTGAATGGAAGCGCTGTTGGGAGCACCGTCTTATCTAAAAGCCACGCAGCTGTTCTTCCCACGCCTTTAATTCTTTGAGGAAACACAACATGCGTTTGAGTGTAATCGCCGTGCCTTTCCATATAAAATGCCTCTTCTCTAATATTCTCTGATGTGGCATTTTTACAGCATCGTCTCCCTCTGCAGCCTCCTGATTAGAATGGGGAGAATAGTCATTTGATTTACATGATGTTCCTTCCTAATGGTACAGCGGAGCACAGCTGGGCGCTATAATTTCCTGAGTTCAGAGCCGTCAGTGAACACACCTACACAGTTTCCATCACGAAAACCCCATTTTGGCTCCCTTTTGTCTGTAGTCTTTTAATAAATCGTTTCATAAGATCTGATAAAGGATATTGCATGACCTGGCATTTTTTCCCTGTCTTTTCCGGGGCAGGTGGTGAATGTGGTGGAGCAGGATGGATTTAGTCGGCAAAAGAGAGGCTATAGAAATCTGAATAACATTGAAGTCAACCTGAGTGACCCGCTGTTCTCCAAACAGTGGTATCTGGTGAGTAATCAGCCAAGCATCTGCATGCTGCGCGACCTTTAGCTAGTACCAGCATTCTTCCACTTTAATCACCCTGAAGCCAGACACATTCACCAAATCAGCATTCATTTCTTAATTAGCCTGACCACTTAACTGTTAATTCAAGCGCTGAATTTTAAGCATTTGGTTTGTTAATCCCTCACTTTTGTCCAGAGGGCGATTACTCACCTCAAACACACAATCTGCTGACCCTGTCTGACCAGACCTCCTGTTGAACTGCTCTGAGGTCTTTATTAGAGCTATGTTATTATTGAAGTTGGACTGCTCAATGCTTAAATTGTCCTGCAGGGATAAAAAAAGAAGTTATATTGCACTGAATTACCTTTTTATAACTTTACAGTTACTCCAAAACTCATAATAATATTCTGAAATTATTCTGTACTTTTGATAAACACATAATAACATTTTAGGTACATTAAGTCAAAAATATCGGTATTGGTTCATGTTGATTAAGGCAGTACAAATAGTAATTTTATCAGTTCATTTATACAAAAACAAAGCCGAACATTTTATTAAAACTTCAAGAAAACATTATTCTAACTGAAAGGCCATGACCATATTATGCAAAATTAACTTTTTGGAGCTGTCTACCATGTTATAATGCTGTTCCCTCATTAAAAACATGCCTGAAGAGGTTTTATTTGTCATCCATGCATAATGAGTAATTTAGTGATCTCTCCCAGGCCCTATTCAAATCCTCAGCAGTGCAATGCTATACAAGCCGAATTCCATAAATCAGGATTTAAAAGCAGGATATAAAACAATACCCTAGAACTTCACAAAAATGATATGATGTGCAATATTCTGAGACCATAAGATAAGAGAAAAAAAAAAGAAATGTGACAACACTGAAGGGGAAGTGACTTAGTGCGGAGAGCAAAGAGAGAGGGGGGACTCAGAGCATCAAAAAAATGAAACTTATTAAACATGTTTATACTTTGTTTTTTGCGTATATAGCAATTAGTTACATGGTGATCTAAATATATTATGGATTAGCATTTAATACCACAAAGAAATGTAATATCTCCCCTTTAAATTCAAGAGATAGTTCATTTTTCATCTTGCAATATTTCTTCAACATCAAGATTTTTCACAATTTCCTGAGAAAAAAAAGCTATTCATCCATTTCAATACCTTCCGAAAAGTATTATCTTGGTCTTTGTGCAATCTTCACACATTTTGTCCCGACTGTGACGTTACTAACATGACCCCTTCCGCGAATCCATTTTATGCATCTTATAACAACAACAATATGTGACATTTACTTCGCCTTTAGCGGACCCAGACACACACATCTTCTAACTCTAAATACCTTGTAGATTCTCTTCATAATGACCGCTCATCTGGATGCTCTGACTCATGTACGGTCTTCATTTTGTGTGAGTGATTAGATAAACACTGGCCAAGCAGATGGGACCCCTGGGTTGGATCTTAACGTGGCAGAAGCCTGGCAACTGGGCTACACGGGCAAAGGAGTGACCATCGCTATAATGGATGACGGTGAGTGGGTGGTTGCTTTTGTTTTTGTTTTTTTATGATTTAATCAAACCTTACCCACGCTGAATTAAGTGGCAGTTTAATTAATGCCACAGCAAGAAGAAGCCAAATTGCTTTTCTTCGGCTTAGATATAAAAAGGACAAAAACAACTCTTTATCTAAATTATGCGTTCATTACAAAGAAATGGCATTGTTCAGTTTCTTATGGCGCTAATACATAAAGGTAACATTTCTAGTGGAGGGTTTGCCATCTTCTTATCTCCATGGAAATGTTGTTGTTTTGTCTAGAATGTTCCACACAGTATAGATTAAACCTATCGATCCGAAGGGAGGCAAGCGGGTTATAGCACTACAGCGTGACAGTTCAGATCTGTGGACAGTCGTCCTATTCACAGAAGGTATTATTGTATTTTTAACAAGAGAAACACCTCGAATGAATGAAAGAAAGATCGATATGTTTAGTGTCTTACTGTGGAACATTCCAGGCAAAGCAATAACATCTCAATGGAGACAGGTAGTGGACCCTCTATGAGAAAAGTTGCTCAGTGCACCTTTTTTTCACCAGTAGATGGCAGATGTGAACCCCGTTCCACTGTCCCCTCACCTGGGCCCTCCCTCTGGAGATACCTGAGAATACAACATAGTAGCTTTAATGCTGTACCGTAAACATTTTAGCCAAAAATATATATACAAATGCACTTAAAAATGTAGAGAAAAGTGTGGTCTCACATCTCCATAATCCTGACTCTTCCTTGGTCTAAATAAGGGCCTCCACCAGCACTTTTCCATAGAAATTGTGATCATTTGGCTATAATATTCCGTAGTATTGCTTAAAACATATCAATCTCCATGGCGAATGTTCAAGCAACTCCTTGGAATCAGCAGGCGTCACTTTCAGAAAGCTACACATTGCTGTTTAAAAACAACTTGGTTCATGATAACTTTACTGTACCAATAGTCGCTTTATCATTTATGGTGCTGAGACTTTCTAGTATTTTCCATAAAGCTGACTTTGTGTAAAAAAAAAGTGTTTATTCTTTCTATTTTTTTATTTTCTGACAGATTAGTCTATTACACACAATTGAAATGCCATGACATATTTGTTATTCCAATTGACATTTTAGTCACACCAGCAAGAACATCTAATTTCAGTGTTCTGTCTTTTGTTCTTTTTTTTTTCTCGTTTTCAGAATCACAAAATCACCTTAGTCACGGAATTAGCTTTTGTCTTAACCAGGCAAACCTTTCACAACATAATTTCTCATTTCATTCCAGGCATCGACTACCTTCACCCGGACTTGGCATCGAATTATGTAAGTACCCTTTGTCCCTTACTGCCAGTCAGTATGTCATGTCTTAGATGTGGGGGGCTTCCTGCGGCTACCCTTTGGCCTGACAGGTGCTTTCACAGCTCCTCTAATGGCTGCCCAGTCTCCTTACATTTTAGGGAAGGACCAGGGGAGATGGAGAGAGAGGGAGCGAGGAGGCAGACGGTGGACCAAGCTGTTTAATGTTAATGCACCTCTCACAATGGCAGGCCGATCTGTCACAAGGCGCGATAATGCCAGGGTAGTTGGCGCTGCATAATGCGAAGCTTCGACTCCAGAATGCTGATAAAAACACAAAAGATGAGATGGACTGCTTAAATGGGACATAGAAATGCACAGGTTTGATTGAGCAATGGGCTACGTTCACCTGACGTCACAACATTGAGTAATATTGGGCTGGAAAGCAAGTAGGAATTCTATGATAGAGTTTGGCTTTTGATGCCTGAAAGCTTTTAAAGGGGCCCATATCACATTTCATTTGCTGATAATGTTGGTTCGTCATCACAACATACCTGGAGTTGTGTGTCGTGTGTTTTATTCTCACATATTTAACATTTATAGTAAATCCTGCATATTTAGTTCTTCTCTCAATCAGGAAACAGTGAGGCGCTAGTGGCAAAAAACTGTCATTGTGTCCTTAGGCAAGACACTTCTACATTGCCTAGTAAGAAAGTGGAGTGTGCGTGAGTGATGGTTGTGGTGGGAGGGGCCGAGGGCCTAGATTGGCAACCTCACTTCCATCAGTCAGGGCTACAATAGCAGCTTACCATTACTGAGTGTGGACTGCTATGATTAATTCATTAGAAAACACTCTGTGATGTCATGTGGTAATACAGAAAGCGCTCCACTGTGTTTTTAAACTTCTTACATCTTCACTAAAATCATTTGGATAATATCATACCTGGAATTTCTAATCTCTACTGAACACAAGGTAAAAAAAAAGTACCACTACATGACATCACAAGGTGGAACAGAGCATTTTGAGCTTTGGAGATGCAGACAGACTCATAATAAAGAGTTACCCAAAATGTATGACTGAAACACAACTCTGGGTATGTTTCTGATGAGGTGGCAGCATAATAACATGGCTTAAAATTCACAAAAATGAAGTTTGTGTGGTACAGGACCTTTAAATTAGTGCCTGTAGTGGAAGAAATGGAAGACAAATAAGTATAATGCCATATTGTGGAACATTCCAGGCAAAGCAACTTCAACAGATAACCAGGTAGTGATCCCTCCATCTAAAAAGTAACAGTCTTGATTTTTACTCTCATGAAAATGCAAAAATCTGAACTTGTTCATTTTAAAGTGTTTGCAGCAGTCAAGTTATTCCTCACTTTTCCATTAGGATTCCAGGCATCCTCATTATTCACTGCAATTAGTTTATAATGCGTTTCATTACTTTCAAAAACCAGCACGTCTTCACGGTGAAGCTAACGTCATCACAATAAAGCTACAACAGCAACTAGCATGCTAACAGCACACTTCCTGGTTCTCAGATGATAAAAGGCTTTAGCATTTGATGTAGACAGTCATTTTGACTATAAGAGCTGTTTTTGCAATATATCTGTGGTGGGGCAATACAATTTTTTTCTCAGTTACATCGATGGAAATTGGATACACCACTTAAAAACTTACTGTTTGTCTCCATGGAAATGTTTTTGTTTTGTGAAGAATGTTCCACATTATAGATTAAACATATCTATCACAAGGGAGACAAGCAGTCTACAGCACGACGTCACATTACAGTTCAGATCTGTGGAGAGTTGTCCCTATTCACAGAAGGAATTAACAACAAAAACACTCATAATGAATAAATGCTAGATAGATATGTTTAAAGTCATACCATGGAACATTCAGTACAAGCAGTAACATCGCCATGGAGACGAGCAGGCAGTGGAAAGTTACGCAGTGCACCTTAAACAGTCTGCTTATGATTCAAGTCATTCAAGCGTGACTCATGGTGCATTTCAGTTTCATTACATCTCATTTAATAATTATGCATTTCTTTTTCAAACCAAAATTTCTATTCTCACCTGTAGTGCGAATAAAAAAATGTAAAAAAAGAAATATGTTACGTGACAAAGCATCTCAATGTTGGTTAACTGGCTCGGCTAAGCATCATGTTCTATCACGGTTCTTGAACAATAATGGCCCAAAATAACAGGAAAATCGCAGATGTGTGAGCATGCTTCAGTGGAGAGTTGTGCGACTGAAGACTAAAGCGAGAGAGCCACTGCATGTGTGATTAGATGCTCTTCAAAGGATCCTTCCACAAAACCTATGATAAAAATACTTTGACCTAGCTTACGTGTAGTTACAATAGCTGGATATTATACAAGATGGCGACATTATGAGCTTCTATTATTCACGGCTTCTCATTCATAGTTACCCGCGAGAACCGCTGGCCTATTCTGTATTAAAGGGCACATATTACGCTATTTTCTGATCTATGTTATGTTGACGCATCACAAACATACCTGGAGTTGTGTTTTGTTTCATTTACGCATGTTTAACACATAAACCCCGCTCAAACAGAAGTCATGCGGTAATGCGGGAAGTGCTCCACAGTGTTTTTAAACTCCATACACCTTCACTAGAATCATTTGGATAATTTCAGCCCTGTGATTAGATGCTCTTCAAAGGATCCTTCCACAAAACCTATGATAAAAAATACTTTGACCTAGCTTACGTGTAGTTACAATAGCTGGATATTATACAAGATGGCGACATTATGAGCTTCTGTTATTCATGGCTTCTCATCCGGAGTGATCCTGGCGCTGTAACAACTCCTGTAATATGTTTGATAGTAGAGTGAGGGGAACTGTTTGTGTACTGAGGTGAGAACTCATTAAAAAATGTTATGGCAGATTTATCAGGAAATATGGACTCCACCTGGAATCAATAGACCTATGCAAATTTGAAGCGCGTCCAAATGCTATGGGAGTGCTTTGTTTTGTTTTGTGCAGTGAAAAGAAACATTTATAGCTAGGCCTGTCACAATTATTAATACACTTATACTGGGGTCAGTATTTATCTTGTCTACATTTTGTTAGACTTTGACAGACTGTATTGATCCACTGCATCTGAAGGGTGTCAAGCCTTACATTTTTGCTTTATTAAAGGGTCGATATTATGTTATCACTGTATTGATCCAAGGGAAATTATTTGGACACAGTAGCTCACGCATCACAATATAATATAATGTACTATATAATAACGAAGAGAAAAAATATAGATGGTAATAATAAATTCTAATAAATAGGTAGCAAAAATAGCATAAGGCATAATTATATAAATGTGTACGTACAGTAAAATATGTGAGAAAAAAAAAGAAATATAGTAATACAAATACATCTTAGCTATATATAAGAAGTTGTATGGAAAAACAGTGCAAAGATGATATGTTGATACACTGGACATAGGGTTATTTGTTACATGGTCACAAAAAGAAATGGACATACTTGCTTATTTGGTGATAATTAATCAATAGTTTCTCTAAATCAAGGATGCATTAAGTGTGACCCCGATAAAATAGTAAAATAGACCTGGCTTTGGGCATGAAAAGGCAAAAAAAAATTGCTAACACTTTTATGAACACAATTTCATCTCTTTCTCAATTTAAACCAAAAACTAATCCCTACTTTATCTTCCTGTCAGCCCACAGCTCGCTCTACTACACTATAAAACACTCAGCTGTAGAAATGTTTATATTTGGCTATTGTGGCGTCATAGCTGTTACCGTGGCAACTTCCCAAATGTTAGTCGGAGTGAGTGGGCCCAACAAACAACAACATCTTCCCTCCGAGGGGACACACAATCCAATAATACACCCCTGCGCCCTTTCTCTCGTTTTCTTTGGGAGACAATAGAGAAAGGTCAAAACAGTCGATGTTGCTGATAATTACAGGGAATCCTCACCGCATCCACCGAGACGATAGAAGACGTCTGTGATACACCCAAGTCTACAATGCCCCTAAACTCCCTGCTATAAATAGGGTGGTTACGATCACACATTTTGAAGTATGAATATATGGCTTAAGTAAATATAAATGATAAACGATAATATTGGAACTACTTTACCCAAACCCAAGAGCTAATTTATACTACAAAAGCTATTCTAAGTAGTGTGTGTGCATACGTTTTTTCACTCTAACGTGCTTTTTGGATTATACTGTATTCGTTATTGATATTTTCATTCAAGGCCCAAATTCTAAAAACCTGTAAAGCCTTCATAATTGAGGCAAAAGCTAATTTTGAGAAGGTTATAAAATCAAAGTTTTTACTAATGAAAAAATGTTGTGCAGAGGCATTATAATAGAAAACCATTACTTTTGTTTTCATCAGGCAAGGCCCGTACAGCTATAGAATAGAAATGAAAATCCATCCACTCAATCAATGAATAATGCTGCTTGGGTCATACCCGACTCCTTTGCATTGTATTCTGTTGCTTTCAGACATCATTGCTTCGGCCAGTGGTCCTCAATCTTTTTTAGTAACCTCCATAATAACAGCTGGTATTCGTGACTCCCAAACACAAAATAAAGGCTAACCACGAAATGATAAAGCAGTGTTCTGTCTGTCTACCTGTTTGAGTTTATTTTCCTAACATAGGACTAGATAAATTCTTATTAACATTTATTGATTCAGGGGAAACTCAATGAGATAAAATACCTCTTTTTCATGAGTGCCCTTTTCGTTACAAAAGACAAATGAATCTAGACCGAAAGTAGGTTTGCTCCACTGCAGCTGAAGGGTGTAAAGCCTTGTTGAGCACATTTGGTTATTTTTAAAAAATGTTATGCTATTTTAAAAAAAATCTTTTTTCCTCATCACAAACATGCCTAGAGTTATGTTTCATTCACACATGTCAACACAACCCCCACATATTTAGACTGAGCTTTTCCCTCAAACTGACAACACTTTTCCACCTTGTGATGTCACGTGGTCATACAGGAAGTGCTCTACTGTGTTTTTAACTTCCTTACACCTTCACTAGAATCATTTGGATAATTTCAACCCTGGAATTGCTTATTTTTACTGAACAAAAGGTAAAAGGGAGCTGTTAACTTCAAAACTATCAGTACATGACATCACAAGGTGGAACAGAGTATTTTGAGCTTTGAAGATGAAGACAGCCCAATAATCAGGATTATACAAATGTGTGAATGAAACAAAACACAATTCCAGTTATGTTTTTGATGGGGTTGCAGCATTATAACATGACTTATAGCTCACAGGAGTAAATTGTGCGTAATGTAGGACCTTTACTCTCTAATCTTTGTATTAGACCTTCTATAGTTCTTAAGAATGTCTCCTAACAACTAACCTAAAAATACATGGTTGATTTATTACATATCAGCTGACCGACTTAAATAAAAATAGTTTTACCAGCAATCGCACTGACTTGCTTGATTAGTCTTGGCCGTGTGTAACCCTCTGAGGCCGCGGTCAGTGGTTGCCGGGGAAAGGTGAGGAGTACACCCAAACACATTTAGCTGAAGAAGGTCGCTCACAGGACAGCAGGGGGAGAGCTGGTCTGATTGATGGCAGGAGATATGAGCTTGAAAAGCGCAGCGAGTGATTCATGGAGACTGGCCCGTGTCATTTATTACCGATGCTCAGCACTTTTCAGTCCATTTAATGAAAAAAGAAAGAGAGAGAAAAACACCTACTGCTCTGCAAACTGTTTGGGAGCAGCGCGTCCTTTCAAATCAAGCGTTCATGTGGTGAATAATAATAACATTTCAAAACTCCATTACCTGTTTGATATTGAGAAGAGTGGAAAAAAAGAAAAGAAAAATTGTGTTAAAGGAGAAATTGCTGTGAAATGTATAAAGCCAAAACTTTTAATTGCTTTAAAGTTGCGTTGCGTGACTTTTCTGATAGCGGGTACGTCAACTACTTGATGTTAATGCCTAGAATGTTCCACAGCATTGGTTTAACTTGCTGTTAACTTTACTGTCACTTCAGTAATAGCAAAATTCTGCTCTAGTCTCTGAGAGCTGTGAAAAGGGTTTATAAACTGGCAGTGAATAATTCAGATGCTCAGAATGCATAAGGCAAGGAATACATTTGGAACACTGCAAACGGTTTAAAATGAACTAGTTCTGTTTTTAAGTGAGGTACATCACCTTTAACATCAGATTCTGAAAAAAAAACAACTTTAAAAATCTAATGACTTAATAAAACAGAAATACACTGATATTTAAGGTATCAGTTGTTGTTCTAAAAGTAGGTTGTGGTTATTTGTGGCCACACCAGCTTGTCAAAGCTTGATCCTGTCAGAAGCTAAGCAAGGCCGGGCCTGTTTAGTACTTGAAAGGGAGACCGCTGGGAAAATCAGGGGTCACAGTAGGGCGCCAGTCGCAAAAACTGTCATTGTGTCCTTAGGCAAGGCACTTCACCCACAGTGCCTAGTAAGAAAGTGGAGTGTGCATGAGTGATGGTGGTGATTGAAAGGGCTGATGGTGCAGATTGGCAGCCTCACTTCCGGGAATGGAGTGAATGTGTAATGCTCTGTAAAGCGTCTGTGAGTCCAGAAAAGCGCTATATACAACTGATATTTTCTTGTCTGAATAGGTCTGCTGTAGCTGGTTTACTATGTAACTTTTTAACACCGCCTGCTTGTCTCCATGGAGATGTTACTGCTATATGCCTGGAATGATCTACAGTATGTAATGTTGGATCTATCTTTTGTTTAGTGTAATAGGGGTTCACTTTCTGTCGCTCGGCCTGGTGGTCTGCTTGTCTCCATGGAGATACTGTATATTAGTTTAATGCCCTACTTGAAAATTGAAGACAAAGCAATATAATGTATGGAGACAGGGTGGTGTACTTTTCATCCACAGACTGTATATATAAATGGACATAGCTAACACGCTATCTGCTGCATTACAAACAGGAAGTGAGCGTGAGTGCAGCTTTGGCTTCATCGACTCAGGCTCCAGTCCACTTTGTATTGAAAAATGTCACCCCTCTCTCTGTAACTGCTGTTGTCAGACTTGTCATGTTGGTCTTAAAATGTTCTGATTAACCCGCTCTACATGATCGTGGTGTTTTTATTTAGCTATTTTGTTTATTAAATCAATTTCTATTCCTAATATGGAACTCTGCTCCAAATTTGCCCTTATAACTGATAGCCTTTGTTAGCTTCACTTGACTGGAGCCGAGTGCTATGTGTGCCATCAGACTCCCTTAGTCCACTTCTTTATACAGCCTATGCTTCCACCTTAAAAATAACGGATTCATACTTTGCAGCGGATGTCGTCATCGTTCCCTAGGAGTGTGATGTTAACTGTAGGCACTGCTCTGTCTGAGGCTTTGTGAGACTGTAATCTGAGCTTTATTTAATTAGGAAAAATAGAAAACAAATGGATAGCTCCAATTTAAAAGCTTAATTCAATCCCATTCTAAACCCGTCATCCTGTCAGTGCCAGTGGGCTGACCTCACTGATATCTCTGTGTTCTAATGAATGACTTCCTGACATGTCACTGGACGCCATGCAAATCCTCCCCCCGCTCTGGCCTTCTCCGTGGTTACCTTTTCTTTCCCTGACACACGCTACGATGTTATTCCATTAGGTCAGGTAACTATAGCTGTTTGGCCTGTCTGCGCTGGACTGAGTCATCTGGTCTAAATGCCAGCCGTC
Source organism: Odontamblyopus lacepedii (assembly GCA_034769755.1). Lineage (NCBI taxonomy): Eukaryota > Metazoa > Chordata > Actinopteri > Gobiiformes > Gobiidae > Odontamblyopus > Odontamblyopus lacepedii. The sequence goes on from CM068354.1 coordinate 13,502,902, forward strand.
CACACTGTCAGAGAAGAGACTACCCCCAAGATTAATCTGATGGGCTGAGCTGTGCTGGGCTAATGACTCTCCATACACACATCACTATGTACCTGTTACACACTCAGAGAAATATCGACTGTTATACAAATCGAATTACTGGCAGCTGGAGGGAGAGCAGTGAAATAGGCAGGGACTGGGGGAGTAGATATGAAATACACAAGAGATGCAGGTTCAATATGTGAATTTACAGTAGGAATTAATTGTCCACGCAGGCTATGTCCTTCAAACCGAGCTATGCAAATTACACTGACTGCATTAAAGCACTGACATTGGCTTTAAAATATTTGCGGCTGCTGTTTGATATAGCTACAGAAGTATGCAATAAATATAAGAATCTGACAATTTATTATTTATATTCTAAAGCAGATCTATAACGCAACATCAAGTGATCGAGTGGAGTGACTCACGCATGTTTGTGTAATTTGAATTGCTTATTTTCAAGACGCCATATTCTGGATCAACGCCATTTTGGTACAAAATGACTACCACTCACCTGCTGAAGTTCCAGCTAAATCAGTTCTTTATGGTCAGATTGTGTTAAAATAAAGCTCAGATGAAAGTTCTTGATTAACAGAGCTTCAGAAAGAGTAGAGCCTCCAGTTAGCATCGCACCTCCTGGGAATGTTGATGACAGAAGTTGCAAAGTATGAGCTGTATCATAACTGTAATTACTATGACATTCCTGAAAAATTAGAGTAAAAATATCTCAAATGTATCAAATGTATTACATAAAAACTTGCTTGGTGTCACTATTTTTGCAGGTGTGACTCTCATTTCTTGTCTCCCTGTGTTTCGTTTGGCTTTCTAAATGTCGCCCTCTGATCTTTGCAGAACGCTGATGCCAGCTATGACTTCAGCAGCAATGACCCGTACCCATTCCCTCGCTACACGGATGACTGGTTCAACAGGTAAAGTAACGCACAGACACACACACACGCACATGCACCACGCAGAGAGAGACACAGACACATGCAGAGACACGCACACGCAGAGAGACACACACACCTGCACACGCAGAGACACATGCACACACAGAGACACGCACACATGCACACACAGAGACACACACGTGCACACATGCACACACAGAGACACGCACACATGCACATGCAGAGACACACACGCACATGCACACACAGAGACACGCACACATGCACACACAGAGACACGCACACAAGCACACGCAAGGAGACACACACACACACTCCTGCACACACAGACACACACACGCACACATGCACACACAGAGACACACACACGCACACATGCACATGCAGAGAGACACACACACACATGCACACACAGAGACACGCACACATGCACACACAGAGACACACACACACATGCACACACCCACACATGCACGACACACACGCACACATGCACACATAAAGACATACACACGCACACACATGCACACGCAGAGACACACACATACGCACATGCACACACACTAAATGTGAAAATATATATTGGAAAAAAGCTAAAAAGCGTGCTGTTTCTTACAGTGAGCAAAATATATTGATTTTGTCCTCCCATACTTCCATTAAGACAACAGCAGAACAAACAAAGCCTTTGTTCTGGACCAGCACTAGTACAACAATGTATTTTGTGTTGTCTAATTTTGATTTAAAAAAGTATAACTACGTGCATCATATTTATATATATTAAAAATCTTACACAATTATTATTTTCCCAGCAGTGTGGCATTAACCCTTTCCGCAGGTGTTAAATGAGCTTGCTGTTTCTCACTGAGGACAGGGTTGCCAGATCTGACCTGGTGGAGCTTCTATTGATTGTCTCCCCACATACTTCCATTTAGACATAATAGGGCAGTAAGTATAAACAAAGCAATTGGTCTGGACTGTCACAATAGAAAACCCTGAGGCCATTTTTACCACGAGCTTTAGACAAGATAAGAGCACAGTTACAGCAACATAAGATTTTACTGTTTTCACTGCGTTTGACCCGTGATAACATCTTCTATCTCCAAAATCACGAAGGATGAGCTACTTGCACTACTACGTACAGTATGTCAACAAGGAGTCTCCAACTAAAACAAATTTAGTTTTTTCTCCTCATTCTTCTCCTCTTCTTCCTCCTCATCTTCCTCTTTCTCCTTCTCTTCCTCCTCGTCATCCTTGTTCTTTTTCCTCCTCTTTCACTTCCTGCTCTTCCTCCTCCTCCTTCTCCTCTTCTTCCTCCTCGTCTTCCTCCACCTCTTTCTCTTCCTTCTCCACCTCCTTCTACTCTTCTTCCTTCTCTTTCTCCTACTCCTCCTCTTCTTCCACCTCCTCCTCTTCCTCCTTCTACTCTTCTCCTCTTCTTCCTCCTCTTCCACCTCATCCTGCTTGTTTTCCTCTTTCTCCTCCTCTTATTCCTCCTCTTTCTCTTCCCCCTCCTCCACTTCCTGCTCTTCCTCCTCCACCTTCTCCTCCTCCTTCTTCTCCTCTTCTTCCTCCTCATCTTCCTCCACCTCTTTTTCCTCCTTCTCCTTCTCCACCTCCTCCTCTTCCTCCTCCTACTCTTCTCCTCCTCTCATTCCTCCTCGTCCTCCTTGTTCTCCTCTTCCATCTCCTCTTCTTTCTCCACCTCCCCCTCCACTTCCTGCTCTTCCTCCTCCACCTTCTCCTCCTCTTCTTCCTCCTCATCTTCCTCCACCTCTTTCTCCTCATTTTCTTCCTCTTTCTCCTACTCCTCTTCTTCCACCTCCACCTCCTCCTCTTCCTCCTTCTACTCTTCTTCCTCCTCTTTCTCCTCTTCCACCCCATCCTGCTTGTTCTCCTCTTTCTCCTCCTCTTCTTCCTCCTCATCCTCCTTGTTCTCCTTTTCCTCCTCCTCTTCTTCCTCCTCTTTCTCTTCCTCCTCCTCCACTTCCTACTCTACCTCCTCCACCCTTTTCCTCTTTCTCCACCTCCTTCTCCTCTCCTCTTCTCCTCTCCTCCTCTTCTTCCACCTCTATGTGCTCTTTCTCCTTCTACTCTTCTCCTCCTCTTTGCCCCTTCTCTTCCTCTTCTTCCTTCTCCTCCTTCTCCTCTAACTTGTCTTCCTCCTTGTCCCCCTCTTTCTCCCTTTTCTCCGCCTTCTCCTCTAACTCCTCTTCCTCCTCCTCTCCCTCCTCCATTTCCTCCTCCACTCACACCTCCTCCTCCTCCTCCTCTTGTCCATATCCCTGTGCACTCCCCAACCATCTGCCTGTGCACATCGTTATGTGGAGAGAGGGGGAGAGAAGGAGAAGGGAGTGCCAGTTAGAGCAGTTGTTGCTGACTGGCGGGCACAATGAGCTGGCTAATCAGCTGGTTGTTATAAATAGCAGCCTGTCTGTTGCAAGGCATGCTGGGAGAGCGGGGCTGCAGCGGTCCCTGTGGGGGCTGGAGGATGGAGACACGCATAGATACGCAAAACACTGATACAGGCAAACGTGAGCTATCAGATGAAGATGGAGAATTGGATTGCGTAATGTTGACAGCAAGGTTTATGTAGTGGGTTTGCAGTGGGTTTGAGTATGGTGAAGGTGTGGGATCATTTTAGGAACATGTATTGAAGAGTGTTTTGTTGGGAAAATGGTGGTACAAGTGATTTTTATTTTAAATGTCCTACACAAAATTGACTATTGTCAATCCTGGTTTATTAGTGTCTACATCTCCAAAGCTCAAAGGTTCAAAATGTTATGAAGGTAGCGGTAGTTTTCAAAATAACTGCTGCCTTCACCTTCTGGTCAGTAGAGATGGGCAATTCCAGAGCTGAAATTATACAAATGATTCTAGTGAAGGTGTATGGAGCACTTCCTGTATTACCACATGACATCACAAGGTGGAACAGGATGTTTATAGTTTGTGAGAAGAACACAGCGTAAATTTGCAGTGTTTATGTGTGAATATGTGTGAATGAAACAAAACAACACCAGGTATGTTTTTAAACAACATTATAACATAGATCAGAACATATGGGACCTTTAATCATTTCAGTTTGTAGATTTTGTGGTGTATAAATGTCACTTACTGCCAATATTTAATCTTAGGCAGTATTTTTTTGCCAGTGTATTATGTTTATGATAATGCAATGAGCAACAAAGTATAATTTTGTCATATTTCTGGTATTTAAGACTTTGGTGGTGAATTTTGGATTATGGGGAAATAATGGAAAATATGGTCAGAGTGGATTTTTATGCAAATGTACCCATTTTGCACACAAAAAAAATCTGATGGGTTTTCATCATTTCTGAAAAGAGTTCAAATGATAGCACATTGATTAATCATGCATGGTTTTCAGAGTGATGAAAAATGTGCACTGTTGCCATAGCAATTAGCAACTCTGAACAAAATCTTGTATCACTGATATGGGCAAAAGTGCTCAAAATTCTGTCTATACAATTCATGGGTGTTGGTTTCCTGTTTATAAAGTACTGATGTGTACCGGTACTATTGAGACTGGATAAAGTTTTTGGCTGTGGAAAAAATTGGACTAAACTTATTTTCTATTTCTATGTATCTGTGAAAAAGCCAGTCTCTCACTATCAAGAATGGAGACACAATGTTCTGAATATAAAAAAGCCCTTATGGCACAAGATCTGGGCTGCAGTGATATTGGTATTTGGAGCTTTCTATCATCTTATAATGTTGTTCACTCAGCAAAAACACACCTGAAGAGGTTTTAGATGTTATCCATGCAGTCTGAGTAATTTCGTGACCTCTCCCAGGCCCTGTTTGAACCCTCTTTGCAGTTAGCAGTACAATTCTGTTCAGTGATCAGCCCACAAGCCTACATCATCCTTGCTTTTACGTGACAATTCTTCATAAATATACAAAAACATGATACAAAATAAAACACTACAACTTCACAAATCTGATGACATGTAAAATAGTTTCTTTAGCTGACTGTAGTGTGATAGTGCTCGGAAGGGGGAGTGAATTAGCTTGGAGAGCAAAGGGAGGGGGACTCAAAGCTTAAAAAAAACAAAAGTTATTAAAAACGTTAATATGATGTTTTCCGCAAATTTAGCAGTTTCAAATGGATAAAAAGGTAACATGGTGATCTACATACAATAAAAATGAATACTCATAAACTGGACTCTTGAAAACCATAAACAATGTGCCCTCAAATGCATTTTAACATAAAGCATTTTTGTGTTAAAACTGCACAGACATCCAGGTAGCATAACAAAACAACAGATTATGCAAATCTTTTATTGATTTACGACTGTGAAAAGCCAAAACTCTGACTATTAAGAACTGAGACACTTTTCAAAAAATCTCTGCTTATCTCATACCAAACCTTATCTCCTCTCACTCTATTGTAATCCATGCATATCCTCTTATCATAGTTTTTTGTTTTTCTCTCCCCAGTCACGGTACACGGTGCGCAGGAGAGGTATCAGCTGCTGCCAACAACAACATCTGTGGAGTGGGAGTCGCATACAACTCCATGGTAGCAGGTGCGTGTCTATCTGGACAGCAAAAGGAATGACAATGAGAAGCAGCAGCAGTGTTAGCAAATAGCTGTTTTGGTAATAGCATGATGAGAGGATGAGACATTGTATGACACTTCTGGAAAATATAGGCAATTACAGAGGATTGCTAGTGTTCCTATTGAAGCATATAGTTATATCGATGCAAACGCCACAGGTCAGTCAGAGTCCACATACAACACTGTTATTAATCCAGACAGCTCCTGGGTCTGCTCCATTGATTTTGCTTGAAATTTGCCACACTACAGCAGCAAGGCTATATTGACAAGGGAAGATGTATTGACGGTTTCATTTGACTGCTTCGGGTAATTTTCCATCCCTTCTCGCATATACGGGTGCTGTAAAGGTCCTATATTACGCAAAATTTACTCTTGTGAGCTTTAAGCCATGTTGGAATGTTTCCTCATCAAATTTTTGTTTTGTTTTGTTTCATTCACACGTTTGAATAACTCTTTATTATTCGTCTGTCTACATCTCCAAAGCTAAAAATGTTCTGTTCCACTGTAAGGTCATGAAGTAGTAGTTTTCAAGTTAACAGCAAACTTTAGGTTTTTGTTCAGAAAAGATTGGCAAGGCTAGGGCTGAAATTATCCAAATGATTCTAGTGAAGGTGTATGGAATTTAAAATCACAGTGGAGCTCTTCCTGTATTACCACATGACATCACAAGGTGTAGCAGAGTGCATTCAGTTTGAGAGAGGAACTCAGCCTAAATATGCAGGGTTTGTGTGTTAAACATGTGTGAATGAAACAAAACACAACTCCAGATATATTTGTGATGAGGAAACATTATAACATAGATCAGAAAATCGCGTAATGGGCTCTTCAGTGTTTGATGCAGTATTATTGAAGTATGAAGTGTGTAGATTTATAGTATTGTTTTAAGATTCTCGCTCTATAAATGGTCTTTGCAATCCATTGATGTTTCTTGTTTAATATTGTAAATTTATTTAAGGAAAGGCTTATTCTTTTCATTCTATATCAATAGCTAATAGTTATTGTTAGGACAGCATTGCATATTTACCTGCAACCTGTTTGTCTTCATGGACATGTTATTGCATTGAGTGGAATGTTCCACTGTATGGCATTCAATGGATCTCTATCGCATTTTTTTCCTTTACAGTTAACTGTAAAAAAAAAAAAAAACAACAACAACAACCATGCATTCTTATTGTGAGTGTGCTCGCCTTTACACAGTCCTGAAACATTGGTACTGTCACCTGCTTGTCTCCACTTGTCTCCATGGACATAGACATGTTCAATGCCATATTGTGGAACATTATAGTTACAGCAATAACATGATCTGCCATAACAACACCACTTCATTTACAAGAAAACGGTTCTACTATTTGATAGAGAAAATTCAAAAAGTCAAGCTTTTGCACAAAAACATTACATTCTTCATGTTGGATGAATTGAAACAGGGGATCATGCTCTTTGTAGATAATGGCTTTCTCAGCATACTGCTGCAACTAAACAACACATTATAGAGCATACAATTCAATTAATGTGACAGTAGATATTGCATTATAACCATACTCATTATGGCCACTTCCTTTCTACACACACAACCAAGCTAGAGTTCTGAATAGGATTTCACAGGACATTTTTAATGATATATGGCACAAGGATTAAAAGTCTGCTTTATTTATGTTCAGAAAATCAATATTCAAAGCCATTTTGTTTTAGAAAATAACTGATTGATTGATCAACAAAAAATCATGATTAATTTTTTGCCACATCGCTCAAACCTAGTTCTAACTGCGTTGAGCTCCAGCCAAATGAAGCTCACAAGGTTAGCAGTTATAGGGGTGAATTTGGAGACGAGTTTTTGTATTACAATTAGGAATTAATTAATGAACCATGTAGCAGCAGTTACAGAGGTAGAGGTGACAGTTTTTCAATGTAACATCAGTGTAGATGAAGCCGGAAGCACCCCCTTACTCACTTATTTCACATACTCACCTATTTGAATTGCGACAGCTTGTGGGTTAGCTATGTCCATTCATATAGACAGTCTTTGGCGTCTAGTCACTAATAGAAATAATGATTGGGTTCAATATTAGTGAATCACCTTTTAGATATTGCATGGCAAACTACAATGTAAAAATAGTGAAAACTGACTCTTGCCCCCCACCTGGCAGTATGGTATCATCACATTGTAGAATCTGAAAACCACCAACTTCTGTTTCGCTCTAGGCATCCGAATGCTGGACCAGCCCTTCATGACTGACATCATTGAGGCTTCGTCCATCAGCCACATGCCTCAGGTTATTGACATCTACAGTGCCAGCTGGGGCCCTACGGACGACGGCAAGACTGTGGACGGGCCTCGAGAGCTCACCCTGCAGGCTATGGCCGATGGAGTCAACAAGGTAAGGCCACATTGCACCTGACACCTCCACATTTCTATATAATGACACACATATATAAAGCAGTAAAGCCATGCAGGGAATAAGAAGGATTATGCAAGTGGATTTTAGGTTAGGTACAACTGGTGTTAGTGGAGTGTGTTGACTTTGTGATAGTCATTTGAGATTGTAGGGGGTAATTTGATCCAAACTAAATATCTAAGTTTGCAAATAGCCCTGGTTTTGTTATGACTTTATGCAGGAGTGTCATTCATAATTAGTACTTTGAGTAGTATTTCTCATCGCATTTTAACTTTTACTTCACTACTTTTTCATTTTTGGCAGCACTACTTGTGTTTGGGTACATTATTAGCCATGTTACCTGAGTGCAAATTTTCAGCACTTCCATCACTGGTTTAAGCTTACATTTACAACTACTAGTGCAGAGCCCATAGAAGATGTGCCACTGTTGTGTGCTACCGTATTGTTAAAGTTGGTGATATTAGGTGAAAGGAGCAGGAAGTAATAAAATAATGTTGCGGAGTGTGCAGCCTTGTTCAAGAGCCCAGAGTGCCGTGCATTGTATGTCTCAGCTTCACAGTGCCTGGCCTGCTGTGCAGCATGCACAGCGTGTGTCTCTGGCTATTTTTTGTGTCTCTGGATTGAGCAGACTCAGTATCACGTGCATGACACATACATATTGGTTTTTATGTGACAGAGTAGTAATGGGGTGGTGTTGTGTGATTGACTGGCATTTTTGGCCCTAACAGCATGAAGCACTGCACACAGCCGTACCATTAGGATGACACCCTCCAAATTTGAGATCAGTCTGATGAGTGGTTTGAGAGTTATGAGTGGAACAGACAAGCAAACCAACAGGAGACACAGACAGGCGTTCCTCGCATTGATAGATATTGATCCACAATAGGAGTAGTAACATAGTTAATGTTACTACTACAATTTTAATGTGGGTATATGGTTATATTCTGGCTATGATTATGATTATTTACAAATGTACAAATATTATAAATGTAAACCAAGAATAATTTCTCTCTTCAAGCCTTCACCATTAATCACACATTCACTAGTGCCTTGCTCAAGGACACTTTGGAAAGGTGAACAGTCTCCCCCACACACAGGCTGAATAGTGCTTAACATTATCAGCCTGAAGGACATGCACACACACATGTACACACGTACACACACACACACACACACACCTACACACACACGTACACACACACATGCACACACAGACAGACACTCACATGCATACACACACACGCACACACACACAGACGCATTATCTGTCTCCCCACGCCCCCTCACTTTCAGAGTTGCCATGCTAACAGTGCCTCTGCCAATTACCTGCTTGATTAATCATCATTCATGGCAAGCTCTGTGGGCAGGTGCGGACTGCTCCAGAATGACCTGTCCGAGGCAAAGGAGAGACAACCTGGAGCCAGGCACATTATGAACTCTAATGTCAATTTAAATGTAACTAACTAAGCAATTATTATTCAACTGTTTTCATTTTGACATCCAGGAGTGTTGACGTGATACTTAACATTTCAAAATCGATTGTTATACTAAGGGAATGGCTAAATGCACAAATATAATAATATCCACAAATATATTTAAAAACTTGCTTTTCAGTGTGTACTTTACACTGTAAAGTACACACTGAAAAGCAAGTTTTTAAATATAAAAAAATGTTGACTTTAAATAAAAACCTTTTTTGTGAGGAATAACAGCAATTGCTTGCTCATTTTAAGAGGCCTTTCATGTTGCGTTACACACTATTGATATAGTTGTATAAAAACAAAAAAGTGTGATTTATCCGATTACTCGATTAATCGATGATATAATCGACAGAATACTCGATTCCAAAAATATTCGATAGTTGCAGCTCTACTTTACAGTGCGAGGACAGTTGTTTCTGGCCAGATTGTGCTAAAATACAGCTCAGATTAAAGTCTAACAGAGCTTCAGACAGAGCAGTTTACAGTTGTCATCAACAGTCTCTGGGGATGTGAAGTTATTAGCTGCTAAGTATCAGTTAGTGGGTTTCAGATGTCATACTCCCAGGGGGCAAGAGCCAGTTTTTCCTATTGATAATATAGTATTTTACCATGAAATACACAAATATTGAACCTGGTCATTTCAATTAGTGTCTAGACCAATATTTAATTTCAGCTTCCCCCGTCTTTATTTTATATTATTGGCCCATAGAATGTTGTGAGGTCATTTGAAACCCACCAGACATGTCTTTAAAGGTGCACTGTGTAACATTTCTAATTTGTCTCCATGGAAATGTTATTGCTTTGTCTAGAATGTTCCACAGTATAGATTAAACCTGTCATTACTGTTCAGATCCATGGAGAGTCGCCTCTGTTCACAGAAGGAATTACTGTATTTTTGCTAGATGGAAATGTTTAATGTCATCTTTAATGTTTAATGTCATACCATGGAACATTCCAAGCAAAGCAAAAACATCTCCATGGAGACAAGTAAGGAGTAGACCCTCTTTAAAGTCAGTTATAGGTTTAACTCTCACTGATTAGTTCTTATTTCATTTAGAATATTTTTTGTCAGTACTACATTGACAAAAACAATGGGTAACACACTACATCAGTCCACAAAATTAACACTAGCTCCTTCATTCTCCACTCTGATGTCTTGTGAGGTCAAAAATAATTAGGATATTATGTAACTCGATATGGAGCGTGCATTTTCAAGTATAATTACGAGGTTATAAAATTTTCATTAGATAGGAGAAATGAATAGGGCAATTTTGCAGGCCGAATGAAAGCACTTTGTTTGGGCTGAGCAATGGGAGAGAGCCTTGACCCAATGGGCGACTTGAAGGATTTTGAAACATCTCTTTGCAATTCAATTAGGATACATAAATACGCACATTGAGGACACTTCTGTTCCATTTGATCCTTTGTGCAATGGGGAAACAGGTGCATCAGCTAGAGAAGAGGCTGCTCATGACTAGGTTCTGTTTTCTGATAGCTATAATAATATCAATATTATTGTGTGTTTTTCTGATCTATGTTATAATGTTGCTTCCTCATCAAAAACATACCCGGAGTTGGGCAAATTTAGGCTGAAACAGAAAACCTTGTGACGTCACGTGGTAATATAGGAAGTGCTCCAGTGTGTTTTTACTCCAGTATTTCTCCATACACGTTCACTAGAATCATTTGGATAATTTCAGCTCTCTACTGAATCAAAGGTAAAAGGAGCTGTTAACTTGAAAACTACAGCTTCATGACATCACAAGGTGGAACAGAGCATTTTGAGCTTTGGAAATGTAGACAGACTAATAATACAGAATTACTCAAACACGTGTGGGTGAAAAAAAAACACAACTCCCAATATGTTTTTTAATGGGGAATTTTAACATGGCTTAACACTCACCAGAGTCAAATTAGCATAATATAGGACCCTTAATAAACAATATTTATTCGATTTTCTGTTTTTTGAAATGTACAAGATAGCGTTAAAGATGCACTATGTAACTTTCTGCCACCTGCTTGTCTCCATGGAGATGTTATTGCATTGCTTGCAATTTTCTACAGTATAGCGTATCTTTCACAATGGAGACAAGCAGGTAATGGCACCAGTCGGTTCCAAGACAGATCTACTTTTGGCAATAATATGGAATATAAATGAAGGATACATATGTTAAATGCCTGATGAAATTTTCATTGCGAAATTAGCAATTTATGTTTTAATGATTCTATTCAAACACAAAGACTGACATATGACAATATGTACAAATCTAAACTACAGGGTTAACTGTTTTTATGCAGAATAAGACAGGGTATCTTGTTTGTGGAGATTTGCCCATTCAAATTGCAATTTCGATTCGATTTCTGCGGTACTATTTAAATGCCATACAGTGGAACATTCAACATCTCCACTGAAACAAGCATGTGGCAGATGCTCCTCCAGGAAAGTTATATACTAACCCTTCAAATAAGCCTCGTAAAAAAGAAGATAAAGCGCTTGTCTCTTTGGAAATCTAATTAGAAAAGACAATCTCTTGTCTCCAGTCTTTTGATAAAATCAGACAATTATTTTAAACGTCATCAAAATTTCAAAAGAACACCTCCAGGCACAATCACCCCTATCTGATTCCACTGTCATTTTTGTGATGTGATTTTAGGGCCGTGGAGGTAAAGGCAGCATCTACGTGTGGGCTTCGGGAGACGGGGGTAGCTATGACGACTGTAACTGCGATGGATACGCCTCCAGCATGTGGACCATCTCCATCAACTCTGCCATCAACGATGGAAGAACAGCTCTGTACGACGAGAGCTGCTCCTCCACTCTGGCCTCCACTTTCAGCAATGGAAGGAAGAGGAACCCCGAGGCAGGCGTGGTGAGTAACAAATATAGAAAAAATATGTCATCTCTTTATTTTAATGTCAGAAGTACAAAAAACCTCTATAATAAAAAATAAAAAAAATCCTGAATGCTCCTTTCCCTTCTTCCCCCCGGTTTGACTGTGCTGCCTATGCTCCAAAAAATCGTTGACATTTTGGAGCTTTTTGCCATGTTATAATGTTGTTCCCTCATCAAAACATGCCTAAAGAGGTTTTATTTGTCATTCATGCATGTTTGAGTAATCTAGTGATCTCTCCCGGTCACTATTTTAGTCCTCCTTACGGTTAGCTGTGCAAAAATGATAAAAGACAAAACAATGTGATCAAAATATGCTATGTATTAACAATTTCCCCATTTAAGTGTGATACCCTCTATTTTAAAAAGCCAGATCTGTGGAAAGGTGACTCTGCTTGAAGTAAGAAGGCCTGTTTTTGAAGAAGATATTTAGTAGTACCTAGAGGAATAAGATAGATGTTAAATGCTGAATGAATTGGAGAAGATTTTACTGTCATTTTTTTTTTCTGACGAGCATTACAATTACTATCATATTTTAGTTTTGATAATAGTATTCTGTTCTTTAAAATATTTGATTGTTAAGGTTAGTTTTAATGTCTATGCATACAATTGAATTATGAATTGAAATGACTCATTAATGAATTTTTATTTCAAACTAAAAGTGCAACCATGCCAAAAATTTGAAAAAAATACAACATTGGTATTGTGGATCTGGTCTAATTTAGTTTACAGAATTCTTTACAGCCACATTGTGAAACTTTTAGACAAGGAATAGACTACCATAAAAGCATGTTTTTTGTTTCTTTTTTCCATTGGGATGTGTTTACCTATATGAAAAACTAAGAAAATTTTGTCTTTACTATAATCGCGCCAGAAAGTTATGTTGCGTTACTTATTTGGAAGTTTTTTATAGGCAACAAAGACAAATGCATTTCATCTATATTACCAAATTTTACCTGTAAATGTTTACACTTATGTCCTTTACTTATGACATCAACATAATGTGACAGGTTCACTATGGACCCTGTAACAACGTATTTCGGAAATGCCTACCATTTTCTCAATCTTTAGTGTCCCCTTACAATATGTAGTTTAATATCTCATACATAATGCATTATATTTAGTCCCTATAGTCTCCACACAAATCATTTCTATTCATTTCTATTCATATTGGCAGACGTGGCTCGAGTCCTGGCCTGCACCTTAAATAGCAGTTTGCCTCTTTGCTGCGCTGGCCCTCTTTCAGGAGAGAGGATGAGCCTGGGGATAAAACCTGGATTGTTGTTACACTGTAATTTCAGTCTGTTTGTGAAAATGGGAGGTTCAGGTGGAGGATTAGCTACAGCTTGATTACTTTGCTGGAACATGTGCTGGGCTTTATGAGAAACACTGTGTTAATCAGGCTTCAGGTAGAGCGGCTGTTTTGTCAGAGAAATACAAGATTCTTGATTGTACCGTGCATGGCCACCGTTACACACAAAAATTAACAAGAAAACACCTAGTATTTTCTACTGTAAGTTTGTTGTAAATGACATAGATAGTTATTGCAAGTATCTATTTTGAAATGTGGCTTCTAGAGTTGTCAAAAATAGTGAAAATCAGATGCTAAATAATACTAGTATTGAAACTAGATATTCATTTGAGCAAGTACCAGTATTAAAAAAGACACATCAGAAATTAACCTTTCCTGAATAGCTTTAGAACGACCTTGAGCTGTAAACATCATCACAACAAAGAGCGATGAAGCTGTCACCACCTCTGATAGAGAGCTGCAGATCACCAATTTTTTACTATTTTCTCGATCTTGAGCTGTATCAGGACAAATATAAGAGCACATAGACTAGTATACGCCCATTGACCACTATGGAACCTAGATGACTGAGGGATTACGCAGACATAACACCACAAATGAGAGGAAAGTACTATTATTTAATGTTGAAAATCTCATTCTATTGTTGTAAGAAAGACTATCAAGTCTATTTCTTAGTATAGAAATCATTTTAGCAACAATACTTCTACCATTTAAACTCTACCTGTTCATACAAAATTACTCACCAAAAACAAAAAAAGCATATTAATTCCATCAATTTTATTCATTCAGTTATTTCCTTACACAGAGCAAACACACCAACACAAGACTTGCCGCGCTTCCACCTTAACGCATACATCTCTCCTTTATTGTGATTCATTTGTAATTCACTGCTTATTGGTGGTACTGTGTCACTCGTATCTGGCATTCCCTGAGCAAATACCTGTGTGACTCAGCTCTAGCTAGACTCTGAGCTGAAAAGGTAGATCGTCTCATACACGGAGACAGCTCAGACTCTACAATCATGCCTGACCTTCGCGCTTAATGCTGTAAAATGATTTCGTACTCAGATTGAATCGTAGGCTCTGAATACACACTGACTTTCACATAACGCGTGTGTAAAAAAAGACAGTGTGACGAGCTGATTATGGAGATGACCCTTGGCTGTTGATAGAGACGTGGGTCCTCCCCTGGGTATCCCCTCCCTCTAATTGCGTTCAATCTGTTATCATTTTTAATTAAGTAGGAAATGGAATGAGAAATAGTCTAGACAGAATATATGAACTAAAGTTGCTGGTTGTTATGGAGGACATGAGGTGTTGGAAAGCACTTCTGTTTATGTAATGAAAGGACTATGGATGCAGAGGCACAGTTTTATAGGTCAAAATATCAATGCGATTTTGGTACTTTTAGGTCTCAGAGCGAAAAATGTTTCCTTTATTTCTTTAAGCCAGTTATTGATAAATACAACATTTCATTACACTATGGCAGCTAATAACTAAATTACCCATAACCCAGTCTGTGCCAATCCTGGTACAATCCGCCAAGAAGATATTTTCTTTCTCTATCTGTAAATGAATAGAAAGCTTAATCCTTTCCTTGCTTTGTGAAATAGCGATACGGTTCCCACACATCCTAGAAATTAAATCCTGGAAAACATGGAAAATAATTGGCCTGTTTTGCAGACATGGAAAGCTGATGGAAATTTAGGAAAAAAAGGCCAAATACTTAGGAAAATATATATTTATCCTTGAAAATGTCTTTCCCCTTTGCTTTGTCGTGGTGTTGGATGGACCGAACGAACCTGTCACGCTTACAGTTAGTCCAAAATTCTGCAGCACGTCTTTTAACCGACGTGCGTAGTGAACACATCACACCTATTATATCCTCATTACACCAGCTTCCTGTTCATTTTAGAGTTGATTTTTAAATTTTATTGGTTGTTTCATGGCATTTCATGGACTGGCCCCGACGTACATCTCGGACCTCATTGTTCCCTACACTCCTTCTCGCACTCTGAGGTCTGAGTGCCAGTTCCAACTTTTCATCCCCAAAACGAGACTCAAAGGTTGGGGTGACTGTGCCTTTAAGTCTTGTTTAAAAATACGCTTTTACTCACTGGCTTTTAACACGGTGTGAAAATTGTGTGCTCCTCTGACTGTCTTTTATAGATTTTATTTGCTAGTTTTCTATTTGCAAATTTAGTATTTTAAGGTTTTTTATTGACTTGCTTTTGATTTATTTTATACTTTATATTCATTAATGTGTTGATTTATATTGTGCCTACACTGTACACCGCTTTGGAGACTTTGTGTTCGGTAAAATGTGCTATACAAATAAAGTTGGATTGGATTGGAAATAATAAAGACTGATAAATACAGCCATCCCAGTAAAAAAGTTGGGATTTTGAAAAAAACACTAAAATGCTTTAAATTATGCCTCTTTTGTACAAAATTTCTTGCGAGAGGACCCCTAAACACTCTGTACCTGTTATAAATTGCCTCTTGCCGTCATTCACAGATGTCCCTAGATTCCTGTTTTATAATCGCACCCATAGGACACAGTACCAGTCAAATGAGAACAGTACATAGTCAGCACTAAATACTTTGTTCTATTTTATCAGTATGTTCAGGTTTATATTTGTTCTTCGTGTAATTTGAGTTCCAATTCAGTGTGTGATCTACAGTATGTCCAAATATACAATACAATGACACCATACTGCAACGTGTACATATATTTTGTGAAAATATCTGAATATAAGTAGTGTGTTTGACTCTGAGTGTAATTAATTTTCAATCATGGTGGACTTTGGGTATGGTTAGAGTACATCTTTAGTAGAAAAAAATATGTAATGTATTTAGAGAAACCATGATTACATAATAAAACATCTTAAAAAGTCCTTGTGGTGCATTAAGCCACACATGTGTATTGTACTGTGAGTCTTGAATGAAACAATGATGGCATCTCCAGATAGTGTTATATGAATATGTGTGTGTTTTATAGGCCACCACAGACTTGTATGGAAACTGCACACTGCGTCATTCTGGAACATCAGCTGCAGCTCCAGAGGCAGCGGGAGTCTTCGCTTTGGCCCTGGAAGCAAAGTAAGTCACGGGTCACTTTTACATCATCATTTTGAATGGCAGACTATTGTTACGATATCATCTGTTACCTTCATCCCATTTTAAATTAAGATTCTACAGCCAGTTAGTAGGTGTGTAGTACAAAATTCTGGGCCCTGGGTACAGCACCCTTCACCCCCCAGTCCAACACCCATGCCAATTAGTATTTATCATGGTAAAATTCAAATACAGTAGTTTTTAGATACTGAATAGCATTATCACAAAAACATTTTTTAAGTACTTTCCGCCCAAACAAGTAAAGATAATTAAATACAAGTACACTTATGTTTGTTTACCAGATGAGCCTTAACAATAAGCCTCTGATTACAATACAAAGAATTATAATGGTAACTGAAATGCTTCCAACAATTTATGACTGAAGAGCTGTCTAAATTCTCTTAAGATCATAAATTGTAATGTTTTTTTTTCACAGATCACGTCTCCATTATTTAACCAAATGGCTTATTTATGAGAAATAGAAGTGGAATTAAGAAAGAAGAGAAAAATCTCTCAAACTGTCGCCCACATAGCACAGACACTCAAAGCTTCTGCCAAGGACTCCTGTTTGTAATAGTGCTTTTAATATCTCCACTAAGGCGCGCAGTGTATACAGTGCACTCTGACTTCATGTTTTATTTATCTCTTATATTGGCATGAAATAGATCCAGAGAGCTGCAGTCATAATGAAACATTCTGCTGAGCTCATTTGAACGTATAAACAGCAGTGAATACTGTGGTGTGGTGTGAGAAATGCAATATGCAAAAGCCCATATATTTTGTGAGTTTAAAGAAGACCTACTGTGGTTGTGTTTGCTGTATAGTTCTAACGTATGGCACCTGTGGATCCTTATGGTATAATTTGGACATTTTAAATCACAGTATTTGTCTAAAATGAGTTAATAAAAGAAACAGACTCACTGACTTCCATGTTAAAAAAACTGTGGTGTCCAATGGGAGTTGACAGTGCTGTAAACATCATTACAACAAAGAGCAGTGAAGCTGTTAGCACCTCCGATGGATAACTGCAGATCACCATTTATTTATTTATTTTTAATTCTTACCAAAATGACAACACAATGCTGTTGAAGAAAATAAAGTTGGAGACCAAAGTTAGTGGGCATATGCCGGTGGTGGTAAAAACAGGGCTTGATTGGCAAAAGTGGCTTGAAAATGAGCAAATGAAGATTGCTCAAACAAATCATAGACGGTATAAAAAAGTGGACTAAGCAAGTGTGGCGTTACCCATAGCGTTCAACGCCACTCAGAAGAAGCTTGCGATGCTAGCAATTACAGGAGTGAACTTCCTATTTGGAATGCAGAGGCGAGCGCATTAGCTATGTCCATTTATATATACAGTCTATGCTTCAACTACAACTTTGGGTGAGTAAATTGTGAGGAGTAATAGCTATAACATGGTTAAAAGCTCTGAAAAGTCAAAGACTATAATATAAATGAAAGTCCTCTTAATGTTGAAAATCCCATTCTATTAAAGAGTATTTTTATTATCATCGATGTGTCATCACATCCATAATTCCTTAGTAATGAAATATGCATATTAAGTCAAATTTGTACAATATTTTTATTTATTAATTCATCATTGCATTTATGTAGCGTTTTTCAAGACACCCAAAGCACTTTACAGTTCATTATTCATTCACTCCACACTCAGTGATGGCAAACTACTACTGCCCTGCTGAGCTTCTGAGATCTGATGAGATCAGGCTTTGACAAGCCAGTACGGTCACATAAATGACATATTTATAATCCTTTACTCCCTGTGCTAATTGTATTATGTTAATTGGTAACATAGGAAAAAAGGCCATATGTCATTACACTGGTCTGTAATCTTAAACCTGAATCTACTATTTCCAAAACAGTCAAATTGCTTAGATACAAGAGTTTATGCAACAAAATTGATTTAATACTTCCATTAAAACATGGCCCCCCCCCTCCCCATCCTTAATGACACAAGAGCACTTTACATTGCGTTATAAAAGCAGCCAAATGAGTGTTTGTCAGGAGGCAGCGTCTTCCTCCGCGGGCCCATTTCTCACTCTTAACACTACAAGCATTAGCAGGCAATCTCCGAAGAGAGGAGCTGAGCTGAGCCCCACTGTTTACTGAGCACACATGATAATGATGTGACTGACGCGAGCAGAGGATCTCCCCCTGTCCACATGCACACATTCTAAATCCTGGAGTTATAAACAGAGAAAAAGACTTGGTTTTCTTCATGTGTTTGTAAAAGAATGGCAAGCTTAACCTTTTCCTTGCTTTGTCAAATAGTGATAGGGTTTCAACACATCCTGGAAATCCTGGAAAACATGAAAAATAATTGGCCTGTTTTCCAAGCATGGACAGCACATGAAAATTTTGAAAAAAAAAGGCCAAATGAACTGGAAAATATATTCTGCCCTTGAAAATTTGTCCCCTGTGCTGCATTATTGGATAAGTAATAAAAAAACTGAAAATGATGCCATCCCAGTAAAAAAGAGCAGTTGGGATTTTAAAAAATTCATTAAAATGCAGAAAACGACAGCGTCTATCAGCCCATTTTTCCCTCATAACACTAGCTTTGACGAGCGGTACCGAGCTAAACCCCGCTGTTTACCGAGCACACACGATAATGACGTGACTCACGCGAGCGGAGGATCTCCCCCCTGTCCACACGCAAACAGCTCGGGGGGCTGTTAGCCAGATTGCGTGGCCTTATTACTGCCCAGGCATAGTTAAGCTGCGTGATGATGGCAGGAGTCAGAACCAAGCTGTCAAAGCGCACTGCCAGGGTAATGAAGGAAGACACGGAGAAATGGACCCAGGAACGCCCCGAGAGACTGATCACAAATTGCCGACAGCACCACAGTGATTTTAGAGATGGTTAGGCTTTATGGTTGTTTGGTTATTGTTATCAAATTGTGTTGTGCATTTGTAATCTGATATTGCGATGTGTTGATTGCGTTATTTACTCTGCAGGCTTCATTAGTACAGGAAATTCGATTCATAACGTTTTCGGGGCTATTGTGATTATTCCTAAAAGCTCCAAACAAATCTGGAAACACAAATGGAAAGAAGAGTCATAGATGAGTCATAGCTGTTATATTTTAATGTGCACATAACATTTAAACCTGTTACAGTTCTTCCATTTAGTTGTGTCAATAACATTAAAACCAAATGGCTTATATAACATTGACGTCAGCGTAACGATTAGGAGTGGGTGATATGCTATTTTCTTTTACGATTCATGTATTTAGTGTCGTTTTATCATCCATTAAGGGGTTACTAAAGCTATCTCTTGCTTCTGGGAGTTCTTGCTTCACTGTGATTGGCTAAATGCACCTGTCACTCACTCAGACCATGACAGAGGCTGACCAATAAGAAGAAGAGTGGGTGGGGAAAAGTGTCTATTTAAACAAAAAGAAACTGCATTCAACAAAAATGTGTAATATTACAGGATCAGATCACTATTATTTCATTTATTTTTTGATTTATTTTCCACATTTAACCCTAAATTACTGTTTACTGTTACATCAAGAATCAAGATTACAATTTTCTTGCTTTTACAATAAATAAACACTTAAAACTTTATGTAGCGATTTAACAAGTATTTCTTAGTGTTTATTGTTCTACAGCAAAGCAATATTAAAAAATTATATGTCTGTTTGTCTAAGGGCTGCTCAATTCTGACCAAAATTCAGTTATTTTGCTCATAATTCACCGCACAATAATTTCAAGCTATTACTTCTGTCAGAGTTTGTCAGTAGAAAAAGTATAGACCTAAAAACAAACCAATTTTATTAATCCACAAGGGAAATTATTTGGACTCAGTAGCTCACACATCACATTATAATATAATAACACAGAGCAGAAATATAAATGGTAATAATACATTCTAAATAAGTAGCAAACACAGCAAGAGTAAAAATAAAATATAGAAATATTTTAATACAAGTATCTCTCGCACAGACAGTAAGATTACTCCTCTTTTTGCTCCTTTTCATTAATTTCTTGTATGTTTAATGTTACAACACTGTTAATGGCTTTTTATACTTTATGAATGAAATAAACAAACACATAAATAATGTTACTTAATGTAAATAATCTTTGATGTAAATAATCTTTGAGAAAGAACCATTTTTTATCTTTTATCTTATTGTATTTATCTTATCTTATTCTTGAAAACTTGATTCTAACTACATGTTCTTGGTCGGTTGCATCTGTAACGAAGAAAATTTCCCCTGGGGATGAATAAAAGTAATTCTGATTCTGATTCTGACAAATAAGGAGAAACAGTGCAAAGATGAAATTTGAATGTTTGACACAATTTAGTTTAAAAGCCGATATAGATTAGAAAAGTGGCTTTGCTTGAGGTTTCCAGTAGCAAAAAGAATGCCCATATTGTTCTGAGTAGAAGATAATTCATTGTATTTTTGATTACAGCATGGTTATAATAGAATAAGGCAAGGCAATTTGTATAGCACAATTCATTCACAAAGTAATTGTGCTTTACGGAAGCACAGACGTTAAAATCACAACAGAAACAAATCAAAACATAAATAATAATCTTAAAAGTGCATTGTGTAATGTTTTTGGGGGAGGGTATGTCAAATTTCTCCATGGAGATGCTATTGCTTTGTCTGGAATGTTTCACAGGATGGTATTAAACCTTTCTGTCTTCACGGAAACCAAACCAGACCAAGTTACAGGTCAGATCTGTGGGCAACTCTACTCAGTCAGAATGGCTGTTTTTCTAGGTATTTTTAAACAGTAAAACCACCTGTAATTTAATAAATGTAAGTTAGAGCTGTTTAATGTCACACTCTATACAGAGCAATGACATATCCATAGAAACAAGCACAGTACACCTTTAAAATTAGCTGCAAAAGAGAAGAGTGCAGAATACAAATAAAGTAATAATTGAAAATCACTATACATGTTTAATTTCACAGCCGTAATTCCTTTTTCTTCTCTCCTCTTGATTTTAATGCCACGATTTTGCTTTTTCAGCCCAGACCTGACCTGGAGAGACATGCAGCATCTGTCCGTGCTGACCTCTAAAAGGAACCAGCTCCACGACGAAGTGCACCAGTGGAGGAGGAACGGCGTGGGGCTGGAGTTTAACCATCTGTTCGGTTATGGGGTCCTGGACGCGGGGGGCATGGTCAAAATGGCCAAGGAGTGGAAAACCGTCCCTGAGCGCTTCCACTGTGTCGCAGGCACCATTCAAGAAAACCAGTGAGTGACATTTAAAAAGTCTGTGTAGGGTTCATAGCAAAGAAATAAAAATCAAAATTCTGTTGGACACTGCCTGAAGGGAGGAGCTAACTACACTGAAACTAAATACACCTACTTGTTTAGTTTCTGTTTGTTGGCTCGGTTTCTTCAACTGCACTGGGTGTGAGTTAGTATTTCAATATTTTAGTGTAAAAACTGTTCTTTAAAAGTGGGACTAAACATCTAAACTCTGCCCACAACCACATAAACTAAACCGGGCTGTACCTGGGGACTAAAGTGAAGAGGAAGGAACAGTGTGATTAGTCTAATACTCCTAGCTCCGCCCCCGCAGCCAGTCAATCTTGTGTGATGTCACCTAGCACTTTAAATTGTAGTGCCACTGGAGCCAAAGCACACTGTATTTATATAGGTTTTTGATCACAAAGCTGCAAATCTACCTAGTCTTCACTAAAATGACCACAAAAGCACTAGAAACAATAGACAATCCTACTGAAACACCCTATACACAGTTTAGTAGCAAAACAAGTTTATTTAGTGTTTAGTTTCACTTTAAATGTCCTATATTACACAAAATTGTCTCTTGTGAGCTGGTGAGCTGTTATATGTTGGTACCTGGAGTTGCGTCATTCACATGTGTTTGCGTAACCATTTATTATTAGTCTGTCTACATCTCCAAAACTCAAAATGCTCTGTTCCAGCTTGTGATGTCATGTAATGGTAGTGTGTACCTTTAGAGATAAAATCTGTTGTTTTTACCTTGACATGTCTCGATGAGCAGCTGTCACTTTCCTCAAAAGCATCATCTGACTGACATGATGGAAAATTTGTCTGCCATCTAATAAAGATTGGAAGATAGGCAGATGTCTGTATTTTTCCAATTGAGTGTTACAACTGTAGCAGGTGCAGAATAGCAATATATTTTTGTTTTTGGTGTTTAGTTGAGCGCAGATTTGTCTAACTCCATACACTCCATCTTAGTCTTTCAGATTTCCCTCGCAGAATCGTCTCCAGTGCAGTCGCTTGATGTTGATGAAGTACCACTAATGGTGGCTTCTCCCTCTTCATGCTATTTTAAGCTGAGTGTCATTTGTCGTCGTGCTGCCATTTTTTTTTTCTCACCAGTTTGTGCCGGTTTCCAAGGCAGCGCTGCAGGGATGCTACTGCCTCTATTGTAGTAAAGCTATAATTACAACAGGCCCAACTCCAATGATAGTGTTGATCAGCAGAGTAAAAGGGAATAAACAGCACAGTGGCGGGCGCAGCAGTGATCTGATAGCGTGAGCGCCGGCTGGCTGCAGTTAGCGTCGCTGGAGGAGAACTTGTCATTATCAGTGATGTTAGCGCACACAGCTCCACAGTGGATCTGGCCTGGCCCTGCCCTTCAGAGGCATCTCTCACCCTGCGCCCTTGCCCGCTGCTGTAATTACTGCTGCATGTTATCTGAGGGGAGGAGACTACCTGCTGAGCGCTAAATCATGTCAGGAGGTCCATTTGAACTCCAGCTTTTTAATGCATTATTTAAACTTCGAAATGCATTCGGTTAAACAGGCCGGGTATATTTATTATAGCTCATTAGCATATTTCAAAGTTGTTTAATCACTGGAGATATAGCTTGAGTTGTGAATAACTTTATAGACAAATGTAAAAGTAGCACATATTTTAGTTTGTCGAGTTGTGTGCAGGCCACTTATGTTTTTAAGTGTTCATACATATTCAAAAGTCTGATTCATTTGAAAATTGCCTTCTCTACACAGCACAGCTCAGTTAGCACCATGCTGCGGTGATTAGCTGTGCTGCTTTTTAACTTTTCAACATGATTCACTCCCCTTTATCTCTAGAAGGCGTCACACCACCTAATTGAAATGTTTAGTTTGAGATGACTTTTGATTAGCTGAAATCTTGTATGTCCAATGGAAAATAGTCAATATTTGGAAGTTGGAAACAGTTTATTTATCAGTCCCCTATGCGGTTGATAACTTAAAGGAAATGTATGTAGCATGTGCTCCTACATCACAATGGAATCGGGGTTGCCATAACCTGCAGACTCATACAATTTTTCCTCAGCCTCAGTATAACCTTCAGAATTCCCTCACTGAGCTGCAGAGGCTGCACTAGCACTAATTAGTAGTAGTAGTAGTAGTATTGGTTTATTTCAAGCATAGTACACAAAATCATAAGTAATTCATGCTGGGGTTTAGGTAGTGACTATTCCGATCAGAAAGAGGCATTTTAGGTTGAAAAATAACTGGATTTCAGCTTTAAAACTGGCAACCCAAAAACTCATGTGAGGCTGAATTACTGATTGAACTTGAGATCCAAGACATCAAATTATAACATAAACATGAATAAATCAGTATTACAGTTGTCACCAGTAAGAGCCATGTTTATTTGAACATGTCTGGGGACACAGATAGATCATGTTTATGGATTTTTATAGCAAAATCTGGTCTTAATCTTATCTTTAATAGAAGCAAATATGTCTAAGCTGTTACTAACTTACAGTAGAAATGTATTATTATTGATTTATTATTATTTTAAAATGCATTTCCATACAATTCCATTTGAGGTAATAGTTTGAAAAGAAATAGTCCGTATTACTCTGTTTAGGTACCACAAGGCCGCTTTTTTCTCAAGGTTAGTTATGATCAAAGGCCATGTTTACATTATATTAAATGCCGCAGGAAGTACTACATCCTGCTGTGAATTGTCCTGTTTTTCTCGGGATTGTAATTCTCATAATCAGCCTTTAGCAGCTCACCAGCGAGGTAATCTGCCCGTGCACAGCATCCAGCCCCATTAATCATTTGTCTAAGTGACTGCTTTTGTACACGTCTATCTCAGTCAGAGCCTCCAGTGCCCCGGCCTCCCCCTCCACCCCTCTCCCCGCTCCCCTCCACGTGAAATGTTGTCTTCGGGCTCTCATAATGTTATTAAGCTCCTGGCCACCACCCCTGTCCTGCTGCTTTCGTACTTTTCTTTCTATCACAAGGCGAGATCGGATCAGCGGTGTACCGTCTACAACCACAAAGCTACAATAGACCAACTCACTGCTCTTTCCAGACAAATCCATTTTCACAAAGATGGAAGACGAATCCGGGTCACACTGTATTCGGAAAGCAGAATCTTTTATCGAAATTGTAATTCAGTTCAGCTCATTTGGTTAATGCTCATTTTCAAAGCACATTACATTAACAAGCTTAATCAGATACCATTCCACTGCTGCACTGAAACCCTATGAATGTTCTGCAATAATTTATGTGCTGCTGACCATACAGTGTAATCTCCATGGCAACGTGGGCTACTTGGGGATATGTTTGTGCACATTACTGGTATCTAATGGTCTAATGGTTGTACATAGGGAAATAGGGTTTGTATGGAATAGGGAACTGAGTGAATGTTTAATACACTCAATAAAGACAGTAAAGCATTCAAAGATCAAATCAAGACCCAATACACCATAATGAAGCCATTCCGAGTTAATTGAGGAGTATATATGCAATTATGTAAATAATTATAATTATACACTTGTCCATCCATCTGCTTCTGCTTTATTCAGGGTGGGTAGAGTCGAGATGCTCAGACTTCCCCTTCCACACGCGCTTGTACCATATATGTATTTATATTGTTTATATTTTAAGTTTGAAATAAAGTAAGCAGTACACACTACTGCCTTTTGTGTCATACACTACTCTACAATGTGCAAGAATAATGAATTATACAAAACGGAGGAAATTTCCCTTGAATGAAGTGAAGGCTTGTGGTTTAAATCATGTGGTGGGTATTGCAGATTGTTATTATGAAGATGTGGTGTATACTGAATATGAAAGAACATTTTTATATGTGCAGTTCTTCCTCTGGAAGCTGCAGCCAGTTGCCTGGGTTTACTATTCATCACTGAGAGTGGTGCATTCAGAGGTAAATTTCGGGGTAAATAATGTAGAGATGGCAGTCATCACAGCTGCTGTGCTGAGGGCTTCCTTTTAAAACGCTCCTTAATTCTTTCCTGTCTATGGTGTGCTTTGTGAAAAATAGGTCAAGTATTTTCTGG
The DNA here is from genome assembly GCA_034769755.1 of Odontamblyopus lacepedii. NCBI lineage: Eukaryota > Metazoa > Chordata > Actinopteri > Gobiiformes > Gobiidae > Odontamblyopus > Odontamblyopus lacepedii. The sequence continues at coordinate 13,528,885 of CM068354.1, forward strand.
GGCTTTTCAGTGTGTTGAGAGCAGTTTATAAAAGACATGCTTTACGTTTACACTTTTCAGAATTTTCTAAAGTATACCCATTAAACTATTAACTATTGACATGAAAATGTCTCTGTTTGTCTGCAGTAAAATCCAGTCTGGGAGCAAGCTGGTGTTAGCCATCGACACTGAAGCCTGCCAAGGCAAGGATAACTTTGTGCGCTACCTGGAGCATGTTCAGGCCGTCATCACAGTCAACGCCAGTCGCCGCGGAGACCTGAACATCAACATGACCTCCCCCATGGGCACCAAGTCCATCCTCCTGAGCCGAAGACCCCGGGATGATGACTCCAAGGTGGGCTTTGACAAGTGGCCCTTCATGACCACCCACACCTGGGGAGAGGACCCGCGGGGGACCTGGGTGCTGGAGGTGGGATTCCGTGGAGACGAGCCCCAGCGAGGAGTGCTCAAGGAGTGGACTCTGATGCTGCACGGAACACAAAGTGCCCCTTACATAGACCAGAAAGTGCGCGATTATCAGTCCAAACTGGCCATGTCCAAGAAGGAGGAGCTGGAGGAGGAGCTGGACGAAGCGGTGGAGAGAAGTCTGAAAAGTTTGATGAGTAAAAACAACTAGACTCCTGCATGTGGCTCAGCTGTCTTCTATAGTTAATCCCTGTTTGCAGTCAGAGGTGGGTAGAGGAAAAATTGTAAAAAAAAAAATTTACACAAGAGTAATAATATTACTCAATAATATTACTCAAGTAGAAGTACAAAATGAGTAAAAAAGATATCTGGAAAAACGACTACTCAAGTAAGAGTAAGTGGAAGGAGAAAATGTTAAATAGTGCCCCATCTCAAAAAATTAGAATATCACGAAAAAGTTAATTTCAGAAAGTCAAACCCATATATTATATAGACTCATAGAATGCAGTTTTTCTTAATACCGTAAATTCCGGATCACAAGCCGCTACTTTTTTTCTACACTTTCAACACTGCGGCTCGTAATATGAAGCGGCTTTTTTATTTTTTTTTTCATCGCGGGAAAAACATGGACCAATAAAATGAATAAGTAGTTCACTGAGGTCCAATGAAATTGTATGATTAATCACAACTTCCTTATTTCAGTCTTTCTGCTAACCCTCATCAACATGGAGAATACCAGACAAAAAGCATATGATGCAGCTTTTAAACTAAAAGCGATCACTCTGGCAGTTAAAGAAGGAAATCGAGCTGCTGCCCGTAAAATTGGCATAAACGAGTAGATAGTGCGAAGGTGGAGGCTCCAGCAAGAAGAACTGAGCCAGTGTAAAAAGACAACCAGAGCTTTCAGAGGTAACCATAGCAGATGGCCTGAGCTTGAAAACTTTCTGGAGGACTGGGTTAACACGCAAAGAGCACGCGGCCGCACTGTACAAATCAGACTGAAGGCTAAAGCGATCGCTACCGTGGTTTATTCCCAGAGCGCCAAGGTGTGTATGTGCATGTCGCGTGTGTGTGTCCCAAGTGTGTGAAGGTGTGTAAGTGCCTGTGGCGCGTGTGTGTGTCCCAAGTGTCACCAGTGAGCGAGTCCGTCCCCAGAGTTCAGCGGGGACGCGTGGTCTGGCCCCGGAGGCGCTCCAGGCGGCGGGGACGCAGAAGCGAACCCCCCGCCTAGTCTTTGGCCAGCGGTTTATAATATGGTGCGGCTCATATAATTACAAAATTGATTTTTCTTCATAAATCTGAGCATGCGGCTCTTAATAGGGTGCGCTCTGTCGTCCGGAATTTACGGTAGTTTATTTCTTGATTTTTTTTTTATGGCTTACAGATAAGGAAAACCCAATATTCTATCCCAGAAAATTAGAACATTACATGACGTAAGTTGTTCATATGTTAATTTCTGTGCACTCAATACTTTCTTGTCTCCTTTGGCATGAATTACTATTAACGAAAAAAACTAACCCATATCTGAAGCAGCAGTGCAAGAAACACAAATTGTTTAATCATTTAGTATTGTCAAAATAATGTCACTTGTAATCTCACCGTAGGAAGTGTAACCAAAATTTTTACTCTAGTAGGGGGTCTGTTACTTCAATAAAAGGCTATTAATATAGTAGGAGTAAAAGTATGCTGCTAGAAAAGTACTCTGAAAGGACAAATTCTAAAAAGTTCCTCAAGTAAATGTAACTGAGCACTACCCACCTCTGTTTGCAAGCACACGCTATCTTTGTCTCCAGTCCATCTTCTCAGTTCTGCTCACTATGGCGGCTTCCTCTACCTCTTTCTGCTTTTCGTTCTCGTGTTTTTATCTCCACAGCCTTCAATGAATGTTTCTTGTAATCCGACCGTAATAAAAATGTGATAATCTTATATAGGAGTAACACCACCACCTGGATTATTCTGTTTTTTACACTACAGAATTGTATATAGGCCAAATCTCTCCACATTTGCTGTTGCTTTGAACTGCCCTGCACTTCTCTTCTGCCAGCTGTTGTACAGTTTGTGACTGTAAATGATTTTCAGTGTCATTCCATTTTAAAGTTTCAAACCTGGCAATCGGAGCAGTGGTCCTTCTTTGGGTTTCTATTTTTGTGTTTCTAAATGTAAACAAGGAAAGGAATGTCCCGTTTATTTTGCAGCCTGTGGTCCTTAGTTCATCTTTCATTCTTTGATGTAAACTATAATAAATCTATTCAGCTGTTTATTAAAGCACCTTGTGTATTTTCACATTTTGCACAATAACACAAAGAAAAGCAGTTTTTGTGAATTATTTTGAGATTTAAAAGTGCACGATGTAACCTTTCTGGTGAAGTCTCTGCTACATGTTTGTTTCCATGGAGATGCATTTGCTTTGCTGGGAATTTCACAGTGTGGCATTAAGTCATCAGTTTAATACCTTGAATAAACAGCTTTCTTACTGTGAGTGAGGTTGTTTCTCCACAGATCTGACCTGAAACCAAACCTTGCGTCACTTGTTTCCATGGAGAGAGATATGTTTAATGCCATACAGTGGAACATTCAAGGCAAAGCAATCACATCTCCAATGAGTAAGGGGATGGCAGACCAGAAAATTTACTCAGTACATCCTTAAGTATCCTTCTAAAATAGAAGAAAAGAAAATGTGCAGCACTGTGAGCTAGGCACATTTTTATGAATTTTGTTTTTCATAAATGATAAAACTCTAAATTATCATGAAATATATTTGGCAAGTGCTAATTTTTGGCCAAAAGATTTTAAAAAATTGGTATTATAAAGTACAAAATAATTCAGACTGTGGCATATAGTAAATTTCAGTTTCAAAAAAGTGTTATTATAATCCAATAATAATGGTATAAGAACAATACAAAACATAAATAGAGGTTTGAGGCTTTTATTAATCAGATATCAAAGCAAATTAATTCACAGCAAAATCTGTGCTGAAGGCAGGCAATGGTTTCCAATTAAAAAGTATCTCAAAGGGAACGGGTGGCACTTATTTTCATCTTTTCATGCTTTTAAACTTTTTTCCTTTTATTAATTTTAAGGTGTCACATATTTTATTTTTATTTCAAGTTTCCAGACAGAAAATGACTTCAGCATGAGCCCAAACAACATTACCACCAGCACGAAATTTTAGAAGGAGGAATGTCATGATTTAGGGAACAATTTTGTATTTTTGAAATATTTTAGTGCTTTTTCTTGCTGGACTTCTCAATCATGGTCTCCACCACCGTAGATGTCTCCTCATACCCCTTGGTCTTCCGATCATTGGATATCTTCTCGAGAGTTTCCTTTACCTCTATCTTCTCATACGTCATTGCATCTGGACTGAAGCTACTGCTGGAGCTACTAGAACTTGAGCTGGAACTTGGAATACGAGGAAGCCCACTTGGACCACAGCTTCTCTTCCCTGGATGATGATCTCCTCCTGGACTGGGCTCCTTCCGACCAGTAGGGGGCGACACAGGACACGTCTCTTTACCGCGTGGATCTCCGCTCTTGTGCCTGGCCTTACCTCCGCCTTCTTTACCCTTGGGGCCTTTGGGGTCGTCTTTCGGCATCGGGATGCTTGGACTAAATGGTCCTGGCTCTGGCGTTGGTTGCGGAAGTGATGGAGTTGGGGAATCTGGTCCATAGATATCGTATGGTGACATCCTGCCGTCTCTGATCGTGACGTAGATGTGTCCAGCAGATGGCGTAGTTGTGTAGAAGCATGGATCGGGATAGCTGGCATCGCCGGTCACTAGCACATAGCGTCCTTTGGTGTAGAAATCGGCGATGGGCTCGGGTCTCTTATACTTCCTCATTCGATCTCTGACGATGTTGCAAAGAGTGTCAAAAGCCTTGCTGATCTGAGCTCCATCTGGGACGTCTTGAGGCGAGACACTGGTAGTTTTTGGTTCCTTTGCCTTCTTCTTTTCTTGGACCCCTTGAGTGGACGTGATCTTGGTTTGCTCAATATGATCTTCTCCAGATGTTTTGTCACCATGGGAACTGTCAATCACGTCCCTGGTGGTCAGATCCCTCCTCTTCTGCACCTTCTTGGCAATGTTCTTCTGGCGCGGCTTGATGTTGGTGATCTCCTGAAAAGCTTGGGTGATGTCTGTTGGAAAACAAAAAGACAGTTAATGATACAGTGTGTAATTTTTTTTAGTGGAATGCTTGTTGCGACGGAGAAGTTATTGCTTTGAATGGAATGTTCCACAGATTTGCATTTGACATAACACCAAAATCTGTCAGAATGTAATATGAATCGTTTAAATGCCATACTGAGCAACATTCCAGGCAAATAATATCGTCAACAAGTTGGCAACTCCAGTACCAGAAAAGAGAAAAGTTACATAGTTACATGTTGCATCTTTAAGCTCAAATTAATGTACACAAATGTATAAAAGTCTATAAAAAAGAGAACTGGACACAAAAGTATACCTCTTGTTTATGGCTGACTTGGCTTGCAGCTATTGTTTTTAGCATTATTCAAACAGTTTCATTCCTCACTCGTTGCCAAACATACTAATTATTATTTCATTTTTGGACAGGCTAATTTTGGTGATTTTACCCTTCAGTTTCAATTATTATTATTTTTTCTATTGGATTTCCATCTTATTTATTCAAATGATCATGAAGTTTGCATAACTGCTCAGTCATCCAGATCATTAAATCAAAAACAATATGTCAACAATATTTTTAAAACAGAAGCAAAAAGATACAATTTATTCTGCCTTAGTAAATATGTGTACCAGCCAAATATTTCACAATTCTCCAAGAAGATAAACATCAAAAAACTTTTAAAAAAATCATAAGAAAAGAACCACTTGAAACTAGTGAAAGCAACAATTGGGGATAATTTCAAAGACTTGCCAAGACATTCCTTGAGCAAAACAGGTATTGTCAATGTACTATTGAAGACATAGCTTTAAAGGTCCACAAAATTTACACAAAATGGACTCCTGTGAGCGTTAAGTCATGTTATAATGTTGTTACCTCATCAAAAACATACCTGGAGTTGTGTTTTATTTCATGTTTCATTCACATATTTGAGTAACCCTTGTTTATTAGTCTGTCGACAGCTCAAAATGCTCTGTTCCACCTTGTGACATCATGTAATGGTAGTTTTCATCTACCTTTTACCTTTAATTTAGTAGAGACCGGCAATCCCACGTCTGAAACAACTACAGTGAAGGCGTATGGAGTTTAAAAACACAGCGGCGCACCAAATGACATGACAAGGAGGAACGGATGGTTTTCAGTTGGAGAGAAGAACTCAGCCTATACATGCAGGGTTTGTGTGTTAAACATGTGCGAATGAAATGAAACAAAACACAAACTCGGGTGTGTTTTTGATAAGAAAACAATATTACAGCATAGACCAGAGAATAGTGTAATACGGGCCTTTAAATAGTAGAAGCATTATCAAACACAATGGCTTCTGATTGAAATAGCCTTCTATAGTGATTCTCAATGCAAAGCGACGCTAATGTCTGGATGATGGCAGCCACATTTGTATGGAGTCTTCTTACCTCTCCCCCTGCTCAAAGCCGAGGGGGTGTGGGTGTAGCTGTAATTAGCGGTGAACAGGGTAATAGGAGTGCCAATTATCGCTGAATTCAACCTGGAAGAAAAAAAAGAGGACATTTCACCTATTTGGAAGAAATTATTATTAAGTCCGATGGCTGCTTCAGGGTCTATCCACATTATCGGTATTACCCTTTTCTCGAGGTATTATTGAAAATACACGCCAGACAATAGATAACAATTATGATGTACCGCAGACATATTACAGTGAGGCAAAAATAGAGGGATGACATTGTACCTGCATCTCAATAAATGACAATTATGGACATTTTGGCGGGGGCTTATGTACTGCAGGCCTCTTACACACACACACACACACACACACACACACACATATATATATATACAAAAGAACAACAAAAACATACCAGTTTCAACGCTTCTTTCAGTCATAACATTAACTTATAATCATTGCCTGAAGACTGATCCTAACCTTAACCTAAACCATAACCTTTATCTATCTATTTCTGAATTGAAATCACATTGTTACCTCATAATAAAGGATTTGCATCACGGGGACCTGATTTTTTAAAGTGTGGACAGGTTTTCCTCCCCATAATGTAATAACTCTCTGCCCAGTTTTACTTTCCTTGGTATTTTTCTTAAGTTTAAGTGATGTGTCATGATGTGGATTTGAAGACTCCTGAAGGGCAAGTCCGACATTTAAATTTACTTTTTCAGATCTAATGTCCCATATTTTTTATGCAGCATGCACAAGGAGAGGAGAATAAAACTATTTCTATTAAACACTGCCACCTGCTGACTAGATTGCACTACACAACTAATTACATTATTTCAACAGTTTCAATTGTCCCTATGGGTATCATATGATAATTATAACAATACTGTATGCAGGCCTCTACACTAACTTTTTTTTTCAGGAGCACACGTGCCCCTAAGTTAGTGCAGAACTTGCACACACCAACACCAACACTGAATAAATTTAATACAGAAAAGAAAAGAATTATGACTGTACTTTTCCTGCATGATCGCAATGTTTTTATAAATATATCTTCATTTTATCTGATTAATATTTAGACTTAAAATAAGCCAAACAAACTGTACTGCACTGAAACACTCTGTGGCCCTTTTTGGATCCTCACCCACAGTTTAAGAACCTCTTCTTTAAGAGAACTTCCACTGGCACTTTACACAAAACTGTTTCAAAGTTTTGTTTTCCTCGTTCGCACGGCGAAATATTTACTCGCAAATGTGAGTGAAATAGGCGCACTGTAGAGCCCTGACTGTATGTTTATTCTGATATTTGATAAATGATAAATTACATTATGTTCCAACAATAATCAACATATGGGTAAAGGTGCTCTCTATGTTCTAAGCATTTGACTCATTCTTCAAATACAACTCTAACTTCTCCCTTTCTGTGATATTTTTCTTTTGTTTGATGCTTTCCTTATTTGTTTGGCTATGGATGGACTATGTGTTTTCCTGACTGGCTAATACACCTGTCAGTCATGCCCATTTGAACTCCATTGGGACATTCAGCGATGACCAGACTCACATCTTCGTAAAATATTGGAGAAGAGTTTATATTCTGAATCCCAACCAACCCTTTTTCAGATCTTGAGCTGTTAACCTCTTGTATATGTTTCAGGTTTGTGTGGAAAACCTGAGAACTCCAAGGAAACTAGACAAAACCCAGCAGGATACAAGAAAAACATGCAAGTCCTTGACCTTCTCTCTGTGTGATGTAAAACGCTTAGAAATATGAGCGCTTCAGTGGGTCTATAGTGTCATGGAAGGAGCCCATCAGGATCAGAGTGGAAACATCACTTACAGACAGCAAAGAGAAAAATCCGAGATACACCGACTACTTTAAAAAGTTCATTACCTTATTTTCTAACTGTTATAATGTTACTTCATTAAAACACACCTGCATAATTTCAGCCACAGATCTCTACTAAACTAAAAGGTAAAACGTAGCTGTTCACTTGAAAATTACCACCTCTTTTACCATGCTTTTCCTCTTTGCTGTTGGTAAAATCTAAAAGTTGCACAGTCAGTTCTAGCCTACCTGTTGTCCTCGTTCTCGATGATCCTCATGTAGCGCTCCAGCTCGTTCTCCAGGGAGCTCTGGTACATGGCCAGGTGGCGGCACTCATTGGTAAACTTCTCCAGGGACTTCTCAGCTTCTTCGATCTGCTTCCTCAAAGATTCGATTTGCTCGTTGTACATCTGGAGTTCGTCCTCGTAGCTCTCCTGGGTGCTCTTGATGGCCTGCTCCAGCATCTTATTCTGAAAGACAGATACAGCTTCATTAAGGAATCACAGTAACATGATTACGCCGTAACAAAGCCCCAGGAGGGAAATTTAAAATGTCAAACACGGGTCATTACTTCTAACACTGGGGATTATGCGGCTGAATGAGTCCAGATGGTTCAGGTAAGGATACAAAAACAGATGCACTACACATAAAATTATACACAAGCTACATTTTAAAATTTAACTTTCAAAACATACTATTATCGATTTGGCAACACTATAGCATATACAGCAACAATAATGATTATTATAATGTTATTATAATAGTGAGTGGGGCAGACTGAGGAGGTGGGGCGGCTGTCTGACCACCATCAACACTTATGCACACACCACATTCATACTCGGCAATGTGGAGGATGTGTCTTGCCTAAGGACAGAACAGTAGTTTGCACTAAAGCCTGTGGCACTTGGTCAAGTAAAACAAAACAAACAAACAAAATATAATTTATATTTTCTGAACAAATCACACTATAGATCCATGGTTAATATACTTACCCAGAGCCGTAAACATGATGATACAGTAAAAGACTATGGTGACCTCTAGTGGCCATGTTGAACGTTGCACCAATTCTGGAGTTACTTATATTAAGTTTCGATGTGAATAATTCTAAATAGGTTGTAACTGTCAACATGTTTGAAATAAACATGTAAACAAATACAATGATAAAATACATTTCAAATATTAAAATTAAAAATTGACTTTCATCACTTTAAAACCCATGGGTAGTGGCTTAATTCATTAACTAAACACAGGCCTATATTACAAAAATTTATATTTAACACAATAACACAATATAGGCTGCTTATTTTAATTTTTTTCTTAAAATGTGGATTTCTGTACTTGACACCAGCTCACGAACAAATCAATAGAGGATAACAGACCATAACATGACACAATAGTTGTCATGGCAACGAGCATGCTACCTACCTCACTCTGCAGCCGCTGTTTTTGCCCCTGCAGCTGACAGAGGGCGCTCTTGTACTCCTCCAGCTGACACTGCAGACCTGGAACCTTCCTCTGGGTTAACAGCTTCTCCTGCTCCTGAGCACAGTTAACCATGAATCAATAAGGCCACAGATCAGAACAGCACGCACACACACACACACTCACATACACACACAGACCTACAAACACACACACACACAGGGGGGCGGTCCCTCTCATCAGCTTCATCAAACAACAGCGAATCAAAGCCATAGAGTAATTAACATGAGGCGTATCAATGAATGGGGCTTTTTGTCGATACACAACAGCTGCAAAACATGTGCTAAAAAACAACTCCAGGGCAGAGGAAATAAATAAACATGAAGAAAATCTAATATGACTAATGTGATTTAATTTCACCTTTTTTGTTTATATACTTGTTTCATTCTTTTTTAAAGAGGCTCTTCTTTTGCTGTACCATCGTAAACAGAGGTAAAAGGTCTCTTGACACAGGTATAACGAATGGGGGCAGGATGCGTTAATTATTAATAAACTGTATGCATTTTTAATGAAGATTTTAACTGCATTTATTTCCCTTCTGAATGTTTTCCCATAACATTGATACATATGATTTACAATTATTTTTTGTTTATTTTTTATGCGCTGTGTTCATTTTTTAAGATCTTCTTTATTTTTTAAATTTGTTTATTTGGGTGGGACGATGCCTATTCATGAACATACAATTTGTATGAAATCACACATATTGATGTAAATGCGCCGGATTTAGCACAAATGCTAATTTCCATCCGTAGTCCCATATATAAAAGCCTATTGAGCCTTGGGACTGACTCAGTTACAGTGCTGATTTATGGTAGCTTAATTGTTCATTATTTTATTGATTAATTAAATGCAAGCATATATAATGTAAAACAGTTGCTGTTTTAAATTATTTAGTAAAAAAGGTATAGTTTTTGCTAAACCTGTACTAGAATAAAATGTACCCACGTTTTCTTTTCTTTTCCAAACCACTTATCATCTGTGCTCATTCACAAACCAATTAAACCTTTCTACAGCATTTGATCTTCTGCTTAATCAAAAGGAAGCATACATGGTGTAATATTAATTGCTATTCTAACTCAATTCATTTCTAGTTAAAATAGTGTCATTTTTTTTGCTAATCCATTATCTGTATGAACACTTTTTAATGGAGCACTGCATAACTTTTCTGGTGGTGGTTTCATCAACTGCTTGTCACCATGGAGATGTGATTGCTTTGCCTAAAATGTTCTGCAGCATGGGTTTTATTTGAGTATATCCATGGGGCCGAGCGTGTTACACCACAAAGACAAGTTACTTTTTATTTTGAGCAATAAAACCACCAGTAAAAAATAAACACTAAATGTAAAAGATGAATGCCATACTGTGGAACATTCCTGAGAAAGTAATACATTTCACATCATTTACCCACTAAAAAACAGAAAACTTACATAGTGCACCTTTAAATATAATGTTTTAAAACTACACATCCCTCAATTTAAAGAGCCCATTCATATGATGCTATTTTCTGATCTTTGTTATATGTTGTTTTCTTCTCAAAAACACATCTAGAGTTTAGTTTTTTTTTTCATTCACATACAAATTATGGTAATCCAAGAAATGCTCCACTGTGTTTTTAAACTGCATATACCTTCACTAGAATAATTTGGGTAATTTAACCTCTGGATTTGGCAGTCTCTTCTAAACTAAAGACAAAGGGTAACTGTTAACTTGGAAACTACTACTAAATGACATCACAAGGTGGACCAGAGCATTGTGAGTGTTTGAGATATAGACAACCACAACCCACAGCTCCAGATTTGTTTTGAGGAGGAAAGAAACAGCTCAGAAGAGTAAAATTTGCATAATATAGGACATTTAACTCTATTCCAGGACTAGTAGAGACTTTTTAAATACAGCTTTCTAAAATTAGAATTTATTTTTTTAAACCACTTGTTGTCTGTGCCCATCACCAAGCCAGTTAAACCTTTCTCTTTGCCTATTTTAAATGAACTAAATCTGCTCTGGCTGTCCTCGTATCACCCAATCGAAGTGCTTTTTACTCGGGGATGGCCTCATTACACATCGAACACACCATACAATAATAATAGGCCATTCTATCTACCATATGTTCGGATAATTGTCCCCCCTCAATCTGTTTTCTATTTGGACACATAAATGCAGAGGCAGCCCTCTTCAGCCCTGGACACATCTGTGGACTGACACACACACACAACCACACACAAACACACAAACGTACACTCTACACCAGGGATACACACATATACAGACACACACACACCTTAAAACACATACATACAAACACACACAGACACATGCAGCCGCACACACACGCAGACGCACCTACACACATTCACATGGACACATACATACAAACACACACACAGACACAAACACACACACACACACACACAAATGTACACTCTACCCTGGGGATACACACACCCACACACACGTACATACAAACACACAGAGAGACACATACAGACGCACATACACACACTCACACAGACACATTGATGCACACACAGCGCAACCCTGGGGACATACATGCACACATACGCACACACACACATGGACACACAGACCCACACACACACAAACACACAGACACAATCGAAGCAGACGGGATTCGTGAGCTCACCTCGGAGACGCCCAGAGACACAGGGGGCAGCGTCTGTTTGATTTGCTGCAGAATGTTGACGTAGGTTTGGATCTCGGCCAGATTCTGAGGTAAAAAGGGAAAAAAAATAAGCAGACTTTATTTTTATTTGATTGTGTTTTATATTTTTATATTTTTTCAAATTAAAGATGCAGGGTCCATCAAAAGCTTTTTGCCCGGGAGATGTTATTGCTTTGACTACTTTTCACAGTATGACATTAAACCTTTCTGTCTTCAAAGACCAAACGAAACCAAGTTACAGGTCAGATCTGTGGAGAGGCGACCCCGCTCACAGTCAGAGCGCCTGTTTTTCAGGGTATTTTTGAGCTATAAAATCTTTAATGTCATATTGTGGAACATTCCAGGTGGTACAATGACATATCCATATATACAAGCAGGTGATGGACCCCCCACCTTTAAACGTATGTCTTTATGTGTTGATGTATTTATTTATTTATTTATTGGAGCAAGTATTCTCTGTTTTCTAGTTTTGGTTCTACTTCCAGTGAGGTAACACACTCTGCAGGACTAATCGAAATCGAATTGGAAACGCAATTTGAATGGAGGAAATTAGCAAATCGCAAAGGCTGCACTTTCTGAAGTACCATGATTTCCTCCACAAACAACAAAAGGTCTTCCCTCATTCAGCATAAAAACTCTGCTCTAAAAACTGCTCTAGGGTTTAGATCTGCGCATGTTCCGAAATGTGATTCTCGCGTCAGTTTATCAGTTCATATTTCGATGCTCTGTCAATTCATCTGCGTTTAATATGTGAACCCTGAGCAGAATCCTATTATTAAAACATAAATCACAATTATTTATAGATATGTTTTCAAAGTAGTTCAGCTGTAAAAAAAAAAAAAAGAAAAAAGAAAAAAAAAAGTAAACCCACTCAAACTGTATCTACACAGGTTCTGACCCAAGCTGCATGGACAAAGTTAAAAGAATCACTGGAGTTCACACAATTACAAATATTTATAAAGAAAAGTACTAAACAGTGTAAAAAGAAAGAAATTCAGATCTTAAACTAACTCACTCCATTTATCTTTTCTGTTGTGGACCATATAAATCATTATAAACTATAAACATTTTTGGTACAGTAAGATTCCAGTGACCATCTGCACTACTACAGCCCACAGTGGGGGGAAAAAATGGGAATTTTAATAAGATTTATGCTGTTTGGACTTGAAATAATGGTCTAGGTTCAGACTTGGGATACTCAAATATATTTTTTTTCATTCAAAAGTTGAGGCAGTATATAGAAACTGTAGATTCACTGCTATATTGAACATAACCACAAACAACAAATTACATCTAGTGTCATAGAGTACAGAGGGAAGCTTCTCCATCCTCTATTGCTGTATGGATGATGTATTTGCTCTCAGAACAAAGGCCGGCCTGATGCTCTTTCGATGCTCTACAGAGGTCAGGGGCTCTTCTGGAACTTACATCTGAAAGCCCGTCTATGGAGTCCATTGAAATCTAGTACAATACTAATAATGTCTGCTTAAATACACTTAAAAAATACCAGATTTTCCCCATATATTAGTTCAAATTACGTCTTGCTCCAGTATAGAGATAATATATAAGCAGCTCAGTAAGGCCATTGCGCAGGCTACTGTACGGCATCTATATACATTTACTGTTTTTTACTGTTTTTACTGACCAATTTGACATTTCCTGACTGATAATTAAGAAGTGCACTATTAGCATGCTAGTTGCGATTAGCTTTACCCCGCACTGTTCTTTGAGAGCTGTGAAAAGGTCTTATAAACGAATCGCAGGGAATAATTAGGATGTTTTTAAGGCATGAGTTAAGCGAAGAACAAGTGCAAACTGTTTTAATTGGACTAGTTCTGTTTTTCACATTTTCACGTTACTGTGCCCTTAAGCCTTGTAAGCGTAAAATTCTTTCTTTAACTATATTTGTACCTTTTTGTTGTTTACCTTTATCCTTTATATATCTTATTATTATTCCAGTGGAGGCTATGCCATGGGGTCTTATTGCTTTTTTCTACAGAACATCATTAAATATCATTAAACTGATCTATCCCCATGGAGACAAGCTTGTGCTAAGTGTACAGGAAGTGACCCTGCTTAGATTAAAGAATAAATAAATGTTTTTCAAGCTATATTTCTGTCAGACTGTGGAAAATTCCAGGAAAAGCACTGCCATACAAAAAGTGTTATTATAATTATACTATTCATGAATCTCACTTTAAAAGTCCTATATTACGCAAAACTGACCCTTGTGAGCGTTAAGCCTCCTCAAAAACAGACCTGGAGTTGTGTTTTTTCATTTGCACGTGTTTAAGACACCCTTTATTATTGGTCTGTCCACATCTTCAAATCTCAAAATGCTCCGTTCCACGTTTTGAAGTCACAAAGTAATAGTTTCCAACAGCTACCTTTTACTTTTTGTTGAGTAGAGATTAATTCCAGGGGTAAAATCATCCAAATGATTCTACTGAAGGAGTATGGAGTTTAAAAACACAGTGGAGCACTTTCTGTATTACTAAATGACATCCCAAGGTGGAACAGGGTGTTTTCAGTCTGACAGAAGAACTCCAGGTATGTTTGTAATGAGAAAACAACGTTATATAGAGAATAGATTAGAAAATAGTGTAATATGAGCCCTTTAAACGTTGATCAGTTATGGTAACACAAAGATTTTTTTGTGTCTGTTGCTCTTTTAAGAACTGAAAGCACAGAATCTACCGAAGACTGAGGTAACATTGATAATTCTGATGGTTCATGCGTGTTTCCTTTGGAGTAACATTTGTTTACATCGACGACTAAAACCAATATGGTGGCAGGTGGCAAAACCGACAAACAAAAGGGAAAATATTGTAATCAACAAGCAGAATCCCAGCCAAACAAGGGCCATGCTGTCATTCTATTCACTCTGTTCACACAGGGAAGCATGGCAAAATGCCGTCTATTCTTCCGCACACTACGGGGGGCAACACAGAGGCTTTTAAACATTATCTCCGCGCTACAGAGTGGATTTAATTCATATTTCAAAACAGAGGCAAATTAAAACATGGCATTTACATTAGTGCCCAATGCTTATTAATGTTATTTTTTCTAATCATGTCCTCACTTATATTAGAAGACATATTGTACTTGTGTCGGCCATATACTGTAGTTATAATCTATGACACCCGTGGATCATTATGTTCCAAATATTAATCTAAGACAACTTAATGGATATCTGTACATTATGTAGCAAGAAGAAGATTTTTTTTTATGTGTGCCAAACTGACTACACGATGCTGCTGAATCCTATGCGCATCACAAAGTAAGAATAGTGAAGTTCTGTACCAATGATGGTGAAAACAGGGGTTAATCTGAGCAATGATGTCTTGAATACAGAAGAATAAAGATGACTCAAACAGGCAAGAGAAGGGAAAGCAAGTATAACACGATAAAAAAGTTTGAAAAAGTTGATTTTGCAGAATAGGTCGGCGTTAACAGATTATAACGTCAAAAGAGCTGTACAATATTAATATAATAATGTACATATATATTGTGAAGGTAACTCAAAATGATGAAATGTCAGCATCCAATTACAAAACACTGTATCCTTCATGAATCAGGAAGTAGCATTGTTAGCATGCTAATTGTTGTTTGTCATTTTTTTTAAGATGACAAAAATCAGGTACAACCTTTCATCTCTTTTGGTCCACAGTGCTGAAATATTGTGTTTCCAGTCATATTTTGGGATTGCTGCGACTCAGTGGAGCTTGGTGCTTCCCTGTTGTTTAAATCATTGTTGTGCATCAGAGGGCACTGGCACATGCTTCCAGAATTTACAAAAGCTCAAATACTTGCAGCTAAGTTCATCTTGTCAAGAGAATACACCCAGTTAGTAGCTACTAAACTTTTCCTGTAGCCTACTGCTTTCACGTTTTACCCTCTTGTGTCTTTCTTTGGTGGAGCTGATGTCGTCCTGCAGGAACTGGCACTGGATCTGGCTCTCCAGGTTTTGAAGTAGGATGTTGTCTGTCTCCTGCAAGATTTGATTCATAAAAATATTTTTTAAAAATCTAAATAAACTAAATTTGTGTATCTACATCTCTCTGACTCTTTTAGAATTCTTTCATTTTTAGGTGTTGAGTCATTTTAAACTTGTGTGGATGTTGTATTTATTTTGCACTCTTACCTTATTTAACTGCTCCAGTGTTCCTCGCAGTTGCTCCTGGGACTCACACTCCTCCCTGTACCTGCACCCACACATTACACACAGGTCATGTACTGAAATATAATCGTCTGGTTTATTAAAGGTGAGGTTATAGTAACAGCTGTAACTATAACTGTTATCTGTTAGCTGTTATCTGTCCAGCAGATGTAAGGGTGTTTGTACTAGTAAAGCTTGTGGTGCATATTCACTGTCACGATCAATCATAATGATATGGTCCCAGGGAGCCCTGTGTCTGTTGGCAGCTAAGTGAACTCTGTGTAGACAGATGGTGAATACCTAAACCTTCCATCACCAGGGGAACAGTGCTGTAACTATATGAATGCAGTATTTTACTTTTATATATGGGTTTAGGACAGACCACTCCATCACCATGTACAGGCTGAACCCTGAGGAGCTTACATTTAGACATACAGATCTGTGACATGCTTTTACCACTCAGCGCTGCCCCTTCTGGGACACAAGCACTCACTTGGTGGTGTACTCGTCCAGCATGTGGCAGGCTTCTCTCAGCTCTCTCTCCAGCTTGTTGTGCTCTGATGCCAGCTCTCGGAGGCGCTCTTTGTTGAACTGGATCTGCTCGCTGAAGGCCTCCTCCAGCCCGTTGTTCTTGTCCATGCACTGCAGTGTCTCCAGCTGTTTTCTGAACACAGCGTTCCTCTGCTCTAGGAACCTCGCTCTGTTGATGTAGCGGGCAAAGCGGCTGTTGAGCTCCTGCAGGTTCTCCCAGCCCTGGATGGCGGACATGGCAGCAGAGCTGTCCTCTGGCTCCTCTTCGAACACATCAGAGTGCTCATATTTCTCCTTGCGCACCTCGCGCCTGTAGGTGCTGCTGAACATCGTACTGTTGGTCTCCCTGGAGTGCTAAGTCCCTGTCAGCACCTTTGGTGTGCTCACCTGAGGGTGTCTCATGCTAGACTGAGCACTGTGAGCTGTGAGCGCAAACATAATCCAGTAGTGCTCAGAGAGCCAGAGCTGTCCTGCCTGGGGCCTTCCAGAGCCAGTCCTGCTTTTGTGTGCACCCAGAAAGATGACAAAGCATGAGCATGGACAATTGGCCCCCTGCGAAAACACTCTGTTGTTACACCATTCTATGGCTCCAGTCTGCTGCTTTCTAGATCCTGTTTGATATGGAACACTGGCCCGTGGCGCAGTTTGTGCTGTCCTTTTTCAATGGTCCATAGATGTTTATTGAAAACTCTATGCTGTGCGAAGGAAAATACCAGAAAATACATCATAGATATGTCTTTGGCAAATTGTAATATTAGTGCCTCTTGTACATGAGAACTCCCTGAGGAATGTAGGTCCTCTTGCCACTTTGAAAATTATGTTTGTTTTTCCTGAACTCCTTTAAGTAGTTCAAAGGCATTCATTTATAAAGGCTTGTATCGATTCTCTAAATGAGCTGCACCAATGTCATTATATACAGTACATTGTAACACTGAAGATAACTACATCTAAAATATAAAGTGATGAGACTATCTAAACCCTTGTGTGACTTTGGCACATATTACAGCAGTGTTAGTGTAATATTATAGCAGTGTTAGTGCAATAGAGGAGAAGAGGACCCCAAGGACGTAGGTTTCGTCTCAGCTTTGGGAGGGACATTATCAGCCCCAACCTGTTGTGGGTACATGACTTTTTTTTTGGGGGCATGATTGTTCTGCCTGATCTGTCGGTTTCACTACTCCGTGGTCGTTGCAGAGAAATGAAGGCGGACAGCAGAGGAATTAGTGTGAGCAGCACAGCAGCACATGCACCGCCCTCCCCAGTTTACCTGGCGGCACTTGCAGCCAGTGAATAGTGGCATGGGTAACCCTGTTGTCATATCACTGAATACATCTCAGACCCAGAGGTCACATTAACTGAATATTCTCTGTCATTGACAGAATTTTTTTTAACGTTGAGGGGAAAATCTGAAGGCCATCTGTCATTTTAACAGATTACACTGAGGGTGATAAACTATAGAGAGAGAGAATTAACAATCGATTTTTGATTTGTCATTAACATTTCTATATTAAATCATTATTATTATTACTATTACTATTCTGCATAAATAAACTCAACTTTACAACATATAAACTATCACCACTATAGAGTCACATCAGCCCGTTTGAGATTAGAATGTGTTTAATGCAGCTTTAGCACATTTGTTTACGTCTTACAGAAACAAAACTTAAAACCGAAGGCTAATTTACATAAACAGAAAGCAGTGAAAAAAAACAGCTCTTTCCTTGTGCTGATGTGGTCGGCTTCTGTCGGACTAAAGAACAAGACTCAGTGGAATATGAGTGTTCTTTCTGTGACAAAGTGATCTTGATGATGCTGGTGGTGAGTCTGTTCTGCTATGTCGCGCTGGAGATACTGCATATACATGCACCATGATGAAACCGGGATGCTCAAAAAACTACCTGGGATACTGATGTGCATGTAAACGCGCTCATTGAGAGATATAGTGATCTCCAAGGAGCCATAGCTGAGGCATGGGACTGTGGGGCCGTCCCATCGTCTAGCTGCTTTAGCCATAGCCACATATGAGATAGCAAGATGTCACGACAGCTGAGTGTCTGAAGTTTCTTTAAAAAGCCCAAAACTTTGATAGCATTGATAAAAGAGGTGAAAAAAGAGGGAGTGATGCGGTGCAGGAAGAACAAGTAACGCTGATGATCCAGGGGGGAGCTAAGGTTACAGCGCAGGCAAGTGGCAGCAAGGAGGTTAAGTGGGAGTGCTGTGTTTAGTGGGAGTGGGAGTGTGAAATAATTATTAAAAATGACAATGAATCAATGAAAATACAAGTGATTAAATATGCCATTATCATTATCATATAGGTCTATATTATTACATTTTAAAATAAATGACAGATAATAATACTTGGTGACGGAATTTTTATGACCCTGTCTGTCAAAATGATGGTCTTGTGCAATCTCTGCTCAGAACATCTGATAAACAAAATGTGAACTAAAATGTGTTAAATGAATACTATAGAGTTTGGAAAAAATATCTGAATAACTTTATATTTTTGTTTATTAAAATAAAATGGCAAATATCCCCACCAAATGTCCCCACCGTCCCTATGCAAATCTACGCCCTTGGAGGACCCCTCAAATGCACAATATAAGCACTGTTCTCCTCCTCCTAATTGACTGTAGTACTTGACCAAAATGGGACAGAGAGCAGCAAAATCCAAAAATGAAAAGACTGTTTTTGCTTCTCTATCCAAACTACAAGCTACAAGGTCAGTGACAAAAGCCCTGAGGACAAACGCACCAAATGCTGAGCACAACACATGTCACATGGAGTTAGAGTAACTTTCCAGCAAAGTTCAGATGAAGCCAGTACTGTAGCTGCGAGGCAGAGTCTGCAATTAGCTGCATTCAATTGTCACTTCAAATCAGTATTTCGGCATTTTACAGAAAATAAGAACAAAAGAAAACAAACACAATTGCAATGCACCATGGGAGTCACTCACACTTCCCTTCACACACTATGAGACCGCACACTTGTTAAAAGCTTTTGGGACACAATAACAGAAAACCTTAGAGGCACTCTGAGCTGCAAAGACCATTCTCTCTGCTCTGTTTACAAAGCCTCACCACAATACCAAAGACAAAAACACTATTACTAACTCTTACTATGGCCAACAGGATAATCAAAACACACAATTAAAGCCCTCTACACAATTTTTCCATGTATTTCAGGAAATTCATCTTACCCCAGTACAGATATATTGTATAAACAGCTCTTGAGATCAAAATAAGTCAGCTGTCTACTATCAGAATCGAATGATAAAAGACCTATTATTCTTCAATAATCAGAAAGTGCACTGTTGGGGTGCTGTTAGCATTACCATGACAGCAAAACTCATCCCGGCAAATGCTTAGGATACTCAGAATGCATAAGGTTAGGGAGAATTAACTTTAAACTGAACTATTTCTAAATGAACTATTTCTGTTTTAACACAGATCAGGTAGAGCACCGTTAACATCAATCCATGACCAACTCCCTTAAACAGTATATATCAAACAGAAGCCGACCCTGTTCTCATGAGAAAGAGCGAGAGATACCAAGGGAAATTAAAGTTTTGCTTCAGCAAACAGCAACACTACGCTTCTCAGTCGCTTTTGTGTCCCAGTCAAAGGTCTCAGTGCAGTTTAAAAGGAGGACTGGTCAGGTATGGGGCAGCAAAACTTTGTCAGCGCAGTTTGAGGAGGAAGAGTGAAAAGTGTCCCTCCTCTGTGTCCTGCAACGTCACAGCAGTGTCCAGGAGGAGCCAGGTGAACACAACAGGAAAAGCTCTTACTCCATCCATATTTCATTCCCTCAAAGTATTTCCTCTGGAAGGTCTTGGAGTCACTATTCTGTCTCCCTTATACAATATAGAAAGCCAAGATATGATTTGGTATTTGGGTGATCTTGACATTGCTGTCATTTATCACTGCTGCCTTACCTATCCTATATGCTAATGCATTATCACCATTTGTTTTCAGCAGCCCAAAATGGCTTCAACAAAAATAAATCAAATTATAAAAGAAATAACATAATCATTCAATAATGCAATGTTTGATGATGCCAAATCAATGAACCTACTCAACTAGTTGTATATTGCTAATGTATTTGCATTGTATTTAAAATGAACTAAGACTAGGCTAAGATGGGTCTGGTCCTTGAAGAGGATACAAGAGTAAACAAAGGCCCACCATAAACCTTCCTTCATTTTAATCTACTTTCATATGGACACTTTGAAACTCAAAGCAATTCTGAAAATGCACCTTTTTTGGCACCATCAACCTCTAAAAATACAACAGGTCTAAATACAAGTTATTTAACCAAAAATAGACACCACTGCGGATGGCAGTAGTGACAGGGAGAATATACTAAACTTTCATTCCTCAGTCATTCATTGACTTTCTCTGTATCTCTCTCTCTCTCTCTCTCTCTCTCTCTCTCTCTCTCTCTATCTATCTATCTATCGCTATTTCTCTCTCTTCCCATGTCTCTCTCTATCTCTCTCTTTCTCTATCTATTTAACTCTCTCACTATCTATTTATTTCTCTCTCTCCCCATCTCTCTCTCTATCTCTCTCTTTATCTATTTAACTCTCTCTCTCTATTTATCTCTCTCTCTCCCTCTCTCTCTACCACCCTCTGTCTCTATCATCTATCTTTTACTTTCTTTCTTTCTCCCTCTCCCCCTCTCTCTCTATCTATTTATCTCTCACTCTTTCTCTCTATCCCTCTCTCTATACCTGTCTATCTGTCTCTATCTATCCATATAGCTCTCGCTGTCTTTCTTTCTCTCACTCTCTTTCTCTCTCTCCTCAATGCATTCTTTTTTCTATCGATCCATCTATTGATCTATCTACTTGGAACATGACAAGTTTGAATAGGTTTTTGACAAATGTTCTAACACCGTGCTCTGTGTTGTGGTCATCACAGGCACATTTGGACATTTCCAGTGAAAGGCTGTGGGAGGCAGAACGCTCTTCTGTAGAGGAAGATTGAAGGAGCTGTCGTGACTTCATCTCTGCAGTAAAAGGTCAACACTGCTCACCTTATTGTTTTGTACTCTGGCTGCCTTTAAGTGGTCTGTGGTGCGCTGTCTAGGTGACCACAATTACACGGATAGAAGTATATACTGTGCCAATGTGAAACAGGCTGACAGCGTAATAATGACGATAATAATAATACTTTACTAAACTAGTAACTAACTGCTACTAAACTACTATTTAAGCCACAACTGCCACAACAAGAACTCTAGGCAAGGTGGATGAAGTGTCTTGCCTAAGGACACAACAACAGGTTCAAGTAGAGTCACCGCTGCCCTGCTGTGGTGACTGACGGGATCGGGCGTTAATAACCAGGTATGGTCATATCTTAACAAACAGTTCTACCTTACATTTATTCAATTACAGATGGTTTTACAGCTCAAAAATAGAAAAACAGGGATTCTGGCAGCGAGGGCCGCCTCTCCACAGATCTGACCTCTAACTTGATCTGGTTTGGTGTACATGAGGATAGAAAGGTTTAATATCATACTGTGAAACATTCCAGACAAAGCAATAACATCTCCAGGGAGAAAAGCATTTGACGGACCTTCCACCAGGAATATTACACAATCTACCTTTAAATAGGCAGCTGTGGATGTCAAATTTTCTTTCTATTTTTCTCAAATAAAAAAATGCAACATTGATTTTTCAGAAGGTTTTAACGGTGGACATTTTTTGTGATTCAGACATTTCAGCTCACATCCAGTAGCCAGTTTCAATTGATGGTTATAGCTCAAAGCGCTGGGAATTTATTCTATTCTTGGGTTGGATTTAGTTATTCAAATGGAGATTTAGAGGTGGTTTTTTTTTTTCAGAAAAGGATAAAGTGCTTCAAGCTTGTACCATCAATGGAAAATGGCTTCTGGATGGGAGCCAAATTGTCTAAATCACAAAACAGAGTCCAGGTGACCACAGATGAACTCTTCTATTTGGCACTCCCTTGCCAATTGTAGAAATCCAAAACAGTAAAACAGTACTAATTGAAACATTTCACCAAGTTGATGTTCCAACATTCTCTAACCACCCATTACCCTTAAGCACAAAGTTTTGTATTATAGTTTGACAGTGTTTGCACCTTAAAATATTAACTTTGGTTTCATCTATAACTCTTAACCCTAAACACTAGGCAATGCACTTGTTTTACTGAAAGGTCGCTTGGTTGAACAATGATGCTTGTGTCGCTGCCCACTGCCCACTTTCTCTTCACAGTTTTCAAAGGCCTACCTGAAATGTCTTGACTCCATTGAACTTTCGGTCCTGTCTTATGTAACTCTGTTGCTTGCTTCGAAGAGTAAATGCATTTTTGGTTTGGTTTGGTGTAAAAAATCTTCCACATCGACAGTATGAAATAAACCTTTTTTTTTTTCAGGTCTTTGTATTCGAATAATGATAACAGTATTTTCATGATGTTGTGGAAAGGTAAACTCTAAACTCTGCCCACAATAACATTTCAAAATTGCTATACTTGGCAGTAAGTACCTGGGGGACTAAAGGGAGGAATGAGAAAGGAGATGGATGGGCCAGGTCTATAGTTATACGAAATAGCGTGAATGGGCCAACAGATATCCACACTTTAAACTCCTCCTCGACAGTCAGAAGCTTGTAATCAGAAAGAAAACATTAATCAGGGCAATCTTATGTGATGTCACCAACTACTGGAAATCACAAAGCCCACAGAAGGAAGCACATGCTTAGATTTGATCGTTTTTGACCAGAAAACGCCAAATTAAGTTGCCAAAACAGTGACTAGGAACAGGCGATAATGCTATTAAAACTCCATACGCACAGTTTAGAAAAAAATGAGATAAAATAAAATGAGAAGGTGGATTTAGTGTTTCATTTCACTTTAAAAAGGACAAACATGCTCTTTCCTGGTTCACCTCCTACCTCTCAAATCGATCCCACCACATTTCCATTAATAACTGTTCATCTTCACCACACCGGTTACCCATGGAGTCCCTCAAGGCTCGGTGCTTGGTCCCCTCCTCTTCATCTTCTACATGCTTGCCCTTGGTCACTTCATCCGCCAACATGGACTCAAATTTCACTGCTATGCCAGCTTTAACTCTCCACTAAAACCATCACCTCTTCTACCACTTTCACCCTCTCAATTTGCCTCTCTGCCATAAAATCCTGGATGACCACCAAGTTCCTCAGACTCAGCTGTAACAAGTCTGAAATCCTCACCATCGTGCCAAATCACCATAGACAGCCATATGGTCACCCCCTAAGCTCAAATCAGAAACCTTGGATTCATCTTCGCCCCCACCCTCTCCTTCAGACCACACATCCGCCACGTCACCAAGACTGCCTTCTTCCACCTCCAAAACATTGCCCGCCTACGCTCCCTCTGGCCCTCAAGCTGCTGAAACTCTCGTCCACGCCTTCATCACCTCCAGACTTAATTACTGCAATAGCCTCCTCTATGGACTTCCTTTCTCTGACCTTCAGAAACTTCAATATGTTCAAGACTCTGTTGCCACTGGTTCTCCATCCAACAGTGCATCAATTTCAAGATCCACCTCATCACCTACAAAGCTCTCCACAACCAGGCCCCTCCACACCTCACAGACCTCGTTCAGCCCGTCCATCCCTCCCAAAGCCTCCGGTCAGCCGACTGTAACCTCCTCACGCCCACAGCCAAATCGAGGCACCAAACCTTGGGGGACCGGGCCTTTGGCGTTGCCGCCCCCGCCCCCTGCAACTCTCTCAGCCTTCACATCAAATAATCAGACTCATGACACGCCTTCAGAAAACTTTTCCTCAGAGCCTACAACCCTCGCACATGACTGCTAATCATTACTGCTTTGTCTGTCGTGTCCTTGTTTTAGTGTTATTTCAGTACTTCAGTGTCTTTGTGTTATTGTGAAAAGCGCTATATAAAACCGATGTCCATCCATCCACAGGAGGATGTATTATGATAAAACCGATGTATTATGATTATTATTAATCTTGTGCTGCCATGTGAATATAACCAATAATATGGTGTTTTTCCATATATTCTTTATATTACTTTGAATAGACTGTGAAGCTTTTCAGTTCAGTTCAAGGACATAAATAAACCCACACTGTATCATAACGTGTTTGCAATGATAATGTCTTAACTAATCTAAAACAGGAAAATAAAGTATCATTATAAACCACTTTATATGACATAAGTAGCCATAGTTCAGTGTCAAAGTGAAAAAAATACCAAGAGGGGTCATGGCCAAAGGTACTGAACACACTATAATGTGCAGGAGAATGGAGTCTGCGATATAGTAAAATGAAAAAGAATGAAAACATTAGGGTTGCAATGTAACATAATTTGAACTAAAGTGCATAAAAGGTTTTCATGTTATTCTAATTATGACTTAGTTTGGTCAGATGGTGCCCGTGGTTCTAAAATGGAATAAATCTATGTTATCAACACGGAAAATTATATCCAAAATGCAGGGATAATTTGATTTCTCTCACAGTTTAAACCTTCATTTACACCTTCACTTCTATGGGGTGTTGATAAAGAATAAAAGGTAAAATGTTGATCTAAATATTTTATGTGCTAACACATAAAATATTTAGATCAACATTCTACCTTTTATTCTTTAGAAAATGCTAAACTTGCTGAATAAATAAGTCTCACTTTTGTTTTTCATGTGTCTCCCCTGCCTTTGCTCTCTGCACTAAGTTACTACCCATTCAGAGTGCTATCATATCACAATCACATGCATCCCACTAAAGTTGAAAGTGAAGTTGAAGTGTATTGTTTTTTTTTTTTGTTTTTTTTTGTATGTTTATGTTGAGTGACAGAAATTTTCAATGTATGGATATCAGAAAAGTCAAACTATGAGAGAACGCTACAAGATAAGTACAATGTAAAACTGTCTTATGTTCTGTCTAATTTAGAATCATATGTATGGTACTGGAAAAGTGGAGATGGAAGTGAATTGAAGTAATTTTAATACCACAAGGTCATTAAATGTCCATCCATCCATCTTCTCCCGCTTTGTCCGGCTGGGTTGCGCAACCTTCTTGCTGTGAGGCATGAGTGTTGCCACTTAGCCACATTAAATGTACTACCTAGAAATGACATGGACAAGGGCTTTCTCCAAACCAGGGCTTTCTTAGAAATAGCATCTCCAACATTTGAAGGACCCTCCATCTGAAAAGTTACACAATGCACCTGTATATTTTTATTTTATTTGCCTGGATAGAATAGATATGAATAGTTGTTTTCATATACCTCTTTTTTCGCTTGAGAGTTCTACACAGGTTACAGCCCCGAGTGCTCCAATCACCACAGGCACCACTGATGCCTTCACCTTCCAGGCTCTCTCCAGCTCTTTCTTGAGCCCCTGGTATTTCTCTAGTTTCTCGTGTTCCTTTTTCCTAACATTACCATCACTTGGTATTGCAATGTCCACCACCACAGCTTTGTTCTGTTGCTTATCCACCACCACTATGTCTGGTTGGTTTGCCATCACCATTCTGTCAGTCTGTATCTGGAAGTCCCACAGGATCTTGGCCTGGTCATTCTCCACAACCTTTAGAAGTGTTTCCCACCTTGATCTTGGGGTCTCCAGCCCGTACTCCATGCTGGACCGTCTCAGACACCTCTTTGCACAGAACACCTTGGGTCTTGTCTGGTGTGGTAGATCTGGGCCTCTATTGCTTGGTTGCTGAAGGCTCCTGTGCTCCAGGATGAGTGCCTCTGTGCTGTCCTTCAGACCAGCCCTCTCCAGCCATTGGTAAGATTTCTTGATATTAGCCACTTCAGTTATGTTTCGGTGGTACGCCCCATGTAGGGATTTGTCCTGCCATGATGGTCCCTCCAGCAGCTCTTCCTCTGCGCCCCACTGTCTGAGACATTCTCTGAGCACGTCATCAGTCTGGGCCTTGTCACTGATGTACTTAGATGTTTCATCCTGGACAGTGGCTCCCGCACTCACTAGTCCTCGGCCTTCTTCCAGCTCGTGTAGAGCCTCAGGGTGCTGGATTTAGGATGGAACCCTCCATGCATGGTCAGGAGCTTTTGTGTCAGTCAGGACGTAGCTGTTTATTGCCTGGGCCTTGTTCTTACCACTGAGACTTGCCTTATGCATTGTATTTGGCCGTAGCTGCTTTTCTGGTTTCCTCTTCAAGGCTGCCATTTGCTAACTGTCCCTCTGATCAGTATTTGGGGTTAAGCCTCGCTTCCATGCAGCATTTAATTATCATTATGAAATATGATATGGCACTTACAGATCTTTAGAGATCATTAAATGTTTTTTGTTATCAAAAACCCAATAAATATAGCTAAAGATATTTTATTAACTTGGATTTCAACTAAAAGGAACCCACACAACCCTTATATTCTTAGGGAAAATGGTTCCTTAATGTTTTGGAGTTTAGAAAAAATAGTTATACAACATAACAAAATGGAAAACTAAGCAAATTAGATGATAAGAAAGGGATTCTGAAGTATTTTTTATGCCAGCCTTGTTTTCACATAGGTCATTTTGTGACATGTGCAGTTCTCAGCTCCAGTGTTAAATTAGACTAGGTTCCATATCCAGAAATATTATCCTGGGGGTGTTAGTAATCTGGTAAAGTTTCATGCTTGTACCATAAAAGTGAACTATTTTGGTCTTTAACAGCTCCACTATTTTGAAATGTGCCAAAAGTCACCTGATAGAACCCTTCATTACCCTCAAGTTACCAGCATGCACAAGAAAGTCTGAGTCTGAGAGTAAAGACCTTGTCATTTTTGGCCTGTCACAATGCATCTCCTCAACACTAAATAATATATATGTTCAGAAAATGAAATTTTGGTCGCTTAAACATTCTCTTCCAAGTACAGGCCCCCAAGCAAATTCATTTTCTTTCATAACAGCATGCCAAGTTTCAGTTAGAACATTTTGAGGACTTTTCCCCTTCAAAAACAAAAATATTTTTTAAAGGTCCAATATTCCACAAAATAAACCCTTGTGAGCTTTAAGCCATATTTTAATGTTATTACCTTTTCAAAAATCCTGCAATCCTGGATTATTAAAATGTCTTCATCTCTAAAACTCAAAATACTCTGTGCCACCTTGTGATGTCATGAAGTAATAGTTTTCACGTTAAACTCTGCCTTTTACCCTTTGTTCAGGAAAGATTGGCAATTTCAGAGCTGAAATTATCCAAATAATTATAGTGAAGGTGTATGGGGTTGAAAGCACAAAAGAGCCTTCCTGTATCACCATATGACATCACAATGTGGAACAGAGTGTTTTCTGTGTGAGAGAAGAACTCCTAAATACTCCTAAATATGCAGGATTTGTGTGATAAAAATGTGTGAATAAAACGAAACACAACTCCAGGTAAGTTTGTGATGAGGAAACATGATAACAGATCAGAAAATAGTGTAATATGGGCTCTTTAAATTGTTAATTGCCATGGAAACAATACTATTTTTGGTCATCATACTTTTCTTTTACATTTTACATCTGGTTTCAGTGAAAGGTCTCTTGGTTGACCAATGATGATTGCGTCGCTGCCCACTGTATTTGTCTTCACTGTTTTCAAAGGTCTCTTGACCCCATTGAGTTGTCTCTCCTGTGTTACATAACCCTATTTTTGCTACATTTTATTGTTAATTGTTAATTGCTATGGAAACAGACCTAAGTTTTTTGTCATTCTGAAATCCATGGATAAACTCTTGACTTTTCTCTGTGTTCTTAAGTTGTCATTTTGCTGGTTAAGAACATGATCCTACCTACCTGGATTTGAATTTTGTTTCATTAATTCACATGTTTTAGTAAAATATAAATCCCAGCTCCCTTTTCAAAGCTCCAGACACATGGCCCGACTGCATGATGTCATCAGGTGGTGATTCAGAATGTTCATGTTTAAAGTCCATATATTTTCACCGTACTCATTCCTGGTTATTCCAGTAATCACATTGTCTTCACAATGCAGTAAACTTCCTCATATAAGTAAACTTCAGTCATATAAGCTTTCGTTTGTCACCTGATTCAGATGACTTCACTTCTCAGTGTTTAACCAGATAGATTTAAGCAGAGTTCATTGCGCCCTCTGCTGGTGTTTCGTTTATGGACTCAAGAAAATCAGGAAAACTGTCCATACAAATACAAGTTCTACTAGGCTAAAGGAAATGAAAGCAGAGACAGCAGAATTTTTAGACACAATATGTGTTTATAAACACAGTGGAGCACTTCCTGTATTACCACATGACCTCACAAGGGGGAACAGAGTGTTTTCTGTTTGAGAGAAGAGCTCAGCCTAAATATGCAGGGTTTGTGTGTTAAGCATGTGTGAATGAAATGAAACACAACTCCAGATATGTTTGTCATGAGGAAACATTATAACATAAATCTGAAAATAGTGTAATATGGGCCCTTTAAGAATTACAGAGCCTATCTTCTGTATTTTTTTCCTATTGCTGTTAGCATTAGTCGTCAAACATACCAAATTATGTTTTTTCCCCGAGAAACCTCAAATTGAAATCATTTACATGAGTTCAAAGCCTTGTCAAAAATCATTACTGAGTCTGTAGACCTTTTGTTAACCTAGTAAAAGGCAGGTGGATATTAGAGTGCTAAGTGGAAGAGCAGCCAATTGACCTGCTTTCATAATAAAATAATATCGTTTGTGGATCAGTGAATGAGTAGCATCATATCTAGCCTACAGTTTTTTCTACACTTGCTTCCTTAGATTTAGACAAACTTTATTGATCCACAAGGGAAATTACTTGGACACAGTAGTTCACAATAAACATAAGTGCAAAAATATAAATGGTAAAATTCTATACAAAAGAAATAGCGGGCGGCTCCCAGAACATCGTGGCTCCTGGAGCACCGCGGCCTGGAGCTCCCGGGACACGGCGGCCCTAGCACCCGGAGCTCCCGGAGTTTACTCAAACTGCGTAAGTATAACAGTGATATGAGCAGTGCTTATGAAACTTAGTGTCAATAACAATATTACCAGATCTGTGTCGCTCTTGGACTCTTCTCTTTCCTTGAGCTCTGCCATTCTTCAAACACATTCCCCAGATTTACTTGTATGTGAGTTTGGGCTCTGTCCGATTCACGCTTTCTTTTCGCTTTCTTTCTTTACGCACTCTTGCATCCTCGGCCATGGCTGACACCTCACACGTAAACACCAGATATTTATTCCTGCAGTGAGCTGTGGATAGTGTCAGTACTGGGTGTGTTGCTAGCTCTGTTAGCTGTGTGCAGCTGAAGTGTCGTAGAGCAGTTTGGCTCTCGTGAGAACGAGAACAGACCCTGAGAGCTTGATCCGGGTCAGTAGGAGCCAAGTTGCATGTGTGGCACCAATGAACCCTTCAAACACCCCAAAATGTCATATGTAGCCATCAGAGGGGCTTTCTGAGACATTTAATTAGGTAAAAAAGTTACTTAGTTCTGCTTTAATGTTCATGCTGTTTTTATTATCACGCCTGTATTTTGTCTGAATACCTTGTTTTTATACCCTTAATTGTATTCATTATGCAGTGTCTTTGAGTGTTAAGAAAAGCGCTACATAAATAAATGTATTATTGTTATTTTGAAGTTGTGATTGACATGACATAGGGTTATCTATTACATAAGAGTAAGTTATTGTACAGCCGTATGGAGCCTTAATAAAAGGTTTGGTCAGAAAACAATGCATTTTTTTCTACTCTGCAGTTGTAAGTTTTGTTGGCCAAAAAAAGGATTGTCATGAGTTTAAAGGAGCATTGTGTAACTTTTCTGGTGGAGATGTTTTTACTTTGTCTGGAATGTTTCACAGTATGGCATTAAACCTTATCTTCATGGAGACCAAACCAGATCAAGTTACAGGTCAGATCATAAGTATAGGTGATGGAACCCCAACTGAAAAGTTACATAGTGCACCTTTAAAAACTCAAATCTCATGATAATCCCGTTTGGTTAGTTTGTTTTGTGTGGCTCTGGTATGCATATAATGACCACCAACTATTTGAAAATGCGGAAAATACGGAAACCACATAAATATAATCAGTGTTATATAGTTTTATCTATAGATTCACCATTCATCTGTATGTGTATTATGCAAGTGATCTTTACGCCATGTTTTAACGCTGTTCCCTCCTCAAAAACGTACCTGGAGTTGTGTTTTTTTCATTCACACATTTTTGAGTTTATTATTAGTCCGTCTACATCCCCAAAGCTCCAAAAGCTCTCTTCCACCTTGTAATGTCATCTACGGGTATTTTAAGATTAACAGCTCCTTTTATTTTTAGTTCAGAGATTGGCAATTCCATAACTAAAATCATCCAAATGATTCTGATGAAAGTGAGTGAAGTTTAAAACAAAAAGATAAGCTTTGCAGCCAGTGGCACAGACATCTGAAATCATTATCTGTCTCACACTCCAACTGTGGTACTGAAATTAAGACGGATGCGTTATAATATAAGGCAGCCTCATTATATAGAAATGAGAGAGCTAATTATATCACAAGAAAGATTCACTGGTGATAACAATCGCTTGATATTTGATTTGGATAAGTAATAATTATCTGCTTACACTGGTAAAGAGACACTGATAAGAAACCCAATATGAACCTCCCATGTCCCCCAGAGAAACACAAAGATTTATCACCTAAACCCGCTGCTTAGGCCCCCATAACACTGTCAACCATAAACTACTATCACATAAACCACCTACCTCCCCACAAAGACCCTTTATAATACGTATGTGTGTATAGTTCCGTCTGCTAACATGACTTCCAAGGACTGGCTGTCTTCTTTCTCTCGTAAATTCACAACTGGCCATAAGTTGTAAATTTTGCGCCCTGGCTAAGATTAGAGAACTATCTATGGTTGCAAATGTAAGCCTAGTGTATATCTAGCCTGGACAAGCCAATGGAAACAAGTAGGGCAAATACAACAATGTCTGCTAATATTTACAGGCTCATAAAAGTGAACGAGAACATGCATTGCAAAAGCAATATCTAGTAGAATTACCGTAAAATGACTTCAATTAAGAACATTTTGCTTTATTTTAGTTTTCTTCATTTAAGTGACATTAGATTTCGTTTCTTATTTTTAGTGCAAATAGTTGTAGTAAGTGTAGTAATATATTTCATGTTTTAAAGCGCGTGTGACAGCTTTTGATGATTAACTCATTTTGACGGGATTTGATGGGATAATACCCGTTGTCGATATAAATTATAGTTTTACACCAATCAAAAAACAATTTGTGAAGAAAAGTCGCATATTGATGACATCACACTAGGGAGAATTCCCGTCAAAAAATTTGCATAATTTAGATGCAAGAAACACATTTTTCTGATACTTCAAACATTATTTCAACAAAATAATGGGGCTTTCTTATATTTTTATTTGTCAAATTAATGAATTAATTTCTTTGGACAAAAGTAGAGTTTTGGCCAAGCATATTAGATGGTTGCTAGATAACATCTCTGTCCCGGTTCAAGACTGACAAGTGGCCCCTCCAATGGTACTGCAGCTCCTGGGCGCTTGGGCCCAGAAAGAATTCTCCCAAAGAGCGCGATGCATTTTTTGGGAATTCAAACTGCCCCTGACAGAGCATTGACAACTTTCACAAAGGTCGGATTTTGTAGGGATTCTATTCTATTTTCACAGCATACACTTTTATATTTTTTAAATCCTCAAAGCACCTGAAAGTTAGCTTTGTAAGACTTATAGCCTAGCCCTGGCCTGATTGGTCCAAACTCTCCACGCCGTGCACATTACAGACGTCACGGGTGGGAGGAGCTAGCCCTATTGTGGAGGTAAGTGCGGAAGAGAAATTTTTGGCGGGCCCCTGCACCGTTGAGCACAGGCCATTGAAAACAATACGGCGCCTTCTTGGATTCATCT
Organism: Odontamblyopus lacepedii; assembly: GCA_034769755.1. Lineage (NCBI taxonomy): Eukaryota > Metazoa > Chordata > Actinopteri > Gobiiformes > Gobiidae > Odontamblyopus > Odontamblyopus lacepedii. The sequence goes on from CM068354.1 coordinate 13,561,395, forward strand.
TCCAGATTTTATTACAGTTCTATGGGTAACACTTGGAATTCCCAAGCATGATGATGGTGATGTCATGCTTTCCTGGTTGGAAATCATGACATCACCTGTCATAGGCATTTTAGGTATGTAATTAAGTGAAGTCTTGCTCCAGTGGCAGATTACTTTATTTTACTAAGTTTAATAGACTCAAATCACAATAAAACTTTCTAGATTTTAGTTTTTACAGTGTGAAGATCCCCTATGCATTTGGAGCTGAAACAAAGAAAAACATTTCATACACAGTATTAGAAGTAACTGCTGAGTACTTGTTAACCATGATTAACTATGAACAGTGCAGGTGTAAGCTGCTATTGACTGATGATTGTTGGAGACGAGATAGAAACAGTGCCTCCAGCTCAATAAGAGACTTTTGTATATAATTCTTTATCCTGTGCTCAGGATGGTTGACCAGTAATACAAAGCAGTGACAGGTCTCCACCCTGCTGCCAAAAGCTGCAAAACAACTTTATTATACAGTAGTTAATGCCTGTGAATGAAACTAAACACAACTCCAGGTATGTCTGCGATGAGGAAGCAACATTATAACAGATTAGAAAATAGGATAAGATAGGCTCTTTAAAAAAGACTGTACCTGATTTTTACTGTCTTTAAAACGCAAAAAACAGAATTTTTTTTATTTTCAACAGTTTGCAGCAGATCAAAGTTATTTCTTTCTTTCCAAACGCATTCCTTTTACCCTAATTATTCACAGTGATGAGTTTATAAGCTCTTTGAATAAATTACAGAGACCAAAGCTGAGTTTTATGGTCACAGTAATGCTAATAACAACTAGTTAGAACAAAAATCAAATACAGCAACTTTAACCATTTTAACCCTATAATAATAGATATATTTATTGAAACACCTAGTCTTTTTTAGAGGAGTTATGGTAATTTGAAAAAGTGGGGTCACTGGTGGTCCCTGTGGTAGGAAAAGGGTTAACTTCAATGAAAAATGTGCAATAGCCGTCATTCAACTCCATATGAGTTCATTTTCATATATCATGGGTAGATTTTATAGATTACAGTATTGGCAACTGAAACAACAGAAATAAATGCATTTGTCTATACATGCATAAGTAATGATGGTAACACTACAGATACAACACTGTCCATCCATCCATCTTCTCCCGCTTAATCCAGCTGGGTCGCGGGGGCAGCTTGCTGCCCAATACTCATAGCACCTGACCCCCCCTATGAACCCCTCTGCAGGTGGTGAGCCCACAGGAGGGTGGACAACATGGTCCTTGATGTTAGTTCATAGGGGTGATACAACATACAAGATACAACACTGTATGTGAGTAATTTCTTCATCAAAGAGAACATGATCAATTGGGCAGTGTGGGTTTGGGAGGAGGTTTGATCTAGTTGGCTCAATCCACAAAGCCACTGCTGTTACTCACTTTTATTTATGTATGTATTCATTTATTTGATAGGGACGGAGCATTGTCCATCCGTCTTTCTTCTCCCGCTTTATCCCCACAGCAGGGTGGACGTCATGGTCCTTGATGTTAGTTCACAGGTGCTGCATGTTTTGATCTGATGGGGGAAGCTGGAGTGCCCGGAGGAACCCCATCCAAACATGGGGAGAACATGCAAACTCCACACAGAAAGGCCCACAACCTTCTTGTGAAGCATGAGCGTTAGCCACTCAGCCACCGTGCCATGCAGCATATTAATGATCACCTGTAATTACAAAATATGCCAGATGATAGCACACAAGTATTCATAGACTTGGTTTTCCTTCACCAATGTGAAGAAGGTAGGCTAACTGTATTGAGCATCTCAAGCCAATAGAAAACAGATATTGTTTAGTAAGTTGTTTATTTCATTTATGCAACTTAAACGATTTGTTCCCCAATATAAAATTTGATTTAAAAAAAATAAGAACACTATTTAAAATGTAACTTAATATTAGTGTTGTTTATGGGCTAATATAGGGGGAGTATTTTTATTACCTATTTGCTGGTAATTGAGCAGTAAAACACAAAATTTCTTCGCTTATATTGCAGCCTGCATTATACCTGTAATTCTGAATCGACATAAACTAATTAAACAAGCCAAATTAATAACCTTTTTTATTTTGCTCGTAGGATACTCAGTTCGCTCGCTGCATGATACTTATCTCAATTCAAACCTCGTAAAGTAACATGAAGATGTCTTTCCTAAATGAATATCGCCCTTATACCATTACTGGTCTTACCTCTAAAGAAACCCACAGTTGGAAATTCACCAGCTTGAGTCGAGTCCAGCACATGCGTAACGAGGCGCGTACGCACACACATTCTCGAATACAGGAGACGTGCCAGTGTTTCTCCTCCACACGCAGCTCCTCTGTGCCGCTCTAACATCGGAGTCAGTGGTAAATGCAACTTTTCGACCTTTTGCTCGTGATCGGAGCGGAGCAGACTGGCACTGCTGTTACAATCAAGTCTGCGCGCTGGGGAAGCGACCCGGTGCGTTTACGCGGGCGCATTGACCGTCTTTTCCACCTCAAACGACCACTTCGATTGTCTCATAAAACCGCGAAAAAGTGGCAGGACCTACACAATTCCCAGGTACAGTAAGTTCAATCTATAATTTTAAACCAGACTTTCAGTGTTGTGCTTGTGGCAGTTATAACAAACTTTGGTTTTATTGTGGCTAAACTACACGTTTTGGTTAATTAAGCCTCTGCGGTAACTACATTTTATTTTTAGTTATCTCATTATCTCACAAGGAACAGCCCAGAGTAAACGGTGCATTAACGCAGCAAATGAGAGCGTCTAATTGATTTGGATGCTTTGTTTGCGGGGAGTGCGTCACTAAAATGGTATCAAAGTCAGGTTAAAGTAGATTCCATGTTTTTATGTCATGTTTCGTTGCTAATTCACCTTTGCCCACCACGGTATCAGGAATACAAATTGAGTATTCAAAAAGAAAACGAAATTTTAGTCTTGCATTGACGCGCTGTAAAGTGGCACGGTCTAAATGACCTAAACCCCACTTCAGATACAGTCACTCACCAGGTATGATATTGTACCTGCTACAATCACAGAAATGTCACATGTGCCAGTGTGGTTACAGCTCTAAGCACAGGGGTCACTGCTTGAACGGTCATAAGATGTTTCATTTATTCAAGCTTATTCATATTTTGCAATCATACAATGAATTTCCCTGATCTTAGTATAGAGCTTAACAATAATATAATCAAGTTCACAGTGTCATGCAATCAAGTATTAATATAGACCATACAATTTTAGCTCATTTGAAAGGGAGTGGGAAACAGTAAGCCTTATTTACTCCCACCCCCAACCCATTCTGTGTTGAATATGGAAAATTACACATAAGTATAGAGCAGTATCTAGCTTAAATAGAGTTATTCATTAGTTTAAACTACCTGTTATATGGCAACAGTCCTAATTTCTCTTCATTCTGAAGCCCATGGACATCTACTATGCATACAGTATATGCACATAGATGGACACAGTACATTATTACAGTACATTACAGTACATTGCATTAAGAAAATGTTATTAAAGGTCCACTGCGCAACTTTTCTAGTGGAGTGTCCGCTACCTGCTTGTCTCCATGGAAATGTTATTATTCAGCCTTATGTTTGGGTTGTTTGGTTGTGTGGGGTCAGGCAGCTGTGGGGGTTGGGAGGGTGGAAGGAAGGAAATGTGGGATAGTTTTTAATCACTCTAAAGCACTTTGTGTTACATTTTTGTATGAAAAGCGCTTTATAAATAAACTTTCATTTGATTTGATTAGATTAGTTGGTCTAAAATGTCCCACAGCATAGATTAAATCTGTCTATCACGAGGGAGACAAGCAGGTTACAGCACTAAGCTACTTTACAATTCAGATCTGTGGAGAGTCTCCACTATTCACAAAAGGGATTCATGTGTTTTTGAGCACTAGAAACAACCATGAATGAATAAATGCTAGATGCACATGTTTAACATCATACCATGCAACATTCCAGGCAAAGTAATAACTATCTCCATGGAAACAAGCAGGTAACGGACCCTACAAAAGGTGCACAGTGCACCTTTAATGTTATCATGTATTTCATGTAATTAATGTATATTAGAATAGAATTATAATGTAAATGGTTATGATAACAATATCATATCTAAATAAGAGTAATTATTATACGCATACGTCTTTTCCAGGTGGAGATGCCTCTTGCAGAACGAGATCATTGAGTCATTTGTATTCTCAACAACAAATCCCCAATCAATTTGTTTCTCAAGGTTAAGCCACTGTGCTGCCTCAATTGTCATGCTACCTGTTCTAATTTGACCCCATAGTTATTAGGAAAGATTAAACTAGACCACTTGAGAAAATCATGGGGGATTCAAGAGGCAACAACACAACCGGAGTGCTCAGTATTCCAGCAACAACCCTGGAGCACTACTTGGAGAGCTACGAGATGGACTACGGAGTACCCCCAGAGGAGATTCCAGACACTTCCCAAGGACAGGCTTTCTATGTGGCCACCATCGTGATCGGGGTGGTCCTGGTTTGCATTATGCTTGTCTGCGGCCTGGGGAACTTCCTCTTCATTGCCACGTTGACGAGATACAAAAAGCTGCGGAACCTCACCAACTTGCTGATCGCCAACCTGGCCATTTCAGACTTTATCGTGGCTGTGGTCTGCTGCCCCTTCCTCGTGGACTATTACGTGGTGAGGAAGCTCTCCTGGAACCATGGGCTAGTGATGTGTGCATCTGTGAACTACCTACGTACAGTGTCTTTGTATGTGTCTACCAATGCCCTGCTGGCCATCGCTGTGGACAGGTATGGCAAATAATTCTGTGGTTTCATGCCAACATTATGTCATACCCCATGCCAAGCCACCATTCATATTTATTTTAGAAAGCGGGGGTTTCAAAAGCAGGTGAAGCACAGTAGTTGGTGATACAGTGTTGGGAAGTAACTGAATACATGTACAGAAAATACACATTCTGAATGCTACACTGCAAAAAGCAAGGTGTTTTTCTTAATTCAAGTAATATTAGATTTTGTTTCTTGTTTTAAATGCAAAGAGTTGTTGTTTTTCCATCTTAAAGGTGCACTGTGTAACTTTTCTGGTCGAGGGCCTGTCAAATGCTTTTCCCCATGGAGATATTATTGCTTTGTCTGGAATGTTTCACAGTATGGTATTAAACCTTTCTATCTTCATGGAGACCAAACCAGACCAAGTTATGAATCACAGTCAGAATTTCTGTTTTCTAGGAGCTTTTGAGCTATAAAACCACCTGTAATTGAATAAATAAAGAAGAGCTGTTTAATGTCATATTGTGGAACATTCCAGGCAGAGCATCTCTATAGAGAAAAGCAGGTGGCGGACCATCCACCAGAAAAGTTACACAATGTACCTTTAAGGCTGAATCCCATTACACCCCTTACCCTTACCCCTCCATTTTGCGCGTTTACGTGTAGGGGTAGGGGTGTTCCACTTACCATTATGGCAGAGGGGTAAGGGAAAGGGGTAGCACTATATACCCCTCCAAATGAAGATTTTTCAGAGGCACACTCCAAACGGAGGGGTATGAGCAAGTTCTGAGAATGTCTTGTGAATCAACAGCAAGATCTGCTGCCACTGCCAAAGAGACCAAAGAAGTTCACAAATGTATTTTCTCCATTATTTATGGTTTAAAATTTGTGATAGTTGCTGTATTGTCTTAAGTTTAATGTTGTTCCAAATTTCAATTACCCAAGTAATTGAAAGCGATATCACTGGTTTAACCCTTAGAGAAGCTCAGGTTGAGTTCTTTCGAATGGTCTGTGTGTTATTCTGCTCTGACAGTTCTCACAGTTCTCCCTGTGATTACGTAAAAGCTGGTGGAGACTTCTGATGATGTATGTGATGGTTGAAGGGGTGTCCTAATTCATAGAGGTCGACTTTCTACCCCTTGTTGCTCAGTTTCAAAGGGCAAGGGGAAGACGTAGGGGTAGAAATTAGAAATGGGATTGGTCCTAAGTGTAGCAAGATGTATTTTCATAAGTCCATTACTTGTCAAGTGAAATTTACTCAGATAATGATAAAACTTTCTTAATTCACGTAATCTTATCTTGAATGTAGAATTTTGCAGTGTAAAGAGTAACTGTATTCAGGTACAAATACTCTTTCATTTGGTGGTATTCAGAATACAGGTACTTTTCAAAATTCATAAGAATACATTGTTGTGCTTGATGACAATATAATGACAATGACAATAATGACAATATAGGCTCCACATTGCTCGATATTAGAGCGAAAAATAAAAAACAGCTCTTGTATTGAAAGCATGTGCCAGTTTTCCTTCTCTAATTAGTGATAAACAAATGCATAACAAACTGTCAAACAAACATAAAGCTGCTTTTAATCATACGTTACGTTTTTAGGCTATAATTTAAATGCAACTAAGTATTCCAATGTACAAAGTTAGAAAATACACAGATTTTAATGCATGTATTCAGTATTTTATAACTAAATACATGTTCAAAGTATTCTTCTCATCTTTGGTGATAATTTTCTTTCACTGGGTAGACTGACCTGAGGCTGTCCAGGTGTTAGGTCAATGGACTTCATAAAATGCACAGTATATTTATGTGCATTGAGTATGCTAGCACAAGTCTTTCAGGCTGCAAAATAGAGCTGTATATAAGGTAAACATAAAGCTTATACATAACTATTGTAATACTGAATCGAAACTTTGGACACGGTGAGATGGCCAAGTTGTTTGTCCATTCAGAATGAAGTGGACAAAATGAAGAACACATGAGTCTCTTTTTTGAGTTGACAGTTTCAATGCTGAAATTCAACTGATCTGAATGGTCACTACCTAAACCCCAGCTCCAGCAGCCAAACATGAATCTGTCCTAGTGCAGCCTCTGCAGCTCAGTGAGGGAATTCTGGAGGTTCGGAGCTTTCACATCATATCATGGCCTGTCCATATAGTGAGAATGAGAAAAACGTGTGTCCTCTATATGCAAGTTAATGCACTTGCAAGTTACTTAATGTCCCTTTAATAACACAACATCAAAACTTTTTTTCTTTTTTGCTACTCTTTCTGTCATTTTGTTGTTAATCTTAAAATCTTGCAAATGAAAATCTTCAAGGTTCATTAAGCAAGTTGACTACAAAATAAGCTGGCACTTTTGCAAAGTCATCAAAGTGTGTATTTCTCTCATGTGGTTAATTTGCTACAAATAGCCTTCTTTGTGAAGTGGATGAATGTTCAGTGGTCAGAATTCCATCACTTTTGTGTTGAGGAGTTGTTCTCTAATGCAATCTGAGCCCAGGAGATCCCACTGAAAATGATGTATGATTTGTCAAAGACAGCGCTGCTTGGGTGTCACTGTACAATGCTCTGCTCTGAACCCTTCACACTGTACAACAAGAGAAAAAAGGGCTCCTATAGGCTACCTTATTCCCCTGTTATCTGGTCAATGTGTCCTACTTTTATCCAGCCTCTCATTATATCCTGTGTCTCTTGAATGCAATATTACATCATGATGATTTCTGCTTTGTTGACAAATTCAAAAGGTGGAAATTGAACACTTTGAATGTGCGATGAATAAATACATACAGTGTTTGTTTTGCAACACTTTTAAATAAACTCAGTAAAGCAGATACAGCTGAGAGGAGACTTCAGAAACCAGAGAAAATCACCCAAACAAAACCTAAACATCATGAATAGTGCAGTGTCGTTAATGTGCTTTTCCCAACTCACCAACTGTCCTGACCCAGAAGAGATGATGTGAAAATCATTAACCTTACAGTTTTATTCTAAAATCAGCAGTGGTCCATTTGTTTCTGTCATCCACATAGCCGGCTGTGCTAAAAAAAGCCCCCTCACTTCTTTATTCCTTCAACATATTCAGCTCATTACGACCAGGGTGTGCTCCGAACTAATCCTGTGTACGAGCCGTCTGTGATTCCACTGACGTCCCGCTCAGACTGCTAAACAGCCTGCGTGGGCCTACTTTGCTTTACAAATGTGACCTGGACCAATTTTGTTTTCTGCCTTTTGTTTTTTTCAGGTACATGGCCATTGTCCACCCTCTGAGACCACGTATGAAGTATCAAACAGCTTACGTCGTCATAACAGGAGTCTGGTTTGTCCCTGTTTTGATCTCCGCCCCTTCCGCTTACTTTGCATCCGAAACAATTTATGGCACAAGCTCTACAAACCCCAAAGTCTTCTGTGCTCAGATCTGGCCAGTAGAGAAGCAAGTCTATTACCGATCTTACTTCATGTTCATTTTCGCCGTGGAATTCATCGGACCAGTTATCATCATGGCGCTGTGCTACGCTAGAATATCTCGCGAGCTGTGGTTCAAGAGTGTTCCTGGATTCCAAACGGAGCAGATCCGGAAGAGGTTGCGATGTCGGCGGAAAACCGTGATGGTGCTTATGGCGATTCTGGTATTGTATATCCTCTGTTGGGCCCCGTACTACGCCTACACAATTCTGCGCGATTTCCACCCCACAATCATAACGCGGCAGAAGAATTCACTCGTGGCCTTCTACATCATCGAGTGCATCGCCATGAGCAACAGCATGATCAATACGTTTTGCTTCGTTAGCGTCAAAAACAACACGGTGAAGTATCTGAAGAAGATCGTGCTCATGCGTTGGAGGTCCACCTATGCGCCCAATAAGACAGTAGATGAGATGGATATGAGAACTTTTTCTGTGCCCATAACAGAGGAAATCGAATGCATCCACTTAAGGTGAAGTCATCAAACCGAAAGAGGCCGAGAGCAGCGGTGAGAAAAGAAGTCAGAAAATGTCTTGGTAATAGGAATTTCACCGCTGTTGTTCCTTTGTTGTATGATTATTTTGAAAGTGAAGGTGTAAGAGCAGCATTATGAACAACCACCATTCTGCTCTGTTAAATGTGATTCTAAATGTTGGATACGTGCACAGATGGACAAGTTGGGCAATTCATGAAGTTGTATTTCTGCCACAGACAAGACGTTTTTGCTAACCAGTCAGTTCTAGTTGGGTTTTGACCTTGTAATCTGCTTCTGAGGCGAAAAACAGCCCCAAGTAGAGCTCGGTTGCAGTCCTTCAGCTAGGTTTGAATTTTAAAGTGGACTCAGGATGGAGCCATGGTGTGTGTACAGAGACTGTGTACTGACCTCCAGTCATGGTCCATGATAAGTTATTCAGTGTGATTGTATTTTTATTTGTAAAAAGCACATTTGAATGGAGCTTGATGGCGACCGCCCACCTCCAGGTTTCCAAAGCAAATTTCTCATTCATTTTTTCTCATAGATTAAAATTTAAATAATATTAAAAGTTTGAAAGGCATAATCAGCTACGTGGTGACTAATGAGCACAAGACTTATCATTTTATTTAAAGGTACATTGTGTAACTTCTCTCTCTGGTAGAGGGTCCGCCACCTGCTTGATGGCAGTTATTGCTTTGGGCTAGAATATTTTACTACAGTATGTAATAAACTAATTTATCTCCATTGAGACATCATCAGGTCAAGTTACAGGTTGGATTTGTAAAGATGCATTCCCTGTAACAAAATAAATGCTAGATAAATGTTTAATGCTTCATCTTTATGGTGACATAGACAGAGACCAGAAAAGTTACACAGTGTTCCTTTAAAATCTGTTTCCAAAATGCTGTAAACCACAAAGTTGTTAAAGCATTTCAATGAATTTTGAGTTTTAAATGTGTTTTTAGAAAGGGTGTTAGAGATATGAGTCACCATGTAGCTGGGTAGCCTCTGTTATGTATTTGAACTTTTGATATTTTACATATTTTAAAAGTCTATGGGAAAAATTAATGGAAAATGTACTGGAAAATTTGTAGAGCTCCAGTGTGTCACCAGCTGTTAGCTGCAAGACTTGTGACAATCTGCAGTTGTTGTTTACATTGTTTGGCCAGTCCATATAATTGCTTGAGCTCAGTTTCTACAGTTTGATGTAATAACTTTCAATTATTAAATTGTTAAAATAAACAAATACATAGATAGACAAATTTTGAACCAGAAGACATTTGCCTTTTGGTTTGAGTAATGTAACAACTTTTTAAAGCTATTCTGAAAACAAACATAAATAAAAGTTGTTGATAGTGAATATGTTTAACTTGTTCATAGGCCCAGTAATTAGAAAGATAAGAATCATATACATGAACTGCTAAACCTCTGCTGTCTTTCTTAGAATGTGTGATGTAATGTGAATGCAACCTGTAACTGCACTGATAGCATGGAAATAGGATTTCAGTAGCATGTTCATCAAACATAGAATTACATCCATCCATCTTCTCCCGCTTAATCCAGCTGGGTCGCAGGGGCAGCTTGCTCTTCTCATAGCACCTGACCCCCTATGAACCCCTCTGGTCCTTGATGTTAGTTCATAGGGTGCTGCATGTTTTGGGTTGATGGGGGAAACTGGAGCCCGGAGGAAACCCATCCAGACACGGGGAGAACATGCAAACTCCACACAGAAAGGGGCGGCCCGGGGATCGAACCCGCAACCTTCTTGCTGTGAGGCATGAGGCACCATAGAATTACAGTGATTACATTATAATACTGATGGGAAAATTACACATCTAAAAACTGTAACCACTTTATAGCAAGTACACCATAATCAGCCTTAATAAAGCATGAACACTTTTGAATTTTGAACAAATAATTTATTGGGGGGTTATGGTATTAACACATAAAGTGCATTTTTGTGTCTTTAATTCCCTTATAAACCTGCTTTTGTGTTTTACATTTTCTAACTTACACATGAATAATGTTTGCACAATTTAAACTACACCTCTGTTTCAAATGAGGCTTTTAAGCATTGGAGAGCCCTTTGCTATCAGCAACGGAAATGAACGATAAATAAATAAAGTCACTTAGCAATGTGAATGCCAGGCTAATAGAGCCATTCATTGTGAACACAGCTTGACTGCAGACCATGTGTTCCTGTGATGAAACAATCACAATTTGGGCAAAATGTGACTGATTTTTGACTGATAAGAGCTTTTTATTGCTCAGAGAAGACAGCTATGCATTAAGGGGCCTATACTAAGCAAAACTGACTTGTGAGCTTTAAGCCATGTTATAACGTTACCTCCTCAAAAACATACCTGGAGTTGTGGTTTGTTTCATTCACACATTTAAGTAATCCTTTATTGTTAGTCCTTCTACATCTCTAAAGCTCAAAACATTGTTTTGTCTACAGAGAGCTGAAATTATCCAAATGATTGTAGTGAAGGTGTATAGAGTTTAAAAACACAGCGGATTTCTTCCTGTATTACCACATGACATCACAAGGTGGAGAGAAGAATTCAGGTTTTGTGTCTTAAACCTGTGGGAAATAAAACACAACTCCAGATATGTTTGTGATGAGAAAACAACATTATAACAGATCAGAAAATAGTAATATGGGGCTTTTATGGATTAATAAAACACGTGCAAATGAAGCAAAATACAACTCCTTGTATGTATTTGATAAGAGGACAACAATAAGACAGGGTTAAGAGCTCAACTTTGCTCAACTCAACTCAAATATGCGAATCATTCTTAATTGTTCATTATGAAGTCTTTGTTCATGCTTAAAGATTCATTTCTGGTGGAGGATCAAATCCTTTTCTCCATGGAGATGTTATTGTGTTGTTTGGAATGTTTCACAGTATCACATTAAACCTTTCTATCTTCATGGAGACCAAACCAAACCTGACCAAGTTACAGGTCAGACCTCTGTAAAGGCAACCCTGTTCATCGTTAGTAAAACGCCTGTTTTTCTATTTTTTTTTATTTACTTATTTATTTTAAGCTTTAAAACTATCTGTAATTGAATAAATGTGAGGTAGAACTGTTTTTAGTGTCATACCATGGAACATTCCAAGCAGAGAAATGATATATTTATAGAAAGAGGCGGGTGGTGAACCCCCAACCAAAACATTACATAGTGCACTTTTAAGGCTAATTACAGTGTAGATGTGTGTTACCGGTAATCACCAAAACATTACCAAGGTACATACATTGAAACAAAGTTGCAAAAATCTTGTGCATTCCGAGTTGCCCTGCTGTCTCCATGCTGTCCCCATGCTATCACTGTTACACAAACTAAAATGTGACTAGAACACTGTATTTTCTCCCATGTATTCTCTCCAGCTGCTATGCCACAGTGCATCCATCTGCTGTACAACAACATGTGAAAGAAAAATGGTCTTTTATTTCATCTTATTCTCTGGAAACCATCAAACGTACATGGACCCTTTATATGTTGCGTGTTATGAAAAATCAGCAGCCAGTTTGCTCAAGCCAGTGTTGTTAGTCTGTTGATATTTCTTTGATTGGTTTACTCTGTGGTCATTGATCGCGTCCCCTGGAAACCTTTTCGAATCGGAGAACACTCATTTATTAGATAGAATTGAAAGACGATTTGATGAGAGAGTCATGCCAGCCTCAGTATGCCTGTCCCATTTAGTTTAAGGAAAAGGGACCATGAGTCATTCATCTGTTTGCTAAACTTAATAACAAAATGTGAGCTTTTGAGAGAAACTGCTGAGCTTTCAGCGGAACTGGATAAATGGGATTTTCAAAACATAAGGAAGTTTTCCAGATTAGATTTCTCAGTTTTCGAACAATGTTAGTTAATGGTGAAGAACATTTTAGTTCTTAGTTTGCTTTCATATAACCAAAAAATAATTTCCCAGTAGAGCAAAGAAAAAGTACACGGATAAATATTGACCCCAAAAAGTATATTGTTCCAGATTTCATATATTGAACGGTGGTGGACGAAGTTCTCAATTTTGGTATTTAAGTAAAAGTACAGATACAAGGGCAAAGGTTACTCAAGTAAAAGTAAAAGCATCACATGAAAAAATCTACTTGCACCTATTTAAAAATGTACTTAAATAGTAAAAAATAAATGTATTTTGAGACGTTTAGAACAATTAAAGGATGAAATGTAGTGAATGTGAAAAATAATTTAGCTGATTTTAAGTGATTCAAATGATCACTTATTTTTTCTAACCATTTTTGTGTTTTTGTGTATTGTGTTGCGCAAAGTTGGGACATACGGAAGCCAAGGGGGCTCACACCAAATGCAAACGCCACAACACAACGCTTGGTCCGTCGGAAAATAGAGTCGAAAAATCCTGCAGCCTCCGTTGTGGCTTTTATTGTTGTGATGTCGCTTTTTGTTGTGTTGCAGTGTTTGCATTTGTGCAATGTATATTACTATAGCTGTCAATGTGGAATGTGTGAGAATATGGAGCAGGAGTAAATAAGTTTACACTTCCACCTGCTCCATTTTGTGCAAAAGGAACTGTAGAGTTATGTGACATAAATTTGTATTTGTAGAATTCATGAGTTTGTATTCGTGAAATTTTGGTTAAATGGAACCTGTAAGTTGTTCAAATAAACCTAAACCTAAAACCTAAACTTAAGTAAAAAGTGTTGTGACGTTTGTATTTGTTGTGAGCCCTACCGGGTCGCAAAATACAGTCCCGCGGTAACTTCTGTTGTGGCTTTTTTGGTGTGTTCTAGCTTTATGTTGTGCTGTGGCATTTGTATTTGTTGTGGCATTTGTATTTGTTGTGGCATTTGTATTTGCTGTGGCATTTGTATTTGCTGTGAGCCACCCCAGCTTCCCTAGTGATGGAAAGTCATCTTAAATGTGCTAAAAAATTAAGTCTGAGCCATTTCAGCCTGTCTCAAAGCAAAAAATGCTTTTTACTTTTTCAGTCCAGATCTAAACTATAGTGGAAGTACAGATACCTCTCAAATGTAGCGAATTATAAGTAAAAATGATCCACTGTAAAATGTACTTAAATAAAGAACAGATACCTAAAATGTGTCCTCAAGTATTGTACTTTTACTTCTGTACTTTATTTCCTTCCACCACTTATACTGAACGATAAGTCAATATTGTAATTATCGTCACAGCCTTAAGTAAACCCATTTTAAACAGACAGTACTCAAAAGTATCTGAGCTGCCACACATAAATGACAGAATGAACCATTAATTAGCTATAGAAGTTTTTTATTCTACCCTCTAGAGCACAAATCTTATTGTATTACATGAAAATGGCTAAAATCTCCTCACTATTGCAAAGAAAATGTAAACACAATAAATCTTGACCCCCAACAATTACTGTTCCAGCTTTCATATACTGAACAACAAGTCGATATAGTAATTATTGTGACACCCACCATGTGTTTCAGTATTGACAGTGATCAATCCACTATTGCTTTTTCAGAGACAAATAAAATAGGACATACTTGTTATGAATTGTGCGTTATATTGACAAATCAGCATGGGATTGATGGTTACAGAGTGAACATATATTGTAAATACTTTGTCTTATTATTACTTGTGAACAAAAGCAGCATGTGCGCCGCTTTTTCACTGTTAAATTGGCTGTGTCTGTGCGGCCGTTTCAAAGATTTAGTCAAGGCTAGCCGCATTTTGTTGCTTTCTGTGTTTACAAGTCAGATACTACCAGCTGTAATTAAATGAAAAACACGTCTTTTTATTTGCCGAACTGAAATGGCCCTATTAGGTGCCACAGTGTAAACTATTCATTTGAGGTTATGTTAAAAACATGCTAGTTTTCATTCACTGTGCAGCTTTTGGTGTCACCAGAATGAACACTTTTTGATTTTTCCCAATTGAATTAAATTTTGTTTCTTTTACCGAATCGTAGTAATCAAACCGCTAATTTTGGGAGCAGGTTCAATAGAGTGATTTATTTTTCATTTGCTAAGTGCGTTATCTTTGCTCAGTGCTTAAAGCTTTATTGATGATTTGTAAAAATAATAAAACAGCTTGTGCTTTTTGTCAGTGGAAGTGTGCTTTTTGGTAGATTTTGACCCTTACCGAACTGAAAGACTGTGTTTTGGTCTCTGTGGATATGTTTTGCCGTTATTTGTGGTGTTTATGTCCGGATTCATATTTCAAAATTGCAGGAAAGGTGTTATGTGAAGAAATATGCCGACTTCTATTACAAGGTCATTGAAATAAAAGAAATTTAGTGGGTCCTTACCTATAAATGATGATGAAATCTGACACTGTGTGCGCCAATGCCATGGTAACACTTACAATGTCGATATTTTTTTTACCCATGAGAGCTTTAAGCCATGTTAGAATGTCACAAACACACCTGGAGTTGTTTTGTTTCATTCACGTTTCAGTAGCCCTTTATTATTGCTCTGTCTACATCCCCAGGGTTCAACCTGCTCTGTTCCACCTTGTGATGTCAGGCTAACAGCAATCTTTTGCCTTTTGTTTAATAGAGATTTGCAGTTCCAGGGCTGAAATTATCTAAATGATACAAGCTAAGGGTTATGCATCACTGTCTGAGAAAAGAACTCACCCTAAATGCAGAATTTGGGTGTTAAACCTGTGCGAATGAAATAAAACACAACTCTGGGTATGTTTGTGATGAGGAAACAACATTATAACATAGATCATAAAACAGCACAATATGGGCTCTTTTAACATTTAGTCCTATATTTTAAATGTCCACTTTGTCACTTTTCTGGTGGAGTGTCACCGGCTTGTATCCATAGAGTTCATGCTTTGCTTAAAATGCTCATTGGACATGCATTCTGACATCTGAGATCTGATCTGCAGTCTGTCCTTGACTAGTGGTGTCACCTGCTCTCTGTGGAGATAAATAAGACTTAATCTGTAACATCCCAAGCCAAGCTATAATATCTCCATGGAGACATGCAGGTGACGTACCTTTCTCCAGAAAAGTTACATAGTGCCACTTTAATGATGAAACCTGCTCATCATAGAACACATCAACTAGAAGATCTGTGGTTCAAGTCCCAGTTTGTCCACATCTTTATTTCCGATGCATCAGGCCATTGCTTTGGCTGGACTTCCAACTAAGCACATGAAGTCCTTATTTTTGATTACTTGATTAAAAATGATACTTGTTGTCCACCTATTATTACAAGCATGAGCCATCTCCATGGTTACAGCTGTACAACAAGAGTTATGTTTGAGACAGGATAATATCCTGCCCTCTTTGCCCTGACCTCCACTTCATCACATTTCTTAAGTCACACTGACCTTCTCTTTATGGGCCTCCACTGCTCTATTGCTCCACTGTTTTACCAGATTATGTAGTTAGACAGCTCTGCGCATGGCTAGATCAAAGGCAGAGCTAAAGTCAGCAAAGGGAAAATAGTCAAAGTTATTTGTGATGTTTACACTTGAAATGCTGGATGAAATAAGGACTTCTAATGTATATAATGCTCTGTTCCAGCTTGAGACGTCAATTGCTTCTAATGAAGGTATATGGAACACGGTGGAGCTTTTCCTGTATTACCACATGACATCACAAGGTGTAACAGAGTGTTTTTAGTCTGAGAGAAGAACTCAGCCAGGGTTTGTGTGTTAAACATGTGAATGAAACAAAGCATAACTCCAGTATGTTTGTGATGAGGAAAAATGATAACAATGATCAGAAAATAGTGTAATATGGGCTCTTTAATGTGCACTTATAGTGTAATGGAAGAAGTTAAATGACTGAATAGAACTAAAAGCCTTGTTATTACTGTACATTCAACTAGTACTTTTGCTAATATAATATATAGATTGGACACACAACCATAGACTGTATAATAGAAGTGCATTAAATGAGTTTGACATCATACGTAGCCTCCAGTTGCTGCCACATGAACATTATCTAGTTGTTATAGGACTTAATCTGCAACAAGGGACCATATTTAGACTGTCAATTAACCTGTTGCTGGCAAGAGGGACTTTTGAGAAAGCAGGCACTGGATTGGTCTGTTATTAATGTTCATATCTTGATTTAGAGTGAAAATAGCAAAAGAAAAAGATCCTCTAGATCATAATGTAGATTTAAAGATGCTAAATATTAAACTTAACTAAACTCTGACTGGTATAAATATATTTACTACTACTTATGGGGATGTCTACAATTTTTTTCTTTTTTATTATCTTTGCAAGCTCTATTTGCTTGTGAAGTCAGAATTTCATACCCTATTAGTTGCCATGGTATCACAGACGAAATGTACCGTGAAATAGCACTGTAATTTCACTGCTTATGTATTTTGCAGTAATTCTATATAGCATAAAATCTCAATATATTACTTTTCACATATATTTCACTTTATTTTTGTACACTTTTTAAATGCATTGATTATTATTTCAAACAAAGAAAGTCTCCAGAGAGCTCAGAGTCAGCGTTTTCACAATGCTAACATCCAAAGTTTCAGCATGAATTATTGAAAGTATTAAATGGAACTCTGTCAGTAGAAAATATAGACAAACAAAGAGCTCAGCAGGTGAATTTTGTCTTTTGAATAGAATGTTTTTGCAGAATTCAGAATTCCGCTGAGTGCTGATATTTACAGAGTCCCCATCTCTACTACACCTCTGCACAGACGACAGAAATGTACACTACCAATCAAAAGTTTGGGCAAACTTTTTCATTTATTTTCATGACTTTTAATACTGCAGATTGTCAGTGATGGCATCAAAATGTGAAATGTAGTAAACAAAAAATAAACTCCAGACTTGTTTTAGATTCCAGATTTTTTAAATAGTCGCCCATTGCTTTGATCACTACTGTGGGACATAATAGGCCTACACTATGTGGCAATAAGCACCCTGTGCCTGTCCGTAGCCTATTAGGTGTGGGCTGAGCCTTTAAAAGGGCGGGTCTGCCACCTGCTCCCCTTTGGCCTCTGACGTCACCCGCTGTCTCTGGAGCAGCGCCACAGCACGAGCGCCGGGTTAAGTCAATATCACTTTAAATCCCCCTTTATTGGCCTCAAGCCTGGTGTTTGTGCCCCGCGGTGCGTGTTCCATCCGTGAGTATCACGCGTTCTGCATTTATCTTTTCACTCGCCAATATATCCAACAAACACTCCTCCTTTCAGACCTCCGGCGTGTGCGTGAGGTTTGAGACTCCCCCCGGCTAAGTTATTCTGATTCCACATTGATAGTGAAATGGACTTTGACTTGGTGCATCCAGCTTCGTGCTGCGCACTGCACATCCACAGGCTCCGGTAAGGGTAAGACTTTGTTTAATTATTTCATTGTATCTTAACAAATTAATTCAGCGTTGCGGCTCGGGTTACACCCACTCTCTGCGCTGGGTGTCCCTGTGCCCCGGTGCATCCTGGGAGCTGGTATGTATAATTCTGCATGGCCCCTCTCCTGCTGCGTTTGAATCTGAACAGTCCATATCCTAAATTCTTAATTATAATTTTCTTTAGGTTGGGAGATCTTCACATTTCCCCTTCTTTTCGTTTGGAGTTTCCCCTTTTTGTTTGGAGTTTCCCTTTTTCGTTGGGAGTGACCCTTCTTAGTTTCCCTTTTCCACCCCTTCCTTCTTCTCCCCTCTCAGCTGCTGTGGGTACTGGGCCTGCTTAAAGCAGATTTAACATTGTTAAAGACTCTGCTTAATGGGTTTTATTGTATGTATGAAAGAGTGAGTGAAAGTTGTTTCTATAAATTGTTTTAAAAAAATATTTTGTATAAATAACATCCAAAGTTTTCAAATAAAAGTATATCATTTCCAAGTTCATCGCTCTGTTGCCTCATACTTACCTGTGTTTGCCTTTTTACATTATAATTTATTTATTCCCTTCGGGGTGGTGTTGCTGGACTGTTATGATTATAAGTTGGGGCTAGTGAGCAAAATGAAACCCTTTTCATATTTTTAGGGCCTTCTGCCCCCTGTGCCACGACGGTTATATAGAGAAGTGAACTAAGGCAGCTTCAGTCAAATGAAGCTCACAGAGGCTAGCATTTAGACAGGAGCCAGGTCCATATTAGAAACAAACTTATTTATGGACAAAATGGTGAAATAAAAACACCAGGATCATGTAGAAGGGGTTAATATGAACATCTTAAGACAAAAATGAGGCTGACAGTTACAGAGAGGGGTGATGTTTTCTCAATTAAAAGTGAATTGAAGCCGGAGTTGATGGATGTGATGTTCACTTCCTATCTGGAGCTCGGTGGCTAGCGGGTTAGTGATGTCCATTTATATAAACAGTCTATGCTTTGGGCACGTGGAATTCTTTGACTCTTGACATGGCACACACTGATATAAAAAACATTTCAGACAACTATTAAAAAGATCAGTGAGAGAAGGCCAAGGGTTTGCAGCAGCGCCAACAAAGCCAAGGGAGGCTTTGAGAAATTTGAGTCGAAAATCGTTTTTTTAGTTGAGTAATTTTTTTTTCTTTGCTACATAATTCCTAATATATTTTATGTATTCCGTATGTAAAGTAGTGAACACAAAGAAAAGTACACATAATAGACTACATCACATTAGGCAGTAACACATTTTATATTTATTTCTTGACACACAAAGACTCTTTATAAAACACAAACTGTCAAAAGAGCAAGAAATAATACCGGAAAGATAAAAACATTGAATCATTAAGTGAAAAAGTTAAACATTAAAAGCTATTCTCTTGAGATTTGAATGTGCAATCAAAAGTGCACATAGATTTAGGGAATGTGCAATTACCAACAGAACATGAGACTGAAGTGTTTCTATAGAGTGACTTAAAGGTCCCTGATGATGTATTGCTGGTTATAAGAGTTGTAAGCATTCGCGACAGAAAGTTTTGTTCTTTTCAGCTTATATTCTTACAGATATTGGTATGAATATAACTCTATTACTCTTTTGTCACTACTGGAATCCAACACCCTGGGTATTGTGCTCTCTCGTATTATTTCAACTGTGAATATGAGAGTGAATTTGAAAGTGTCATCCACAGGTCTCCTCTCCAGCTCCTGGTGGCCAATAGAAACAGTGAGGATGAATATGCTCAAGGACTTAAAGTTCTGCAGTCTGTTGTGGCAGTTCCGGGTCAGAGCACTTTGAGCTGGGGTTTTATGCATATGTGTCCTCTGCATGTAAGAAAATACTGTGTTCATATTTCCAAGCGCGTTCTGTTTTTTTGGCCTGTTTAAAATAGAAGTTAGTTTTGTTTTGTTTTTGGTTTTTTTGCATTTTAAGACCTTTTTATGCATGTCTTTTATTTTTTGTCATATGTTATGGTTTTTACTAATATTATTGATTTATGTCACAAAATACATTCCTAGTTTGAGAATTTTGACAATGGCAATTCAGCTTTTTCAGATTTTTTGTATGGTTTAAAGAGTCTGTATTCTGCTATTTACTCATTTACATCTGTTTAACACATAAATCCTGTATATTTAGGCATCTTTGGAAAATGGAAAACACTGTTACACCTTGTGATGTCATGTGGTAAACTCCAGCCGCCTTTATTAGAACTATTTAGATAATTTCAGCTCAGGAATGACCAGTCTCTACAAAAAGTAAAATGTAGCTGTTATAACTTAAACTACAGCTGACATGACAAAGCATTTTGAACAGTCATAATGCAGGGTTACTCAAACATGTGAGTGAAAAAAACACAATTCCAGGTATGTTTTTGAGGAGGTAAAAACTTTTTAACATGACTTGAAGCTCCCAGGAGTCTATTTTGTGTAATATAGGACCTGTAGTCTAAGTTGATCTAAGTTATTAGTGTCATGCACCATTTGGGAAGTGCCCAGCCCGCATGGAGCTCAACAGTCCTACCCTTTTCGAAATCAGCTCCAGTTCTGGAAGTATGTTTTTTTCTTAAATGTTTTTCCACAAACTTTTTCAAAAATTCAAACATTAAGAGTTCAAAGACATCGCAGAGGCTAACCAGCTATGTGGTCACTAATATCCCTAATGTGGTTGATTTCAGTCCAAGAAGAACATTTAAAATGCAAGATTCTGTGAAATGTTTTAATAACTTGGTGGTTTAGACGGTTTCAAAAAATAAAATATAAATAATCTTAATAAACAAGTGAAGAGCATGCCATTCACATGCACAGGTAACAGAAGTGCTCTGAGCCTGGATTTGAACACTGTCAGAGTAGACACTCACATCAGCTTCATTGTTCAAGATTTTAGCTCTGTCTATTGATTTGGACACGGCTCAAATGTTACTGACTTGGCTCCACTTACATCCACTGTCGATCACTGCTACAGTTCATCCAAGCACAAAAAAATAACTAAATTCTACTTGTTTTTGAAAGTAAATACAAACTAAACTGTACAGTAATTAGAAATGGCTCTTACTAAGCTCTATTGTTTATTTATTTATATATTGGTTTATTTGACAGGGACAGTGTACATTAATAGCATCGCTGCAAATGCACCAGAATTAGCCAAAAGACTTTTTCATCCATTGTCCCTGGACAGAAGGTAAAATTGTCTCCCTAAAAACAACAGTAAAAAAAAAATTCATTGTGCATTTAAATTATTGGTCTTAACCTTCAACTTTCTTTCAGTTTCAGCTATTGTTGGGGGAAGTTCTGTTTTTTTCTCAGAATGCATTCTTTTCCAGTGAAGCAAAAAATAAATCAATACTTACAAATGCATGTAAAGACTTACAAAAGCAAAAGGAAATATTAACTTGCTATAAACAAGTTCCAATGACCACTCACTTCCCAGCACAGGTGTTTGGTGCCTTCCTTTGTTTCTTCACCACAGCAGCAGAACTAAGAGTCTCCTCAGTCTCTCCATTTCTTGTCTTCACCACCATAGACTTTGTGGTAGAGACCATTTCACACTTAAAGTATGTCATTCAGTGTAATAACAGAAGTGTGATACCTGTCTGACCCTAAACACTAGTCTTTTTCTTTGGCTCTTGACGAAGGCGGTCACATTTTTCTCTCCTCTCCTGCCCTTATCTTTCCTGCATCACCTCTCTTGTCTCGTCTAGTCTACTGTCTTATACTTCGAGAGATTCTTTCCGCCCTGTTCTTACAAACCTTAAAGGAATCAACTTTGGATTTGATAAATTGGTCTCTCAACATAATTGACAGCTTTTTTTTATGTAATGCAGGTTCAGGGGGAACCTGCTTGTCCCAATTTGAGGGGGACATTTACCTATTCAGACCCACGATTGCAGGACTTGCTGATTGGATCAAGGCATGACCCAGTTTTTTCAGAAAATTCGGATTAGTGAGGCATCTGTTCAAAGCCCCAAAGACCCCAAGGCGTTCCCAGCCCAGCTGAGAGACATAGTCCCTCCAGCATGTCCTGGGCCTTGGGACATGCCCGGAACACCTCCCGAGGGAGGCGTCCAAGAGGCATCTGGAACAGAAGCCTGAGCCACCAGCTGCTCCTCTCGACGTGGAGGAGCAGCGACTCTACTCTGAGCTCCTCTCGTGTGACCAAGCTCCTCACCTTATCTCTAAGGGAGCGCCCGGCCACTCTGCAGAGGAAACTCATTTCGATCACTTGTATTCGTGATCTCGTCCTTTTAGTCATTACCCAGAGCTCATGACCATAGGTGAGGGGAGGAACGTAGATTGACCAGTAAATCGAGAGCTTTGCCATTTGACTCAGCTCCCTCTTCACCAAAATGGTCCGATACAGCAACTGCGTCACTGCCGATGCTGCACCGATCTGCCTGTCAGCCTCACGCTCCATCCTCCCCTCACTCATGAACAAGACCCCGAGATACTTGAACTCCTTCACTTGAGGCAGGCACTCCCCACCCACCCAGAGAGGGCAATCCACCTTTTGTATCAAAGCAAAGGTGCATCAACTTTCTCAGCCTCTGCATTTCTTGTCTTCTTCACCTCCATCAACCTTGTTGCAGAGACCTTTTCCCTGTATCAAATCAATAATAATAATTTTTTTTAGCGCACTGCTGACGTCAAACCTGTCCTCCGCTAAGAACTATTTAAGTCTCTCATTTGTCTGTGTTTATTTAAAAGGGCATGGTGTAACTTTTCTGGTGGAGGATTTACACAGTTCAGTTCATTTACTCCAGACTCATGGTCCATTTTTAAAAACAAACAAGGACGATGACAATACAAAACAAACATTTATATTTTTAAAAGACAGCCCTACTAGTGTCTCCACATACTGGACTGATGACAGTGACAGTGATGAAACTATT
This sequence comes from Odontamblyopus lacepedii, assembly GCA_034769755.1. Lineage (NCBI taxonomy): Eukaryota > Metazoa > Chordata > Actinopteri > Gobiiformes > Gobiidae > Odontamblyopus > Odontamblyopus lacepedii. Next base: position 13,584,338 of record CM068354.1, read on the forward strand.
TTATAGCCAAGATAAAAAAACAAAACAAAAAAGTTGATTTGTGAACTTTTTTCAACTTAAAGGTGCACTGTGTAAGTTTTCTGATGGAGGGTTTGCCATCTGCTTGTCTTCATAAAGATGTTCCACAGTATGACATTAAGCTTATCTATCTCCATAAAGGAAAACATTTGCATCAGGCCAAGTTACAGGTCAGATTTGTGGAGAAGAGAGCCCACTCACCCCACAGAGTAAAAATGCATTCTTTTCAAGGGATCTCTAAGCAGTATAACACCTATATTCATGCCTTTCCACCAGAAAAGTTACTGCACCTTTAAGATACATTTGTGGGCCTTGCTACAAGTTTTAAAAGACTCACCTCTCCTCAGATCTGCCCTTTAACTTGGCCTTATGCTGTGACCTGCTTGTCTCTGCAGATTCAGCCTCTCCATTTCTGTAGACAATAATACACAACCTAGTTTACTATAGGCTCCCGGACTCATTCAAATCTGCCATTAGCCTGTAAAGTAGGCTAATAAGACTCTGACCTTTGTAAACAAATACTTAAATAGCAGAAACACACTGTGCCTATTTCCTTCATTATTGTTTTCCAGTCACACATTGGCTATCCCGTTCTCATTCTGTATGTAAAGATGTCCGCTTCTTATGCTAATTCACTTCTGGGCGTTTAATACTAGGAAATGTTTGTTCCGCACAGACGTTTATTAGAGCCTTCCATTATTGTCACCATTAGACTGAGCACATTTGGCCCCGAAGGTGAAGTGTCAATCTTCTCTTTGGTCTGCACCTTTTTCCCAGGAGAGGCCGTCATTAGCTCAAAAAAACCTTTCAGAGCAGTACATTTTCCCAAGGGCATTGTGCTTTTGTCATTGTTACTCTCGGCCGGCTCAAAAGTTTAAATGTTTTATCCTCCATTACTTCCTTCAAGTTAGTGCAACCGGATATATGATGTAATTGTGAATTTTAATACATCCTAATGTCTTGATTTAGAAATGTAAGAAAGTGTTTTTCAGCAAATTAGTTAATGATACAGCAAATGCCAATGGGCTTAACGCAGTCACTTTTTCCCTCACTTTTTTTTGCATTAGTGGCTACACACCTTTCAGGTTAAAGATGCAATGTGTATATTTTTGGAAGAAGGTCCACCTCCTGCTTGTCTCCATGGTGATACTATTGCTTTGCCTGTAATGTTTAACAGTAAAGCATTAAACATATATCAAGCATTTTTCCCCCATGTGTTTCCATGTGTACAAATGTTTCTGATGGTCAAAAATACCTCGAAAACGTGCATCTTCACTTGCTCTCCACAGATCAATACAAACAAATAAGCATAATAATAAATAATAAAATTCTAATAAATAAATAAATACAAACAATAATAACTTGCCGTGATGGTGCCACCCACTTCTCCCCATGGACGTTATGTTTTAATCCTGTACTGTGGAGAATTCTGGGCAAAGCAATAATATAATAATAACAGGTGTCGGACCCTCCACCTGAAAAGTTATGCAGTGCCCCTTTAAGGTTAGGTTTAGACTTTAAACAGGCCATTTGTTGTTTAGTGCTTTGGGGACAGGTATCAGGCTGTCTTAGGAAAAATAATGCAGTATGATACACTGAACATCAGAAATTAAAGCATGTTTGTTTTTTATTCTATAAGGGTTTTTTGTAACACTGGTGTTCTTTTCAGTTTGGAGGTAACTTAAAAAAATAACTGCATGAAGATTTTTGTTTTGTTGTTTTTGTTTTAGGGTAAGTTCAAAAAAGGCTGTATGACCTTAACAACCTATAAGTGGTCAAAAGGAGATGGTTTTATTGTAAGAAAGATTTTAAATGAACTAGAAACAGGACAATCAACTAAAAAATAGCAAGAACTTGAAACAACTTTAAATGCTATCAAACATGTTGTTTGCCTTTATTTTTCTTATGCAATGCTGGCACTAATGAGACTATATCCAATTAGTGTAGATAGATAAACTTGTCAGCCGGGGAGTATTTTGTTTCTGTATTTTTTCTGATTAAATGAATCCAATTCGTAAAGCCCCACAGCGCATGATTTCTGCCAAAAACTGAACAAAAATGTACCGCATGCACCCTTACTGTGAGGCTGTGTCTCTAACTCGACTCATTTAAACTTTTTACCCAAAACATAGACAAAAATAAAAACTGTGTTTTTCATTTTGTTTGTTTTTATTACAAAAATAATGTGCATCCTCACTGTGAGCAGTCCTTCATCTCCACAAACCTGACTCTCCTTTGGCCAGTAGGAGGGTTGTTTCTATGGAAAGGTTGTTCCTCGTAATGCATAAGTCTATCTCCATAGAGAGTGTTCCAAAGTGTGGTTTTAATTTTCTATTTTCATAGAATCATGCGGATGACATGCCACAGGCAGAAAGTTACATACTGCACTTTTAAATATATTATATATGTAGTTGTATATGGTCATTCTGAGAAAATGATTGCAGCACGAATAGCACTCCCCAAGAAGCCATTAAATACAGAATGAAAATCATTATAACAATTAACCTAGTCCAGATTTAGAAGCTATTATAAGACAACATCTATTTTATTGAGATTTATTTGAAGTACACATTGAACATAATGAATTGAAATATTTGTGCCATTTTGGAAAGGGCACAAGCAAACAGAGGAGGCTCGTCTTAAGTCGAACACTACAGTGTGACAGGTGAAACATACATGTGTGCCAATTACTTGAAATGTCAGCATCGGATCAGATTAATTATGTAAGAGGAGACCCACCGCCAACTAATGCTGCCCTTAAAATCAAGCAAAGGTTACACTTAAAAGTGCACAAAGCAACTTTTCTGGTGGAGGGGTTTCTGCCATCTGCTTTATGGTTCCACAATATAGCATTAAACCTGTCCATTTCCAGGCACAGACTTATTTTGACCTCAAGAGACAGTTTTTGCACAAATACATGGGTATAGGTCCTTTAAGTTAAAGTGTACCATGATTTGTCCTGTCACCCACCATCTATCTCATAGCTTCTGACTCTGGTTTAATCTATCCTCATTCTCCTTGATTTCACTGCAGCTTTTGACACCATCTCACACAGCACTCTCATTCACGGATTCCAATCTATTGGTATTGCAGTAAATTCATTCTCACTCCTTCCCAGTCCCAGGGTTCTGTTTTGGGGCTACTCCTCTTCATCATACACATTCTCCCACTTGGTTTCCTTTTCCGTAAATACAACATTCATTTTCACTGCACTATCAGCTCTATTTCTCCACTAAACTTTCATCACTTTCATCCATCTCCCTTACCCTCTGTCCCCAGGGAGTCTATCCCCGGTTAAGGTCAATCCTTCCATTTCCCTCAAACTAAACAGCTCTAAAACCAAAGTTCTTCTTCATTTGCTTCTTTCACTCTGAATTTGTATCACTGATTTCACTGTCCTTTTTCCCCCCTCTGGTCTAGAGTCTGAATGTCAATCCTTTTGTTTTCACCCCAACATCAATAACATCACCATTCTGTCTATGTTCACCTCTGTACCTCTCTCTCTACTTTAAAATTCTTCTCACTGCTTTCAAAGTTATTCATAAGTTGTCTTCACGTACATCTCTGACCTCTGCTTGCTCTCTCTGCTCTACCTCCTCTCTCCAGCTCTGTCCCCTCTGCTCATCTCATCACCAGGGAGCAGAGTCGCTCTGATCTCCAGCTCTGGAACTCGCTCCCACCTGAACTCTGTAACATAGGCTCTCTCCCTCTTTTCCATTCCATACGCAGAACTGTATGTGTTTTATTCTCCTGTTTTGTTGTTGTTTTGTTTTTTTTAATCATGTTCTGTACAGTGTCCTTGAATGTTTGAAAGGAAAGCTATGAATAAAATGCATGATTATTAGCTTATTAGTACAAAGAGAGCGTTTTTTTTTTTTTTTTACTTTATTTGTGATAATTCCAAGTTATGTATCTCATCTTGTCCTTGTGCATGGGACATTTAATTTCAGTTATACATTAAAAGTCCTTGTGGCCAAACTTTTGCTAAAGCCGTCAGCTCTTCAGCTCATCAGATCTTAGAAGCTAAACAGGCCTGGTTAGTACTTACCGCGGGGAATATCAGGTGTCATGGCGCGCTAGTGGCTTAAAGAAAAACTTGTTGTGCCCTTAAGCAAGACACTTCACACATATTGTCATTTCCATAATGGTGTATGTGAATGTTGGTGGTGGTCGGAGGGGCCGATGGTGTAGATCAGCAGCCTCTCTTCTATGAGTCTATCAAACAATAGTATCTTACCTCCAGGAATGGCATGAATGAATATTGCATGGAATTGTAAAGCGTCTTTGAGCATCTGGAAACGTGCTGTGTAAGACTAATGCATTATTATTATATTATATTATTAAAAACACAAATGTTCTGCTGGTTACGCTCACTATGTACATCTACAGATCAAAGTTCCATTAAAAAACACAATACATGTCGCAGTGTTAAAATGAAAAGTGTAATCCAGTGTTCCAGCTTTGATCTGTGTGTCCACCGAAGCCTTACAGGAAGGTAATAGAAACAAATGTAGCTTTAACCTCCTGAGACCCGAGCTTTTGTCTGGTGTCCATTTTTCATTTCTTCTTGCTATTTGGGATAAGTAGGACCTACTAAGTAAGTCTTCTGTATGACACCATTGGTTAAAAAATGTAAAAACATTAAAATGTATAAATAAATTACAAAAAACAAACAAACAGCAATTAGCTGTTTATTTCAAGCCCTAAACCTGCCAAATGTGACGTAGGTCGACCGTGAGCGGGTTGGGGTTCAGTGAGTGAGGTTAAAAACACACAAAAAGGCCTGAAAATGTGGTCCACAGTTTTAATTTTTTCTGGTTTTCAATCGTTACAAAAAAAAGTAGAGGTGCAAAAAGTGGAGACAGGCAGCAGTTTCCCTATAGCAGCAGAAACGTCCAGCAATTTATAACTGTAAACTCATCTAAATATTCCCAAGTTTACCTAACAACATGTACAATCAGTAATATAACACAGTCCCAATGTCTTCAAACGAGGACATGACATTTACTGATGCTCTCGTCTGCTGTGGTCAAGAAAATGTGTCAAATTTTAATGCCAAATGAAGATACATTAAGATACATGAAGAGACATTATTGTACATAAATACATTGGTTTTATTCATAAAGTTTGCATCTAAACTTTACCATGCAGTTTTTTTACTTTCGGGAGCTGCTGTAGAGGTTTTTAGTTGATTACAGGTGAAAGTTTAAAATAATTGAAAATCATGGTGCTAAGAGGCAAAAATGTAATGTCCTCGTATGGGGCCACAGGGTCTCAAGAGGATAAGCGAGAACATGTTTTGCATCTTATCTGCATTCTAGTGCTGAGTAAAATGCAATGAAAATGTGATATGTGATCAAATCCACAAATGGAGAGGGTTATACGAAAAACAAATGCATATTTACATTATGATGATCAATCTCAAAATGGAATTATTTCTTTGTATTAGACGAGATGCCCTTCCTGACTAAAATTTCCTCATGTCTCCAAACCTAGAACCGGAACAAAACAGTCCTTAACTGCTATCTTTTGTGACTTACTTTTATCCTTTTTCATAACATCCCCGACTTCAGGCAACAATATGCTGGAAAATATGAGTTTTGTTTGTTTCTGAATGATTGCTGACATTGTTTTATAGCACTTTGAAAGATAACAGTAATTGCCAATTTGCTGGAACATTCTGTTTAAAATGTCAATGTGATTCTCTATTTAAGTACCACACATCTGTAGTGAAGGACAAAAATTCTATATACCACTAAAACGTCTTTTCATCTACGGTGTCTAAATGCCTAAATGCAACTGTAAAACCCCATTACATTTCTGTCAAAACAAAATAGAAATGCACTTTCAATTGAATAGAATAGAGCTGGGGACAGTACCATTGAAAAAGCCAACCATTTTAACTATGTCTATCTGTTTGCATCAGTCCCCATCACAAAATCTCAATGAAAAACCTTCAAAAACTTCCCTATTGTTGCAAAAACATAATGTACTAAAACTGTTGCTAACGTTTTGGTTTGCTCTGGGATATTTCACTTCTATGTGGCAACAACTGCTAACACATAACATATTTAGATTGCCATGTTACATTTTATTGTTTTGAAAATGATAAATTTGCCAAAAACAATGTATTAATGTATAACAATTTTCACTTTGTTTTTAAGTCTTCCACTCTTTTCTTTCTGTGCTCTTTCCTTTTCAGGGAACAACACAGTCAGGCTGGATCTTGCATCAGATTTGTCACGTTATTGTGTACAGTATTGTATCATGCTTTTGTATATTTATGGAGCGTGGATGACATCGGCTTGTAGACTGAGCATTGGACAGAATAACATTGGCCAGCTAACCATGAGGAGCGTTCGAATAGGGACTGAGAGAGATCACTAAATGATTCAAACATGCATGGATGACATCTAAAACCTCTTCAGGCGTGTTTTTGATGAGGGACCAACACTGTAACAAAAAGGTGCTTTGTGTAACTTTTCTGGTGGAGGGTCCATCACATTCTTTTCTCCATAGAAATGTTATTGCTTCATCTGGAATGTTTCACAGTGTTGTACTGAACCTTTCTATTTTCATGGAGACCAATCCAGACCAAGTTACAGGCCAGATCTTTGGAGAGGCGACCCTGCTCACTGTCAGAATGCCTGTTTTTCTAGGCATTTTTGAGCTATAAAACCACCTGTAATTGAATAAATGTAAGGTAGAGCTGTTGTGAGGGTTTTTGTCTTGCTACTCCTGCCCCTCCCGTTCTGCTCCCTCTCCACTTATTTCCTTTTTTGGGTTTCCTGGGCGGATCCCAAGTACTCACCTGCTGTGCTCCACTCCTGATCCTCCTGCCATAAAAGACATGCTGACCTTTTATCCAGTGCCAGATCGTTCCATCACTAAGATGAAGATATTTTTTATACTTACCAGTTTTTTGCCCGTTCTTCAGTTTCCCCGTTTGAAGCCATATTCGTCTCTTTTACCTTCTGTAATCCTCCGGTCAGTCCAAGTCCCCACCTACCTCCCATCCTGCCTCCCTGGAAACCCATTCCTCCTCAAGTCTATTTTTGTTAATAAAGACCTTGTTTCTTTCTGCATATTTGAGTCTCAATTAACAGCTGTTAGTGTCATACTGTGAAACATTCCAGGCAGAGCAATGGCATATCCATAGAAACAAGCAGGTGATGGACCCTATACCAGAGTTAAACAATGCACCTTTAATGACATTTTGTACTCAAAATGTGAAAATACATCTTGCTACACTTAAGATAAGAAAAGCAACTAAATCCAGTGTTGCTTGAATTAAGAAAAACACTTATTCCGTCGTCGATCATTTTACTTGTCAAGTTGAATCTACTCAAATAAAGTAAAACGTTCTTAATTTACGTCATTTTGACTTACCTAGATATTGTTTTTTGTACCTGTTAGAGTGAAACATTATAAATCATGCAGTTTCATTCTCTGATTACTTAAGAACGTCAATGGAAGTATGAGATGTTCCTCTTCTCTCAGGATCCAGATGTATGTTTGAATAATCGTATTAGAGAGTTTCCAGTGGCTATAGATGATATCCAATATCACATATCTGTACTCCCTGTTCATTTTGAGCACGTATAGCTGCCTCCTGTTTTTGTCTGTGTTTTACCCATATATGGTGTCAGATCCTATGTACCAAAATATATTCTGTGTGTACATCTACATTGTAATCTCATGATCATTCTGTCCTGCCGTATCTGAGGTAACAATTTTCTGGTACCAGTATTATTAAAGTTTCATGCATCCTATCTGAGTGTGAGTTCTTCTATCAAAACCCATCACTTGATAAAAGGCAATTTGAATAAAGTTGAGGATAATATACACCATTTTTAGACCAATTTTCCTTTGATTATGAGTTGCACCTACAATAGTCTTACAACTTGAAGGCGCTTGCAGTGCAATCGTGTCGTGTCTCGTGTGTGGGAGTTACAAATCAGGTCATGTTGGAATTCAAAAGTAACTGATCCTCCTTGTACTCTGCACACACCAAACAAAATATCCAATCAAAATCAGCCAAGGGAAAAGTTCATCCAGCCTGAAAGTTTTCTGAAACAATTCACAATAACAAATGAAATAGCAGCATGTACTTTACCCCAGTTATATCTGCCCTAACATCAGATCAGCAAAGAGAAAAGGCACACGCTTCTAACCACAACTCAAGTGCTAATTATGTAACACGGACCACTGCACTTACAGTTGCACACCTACTGAAGTGTCCTTCAGCTCTATGTTAGAATCGTGTACTCTGCTCGCTGTCTTGACTGGCAGTTACTAATGGTGCATTGTAGGGCTGAAACGGTTCACTGAGTAAATCGATTTTGAAAAATACATCGATTATTTTTTTTTGCCTCGATGCTTTGTTTTTTTTGTTTTCATATGCTCGGCGATGGCCGGAACCTTCTGCACTAGAGATAAAGTTTCTGCAAGACCACTGCACTTCACTGTACACAAAATAGCGCGGCGCCCATTGATGTATAATAAGAGCGCACACCTCATCTCCTCCGGTACGCAGCGCACACCTCATCTCCTCCCGTACACCACGCACACCTCACCTCCTCCCGTACAGCGCGCACCCTCACCTCCTCCCGTACGCCACACACACCTCATCTCCTCCGGTACACCAAGCACACCTCATCTCCTCCCGTACGCCATGTACACCTCATCTCCTCTGGTACGCAGCGCACACCTCATCTCCTCCGGTACACCAAGCACACCTCATCTCCTCCCGTACGCCATGTACACCTCATCTCCTCTGGTATGCCACACACACCTCATCTCCTCCGGTACACCAAGCACACCTCATCTCCTCCTGTACGCCACACATACCTCATCTCCTCTGGTACGCAGCGCACACCTCATCTCCTCCCGTACGGCACATACACCTGATCTCCTCCCATACGCCGCGCACCCTCATTTCCTCCCATACGCCAAGTAATCCAAAGTATTCAGATTACGTTACTCACTTTAAGTAATTTAATGGATTACGTTACAAACTACATTTTAGTGTATGTAATCTATAATCTGTAGGGGATTACATTTTAAAAGTCACCTTCTCAACACTGATGCTACAACATCTAAACAGAAAGCACCTGTACATTACATCAAGTGGAAAAGAAACCGCGAGGTAAGTCAATCATAGCCTAGCGATAAATAATTACGTTTTTCATGTCCAAAAGTAGACGTGACATTAACAAATGATTCGAACAAAAAAATCGACAGAATAATCGATTACTGTAATAATCAATAGCTGCAGCCCTAGTGCATTGTGTAAATTTTCTGGTGGGAGGTCCGTCACATGCTTTTCTCCATGGAGGCGTTATTGCTTTGTCTGGAACGTTTCACAGTATGGTATTAAACCTTTCTATCTTTGTAGAGATCAAACCAGACCAAGTTACAGGTCAGATCTGTGGAGAGGCAACCCACTTACAGTCACAATGGCTGATTTTCAATGTATTTTTGAGTTATAAAACCACTTATAATTGAATAAATTTGCTGATAGAGTTGTTCATTGTCATACTGTGGAACACTTCAGGCTGAGCAATGACATATCCATAGAAACAAGCAGGTGAAGGACCCTCCACCAGAAAAGTTACACAATGCACTTTTAAATCAGTTGTGTAGCATGAACACCCACAAAAGAAAAGTAGTAGAGAGTGTCCCCAGTTTAAAACCCATTTATTTGACATATTGTCCTTAGTCATGGTTTCAACAAACTGTAATAACCTCATGGTATTATGGGGAAAAAGCTGAAGAAGCATACTAAAGATGCTGCTTTGACTTTTTTATGGTCCTATACATAAAATCTCATCTGGACCCTCAATCGTCCAGGTAAAATCCATGGCAAAGGAGAATTCAATTTGTTGACTGGACAAAAGTTTATTTATTTAATAAGTTTCACAGCTCATCCAAGCTGCTTTAGGCCCCGTCCACACTAGTACATATTTGTGTCATTTTTGTTGCAGATGCAGTGTTCTTCCACACTAATCCGATGGAAAACAGCTCCGGAGACAGAACGGTCTGGATACGCCAGCTCCCACGTATTCACCTGAGTATGGATCTGATTCAGCACTGTGTGGACGCATGAAAATGCTGAAAACGCTGATGTCGGTGCTCTTGCTGCTGTTCTTATTGGACCGCGTCACTGTGACTTGCCCCTTGATTTGCTGTGCTCTTGGCATCGGTCATGCGACGTTATTGCGGTAAACAGTTTAAATAAACCTGAGACAAACGGGAAACAGCGTCGGTCCACGAAAAGACTGTTTTCTTGCTTTCCATCTTTGTTAGTTCTGGTAATCTCAAACCTAAATCAAAGCAAATTAAGAGAACAACAATTGTAACCAGGTGAGACCCAGAGGTGTGAAATAGTGAAATAGGTGTGAATGTTCAATAGGCCAAGAATTCTCCTTAGCTTCAGGTCCTATATTACGCAAAACTGACTCTTGTGAGTTTTAAGCCGTTAGAATGTTGTTACCTTATCAAAAACATATCTGGAGTTGTGTATGGTTTCATTGTCATATGTTGTTATCTTTTATTATTAGTCTGTCTACATCTCCAAATGTCCACCTTGTGATCTCTTCAAGCGGCCGTTTAACTTTTATTCAGGAGAGATGAATGGAACAAAACACAACTTCAAGTATGTTTGTGATGACAGAACAAAGTTACATCAGAGATCAGAGGGTGGTGTAATATGGGCTTTTTGAGTCTAAGAGAAGGGGAGTGGGCTTTACTTGGAGGGCCCCCGCTGAGGGCTCTTGTAACGGCACTGAAAGTACCCAAACATTAAAGAGGGGGTATTATTACATAAATTGACTCTTCGAAGCTTTCTATTCTATCACATTAGAACACTCCATCAAAAACATGTCTGAAGTGGTTTTATGTCAGCATAAATCTCTCCCGGCCCAATTTGAACCCTCCTTACAATTAGCAGTGCAAGCCCATGCCTCGTGTACAATGCTCAGCCTACATAACCAGGAAGCTCTCTCCATGCTTTTACCATTTTTCATAAATATACATGAGCAGGATTCAAAACGATAGAGTTCACAAACCTGATGTGTAGTAGTTTCATTGATGGGTTGTGTTGTGATGGACTAAGAAACCATTTTTATACATTGTTTTCTGTGAATAGAGCATTTTCAGAACAATAAAAGGTAACATGGCACTCTAAATGTTTTATGTGTCAACAATTAATACCCCATGACATAGTATTACTCCCCTATAAATTAAACCAAACTCCAGATATGTTTTAAAAATGTATTTATATGATGAAACTTTGCATTTGCGTAACCTCAAACATACATGACAGTTCTTCTTTAAATATCAAACGCAGAACAACACAAGGCAATAATAAGATGTACAAGATTATGTAATGAATGTAACAGTAAAAATAGAAACTACTACTAAAGAAACGCACCCTTTGATTCCCAGTAGGGTACCTGTGCCTTTACATCATGTTTTCCAAACCACAGAAGGTAGTGACATTGAAAGCTTTCTACATTTCCTTCCTTAAAAGGATTACAGTTCCCATTCCAAGACTGTGACTCTATCCAGGAAGCGCCATTTGACAGCAACATTAAGTCTATTTTTATATTTCTTCTCCAGTAAAGTGATGCAGCCTCAATGTAGCCAAGCATTACAGCGTATAAAATGTGGTCTTCCTATGTTTGTGCAACTTAATGTAGTACAGCCCTATTCTGTTTTATAGCCTGCCATTTTCCTTGCAGCTAAGTGCACTAGATCCTCCAGTATCTATCCCAATCTTGGTAAATCGATTCTGTCACTGTATAGGGGTCATTGTGGGGTCACTGCTTTGTTTTCTTCTCAACCAAGTAAATAAAGTAGATCCATGTTTGATTAAACGCCTAAGCTGTAAAACCTGACTTATGATATATCATGTGCTGATTTTTTTTCTGAAATCTGGAGTTTTTATACAACCCTTTGATAGAATGTAACTAAAACAAAGAAAAATTATGTCCATTTATGTTTCAGACTGGGTTCAGATGGGTCAGGACTCTTTGGATAGGTTATGACTCAGTTTAGACTAGTCCAGTTTGTTATTTTATGAAATTGTAGTTCAAATGATGTTTGGACTGGTCTAAACTGGGCATGTCCACAGTACGTCTACACTATGGTTGTCAGAAATCATATACTAATCAATACTAAGTACCTGCAGTAAACTGAATACTCATTAAGCAAGTATGATACGGAAAAAAAATGGACCTTTCCCAAACAGTTTTATCTTGAGTTTTATCAAAAAAATTATAAGATCACAGAATAATAAACAAATTATATTATTTTGTGTTGAAAATTACTGAAAATGATCTTTTGGGTATCAAAATCTGTACAAAGTATTGCTGTCAAGATCAGCAGTGACAGCAGCAACTACTGCTATAAAGTGAATTTAAATCGTTTTTGAGTAAAGGTTTTATGATGTGGAGAAGCTCAGAAAAGTATCATCTATGATGCATATGACCTTATAGGGTAAATTGGATTCTAAAATTAAAACCAAAGATGAGATGTGAAAGCAGGATTCTTTATACATTTTTGTTATGTTCAGGCAACTAAGAGACAAGGACATTCTGTAACTGATGAGTGTTTCTCAATCATTTTGCTTATAAATAAAATACATCTTTGTGACATGCAGTTTCTCTGGCACATAGAATTGGATTGTGTTTACCTTGGAAGACCCTAACAATGGGAGTGCTGAGATGTTTTGGTGGTAAGAGCATTGATCACAAACTAGTGCAATTTCAAGTTTGAGTCCATAATCTCACCAGCTGTGGAATGTGACAAAGTGAAAGTCATAAAACACTTAAGTACTTTCTACTCCACTACTTTTGATCTGTACTGAAAAGCCATTAGGTTTCTGGAGGAAATCCTTGAACCCATTGTCAGATCCTACGCTGGTGGAGTATGTCCTGGGTTCCTCCTGATGCACAATATTCTGCAGACAGTATCTGGAAGATGAAGGGATTGATGTAATTGAATTGGCCCTCACGATCACCTGACTTAAACTCGGTAGAAAACCTCTGGGACATTGGGTCCATCAAACGCTGCCAGGTTGGTCCTCAGGCTCTACACACATCCCACAAAACACCATCCGTCGTCTCATTAGGACCATGCCACGACGATCTCAAACATGTAAACAGGCACATGAGTTGGAGAAATTTAGTTTGGGCAAAATGGACTCGGCAGCTACGTAATTATTAGTTCACTTTGATTTTCAGGGTGTCTATAGAATTAAGCCCTTTGTAGACTGAAAACTGTATTTCCATTAAAAGAGGTGGCATCCTTTTGTTCTAAGACATTGAAGAACTGTACATATTTGTATAGATATCCAGAATTTTTTTTTTAAATTGAGGTCTGATGTGTTTTCAACGAGTTCCTTTTATTTTTTTTGAACAGCGTAGTTCGAGACCTGCAGAAAAGGCTCAAATATACAAAGAAAAACAATACATTTAGCTTTTACTCTCTAAGTGAATTTTTAACTACTTTACTTTACTTTAATACTTTTACTTAAGTTGATTTTTTCATGTGATACGTTTACTTTTACTTGAGTTTTTTTTTGTATCTTATCTTTTTTATATTTGTACTTTTACTTAAAGGTGCACTGTGTAACTTTCTGGGTGGAGGATCCAGCACCATGGCGATGTTACTTTGCCTGGACTTTTTCACAGCTTCATTTTAAAGTGATCTATTTCCATGGAGACAAGCACTATGCCAATTTACAGGTCCAGTTTGTGCCACAACCACATGCTGGACTTGTACCAGAAAAGTTACATAGTGTGCCTTTAAAGTATCAAAATCGATTACTTCTTCCGCCATTGCAAGGTAAGATCAGTGCCTTGGCAGAGGTTTTCACTGTTTTAATTTCTTTCTTCACAGACTTGTACTCTTCGTCCCTTCAGACATTGTCCCTGTATATCTCTGTGACATTTTGAAATGCACTTTTAATCAGGAGTTTGTGAAGCGATGCCTAAAGGTAATGGCGCTCACAATAAATGACTGAGATTGGTACATCCGCCCTCGTCACTGCGGGGCTGGTAAATGACCTGCTCTGGGGTCGTACAGGGGTCACGAAAATATATTGTGTTATCTTGTGCCGTCGATGCTTCTATCTGTGCTGCTCTTGTTCTAATAGATCAGGTGAGTGCGTTAATACCGTATGAAATTGCTAGTGTTGCTTTTTTTTTGTAATATTTGAGCTTTTCACAAGCCAATGGCACACTTCCTACTCTCATACGTATTCTATATTATTCATCTACTTTTAATTATCTTATTAAATGTTGAATTAAGTGTTTTTGTGATGATCTGCTCCTAACACCACCACTCATTGACCTTAATGCGATGGAACAAACCTCACTGATATATGGGACAATGGTGCTCCTTATATTTACATGCCCCTCAGCACCAAAGGCCAGACACAGCCCCTGACAGAGAATCGTTAGCCTCTCCTGAATAATGATCCTGATTTTGGGCTTGGTTTGTTCTCAATGGAGGGCAATTTAATCAATAATTGTATTTTCACAGTTTAAATATAAAAGCACTCATCTGTCATCTGTGGTTGGGCATAAAGTAGCAGGTGTTTGTGGATATGGCCCTGTAGGATATAAGAGTGCATGGTAAGTGGTACATGAACAGCAATGTGGAGAGTTATGTCCACGCTTAAAGGTAACCCCATTCATCATTGTCATCATTAGAGAGGGATGTTAAAAGTGACCTATTTCAAATTATTCTGTATTAAAAATTGTATTATTATTATGTGTTTTTATGGTTTATTTATATTTGTATGTATATATGCATGTGTGTGTGTGTGTGTACAGCTACATCTCAAAAAAAGTTCCATTTTATTTGTCACTCATTTCAGAAAATCAAACCCATATTATATAGATTCTTGACACATAGAGTGAAGCTTTCAAGCCTTTATGTCTTTATTTTTTTATGATTATGGCTTACAAATAATAAAAACTCAAAGGTTAGTGTCTCAGAAAAAAATATTACATTAGATCAATAAAAAAAGGATAGTTTAAACAGAAATGTCATGTGTATTTGTGTCTGTGTGTGTACATATATGCATGTGTACACACAGATTTATTGATATTGATTATAATATTAAATGTGCACGGCGTAACCTTTCTGCTGTCTGCCACCTGCTTGATAGATGTTACTGTTTTTTTCCTGAAATGTTCCACAATATAGCATTTAATTAACTACGTAAGTGGAGACAAGCAGGTCACATCACCAGGTCAGCTGACAGGTCGGATCTGTGGAGAAGTGCGCCTGCTCACAGTAAGAATACATGTTTTTGCAGTAGTTCTGAGAAAAATGAATACAAATATATATTTGTTTTGTTAATGCCATACTGTGGAACATCCCAGGCAAGGCAATGACATCACAGTGAGACAAGCAGATGGCGGATCCTGTACCAGAAAGAGTTACACAGTGCACCTTTAATATTATGATTATATTGGTATTATCCTGTACACTGTAGGTGGCATAGTTCTCTTATATTTTTGGTTTATAAACTATAAACCAAAAATATAAGAGAACTATGCCAACTTTTTATACCAACTTCCCCCACCACCTCCCATTCATATCTTCCCTGAACTCTGGATGAGTGAGAGTGTGAGTAATCTGTTTCTCAAAATGTAATTAAAACTTTCTATCATAAAAAGAAACTTGGTGTTTTGTTAAGTATATTCCTTCTAAAGCATGACCTTACAGAATGAACAGAATGAACAAAAATAAGTGGATTATTTTTACTGTCTGTTCTCGCCGGCTTGCGTCATGCAGGGTTAGTGTAGCAGACAGTTCATTATCAAAGCATTGAAAGCTCCAAATCTGACAAAAAAACAAATTATAGTTTTACAGCACTGTGCCCATAGACACTGAAAATGTCAGAAAATGTCATGTTGTGATTCAGATGTGAGAAAATGAATTGTGAGATTAAATATTAAACCTGTAGTTTTTTAAAACACTTTTTTTAGTACATTGTGTCACTTTTTTCTGGTAGAGGGTTTGCCAATTGGTTGTCTCCATGAAGATGTTAGCAAAACCTAAAATGTCTATTTTTAATAGACATGTTAGCACTAAAAAAACCTGGAACTGAATAAATGAAAAATAAATACATTTAATGCCAAACTGTGACCCATCCTTATCAAAGCCATAACATCACCATAGAGACAAGAAGGTAGTGGACCCCTATCAGAAAGTTACATAGTGCACCTTTAAGAAAAATCTGTTTTTCTCCCAGTTTTTTGTAAACGCAGGGTGGAAGAGCTGCCAGAGTAGGAAGTGTGCCATTGACTTGCTATTTTTTTATTTATTTTTTTTACCTTTGACACACTTTATTGATCCACAAAGGAAATTATTTGGATGTATCACAATATCCTATAATGACATAAGAACAAAAGTATAAATGCTCATAATAAATTCAAAATAAGTAGCAAAAATAAAAGAGACTGGTGTCAAATAAGACATAATTATTTAACTGTAATGTCACCGTGACATACTGTCTGTTCCAACCTCTGAAAGTGGTGAAAAGTGCTAGGAACTTTTACATTTATGAAAATGGTCTCACATATGTACATTACTGTCTGTGCAAGAAAGTCCATGCTTTGTAATCAGTCCCATGTCGTCTTACAGTACAGCCGACCTCCACAGGGGAAAGTCATCAGCAATGAACCAGACCCAGTCATTTGTAATCAGCTCAGGTAAAGGGTAGAGCCTCCTCTAAGCTCCACGTTCACATGGATGTCCCACTTTCACCATCTACTAGTCTATGTACTCTGTAGGATTATACTGTGCTTTAATGAAAAACCTGAAATGTTTATATATTTGAAAATACATGAGCATTTTTCAAGTTTTTGACAGTGTGTCCTTAGATTGCTTTATTCACCTTCCCCCTCCTTGTTACAGAACTGATTGCATAGTCATTTGATGAGTTCTGCTTAATACTTTTCCAAAAATGGTAAGGTGAAAAATATACTCAATATGAGTTACTGAGTGTGACTCTTGAGATGTGTCCCAGAATAGTGTGTAGCTGTTGCCTACTTTCCATGAGATGTACAAAAGAAGTACCATTAAATTTAACATTAAACATAGGGTAAGATTTGTATTTCAAGTTTCATTCAACATGACAGATCTTTGTCCTCAAATATGAGGTATGTTCAAACCAAATGTTGCTTTAGAGCTATTGTTAATTACAAAAACAAAGGACATGATGTCCAATGTGTGTATGTAATATTATCTGTTTTGTTTTCATCGCTCTGTACTGTCCAAATGGAAGGCGTCTTTTTGTGGCAGACGCCTGCTGCAGCTAAGTGCACCTCACTTGGTTATACAGAGTTTATTAATCTTTTGTTCAACTATTATAGTTAACAATAAGAACAGACTGCTCAGGAAAACTTTACAATGGTTTATTGCCTTTAAAAGTTCTATTGGAGTTCATCCAGCTAAGAATCCAATATAAAAAGAAGCGAGACAGCACTGCCTAAGGCTAAAAGTGAGTCTTTTCTCCACTTAACAATATATTTCTCTTCACGTTACAATAATGTGTGTCATCATTTACTACGTATCCACAGATTCTTCCCTGACCAAATTGGGTTGGCTTATGTTAGCTTGCATAGGCCTGCAAAAAATTTAACAATCTTAAATAAGATATAAGGTACAAATGTATTTAATGTATTTAAAACAATTATGACTAATAATTCATTTCTTAAGGCAGGAATGCAGAGTACCCCAAGGCGAGAACAGGAAGTCTACAGCACCTGCGCCTCTTCTCCCTCATGGATGAGGCCAGTCTGCTGCTGATGCTTTAATGGCTCACTCCAAAGGGGAAGAAGCACTTTCCCCACTGGACACACACAAACATAACACACAAAAAGGACAAATTCAGAAAAAAGGGAGAAAACCCCCTTTTTATCTGTATATTCTGTAAGAGCAAGATGATCTTAAACACAGGGAGCAGCAGGGGCACTATGACAGGTGCTACAAGCATCCCAGCAGCACCCACAATAATGGCTTTCTGTCATACTGTGTATTACGGGGGGGCCTTAACGGATGCACTTTAGCCCAATAATGGGCCTATTTCATTAGATTTGATGTTTTGATGAGCCACGTGTAGTTGGAGATGAGTAAAAACAGCAGAACGGCCTTAAATATCCATAAATATTCTCCCTGTTTTTCTTGTTTTGTTTTTTTTGTTTTTTGTATTGGGCCCAGGACTCTCTTGGATCATAAAGAACTGATTTTTGGGGACTGACTCCAAAGTAAGTTACCTGCTTTTGAGAAACAGAGAATCTTAATATGCCTTTTTGTGGATTAAGAAAATGTCCTGCAGTCTCGCCTCAAAATGACACTGTCAGTGAGTATGAGTGTCACTAACCAGGCAACATAGGTTATGGGTGTATTCAGACTGGAAGAATAAAAACCACACTAAACTAACTCACTAAGGAATAAGAACAAACTGAACATGTACTTAAAAATGCAGTTGCAGCTACGGAGAGTACACACCCAAAATTTAACATAAGAATAAGAATTTAACATATATTTCTCTGTCTCCTCTTCAAAGAAACACTGATTTTCTTTCTTTCTTTCTTTCTTTATTCTTGGTGGTGAGTGACGATTTGTGCCCAGGTTTGTAATGACAGTCCATCACAAACACATTTTAGGACCTCCAGACCCTCTGACGAGAAGAGGAGCGCACCCACACACAAACCCAGCATCAGCCGTCACTCTCTATCAACTCCTCAGTGCTTTTAACGTGCCCATCAATACCAACAAGCTAAGGCCCACTGTCAGTCTGTGCTCCCATCAGCTGTGAGGGCCCACTGTCTAAAGTGATACAACTGCTTTATGAGAGCGGATGGAGACTCATGACACAAACCTGGCACGTCCACAGGGGAAGTGCAGTAAACAGACACAGTAATTATCATATTTCTGATCAATTATGTCAAATTAAAAGAACGAGGGGCTGGGAATGCTTGTCAGAGATAAACGTTCTGGCTCCAAAGTATTATTGCATCATAAAGTAGCAGAGTTGTTTATTTCAGTTGTGAATAAACTGGTTTAATTAATGAACAGAATGCTTTCAAGGATTTATAAAACTGAAGTTAAACACAAGGAGACAGCAAAGGAAATTTTCAGCAGTTTTTACGGCAGTCTGTTAATCATTGAGGCCATTGAAGAAGTAGATCATTTTACTTTTTGTGTCTTTAACTATATTATAACATTTTTTCCTCATCAAAAACATACCTGGAGCTGTATTTTACTTTTACTTCATGCCTGTTTGATGAATCCTGTTTAGTGAGCCATCTTCCTCTGAGCATCAAATTTCCCAGGATTGTTACGTCACAGACAAAAATTGATCATGTCCCAACATGTAAACATTTTTATTATGGCCTCGTCCTAAACCCTACAGGAATTTTGCCATATTGGATCTCAGCAGGGACTGACAAAAGTGCACTCAAACACTAAAAGCCATTTAAAGATGATCACAGAATGTCATACACTGGCTCTATTTTTTTTCTTTGACTCGTGAAACATTTTGAGAGAGCAGATATTTGTAATGATATGCAAATCAAATCTGTGCATAAATGTCTTATATGTTTCATATTATGAAAGTATAGTGCACATCAGTATTGGGGTGAGGGGTGAAGTATGCAGGGATGAGAGGCCGGCTCTTCACTATTGCAAGTACCCTGCAGTCACAAGGGGGACGAGGGTCTTTAATGCCACATGCAGCTTTAATCATTATTAATTATTGTTCATACTTTAGCATGCAAAAGTGTACTTTTTGACACCTTATCAGTATCAAAATGTCAGTATTTTGGTCATAACAAGACTAAGTTCAAGTTCTAGGACCTTTAAACAGTGAAATCAAGGTTTGTTTAAAGGTAAATCATATGGGAGTACTTCTAAAAATATACTTTATTAACAATATCTCTCAATAGGTAAAACTGTAATATACAAATAAATATGTTTAAAAAAAATAAAAAATAAAAAAAAAAACTCTAAAACCCTCCAGGGGTTAAAATATTTACTATTTACAAAGTTGAAATAAATTATTCGATTCGATAGTTTTTGACTATGTCCACTTTTTCAAAGTCATTGTTCAGTTTCTTGATGGTTCTCGATCCTCTAAGATTTAATACTGCTGATTTGGTAAGATTGAGTGACAGTTTGACTCTTAGCCAGTGTAGGACAGTACTGTAATCTTGGTCCTTTTTCCTTGAAACTTTAATCGATCATTTGCTAATGAAACGTTCCACTTCCCTTCCATTCCCTCCATAGGGGGTGAAGACTAAAGGCGTGAAGGAACCATATTCGATCTGAATGACGCGTTGGTTATATTGGCGTTTATGGGAGTACTTGCCTTTGAGTATTTACATATGATGCAGAGAAAGGAGAGGCTGAAGAGCCTCATTTAAATTCAGCTCGGGTCACACCACAATGTCAGCACCTTCTCAAAATGCAGCCATACTATTTGACCAAATTAGAAATGATTTTACTTAATGAGTTCAATTCAGCAGCGGTCACTTACATTCTGCTAATGTTTTCATTTCACCTGAGCACCTTGTTCTGTGACAAGGATCTTGCACCATTTCTGTAATAGGAAGCCTTTCAAATTAAACATTTGGCTCCTCCACATCTGACTTTTGTGACATTAAAGCTAACAAAAGCAACACACACTCTCTCACACAATAAAATGTTTTCTGATTTTTTGGTCAGGTCTTGCCCAAAAAACGCAGCCTCAGGAGCTGTTTACACAATATTTCTGTACTGGGGCCAGACTTGCTTACAGACTTACATGCTCAAATACATAGAACGTTTTCAGGTACAGGCCCCAGTATTTCTATCTGAATCTGGAAAAAACTAAACTTATTATATAGGTTTAATAAAATATTGATCATTTTAAAAAATCTCATAAATTCCAAGATCACAAGGCACCAATATCCAAAAGCATGTCTAATTTGTCATTGGAATTCGTAGTGTGTTGCAATGAGTTAGTCCTAAAAAAACTCCTCTCCAAGCCACTCCAATCACATTGATCCAGATATTTTCCAATCATTTAAACCAACTTTGCGAGGCACTGAAGCGTGGAGCCTTGCCTGAACTCATCATGACTCTTAATTGGACCTTGGAGGATTGTGTGGTGATAACAAGACCAGCTCCAGTGAGTCCATTTTCTTTTCAAGACCTGAAATACTGAGGGCCATTCTGGGTCCTTTCTGGTAAAAAGCCCAGAGGTTTCCCAAACAAAACAAGGAAAAAAATTACAACAGTCCTGGAAACAAGACACTATTCAAGGTCTACCTTAACATTCAAACATTAACATTCTATCTTAAAGTTGCATTGTGTAACTTTTCTGTCGGAGTCTCTGGCAAATACTTTTCCAGTTTAAAGATTTTTAGCTTAATTCTTAAATCAAATTATGCTGACTGTGTTACCGTCTTACCTCTCATAGACACTTTAAAGGTGCACTATGTAACGTTTTGGTTGGAGATCCATCACCTGCTTGTTTCTATGGATACTGTGTGTCATTGCTCTGCAAGGAATGTTCCACAATATAACATGAAGCAGCTATATCTATATATTTATTCAATTACAGGTGGTTTTATAGCTCAAAAATACCTAGAAAAACACACATTCTTGCTGTGAGCGGGGTTGCCACTCCACAGATCTGACCTGTAACTTGGTCTGATTTGGTCTCCATGAAGATAGAACTGTGAAACTTTCCAGCCAAAGCAATAACATCTCCATCTCCAGAGCATTCGACGGACCTTCCACCCGAAAAGTGGCACAATGCACCTTTATGTCCCTGTGCACATGTGACTGCCCGTTCACTCATCCAGTCAATTCAGGTAAGTCTTTGATGGAGCACGACTCATCTGTGGAGCAGGAGTGGGATCTTGGAGGGTTCTCAGTGTAATGGTCCTTGGATGTTCTGGTTTGTCAGCTTCATGATTGGCATTTTGCATCTCCGGGGAGACGCAATTGAAACATGTAATCATTTATGCTTTCTAAGAAAATGATTATTATACACAGAAGCAGCAGTACCACAGGTGGAAGTACACTGTTATTTGCCAGGGGAATTGGCAATGAGCTTGAATACAAACCACGGGGACTTACAAAAATGTAATTTATGTATTATTTCAAACTATATTTCTCAAAATTTGCTCAAAAATTACAATAAACAGCAACGTCAAGTGTAATATAATTGCAAATAAGGGAATTCGCGCTGACAAGCTTGAAGTGCCCACAAATGAGTTTTCAACAAAGTTTAAAAATATTTTCAGGTGCATTGTGTCTGCCACACTCTTGTCTCCACGGAAATGTTATTGCTTTGTCTAGAATGCTAGTGTAGATTAAACCTATCTGTCACAACAGAGACAAGCAGGCCATACTACTTTGCTACATTACATCCATTTGTGTACAATCAGGCCTTTAAACACGCAGACACTGTTCTCAATTGACATGAAAAACGTGGTAATTGTTTCTTCATGGAATTGAGGGCAGAAATCAAGAATCTGTCAGCTTTCTATGCATAAGTATGATAATTATTGTCTCAAACATATGTGCAAGCTGTCAAACGTGGTGATTTGAAAGTGAAATAGGCAGTAAATGATCAGTTTGTAAGATGTGATGAGTTAAAAAATGTGAATTATTAGTCACAACTGTTTTGAATGCCCCAAAACAGCAAATGGTATCCGGAAGCAACAAACAAGGAGAATCTCTGTAATGATTCTAAAACACATAAAGAATACATACAGTTATGTAACTGTAGAGGTGTAACGGTACACAAAAAATCATGGTCGGTACGTACCTCGGTTTTGATGTCATGGTTCAGTTTATTTTCGGTACAGTACAAGAACAATATGCAAAACCTTTTCCTTGTTGTTTATTTGTGTGTTTATTAAGCCAACAATTTGTTTTAACATTATACAAATGGGAAAATAAAATAAATAAATGCAAAGCGCTGCTTGGTAATACTAATAAGTTAAGTGTGTTGAATTAGGCGCCAGAGGTTTTTTCCTAAAATGTTCAGTTTTGACATCTTAATTTCAAAAGGCTATAATTTAAAAGTGATAAGAGATTAGATTGGAGAAAATTAGAGAAATATTAAGGATGACCCAATGTTTATGTAAAGATAAAATTTACCCATCTAATTTGCATATTATGATGTCATATGGTAGCAGCCATCTTGAATTATAGAATTTTCATGAAATGTCACATATATGAATGATACAATGCAGCACTTCTCTCCCCCCAAAAGGCCCCTCACCTTGTGTCTGCTACACTACTGCACAATACTGAAGCCCCTTGAGGGAATCTCCCCACACTGAGCAGCCGTCCTTTCCCCGCCGAGTTATACAATATCGCTCTGATGAATGGCTTGCTTGCAAACTAGCCCCACTCGCAAATTCAACGCTAATTTAGTATAGAAGCAAGATAGAATTCTGAGTCGGGGATGTAGTATTATATGTCTGCCATGTAGTGCAGGGGAGCCTGAATGAGATTTGACACCCTATTTGACAAAATCATCATATTCACTTAAGTCGACAGTGGCACCTACAGGTCTTCCCTAATCACGGACGAGTTCCCTCATGAATATTAAAGCGCCGAGCCTTCCGTGTGGCTGTACATGTAGTGGTGGAATGTAAAGATACACAAATTTCACGAGTCCTGCACCGAACTGAACGTCCTGTACCAAAACGGTTCAGCACAAAATACATTTACCGTTATGTATTAGTATAACTGTAACTCAAATCACTGTATGTGATTTTTAGTGTCTTAAAAAGACAGAGAGAGGCAAAAAAAACAAAACAAAACAGAAATCACTCTTTTTAAATTTGTAGGTTTGTAGTGATCCAAAATTATTCCTTGTGTACCTACATTTTGAGCATTATTCACGGCAATAATGACAGTGCTCAGAGTTTAGAAGTGCTTTTCACAACTTTCAAAGGCCGCCAGTTTTATCATCACAATATCATGCTAACAGAGCACTTCCTCGTTATCGGACTCAAAAATGCTTTATTGTTAGATGCAGATATTACACAGTGGACATGTTTACCCCAAGAGATACTTTGACACTGTATATGAACAAATTGGACAAATATGGACAAATTTTGCTCAAAAGTATGGAAAAGAATCTGTACAGGGTCTTTAACTATTGAGACAATATATTTTACTCTTAAAGGAGATATGTATATTATGGAAAATCAACTTCTCTGAGTTGTTTTCCATATTAAAATGGTTGATTCATGCATGTTTGAGTAATCGTGTACTTAAACAGCCCATATTGCACTATTTTCTGATCTATGTTATAATGTTTCCTCATCAAATACACATCTGGAGTTTTGTTTCATTCACACAAATCCTGCATATTTAGGCTGAGTTATTTTCTCAAACAGAAAACACTCTCTCCCAGCTTGTGATGTCATGTGGTAATACAGGAAGTGCTCCACTGTGCTTCTAAACTCCATACACCTTCACTAGAATCATCTGGATAATTTCAACCTTTTAATTGCTAATCTTTACTGAACAAAAGTTAAAAGGTAGCTGTTAACTTGAAAACTACCACATGACATGGTGGTGGAGTATATTGAGCTTGGGAGATGTAGACAGACTAATTATGCAGTGAAATCTAGGAACTTTAAGTGCTACAGTACAGCAATATCATCTACAATTTTCTTTTCTTTCTTCTATTTCTGCTAAAATCTCCTTCACAGCAAGTACTATCTCCTCTACATTGTTATACGAAACCTAATTTTCCTGGCTGAATATTGCTCACAGATGATTGTGACTTTAATATCAGTATTTTGTAAGCTCTAGTTTCTCAATAGCTTGGCTTCATTTGGAGAGAAATTGACTAAATGAATGAAAGTGGTACAGGGAGAGGACATATGAATTCAAAGCAGATAGAAAAGCTAATATTCTGACTACGCTTTTATTGCCTGTTTAATTCTGGATTGAAGAAGATATTAAAGTGTCTGGCGACCTTGTCTGGTGTCAACGGGGGCGAGGGAGCAGTGACGTTACCTCCTTGACTGAGCAGATTCAGACAGAAGTATCCAGTTATGTTAGTAAAAGTGCAGATACTGGAGAAAAAATAAAAAATAAAGTATTTTTGCTACTAAAAATCTAGTCAAAGGTGCAATGTGAAACTTTTCTTGTGGAGTGTTTGCTATCTTCTTCTTCTCCATGGAAATGATGCTGTCTCTGGAATGTCCCGGTATGTCATTCAATGTCTCCATCTTGCATTTGGTATAAATAAGTGTAATGCCATACTGTGGAACATTTCAGGCAACATCTCCATGAAGAGAAACTGGCAATGGACCCTCTACCGGACAGCTTACACAATCTTTACGTAAAAGTATTAAAGTACCTGTTTATAAATACTTAAAGGGTAAAAGTATAAGTATTTCACACAGATTTTGAGATGTAAAGCTTCAACTGTAGTGATTTTCATAAAGATTTGTGCTACATTTTGTTCAACAGAAACAACTGAATTGATCTGTTTTTATTGATATATTTTGTTATGAATTTGTTAAAAATTAGCCTTCAGCCTTTTCTACGGGTCTCACACAATAACTTACATTTCAGTCAAGTTAAAAAATGTAGTAGAGTAGATGGTACAAATACCTGCTCCTAAATGTAGTGAACTAAAAAAAAGAATCCACTTTAAAATGTACTCAAGTAAAGTAGAGATACCGGAAATTTATACTTGTGTAACTTTTCTGGTGGTTTTCTTCATGGAGACGTTATTACTTTGTTTGAAATGTTTCACAATATGGCATTAAACCTTTCTATTTTCATGGAGACCAAACCAGACCATGTTAAAGGTCAGATCTGTGGAGAGGCGACCCTGCTCACAGTCAGAATGCCTGTTTTTCTAGGTGTTTTTGAGCTATAAAATCACCTATAATTGAATAAAAGTAAGGTAGAGCCTACAGTACTTTACTACTTTGACTTCATTACATTCCACCGCTTGTTTGGAGACTTCAAATGTTTTATTTTTGAAAGAGTGACCCATACTTGCCAGATCTGTATTATGCATGTTTCCCCTCACTTAGCCCAGAGTTTGGTAGCATCTGGACAGGTAGTCGCAGTTGGAGAAAACAAAACTTTTAATGGGCTTTTAATCATTGTCAGTGTGCTGCATTTGCTTCCGCAGTTAGGAGGATGCTCCATAGATTTGATTAAAAGCTAAAGATTAATCTACCATGACTGTTTCTCTTTGCTGTGGTTCTCTTTCTGTTTTTTTCATTGTGGCTCGGTTTGATCCGATGTGACCACTTCCTCTTTCTCTTTAAATCATACATCATAGCGGATTTCTCTGTTGTTATTTTGTCAACTTTGGCCTTGGGATGATTTGGAGTGGTAACAGAGCGACCTAATACTAAGCAGATTGTTGATAATAATAGCAAAGTAGAAGAAAAATGTAGTATACTTGAGTACAGATGAATTAGTTATTAGTTTTAGCACTGCTGTAATAACAAAAAATATCAAAATGAATCAAACAGAGTGCCAACTTCTTTATTAGCAGCCAGACAAACAAGAAAAAAAGATCAGAGTGGAAGAGTTTTGTGCCCTTGTGGATGAGGAAGATGTCTGTGCTTTGCTCCTCTAACTGGAGTTAGATTTATCAGCTTGTTCTGCTGTTGTGACATTCAGTATTTGACTGAATTTATAGAACTGCCATTGGAGTGCTGTTTTACTGTTGTGTCAGGTAATCAAATCACTCATATGACGAGTGAAGGACGTATGTATTCTCAAATATTACCTTACGTAAACCTTGAAAAACAATAAAAAGATTTTCAAAATTCCTCTATTCCAAAAATTCTCTTTAAGCTGTCCACATTCCCTCTGAAAGATGAAGTGTACATAATCCCACTCTGCATGTGAGCATAAGGGTAGTGACGGTACAGTGGCCCTGTTACAGCTAAGAGCACGACACACTCATAATATGAGACATGTTATATTGATCTATACATTTCATTTTGATTTGGAGCAGCAGTAATAGATGCGCCTCACCCTACATTCATGTCACAAACACAGTACAGTAAACACTGTGGAGCTCAGTGGGATATAAAGAGACAATACCAATATCTGCACATGCCCAACCCCTGGCTGAACCACAGTTTAGGCCTGACCACAAAACACTGCAGTCACTCAGATATCACATGGATATTAAGGCCGTCTGCTTCATAGTGGATCTCTCAAACAGCTCTTCTACAGCTTTGGTCCCGCTTCAGGAGTGAGATGGAGAATTATTTACAGTGTCCATAGAATACATATGTTCAAAGAAACCTTGTCTGTTTGCCTGTATACACTTGTGTGTGTACTCTCTTCTCTCAAACACAAAACACTGTTCCACCTTTGATTTTATGTGGTAATACAGGAAGTGCTCCTCTGGATGAAACAAAGCACAACTCCAGGTGTGTTTTTGAGGAGGTAACAACATTTTAACATGGCTTAAATCTCACAAGTCAATTTTGTGTAATATAAGACCGTTAAGTCTGTCTTCCCACTGCATGATGTCATTAGGTGGTAATTCACAAGTTACCCTCCACGCCTCAGCTGTTGTTGTTAGCTTGGTTCAAACTGCTTCACTTTCAAAAGCAATTTCAGGTTTGAAATCATCTAAATGATTAGTGATAGTGAAGGTTTGTGAAGTTTAAAAACACATTGGAGCACTTCCTGTATTACCACATGACATCACAAGATGGAACAAAGAGTTTTCTGTTTGAGAGAAGAACTCAGCCTAAATATGTAGGATTTGTGTGAGAAACGTGTGAATGAAACAAAACACAACTCCAGGTATGTTTTTGATGAGGAAACAGCATTATAACAGATGAGGAAATAGTAAAATGGGCCCTTTAAGAATACATCCACATTAGAATTGTTATCAGTAAACGCAATATTTGATTTGAACACTTTTACCTTGTATTTGAGATACATAGGTCTGCAGGTATATTGTTAAATATAATTTCTTTCCTTTGATTATACTACATAAAAGACCAAGGCTAAATCCACCAAAGTACTTCTCTCTGCAGTACTATTGGTCCCTTTTAACAGATTGCTTCTCAGACTGCAGTTTAAGCCATAGATTTAACCTGACATAACTACAACCCCATCATCACAAATCTGCTGTCTGTGAAATGTCATCCTTGGAGCTAGAGCCAAAAATCGATGAAGACGAATCAAATAGAGCCGGGGTAAAGAGTTGCCCTGGTGTGGCCTTTTTGACACTAGATTAAAATGTCAAGAGGGGCACCGGAATATGCCCCCTCCCCCTTCTCAGAACTGTTCCGCTTTTACCTTAAGTAGAAAAGCCTGAGTAAATATAATGGACACAATTTCAAATTTCCCCCAAGGCTCTCTCATCTCATCTCAAACACTTTGAAAGGTTGCTAATGGGAACCTTGTAGCCATAGGTCTATACATTTTAAATTAAATGTGTGACTTGGACTTTAGGATCAGTGTTTGCAATACTGTGTGAGATACAGAAGATTCAATAGTTGCAGTGTGATGAATACAGATGAAGTAAGATGGCTAAGAGGAGCTGTCCATGGTAGCTGTCTTAATGCGCTGTCGTATAAATTAAGCTAAGACTTAAAATTTATTGATCCACAAGAGAAATTATTTGGACACAGTAGCTCACACATCACAATATAATATAATAACAAAGAGCAAAAATATAAATGGTAATGATAAATTCTAAATAAGTAGCTTAAATAGCAAGAAATTGGTGTCAAGTAAAGCATAATTCTATAAACATATATGTACAAGTAAAAATATAATACAAATAAATCTCAGCATTTTTTCAATTATTGACGTAAAATGATGCACGATTAATTTTTTTATTTTTTAACTTTATCTCTTTAAAGCTCTCTTAGACATAATCATACTAACTTCCACAAATACATGCAAAAAAAAGCAATTTTTCCTTATAAAATGTTATGTGGCCTTTTTTCTTGGAATCCAGATATTTCACATTCTTCACTTTGCTGCTCTCATTGTGGTTGGTTGTGCTGACAGGTGTGTTCTTTGTTCTTTGTTAAAATTCTCATGACAGAGTCTTCTGAATAGACTTGTGCGATGGGGGAAGAGGCTAAGAATCAGGTCCCCAAATAGTATCCAAAAGCACCATCAGGAGGAAATGTTCTCTCATGCAGGGCTGCAATATTACCTTTGGATTGGTCTTTGCTCTTTTCGATTCTTGGTCGTTCTGGGAATGGAGGTACTCTTTAGATGCTCTCAGAACTGTCACAGTGAGTGCAGGAGGTCCCATCACACAAGGGTGTTTTACACATGTATGTAATGGGCTCACAGGGCCATCTCACTGTCAGCAACAAAAGCACACATTTCATGGTTTGAAAGTACAATAGCAGAGCCTTGTTATAATGGTTACAATAGAGAGAGAAATAAACCTGCTTCTACACAAAACGTTTAATTTATCAACTCACTCACAAATGTTGAGTGAGTTGTTAAATTAAACTTTAATTTATCAACTTTTATAAACTTTGAATTGATAAATTAAACTGTTTTTTCATATGTTCATTACACAAAAAAGGGATTTCAGTCTAATTTATTGTTATTGTGATTCTTCATAAACAGTTTGGATTATGTTTTCAGAGCAGTCTGTCGATGTGTCACAAAATACTGCTAAGGTGACATGAGTGCAGTGTTATTATCTGAGGTACACAAGGGTTAATGACAGTTTCTGAGACACACCACTTCTCAGAGACTGTGTAAGTGCTGCAGTCTGACCACTGAAGACTGCTGCTGTTTGAGTCTATTCATAAACTCACAGTATTGTGCATCCAGCAATTATGGGACTGATTATCTTCTCAAGATTTCCGCCTGTAAAAACAGTGCAAGGCTCAAACCCAATCATTCTTCATGTTTGCCCTTTACTAGACTAATTTACATAATACTTTCATAGGACAAGGGAAAAGGAGTAGACATTAAGACTAATTTGAAAAGATGGGCACAGGCAGTTGTGAATGGAATACCTTTTCAAAAACTGTAAAAGGGTCAGGTTTAAACACTGCACAGGCTGCATACAGTTCCTTAAAAAAACACATACATGTAATAAAAATAAGCATTCAAACACATAGAAGTAGGAGTTCAAATTCTGTGAAATACAGAAATATTTAACATAACACAAACTCTGGAACTCCAGCAAATGTGAATGAGGAATATATTGTTTATCATTCAGTTGACCTTTACAAAATGGAAAGTGTGGGTCAACATCTGGTGTCACAGATCTCATGAGGAGGACTGTGGGACTGTGTAAAATGATCTCTTAAGGATGTTTTCCATTGGGCTGGTGAGTTACACCTGATGCAGTGCTTCAAAAAAGCACTGCTACACTGACAGCAAACATAAAAGATAAAAATGTAAAAACAAAATTTTGACCCAATTTATTTATGGTAAGTTATATCAAACTCTCATATTGTCTCGTTCTTCTGGGCCCAATTCTGTGTCTCATGTCTTGTTGGAATGTTGTCTCATCCCACCCCTAAGGGGCAGTACAGTAAAAACCAATGTAAACCATTAGGCCATTGATAAAATAATAATGAACACAGTGTCTCAAAGGATGTGAATCTAGCTTCAGGTGGTTTACTTCCAACTTCCAAACTTTTACAACATTTTGGGCATTATAAAAGATTCATACAACACAATGTAATGCTCTCTGCATCAACACCATTTATTTAAAAGAGCCCTGCTGTACTGCGGTCAGAGGAGAAAAAGTGACTTGAATTTTTTAGCAAACCCCAAAAGAAGAGTTAGCCATTTGGAAAAGGACATACCCAAATTCAAGCATAAAGAGATTGTAAGTTGCAAGCTTACTGACCTATCCATTTTTATTATATATATTTTTAGTTTTCTATACCTGTTTAATCACTTTTGTGCAGCCAGCGGGGTAGAGATTAGACATTTTTAGTTCACACCTTTAACAATGGCCACTTCTCTTTGGGGGGTCTTCTTGCTTATAAAAGCTGGATCAACTCTCTTGTAAAAAAAACAAAAACAAAAACAAAACTCTTCAAATAATAGAATGGACTCTCTGAACTGGGGGTTGGCAGCAAAATAGTCAGAGAATGCACAAAAATCAAGCTGAGCCAATGTGAGGCAATTTTCATTTCAACATGTCAACAGACTTTCCATGTACTGGTAACATACTTTATGGTAATGTCTTAGAATGTACAAATGCACATTTTTTAAACTTCATTGTGTGAGATAAAGTATTATGCTTATTTGTTTGACAGCCTTTTCATTCTCGGTCTGTTCTGACAACCCATTTCAATAAAGAAATATCAATTATAACAGGGTTACTATTTGAATGTATTTCCTTTTAAGCTATTGTATGTGATACTGAGAGCTCCTTCTTTTAATTATGGTTTAAAGGGCATGACACGTACTCTACAACGTCCCCAATGGAAGACAATTAGATTCTAACCTTTACAATTTCACAGTGGAACAGTGAGGCGCGCTATTGCATTGATAAGTTACGCTAGAGTGCCCTCAAGTGGTGAGGAACAGACACTGACTGACTAAACGGAAGCTTGCACATGTGATTCTACACTGGAGAGGGATTCAAAAGTATTGCGTGTGTATTTATTTATTTTTGTAGAAACCTGCAATTTTGTACTCCAAAGTTTTACAAAGTAGGCGCCTTTTGACCAAGGTAGAAAAAAGTATTGTAAAAGATGTGTACTAAGTAAAATAGCAAAGTATGTGTATAGTTACAGTTATGTATTGTTTAAGTGGTAGTGGGTCCGTCAAATGCTTTTCTACATCAAGATGTTGTTGTGTTGTCTGGAATGTTTCACAGTATGGCATTATACCTTTTTATCATCATAGAGACCAAACTAGACCAAGTTACAAGTCAGATCTGTGGAGAGGCTATGTCGCTCACAATTAGAATGCCAATTTTTCAAGGTATTTTTGAGCTATAAAGCCACCTGTAATTGAATAAATGTAAGGTAGAGCTGTTTAATGCCATATTGTGGAAAATTCTATCTAGGCAGAGCAATGACATATCCAGGAAAACAAACACAAAAAGTTACATAGTGCACCTTTAGGTGACCTTAGTTTCGTACCTTTATGATTCCTGTTTATAGGTGACATTTTGAGGACTTTTCACTATTCCAAAGACAGTTTCAAATAGTTAATCATCTATGGCAACTCTTATTTTTTTCATCATTTTGAAAACCATAAATAGCAGTTTTTTGTAGTCATAGTTAATATATATTTTTTGTACTTTTTAAATATATTTTTTATACTTTCTTTATTTTATATATATAGTATTTATATTTCAATTCCATCCACCCATCTTCTCCCGCTTAATCCAGCTGGGTCGCGGGGGCAGCTTGCTGCCCAATACTCATAGCACCTGACCCCCCTATGAAATTTTTATATATTTGATATATTTTGAAATATTATTGTTTGTCTTGATTGCATCACACTTTTTCCTTTTTTGCACTAAACTGTCCTGGAGCTACTGTGACTGTTGAATTTCTCCACTGCGAGATCAATAAAGTCCTATCTTATCTTATAATATAGTACTTTCTATTCAAACACACATTTACATTTTACCCTGTTATTTTATATAAACTACAAAATCAGAATGCTTTTATTAGGCTACTTCACAAAACTGTTGCTAAGTGGCATAATACCATTTTAAGTATTGATGTAACTACAGTGCATTTTCACTATGAGTAACTTCTTTGTTGTTAATGAAGTAGGTCTGATGCCCACTGCAGGCTCACAGGGGCAGTGTGAGGATATGAATCAGTCACCGCAGGAACTGACTGTGTGGTCACGATTGCTAACGTTAACTATGGGCTGATGAGTCAACACAGGAAGTCAGCAGCCAACCACCACACAGCAGTGATAAGGTCAGTGTGCCTGGTACTGAGGGCAACGATAGACTTCTCCTTTTAAGACCAAAATTAGGCTACTACTGCTACTATAAACAGTAATTATATCTCCTAAATACTAAAAGGAATTACACAAAATATTTCTTTAATATACCCAATATAGTAGGTATAAGAACAGAGCGTGTATACAGTTATTTATACAACCAACCAAATTGAAAAAGCTACATATTATGGCTTTAAGGTTCAAGAAACCCGACAATGTAGAAGCTAACAGTGCAGAAATAAACCAGCCATTTTAATATAGTTTTACTACTACTACAGCTTTTATTACTTTTTTAGGATTCATCAAAAAATAGTTAAGTTAAAGGTGCACTCTGCAGCTTTTCTGTTGGAGGGTCTGCTACCTGCTTTTCCTCTTGGGTATGATATTGCTCTGCCTAGAATGTTTCATAGTACGGCATTAAACAAGCGGGTGACTCGGATGGCCCTATTACATGTTAGATCTGGGGAGAGGCGACCCCTGACAGTGACAATATATGTTTTTCTGTTTCTGTTGTGTTTTGTTTCATTCACACATGTTTGAGTAACATTTTTATTAGTCTGTCTACATCTCCAAAGCTCAAAATGCTCTGTTCCACCTTGTGATGTCATGAAGCGATAGTTTTCAAGTTAACAGCTACATTTTACTTTTTGTTCAGTAGAGATGGATAATTCCAGGGCTGAAATGATCCAAATGATTCTAGTGAAGGTGTATGCAGTTTAAAACACAGTGGAGTATTTCATGTATTACCACATGACATCATAAGGTGGATGTGGAGTTTGTATATGGTCTGAGCTTTTCCACAATGACTGACATTGCGCTGACTTATATGAAAAAATATATTGGTCACAACTAAAAACTATCTGACCACTTATTGTGTGTCATCTGTGTGGGACAGGAAATGTACATGAGGGACAAACAAAAATAACACTGTAAAATGAGTTCATGGCCTCTGTACTTTTATTATTAACCCATTCAAACACTGGGGTGAAAATACCCAGACGAGAGCTTCAACAAGTATTGTAATGGGAAACTTACAGTAAAATGGGGGGTTAACTACGTGCTTGTCTCCATGGAGATGTTATTTCTTTGCACAGGATGTTCCACAGTCTAGCATTAAACATATCTGCCTTGCATGTATTCAGTTACAGATGTTTTATAGCTTGAAAATATCTTTTAAAACATGAAGTCTTACTATGCGCATTCTCCGTAGATCTGCCCAGTAACTGTCTCCATTGTGATAACCAAGCTTATTTCCACCAGAAAAGTTACACAGTTCACCTTTAAAAGCCCTGCTGATTATGGTTCCATGTTTTTGAGCAAAATGTGTCTTGCCCCAGTACAGATATATTGTATGAGCAGCTCTCTCGTGTCATTTTTGACTCTCACCTCACCTTCCACCTTCAAATCAAAAAAGTCACCCAATCCTGTTTGCTCCACCTCCGCAATTAGCAAAATCAAAACTATCTTCTCCCCTCCCGATCTCAAAAAAGTCATCCATGCACTCATCTTCTCACGTCTAGACTATTGCAACTTCCTCCTCTCCGACCTCGACTCCAAATCCATCTCCCGCCTCCAGCTGGTTCAGAACGCAGCAGCTTGGCTCCTCACCGGTTTTAACAGATATCAGCATATTACCCTGTTTTATCTTCCCTTCACTGGCTCCTGTGTGTTTTAGAACTGATGTTAAGATTTTACTGATCACTTTTAAAGCTCGTTTAGGTCTTGCACCAAGTTATATCTCAGAACTTTTAACTCCATACGAGCCTCCCGCAGCCTTAGATCCTCAGGCAGGTCCCTGTGGCTGTTCCGAAGTCCTGGCTCCGGATGAAGGGCGATCGAGCCTTTTCAGTCCGAGGCCTCGACTCTGGAACGACCTGCCTGAGGAGATAAGGCTGCACCATCAGTATCATCTTTTAAATCACTTCTTAAAAACCATTTTTATCAGTTGGCCTTCCTTTAACTGGTTTTAGTTCTTTTTGTTCCCTGTTTATTTTCATTTTATCTTTTTTATTTATTTATTTATTAGAATTCATCTGATTTGTTGGATCATTGACTGTTTTCATTGTTTTATGTGCTATTTTTATGTGTTTTGTATTGTTCATTGCTGCTTGTACAGCACTTTGTAAACCTTGTTTTTAAAAGTGCTTTATAAATAAAGATTTATTATTATTATTATTTAATTGCATGCCAGCTGTTGCTAGCTGCACTGTCACGGCAAAACACTACTTTGTCCCTGAGAGTTGAGAGAAGTGCTTATAACGTTATTTTGGTGAATAATTAGCATTCACAATGTACCTTTAAGTACAAAACGTTTACTGTCTTGTTGAGATAAATATATTGCTTGGCTGATATATCAGGCCGATATTTGGACTTTTTAGTGCATTAGCTATCGGCTTTAAATCTCTAGCACAAACTGATATTTTGTTGTGGTCAATGCCACCTAAAAATACACACAAAGCTTTTTATTTTAACACTTTAATACAAGAAGAAAACTGCACAAAACGTGACTACACAGCTCTTTTATAGGTTTGTAGGTGAAAAAGGGCTTGGGAGAAGTTTGTAATAACTTAATTTATAATTCAAAATCGACCCAGAGTATTGGCCAAAAAATATTGGTCAGTGGTTTCTTTGGATTGGACTGCCATGCAAAAAACCCATACTGGTCCATTTCTGCCTTATATATCTCTTTATATCATGTACAGAGAATACATTAGGTGATTTCAAAGTGATACATTTTCATTCACTAATACATTATAATCTCATATTGGATTTACATATATTTTTATTTGCCACTTTTGGACACACTCTGTATCGCTGTGATCCATTCTTTGCGTTCATCGCTTGTCGCTGCTTGGAAACAGTAATGAGTCTCCTCTGAGGTTATGACTTCAAATAGGTTCCCCTGTACATCATACTTCTTAGCTGAAAAACACCACAAAAACATCATTATTGAGCTCTATGTTTAATGTATGTGTTATATAATGTATGGCCTACCCTCAGGGACATAATCCACGACTGTAACCACACAAGAGCGCAGGTGAATGGAGCCCAAGGGTTCATCTTCTCCCTACATAAAACATAAAAAAGATTCAATAGCCTTACCTAACACACTCCAAATGTATTTATCCTGAACAATAAATACCTTTGTGGGATCATAGTAATGGAGATAGGCTGGGTCATCTCGGAGAATGAATTTACGCACTTTCCAGTTCTTTATTCTGTGGCCCTATGACAAAAGAGAGATTTTATGGAATTGTGACCAGCAAAATGCCCTTTTTGATGTGTTCTGGTGAATTAAAGGTCCTAGATTACACAAAATTGACATTTATGGGGTTTAAGCCGTGTTATAATGTTGTTACCTCCTCAAAAACATACTTGGAGTTGTGTTTTGTTTCATTAATTGAGTAATCCTGCATTATTACATTGCCTACACCTCCAAAACTCAAAATGTGGAGCACTTCCTGTATCTTCGCAAAGTTATAACATAGATCAGAAAATAGTGTAAGATGATCCCTTTATAAGAAAACATATTACACAGACACTATTATTGTATGTGGTGGAAAAAGAGGTTTAATAAAAAGTTGCCATGATCGCATTTCGATACCATAACTCTATATGCATTTTAATATCTTTGTGAATCTTAAAATTAAATGCGATTAAAAATGGTTTCTTAATTAGAAGTGAGCCATATTTATTTCAGTTAAAGCAATTTCATAAACTTGACCTAACTTGACATAATATAACTGTTGTAATGTTATAATTTGGGTGTTTTGGTTCCCGATTATCCAAAGAGCAGAATGAACCTCACATGAGTCTCTTATTTGGGGTGATATAATGTGGAAATTTAGGTTAAACCTAAAATGCCTTGTGATGGAAATTTACATTGTGGAAAGCAGCTTCAGTGATAGACTGATCCACCCTCGCTGTGTGAAGGAGAGGTTCCTCAGGTCTTTCCTTCCTGCTGCTGTCAGACTTTACAATGAACACTGCTAACTCTGCTGCCTGTGCAATACTGGGACCCTGTGCAATACTGTGAAATTTAAGATAGTAATTTATTGTATATATAGTTTTTAGATGGCAATTTATTGTATATATAGTTTTAAGATAGCAATTTGTATTATACATAGTTTTATAATCCTTATCTTTATAGATCTTTATAGTGTTTGTCTATTTTTAACTTAACTGTACTTCTATTGCTGCTACTGTTTTCTTGCTGTTCTCTTAACTGTGCGTTGCAACACTGAAAATTCCCCATTGTGGGACAAATAAAGGATATCTTATCTTACAGATGTATCTCAGTCTGTCTTTGTGTAAATGAATGTGATTTCTACCTGAGACCAGAACAGTCTTTAACATGTGTAAAGGTTCATCAGACACAACTGTCTCCAGGTCAGGAAGTCTTTGTGGTCTTCGTGGTCCTCAAATGTAAGTTAAGTTGATTAGCACAATGTATCTTGTATTTCTGTATAAATACTCAGAGCTCAGATGTTCTGGGGAAGGAGAGAGGAGGGGAGAGACAGGAGGAGATAAATATTTGTCTGTATTCCAAAAGCTCATCAGGGTTCGCAAATGGATTCATCATTTTTTCTTCAAGATTTTTTTTTCCTTATTAACAGCCTCTCTCTGATTTGGATGGTCACTATACCCAGCACCTGTAGCCAACATGAACCAGTATTAGTGCAGCCTCAGAGAGTGAATTCTGGAGGTTTTGAACTTTCGCATAAGCCCTTTTCATATACAGAGAATGACAAAACTTATTTGCATCTATCAGAAGATTAAAGCACTAGCATTCCACGTTCATGTGATTCAGTTCCTTTTTTTAACAGTAAGAGAGCGGGCTGAGCACAGTTCCTTTAATATAGCCTGCATATTGTAACAGCTTTAATAAAAATACATTCAATTTAAATAGCATTTTTAGACCCCCTGCTTTACATGGCTTTATTTATTCAGCGGAGCCGACGCAAATCAACAGAGATGTGGTTTACCTCCTCTCAGACTCAAAGCTACCGTAAAACTTCTGTGTTTACAACAATGATATTTAAAAGTATTTATAAAACATTTGAAAGCTGGTTGTACAATTTTCTATTATTAAAGTCCCCAGAAGCTTTATTAGGTTATGAATTTCGCAGTGTACCAAGTTTAATTTGTCAGTTTCCATTATCATAATTCAATCGACTTGTTCATTTATATTAATATATTCTGGAACTGCAAATCTGAATATGATAAGTGCTTTCATTATTCAGACTAAAGTTCCCATTTTGAATGTATTAATATAACTGAGCAAAAACAATGTATCTCCACAAGCCTAAACTTTCTGCATTGATATTCTCTATAGTGAGACTGCAGCTGGTGTGGGGGTGATGCTAACTGTAAGCACTACTCTGTTACTCAGTTAGAACCTCTGTTACACAAGTTAGACTTTAATCTAAGCTTTATTTTGACACAGTCTGAAATAGCTCACTTGGTTGGTCCTACAGCAGGTTAGCCAACAGTTTTTCAGTTAGTCTCTCACCCAGGACAATCAACGCTTGTATTGCTCCCAGACTCCTGAAAATGTTTTTTTAAATGTTCTGTTTTTGGAGAGGGTCTTCAGCCTGTTTGCTCCCGTAGAGATGCTTTGGTTAAATTGTCCACTGTTTGCTATTAAACTAATCTGTCCTGCATTTATCCAACTACTGTGTCGCATCTCCATGGAAACAGGCAAGTTAGAGTCCTGCACGGGTTTGGGTCCCCGCGGATTCATGACGGGTGACCAGCAAATTTTAATGAAACAGGTGAAAAATGTTGTGCTGTGTCGGATGGGTTCAGGTCGGGTTGGACGCAGGAGAGCGCGGGTCTAATCTGCGGTTTACAAAACATCATGTGCAAACAAAAAACAGGGCTGTATTTTAGAGAAATACAAACGTGCCAGTGTTTTTATAAGATGATGAAATGTGAAATCCACGTTTTGCCTTCACGCGCACATTCCCAGAAAACTCCGCCACTTTCATTTTCAAACTGCACACACGATGTCCTGCAGGTCAAAGTGACTCGCGAGGAGCTAAAAAGAAAATTAACCAGTGGAGAGTACAAAGTTGTGGCTCTTTTTTGGCTCTCGGACTGATTTTCATTCGGGTGCGGCTCGGGTCTTGGTATGTATTTATAGCGGGTCGGATCGGGTGCGGAATTTTATTTCAATTCTGTCAGAAAACGGGTGTGGATTGAGGTATGACGGGTACAGGCGGGTGCGGTTTGTCAAAATCAGACCCGTGCAGGACCCTGAGGCAAGTGACCCTCCACCGGACAGGTTTAGGCCTGGATATCATTCACAAGTTGCAGATACGATACATACATCGATACACAGGCCACAATACGATACATATCTCAATACAGTGATTTTATGATTTGATACGATTCAACACGATATATCTCAAATCTATTTGCTACGGTTCTATAAAAAGTGAAGGCTAAATCAAGGCTGTGATACTAAAAGTCTTGGTTAAACTACTTCTTGTGCAATGTTAATATGAAACACACCCATTTAACACACATTTGACCTTTTCAGTTTTGATGATTAAAATGGGTGTGTTTCATATTAACATCCTTCCTCTGAACAAGCAACAAAACTGGAGCATAGCGTTATTTCAATATTTTTGCACTCCCCTAGACAAGTTACACAGTGCACCTTTGACATTTTAACAGTGTTTGCTAATGTTTTCCATCATGGTGACGAGTCAACATTCCCCCAATAAAAAAACAACAACAAATAAATACATGTAGAACACCTCCAGTATGAAATGACTGCAAAGTAAATAAGAGACTTGCAGTGCTGTCTGACTTTATGGGCCTGTATACTTGTATAACTTACCTGTTTGAGTAGACACCCCTGTTTGATGACGTTTCCTCTGAATTCCTCCTTCACCAGGACGTCCTCATCACTGGAGTAGCCCTCACAGAAGAAGCCACTGTCCGCCTGTCAACACACACTCTGTATCAGATCACAGATGACAGCCAAATCATGCCTTATCTTGCTATTGGTGTGAAGGGGAATAAGAGGCTGTTTTTGTGAACATATCTGAGGTGCTATTTGTAAATGTCAAGATTGTGGAGTTTTGTGCCTGCACCAAATACTTAAAGGGGACGTGTTATGTAAAAACAACTTTTATGAGCGTCAAAAGTCCTCTGTTACACAAAATTGACGTCTGTTAGCTTTAAGTCATGTTGTAATGTTGTTAGCTCTTCAAAAACATACCTGGAGTTGTGTTTTATTTCATTCACACATGTTTGAGTAATTTTTTATTGTTAGTCTGTCTACATCTCTGAAGCTCAAAATGCTCTGTTGGTAGTGGTAGTTTTTAAGTTAACAGCTACCTTTTACTTTTAGTTCAGTAGATATTGACAATTCCAGGGCAGAAATAATCCAAATGAATCTAGTGAAGGCGATTGGAGTTTAAAAACACAGTAGAGCATTTCCTGAATTACCAGATGACATCACAAGGTGGAAAGATAGTGTAATATGGGCCCTTTAAACCATGTTATAACAAAACTTCCACTTCATTAATTCGCTTAAAGTTGTATTGTGATTCTTTCGTGCATGTTTGAGTAATCCTGTATTGTTGTGAATTTAAATTTAAACTGAGCTCAGCGGGTTTCACCTACCCCCATCTCCACCTTCTGGATTTACTTGCAATTATTCAAAATAAATAAATAAATGAATGAGCATATACAAGGTCATATAGGGTTGATTTCAGTTCTGCAGTTTTGAACAGGAAGTCAGTGGGCTAGTTTCTGTTAAGCTATTTTAGATCAATATTGTCAGATTTGGTCCAAATCTATGTGAACTATGCAGTCCTGAATCCTGGTTTGAGTCCAGTGTAATTCAGAGACAGACTTTGTTTATAGTTTTATGTCCTGGTTTAGTCCTGGTTTAGTCTAATTCTGATGTAATGTGCATTTGACACCACTACTCACAAAGTAGTATAGCGCCTCAGTCTGGTCGAGCAGCACGGACCTCTCTGCACTGTGGGCCCCGTCCTTGGACGTGTCTCCTGCGGGCTGGAGGAAGCCCTCGGTGAGCAGACCTGTCGCCAACATCAGTGCTTCAGGTCTGTTCCTTGCTTTTTCTTTGGAGATGAGCCAGTCCACCACAGTCGCACCTGCTCAGAGTGTACAGGTTAGAACACCACTTTACTCATCCAAAACATACCTAGACTTGTGATTTGTTTCATTCACACGTTTAACACACAAACCTTGCATAATTAGGCTGTTTATGCTGAAAACATTCGGTTTCAACTTGTGAGGAAGTGGTCCACTTTATTTTTAAACTCTGTACACCTTCACTTGAATCATTTGGATAATGTGAATGAAACAAAATGCAACTCCTGGTATGTGTTGTTGAGGTAACAACATTATAACGTGGCTTAAAGCTCACAAGCTCAATGTTGCACTATAAAAGACCTTTAATTACACACAGACTCTTATTTAAGGAGAGAAAGGCCCATTTCAGCTGTGCCTGATCCCAAAGTCTGTATCAGTGATAAATGAGTGTGTAGCCTGCAGTGTCCCTGGTGTTTAGCGAACTGTTAATTGGTTTTCTGTGACTGTTTACTCGATTGTCTGATACAAACAACATATTTAACAGAGCTTTTATATTTGCCATTAAACTGTAGCAGCTCTTTCACATTATTTTGACCATTTACACAAGAACGTGCCACTGATATAATAATTTTGCCACTCACTCAAAAATTCAGAAGGTTGTGATATAATCTGCATATACAGTACAAGAACGACTGTGTAAACGTGTTATGTGTTCACAGTTGGAGGAGTAGTTAGTAGTCGTGAGCTGTACCAGTGAAACAGTGGTTGTACACTCTGTTGTCCTGTTCCAGCTTCAGCTCCTTAATGCCGTCCTCCTGGTCCTTCATCAGAGCGTACAGCTGACTGTGGAGGAAAGCCATCATATAAGAAAGTCAATCAATAAAATTCTTCACATTTTGTATTTGTATCTGATCAAAA
Source organism: Odontamblyopus lacepedii (assembly GCA_034769755.1). NCBI lineage: Eukaryota > Metazoa > Chordata > Actinopteri > Gobiiformes > Gobiidae > Odontamblyopus > Odontamblyopus lacepedii. Next base: position 13,626,308 of record CM068354.1, read on the forward strand.
GTCATCTTGTCCCAGTATTGTATATGGGACGCCTACATTTTCTGTCCAATTGCATTTTCCTCAGTTAAAAAGGTTAAAATTTCATAATAATTCACCACATTTCTGCAGTACCTCTGACCTCCATGGAACAAATCATTTTTTCAGAAATCATGAGTTATTATACATGTTTTTTGTACTTAAAGTGTTAAAATGTCATGTGGTGCAACCGTGCATCATGTGGTGTGACTAATAACAGCAGGAATTCTATGGCTGGAGTTTAATAACAGACAAAGTCAACTGGGGTGAATGGGATTCTTTAAGCATTTTTCTTCATTTGATGCATTTTCCAGGGCAGTAGTTTGTTCATTAAACACAAGCAGGAGACTGTCATATTGGACAGCAAAAGAAAATATCAATATGCATTAAAAATCTAAAGAAATACCAACAGTTTGTTTCTATTTAGATGAATATCCCAACCATTTTAGAAAATAAAACAATCTTAAGGTTATTCTCGGTCACACCACATGACATTTTTTACGGTCATAGTCAATTTGTGTACATTAAAAACTGTAAAAATGCTTAATATAAATGTTGACACTATATATATTTGAAAAAGTTCAAAAGAAACTTTTTTTTTATATTTTCAAATTTGCCTGTTGAAAATCCTGATATGTCATTGACCCATAAGCAGCTGTTTTTTGTTTGCGTCTAAATATAAAGGTTTTATTGTCAGATAATCAGGAAGTGCGCTGCTGAATTTGCTGTCACTTTGCCCCTGTTTCTAAAGTTGTGAGTTCTTATAAACTCATCATGGGGAATAATTAGGATTCTCAGAATGCATAAGGTAAGTGAGGGATAACTTTGTACTACTGTTTTAAAGAAATAAACTTGTTTTTTCATTGTTTTTAAGAACATAAAACTGAGGAACAGCACCTTTGAGATATGTGTTTTCTTTAAATGAAAATGTTATCTGCCAACACTATTTACAGTTTTAATATGTGTTACTTTAGTATGCAGGTGAAACAAATTTTAGACTGCATAACTGAGAAAACACCCATGTTAAAACGTTTTGAAGTTCACTGTGGAACTACTCTAAAGGAGCAGTTCATACAGAAGTGATGAATGAGGAATGCCAGAGTATGATGTACTGTGTATGAAGATAATATATATAGAAATATAATACTATATTTCAATTTTTTACTTGTACATACACATTTATATAATTATGCCTTATTTGACACCAGTATCTTGCTGTTTTTGCTATTTATTTTTATTATTACTATTTATAATTTAGCCTTTTGTTATTATATTATCAATTAATCAATCAGACTTTATATTTATAGAGCATTTTCATACAACACAAAGCGCTTTACAGTGACACCCCCATAACTATAACTCTATCTCTAATAATTATGTCTTTCTCTATACCAACTATAATAACTATAACTAACTACAACTAACTACTACAGAAAAAAATAAAATAGAGGTAGAACAACAAGAACCACAATGCAGACATAATGCAGACAAGATGTTGCACTGGGGAGGAGACAGGAAAGTTGATATAGGCAGTACCCAGATCCTGCAGCCAGGGGGGCGCTGGATACAGCAGACCCGCCCACCATGCTGGGTGGGGCAAAAAGCTGCAAAGGTGTAGAGAAAGTGTAGGTAGGAGAACAGCACCCTCCTATTATTTATATTATATTATATTGGGATGTGTCCAAATATTTTCCCTTGTGGATCAATAAAGTTTGTTGAAGTCTAACTCTAAAATGTTATTTATTATACTTTTTTATGCTGCTGATAGTCTAGACAGTAGACTATTTTGTTTCGGTGTGATTTTCATACTTAAATTAAGCTAAAAAACAGACAATAACAGTAATCTAGTAACAGGAACTAGCAGACTGCCATTGTGTTTGTGTAACATTCATACCCCTTTGTGCTCAAATAGTGAAGTTCTGATTTTATGTTAATTCCCATTATTGTTTAGACTTGTATTATTTATTATGCAGACTGAATTAGTTCTGTTCTGCAAATTGTTTTCTTCCGGGGCATGAATCAGGCATTTTATTAGGAGGCAAACATCTTAAATTTATTTATTGTACTAGTTATGTTACCTGGAGTTGTGTTTTGTTTCATTCACACATGTTTAACACATAAACCCGTAATACAGGAAGTGATTCTTTGTGTTTTTATTAGAATAATCTGGATAATTTCACCACATCTCTACGAAACAAAAGTTAAAAGGTAACATGAAAAATGCTCATTCATCCTCATGACATCACAAGGTGGAATAGAGCATTTTGAGTTTGGGGATTGTTAGAATAAAATGCTTATAATGATGAAGTTATTAAAAAATGTACATCAAACAGTCTCATGATACAAGGCAGGCTCAGAGGATGAAAGAACCTGTGTTAACGCTATCTCTGCTAAAACCAGATGTGTGACCTCTTGTGACCTCTTGCTTCGTACCCAGCTAGTTCCCAGATCATAAATCTGATCAAATGTAAAACAAAGTCATGATATACTTCACTATGTTACCTGTGGTAAGCTTAATGAGATTATGTATACGTTGATCAGGTTGCCTTTGTACTGACATGATGGATTGTTGGAAATTAATAAAACCGTGCTGGGAGGAGTGAGCTTTGGAAGAGCAGCGTGGACGAGCCTAGTAAGCGCACGCACGGCCGAGCTCTTCCCCGTGCAAGGCACGTAAAAAGAGAACTGACTCAGTGGTTTGATTTAATCCCAATTGGTAGGAGACTGGCGTGTAAATGTCACAAATACTTTCACTGGATTGTGATTGTATAAAAATCATGACAGGGATGTAGTCAAATCAAGTAAAACATGTGTGAATAAAACAAAAAACAGCTCCAGCTATGTTTTTTAATGTGGAAACACAATTCAAGCCTGGCTAAAAGCTCAATAAAAGAGTAAATTTTGCATAATATACGATCTTTAATAGTGCATTGTGTAACTTTTCTGGTGGCTTTTCTTCATAGAGATGTTATAGCTTCGTCTAGAATGTTTTACAGAATGGTATTAAACCTTTCTATCTTCATGGAGACCAAACCAGACCAAGTTACTGGCCAGATCTGTGGAGAGGCAATCCCGCTGAATGCTTGTTTTTTAGGTATTTTTGAGCTATAAAACCACCTGTGATTAAATAAATGTAAGGTAAAGCTGTTTAACGTCATCCCGCGGGACATTCTAAACAGAGCAGTAACGTATCCATGGAAACAAGCACCCAAAAAGTTACATAGTGCACGTTTAAACTATTGCTTTCCTACTATTTTGTTTGAGTCTTTTTCATGTTATTCCCTCCTTTATTTCGCGACAGTATTGCCCTGCATGTACAGTACCTGAGGTTGATGGTCTCGGGCAGGCGGATGGATTTGCGGGTGGATCTACGGGCGAACTTCTTGCCCGCCTGCAGACACGACAGCGCCCTCTTCAGGTCCTTCACCCACGCCTCCCTCTCCTCCACATGGGACGCCTGGAAGAAGTGGTCCTGCTTCTTCTCCGTGCTGATCTTAAACACCAGCTGCAAATATACACAAGGTTTTTTTTAGATGATAAAATGGTGAATCTATATACGTTACTACTGTCTTCATCCAGCTGAAGTAAAGCACGATGATTCATTGGTGTAAAGTGCGGGACTCTGATTAGCTTCTGACCCCTGCAAATTTGGAACAAACAGACCTTTTAAACCTAGGTATTATATAACAAAATATAAAAATCCATTAGGAGTTTTCGGTTGCTTTCATTTGGCAGAGAGAGAGTCTGTTTAATGAAAAAGTCTGAACAGTTTGAAAAGTTTGGACACACATTTCTTCTTCTCTTTCGTGATTTTTACATTGTAGATTCTCACCGAAGGCATCAACACTGTGAATGGATGCATATGGAATGGAGCAAACAAAAAATAAACTCAAAATAACTCCAAATTTGTTTTAGTGTTAAGATTTTGTAAAATAGCCAGCCTTTGATTTGAACACTCATTTACACTTCATCAAGGATGCCACTGAGAGAAGGCCAAGGGCTTGAGGCGTTGTCAACAAAGAAAAGGGTTGAGGATTTGAATACAAAATATATACATAAAAATATTGAGTAGAGTTATTTTTACTGTTTTGTCTTTGCTGCATAACTCCATATATGTTCCTTTATATATTTAATGTCTTCCGTATGCGTGTAATAGTTTAAAAATACATTACAAAAAAAGATGTGCCCAAACTCTTGACTGGGAAATATATTTACAAAGTTTTGCAAGATCTCACTGTTATGTTTATGTTGTATTTCAAAAGTTTATAAAGCATTGCAGTTTCTTACTCATTTAAAAGCAGTTTGAAATTCTGATTGTGAAACTTGGGTGCTACCAAAGTAAATAACAATCTGCATGGAAAAGTGGATTTATCTTACTGCTTAAAAGTGCACTGTAATATTCAGTATTGTTCTAATATTATTATAGTTGCAGTATTACAGCGATGTATGCGCCAACCGGATGTGACGTGGTCCCGGGGTGCACAGCGGTGGTTCGGATCCGGAGGCAATAAAGAAAAGCAGCATTCACGTGCAGTCCCTTTTTTTGTCTGTAACATCAAAACTAAATATAGATCATAAATACTACACTGGCGACGAGGATCCAGGTCATCTAACTAACGACTACACCGACGTTCCCCCAGAGAATAGACTAAGTGCGGAAGAAAGTTCGACAAGCAAAACTTATTAGCTAGTTGACCCCTACAGTAAGCGCTAATTAGTCACTAGCTAGGCGGTCAGTATGATGCTACAGCACGGCCCAGCCGTACCACCGTTTGATACGGAAAGTGAACCCAGCTCTGTTGGACCACGGTGGAACAAGTGGCTTCAGCGATTTGAAAACTACACCACGGCTGTGAACATCACCGGGGATGCAAGGTTGAAGGCCCTTCTGCTGCATCTATCCAGTGAAAGAGTTCATGACATCTACGACACGATGGCGAGAGAAGGAGACAAGTATGCAGACGTGAAAACAACACTCAACAACTACTTCGCGCCTAAAAAGAACGTCCAGTATGAGGTCTACGTCTTCAGGAAAGCCACACAACTGCCTGGCGAGACTCTGGATGTTTATACTACCAGACTTCGCATGCTAGCTAAACACTGCAAGTTCGGTGACGTGGACAATGAAATAAAATCCCAGATCATTCAAAGCTGCACGTCGTCCAGGGTGCGCAAATACGGCTTGAGAGAGACAAATAAGACATTAAAGGAACTTCTTGAACACGGCAGGACTCTTGAACTGTCTGAATTGCAATCAAAGGGAATTGAGGAGGGTTCCCATCTCACTGCTGCAGTGAATCAAGTCCGTAAACAGCCCCAAAAGAAAATGTATCAAAAACGTCCAACCAGTAGCAATGCCCAGTGCAGAAATTGCGGCGGTGAGTGGCCACACATAAACGAATGCCCTGCAAGAGGCAAACAGTGCAAGGCATGTGGGAAGCAAAACCATTTTGCAAGGCATTGTAGGTCAAAACAACAATCCACAGAGCAGACACGAACATACAAGAAAAGCTACAGAAAAAGGGTAAACCAGGTAAAAATACAAAATGAACCAGCTCAAAGTGAACCAGCTCAGTGTGAGTCATTTTCAAGCAGCGATGAATGTTATGCATACACTGTAAAAAGTAATAGAGACATAAAGCAACCGCTGACAAAAATCATACTGAATGGAGACACAGTGCCAGCTCTGATTGACTCTGGTGCTGCAGTAAACATAATTAGTGAAAAGACATATAACGACCTGTGCCTCCAGCCCCGCCTCATGCACACAGATCTCAAGATAGTAGCCTATGGATCCAAAGAGGCACTGCCCATCCTAGGGAAGTTCATAGGCTGCATGGAGGCAGGGAACAAAAACAAAACAGATGGAACATTCTATGTGATTAAGGGTGATGGCTGCTCACTACTCAGCTATCAGACAGCTGACGAACTGGGATTGATCAAAATTATACACTCTGTCGGCCCTCCCCCCGTGAACACCACATTGGCAGATAAACTTATAAACAAATATCCCGAGCTGTTCAATGGTATCGGTAAGCTCAAAGACTTTCAAGTTACCTTACACATTAACCCAGACATCTAACCAACATGCCAGCCACACCGCAGAGTCCCTTTCCATGTACGTGAGAAAGTTGAAGCTGAGAGGAGGAGGACATCATTGACAAAGTGACAGGCCCAACACCTTGGGTCTCACCCATCGTAACGCCACCGAAGCCCAAGGATCCTAACAAGGTACGCATATGCGTTGACATGCGACAGGCTAACACAGCCATTCAAAGAGAGCGTCACCTGACTCCTACTATAGACGATGTCATCCACGAACTGAATGGAGCGACAGTATTTTCAAAGCTAGATCTGACATCAGGGTACCACCAGCTGGAACTACATCCCGACAGCCGATACATTACTACGTTCACAACACACCTAGGCCTGAGGAGGTACAAGCGCCTCAACTTTGGCATCTCCTCAGCTGCAGAGGTGTTCCAAAACGCCATTCATCAAGCTCTTCAGGGCATCGTCGGAGTGAAAAACCTAAGTGATGACATCATCATCTACGGAGCGACACAGGCTGATCATGACAAGACACTGACTGCTGTGTTCCAGCGGCTAAAAGAATGCGGCCTCACACTGAATCGAAAGAAGTGCGAGTTCAACAAGACTCGACTAGAATTCTTCGGGTTTGTGTTCTCCAATGGTGGCATCTCAGCCGATCCAAGGAAGGTTGACAGCATACGCCAAGCTGACAGGCCCAAGGATGCAGCCGAGGTAAGAAGTCTTTTGGGCATGGCAAACTACTGCTCACGTTTCATTCCTGACTTTGCTACAGTCACAGAGCCACTGAGAAAGCTCACGAGGCAGAACACTCCCTGGCAGTGGGGCGCAGAACAGGACGCAGCGCTGAGCAAACTGAAAGAGAGCCTCACTAGCGAGACCACGATGGCCTACTTTGACCCAAACATGGAAACGGAACTCATAGTCGACGCTAGCCCGGTAGGACTAGGGGCAATACTGTTGCAAAAAGACAAAGCAAAACAGAAACACATTATTGCATATGCAAGCCGAGCGCTCAGTGATGTAGAGCGGCGCTACTCCCAAACAGAACGTGAAGCACTCGCCATTGTATGGAGCTGTGAACATTTCCATCTCTACATTTACGGCAAAGAGTTCACAATGGTGATAGACCACAAACCTCTAGAGCTCATCTGGAACAACCCGAGGTCCAAGCCGCCCGCACGCATTGAGAGATGGGGACTCCGGCTGCAGCCATACAACCTCAAGGTGGAATACAGAAAAGGGTGTGACAATCCAGCGGACTACATGTCCCGTCACCCAATCTCAACACAGACACACACTAAAAACACTCACGCAGCAAAAGTAGCTGAAGAATATGTAAACTTCATCATACACAATAACACACCAAAAGCAATGACAGTAGACGAGATCAAGCGTGAGACTCTCAAAGATGACACACTACAAAAGGTCAGTGCTCTCATACGCAACAATGCGTGGCACACAGTCACAAAGGACACTATACTGAGACAATATGAACATGCAAAGGGCGAACTTACCGTGTCACCCGAAAATGACATCATATTGAAGGGTTCCAGGATCGTCATTCCCGCCTCACTTGAACACCGAGTCCTCCAGCTCGCACATGAGGCACATCAGGGAATCACTAGGACAAAGGCCCTCCTGAGAGAAAAGGTGTGGTTTCCACACATCGATCGACGAACTGAGGCGATGGTGAGAAACTGTTTGGCGTGTCAAGCTACCACACCTGAGACACACAACGAACCTCTGCAGATGTCGGACCTCCCCGACACGGTCTGGCAAGACGTCAGTGCTGACTTCTACGGCCCTCTACCGACAGGTGAATACTTACTAGTCATTGTAGATGAGTACTCCCAATACCCCGTGGTGGAGATAATGCACTCTATTTCTGCAAATTCTGTCATTCCTGTCATGGACAAGATCTTCTCAATGCTTGGCATCCCCAAAACGGTGAAGACAGACAATGGCCCCCCTTTCAATGGTGAACAGTTTAGCAAGTTTGCGGCCTATATGGGGTTCCGCCATCGTAAAATCACGCCACTATGGCCTCAGGCAAACGCTACTGCAGAGAGATTCATGAGAACACTTGGAAAGTGCCTTCGTGTTGCCAACATAGAGCACATCTCCTGGAAGCAGCACCTCTACACATTCTTGCGTGAGTACCGTGCAACACCACACAGCACGACAACATCATCACCTGCCGAGTTGCTGCTCAGACGCAGGATACATACAAAGATGCCTTCAGTGAACACACCCATCGGACCAGACGTGGATCTTCGCAGGAGAGACCGCGAGGCCAAAGCCAAAATGAAGGTGTACTCGGATACCTGCCGACACGCTACACCTCATCCTCTCCACCCTGGTGACATGGTGTTGTGCTCTCAGCCCAGGCACAATAAGCTCACTGCACCCTACAATCCAAAGCCGTACAGAGTGACCATGGTCAAGGGCTCTATGGTCACAGCTGAGCGGAAGGGACACTGTGTGACAAGAAACTCCTCTTTCTTCAAGAAGCTCAACCCGGACCTGCACCACACATCAGCAACAGCAGACGAGGATGGAGGAGTCACCCCTGACACAGCCCCGGTGTTGGCAAGATACCCAGCCAGGCGACGGCAGCCTCCACGGTACCTCAGTGACTGTGTTACAGCCTGACAAAAACAGTCTTCCTAAGTTGAAAGTGGCTACAGAGTTGTTTTGTTTCTTTATCTATATTTGAAATGACCTTAAGGAAAACATTCAAGTTTAACTGTATACCTCACAGCAGTTATTGATATATCTGAAAGATTGATTTTATGTTCTATGTTTAAAATGAGAAGCACTTGTTTGTTACACTGAAGCAATCCATTTGCATACCTCATAGTGTTTATTTGTTGTTCACATATTTGAGTATTCTAATAAGCTAGAAGTGGCAGACAACTTTAAGTTAAAAAAAAAAGGGGGAAGTGATGTAATATTCAGTATTGTTCTATTATTATTATAGTTGCAGTATTACAGCGATGTATGCGCCAACCGGATGTGACGTGGTCCCGGGGTGCACAGCGGTGGTTCGGATCCGGAGGCAATAAAGAAAAGCAGCATTCACGTGCAGTCCCTTTTTTTGTCTGTAACATCAAAACTAAATATAGATCATAAATACTACATGCACTATGTAACTTTTTGGTGGTTGGGGGTCTGTCACCTGCTTGTTTAGTTTATTATTTATTTGTCAGGGACTATGTACAAACACATTCATCTTAGAAAAGAGGAAATGTTTTGCACTAGATTTAGCAAAAAAGCTATTTTCCATCCGCAGTCCCTGGGCAGGTGCGCACTAAAAGTAACATGCTACAAATAGTACAACATTCTATAAAACAATTTAAAATCCTACAAACATATTATAAAATAAAATAAATAAATAAATAAATAAATAAATAAAAAAAACATTAAAATATTTACAAACGCTCTAACAGTAACACTGTAAACCACAGAATAAGAAAGTTACTGATTTAACAGGACTGATGCTGACACAGTTGCTTCTCAAGAATGAATTGTTTTAAATTTCGAGAGAAACTGTGCAGATCTGCAGACATCTTCAGACTGGCAGGGAGCTGGTTCCATTGAGGAGTGTGATTAACTGTCGTTGGAACACACCCTCCGGTCCCCCTTTTTAAACTAAAACTAAGACTAGACTAAGAGCGATTCAGTAGTCCTCTATGATGACAAAAACAACAAGGCCAGTGATGTCACCCAGAATGGCGGTACTGGGGCCCCACACTGGAGCCAAGCCTGGGGTGGGTGCACGCCAGCGAGCGCCTGGTGGCTGGGCCTTTCCCCACGGGGCCCGGCTGAGCACAGCCCGAAGGAGCGACGTGGGGCCACCCTCTCGTGGACCCACCACCTGCGAGAGGAGCCATAGGGGGCGGGTGCAGAGGGATCTGGGCGGCAGCCAAAGGCAGGGGCCCCGACGACCGGATCTCTGGACATGGAGACTAGCTCTGGGGACATGCAATGAAGGGCCCTCCACCAGAAAAGTTACACAATGCCCCTTCAGCATGACTTTTCCATTATGACAAAAGCGTAATAGCGGACAGATAGTGAGTGTGAAATCATATCAAATCTAACTCACTGTTCTTTTGCTGTAGTCCTGACAGGGGCTGGTCAGTGTGGATCCCTTCAGTGGGATCATTCCTTTAGGAGACTGGTCTGTTTTCTTCTTGTAAAAGTCAATGCCATCTTCAGACAGGACCACCCACACCACCTTCCATGTGTTCAGCAGAGTGCCCTGGAAAACAATGGCACACTATTAGGCTATTTTCTGATCTATGTCATAATGTAGTTTCCTTATCTAAAACATACCCAGAGTTGTGTTTTGTTTCATTCCCACTATTTTAACTCAGAAACTCTGTGCATATACAGTATATAGGCTAAGTTATTTCTTTAAATGGAAAACACACAGAAAAGTTGCACCTTGTGATAACATGTAGCAATACAGGAAGTGCTCCACTGTGTTTTTAAACTCTATACACCTTGACTAGACCCATTTAGATGACAAAGCAATAACATCCCCATAGAGGTGGTGGACCCTTCACTAGAAAAGTTACAGCGTGTCCTTAAATCAGTAATATTTGACCTGTGTAGTACCCTCAAAAAAAGTGAAAAAATGAAATCAAAAGTATTATGTGGTTAGGAAATGAAACAAAATGGGACTTAAATGAAAATGCAGAAGTGAAAAAAAAACACTTTCAATAAATGTGAGACTTATCAGAAACTCCATCATGAAGTAGAAGCCTCACTGTAATATTTTTCCATGGCCTGTCTACGTCTCAAAATCTAAAGACGCACTGTGTAACTTTTTGGTTGGGAATCCGTCAACTACCTGTTTCTATGGATATGTAACTGCTCTGCCTGGAATGTTCCACAGCATGGTATTAAATTAAACCTTTCTATCATCATGGAGACCAAACCAGACCAAATTACAGGTCAGATCTGTGGAGAAGCGACCCCGCTCACAGTCAGAATGCTTGTTTTTCTCGATATTTTTGAGCTATAAAACCACTTGTAACTGAATAAATGTAAAGTACAACTGTTTAATGTCATACTGTGGAACATTCCAGGCAGAGCAATGGCGTATCCATAGCAACCAGCAGGTGATGGACCCCCAATCATAAAGTTGCATAGTGTATCTTTACACATACATTTTCTCATATTGCAAATCTAATATTAAATAAATGACATACATACATAAATAAATACATAAATGAAATAATCACAAGTTCACTTATTTGTGCCACAGTGCAAAATCAGGAAGCTGTTTTTACAACACTGGAAATAAAGTGTTGCTTATGTCTTTGTGTCATTATGTACTGTCTTCCTGGGTCTAAGACTTTATCTATAACACTGTACAGCAGCTACAGTTAAACTACAGACATGACACTATGCAGTACAGGCAATGGGGAATACACAATTGGAATACTGATACTGCTTAAAGTACCACAACTTCTAATAGTTCTACTCCTGCAACTACTGCAATGCCACTGCTATTAATTGTATTCATCTAGCTGTATATTTTGGTGCCAGTATTGTCTTTGTCATTAAAATCACTGAATAAAAAGCAATAATAGCACTAATGAATAGCATATATACATACTTTTCTATAGTGTAATTTGTTACCTGAACTACTTTAACTTTTTACACTGATTATTATTAAAATTCTATTGCTATCTTTTATCTTCCTACATTTTTAAGGTCATTATACTGAAATACATATAAATATATATATAAACAAAGTTAGAACTGTGTTAGTAATTAGAAGTTTGAAAGTATTACTGAACTCCCTATGCTGTTTTCTTGCAGTATTTCCTAACCGCATCCATCAGCCTTACCTTCTTGACCAGGTAGCCCTCTCGGATCTGCTCTGGCTCCATGTCTTTACTCTGACTATACGGCGAGGTTGTGCGGTTTTGTTTTTATGTTCACGTGTGGTCATGGACTGCCTGTCATTCACACCATCCCACACACAGATAGGAAGTGCTCTGACACTACTGCAAGGGAGGGGCAGTACTGCTCAGACTGCTTCCTCTTCTGTTGTCCTGTGATAGTGCAGATGGAGTATACACACAGGAAACGGGCTTATGCTGAAATGAATATATAGATGCAATTTTACTATTACTGTTCCAGAGCACGCTTTTATTACGAAAGAAACAGTAAAACTAATTCAAGTTAGTACGTAACTACATAAATAAGTAATAATAGATAAACAAGTAAGTAGTAAAACATGAAGAGGCCATATTATGTTATTATTTCCATCACAAACATATCTAGAGTTGTGTTTAGTTTGATTCATACATGTTTTAACACACAAATCCAAGATGTCCTTCTTCTTTTTGAGTTACTCCCCATACAAGAAGTGCTCTACTGTGTTTTTAAACTCCACATATCTTCACTAGAATTATTTGGATGATTTCAGAACTGGAATTGCAAATCTCTACTGAACTAAAGGTAAAAGGAAGGGTTAGGGTTGGGGATAGGGTTGCACTTAACTTGAAAACTACCGCTTCATCGTGACATCACAAGGTGGAACAGGGTGGAGCACATTGAGCTTTGGACTACTTTACTCAAACATGTGTGAATGAAACAAAACACCAGTAGGTAACAACATTCTAACATGGCTTAAAGCTCATAGGAGTGAATTTTGTGTAATATAGGATCTACATGCTATGCTATGCTTTATAGAGAATCCTAAATACAAATATTAGATAGCAATTTTAAAATTAATTAAATAAAACAAATCTTAAGGAGATGCAGTCAACCAATGGATTTTCTAAAAAATTCTAATTCATCTATTTTTTACTTTTACTTTCACACCTTCTGAGTCTAATACTATTGTATTGTATTTTAGACTTTGTATTTTAGACAAACTATGTTGATCCTCAAGAGAAATTATTTGGACACAATAGCTCACACATCACAATATATTATAATCAAGAGAAAATATATAAATTGTAATAATTAATTCTAAATAAGTAGCAAAAATAGCAAGAAACTGATATCAAATAAGGCATAATTATATAAATGTGTATGTACAAGTAAACTAATGAATAGATAATTCAAGTATTTCGTTGCTTTAATAAAATTATTCCTCCTTCTTCTTTTGAGGTACTCCCCCATCTTAATAATATGTAATTTTCCCCATGGGCCATTATCCGGTAACTTTGGATCAGATGTGTGTAAGCTTAATACTCAGACTTGAAGCTATTTGTGGACAAAACTTCCTCTTTTGGTCATTTCCCAATACAGGCTAAATATATTGCAGACAAACTGGTGTGACTATGGTCCAGAGGCTTACTTTTCTTTATATCTTCCCAGCTGTTACTGATTCAGTGACTATGATTGAATTGGAAAGTTACACAAGCAGATCAGAACACTTTGGAGTAATGGAAAACAAAGCAACTTGTTTTTGTTTTTTTACTTGCAAAAAGAACGGAATCGCATTCAGTTCAAATTCAATTTTCACACTTTGTGGTTTCACAAAAGTGTGAAACTTTAAAAGGAAGCCAGGCGTGTCACCATCTGTGTACACCAGTTTAACGACCTTTTCTTTAAAGGTTACGATTTGTTTGGAGGTAAGCAATTAGAGTATAGGTCAGTAAGTATAGCAAGTATAGGTCAGATCTGTGAAGAGGCAACCCAGCTCACAGTAAGAATGAGTGTTTTTCAATGTGCAATATTTACTCCTGTAACTGAAATAACTCTAGACACATAAGCTTAATGTCATACCAACATTCCAAGCAAAGCTATCTCCATAGAGACAATCAGAAAGCAGACCCTCACTAGAAAAGTTTCATGATGCAACTTTAAAGGGTCCATATTATGCTATTTTCTGATCTGTTATAATGTTGTTTCTGCATATTTAGGCTGAGTTCTTCTCTTAAACAGAAAACACTTCTACTGAACTAAAGGTAAAAAATTGCTGTAAACTTGAAAACTACCACTTCATGACATCACAAGGTAGAACAGAGCATTTTGAGGTTTGGAGATATAAACAGACAACTAATAAAGGGTGACTCAGACATGTGTGAATGAAACAAAACACAACTCCAGATATGTTTTATAGGAGGTAACAACATTATAACATGACTAAAAGCTCGCAAGAGTTAATTTTGCGTAATATAGGACCGTTAAAGTGAGGTCAAACCAAACAATTCAATCTAATTTGTGATTTCTTATTTTGTTATTTACTTTAAAATTCAGAGTAAATAGACATGGATTCCACCCACACAGCCTATTTCACACCCTTGCATGTGTTCCATATAAACCACAGAGATCATCATGACATCTCATCAATATGACTCACTCTCATTTGGGTGTTATAAAGAGCGCTTCACTTGAATTATGTAGGTGTGTGATTAGACTCATGGTTAAAAGTCATAATTACGCGAAATTGACTCTTGTGATCTTTTAGTCATGTTATAATGTTGTTAGTTACCTGATCAAAAACACACATGGAGTTGTGTTTTGTTTCATTCACATGTTTGAGTAATGCTGTTTTAGTCTGTTTATTTTTCAAGTTAACAGCTACATTTGACCTTTAATTCAGTATCGATTCCAGGGCTGGAGCACTTCCTGTATCACCACATGACATCACAGGGTGGAACAGTGTTTTTGGGAGAGAAGAGAAGAACACAGCTTAAATAGGCATGGTTTCTGTGTTAAACATGTGTAAATGAAACAAAACATAACTCCAGGTATGTTTTTAATGAAGAAACATGACATAGACTAGAAAATCACGTAATATAGGTCCTTTATGTAAGGTGCGATTAACATTATTATATAGCTGTACACAGTGTGGGGAAATAACTAAATACATGTACCAAAGATGCATATTCTGAATAAAAGTTTTGAGTAACTGTATTCCAGTACAATACTTTTTCATTTGGTGATATTCTATGTTGCTCTTTTACACTATAATTTAAATGCAGCTTGATGTAAAAGTATTCAGAATACAGTACACTGACCCAATTGCTTTTTCATTCATATTAGTCATATTTGTTTGCATATTTCCTGTCATGATGAGATAGTGGAAATAAAATTATATTAAATCTGCAGATAAAAGTTTCCAGATCCCTTTTAAGTGCCTATGACAGGATTACTCATTTTACTGAAACATATTTAAGATCATTATAGTTCAGATTTAGCTGAAAATTGTAAATATTTTTCCCCTGTTTGGCCATTTTTTTTAAGTTAAGCCAAAACTCCTCTAATGTACACAGAAATGATGATGTGTGATGCCATCTATATGAGACTTTCTAAAATATAACTCTCTACTTCTTTTCATTTTCAACATATTTTGCAACATTTCTCACAAACTGCTTCTTGATTTGTGTAAAATTATAATTTATATTTTCAACAGGTATTATGCCACGCCATTAAATAAAAATTTGAAAATCATCAGAACCCGTCACATGCTCTTTAATTTGTCAAATCACTGTGTAGCTGATTTTTGTTCCTAAAATGTAATACCAATTAATCCACCAAAAACGTTTTGCAAGAAAAACACTTTACACTTAGTTTAGTTTACTTTATTAGTTTATTTGACAGGGACAATGCACATAAAAACATTGACCTACACAAAAGAGGTAATATGTTTGTGCCAGGTTATAGCAAATATGCTCATTTCCACCTGCAGTCCCTGGACAGGTTGATATAAAATGGCATATATGCAAATAAAATACCATGAGAAACAACTTACAAAATGGTAAGATCAGTCACATTCATACATCACAACCACACGCACTATATACATATATACATTTCATATTTCTGTATTCACACAGTTCATTAATGTGTGCATGTTTGATTACACTTGACACTACCTCGTATAAACTATCTGAAGTTTAATTGAGAAACAGAGTCTCATTTCTCCATGAGGGTATGCGAATGTTGCAATTTAAAAGTAATAACGTATAAAATTATAAGAAATAAATGTTATAATTTTTGTGGAAAAATTATACACATAAATGATACGTCACACAATGATTTCACTACAAATGTTATATATTTAGTCCTTATTTCCTGTTTCTATTACAAACATGTTCTATTAGGAAATGTGAGAGGGATGACTCATAGCTATAACTGTAAAAGTCCTTGTGATGACCCTAATGCTCCTCTAGAGGGCCCCGTAAACACATTTACAATCCAATAATATACGACCTCTCCTGCTCACCATCTCAGACAAGAGCCAGAGGAAGTCAGGGTCACGTGGATCTGCTTCCTGACAGAAATAAAGCAAATATAGGTATTCTAGAGGGAAAGGCAAGCCCATTTTAAAGCTTTGTACATTTGCAATTAAGTGAGAAATGTATTACACACTGAGCCTGGGCTGCCATTGCCTTGTCCTCTGTCCTCAATCTGCACACACATATCTGCACATAAAGGACACATACAAGGCTTTCTCATTCTCAGTGTGGACAGCGTGTACTCCAGCAGAGGCACTGATTCATGACGGTCTAGGGGTTCTGGGGTTTTGATAATAAGGATTCAGACCAGAGAGTCCTTTTAGGTTTAAGCCAACTGGATTTCAGCACTGAATGGGATGATCTCATACAGGGGTGGGCAATTATTTTGTCCACATGAGAAACTATAAAATACTGTGGAGAGTTGGGCCAGAATGCTTTACTTGATTCTGCAAAATATTCATTATATTTCTTTATAAAAAGCAGTAAAAATCATTGTTTTGATAAGCTGGTAAAACTGGTAAGAGTTTATGTTAAGTCATGAAAAAGTGAGGTTGTCTTGCAAAAAATGTCATTTAAAAACACCTCTAAAATAAAAGCAATGCAGCTTTAATCCATGCATGAGGTAAAATGATAGAAAATGTTTATTTTGTAATTCTTCTGATCTTAAACGGGCCGGTCAGAGTCAACCAAAGGGCTCTATGTTGCCTGGGAACTGGACAATGCTCAGGTCTGATCTAATATAAAGTCAAAATCTAATATATTTCCTTTAAAGATACATACAAATAATAATAATTAAAAAAATAAAATAAACTGAAACAATAGTTCAACAATGTGTTCATGAAAAAGTTTATAGTTTACAGCTTCTAAATATTTTCTAAAATATTGACTGATTTTTCTTTTTAATCTAAACAATAACCTCCAAATTCTGTCATTTTGATCATTTTGGATTTGTAGATTTAAAAAGTCAACATTTCAAAAATACTCTGCAAAACAATAATGTAACAACATGTTTTTGATGAGGAAACAACATTATCACCTAGATCAGAAAGTAGCTTAATACAGAGCCATTAAAAAGAAGACAACATGAGCGTTTTTAGACTGCAAAACAATTCCAAACAGCCCAACCTCATCTACACCCACAATCCAATCAGAACTTGCATACCCTTAAACCCTTTGTGATTTCCCCAAGTGAAAAGTGACCCTTCGCAGATGATCTCATTCATATAAAGCGGCTGTGTCAGGACGTCCTTTATGAGGGGTACCATAACAGTGAGGGGGGTAAGAGCTCTTAAGTGTGTATGGACTGAAACGTGCCCAGTCCGTGTCATGAATAAACAACAATGTCGCGGAGGGAACACATTTACAGAGGCATCCCGGGGGATTTATATTAAGTGTCAACATCACAGCGGCTGACGTATAGAAAGCAAAGAGGGACACACAGAAGGACACTTGGGAATTGCTCTTATTCTTATCAAGGCGGTTTGTCAAGGGCCCTTCATCACCGACTAGGACACTCTCACTCGCTGTAGTGCCATTTGAGTAAGATAAACACAGCTGAACCGTCTATCCATTGACTCACACGTTCATACACTGGAGGCGAGGGGGGTTAAGTGTCTTGCCCAAGGACACAACAGTAGTCATCAGTGGGAGCTGGTATCGCGCCGTCAACTTGTGGGTAAGTGGACAAACACCCTGCAGCTTTGTCTGTTGTTGCTTTGTCTGGAACGTCCCGGTATGGCATTAAACATGTCCATTTTACTTAAAAACCTACATTTTTACTGTGAGCGGGCTCGCCTCTCCACAGATCTGACATGTAACTTGGCCCTATGGCGCCACCTGCTGCCTCTGTAGTGGTGTATGTTTTGTTTTTGTTTCATTCAGTAATCCTGCATGTAGTCTGTCTACTTCAGCGCTCGAAACACTTACCCTCTCATCAGCGTGTTATGTCATGTTGCAGTACTCTATGAAGCTCCTCTGTGTTTTTAAAGATCACACCCCTTTGCCACTCCTTTTCACATATATCATATCAGTTTTCATATATTGAACTTTAAGTCAGTATAGTTATTGTGACAGGCACTACATATCTGGAATTGTGTTTCCCACTGCGCATGCAAAAGTCAAAAAGACTCAATCGCCGATGTCGTTTCTAACCCCATTTATTTACGAGTGAATTATACTTTTTGAAAAAATACATTCCTGAACCATTTTCTTTCAACAACTTTCAGTTTTTATTTTTCTTCCCCGTCAGTAGTAGATCCTCACTTGTTGTTTCTGGTGGCTACTTCTTTTGGGCTTTCGCAATGCGCAGTGGGAAATCAGCAGTTTTATAACATTTCCAGACCTCTAATGAGTGAGCCAGGCAGTGTTTTGTTTGTTAAGAACTTGCCCCCATCACTACACTAGTTTGTTGCCTTGACAGACTCACTACCAAAGTGAGATCTCCACTGAGACAACACTGGTCTGTGCTGTTTTTTGGCTTTTGACAGTATTCGACAACCTCTAGCAATGGACTTTAGCTTCAAACGTGCCAGACCTTTCAGGTGAAAACACTGAGTTCCACCTTGTGATGTCATGTGGTAATACAGAAAGTGTTCCTGTGTTTTTCAACTCCATACATGTTCACTAAAATTGCTTGGATGATTTCAGCTCTGGAATTGTTCATCTCTACTAAACAAGGTAAAAGGTAGCTGTTAACTCAAAAAACTACCACTTCATTGGCATCACATGGTGGAAAAGAGCATTTTGAGCTTAGGGAACGTAAACAGACTAATAAAACATGCATGAATATAACAAAACACAACTCCAGGCATGTTTTTGATGAGCTAACAACATTCTAACATGGCTTGAACCTCACAAGAGTCCATTCTGGATATTATAGGACCATAACTTAGCTTTAATTTACCTAAAATTCTACTCTACATCACATTTTACAGCTGTATGTAAAAAAAAAAAAAGAAGTTTTCCCTCTACTGTATTCACTGCACACACAAGCAGAGTTGCAATGTCAATATTTGGCATTAAACATGTCCATTTTACTTAAAAACCTACATTTTTACTGTGAGCGGGCTCGCCTCTCCACAGATCTGACATGTAACTTGGCCCTATGGCGCCATCTGCTGCCTCTGTAATGGTGTATGTTTTGTTTTTGTTTCATTTCAGTAATCCTGCATGTAGTCTGTCTACTTCAGCGCTCGAAACACTTACCCTCTCATCAGCGTGTTATGTCATTTTGCAGTACTCTATGAAGCTCCTCTGTGGTTTTAAAGATCACACCCCTTTGCCACTCCTTTTCACATATATCATATCAGTTTTCATATATTGAACTTTAAGTCAGTATAGTTATTGTGACAGGCACTACATATCTGGAATTGTGTTTCCCACTGCGCATGCAAAAGCCAAAAAGACTCAATCGCCGATGTCGTTTCTAACCCCATTTATTTACGAGTGAATTATACTTTTTGAAAAACGCTGAAAAAATACATTCCTGAACCATTTTCTTTCAACAACTTTCAGTTTTTATTTTTCTTCCCCGTCAGTAGTAGATCCTCACTTGTTGTTTCTGGTGGCTACTTCTTTTGGGCTTTCGCAATGCGCAGTGGGAAATCAGCAGTTTTATAACATTTCCAGACCTCTAATGAGTGAGCCAGGCAGTGTTTTGTTTGTTAAGAACTTGCCCCCATCACTACGCTAGTTTGTTGCCTTGACAGACTCACTACCAAAGTGAGATCTCCACCAAGACAACAATGATCTGTGCTGTTTTTTGGCTTTTGACAGTATTCGACAACCTCTAGCAATGGACTTTAGCTTCAAACGTGCCAGACCTTTCAGGTGAAAACACTGAGTTCCACCTTGTGATGTCATGTGGTAATACATAAAGTGTTCCCCTATTTTTCAACTCCATACATGTTCACTAAAATTGCTTGGATGATTTCAGCTCTGGAATTGTTCATCTCTACTAAACAAGGTAAAAGGTAGCTGTTAACTCAAAAAACTACCACTTCATTGGCATCACATGGTGGAAAAGAGCATTTTGAGCTTAGGGAATGTAAACAGACTAATAAAACATGCATGAATATAACAAAACACAACTCCAGGCATGTTTTGATGAGCTAACAACATGGCTTGAACCTCACAAGAGTCCATTCTGGATATTATAGGACCATAACTTAACTTTAATTTACCTAAAATTCTACTCTACATCACATTTTACAGCTGTATGTAAAAAAAAAAGAAGTTTTCCCTCTACTGTATTCACTGCACACACAAGCAGAGTTGCAATGTCAATATTTCCGACGACAAAGAGAATTGGAGAAACAGATTTGCTTTTGTGTTGGGGAATGTGATGTATTGTAACCGAATCAGAAAATGGATTTGTTGGCAGAAGACAGGAACAGAGTGAGAAATCCTGTAAGCATGATGAAACCTACGAAACAGGACTCCATCAAAAGGACTCAACTTTTCAATCTCATGCACCTTTACACGCTCCTATCTGTTGAATAGAGCTTTACTTTGCTGTTTTGTGTTGTGTTTTTCATACTTTGTGTTACACAGCACTATATAAAAGGACACTACCGCTTAATAAGCAGTGATAACGCATGAAGAAAGCTTGAATTCATCATGAACTAATAGTTTAATGACTGAGGCTTAGTAACTTAAAGGTGCACTGCGGAACTTTTCTAATAGAGAGTCTACCACCTGCTTGTTTCCACTGAAATGTTATCGCTTTGCCTAGAATGTTCCTCCTTGTAGATTAAACTGATCTATCATGCGGGAGACAAGCAGATTAAATCACTGCGCTACATTACAGTTCAGATCTGTGGAAAGTTGCCTCTATTCACACAAGGAGTTGTATTTTGTTGAGCAACAGTGATGAAGAAATGCTAGATGTAAATGTTTAAAGTCATACCTTGGAACATTTCAGGCCAAGCAATAACATCTCCATTGAGACAAATAGGGACCGTCCTACTAGAAAAGCTCCGCAGTGCACCTTTAAAGGGTCAGTATCCCCTTTTTTCCATGTATTTGAGTGAAATTTGTCTTGTCCAGATAAAATGTATCAGCAGCTCTTCACATGCTGCAAGGTCAGTCTCCAAACCTCTCTACAGTTTCACTTTTGGAAAATCAGGAAGTGCAGGCTTAACATGCTAGTTGTTGTTAGCATTACCATGACAACAAACTCAGCTATGGCCTAAAGTGTGAGAGTTTTGCTTATGAACTCACTGAGGATAATTAGGATTACTTTGGAGGAGGACCACGAAATATCTTTTAAAATGAGCTGTTTTTCACATTTTAAGGTACAGTGCCTTCCATTAAGGAGATAGGGTCGTTTTTAAATGTTACTAAGCCTGATCATTCTTAATAAAATATTAGTTCATTATGAAAAGCGTACAAATTGTTAAAATATGATAAGAACATAGCAGCAAATGTTCACCAGCTCAATTAGCAATGGACCTTGAGCCAGACCTCACCTTGTCTACGTATGAATGTCATTTGTACCTGAGCAATTGGTGGAGGTCATATCGAGGGGCCAATGCCACAGATTGATAGCAATATCTCTCGGTGTAGAGCCAATACAATCTAGCTGGTTACATTTACGTTGCTACAGCCCCAAATGCCAAATCAATGAACAAAACACTACACACTGGAAGGGAGATGATTTCCCCTGGTATCTTTGCTGGGAGAGGAACCAAGCACTTTGTAATCTGTGGATGTGACACTGCTGCCATGAAAATAGAAACTGAATTACATGTTATATTATATTTAAGTTCATCAGACAAATATGATCACATTCTATGACCCTTTTAGAGTTGACTTAGGCCATTTAAAAGGCACAGTTACTTACTTGTTTATTATATGTCATGCAAAATTCACTCTTGTGAGCTTTAAGCCATGTTAGAATGTTAGAATGTTGTTACTGCTTCAAAAACAGACCTGGAGTTATGTTTTGTTTCATTCACACATTTAAGTAAACCTAATTTACTTATCTTTCTACATCTCCTAAGCTCAAAATGCTCTGTTTCACCCTGTGATGTCATGAAAACAGCAGTTTTCAACAGCTGCCCATTACCTTTAATTTAGTAGAGATGGGCAATTCTAAGGTTGAAATCATCCCAATGTTTCTAGTGAAGGTGTATGGAGTTTAAAAACGTAGTGGAGCACTTCCTATTTTCCTGTATCATGCTTTTATATATTTACGGAGAACTGTCGCATTGGAGCGTGGCTAATGTAGATTTGTGGCCAGAGCTTTGCACAAAATCGTGTAGCTGACCGTAAGGAGGGTGTTGGAAAAGATCCCTAAATTATTCCAACATGCATGGATGACTGAATTGACTGAAACCTCTTCATGAATGTTTTTGATGAGGGAAAATGTTATAACATAGCAGAAAGCTAAAAAAGGCATCTTGCCATTTTTGTTTTTGTATTATTATTATTATTATTATTATTATTATTATTATTATTATTATTATTATTATTATTATTATTATCATTATTATTATTATTATTATTATTATCATTATTATTATTATCATTATCATTATTAGATTATGTAACATTTCCTCAGATTTAGTTGATTTCTGTGCTGTTTGTTCAGTTGCGGTGTCTTTACCTTGCTGTTTGACCTGTCTACCTGTCGGAGTTGCTTCACTACAGTCTCCTGCCCTCAGCCTTGGGCAGAAGTGGGTTCAACTGTCTGTCAGCCAGGACTTCCAGCAATGTGCCAAACAAACTGTAGAAAATACACCATGAGATTTCAAGTCTGGCTTCTAAAAGTTTCTTCTTTCTGAACAAGCTGGGTTTTCAGTTTCTGCTGTGAAAGTTAGATGTTTATTTACCATGGAAAAGTATGACTTTACAGATATATAATTGCCATGTTTGCATAAGGGAAATAGGTCTGAAACTTCAGCTTCTAAAATATTGCATTCCAAATTCTCAATTTATTATGTGTAACAAAAATAATACAGTATTTACAGCAGCATAATGTTTTTCCAAAGTTGCATTCTTTCAGAAGCAATTGAATCATTTTCATCTTCTATTTCAAATAATTGCATCTTATTCAAAATAATTGGTTTAAGACTTACACTGGTGAATTCTCCAGTGGCAATAATGTGCAATGGAAATTCCACATGAATCAACAGGATGAACCTTAAGGTGGAATGAAACTACATAATCCTCGTGTTTTTATTTTGCTGATTTGTCCTTAAAACAACTGTTCCAGATGTCTCCTGAAGGCCACCTTGGTGAGATATTCAGGGCCTGTAACAGCAGGAGGAGACCCCAGGACACACTGAAGGGACTATGTGTCCGGGCTGGCGTGAGAACACCTCAGGGTCCCGTGGAAGAGCAGGAGGATGTGTGTGGAAAGGGAAGTCTGGGAATCACTTAGTTGCTCACTTTCATTTAGTCCACTTCTTTATACAGTCTATGGTCCAATCCCCTCTCTCCTTTCCTTTAGTTCTATCAGTATTATTAATTAGTATTATATGAAGGATACAAAAATTACAGTATAAGAAGTACTAATATTGTCATTGGCAGGTATACAAATACATACTTTTGATCTATGTATCCCTGCCATATGTTAAAATAGTGTCTTCTTGTTGCCAAGGTTTAGAAAGTGCATAATGAAAATACAAATAAACCCAACTGGGATGTAGAGCAGATACAAAAATCCACTGTTTCTTTGCCTCATAAATATTACAATTTATTCAGAGATACGTAAACACTTTAAACTTTCAGAGCGAGTGCAAAGAATCTGAGAGATACTGTATGTTTTCCCCATTCAGAGGAAGCGCTGTGTATCAGAGCTGTGTGAGATAACACCAGTTCTCATCTTGTTCTGCTGTAAATCCCCTGCTCTCCCCCCTCCTCCCTGTCCTCCAGCATTTTCTATCTATAAATATTTTCTGGTTTGGGAATCATACACAGTTATAATCGCACAAGTGTGAAAAATACAGTAAATGTTGTTGGGAACTGTTGAATTTATTAAAGGTGCACTATGTAACTTTTTGGTTGCGGGTCCGTCATATACTTGTTTCTGTGGATGTGATTGCTCTGCCTGACCTGTTCTGTACATTTATTCGATTACAAGTGGTTTTATAGCTCAAAAATACCTAAAACAGGCATTCTGACTGTGAGCAGGGTTGTATCTCCACAGATCTGATCTGTAACTTGGTCTGGTCTCCATGATGGTAGAAAGGTTTAATGCCATACAGTGAAAGATTGCAGACCATGCAAAAACACCTCCATGGAGATAAGCATTTGAAGGACCCTTCACCAGAAAAGTTGCACAATGCACCTTTAACTTGCCTATCAAAACACAAGAAGACCATCTCATAATGACTAAGGAGACCCAGCAGGTGACACTATTGTACCCAAAGATGTGTAGAATCCCTCATTCGTCCAGGTAGTATCCATGGCAATGGGAAGATTTCAATTTGTCAACTGGACAAGAGTTTTTGATAGAAGATGTTTGCTGCTCATCCAGGCTGCTTCTATCAGCCTGCAAGAGTTACCGTATTTTCCAGAATATAAGCTGCTACTTTTTTCCCAGGCTTTGAACCATGCGGCTTTTAGTGCGGAGCGGCTAATGTGGACTTTTTTCCACCGCTAGGGGCGCTCTAACTGGAATTTCAAAAACAAGATAGACAGAAAATGAATGCTAAGAAGAATATGCTACTTTTTATTTAGCAGATATAACACGCACAACAAATTACTAACTGGTCATTATTTTCAAATCCTCGCCCCTTCATCATGAAAAGCACAAGAAGGAGTTTGTATGATGCAAGTTTTAAGTTGAAGACATCGATCTTGCTCCAGGAAGGAAACCGTGATGTGGAGCCCTGCACCCGCGGGACCCAACACAAAACAGCACGGCGCGGGACCATGGATGTAATAAGAGCATCTGAAAGAACATTCTGAAAGCTTAATGCAGGCGGGAGCGGTAGTTCAACCGCGCAACGCGAGCACGGGCGGGAGCGGGACTGAAGACTGCAGCAGCGGGCAGGAGCGGGGCTGAAAATTGTATCCCGCAGATGTCTACCGTGCACGTCAGCTCGGCGTCATTTTCAGCTGAGATGATTAAAGTGACTTGTGGTTTCACTGCACAGGAGAAATGAAGGTCAATTACCGGTTCTTTTATGTTTTGAACTCGTTTTAATCAGCACAAAGGCACTGTTCGGAAAGAATCTCTTCAGGTACATAAATGTACATTTACAGTACAAAATCGTTCTGTATATGCAGTAAATATCTAATTTTTCATCATAGATATCAGCGGCTTATAGCCCGGTTGCGGCTTGTATGACTTTTTTCTTTTTCTTTTTTTACAAAAATGAGTGGATGTGGCTTATTTACCGGTGCGCTCTATAGTCCGGAAAAAACGGTAGATACCCCAATCTGGATATCTTTTCACATATATGCACACATACATACACATATACATACAATACCTACACGTACACACATGTGCACACATATACCCAAGTCACTCTGGAATGGTTCTGTTTTATAGTTAGAGCTCTGGAGCAGCACTAACCATTAATTAAACTTCATTAAAGCCATTTGCTCCATCTTGCATAACAGACACATGCTTGAAGCCTTAGCATATATGTGTTTCTTCAATTATTTGTAACCAGTCCTCTAGTGAGGGAGGATCTGGTTGGAGCCATTTACGAGTAATTGCCTTTTTGGCACAGGCACAGAGAATTTTGAATAGGTATCTAACATTGCTAGATAAGTCGGGTATATCCCCATGTTTAATGTCATTACATTTTGAGTAATCTTAAAACCAATTGTTGGCAATACTTGTGTCCAAAATGTATTCAGCTTCACATAGGACCAAAATATATGGGTGTGGTGAGCCTCATTGTTTCCACAAGCCCTCCAACATGAAGTATTATTTGGGTTCCAACTCTTTCGTTGCTTGGGAGTTATAAAAAACAAATTATGGTTTTCCAGCTGAATTCTGGCCAGTAAGCTGAACAAGAAGTTGACTGAGCAGTTTCACATATGTTTTCCCACTGTTCGGTTGATATAACTACTTCTATTTCTTTCTCCCATCGTTTTTTAATATACTTAGTTGAATTTCCCCTACTATTTGTTAGGCTACGATAAAGTTTAGAAATAACAGATGAACATCCCTTAGAGTATGTTTGCGATACCAGATTAATTCATTCAGTGGAGTCCAAATTTTCCAAAGTTTCCAAATTTGTAACCTTTTTTATCACCTTTGAAGATAAGTATTGTCGTAATTGCAAGTATCTAAAATAATCATTTTTCTTCAAGTGTGTATATGGTGTTTTTTTAGTATTATCTACTGTTCCAGGTCATGTTTGTTGGCAACTTTAGGTACATTTGAAGCTTTCTAGTAAACAAAAAAACAAAAAACTAAGCATTTGCTGCCTTCAGTTGCCTATGCACTTTCCAGTAGTTGGTGACATCACAAAAGAGCCTGATTTCAGCCCTGTCTTTCTAATGACAAACACCAGTCTGCAGGGGCGGAGTTTGAAGTGTGGATACCTGTTTGACCACTCACATGTTCCTTATACCTCCAGACCCCGCCGCTTTAGTTCTTCAGTTACTGCCCAGTTTAGCAGCTCTATCATATGGTGTCTTTTAGTCTATAGAGAAGTCATGTACAAAAAATAATGTTAATCATCTGCTTTCTGAAAGGTTATTATCATCTAAAAACAACATTCATATTTAGTGTAGTTTTACCATTCACATGAAGCAAAAATCCAAAACACCCTGGCAGTAAATATTGATTTATTTTGTTAGTCGAGCTGCTAATCCTGACATGTGTTTACATTGGCATCAGATCTAATATGGAGATGTGTGAGGTATTTTTGTCACTTTTCTCATTAGATCTATTAGTAGACAGTAATCCCTTAGGGGAAATTCAAACATGCTGCATCTGTGGAAAAAAGGTGGAATTAAAAACTAAAGCCACTAAATATGTACAGGGTATTTAAATAAAATCGTCTTCTGTTCCCTTTTCTGCAATTGTCATGCGAACCAGGTCAATTTGCATCTTTCTGCTTCAAAAATAGTCCAAAACTCCAGTGGTTACCGCAATTTCAAGTACTACATGACATCACACAGGACTGAACCAAATAAATCCTGGTGTTTGAAGTGTGTATACCTGTACAAAACAAAAATGCCAGAGAGCTACTAGTCATAAGAAATTGAGTATATTTAAGAGCAGTGGCAAGCCTTAGATGAGGTATGGTTAGATGCCTATAAAACACAAAACCGCTGTCCATTTATCTTCCCTTCAGTCCACCTCCCCCCTCTCTCTTCCCTTAAGCCCTCCAGATACTGACCAGTTAACCCGCCTTACTGTAAAATATCTAAATAATTACTAATTACTACTATATTTGATAATTTCTGTACATGCAATCTCACCACATATTTTATTCCTTGGACAGAACTGTAAACACCCCATTCAAAACCAGCTCTACTGTGGCCTCCTATCTCAACCACTTTTATAATAAGATGCATTTCCTCTTGTTCCATTGTAAATCCCCTTTACTCCTCTCTCCCTGGCTGCTCTCCTATTAAACCGAGTCATAAATAGTACATGCACGTCTCCTGCTGACCCTTCACTTTGCACTTGTTTTGCCTGCCCAAGGATTGAGACATCTCCTCCTCTCCTCTGTACTTCAGCGGCGCCCATCAATAACTGTACTAAGGACTGCGCTTGGCTGAGAAAGAGCAGCAGAGAGGAGGGCATCTGATGGCTTTTCCTTGGCACACTCCATCTCGTGCCCCTCCACGCTCTGCCGTACGTCTACACCCCCGTACATGACCTTCTGTGGGTTGCTTTATTCTTCCGAAAGACAAGAGGAAATGTGCACACGCCCCAAGGCTAACTCGAGAGAGAAATTTAGGGCAGTGAAGAGTCATAAGAGAAAGAAAGAGATGTTAAACCATAATTCAAAAGTGTATGTACTGCGTAGTGGTCTTGTATTGCCCGGTTTTTTGATCTGTTATAATGTTTCCTCGTCATAAACATACCTGGAGTTGCGTTTAGTTTCATTCACGTGTATCACAAAAATCCTGCATATTTAGGCTGAGTTCTTCTCTCAAATGGAAAGCACTCCACCTTGTGATGTCATGTGGTAATACAGGAAGTGCTCTATTTTATTCTCCAAACACCTTGAATCATTTGGATAACCTCAGCCCTGGAATTGCCAATCTCTATTAAACAAAAATAGCTAAGTATACTTGATCAAACTTTATAAACTTCCCCTCTGCTTCCAGTGGGACATTGTGCTGTAGCTCCCTCTGTTGTCTGCTAGGGGAATTACAGTTCCAAAGTAAACAGCTGTACTTCTTATCCCCCTTGAATGGTAATAGAGACATGTGTTTGTTGTCAACACAATCTGACAAGAGAATGGATCCTGTGGCTTATGGGCTTAAAAGCTGGGTAGGAGAAGTCTGGTGTTTTATCTGTGACAAAACTAATTGACCAATATGTAAACAGAGCATTTTGAGTGCTGTGAAAACGACTTTGGATTAAGGGATTAATGAAACAAGTGCAAATAAAACAAAGTACAAGTCCATTCTCTTGCATCATAGGTTTTCTTTAAAGATGAGCTGCTTCTCTTCCGTAACATTGTCTGGTGCTTGTCTACATGGAGGTAGAAATGTTTAATGCCATAGTGCGGGTTATTCAAGGTCAAAGACACCTACTTGCCTTCACTAAGACAAGCAGGTGAATGGCTGGAATAAGCTCACAAGTTTTTAAATATGTTGTTTTTCATAAAATACTTTTATTGAAAGGAAAGTTTAGTCATTTATGTATTTATTTATTTATTCATTCACAGTGTTTCTGGCCCAAGGGTAAAATCTGTTTTTAGTTGCTTCATGTCTCTTAAGACTCCAATCTTCTCCCAACATTGCACCATCAATATTCATTTGTTTATACACAGTAGACAGGCAAATCCATACTGAAATCCTCTTTATAACACTGTTTTTACATATTATATATATATATATATATATATATATATATATATATATATATATATATATATATATATAGAGAGAGAGGGCAGAGTTGTCAACTGATCACCACCTGGTGGTGAGTTGGGTCCGCTGGCGGAGGAGGAAGCTGGAAAGACCTGGCAGGCCCAAGCGCACGTGAGGGTCTGCTGGGAACGCCTGGCGGAACCTTCTGTCAGTGTGGCCTTCAACTCACACCTCCGGGAGAGCTTCCCAGATCCCGAGGAGGCTGGGGACATGGAGCCCGAGTGGGCTTCGCTTCCTCGGCCTCCATTGTCGATGCGGCCGCTCGTAGCTGTGGCCGCAAGGTCTGTGGTGCCTGTCGCGCGGGTAATCCCGAACCCGGTGGTGACACCGAGTAAGGGGATGCCGTCAAGCTGAAGAAGGAGTTCTACCGGGCCTTACTGGCCCGGTGGACTCCTGAGGCAGCTGACGGTACCGGGCGGGCCAAGCGTGCTGCAGCCTGGAGTGGTTGCAGAGGCAAAACTCGGGTCTGGGAGGAGTTCGGGAGGCCATGGAGGAGGACTATCGGACGGCCCCAAGGAAATTCTGGCAAACCGTCCGGCGCCTCAGGGGGGGAAGCGGCCCTTCACCAATACTGTTTACAGTGCGGGGGGAGAGCTGCTGACCTCGACTGGGGATGTTGTCGGGCGGTGGAAGGAATACTTTGGGGATCTCTCAATCCCACCCGCCACGCCCTCCGAAGAGGAGGCCGAGGCTGGGGACCCAGAGGCGGACTCATCCATCACCCTGGCTGAAGTCACTGAGGTGGTCAGAAAGCTCCTCAGTGGCAAGGGCTCGAGGGTGGATGAGATCCGTCCTGAGTACCTTAAGTCTCTGGGTGTTGTGGGGCTGTCTTGGCTGACACGTCTCTACAACATCGCGTGGCGGTCGGGAACAGTACCTTTGGACTGGCAGACCGGGGTGGTGGTCCCTCTGTATAAAAAGGGGGACCGGAGGGTGTGTTCCAACTACAGGGGAATCACACTCCTCAGCCTCCCCGGTAAAGTCTATGCCAGGGTACTGGATAGTCGATAGTCGAACCTCGGATTCAAGAGGAGCAGTGTGGTTTTCGGCCTGGTCGTGGAACACTGGACCAGCTCTACACCCTCCATCGGGTGCTCGAGGGTTCATGGGAGTTTGCCCAACCAGTCCACATGTGCTTTGTGGACTTGAGAAGGCATTCGACCGTGTCCTCGTGGTGCCCTGTGGGGTGCTCCGAGTATGGGGTCCGGGGCCCTTTGTTAAGGGCTGTCCGGTCCCTGTATGACCGGAGCAGGAGCTGTGTTCGCATTGCCGGCAGTAAGTCAGACCTGTTCCGGTGCATGTTGGACTCCCGCCAGGGCTGCCCTTTGTCACCGGTTCTGTTCATTGTATTTATGGACAGAATTTCTAGGCGCAGCCAGGGGCCGGAGGGGTCCAGTTCGGGGACCACAGGATTTCATCGCTGCTTTTGCGGATGATGTTGTCCTGTTGGCTCCATCGAACCAGGACCTGCAGCGTGCACTGGCGGTTTGCAGCCGAGTGTGAAGCGGCTGGGATGAGAATCAGCTGTTCCAAATCCGAGGCCATGGTTCTCGACCGGAAAAAGGTGGATTGACCTCTCCGGGTGGGTGGGGAGTCTCTGCCTCAAGTGGAGGGAGTTCAAGTATCTCGGGGTCTTGTTCACGAGTGAGGAGGATGGAGCGTGAGATTGACAGGCGGATCGGTGCAGCGTCCGGGCAGTGATGCAGTCGCTGCATCGGACCGTTGTGGTGAAGAGGAGCTGAGCCGAAAGCGAAGCTCTCGATTTACCGGTCAATCTACGTTCCTACCCTCACCTATGGTCATGAGCTTTGGGGTAATGACCTAAAGAACGAGATCATGGATACAAGCGGCCGAAATGAGTTTCTTCGAGAGTGGCCGGGCGCTCCTTAGAGATAGGGGTGAGGAGCTCGGTCACACGGGAGGAGCTCGGAGTAGAGTCGCGGCTCCACCACGCCCAGAGGAGGCAGTTGAGGTGGCTCGGGCATCTGGTTCGGATGCCTCCTGACGCCTCCTCGGGAGGTGTTCCAGGCATGTCCCACCGGGGTAGGAGGCTCGGGAAGACCCAGGACACGCTGGAGGGACTATGTCTCTCGGCTGGCCTGGGAACGCCTCGGGGTCCGTCCGGAGGAGCTGGTGGAAGTGGCTGGGGAGAAGGAAGCTTGGGAGCCCCTGCTTAGACTGCTGCCCCCGCGACCCGGCCCCGGATAAGCGGAAGAAGATGGATGGATGGATGGATGGATATATATATATATATATATATATATATATATATATATATATATTTCCATTTACCAACCCTATAGGAGCATTTCCTTCATGTCAAAGGGCCCATATTATGTTTCTGATCTGTTATAATGTTGTTTCCTCATCAAAAGCATACCCAGAGGTGTGTTTTGGTTTATTCACACACATATACATACAGAAAGCCTGCATGTTTAAGTGGAGCTCTTCTCTCAAACAGAAAACACTCTGTTCCACCTTGTGATGTCATGTGGTCATACAGGAAGTGCTCCAGTGTGTTTTTAAACTCCTTACACCTTCACTAGAGGATAAGGATATTCCAATTGCCTATCTCAACTCAACTAAAGGTAAAATTTTGCTGTTAACTAACCATTTTATGGCATCACAAGGTGGAACAGAGCATTTTGAGCTTTGAAAATGTGGACAGACTAATAATAAAGAGTTACTTAAACTAAAAATAGGAGGTACCAGTATTATACCCTGACTTAAAGCTGACAAGAATCCATTTTGTGCAATATAGGACCTTGAAATTATGTACAAAAGCAAGAATTAACACACTAATAACTAAGTGCAAGATGCCAGAGTTCAAAGACTAGATGATGTGATAACAGTGACTCCATATGTTCTAAAAATAACCCCACATACTGTAGGGCAGGACCATTTTACATCTGCCAATTACACAAACAGCACATTAATGACTCAATGCTTGCTTTGGGGATCAGAAATGGAGAGGATATTATGAACCGCCCCCAGACACTATAGCAAACTTATTTATTCCTGCTTTCTCCCCTAATCTTGCCAGAGACTCCTTTACGATGCTGCTTTTGAGGCACTGCTATGCTAATGTGATCTTTCTTACAGCATATTTGCGTTTATGGAGATAACACTTCTTATCCATTGCCTGGCACCTGTTTGGCCACCAGCGATTTGTGTCCATTATTTGGGATTAGAAAATGCACCTGGCTCTTTCCGGATAGCTGAAGATGTGAGGAGGTAACATTGCACGGAAGAGACATATTTTAATACTGTTTTCTTTGTGCGTTTGTAGTAATAAAGTTCAAATACAACCAAATGTGAAACTAAATGATATTGGAATAATAAGAATGTAGTTATGGTAGTTATGGCTTACATAAAAATGTTTACCAGTGGTTCTCAAATGTTCAAATAAAAAGCATGCATGTATGTGTTTGTTTGCTTACAAGTATTGCCACATTTAAGGCTAAATTCATACTAAAATGGGACTTAAATGGGTCTAAATCTGGACTATAACCAGTCCTGTACCGAGATCCTGGCTCCCTAGATGCGACACACTGGTGGGCCTTCATTTTATAGTATAAGGTGTGGTGATTTATTTTATTTATTTAATCATAACTATTATGTAATTCAAACTCTTCTTAGCCCTTGTTGATCTTTATGGAATTACCTTTGTGTATGTCACATCTGCTGCCCATGTCCAAGAAGTAAAATTATAAACTTCACCAAGATTAACAAAGAAAATAGAAAAAGGCAAGATTTTAGGAATATCTTAAATATAATGGATCTATGTTTCTGTAAAATTATTAGTATAACCTATGCATTTGAACAAATTACAGTTCTAAACCAAGGACGTTAAACATTAATGAAGCGTAAACACATTAAGAGGACCCTGTACCACCTCTGGTCCTAGTACCACAGTTTGAAAAACACAGTAGCATAAACATATTTTAAAGGTCCTATATTATACTAAATTGACTCTTGAGTCTCTTCATTCACACATGTTTGAGTAATCCTGGTTTATAGGGATGTTTACATCTCCAAAGCCCAAAATGCTCCATTCCATCTTGTGATGTCATGTAATGTCATGTCATTTTAAAGTTAACAGCTAACTTTTATCATTTGTCCAGAAAAGTTCTAAAGCAGGCATGTCCAAACTATGGCCCCGGGCGGCAAATGCGGCCCTCAGATTCATTTTTCTTGGCCCTCAGGCTTCCAGATGAATTGGCCCCTATTGCATTAAGCCGTTCTTTTTAACCACATGTTTTTGAAAATCTATCACAGTAAAGCAAAAATACCAAACTATGTGAAGTTCTAAGCATGAATAAAGGTCTTGTGTCTCTTATAAATGAGCAAATATGAATTACTGTCTGATCACCAGTCTATGGCCCTCAGTCAACCCAAAACATGCGCTGTAGGTGTGAAAGTGGTGTGTGTGTGTGAGTGATGGTGGTGGTGGTTAGAGGGACCGATGGCTCTTCCAGGGCAGCTGTGGCTACAACAGGAGTTCACCACCACTGGAGTGGAGTCTGGAGTGAACAATGCTCTGTTAATAATGCTCTGTAAAGCGTCTTTGGGGACACGTGTTGGTGAAAAGCGCTATAGCTGTTGTTGTAAGGCGACCTTGGGTATCCAGAAAGGCGCCAAATAAATAAAATGTATTATTATTATTCGGCCCTCCACTTTATCGGTGTTTTCATTTGCGACCCTTGATGATGAAAGTTTGGACACCCCTGTTCTAAAGTCATCCAAACAATTGTAGTGAGGGTGTATGAAGTTTAAAAACACAGTGGAGCTCTTCCTGTTTTACCACATGACATCACAAGGTGGAACAGTGTTTTTTTCTGTTTGAAAGAAGAACTCAGAACCTAAATATGCGGGGTTTGTGTGTTAAACACGTGTGAATGAATCAAAACACAGCTCCAGGTATGTCTGAGTTGAGAAAACAACATAACATAGATCAGTAAATAGCGTAATATGTGCCCTTTAACTCACATCAGATCAAAACATCTCTTTTGAATCATCCACCAATTCATGTCCCATTGTCACCTTTCTACTGCGGGTTTTCTGGCTTTTAACATTGATTTTGATATTGATTTAAAGCTTTCTAAGAAGTGATGCAATAGAGGGAGAACTGTGAGGAGGGTGTCTGCACGGCACAAAAACGAAGAGAGTGAGACAGACTGAGGGAGAGAGGGAGGGAAAGAAGGAGGGAGAGTCTAGTCTGGGCCTTATAAAAGCTATTGATCTGAGAAACAGCCACCAGGCCACACTGTTCTACTCCGCTCCCACACTGGCCCTGATGATGTCTGTCTTCACGTCTTGATTCATACATTTTTTATCTACCTGATAGTTTGGTTTTCAAGTGTGTGTTTGAATCACTGTGTTTTCTCTATTAGAATTTTGTTAAAGAGCACATAGCACAGTATTTTCTCATCTCTGTTATAATGCTGTTTCCTTGTCAAAAACAGACCTGGAGTTGTGTTAACTTGAAAACTACCACTTCATGACATCACCAGGAGCTTTGGAGATATAGAAAGACAAAAAATAAAGCATTACTCAAACGTGTGTGAAGGAAACAAACCACAACTCCAGGTATGTTTTTGATTAAATAACATTCAAAAATAAAACATTAAAGACAACAGCGGTACAATGAAAAGTCCATTCACTTCTGGCTTCAAGTGCTTACGGCGGGAGTGATGAAACTGTTTTTGAATCTTTCCGACTTGACCGAGATCTATAGTGGTTTTCTCGAGGGCGTGAGAGTGAACATGTGATGTAGAGCATGGAAGGGCTCAGAGCTGATTTTCTGGGCTTGTTGACTCATGTGTGAGTGATGCAAGTGTGTACGTGAATTGGCCATAGACTTAGACTTAGAAATACTTTGCTGCTCCACAAGGGAAATTATTTGGACACAGAAGCCACACATCACAATATATCATAATAAAAAATATAACAAAAATATAAATGATAATAATAAATGCTAAATATACTTATTACTTACCAAAAATAGCAAAAAACTGATGTCAATTTACATAATTATAGGGTATCCTCAGGTTTGACTACCCCAAATTTAAGACTTTTTAATACCTTTTTAAGACCACTTAAAGGAAAATTAAGACCAATATCACATCCGTTATACAGGAAAAAAACACCAGATCCAATTCTAATAATGACCATTACTCACTGCTTTAAATAACAAAAAATACTTTTACTATAAGCTAAGCTAAGCTTTTTCATTGTCTTGTCTCACATTTCACTGCAGTGAGTATACAAAAATAGGCTAATGAAATTTATGACCTGTGAAAAAAATTAGACTTGGTGAACATAATTTAAAACTTTTTAAGGCCTTAATTTAGGAACATGAAATTGAAGACCTTGTTAAGACTTTTAAGACCCCGCAGCTACCCTGATATAAACAAGTAAAGTAAAAAAAAAAATAGAAATATAGTAATATAAATATAAGGAATATAAAATAATATTGTAAGGAAAAACAGTGCAAAGATGATTTTCAGGACATTGCGTTGTCTGTTGAATAAGAGTGAGTTGTTGAGATCTAGTGCTTTCCCAAGGGCGTGAGAGCAAACAGGTGAAGTAGAGGATGGGAGGAGTCAGAGCTGGTTTTCTGGTCTTATTGAGTGATGTGTGAGAGATGCAAGTGTGTCCATGAACTGACTATAGGTTGGCCATTGCGCTGTAGTTTTTTTTTTGTGTTTTTTTTTTTGCGTGAGTGCACGCTGCAGTTTTTTAAAGCTCTCAGATTTTTATTTCAGTGACACCACAATGTGACGTTTCGGGTCAAGCTTTTCTTCAGACAAGTCTTTCAGATCTCTTTCTTTTTTTTGCACAGTTTTTGTCTTTGGAGCCAGCAGGCAGTCACAGCTTTTATTGGATGTGTACATGTCTCTATCTACCAGTATTGTTTCCAAATAACCAGACCAGACATTGAGGTGAGTGTTGAGATGAGTATTGAGGTTTCGATCGTGGTGGGGTAGAACTGCAGTAGGAAGCTGGTTACGCTGCTAAAACCAAGAAGCAATTCTGTTCATTAATTCTAAAGCAGATAGTTTAAAGGTGCACTATGTAACTTTTTGCTTGAGTGTCCTGTTACTTGCTTGTTTCTATGGATATGTCATTGCACTGACTGGAATGTTCCACAGTATAACATTAAACAGCTCTACCTTAGATTTATTTAATTACAGGTGGTTTAATAGCTCAAAAATACCTAGAAATACAGATCTGACCTGTAATTTGGTCTGGTTTGGTCTCCATGAAGACAGAAAGGTTTAATGTCATACTGTGAAACATTCCAGACAAAGCAATAACATTTTCATGGAGAAAAGCCAGAAAAGAATCGGGAAAGTTACACTGTGCACCTATGCTGCTTTTTTCCTTTGTAACATGTTCAACTCCCAAGTGTTGGCAGCAGAGGGTGCCATACACATCATTTAAACTACCTGAAACCTTTCCAGACATTGTAAGTAATAAATGAGATTTCTGAAGGTAATGTGGAATTTTACAAAGATAGAATAAAACGCACTAGACTTCTTTAAGTTGCAGCTGCAGAACATCCAGAACGCTGCAGCTCGAGTCCTGAGTCCAACCAGGAAGTACGAGCACATAAGTCCTGTGCTCAGGTCTCTGCACTGGCTCCTGTGGCTCAGAGAATAGACTTTAAAGCAGCTCTGCTTGTGTACAAGTCTCTCCATGGCCTAGCACCAAAGTACATCTGTGACATGTTAGTGCCGTATGAACCATCTGCACTGTGAGGAGCTCAGGGACCGGCCTCCTGCTGGTGCCCAGAGTCAGGACTAAACTCGGGGAGTCAGAGTTTCAGACTCATGCAGCTAAAACCTGGAACAGTCTGAACATGTGAGACAGACTCTACTCTGACTCTGTTTAAATCCAGGCTCAAACCGGTTCTGTTTAGCTGTGCATATGACTGAAAGGTTTTCATTTCTCATTCCACACTCTTCTCTCTAAATCTCTCTAATTTAATGTCTCTCTCTATTTTAAAATGTTATGATGATTATTTATGTTTTCATTTGTTTGTATTGTGATTTTAATGTATTTCTTATTCTGTAAAGCACTTTGAATTACTTTGTGTAGGTATTGTGCTATAGAAATAAACTTGC
Source organism: Odontamblyopus lacepedii (assembly GCA_034769755.1). Classification (NCBI taxonomy): domain Eukaryota; kingdom Metazoa; phylum Chordata; class Actinopteri; order Gobiiformes; family Gobiidae; genus Odontamblyopus; species Odontamblyopus lacepedii. The sequence continues at coordinate 13,663,746 of CM068354.1, forward strand.
CTTGCCTTGATGCTCAGGACTGATGCCACCTGTCAAGGTGTCACCCCAGGTATGGTGAAAGTGTAGAATTATTTATTTGACATGTTTTTGAGGATGTCAATACATCATTCTTCAGCTCTGAGTTACAACATGAAACTCAAAGGCTAAATCTTGACAACTTGGATGTTATTAATCGGTGCACGATCATCCTGCATATATCCAGAATTGGATCCGAAATACAGGAACTATACTATACTTAAGGCAGGTATAGCTCAGTATAGTTGTTTCAGTGTGACTAGCAAAAAGGCAAATTACAGACCATCTTCATCTTTTGATGAATTTTCCCTTTAGGGTCAGACTGGTTGAGGGGTGAGGCTGTACATCAGTTGCTCTTCCTTCTGCTGCTGCGTTCAGACTGGCAGCAATGAAGTGCCTTGCCCACAAGGGCAGTTTGTTTTCAGAGGTTACCAAACTGATTACATGCATTCCTCATTATTGGGTGTTCATCGCTAATTAATATGCTGTAAATTCAGACATTATGAGATAGTTAGGTCTGGGCAAGTTATCAACTTTCAGTTATTTCTAATTGTAAATGACATGATTGGCTCTTTTGGATTGTGTGGTTTGGTCTATTTAAATGAGAGGTCCAAAGCCAGTCCTCATCAGTAAAAATAGAGTTCATATTTTGGAGGAAGAAATTAGCCTGATATTTGTACTGAATGGCATTCATTAAAAAATCTTGATTCATTTGTTGTCGTCCACCCGTAAAGGCTGTTGTGACCAATTTTAAAGAGCAGCTAAACCCTGGAAAAACAGTATTCTTTTGAGATGGATATTCTATCACTGTTTAAACTAAAGACAAAATGACTATGTCCACCATGGGGCTTGGTAGATTACATCAGCTCTCATCTTTCCTCTGAGCAATTTCACAAAACAGCCAGTCATCATTCCCCACGGAACTATATTACAGCCCCCAATAAGAGACATGTGCAAAGCCCAGGGCCTGCTCATAGCCCAAGGTTAGATCGTGCATGGTTCCCAGTTTGTGTCTTCAGATGGATTATTAATAGGCCAAGCACTGTCCAAAAAACGTAATAAATCTCTGAGGTCCCCAATGTTATTTCTCACTTGAAAAAGCATGATAGCTGGATAGCATGGAGGAATTCCAAATGACTGATGGGTTCCGCCAACAGAAAATATTCCCTGTAGCCATGTTTCCATAAATAAATGTAATTTGCATTTAAAATATCGTGTGTGTGTGGTGATTACTGCTTCGTTTCACCAAACAGACTGGGAATTTCTGCCTTGAGACTCTTGCCAAGATTGTTTCAGCGTGTGGTTGGCATGTCAGCGTCATGTTTGTGGGTTGTCTACAATGCACAAATATGCCAAGGTGAATGAATATGGCACTGGAAGACTGCGAGTGTATGTCTATGTCAGCTGTAAAAGGTCTTATATGACACAAAATTGACTTGTGAGCTTGTTACCTCATGTTATAATGCTGTTACCTCATCAAAAAACATAGCTGGAGTTGTGTTTTGTCTCATTCACACATGTTTGAGTAATACTTTATTATTTGTCTGTCTACATTTCCACAGCTCAGAATGCTCTGTTCTGTTTGAAGCTGCAGTTTAAGTTAACAGCTACCTCTTATCTTTTATTCACGAGACATTGGCAACTCAAGGGCTGAAATGATTCAAAAGATTCAAATGAAGGTGAATGGACTTTAAAAACACAGTGAAGCACTTCCTGTATTACCACATGACAAAGTGGAACAGAGTGTTTTCTGTTTGAGAGAAGAACTCAGTGTAAATATGCAGGGTTTGTGTGTTAAATATGTGTGAACTCCAGATTTTTGATGAGGAAACATTATAGCACAAATCTGAAAATAGCGTAATATGGGCCCTTTATTATCTTCTGTATCTTTAGTGGGGTGTTTGACAGAAGTTGAGGAAATCAAATAAAAAATAATTTAAGTTATACTTCATTGATCCATGTTTGGAAATTCCTCCTTTAATGTTGTTGAGGGAAACTGTCAGCGCCTGGGGTCATCTCTCCAGATGTAAAGTTATTTTGGTTATTTTAACTACTTTAAACTCCAGTCTATCCCCATCACCCTGCATCCATTAAGCCATGAATCCAGATCTATAGAGGAGAGTGGTTTGTATTTTGTTTGTGGACAGTTTGGTCACACTGAGCTCTTGTCCTTAAATGCTTTTAAAGCTGAAAGCACTAGAGACTCAGTAATGTGCACTTGTTTTTCCTAATCTGTGATCCATGTCATTTCATTGTTGTTTGTTTGTATGTAATTGCTGCCTCTTGGCCAGAACTCTCTTGAAAAAGAGGTCTTTAATCTCAATGGGATTTTTTCCTGGTTAAATGAAGATTATTTAAAACAAAACAAAACAAAACAAAAAAACCCTCCCTTCTCCAGATGACCGTAGTGGCTTTGAAGAATGGGTCAGATGCAGTGAACTCCACTTATTAAAGTTTAGGTAAAAACATAGTTACAATTTCCTAATGGGAAAGCTGTCATATTTGCTTCTAGTGCATTACTGGTGCTCTACCAAACGTGACAAACACAACTAGTTCATTTTAAACAGTTTGAGCAGTTCAAAGATCTTCATCACTATGATTAGTTTATTAACACTATTCACGACTTTCAGAGGCCAAAGGGTTTTGCAGTCATAGTGCTAACAATAACTGGCATGCTAACAGAGTGCTAGCCTAGCTTCCTGGTTCACTGATGATAAAAAAAACACTTTATAATCAGCTGTAGACCTAGTGGTCTTATTTTGACCTAAGAGCTGCCTTTACAACATATATATGTACTGGGGTGAGGCAGCTGTTTAAAAACTGGGTACTTTTTATGTTTTATTAAATGACAGTAACTCAGTGTTTGTCCACTAAGGTTGGTGGTTCATATCCTGCTCTCAACAGAAACATCATTGGTTGAATGGTCAGATCCACTGACCCACAGGTTGGTGGTGCGATTCTAGATCACAGAGATAAATGCTGCCATTGTGTCCTTAGGCAAGACACTTAACTCACCTCACCCCCAGTATCTGCGTACACTGGTGTATGAATGTGTAGGTGAATGTGTGATTTCTTAGGTGAATGTGGTTTCTTGATGTAAAACATTTTGAGCATCATTTTATGATCACAATTATTACCAAACAATCTAAAAAAAAAAGAAAAGAAAATCCTATTAAAACTCAGTCTGTATACATATGAACACTTCCCATCCCTCACACCTTCTGCGCTCTAAGATTATCAGTGTTTAATTAAAAGTGGGTATGTGGTCTGTGCGTTGGTGTAGAAGTAATATGTTTTGACGGGAAGAGCCTGGCAGCGTTGCACTTGGGGGCCATACAGGAGCAGAGACTAAGAAGATGCCAAACAACAGACTGAGGCAGGATATAAATCAAATCTCTACAGAGACAATGGGGCTCTGGGCACACACACTATCTGCCACTAGCCCTGCCATGGAGGTTAATGACTTCACCAGTGCGCAGGGACCAGCAGCATGCAAAGACTGGAATAACAATGGAGATGGAGAGTCAGAGTCTGCTGCAATTTAGCAGACAAGTTATGAGTGCACAGGACATGTTCATTTATCTTCCTCTGCTTAGTTATGTTAGGAGCCTAGCAGAGTGGGAGTACAATTACCTAAAGTGGACATACTATACATTCCCAAGGCTTTAATTCCCTTTGGTCAACTCGGAATAAGTATTTGATTTTTTCTAATTTTAAATGAGGTTGGAAAATGCACTTTGAAAACTGCACCTCAATCTCCAATGGGGTGTTTGGGTATTTGAGTGCCTTCTGCTGTCAGCAAGGCGAGCGAACAATGGCAAAATAAATGAAGTCCTTGACAACTTAAGTGCTCATCTAATAGAGCCATGAGTTTGTTGTGAACACAATTTGACCCCAGAAAGAGTTCACTGATTGTTTATGGATTTAAACAGTGGGCAGGACATGTCTGGGTTTGGCTGTGACACAACAATCTGAGGAATATTCAAACACAGCATTTCTGAGTGGTCAGAGAAGGATAACCTCATAAACAGGATTAATGACACAAGTGTAAATGATGCAAAGTGCAACTCAGGTATGTTTTGATCAGGGGGCATCACAATAACATGGTTTAAGGCTCAGAAAAGTACATTTTGCATATGTTTATACCCAGAGTAGTAATAGTCAGTAATAGTCAAAATACTTCTTAAATTATTTGGTGAAGATTATGTAATATCACATAGACTACTACAAAATATTTTAACCTGGAGCATCTGAAGAAAAAATGACGAATGAAAAATGAATGAAGCATTTCTGAAACAAGCATTAGCAGTAAATGTAAATTGCAGAAGAAATGAAGGGTAATTTCATGAGTTAAAAGTAATGACAGTTAAAATGCCTCATGCTTATCGTATTTTACTGCAAGGGTTCATTATGTTCAAACAATAATAAAAAGGTGTATGAATTTGTCTAACAAGTGAGCAACATGGTGTTTAGATATATATGATATGATTTTATGTTTGATTTTCGTTCTCACTCTGCCAATCTAGTTATCGCCCAGGTAACCTCCACACCATGGTCAAAGCTCCAACACTGCCCTGAGTGACACTGTCTGATGGATGGGTCGAATTACAAAAAAACAATTCTCAGAAGATCAATAACGTGGCTTTTCATTCAAAGCAATAAACATACTGTGCGATCTGTATTATATTTCTCTTTTCAACTTGGACCCTCACACTTCAGCAGTTACAATTCTATGATTAAGATAAGTAAGAAGGTTTAAAGTAGTGGTTGGGCTGATAGCTCCACGGGCCAAGTTGAAAAATGAACTAACAACATTCACAGGCCAAAACTAATATTGATTTAGCTGGCTGTTTTCACAAAAGGTCCCCCCACACCAAGTTGTAGTAGTATTTCTCAGCCAATACGTGTACAATCGACTTATTACTGAGAGCTCATATTTCCAGCTACTAAAGCAAATACTGCTACACATGAATTAAAGGTGCACAAGGCAACTTTTTGGTTGGCTGTCATTTGCTTGTTTCTGTAGATATGTAATTGCTCTGCCTGCAGTGTTACATAGTATGACATTAAAAAGCTCTATTTTACTTGTCACACATGTCCACCTTAAAGCCATGGGCCACTCCTTTGAGGACAGTGAGGGGCAGATCTTATAATCGGTTTGAACGTGGAGTTAAAGAAGCTATCTTTGTTTAAAAAGAGAATGGAGGACTCAGACACCATCTGTCTCCAATCTATAATTCCATTCTCAAACCTAAATCAAAACAAACTAAGAAAACAATAGGTGTAGTCAGGTTAGACGCAGAGGTGTGAAAACATCCCTGATGACTCTGTATGATTATGCTAATTTTACCCCACTCTCAAATCGATTTCAATAGGCCTAGCTAACAACAGAAACTGTAAACAAGTATGGTTAGTTTCAGAGTAATTTGTGGTAGCTAACTCCTCCCTCTTGCAGGCAGATATACAGTTGTGCTCATAAGTTGACCTACCCTGACAGAATTGATGATTTCTTGGCCATCTTTCAGAGAATATGAATGATAACACAAAAACTTTTCTTTCATTCATGGTTAGTGCTTGGGTGAAGCCATTTATTATCAACCAACTGTGTTTCCTCTTTTAAAATCATAATGACAACAGAAACTACACAAATGACCCAGTGACAGCTTGGAGTCTTTTGTGATAGTTGTGGATGTGTTATTTTCCCTGATGGTAAAGTTGCCCATTCTTCTTGGCTAAAGGCTCCAGTTCCTGTAAATTCTTGGGCTCTTGTCTGAACTGCAGCTTGAGATCTGCCCAGAGGCTCAGTGATACTGAGGTCAGAAGAGACGGCCACTCCAGAACCTTCACTTTATTCTGCTGGAGCCAGTGACAGGTCCACTTGCCTTTGTGTTTTGGATCATTATCATGTTGGATTATCCAAGTACGTCCCATGTGCAGCTTCCGGACCAAGAAATCATAAATTCTGACTATGTGACTATTATGACTGAGTATGTAAACTTATGAGCACAATTGAAAGTTAATGTCCTCCAGCTTTCTGACCAGAACTGAAGAAGCAGCTTGGATGAACGGCGAACCGTATTCAACCTAAAAACTCCAGTTGACTAATTGAACTCTACACTTTGCCATTCTGACTGACTTCTCCACAGATCATGCTTATAACTTGGTCTGGTTTGGTCTCCATGCAGATAGAAAGGTTTAATGCCATACTGTGAAACATTCCAGACAAAGCAATAACATTTCCATGGAGATACATTTCATACATATTTCAACATCACAATGGTGTAATACTGAAGCAAAATGCAGAGTATTGTAATGTAGGGTCTACTGTTTTATAACAGGGTCGAGATGTCCGGGTTCACATTGGAGCATCAGTTCTCTCATTTATCCTCAGTAATTGGTCTAATTAACAGACACAGACAAGGTGTTCACTGCCACAACATTATTACACCCATTATCAGTATACAAACAACATACTGGCTGTTGAGTGCAGGGAAAGAACTGACCGGACATGCTTTCAAAACCACCACGGCCTTCTGTTTAATGTTAAAGTTGAATATGTATGTATGTATGGATATCTATTACACTTAGTTGGATAGTAAAACATAAAATAAACAACCTATTCAAAGTCAAATTAATTAAAATAAAGGCGATACAATTATTTTTATATGTACAATACTTCAGTTGTGGTGCTGTTTGAATATTTATTATGCCTCAAAATTAGAATTGGAGATACAAATATTTCTTTTTCTTAAAACAGAAGTGTCCTCCCATAGAGTATTCATTTTATTTGTGCAATTTTTTACAATATGTCAGTGAAATCTACCCACGACTCGATGTCCAAGGTCTTATCTGAAAAAATTCATTCACTTTAGCACAACTCAGCAAAAACCCATAAATACATAACTGGACAGAAAGTAGTGATGTTAGCAGTGCAGCTGAGAGCTGGAATGGTCCAAATGATACTGCTGAAGATTAGTTAACTCTTTATTTAGTTTGTTTATTTGACAGGAACAGTATATTTAAACAAAGTCACCAACCAGTGTCCACTTACCACAGGCTAATTCATAGGCCTGTTCCTGGTTAGACTGGAATAGTCTGAAATGTCTGGCTGTAATCAGGGCAATCATGCGTGATGTCACCAACTACTTAAAACTGCAACATACAGTTTGCATTAAAACTGCCCAAAAATATTTAATACAATATAATTAAAATATCATAAAATATTATTTACACAGTTCAGTTCAGAGAAATGATCTAAGTCATCATGGTATATTATACGTCATTGTTTCAGTGACACTAAAGACTTCCGAACAGAGTTTGTCCCACACGATGGCACTATACAGAAAAAGCAGCAGGCACAAAATAGACCCTTGTGGTACACCCAGAATAAATTTTGGATCCCAGTTTTTAAACCTTAAACCATTCATTTAATTTTTTAGGTGGGAGTATTGAACTGTCAGGAGGAAGAGTTCAAGGTGGGGTATCTGATTTCAAAACAGTGAAAGAAGGATGTACTTATTTTTCAGAAGATTGAGGACAACAACAGTTTTATTTTAGGCCAAATGACTGATTTAAAATTCCATAACCGTGACCTCACTGTGTCCCCATATATAAGCAAGACAGGAGACTATAACCTACACTCGACACTTCACAACATCTAGTACAGTATATGGAGCACTGTCATCAGAATTCTTCATGGTGGCATACATTCTATGTTTGGATACAGAATGACTAAGGGGCATTTCACAGTTGGACCTCAGATATGTAATGTAAATCTCTCATTCTACCGCAAAGGCCTAACCTGGAGCGTGAAGGTCATTGGAGAGCAGTGAATACAGTCTTATCACACAATGGTCACAATAGCGCTATATGTGTCAGGGCAGTATCTCCACAAGCTTTTCACAATAAACCCCCAGGATGTGGATGTTCCATACTCCATTCTGTAAGTATCCCTTTGGCACTGAAAACAGAAAGGACACTTTTCAAATCTTAAGAAGTAGTTCATATAGAAATTGCAAAAAGTGGCTTTTGTTACAATCCATGTCCTCAAAGGCTTGAGATGTCTGAAAAACATTTTTTGAGAAATATTTAGTTTACCACACACTACCAAAATTATAAACAATGTCTTTCATATATGGTGAAAGATGGAATTAATACACTATTTCAAACAGTACTGGAAATACCGTGCTGTTCATGGCTTTTCTCTTATTTTTTATCAGCCATAATCCTCAGGACAGCTTGCGTTCTCTTTTGTACTGCCCACAGTTAAACAGTATTGTTTTAAAGCCCCAGTCTGCATTCCTCTGGTATCCAAAGAGCCATAGTTTAAAAAATATGCATTTTCACAATTTGAGCTGCAAAACTACCTTTAACCTAGTCTATTCTGGACATAATGCTATAAAATGAATTATTTATTTTACCAGGTCAATAAAACTATAGGATATGTGTTATTTTAAAGGGCCTGGGCTATTTTCTCATTTATGCTCTAGTGTTTTGTTTCCTAATCTCACACATACCTGGAGTTGTGTTGTGAACATATAAATCCTGTATATTAAGGCTGAATTCTTCTCTCAAACAGAAAACACCCTGTTTCACCTTGTGATGTAATACAGGAAGTGCTCCACTGTGTTCACTTTCACTAGAATCAGTTGGATAATTTCAGTCTTGGAATGGCCAATCTCTACTGAACTAAAGGTAAAATGAGCTGTTAATTTGCAAACTACCACTACATGACATCACAAGGTGCAACAGAGCATTTTGAGTGCTGGAAATGTGGACAGACTAATAATGCAGGGTTACTCAAACATGGGTGAATGAAACAAAACACAACTCCTAAAACTATGTTTTAGAGGAGGTAACAACATTATAACATTTCTTAAATTTCATAAGATTTCAATTTAGCACAATATAGGACTTTTAAAATAATACAACCAAGACTGTAATGCAATAATCTAACTTTCCTTTAAAGCTATCTTCTTATGCAAAAACAACTTTTTAGAACTTTTAACCATGCTATAATTGTTTCCCCTTCTCATTTCTCCCTCTTGAAGTTGTATTTAGAGTGATTCATGCATATTTAAAGGTGCATTGTGTAACTTTTCTGGTGGAGGGTCCGTGAAAATGCTTTTCTCCATGGAGATGTTATTGCTTTGTCTGGAATGTTTCACATTATGGCATTAAACCTTTCTATCTCCATGGAGACCAAAGCAGACCAAGTAACAGGTCAGATCTGTGGAGAGGCGACCCTGCTCACTATCAAAATGCCTGTATTGTCTAGGTATATTTGAGCTATAGAACCACCATAATTAAATAAATGTAAGGTAGAGCAGTTTAATGTCATATTAATGTCATACTGTGGAACATTCCAGGCAGAGCAGTTACATATCCATAGACACAAGGAGGTGACGGATTCTCTAGCAGAAGAGTTACACAGTGCACCTTTAAGTTTGATTAAGTTACTCTGAGGTGTCCGGTTTTACTGGTGTGCCACACAAGGATTTCACCTTTAAAAGCACAGAAGGGAAGAAGAGAACACTTGACATAAAAATTTGAACTACTTTCACTTACAGTATTTCAGTGTCTTATATCATAATATCTTATGCACTCGCCCACGCTCCACTTGACTAGAAGGGAGCCCTGTGGCGCTCTCTGGCTGGATTGAAATTGTAACCCTCCAGCTTATTGTAAATCTGCCTCCAGGTGTTTCAGTGGGATCTATTCACAAGTCATCACTTCAAATCTCCCGGGGCAACCAGGAACTTCTCTTATGTAAACAGGAAATATAGCTTTAACTATATGGATTGTGGCTGCCTATGTGCTTACAGTGCAGGCTAATGTTGTGGTAAAGAGATATGGATAAACTAATTAGATTTAGCGCATTTGAAGTCTTGAACATAGCTCTCGTTTTGAACTCTGTAGTCGAGTTCTTGCCTGCAGCGTGAACGGAAGGGGCCCATATTGTAATTCTATATAGAATCAATCGGCTGCACTGTATCAAGCAGTGGGAACATTCTTTCTCTTGGCACAAGTATAAAATAGCAATGTATGAATGTCTTTGTTAGGTCTATACAGCTGGCAAATGGGCTAAAAAAGAAAGATAAAAGAGAAAGAAAAATCATACACATGACTTACATACTTTTCTCCATGGAGATATTATTGCTCTGCATTGAATGAAAATGGAAAGGATTTTATAGCTCTTATATTATATAGTGTGACCTGAGTAATCACAATTATTGATTAACCTAATAAACTTGACATTCCTACATGGGACTAGAGAAAAAGTATAAAGTCATAAAATCATGTAATTAATGAACAGAACATTTATTGGAAATTTTAAGGGAACAATACTCTCAATACTATACTCTGTACCAAGGGTATCCAACCTTTTTCCTCTGGTGAGCTAAATAAAAATGGCAGAGAGCTAATTTTAGCAAGAAATTGACTTGATATAACAAAGACGTCAGACCTTAGACAGTTAGCAAACACCATTATCCATGTATGAGAGCACAAAATTGTACATTTACAATGGTCATAATCAATTTTGATTTGCTCTATACTATGCAATACTCAAAGTGTTATTGTCCAAGTTGTCTAAAGTGTAATTGCACATTTCACACAGATTTACAGTTTCAGTTTATGTTACATTCCTCCTCAATTCCACATTTTAGAAGTAATCAACACTGAGACACAAATAGTGTGGAATAGGGTGCATTGGAAATTGGGGCATGGACTTGTACTTTTTGGCTGTAACAAGCTTTATGATTGGCCAAGGACAGAGCCAATGGTATCTTAAGATGTAGCAGTGTTTGAAGAGTAATAAAACAAAAAAACAAAAAAAGTCTATTTGGCAATAAAGGCTATTATGCTGAGGATGACACTATAACTTTTTATAGAGCCACATTTTATGGAAGGACCTGACTGTGCTGTGTCCATTAATTTCATTTTCATTTTCTTTTTTGTACACTCATGAATAACTCTGGAATACACCATATAATTTGTAATAGCAAGAAAGGGTGTTTTAATTATTCTTGCAATACGGACATCTTTTTGGTAGGTTTGAAAATCAGAAACAAGAACAGGAATAATATAAAGTTAAATGTCAATGTTTTACAAAAGTCCAAAGTTCTGAGTATGCATTATGAGTGGTGCATTATGAGTGGTGCATATTCTGTGCGCCTTGTGCTTGATTGGGGCATGTCTGTCTCTAACACGTCTGCTCTCTGGTAAACAGTGTGAGCCTGGAGCCAAATCAGTTGGCTGCAGTGTGAGTGAAGCACCTGTCTTTAACACACAGACTGTGGCCACCTGCTCCTGGTCTGTTTCTCGTTCAGCTGTCTCTCAAACCACAACCTGTGCTTAAAATGTTTACAATACTGTGGCATGCATAACAAATCCTGCGTCCAAGTTAACCCCAGGGTACAGCTCTCAATGCAATGTTTTGTCTTTCTAAATCAGGAAGGTGAAAAGTTTTTTCCACCAAAGTCCGCATATAGAGTCAGTTTGTCCACAATATAGAATACAATAGCAAGGACCACGCCACAACCATGGAAGATGTTTATTGACAGCACATAGATGTGATGGCTGAGGGGAGACTCCGCGTGGGGCTACAATGGCCATATCGTCAGATCTCAGAAGCTCAGCAGGGCCGGGCCTGGTTTGTACTTGGATGGGAGACCACTGGGAATTCCAGGTGCCACAAAAAACCAAAAAAAAAACCAAAACAGTTAATGTGGGTGAAGGCACTTCACCCACATGATCTAGTATTAAAGTGGTGTGTGCGTGAATGGTGGTGGTGGTCGGAGGGGCTAATGGCACAGATTGGCAGCCTCTCTTCCGTCAGTCTGCCTCAGGGCAGCTGTGGCTACAATAGTAGTTTACCACCACCGGGTCTGGAGTGAATGAATAATTCTCTGTAAAGCATCTTTGAGTGTCCAGAAAAGCGCTATATAAAACTGATGCATTATTATTGTTATTATTATTATTATTATTATTATTATTATTATTATTATTATTATTATTATTATTATTATTATTATTATTATTAAAATCCAAAATGGTCCATCCATTTTCTTCCGCCTATCCAGGGGCAGCAGGCGATGCAGGGACTCCCAGACTTCCTTCACCCCAGACACTTCCTCCAGCTCCTCCGGGGGAACCGCGAGGCATTTTCAGGCCAGATGAGAGACATAGTTCCTTCAGCACATCCTGGATCTGGACATGCCTGATCCAGGATGTGCTGAGCCACCAACATATGCCCGAGCCACCTCAGCTGGCTCCTCTTGATGTGAAGGAGCAGCGGCTCTACTCCGAGCTCCTCCTGTGTGACCGAGCTCCTCACCCTATCTCTAAGGGAGCGCTCAGCCACTACCCAGAGCTGATGACCATAGGTGAGGGTAGGAACATAGCTTGACCGGTAAATCAAGAGCTTTGCCTTTTGGCTCAGTTCCCTCTTCACCAGACCAGTCTGATACAGCGACCGCATCACTGCCGACGCTGCACCAATCTGCCTGTCAATCTCGCGCGCTCCATCCTCCCCTCATTAATGAACAAGACGGTCCAAAATGGTCACCCAGCTAAATTGGACCCTCCCCTCCTTAAAGATGATGCCTTTTGACTGAAGGATGGATGAGAGACACAGGGTGGGAGGGAGGGTGTGGAGAGAGCTGACACTGGCGGTGATGTCGAGATGACTCTATAAATAGGGCTTCTGGATAATTGAAGGTGTGGTTGTGGTGGTCCAGCTCCTGAATCTCACATAATCATATTAACTCCACTTAAATGAATCTGTCTTGCATTTTCCCAACCTACAGATATTACTTAATATTAAAAATATCTTAAAAAACATGAATTCTTGCTGTGAGTGTGACCGACTCTCACAAATCTAACCTGTTATTTGGCTTGCAAGTCTCCATGGAGGTTCTTATGTTTATGGCTGTATTGTGGAACATTCTAAGCACATCTCCATGGAGACAAAGCAGGTGACAGACCCTCCACTGGACAAGTTACATATGGTAATTTTTTACATAGGTTTGACAGAGCCACAACACCTTTAAAAACATGTGGAACACTAATTTTTGGTCTGTATCACAATGCATTGAAATGTAATTGAGGTTACAGTGATAGAAATGCTTGGATTTGCAGTAAAGCAAGTGGTCTGTTTTTGTTTCTATTTGTTGATTTGGCCTATTGATCCACAAGGAAAAGGACTTAAATATAGTCAGCTAAAAATACAATACAGAAGGTTTCCACAACACAAATAAAAGTGACACTAAATAACTAAATAACAATGTATACAAGAGGTGCGGTAAGAAAATACACAGCAGGGATGAACAAGAGCAATGGCCTAACAGAAAGTTGTCTATTAATTAAAGGTGCATTGAGTAACTTTCCTGGTGGAGGGTCCGTAAAATTATTTTCTCCATGGAGATGTTATTGCTTTGTCTTGATCGTTTCATAGTTTTATGGCATTAAACATTTCTATCTTCATGAAACTAAACCAGAGAAAGATACAGGTCAGATTTGTGGAGAGGCGACCACACTCACCGTCAGAATGCCTGTTTTTATTGGTATTTTTGAGTTATAAAACCACCTGTAATTGAATAAATGTAAGGTAGAGCTCGTCAATGTCATACTGTGGAACATTCCAGGTAGAGCAATGACATATCCATAAAAACAAGCAGGTGACGGACCCCCAACCAGCTGGAGCTGTAGGGGGCAGTTGGGGAGATTGATGAAGTGGCTCAGATCTTGAAGCTCTTGCACCAGCCCAAAGACCAGTGTTCTTGAAGTCTTGTTTCTGTCAGTCTACCCCAGGACAGATGTGACTTGCCCCAAGCCATAATGGCACTATGAACTGCCAACCTTCATGTTTGTGGGCAAAGGTCCTGCTGCCCTTTTAGCATCATGTTGCACTGTTCATGACAAAGCATTACTCTCTATTTACACCAAAGCCTAGTCTTTTAAAAATAGCTAAAAAACTCTTGTTTCAAAATGTATTATTTCTAAAACATGGCAGTCTCAAAAACAATGTGCAGCAAATCCAGGACCTTGGGGAATAATTCAGGATGGACTGTGAAAATGATTATTGGATGCATGATGCAATAGCAATAGCTGAAGTTTTGTTGGTAAGTATAGCCTTAAAGGTGCACGATGTAACTTTTTGGTTGGGGTCCATCGCCTTCATGTTTCATGTCATTGCTCTGTCTGGAATGTCCCACAGTATGACATTAAACAGCCCTACCTTACATTTATTCAATTACAGGTGGTTTTATAGCTCAAAAATACCTGGAAACACAGGAATTCTGATTGTGAACAGGGCAGTTGGGCTCCATGAAGATAAAAATGTTTAATATCATACTGTGAACCATTCTAGACAAAGCATTAAAATTTGACAGATCATCCACCAGAAAAGTTACACAATGCACCTTTAACTAATTAATACAATCATACGTTGTTATTGCTATACAAAGTGTCGTCTCTCTTGTCAACTTTTGTCTAGTTTTAAAACCTAGTTCATCTGACCAAAGATGCAATAAAATAATACATGAATCAATCTTAGTTTAAAAGTTCCGTATCTCTCAAAATCGACTCTTGTGAGCGTTTAGACATGTTAGAATGTTATTAACACCAGAAACATACCTGGAGTTGTGTTTGGTTTCACACATTTGAGTATTCCTGCATTTTTAGTTTGGCTACATCTCCAAAGCTGTGTCCAAGCAGTCATTTTCAAGCTAACATCTATCTTTTACTTTTTTGTTCAGTAGAGATTGGCAATTCCAGTGCTGAAGTTAAGATTCTAGTGAAGGTGCGTGGAGTTTAAAAACACAGTGGAGCAATTCCCATATTACCACAAGACATCATGAGGTGGAACAAAGTGTTGAAGTATAGAGAACTATGAAGGGTTTGGTGTTAAATATATATGAATGAAACAAAACAAAACTGCAGGAAACAACATTATAACATAGACCAGAAAACAGCATAACTTTGAGAAGAGACTGGTTTGTAGGTGGCTCTGTTGTCTCTTGAGTAAATTCTCGCTTCTAAATAAATGCTCATATGAAGCGTTGCCAGTGTGGCGCTATACCTGTGAATCCAGGGTCAGACCTTATCTAAGCAGAGAAAATAGGTGCTGAAAAGGTGCTGATGGCAGATTTAACAAACACACACTTTAGAAGTTATAAGATGCAGAGGTCCAGAAGTAGTTTAAAAACACAATGTCTCCCTTTAAACTCTCCGTCATGTTGAGTGAAAGCAGGAGCAGGAGACGGCCCCAGACAGTGACAGTGAGGGTTATAAAAGACATTAGTTTTAACCACATTTAGACAAGGTTCAGCACACAGAATATCGTTTTATAATAGACATAATAAGCGCCCAGTAGAATCACATATGACTGATTAGAGGTAGTGCATATTCACAAAGTCAATTCAAGGACCCAGAAGAACAAACTAACACAGCCAAAATGATTAATGTGACCCTGAACGCCTCATCGTCGTCATCATTGTTAATTAATAGCACCGCACAGATGGATATTACACTAACATTGTGTACCAGGGCAGGGCCTAAATATCTTATGAAAACATCTGAGGTTTAGATTAGACTTTGACAAACTTTACTGATCCACAAGGGGAATTATTTAGACACAGTAGCTCACTCATCACAATATAATATAATAACAAAGAGTAAAAAGTATAAATGATAGGGAGTATTGTCCCTTTATAGTCTGGTGCAGTGGGTGAGTTGTTGTACAGTTGTAGGGAGTATAATCTGTCCCTCTGTAGTCCAATGCGGTGGGTGAGCACGAGCGTCCATGATGGAGAGCAGTTTGTCCAGTGTCCTCGTGTCTCTCACCGTGACAAATGTCTCCATCTCACCGCCGATCACGTGACCAGTTTTACGGATCAGTTCGTCAATCCGCCCAATGTCCCTTCTACTCGTGCTAGTCTACTCATGCCCTTCTTGTACTGCTGTCCCTCCGGTCCAGCCTGTTGATCACATGGACACCAAGGTTCTAGTAGCAGTCCACTATTTCCACGTTATGGCCCTGGACGGTAATGGACTCCACTGGTGTCCTCTTTCTCCTGAAGTCAATCACCAGTTCCTTGGTCTTGTCAAAGTTTGTGTTGTCAGTTGTATTGCCAGTTTGTGTGCAACAGGGAGTTCAGCTGTTATTTCACACATCATAACTTGTGTGGTTAATTCTTCAATGTCAACTATAATGCAGAACAAATGATTTTTCAAGCAACTGTGGAGGTTTTACCAACGTCATGTTACTATAGACATGTTATGGCTTTGTCACACTGTAGCATTAAACCTACAGATAAGGTAATGACATTTTCATGGACGGCAGTAGCTCAGTCAGAAAATGAACGGTTCAAATCACAGTCCTGACATAAACATTGTTGGTAAAGTGGCCAGATCCCCTTATGTACAGGTTGGTGGTATGATTCCAGTTCCAACAGAAAAGGGCCCTTATAATGTTTCTTCATCAAAAACATACTGGAGTTGTGTTTTGCTTCATTCACACATGTTTAACACAAACCCTGCATATTTAGGCTGAGTTCTTCTCTCAGACTGAAAACTGTTCCACCCTGTGATGTGTCATGTGATTATTGTGTCATGGTATTACAGGAAGTGATTTTAATCTCCATACACCTTCAATAGAATCATTTGTGTGATTTCAAGCCTGTAAAAGTAAAGTAAAAAGTAGCTGTTAACTTGAAAACTACCACTACATGACATCACAAGGTGGAACAGAACTTGTTTTAGGTATATTTTTGGTGAGGTAACATTCTAACACGTCTTAAAGCTTGCGTGAGTAAATTTAGTGTAATATAAGATTTTTAAGTTGGTACCTCCCACCAGAAAAAGTATAGTAAAAAGAACACAAAAAGAAAAATCTCTATGTTTTTAAATGTCCAGTTGAGAGCTTAGATACTGAGGTAATAAACTGTCCCCAAAAGGCCATGACATTCATTCAGTTCTACTATGACAATCAGCTCAAACAAAGTCTCAAAGTAATAGCAGTACTCTCACGCTGCACACACTCTGAAAATCACCAATTTAATATCACGCTAAACGCATCTGGGCTGTATCAACAATGCTTCATGCCGTCCTCATTTTCACATGCCTCCTCATTTACATAATAGGAACGATGGCAACGTGTTAGGGACGAAAAGCTTGACATCCTTAAACATAAGCCGCATCTTTAATTCATCGAGAGCTTGCTGTTGGGAATTTGTTGGTTTTATACCATTTAGCACTAATTCAGCTTGAAATATCTATTGTTATTGTGCTTTGGTAAACAATTGTATACCCGCTAACTGCGCTGCATAATGGATGCATCAAGGAGCCAAAATGGATTTTAATTAGATTGAACATCTCTGTGCAGTCATTGGCCCCAGACCTTATTAGAGAGGACCGATTGAGTTACTATAGTGTTTACAGACAAATTATTCTGGGCAACATAAGGATCAATGGGGAACATCTCAAGAAGTATTTCTGTGGGAAGAGGCCAGCATCACATAATCTGCTTTTGTGCTGTAACTGTCCAGTATATGATTAATTACTTTCAGTACATCCATTAAGCCCCTCATTGACTTTGGATCCAAGTGTTTTAAGGCCCTCCTAAAATAACATCTAATCAACCATTAAGATTTCCAACAAAAGTTCACATGTTTTATGAGGTGGAAAAACAAGACTTAATTACCACTTTCACAACTCTCAAGTGTAAAACATAACTGTCACTAAAAGGGTTGATTTATCACACCTATGGAAAAAAAAACCCACTAAAGTAAAAAGCAGAAGTTTTTCTTGTTAGCATATTGATCAGAGGGACAGTGCAGCCAATCATGAATCAGTGCTAGTGTCATGTCCATATACTGAGAATGAGAAAATGTACATAGGTCTGTCACGATAACTACAATATCAACTTATTGTTCAATATATGAAAGCTAGAACAATATTTTTTGAGATCATTATTTATCGCCTGTACATTTTCTTTACCCTACTGGAACATTTGTGGTTATTTTTTTGGCCGTGATAAGATTTGAGCTGTCAAAGGTCAAATTAATAACTTCTATGAATCATTGCAGATGCAAACAAATGCATCTGTATAAAATTAGCTGTGTCACGCTCAGTGCGGTAATATACTAAATGAGTAAACACGTTTCAAAGTGTTTCATTCTGCTAGTTACAGTATGTACCACAGCTCATGCTTCTTTAACAATATTGTACATTTAAAGTCGTTTTTGTGGCTTAAATCTGCTCTTGGATTATGTGTCAGTTGCATAAATCACACTTCAAAAATGATCTATCACACTTCAAAATTTGTTACCATGACCAGCCCAGGTTCAGTTGTGATTATAACATCTTTTTTAAAACTAGAAGAGCGCAGGCTACAGTTGTTGTTTTGTCATTTCGTGATTATGCTGCAGGTGCATACTAGTACGCTCCACCTTACCTTCCTACACATTTCTCAAATAATCTTCCATTTTAGTCAGAAATTCAAAAGAACCTCCAAGCATATTTCTCATCCACAGTCTATGCAAGGTGATTTTTTAGTCCTTACTTGAACATTGTCACCATATTGTCACTATAAGTATTTGTTTCTGGCACAAATGCGTACAGGGTCCTGCCAGCCACTAATGGTTTTCCCCAAAGCTGATCCAGCAACAGGCTCGGTGAGAGGACGTGGATCACAAATGAACAATGCACAATGGAACCCCCCTGAAACCTATTCCTTGTTGTATTTTTGTAGAGAATAATACTTTCAAATGACATTGGACATTTTTGGTTGGAGGAGCTATGGGAGTGCTAAGTTCATCAATTGGGGTGTCCAGTTAAAGGTGCATTGTGTAACTTTACTGGAGAAGGGTCCGTCAGATGCTTTTCTTCATGGAAATGTTATTGCTTTGTCTGGAATGTTCCATGGTAGAGATTAAACCTATTTATCCCTAGGGAGACAAATATAGGCTCCATTACAGGTCAGATCTGTGGAGAGCCAACCCCGTTTACAGATGGAATTATTGCCTTTTTGAGAAATGGAAACATACAATATTAAATTTTTTTATGTATTAGTCTCATTTAGGCAGTGTGGTTTGAATTTAAACATTTGAATATTTGGCGGCTCATGCCTCACAGCAAGAAGGTTTCGGACTCGTTGCATGGGCCTGTGTGGAGTTTGCATGTTCTCCTCGTGTCTGGATGGGTTTCCTCCGGGCATTTCGGTTTCCCCATCAACTCAAAACATGCTAGCGCCCTTGTGAACTAACATCAAGGACCATGGCGTCTACCCTCCTGTGGGCTCACCACTCACAGAGGAGTTCATAGGTGCGCAGAGAACTGGGCGGTGAACAGCTGCTTCCGCGACCCAGCCGGATAAAACGGAAGAAGATGGATGAATATTAATAGCTGAGAGTGAATGCCATAAGAAAATGGGGTTAAAATCTTTGGGGGAGCATTTGGCTCGTCTAGGGGAGACTAGTGCCCCCTCAAGTCCCCTTCCTGGATTGAAACTTGTATAGTTACACAAGGACCAAACCATTTTGCATAGAACCCCCATAAAAGCAATAAACCACCTGGGTATTGCTCAAAGTCAGAAATAAACTTTGCAGAAAAAATCAAACCTCCCAATATGACCTTTGAATAGCACATGGCACCATATGTTTATTCAGCCATTGCACTGTGAACAACTTCCAAATCAGGAGATTTAATTAAAAATGCTTTCCCTTCTACTTGAAATTAGTTTGGGCTAAAACAAATCACTTTTCAATTAAACCCTCCCAGAAACCC
Source organism: Odontamblyopus lacepedii (assembly GCA_034769755.1). Lineage (NCBI taxonomy): Eukaryota > Metazoa > Chordata > Actinopteri > Gobiiformes > Gobiidae > Odontamblyopus > Odontamblyopus lacepedii. Next base: position 13,683,549 of record CM068354.1, read on the forward strand.
CATTCACACATTTTAACAAAATATATTTATGTATAATCACTTTGTACAATTTCTCTAACACAAGAAACAAAATCATAATTCATCAAAAATGATTAACATTATATACAAGATATTAAAAAAGTCATTTCCAGGAGAGGGGAAACCATAGTAACCAACAGGCTGAAAAAGTAAGCTGTCATCTCCCATCTCTTCCCCATAGTACGGAGAGACTAAATGGCAACATCTAGGCTATTTATTGCACTGCATAGGGAATCATGGGAGCCGAACATCATCATTCTGGCACTCTCTGGGGCTTCTGCAGTTATTCCACCGCGATAAGAGCTGATATCTTACTTTTAAAAATATAGCTTTTCAAATAAACTCTTGACTCCAATCTCTACTTGACAAAAGCATGCAAGTACAAACTTCTGCATCTTCATATGAACGATTAGGGAAGATGATTGAGTCTACCCACACACACATATGCATTATTGACATTTCACAAAAGCTTTTAACATCCACAAGGACTCCTTTGCGGTTTGGTAAGATTCACATAAATAAGAAAATAAACTTTCACCCAGTGATGGATTTAAGGTGTGTTGGTGTATGCAGAAATACACCCCATTAAAAGCACTGTTGGAGCACTATACAACGTCATTAGGGAATATGCTAAAATTTGCTGTTTCACGCTCGGTGCAGTGTGGGTAATATTCTAGGATAGTCTGTGTTTTCCCTCAGTCATCCAAGTATAGGGTCCATAGCAAAAGAAAAAATTAATTCTGTCAACTGGATAAAAGTTTTTGAGTAAACACATTTCAATTATTTGGAGCTAAATAATCTCAGATTAGGAATGTAACAATATCCACATCTCTTGATACGATATTTATTGCAATCCTTTATGGAGGCTAACAAAATTGTGAATATGTAAATGCTTAATTCATCATGCAGATTGGACTGAAACAGCAAAGGATCATGGTATATGTAGTTCTCCCTGTATTTTCTATTGCTTCACCATAATAATGAATTTAAGCAAAGAGACTTAATTCGGTATATAGTGATGGCCCATGATATTATTGTGGAACATTTGATGATACAGTATCACAATATCCTCCACTCTCTGAAATATGTCCTGGTGCACAGGGTGAGGGCGAACTCAATTCAAGTGAATGGTCTTTAGAAACATTATCACACTTCTGACCTATGAGGATTGAGCTGCTCTGTCCCGCCTCACCCCGACTCTGCACTGGTGGCTACTGCTACAGGCTAATGCTACAGCTAAAGGCTAATGCTACTGCTACAGGCTAATGAATGGAGAACTACAGCAAGAGGGTCTGGCTGCAGAAACATGTGGAAAGTGGAGCTCCACACTAAACCGGATTCACGTGACCTCCACTGGAGACACGTCACATCTACCGTAGACTTTAATTGTTTTATTTTTTGTTTATATTAGCCTTTTATGTAGACTATGGCTTGACAAAACTTTTATTTTGACCGCAAGTAAATGTTGATTAAATAACATTGTTTTTACGTTCTGGAATTTGTTGGCACATATATACACGGAGCAAGAAGCCCGTCCGGAGGAGCATACGGTCTATGGTCCGGAGGAGAAAACGTGAGTACATGCTTTTAACTTCGGGAAATCATTACTCACACAACTGTCAACGTAAAATGAGGCCATAACCCACAAAACTGTCAAATAAGTGTTTTTAACTGTGTGAACCTTGGAGCTTTGAGCTAAAAGTTTGGTTAGTAATCTGCAGCTAACACGATAAAGTCCATTGAAACTTTCCTATTTGGACAGATTTCCATCAAACACTAACATTTTTTTTCACTATCAGGGCAAAAGAAGTCCACGGAGTGATTAATGAAGCTATGAGGAAGAAATGCCACATTCTCATGGACATGGGACTAACTTGGCCAGCAGCTCGGAGGTGTGGTAAAAACACACATTATTTCATACATTAAAGTTAAACAACACAGTTTGAATATATCAAAGCTTATATTTACTTGTAAATCACGTAATATAATCCTCCAATGCATGTGTTTCATTCTGGGAATACATGATCTCCTTTTTACAATCTGTGCATTTTTGTAAAGTGAAAAATAAATAATACTTCTAATACTGCATGGACAGGTCAGATTTAAGATGGACATTAGGCTCATTTAACAGATTTGTGCAGACACTGGTGTAGATACTAAACAAAGATGTGTCTGTCATGCTAATCACATCTAATGTCAATGAGAAGTGTTTTATATAAATTTTCTTTTCTCATCTGCAGCCTCCTGTATGTGGACACAACACTGCTGGGACCACAGAACTGTTGGCTGATGTTCATGATTCTTGAAATGAGTAAATGCAGATGACAAAGTGAAGCTAACGCTGGAGGTGCTGACCCAGACTTCTGCCCCTGATTAGGGCATGTGGCACTGAAAACTCCAGTAATAATAAGGGCTGCAAATGAATCATGCTCTTATTGAAATCATTATTTAAATTGTGAAAACATGCCTTTCTCAAATGCGTGGGATTCCTCTATTAATTTAACTGTTTTGGTTTACATAAGGACTTTGAACCAATCAGACATAAGGCCCATTCTGCTCTTCCTCCTCCAGAAGACATGAGATGCATTAGACTGAGTGGCCCAAGTTCACTGAGTCATGCCTCCACTGTCCGTGTCCAGAATGAGGTAGAGGCCCAGCGAGAAGACCTGTGGGGCCTCTGGTTACATCAGGCCTTCCTCCTGCACATGTCTGCTGCTGTCCTGAATGTGTCCTAATAGTGATGTGTCCTAATAGTGATGTGTCCTAATAGTGATGTGTCCTAATAATGATGGGTCCATGCAGTTTAGGTTTAATTTCTAATTTCCTGCAGAAGTGAAACAGTAAAATTGTAGTTTCTTTTCATCTTAGCTGAGGAGCACCTGAACAACTTCATCACTGAGGAAGTGTCCCATGATAAATGTGGCCTGATGTGATCTTAACAAGTGTGTGAGTCACTGAAAACATATCATTTGCCTATAATACATTTGTCTGAATGTTTTTCAATCTATACTGATTCATGATGAAATATGCTGTTTATTTGATGTCTCTTTTGATATTAACTTTAATTACATGTACTATGAGAATGTACTATTGTACTGCAGTTACATGTACTATAAGAATGTACTGCTGTACTGCATTTAAGCAGTGGTATTCCACCTGATCATATTTTGCAAAGATAATTTGTTCATTTTGGATTGTCACCTGCTTCAGCAAAAAAGGAAAACTATTTGAGAGTACAATAACATACAGCTGTTTGTATTAACCTATTAAAGCATTGTGTGTGTGTGTGTGTGTGTGTGTGTGTAATGGGTTTAATGTTTCACTATTCATATGATAAATCACAGAAGTTAATTTGATTGTTTAATAAAGTCTGGAGTAGATGTGACATGTTTCCGGTGGAGGTCACGTGCTTCTGGTCTAGAGTGGAGCTCCACTTTCCCCATGCGTCTGCAGCCAGACCCCTCTCAGTACTACAGGACTGTGTGCTATAGCTTCTTTCGCCTAAACCTCCACACAGGAGAGCGGGAGGAGAGAGAAGCACCGGACACACTGACACAGACCGTGACCGGGGCACTCGCCGCCAGGACCATGGCAGCCGCTGCCGCCAGTGGGGCACCCGTTACCGGAGCTGGGGAAGTCACTCGCTGCCCTGTCATTTCAAAGTTTGACCTGGGCGTAGTACAGAGAGCTTAAGTCCACCTGGTGCCCTGGTGCTGATATGGACTGGCGTAACGTTCAGATTGAAGTGGGAAGTGGGATTAAGACGAGTTTTAGAACCAGCTTGTGCACTCGGCTCCAGGACCTTGTGTCGTGGACTGGACTGGACCGGGACATATTGGAGACAGAATCAGCAGGACAGTGGATGGAGGACACACTCTGCATCAGTCCTCTGGAGAAGGTAAGAGGCTTGTTTTCGTTTGTTTGGAGCAAATCTGAGGATGGAGCCTTACAGTTAAACAGTGTTATAGTGTTAAGAGGTAAATGCGTAAATGAATGAGCGATGGAGCCACTCCAGTGTTCTGCCGTGTGCTGTAGGAGCGGCGCTGATGCCGGGATGTGACCGGAGCCTCATTTTGCTGCATTTTCATGACGTTACAGGGGCTGGTTGTTGGGGCTGTTTGTGAGCAGTGTGTTACGTTGTGTTGTTGGAGTTGGGTTTGAGCAGGTGCATCAGGTTGTGCTGCTGGGTAAATTTTGTGCTTGGCTGTGTTTTGTGCTCTAGATAAAGTTCAGCCAATAGTGACTCTGTTTCTGGCATTTGTTATAATTTTATAAAGACTATACATAATACATATATTTATAATATGTATTTATAATTTTGGCCTATGTGCCCCCTCAAAAAATTATACCACAAGCCGCCACTGTTTTCAGCCAATTTAAAGTCGGAGGAAATTGTACAGGCGCCCCCTACATTGGTTCCACTTGATATAAAAACTATTTCTGTAAAAAAAATTAAAAATTTAACAAAACTAGGGTATGCTCAATGCAAATGACGTTTTACATAACTGGAGTCTGAACGCTGTAATAACAAAAATCATACAAAATTTAGTAGCTATCAAATATGCAATGAAGTCATCAAGAGTAACATTTCTGCACTAATTATCTTGTTTATGACTCTCAACAAGTGCAGTTTGAGTTATCTGAGGCAGTTGTTTTTGGTTCTCAGCCACTTGGAGGATGAATTGGATGAAGACCTGCAGCTCTTTGCTCATTCAGCCCCACTACTTCGTCCTCTGCTTGTCCTTTGTTATTTGTCAGTTCATTCCTTGTCTATTCCTCATCAGTCCCTGCCGCTCTCTGTCTACCCGCTCCATGTCGTCCTCATCAACTCATTGTCATCGTCCTGTCTGTCCACGTCGTCCTGCCTGTCCATGTCATCCTGTCAACCGTTAAGTCTGCCCCCAGTGTCTTCCTGCCTGTCCATGTCTCCAGCCATCTCCCGTCACCACCAAACCTGTTTAACACCGACCTGCGCCTCTGTCTCTGCTTTGGGCTCCTCTCTTACACCAAAACTTGACAAGTATTTTAGTAACTCATATCTACTAATAACACACAGAGGAAGCTTAGTTTTTCTGAGAAACTATTACTGGGTGATTATTAAAAATAGAGAACTGGACATTAAACTGGAATTAGCTTGTTTGTTGTTTTCCCGCACTTTACAGTAGTTTATCTGTGGGTTATTTTTACTATAATATGGCACATTTGTCTCATTAATTCTATAATTAAAACAATCCAAAAATTATTTATATATTAATATAAAGACTGATTATTAATAAAAACATTTGTCATGGATGAATCACAAAATCACTGAAATGCCCCATTTATAGGGGACATTGAGCATAAAATTTATTTTATTGGAAAAATCTTGGAAAGAGGGTGCCCGCTTTGAAATTCTAAAATAAGGACCACCCTAACGAATATCAATAAATTACTAAATATCTTCATTGCATATTGTTCTGGCGTGGTCGATGCTAGTTAAAGGTACATTGTATAAGTAGCTCTCGTGTTCAAAACATGTTGCATAATGTCCCCATCTCATTATAAATTATGCTTTTGTACGAGAAACAGGAAGTGATTATTAGCATGCTAGTTGTTGCATTAGGGTGACCTTTACCGCTTTGGTCTCTGAAACTCATCTCAGGGAATAATTAGGATGCTTGAACGCGTGAGGTAAGTGAGGAATAACTTATGACCACTGCAAACCATTTCAAATGAACTAGTTCTATTCTTTATGATCTTGGCTCCTAAACATTCTTTTTATTTCTAACTTCTGTATTCTATCTGCTGCATAACTATCAAAAACTGTACAAAGAAGTGGACTAAAGGAGTGGGACGTCACCCATAGCGTTCGGCTCCAGTCAAATGAAGCTCACGATGCTAGCAGTTATAAAGGCAAATTTGGAGCCAGGTCCATATTAGGAATAGGAATTCATTAACGGACAAAATGGCAAAATAAAAACACCAGGATCATGCAGAGTGGGTTAATACGAACATTTTAAGACCAAAATGACGAGGCTCACTGCAGCAGTTACAGAGAGAGGGGCGACAGTTTCTCAATGTAAAGTCAATTGGAAACAGAGTCGTTGGAGCCAGAAGCGCCCCCATGGACAATTCCCATTCGGAACATGGGGGCAAGCGGGTCAGCTATATCCATTTATATTTGTATTGTTTTTTATTGTTTAAGATTTAGAAAAGAACTATAAGAGAAGCCTATATTATTAAACTCAACTCCACCCCTCACCTTCATTAGCAGACATATCAGAGAGGATATCTACCTGCATGTTTTCTTACATCTTTTGCAAGTAAACTTATTTATTTATTCAAGAAAAAGTGGAGCTAGACTGTTTGTCAAAATAACAGTACTGAAAATGTGAACAAAAGAAGTGGAAAGAAACGTACGCCAGGTTTGTATCAAAACTGCAAATTGCCCAACTCTGAAATTCTTGTGGGAAGCTCGCATAAGTAGAGAAAATCCATAAACTTCGAGGTGACTTCACAAGGGGAGCAAAGATGTTTACAGCCTGTGCGTGAGTTTGTTTATCGGCACAAATGGACCGAGCAGAGTTTTGAATTTTCCTTGTAAAATGTCTATACTCTTGTGACTGTCAAAGGTCTTGTGGATGTTCCAGTTCAGTACATGTGGAATGTTTAGGCGAAGAAAGAACTATCCATCCATCCATCCATCTTCTCCCGCTTAATCCGGCTGGGTCGCGGGGGCAGCGTGCTGCCCAATACTCATAGCACCTGACCCCCCCTATGAACCCCTCTGCAGGTGGTGAGCCCACAGGAGGGTGGACATCATGGTCTTTGATGTTAGTTCATAGGGGTGCTGGCATGTTTTAGGTTGATGGGGGAAACCGGAGGAAACCCATCCAGACACGGGCAGGAACATGCAAACTCCACACAGAAAGGCCCGGGCGACCCGGGGATCGAACCCGCAGCCTTCTTGCTGTGAGTGTTGCCACTCAGGCCGTCCTGGTTTAATGCTCATGGTCCTTGATGTTAGTTCATAGGGGTGCGGGCATGTTTTGGGTTGATGGGGGAAACCGGAGGAAACCCATCCAGACACGGGCAGGAACATGCAAACTCCACACAGAAAGGCCCGGGCGGCCTGGGGATCGAACCCGCAACCTTCTGGCTGTGAGGCCTGAGTGTTGCCACTCAGCCACCGTGCCGCCAAGAAAGAACTATGTAAATGAAATATTTTTAATTTTCATTACTTCCATTTTGTGGCTAACAAACCAGCTCAACATCCAAAGAAGAGTCCCTGATGGTGTACTGCTCCTCAATGCCCAGTGCTCTATTGTTTATTTATTTAATTTTGTACAATAATGGATATGGCCATATATATATACATACACACATATATATGTGTGTGTGTGTGTGTGTGTATATATATATATATATATATATATATATATATATATATAAAATCAGGATTAACAACATGCACACACAAAAACAGAAAAAAAATCTAAACATAACACAACAACAAAATAACCTGACCTAATTATACAAAAATAGGCTATTGAATTTAGATTATTATCGACATCAAAGGCTGAATGTTAAATTGAAGTCATGCAAAAAATTAGTTTAAAGACTTTTACACGCCAGCTCTAAGGTTTGGGTTTAGGTTTTGTGTATTTATTAAAAAAATATAATATACAGTCACTCAAACTCGACATATCTGCACAATCCACTCTATGTTGTTAATACATTTTATATGGACTTTGTTTTGTTTTATACCTGTTACCTTTCATTTGACTTGACTTTATTTTGAATTCCAAAGTCTAGCAAAACATAAAAAAAATGTTCAAAAGTCACAAATTCTGCACTATAAACACTTATTTTTCAAAGTGATAGCTCGTATATTGTTTTCCAGTAGTCTTCACGGTAACAGAATGAAAACTTTGAGGGGTGTGGATGAGGGGTTGTCCCGCGCCTCGGTGCAGCCAAGCTTTGGGTGGCGCCAGAGCGCAAGGAAAGAGAAAGCGGCAGATTGGGTTGGAAAAAAAAACAACAACCTACATAACTCACGGGTTAATCTTCCCACAGAGTCGCTCTATGGCTTTGGCAGTCTCCACATCCTACCGCTGGATGATGAGCCAGGCTTTTCAGCTGGTGGTTGCATTTGCCACCTGTCAGCGACGCGCATTCGAGCAAACAACTCACTTACTGGACTTTATCATCAGGAAAAAACCCCTATCTTCAGATTCTGTTTGAAGGAATACAGTGAAGTTGGCAGTACCCGCGCGTTTTCTTTTGGTGCCAGCGTTTTTACCCACTTCTGTTGATATACGCGCGTTCAGGATTGGGACACTTGAAGATTACGCGTGTTTTGACGTGGTCTGGCGGACAGTAAGGACAGGATTAGGCGTCTCAGTCAGTCATCCTACTTGTCTTTACTCCATTCTTATGCACCACGACCTCCGCTGCACTTGGAATGCAGCATTGATAAGGTAAGCCTTCCTTCCGTGTACTTTTCCCCTCGCTGTGACTGATGTGAAGTTGAATGGAACTGTACAGGATGGCGATCGGCGCGCGGTTCCACTCAGCCCCGCGGTGCACATTCACCAGCGGGGAATATAATCTAATATGATCCAATAAGCGACACTTTGAGACCGACGGGGCTGGTGACATTTTCCGCCGTGTTCATGTGTCTTTATCAAATTGTATTTTTACTCATTCAAACCCCTGCGTGCAGACTTGTTCTATCCTAACACTGGGCAGGCATCAGTTCAAAGCAAAATTCTATTAGAGCTGCCTTGATTTGATTATACGAGTCAAATTTCGCAAAAGCAATTATCCTAACGCGATACTTCAGAGTGGGACTATTTACAACGCACGTGTCACTGTGGATTGCTTGGACAGCGTTATCGCTTTGCTCCCAGAAGCCTGTGCCACGTGGTTTTTTGCGTCTTCCCCTTAAATAAATGACAGAAAAACGCAGCCTCAGACAGTAGCCATACGTCCATAAATCAATAAACCTGTTAAACGCCACATTTGAGCGAAAATCACAAGGCATACATCTCAACCACATTGCCAATACAAGCAACCACTACAGTTTCCATTTTCATGTCATGCTCGCATGTCAGCACGGTCAAATGTCAATGAATACAGATCTTTACGCGCAAAATTGAACCAGCATTGCTTGGTAAATAAAGCCGGTAGGCCAGGCAAACAGACTACAGGATATTTGATATTAAACTGAGTCTTAATGCTTGAGTGCTCTCCAGAAGGTCACAGTCCACTTTTACTAACTCTCCTTTTGTGTGGTCCTACATTGTGAGGAATGGCTCCATTTTAGTTCACTATACAAGTCCACTTCCATATATGTAACCAGGTATATGCGTGTATTGATTTCTGTCTACCCAGGCTGGCTTTGTAACAGATTGCAGTCTCATCTCCACTAACATGATACACGTTTTAATTTTTCATTTATTTGAGAGGTTTTTACGAGAAGTCATTTGGAGAGATGAAATGTATTGAGCTCTAGGAGAACATGCAGCTTCCATGATCTCATAACCTGTAATTTCTCTAGGGATTCAGTGATGTTATTTTGTTTTGAGAAAAGCTACAGGTTTACCCTTTGGAGCATGCTGGGAATACTTCTTAAATGTGCACTGTGTAAGTTTTCGGTTGGATTCTGTCTTCTTGTTTCTATGGATATGTCATTGCTCTGCTTCGAATGTTCCACAGTATGACATTAACAGCTCTGCCTTACATTTATTCAATTACAGGTGATTTATATTTAGGGGTATATATTTCATGTCTGCTCTCTGTTTTTATCAATTGTACAGTTATTTTCTCAAAGCAGTGATAGTTTTTACATTGGTCCAAAATTAGGAGACCTGAGAGCATTATTGATTTTTGTAGAATCCATTAGTTTATATGGGGAAAATTGCATTTTTTGCTTGTCCGCTTTTCAATTTTCAGAGTTTCACTTAAATTATGAGCCCCAAAATCCATAACTGTGTAGGAGAGTTTGGCTTATATAACATCCTAAATGTTAGAAAAGCCTGATTTAAAGGTTTTAAAACTGTTGTGCCCATCATTTGTATATTGAATTCTCTCACATATGCTTTCCAAAAAATGTTGGATAACGTCTTGGATAATCCCTCATGAAACTGCAATTCTTCACTCTATAGTCACAAACTCAACACCACAGTGAAGCCTCACCTTTGTGGAATAAGAATTGAATGCGACTGCTCAGGTGTAACCCACTTCTTTAAAAGAATCCTGATTTTTCTATGTACCCAGCTTCAGTACTTTTCAGATGTCAAAATGTTTTTGTAGAATTACATTAGACTTTAGATTTGGTAACGGGTATGGAATGAGCTTAATGGTGCCATAGGCCAAGTGTCAACTGGGTAACCCAGTTGATGTGTATTCCAAATCATTTTGATCTTTTTTGGGCCATAATATTTGGATGTATTGCATATGAAATGACAGAGAGCACTACTCAAATAAGACCCTTTACCCAAATACAACCAACAATGTATAAAATGTATAATTTTTGTTAAATTATGCATAAAAATAAGTATCAGTCATGGTGAGCATTCCACCTAATGCATCATTAAACCGATCATTTTAAATCCATCACAAAAAACACTACAGCCAGTGCCAAAAGGACACAAAAGCTTTCAAACATATTTGGTATCAAAAGGTACTTCTATATGGAGTGTTGATTGAACATTACCCACCCCTGATACTTGTTATTTAAACTCTTTTAAAACATTTCAAAAATAACAAAAGTTTAAGCTGCCCAAATAATGTCATAAAATATGTAAATTATTACTTTAGCAAAAAAAAAAAAAGATTTCTTTTTTTCACTTTTTGTTGAAGTGAAATATACTGTTAATTATAGAATCATTATTACTGTGAAACATTTAGAGAAAAGTAACAGTGCAACTTTAAGACTACTTGCAAGCGAGGGTCACTTTCTTGCACATTTGGGAGATGAGAGGAGGCAGAGGAGGTTGGGCCCTTGCGAAGAGTCTATTGATATTCTTCCCATGTTCGGCTCTATAGGCAGCACATTGTCACGGACTGCGCTGTGGGATAGCATCTGATGATTGAGAGAGGCGTGCGTGGGGTGAAAGTCGACTCAGAAAAGAAACTAAAGGCTCATTATAGTGAAGGTTAAGGATGGCGCCTCACACCTGTGTAATGCGCAAGACTCAGGTGGATAGACAGTGGAGTTTTAAAGCGTACCCACAGGCACAGTTTAAAAGTTTGAAAGATTCGGAGTAGATTGTTGATGTCCACACTGTTCTCTTTTCGGTTTTGTGGTAGTATTTGAGAACTGGGTCAGCACTTGATTTACGTGACTTTGGTTCATAGAACATTGGGTATTAACTATAGACTGTAAATGGACATAGCAACTGTTTAAAAGATCATTTGCCCCACTTTCTATTTTGGTCTTAAAATGTCTGTATTAACCTGCTGATCCTGGTATTTTTTATTTCGCAGTTTTGTCACTAAATCTATTCCTAATTTTTAACTTGGCTCCAAATTTGCCCTGTAACAGCAGCATCAATGAGCTTCATTTGACTGGAGCGGTGACATCACACTCCCTTAGTCCATTTTTTTATACAGTTGATGGTATAAACATAGTAAGGGGTAGATCCTGCTTCTAATCATAACATGTTTTTCAATGTAATAAATACACATGTAATTTAATACATTTAAGGTAGAAGACTGAAATGCCGTACTGTGTAACATTCCAGGCAAAACTGTGTCATTTCCATAGAGACAAGCAGATGATGGCACCAGAAAAGTTACTTCAAACAAACTCACAATGGCTGGTACCTTCACTGTTGAATAAGGGACTCCAGGTAGTTGGCTGGTTCACGTAAATGTGAGGCACAGCATGAATTTCAAGTACAAGCAAACAATTCTCGCATATTTCAATTTGGGCTGGAACACTTGACCTGTAGCTGTATTAAAATGACTTCACCAAATTCTCTGAACCATGTATTGGGTTGGGCCAATCTTAAACCTGCATAAATGGAAAAAGTTGCATATTCCACTATTTCTGATTTATGTTATAATGTTGTTTCCTCATCACAAACATATGGAGTTGTGTTTTGTTTCATAAACACATAATTAACACGCAAATATTTAGGCTGAGTTCTTGAAAACACTCCATGTTGTGATATCATATGGTAATACGCCAAATGCTCCATAATTTCAGCCCTGGATTTGTCCATCTCTGAACTGAATGTAAAATGTGGGTGTGTAAATTTAAAAACTACTGCCTCATGACATCACAAAGTGGAACAGAGCATTTTGAGCTTTGGAGATATAGACAGACTAATAATAGAGGGTTCCTCAAACGTGTGAATGAAACGAAACACAGCTCCAGGTTTGTTTTTGAGGAGGCAACAACATTATAACATGACTTAAAGCTCACAAGAGTCAATTTTGTGTAATATGGGACCTTTTAAATATTTACTTTGCACTTTGATTCTGTTGTCTCTCAATTAACACTGAAAACTACAAATCCCATTGCATCTTTTCTTCACATTATGCTGCTTTTTAATAACTCCAGGTATACGACATAGCCTAGTATTCGTTCTCCATACTACCTGCTAGATTCATGGTCAGCCGGGTGCAAAGATTTATCTGTGACAAGTCCATGAAATTGCCATGCGCTGCAGAATATAGTCCCGACCTGACGCTAGAGAGAGAAAAAAAGATTTGTGTTCACTAATGGTGCCACGTAGCAGTAATCCAGGCAGGACTCTTCTTTTAGAACGCACTGAAAGGCAATGGGCACAAAAAGCAACCACCAGCGCGTAACAAAGATCCAAGGACCCGGGCAAATGAGTCGGACTTGAAAGAGTGAAGTTGACAAAGTGCAAAAGTTTATAAGTGATTATTTATGTACTCAGGCGCTACAGGGACTGCCACTTGAATTAAGAGAGTTGCTGCCAAACTCCAATTTTGGCTCTCTGTGCTTGGGCTTATGTAAATGGAGCACGATCATTATACTGGATGTCCAATGTGTCATCTGTTAGGTTTGCCCCATGAATTAACTAAAAGCTGTTGCATCTAGCAGTAATTACATTTGTGTTGGTCAAGCAAATTTATCTTGGTTAGTTGATGTGAGCAGCTATGCCAAATGGATATTATGTTTCTGATGATAGCGAAGATACTGTGGGGAGTGTGTGTGTGTGTGTGAATGTACTGTATATTACCGTGCTGTATTTGTACTTCTTGATGTATTTGCTGCTTTCAATAGTGTTTTTTATTGATTTTAAACACATTTAATATTTGGGCAAGTCTGATCTTTTCAAAGCCTTCTTAATGTCTGTGTTGGAATCAGTTTTGGTGACAGTGAAATAGAAATTGTTGTTATCTTCTGGTCAGTAATAACAGCACAGCTTGGATCAATAGCATGTAGCCATAATACGTGGAGTCCCTTTGTGTGAGCATCCATTCATTTCTTCTAGTGAAACATTATATATTTCGATATGTTTCTAAGTAAAAAGAAAGATAATGTTGTAGTTAAAAGTGTGTGTTTTCAGTTGGTTGTTTGTCCGCTGATCTGAAGGTCGGCGGTTCGAATCCCGCTCTCGACATAAAGATCATTGGTTGAGTGGTCAGATCCACTGACCCACAGACTGGCGCATGCGGCTCTTTCATCCTTCTGTTGTGGCTCCTGTGACTTTGGAAAATAAGTAATGAGTATTTAGTTACATTGTGTTTTTATTTTAGTTAGTTTGTTTTTAAATGTAATTCTAAATTTGTAGACAATGGTAATCTTGTAACATTCAAATAAAACGTCTTTAAAGCTCACCGCATCTCCTCCTGTACACCACGCGAGGACTGCATCTTGTCGCGTACGTTGCGTGGACCACGCTTCCTCCTGTGTGCCTCTAAACCAGAACTAACACCAGGACTAAAACCAAGACTAAGCCATGTCTAAAGAAGGTCTAAACCAGGTCTAAACCAGATCTAAAACCAGGACGAAACTAGCATTAAACCAGGACTAAAACCAGGTCTAAACCAGGTCTTAACCCAGGTCTAAATGAGCATTAAACCAGGACGGCCTGAGTGGCAACACTCACAGCAAGAAGGCTGCGGGTTCGATCCCCGGGTCGCCTTTCTGTGTGGAGTTTGCATGTTCCTGCCCGTGTCTGGATGGGTTTCCTCCGGTTTCCCCCATCAACCTAAAACATGCCAGCACCCCTATGAACTAACATCAAGGACCATGATGTCCACCCTCCTGTGGGCTCACCACCCGCAGAGGGGTTCATAGGGGGGGTCAGGTGCTATGAGGATTGGGCAGCAAGCTGCCCCCGCAACCCAGCCGGATTAAGCGGGAGAAGATGGATGGATGGATGGATGGATAAAACCAGGTCTAAACCAAGTCTAAACCAGGACTAAACCAGGTCTAAAACCAAACAAGAATAGAATTTTCAGGAGGTGGTTGCTACAAAAAAAAAAAGTTTCTGAAGAAAACAGAACGTTTAATGCTCCGTGGGCAAATTCATTTATGCTCCAGTACAGGTGATAAAATGATGACGGAACACAGGTTGGTTTGCTGCGGGTAGATAATTTGATCTTGGATTTTTATTTCCTACAAGCAGGACTCAAATAGACATTTAGTAAGAATGTGTTTAATGCAGCTTTGTGCACATTTGTTTCCGTTTTAGAGAAACGAAACTTAAACTGCATGGCTAATTTGCATACACTACGCTGAAAACAGCGCGGTGCTGATGCGTCAGCTTCTGTCAGACTAAAGGACGTGACTCAGTGGATTATTTGTGTTGTATTTTCATTGATTTCATAAATGCAACACACTATAGTCTTTTTTTGTCTGTGGGAGACACTCCAAATGGCTCTTTGAGTGCTTAAGGTTGCCGACCCCTGCCATAGATGAATGCTGTTGGTGTGTCCAAGGGCAAGACACTTAACTCACCTCATCCCCATTGTCTGTGCACTCTAGTGTATGTGTGTGCGAATGGTTCCTTGTGTAAAGTGCTTTGATTGGCTTCATGGATGAAAAGCGCTATATAATAATGTGACCATTTACCAAAAGGAAATTTTTTTTTCTTCTGTTTATTTAAGTTTCAATTCCAGTGGTGCTTCCAAAATTAACCACTTTTGCACATAGTATAGTACAACACAAAACTGCACACTCCCAACTGGAACAACAGAAAGATATTAAAATGAACAGCCAGCCCTTCACCACTAAAACCTCTTCTTAGATTAAAAACAGGATTTGCTCAGGTAAAACTGAATTTGTACCAAGCGTTTTGAATTGGACAGATATTTGAACAAGAGCCTATTAAATTTGACAACAGAAACTAATGGACTTAGAAGCATTGAAATGGCAACTTGACCTCCAGCAACTCAGAGCTATTAGTCAAACTATATTTCTTGTAATTGTACTGAGATCTACATATGTCTTTGGGATTGTTCATTTACTGCTTAAATTGAAGCAGATGCTTGTTTTTACATTTGCACGACTAAGACAAACATGATGTAACCCGAGCTGCGTCGAAGCTTGTCTTGTTTTTCTTGGAACAAAAGAATAGCGGAAATGGGATAGACAGTTTGTGCTATATCCAACTGCAATTTTCTTTTACTGGCAATTTACTTGCGAGTGGAATTACTGCATTGGAACCACAGACGGTATAAATGGACATGGCTAACCCGCTAGCAGTCGTGTTCCAAATATAAAGGTTGCATGGGGGAGCTTCTGGCTCCATCGACTCTTTCTAATTGACTTTACATTGAAAAATTGTCAGCCCTATCTCTGTAACGGCTGCTATGAGCCGCATCATTTTTGGTCTTAATTTGTTTGTATTAACCCACTCTTCATGATCCTGGTGTTTTGTCCATAAATAAATTCATTTTCCTAATATGCAACTCTGCTCAAAATTCACTCCTATAACTGCTTGCCTTGTGAGCTTTATTTGACCGGAGCCGAAGGTGACGTCACACTTCCTTAGTCCTCTTTTTTTATAGTCTATGATTGGAACCTGGAATCTATCAATGACACTGGAGCAACCGACCTGCTAAATGTGCAGCTCCTGAAGACTAAGGGCTGACTAAAGAAATTCTTGGTGGACTAAAGACGACCATTAAGAGTGTTTTCTGAAGAAAATTCGTTAGTCAAGGTGGTCAATGGGGGGTTGGGATGGCGATTTCATGCCGGCTAAAGGCAAAATTGAGGTTTTGCGAAGATTCACGTGGTTCGGAGGGATGTAGTCAAGGTGGGGGGCAATTGTTGTCAAGGCGGCCGCCCTAACTATAAAGAGCTACAGGAAACACTGATTAATGTGCAGCAGTTAATTGACTAAAAGGTGACCCTGGATGGAGCTAGCAAAAATGTTTATGGGGATAAATGGGGATCCAGCCTTTTCAGTTTTAACACCAATTTCAATACTATAACTTTTAAGTATCTGTTGATTCCCGATATCAACCGATACCAGCACAGAGACTCAAAACAGCATTTATTTGTTAGCCAATCCAAGACATAGCCAATCCAAATGTGCTATGCATTTATTATTAAGTAAGTACAATACAGCTTTGTATAGATAAAAGTTCAAACATTATGAGACATCTGGGGTCTACTACGACCAGTAAATAGTCTTATTACATCCATTTATATGCCAAACTAGGATATCGACTGAACTGATATGTGAAAGAAGATATCTGATCCAGCAAATTTAATCAGATACCAGTACAGTATTTCAGCTCATGTTTTCTTTTATATTGTACATTTAGAAAGGTTTTGGGGATAATTCTGATTTAGGGTTTGGTTTCAGTGATATTGTTTATCGTCTGTATTTACTTGACCAATATGTCGCTCTTTAAACATTTTTATCATGAAGTCTCCATTGACACATGACCCGACTCAGCAACTAAAGGATTACAGCCTTTACTGGGGACCCATCTTAAGCCGTGATATAAGTCTGGAGTACTTTGCCAACATGCCTTAGGTAGGGCAGCATAAATAGAAAGGTATAACATAGCCTGGGAGCTGAAACCCAAAGTCTCTGCAAAGTAAAGGTACACTGCGCAACTCCGCTACCTACTTGTCTCCATGGAGATGTTATTGCTTTGCCTGTTCCATGGTATGACATTTAACATATACTAGTACATCTATCATTTTTCTCACTATGGGTTACACAGTGGGTTACACAGTGCACCTTTAACATTGCAAACCACCACGCTCTGTGCTGCCACTGGGGTTGCAATGGCCACTTTGGTCCAAACAGCAGGCAGAGGTTCATATGTGCTATTCAGGTCAGAACTCACAGCATGCTACTGAATTCTCTCTACACTCCTGATCTCATAGCAGTCTTCATAAACAAGCATTTCATTATTTGTTTGCTAACTGGGTCGCCTAACTGTTGTTTTTTTGTTTGTTTCTTTGTTTTTTTACTAAGAAATAATCAATTGCAAAGGCAAATTAAGTTATTTGGAGTTTTTCCTTGAACAACTTTTTTCATTGTGTAATTTTTCTGGTAGAGGGTCCATCAAATGCATTTTTCGATGGGTATGTTATTGCTTCATCTGGGATGTTTCACAGTCGACATTAAACCATTCTATCTTCATGGAGACCAAACCAGGCCAAGTTACAGGTCGGATCTGTGGAGAAGCATGCAACACAGTCCGAATGCCTGTTATTCGAGGTATTTTTGAATTATAAAACCACATGTAGTTGAGTTAAACATAAGGTATTGCTGTTAAATGTCTGTGGAACTGTTGAGCATTTATGGCAGAGCAATAATATATCCATAAAAACAAGCAAGTGATAGACCGTTTACCAGAAAGTTACACAGTGCACCTTTACCGCTACCTCATGGTTTTTGCAGTAGATAATCCCAAATATATTGATTTTATTTTATTTTTTTTTAGCTGACTTCAGTGCATCAGACAGTCTCAAATATATTGTTTTTTTTAGCTGACTTCAATGCATCTTCTTTGAACCCCGGTGACACCATTTCTCCTGTATTGAATTGCCAGGTAAAGTAAGGTTTGCACGCAGAGCTGAGAGAGGAGCGTGAGTCAGCCCTTAGTCAGAAAAACTAACACAACACTATAGACATGTTTAAAGCGGATAACAAGAGCAGAATGGGGCTATAATCATCCGTACGAGTGAAGTCTTTTTAACGCATTATTCTTTTTCATCCCGTGTGAACCCAGGTGAGAGACAGGCACTTCATTACTCAACATCAGGGAGGGGAGACATAATGATGCTTTGGCTCCATAATACCTTCTGGATATATGTATTCTCTGTATAGCTGCTGAAGCATGGAGATGAGGGATGATTGCATCGGGGTTAGCATCGCATGCTAAGTTTGAAAACTACCAGGAATAGAATGGCGTATGAATATGAATAAGTAGCATATGCATTCAGGCCTGCTCATTGTCTTTCTGCATAGCAATTACATGTTCCAATCTTCCGAGAGGGGACTGTGTGTACTTGGGGATGAGTTAAATCAGATCCAAGGCTCATTGAATGTTATTAAACGGGCAGGATTTGTGGAGGTTTTCTACCATTTGGGCACTCAAAGATATTTATATAAACTCATTCACTCTAGTTATAGATCAGAAAAAGGACAAGTACACATCAGGTTTGTATAGTTTAAGGGCCCTTATTACTTATTTTCTTTTCTATGGTTGTTGTAATGTTGGTTCCTCATCACTAATAATAAAAAGTTACTCAAACATGTGTGAATGAAGCAAAACAACTCCAGGTAGCAACATTATAACATGGCTTAATGCCTAATATAGGACCTTTCATCTTCTGTCTGTTCATTATCTGTATGTGTATATGATTTTAGGTGATATTACATTACAATAGTGCTAAGATTTATTGTCAAATTAAAATTCAGTTCCATGCACATTTTAGCCTGAGAGAAGACTGACATATGAACTCTTTAACTGGTGTGAAGCCCTTGCATTTCTGAATATGTCAGAGGTCAGATCTACAGGGTTAACTTAGAATTAGTGTTAACAAATCGATTTTTCTAGCAGCTTGCTCCCACCCGTCCTTCATGCAGCTGATCTTATTCATGCCTCGTCTCTGATTTGGATCGATCGCCTCCAGCCCCCACCAGGCACAGGAGGTGCGGTCAGTCAGAGCAGGGAGGGCATCGGGGGATCAGCAGCTCCCCCATTGGAAGGCCAGGACATCCCCATAGGCCCAGTGGTGCTCTATTGTTAAAAGGTTCTACATATAGGGCTGCACAATATCGCAGTAGAATCTATACTCCAGTTTGAATTGTGCAGTTATCAAATCACAAAGACTGCAATCACAATATTTGAACAACACGGGTCATGGGTCATGCTTGCATCAGTGTGCCAATAATTCTTTTTTTACATTTATAAAACCTTTTTATTAGCCTGTTAGCATGATCCTCTCCGAGGCATTTCAGAGCAGGTCCCCAGACTTTTAGGAATTGACCTGTATCTCATTTTAATATTAAAGTATTTGGATTTTGATTTATTCATGACTTTCCAGTGGGAATAGTTGTAGTATGTTTTTAACCAGCCAGTGAAGTTTGCCAGTTTAACCAAACCATTTTATGTGAGCCCCTGTGAAAAGACCTTTTTAACTCTGCTTAGAAAAACTGCCTGGAGCTGCCATTGGTCTGAGCAACCGAGCAACCCACCAGGTCAGAAAGACTTGAAAATATCGAATCAGTATTGATAGACCCAGAATCAATAGCTCATTAAACTCCTTCAAATCTCATTTATTTATTTATTTTTTTAAAGAAGAGCTTTTTATAGATTTTAATTGATGATTTATGTGTATGTGTGTGTATATCTATATCTATCTACCTATATATCTATATCTAGTTTTTGAACTGTAGTTTTTGAACTGTAAATCATTTTGTAATGGTCATTTTTAAAAGTGCTTTATAAATACATGTATTATTATGAATACCGAAACCAATCCCCATAAACATTCTTGTATTAAAGCCGGTATGTGGTATCAGTGGATTGCATTTTTTCTTCCTCAATCAGAAGTTTCCATACCATTCAAACTCAGCATTCATTTCTATGGTGACTAAGGTCAAAAACGCATATTGTTAGACCAAAGATCTGTCTTGTCAATCACACATCAACTCAAACTCAATTATCCCAATATTATTTTTTACAGTGCCCTCTCAATGCATGATTCAGAAAGGTCGCTCAATTTGTATAATATTAATTTGGCCTTCACTTTAAGGCCATCTAATGAGCTGACTCTGCTGCGGCCCTGATAACCCTGCATCTCTCACACTTTGGCATCAGCTCTTGAATGAATCTCATATTTTAAACTTCTTGCTAGCCAGCTGTACATTCTGGGGAGTTTGTGTTTGCGGATATGCAGATTATTTTCATCCATGATTTGTGTGGCGAGCGGTCCATATGTTTGCGAAGTGAAATTTTGATTAGCATAAATGAATATTGGCCCTGGCTTGAAATAAACACCGGTCTGTTGAACTCAAACATGGACAAATGGTGTGAATTACCATAATCTAATAGGCAGCATAGGTTAGTAGGTGTGGCCATGTATACCTCTGTACTCCTGTTTTCATTTCACACTTCAGTAGGGATGTAACAATATCTAAATCTCTCTATATGATGTTTTTGTATTAGTGCCTTATGCAGAGAAAACAAAAGTGAAATTTAAGCGCATGTGAGGATCAGCTGTGCACTCTGGTTCATTTGCATGCACATTTGTTTTGAGTTATAACTGGATATTGTATAGCTGAGTACTATTTAAACTATGAATTAACATAGGTATAATGTAATTCAAGGACTGAAAAGTATTTTCTTAATAATATTTAAAAAATACAGGCACAGAAGAAAGAACTGTTCAGGAACTGGTCTTGAAAAGCAGGTATCGTTAATATACCTGCTACCTATCGTTAAAGTACTGGTAACGAAAATAATTGAACTGTACCCAGCCCTTCTCACGGTAAGATATTTATTGAGATGTTTTGTGGAAGCTCACAAAATTGTGAATATGCTACTTCCCTCTCGTCATAATCCAAATAATTGCGATGTAAATATGTTTAAGTTCTGTATAGTTGTCCCTGATTGGGTGACGCAGCAGGTCCGACGCCAAAAAGTTCAGCTTTTTTAACTTCTGACGGCGATGCTTTGGATGTGCTTCTTTTGATGGCGACGCCTGAACACTGAAAACACATTGCCTCGACATTGCCTCGACACCAGATTTGCGCTGACATCTGAAGGTGCTCCTCAAAAACACCAGATGCCCAAGTCGCACGTCCACATAGACTTTACATGTAAACTGGATGCTGTACTGGTTGTCGCGGTTGGACCATCTGTCTTGACATTGTTGGAAAAGGTGACATTGAGATGATGATCACCATCAAGTTTTATGAAAAATGTTAATAAATCTAGGTTCAGTTTTTGCCACATTTAGCCTAAATAAATTCCTGTGCATGTCCCTGTGGAGATGGGTCAATGGTTTTGAAGGATGGGTCAAATGCAGAGGACAAATTTTCCTACTGAGACCATAAAGTACCTTTCCTTCTAAGTCCTCTATATTGTGGGTAAAATATCAGTTCTAATTTATGTGTAAAATTGAGGGCTATAATAGCACTTCTAGACTTGGCCTGACTTACTGCACTGATCCATCCATGCCAGAGGGTTAGGGGGATTGTTAATGCAAATTAGTTGTAACATGTATTTTATTTTTTATTTTTCATCACAAGCTGTGTTGAAGTGCAAACTTCATAAACATAAATACATTATTGAAACTCTCTTCCACCAAAACTACCTGATGAATATGCTCTTCTGCCAACTTTTGCTAAATAACTTAACTAAAGAAATCAAACAGAGAGCTAATATGTACTGAGGTAAGGCACGATCCTGCAAAAATCCACAATGATTTCTCAAATAGATTAGTCTGCCTGTCAGTCACTCTGAACTTCGAAAAATCCTCCCAGTCTTCCCGAACATATGAGACAAGCCTCGACTTTGACTGTTTAAATCCAGACTCAAAAGGATTCCTTTTAGTTGTGCATTTAATTAAAAGGTTTTTATTCCACACTTTTCTTTTTTCTTTTAAGCGCACTATGTAACTTTTTGGTTGGGGGTCTCTCACCATCTTGTTTCTATGGATATATCGTTGCTCAGCCTGGAATGTTCCACAGTAAGATAGCTCAAAAATTCCTTTTATTTTTATTTTTTTTTGTAGCGGTATGTTTTATTGTATTATTTTAAACACTGATAAAACAATAGAAGTGTTTTTTGTTTTTTATTTTTTTTTACACAAGATAAACCAAAATTCCAAACCATATATAATTGTAACAGTGGGGGCACTATATTGGTGGTTTTTGGTGGTGGCCAAGATTTAGTATGTTTTGTTTTTTGTGTACAGCTGATTGCAAGTGAAAATGTACATGGGTAAGATGCTGAGGAGGCAAATGACTCACTTAACAAACTCATAAATTATGTATTATCTGAGAAACACACATTTTTGAAACAGCATGGGCCAATATTTTCTAAATGATTCTCTTCCCACACACGCTGACCCCTTCACAACACGGGGCGAAGGGCAGCTCAGGAGGTGCCTCTGCTGTGGGCCCAGACTGACCCCATTTCACAACAATGGAAGAATAACTAAACTCCAACTGTGCCCTGGTTAGAAGTGAGCTCAGTCTTTTTCTCCGTTTGTGTAACATGGTGGGGTAGCTGTAGGCCTGCTAATGGGTCCAGAAGGTAGTATCATATTTGTTAGAACTACTAACATGAGGCTCAGTTGTGTCTCGTTTTTATTTTAGACCAATGTATTTCAAAGTTCAGTGTCAGTAAGAATCACTGATTTCTGTGAGATCGATTTTGACCTGCAGATTTGATGCTGGATGTAAAATTCTAAGTTTGTCAGTGATCAGTTAAACATTAAGCAGTAAAATGTTAATACAGAAATGTTGTAGTTAAAGTTTTACAAATACAAAGGTGAAGTGCGTTATTTGTGCTTAAAGGTGCATTGTGCAACTGCTTGTTTCTATGGATATGTCATTGCTTTCCCTGGAATATTCCATGGTATGGCATTAAACAGCTCTATTAAATTACACGTGCTTTTATAGTTAAAAAATACTTGGGGTTGACTCTCCACAGATCTGACATGTAACTTGGTCTAGTTTTGTCTCCATGAAAATAGTAAGGTTTAATACCAAACTGTGAAACATTTCAGGCAAAGCAATAACATTAACATAACAGACTTTCTGCTAACATAACGGACTTTCCAGTAGAAAAGTTACAAAATGCACCTTTAAAGTTGAGCAACAAAGTTTAATGTCCTATATTATACAAAATCTTTGAAAACATACCTGGAGCGGTGTTTTGTTTTATTCACACGTTTGTGCAATCCTTTATTAGTCTACATCTCCAAAGCTCAAAATGCTCTGTTCCACCTTGTGATGTCATAAAGTGGGAGTTTTCATGTTAACGGCTACCTTTTTACCTTTTCAGTTCAGTAGAGTTTGGCAATTCCAAGGCTGTGATCACCAAAATGATTCTAGTGAAGGTGTATGGTGTTTAAAAACAGTGGAGCACTCCCTGTATTACCATATGACATCACAAGGTGGTACAGAGTGTTTTCTCTTTGAGAGAATTCAGCCTAAATATGCAGAGTTTGTGTGTTTAAACATGTGCGAATGAAACAAAACACAACTCCAGGTATGTGTAGATATGTTTGTGAGAAAACATTATAACCGATCTGATACTAGTGTAATAGTTATGCCATTTAAATGAATCTGCTGCTAGAATTCTGCAAAATGCCACAGTTCAGTTATCAGGGCTGACTTTTGAGATGAGACAAAATGAGAACGTGCAATTTCCACATTCATCCAATCTGGACCTCAAACTGGACCTATTCCAGCAGAAGTCAGAGTGTCAAAACCACACATACAGGCACTATTATAATATTCAGAGTGCCATTATGACTCAGTTTGTCTGGATGAGCATTTACTGCTTTAGTCAATATTAAAAGCACTAAACTTGATTTTTATTTCTTCTTTTTCAATAAATTTACTTTATACACTTGCAATGTGTGGCAAAAGCTCGTTTTTATAATGCATTTGTGACACTGTGCGATATTGGCTTTGCATTTTATTGGATGCGCACTAGAGGTTCAATGATATTGCGACGAAAACTACGTGGAAGAATGGGACTACCCCAGGCTGTTGTGTGGTCTGTTTACAGTTTCTCTTTCATGACAATTCATTTTTGTTTGATGTGAAGATTTTCTTTAAAGGTGCATTGTTTAACTTTTCTGGTGGAGGGCCCATGAAGATGTTTGTGCCTTTTCACAGTGTGGTATTAAACCTTTTATCTCCGCAGACCAAACCAGAACAATTTACAGGTTAGATTTGTGGAGAGTAAACCTCGCTCAGTCAGAATGCTTGGTTTTCTAGCTATTTTTGAGCTATAATGCCACCTATAATTTAATGAATGGAGTTTTTTAATGTCATACTGTGGAACATTCCAGGCAGAGCAATGACACATCCATAGAAAGTAGCAAATGACAGATTCTCCAACAAAAAGTACATAGGACTACTATGTCTTCCTTAAAGGTGAACTCGCCGTTATATTTTTCGCCCCAGAACATGCCACATTTGATTTTCAGATGGTGTACAGGATCTCCCTAGACATCTTGCAAACTTGCAGTGTCAGTGGTTGTCCATCCAAAATTGATAAAGATGTTTTTTTTTGTCCAGCCTCTGGTTTCAAACACAAGAGGCTTTGAAGAAACCTGGTTCAGCACAAAAAAAACTCTTGTAGACTTTGTCCGATCAAAGAGAATTTGTTAAATTTCTGCACCTGCGTTTTAACTTGGTTTCAGTCCTGCAGAGAACAATGGATGGCTAAAGTGCATGTGACAGATTTGCATGATTCTCAAATTTCTACTTAAAGGTGCATCGTGTAACTTTTCTGGTTGAAAATTGCAAGAAGTAGAGCTTTAGATAATTCCATATTTATGACATGACACTAGGAAGAATTCTAGATGGCACATTTTACACATAAGCAAATATTTTTTCACAGTAACATTATTTCAACAAAAGTATTTATTATTTGTCAAATAATAATTTCTGTGTCCATTAGAGGAGTTTTGACCCAGAGTACTACATAGTTGCTAGGTAACAGTTCTAGCTAGATGCCATGATTTCCAACCAGAAAGTAAAATATGAAACCTAAAAATGTCCAAACTTGGAATTGTCAAGTTTTTAGTAAAATCTTAAATACAGTGACCTTAACGGTGTTTTAGTAAAATGAGTAGTCCAACCTGTCACAGGCACTTTAAAGTTCATTAAGTCATAATTACTGAGATGTTCATTTCCAGATATGCATTACAAACAGTTGTCCAGTGCAGATCCTCCATCTGCTGGGGTCAAAAGAGAATGAAAACTAAGGCTTATTCTTCAACAATACACAATGGTTTAGCTTCTTTTGCTGAGCTGCACAGTTGTGTAAATATATGTGCCGTATTGTGCAGAGACACAGAAAGCAGCTACAGTAAAGGCTGAAATATTATTAAACTTAATTTCTTTAACTTTTCCCTTAAGCCCCAGGGAATACTTATACACCAGTTTATCGATGGACAACCCAGCTGTTTTATCAATACTTGGGTTGACCAGATTAAATTTGAAAAAATAAAAGTTAGATCATGCAAATATTTGTACAATTGTATCCATTAGTGTTTTTGTAGCAGTCATTAATATTTATTTTGATAGTTGGGCAAAAGTCTGCAATGTCATGAAGAGGCAAAAATTAAGAATTACAAAAATATTCCATCCTGGAGCTATACGCTGTCACCAGTGGAGATGGAGATGCTGAGGTTTTAGTTCTGCTGTGGTGAAGATGATGAGTTCATTGGAGAATTGTTTGGGTTGCAAAGGAAGTTGAATGAACAAAAAAAAAAGAATGAAAGTTTTTTTTTTTTTTTTTTTTTTCATACCCAGTGCCCATTCTGATTTTTTAGAAACAGGCAGATGGTCAATAATCTCTGCCGATATATCTGAGCCAATACATAGGGCAGATTTAGATTATTTTCCTCAAATTTAAATTTACTACAAACCCACCCACAGCCCTTTTTTACCACTTTTAAGAAAGCTGGAAATCTTTGGATTAAAATGTTGAAAAATACACAAAGGTTATTTTAGGCCGCACCTTAAAAAGTCCAAATATTGGCCTGATATATCGGCCAACCAATATATCGGTCTATCTAAAGCCAAAATAGATGATGTTTGTCACCTTTGGAGAACTATGTTTTATTCCCAATAATTTAAGAAAATGTCCAACTTTGAAAATTCCAAAAATCTTCCCCGCATCTGGTCTGAATAACATGTATAGATGTAGTGCCTTTGACTTGATATACAGAGAAGCAGAGATACAGACCTCTGTGCGATGGGCAGACGGCCAACAGGACTTAGGATAAAGTTAAGAGTCTTCTTGGTTTGAATTAAGCTTGATAATTAAATTACTTTTTTCCTTTCAACCGTCTCTTGCTTGCGTTAAATTACTTCCTCTGCCCTACTTTCTTTGAAACCATTGTACATAACCACCTCTCAACCTTACTAGTAAAAAGCCCCTTCGAATCCTCCTCTTCCTGAGACACCAAACTTCTTTGCACCAAAAATAGCACTTCTCCTCACATAAGACTGCAGCACTGGGAGGCAATCACAGGTTTAGACACTCTGAAAATATGATTCAGGGATGACATTTCACTGATTATGCTTAAAGTCATAGAGAAACCCTGTTCTTACCACGGGGCATGTACATTCAGATAAAAAGACTCACCCACTCACTGCAGCATGGAGACTGCAAAACGTAAAAATATTCAGAAATTGGATATTAAAGGGCCCATATTGCGTTATTTTCTGATATAAGTGATCATGTTGTCTCATCTTCCTAAACATAGAGTTGTGTTTTGTTTCATTCACACGTTTAACACACAAACTGCATATTTAGGACAAGTTCTTCTTAAAAACAGAACACACTCTGTCCCACCTTGTAATGTCATTTGGTGATCCAGACTCCACTGTGTTTTCAAACACCACATACCTTCACTAGAATCATTTGGATAATTTCAGCCCTGGAATTGCCCATCTCTACTGAACAAAAGTTAAACGGTAGCTGGTAACTTGAACATTACCACTTCATAACATCACAAGGTGGACCAGAGCATGTTGAGCTTTGGAGATCAAACATGTGAATGAAACAAAACACAACACCAGCTATGCATGTAGTAGAGCGGGGTGATCCTGGGCGCTAAAAAACCCGATTCACGTTTCAATTCGATTCGACCATATAGCGAGCATCCAAAACTTGTTGTGAAAACCTCTCTTCTCCACTGAATAAATTGGAAGTATATCCATAGCTATATAGAGGGTAATTGCCTCCATGATTGTTTTCCACCTTGCTCCACCCTTTTCACATGGTACACAGTAGGAATTCAGTAAAATTTTCTTAATCGATCATCAGGAGAATTAACGATCAATTAATCATTATCGCTTTTATATTAAAATCATCATCATTATTATTACTATTACTAATCTGCATAAATAAACTCAATTTTACAACATCTAAACCATCACCACTATAGAGCCACATCAGCCCGTTAGAGATTAGAATGTGATTAATGCAGCTTTGGAACATTTGTTTACGTCTTACAGAAACAAAACTTAAGACTGCATGGCTAATTTGCATAAAGTATAAATGCTGAAAAAAAGCAACTCTTTCCTTGTGCTCTGATGCGGTCAGCTTCTGTCGTACTAAAGGGCATGATTCAGTGGATTATATGAGCGTTCTTTCTGTGACAGAGATTTGTGCATGTGCCGTTCTCGGTGGGAAAGTGAGAAAGGCGCACTGCAGGACGTGCTCTACGGAAAGCCTATAGGAAGCCTTGGCGAATGCAAAATGCAAAAATCTTAAATATCGATATTTCTGAAAAAACGAATCGATTTGACTTGTTGACTCGATTTTTAAATCAAATTGATTTTTTGCCCAGGCCTAGTTTGTAGCTGCTTTGCTATGTATGATGAGATAACAGCATTATAACATGGCGTGAAGAGTCCATTTTGTGTAATACGGGACCTTTAAAATTACCTGGAAGATACAGGGTGCAATTTAGGCCATGCTGGCAAGAATTATCACAGTATTTTTGTTTTCATTTGACTTGTAGCGTCAATAATGTGGTAGAAAAAGGAGCAGATGGGACATTTAAATAAGATCGTCATGGAGGCAGGATTTGTTGATCTATTTTAGCATCGACACATGAAGCATAAAGGATTTAACCTGGATTGATGGTGGATTACTATGACATGCACAGTGCAAGCCAGCGGCATGCAAATTAGAAGTGCTGTATGTATAGGATTTACAGGTCTATTTGTAGAGTTTTGTTTTTATGTTTGCAGCACTACAGGATATGAACCGTGCGAGTTTAAATCAACAGTGTGTGAACTAAAAGGAGCTTGAAACTGATTTGAAAAAATGCCCAAAATTAGATGGCGATATCTGTAGTTATGAAACGTTAAAGGGCCCATTTTACACTATTTTCCTATTTATGTTATAATGTTTACTCATCAAAAGCATAAGTGGAGTTGTGTATTGTTTTATTCATATACATATATTTAACACACAAACCCTGCATATTTAGGCTGTTTCACCTTGTGATGTCATGTGGTAATACAGGGAGTGCTCCAATGTGTTTTTAAACTCCATACACCTTCACTAGAATCATGTGGATGATTTCAGATCTGGAATTGCCCATCTTCACTGAACAAAAGGCAAAAAGGTAGCTTGAAAACTATCACCTCATGACATCACAAGGTGGAACAAAGCATTTTGAGCTTTGGAGATGCAGACAGACCAATAATAAATGGTTACTCAAACGTGTGAATGAAACAAACAAAACACAACTCCAGGTATGTTTCTGATATGGTAACAACAGTAGGAATTGTCTTAAAGCTCGCAATAGTCCAGTTTGCATAATATACGATCTTTAAAAGTAAAATAACTCCATGTGGGCCACACATTTGGGAAATGTACCATGGCTAAATTTCCCAAAATATATGATTGTCTAAACATCTAAAAGCGCTACAAAAAAACAAAAACCTGAAAACATCACAGTACATGCCTTGGATCACCTTCAAATATTTTTGCAAAAATTCTCCCTACAAACTTCAGAGACCTTGTGGACTTCAAAATTCATTAAAATTTCCGTCAACATTTTGAGTGCATTTTCCATTTCCAGTGAATTGCTCAAAGATGAAAGGTGCCACAGGTCAAGTTGGCTATTAACTTCTCCATAATACTGAAGGACTTGCTTTCACTATGATACTGAAATATGCACTTTTTAACAACATGTTTTAGACACTGACTTACAAATGACATTGATAGTTTTAGGTAGGGATGGGCCGATATGGATTTTTATTTATTTATTTTTGAGCCGATACAATACTCACTATTTGGCCTGTTGCTGTGGCCAATAACCAATATTTACTGATACCAATATTTTGTTTTTAAAATCTATAACAAGGCCCACAAATTGATCTTTAAGGCACATTGTGTAACTTTTCTGGTGGACGGTCTGTCAAACCAGACCAAGCCAGACTCGCAGTCAGAATCTTTTTTTTTTTAGGTATTTTTAAGCTATAAATCTACTTGCAAATTAATAAATGTTTAATGTCATACTGGCAGAGCAATGACATGATATAACAAACAAGCAGGTGACTGACTGCCAACCGAAAAGTCACGTAGTGCATCTATAAACTTAAGTAGCAATCACAAATGTACATTTGTAAAAAATAATAACAAAATGTATTTATCTGTATTTATAAAATCATGTGTTACATATTTTTGTGATATTTTTTTCTTCTATTTCCATTTGACCCATCAGGCACGCAGAGAATGGGACAGCGCAAATAAAAAAAAAAATCTGTATCAAATATTGGCATCATGTATCAATATCGTCCGATACAGATACTGGATTGGATCCAAATCCGGGTGATCACCATGAGAACACTTAACACATTGTGGTAGTATTGATCAGTCAGGCTTCCATTAGAGGTCTATAATTTGATACGGCATTGGCAGTAGAAAGGGTGATTCACAGTCGTCCTTGTCCCAATGTCTTTGATATATCACATTTAAATTCACCAGTGGTTTGTTCTCCTGCCATATGGGCGCTTGGATATTGGCTGTTGATCTTCTGACAGCAGTGATTAAACATAAAAAGTCTAATTTACTTTCTCTTATGGTCTTATTTGCTCGGGTTTTCAAATATTTGCACGTCTGACAAAGAAGTGGTTGATATCTAAACAAGTTTGTACACATTAGAACTGAAGGTGATTTGAATGTTCAGTAGAATATAGTTTCTCTGTGTGCGTGTGTGTGCTTATTTGTTCAAATACCATTCTAAAAACAACATACAGTCCCACATTGAACAATATGATCTAGGTGATATCGGTTTAATTTGTGGTCAGTTAGGGTTATGGTTACCTCAGCCTGCTTGGGTATATTTCAAAGTCCTTTTCATCTCCGTTAACTTCTATCTCTGTGCCTCATTGCCACTTTAAGCTGATGCATCAATATCCATACGTAATTCCAGGTAAGCATTTTATACCGGTGTGGGGTGTAGAGCACTTTTTAATAATAAGCATTTTTATTTAACATCTGTTCTTCCATTGTGCTGATGACAGGAAGTCTGGTCTACAGAAGGGACACGACATATCTCCAGTCACTAACTAAAAAGAAAAAACACATCTCTGAAACAAAGGATTTATTGTTTTAGTGTCAAGACAACAAGCCCCCTCACATTATAAAGTAGTTAGTGTACTTCAGCTATTGGCAATTTTAGATTTAGAGAAAAACATTTGTACAGACAGTTTTCAGGGCATTCAAACATACTGTAAAGGTGCAGTATTTTACTTTTCTGGAGGATTCATCAGATGTTTTTCTGTTATTGCTTTATCACAGTCTGAATGCCTGTTTTTAGGTATTTTAAATAACAAATGCATGTAAGGTAGAGCTGTATAATGTCATCCTGTGGAATATTCCAGGCAGAGCATTGACCTCCAACCAAAAAGTGACATAGCGCACCTTTTAAAGCACTACTCTCTGTTAACCAAAACAACTGGCCAAAAAGAGCATCAGTTTGTTTCTCTGTAGTGGTTAATGATGAACCAATACAGCGTACTTAATGTGCCGGAGAAGAGCCACTCCTGAGTCTGTGTGGTGAAGGCGGACAGTCTTTTCCTGTTTGATATGAGGGCATGACATTGGGAGGAAAACAACCAGCCACGATCAAGTATGCTTCTTCAGGTTCATTTGTTCTGTCCACACGAGGTCCTGCACAAATTTGGGCCAGTAACGCTTAACACAAGAGCTTTTGTGCCTCCGAAATGGTAAAACGTAGGGTGGTAAAATAAAAAAAATGAAAAGTTGGTTGGTTGGTCTGACAAGTATTGTGATTAGATTTGAGATATATGTAGAAATAGTATGGAGTATTCTGGAGCCCATTCAAAAATACACAGATTTGTTTTGGATGGCATTTGCTTATGTATTAATAAGGGATTTCTTAGTAGTTTGGTTATGAAAGCATCAAGAATAATGTATTAAAGTTGCATTGTATATATTGAACTAGGGATGCACCGATCTGGCATTTTCAGTCCTAATACCAGTTTCAATACTTTGACTTTAAGTAGCTATCAATACATAATATTAACGAATACCAGTGTAGGGATGGAAAATTGTGCTTATTTTCTTAAAACACAAACTTATAATACAAAAGATCCAATAATGTTATACAGCCATTATTTAACATTCAAATCACCAATGAACAGCTTTGTACTGTGTGAATAAAAGTTCAAACATTATGAGTAGGGCTGGGTACCGAAAAACGTTCCTTTGGTGCCAACTTTCGGTTCCTTGGCTTTAAACGCTTCCATCAATGAGCCAATAAATGAACCGTACAGATTTATCAGCAGTGTACGTGCTCACGTGTCACGACTGCGCTCTGAACAAATGAATAGCACAAAACAGCTCTCGTGTTTACTCATAGTCCTACGTGTGTCCAAAACGGCACTGACGTTTTATATCTGTCCGTGCGGGGTCCTTGTCAAAGTCAAAATGTGTAGTAATAAATCCACATCCAGTCACAGTTTGTAGTGTGCCTGTTTAGTTGTAGATAATATGAACCAAACCAATATAAAAGCATAATTCTCAAATAAGTATAGTAATGGACCATGAGTCTGCGTAAAGATGATAATAATAATAATGATAATAATAATAATAATGCATCAGTTTTATATAGCGCTTTTCAGGACACTCAAAGACGCTTTACAGAGCATTATTCATTCACTCCAGACCCGGTGGTGGTAAACTACTATTGTAGCCACAGCTGCCCTGGGGCAGACTGGAAGCGAGGCTGCCAATCTGCGCCTCCGACCACCACCACCATTCACGCACACACCACTTTCATACTAGGCAATGTGGGTGATGTGCCTTGCCTAAGGACACTACGACAGTTTTTGCCACTGATGCCCCACTGTGGCACCTGGAATTCCCAGTGGTCTCCCATCCAAGTACTAACCAGGCCCGGCCCTGCTGAGCTTCTGAGATCTGACGAGATCAGGCTTTGACAAGCCGGTATGGCCACATACCGGTCACACGATGTAGTCAAACAGATAATATGAACCAAAATTCTGCCACAGTCATCCTGATGCATGTGCTCCTTGTGCTGCCTTTGATATAAAGTGTGGTATATGAAGAAAACAAAAGTGAAACTTCAGCAAAATTGCAGGTTGTGCATTCTGGTTCATTTGCATGCACATTTGTTTGGACTAACTGAACATTGTGTACTAGCCTACTCTGCTTTAAAATAGGAATTAAGATAGTTATACAGTAAATCAAGGATTGAAA
The DNA here is from genome assembly GCA_034769755.1 of Odontamblyopus lacepedii. NCBI lineage: Eukaryota > Metazoa > Chordata > Actinopteri > Gobiiformes > Gobiidae > Odontamblyopus > Odontamblyopus lacepedii. Next base: position 13,716,477 of record CM068354.1, read on the forward strand.
AGTATTTTATTAATAATACTAGTCATTAATTTAAGTTAAAAATATAATACAAGCAGCGAATAAAGAACTGTTCGGGAACAGTTATCAAAAAACAGGTATCGTTAAAATACTGGGAAAAAAAGAACTGTACACAGCCCTCATTCTGACGTTCTAGGCCAGAATGAACCAATAAATATATCATGTAACCGATTCCTGATATAGCTAATTTTCCAGTATCCGTGCTGATATTTGGAGCCAGTTATCAATATTGGTGTATCCCTGTAATAAACCACTGTTAGGACCTTGGTTTTATCTGACATTGTGGTTATTTCTGATTGTTGATTTGTTTATCTTGGCTATGGCTCCGTCTTCTTATTGTAACTCCTGCCCTGACTTGCTCCCGTTGTAGTTCAGGAGAATGCCCTTGGCACCATGATGTATGTTATAAAAGGAGTTATTTGAAAATATAAATTCACTGTATATTGCAAATACATTTTAATAGGCATTTTATGGGAACAGAACCTTGTGAAGCTACTGCCTCGTATTACCCCAGACCATTGTTTCCCATTCATAATCAATAAAAAAGTTCCTCAAACTGTTTTTTGTAACTATTTATAATCCCAGAAGAATAAAATGCTGAATTTAACAGGTAGATCTGTGCAGATTCAGACTTTATTAACCCCACCATGGGCAATTAGTTTGAACAGTAAAAAAACACATAGTGAGACAAATCCTGGAGTGATTCTGAACAAAGAGGAGCTCTGGGGTAAGTAAAAGTACAGATGCCCAAGCAAAAATATAAAGTGCATGTTTAAAATTGTACTGAAAGAGTAAAAAGGTCATGTATTTAACACAGGTGACATTGTGGAGTAGAAGGTACAGATATTTGCTCTCAGATGTAATGAAGTAAAAGTAAAAAGTATCCACTTTAAAATAAATTAAAGTACAGATACCTATTTTTGCTTTATTACACCAAACTGACTGTAGTGAGCTTTAAGCCATGTTATAATGATGACACCTCATTATACCTAAGTTGTGTTTTGTTTTAAAAAAAAATCCTTCAAATGATTCTCGTGAAGGTGCATGGAGTCAGCCTAAATATACAGGGTTTGTCTGTTTAAATGTGAATGAAACCAAATGCAACTCCGGGCATGTTTTTTATGAGGAAACAGCATTGTAATAGACAAAGAAAATAGCGTAATATGGGGCCTTTAAGTACAGTACAGATGTCTCTCAATCATGTCTTTCTACCAAACTACAGAACCAATGCCAGTGAGAACATAATCGTACTGAGAAAAAGTCAACTCAAGATAAAACACTAGACAAGAGCAGCATTGTGTTTATAGCTAGAAATAATACAATCTGTTCTCTGTCAACAAGCAAGAGGGCCTAGTTAAATTGCCTGGTTTATTCCTCATGATGTCCTTATGATGCTATCAGTACAGGCTTGTCTGGGGCTGCGTGGTGACATTTGCACGCTCCAGTCACAATAGAGCACACTGCAAATACTTTGTAAAATGTCATTTCCTCAAAGGGCCCTCAAAGCTGTGGTCGTCACATTTAGAAGAGAAGAATATTAATCAAAGAGCTGTGGTGTGGCCTCAAAACTCCACTCATTTATCATCAGCTGGGACTTGAGCGAGCTGACGTGAGCGTATAATCGGGTCAGGCCAACTAGAGCTTGACTTGATCAAAACCAATCCACACCCTCATCGGTAACACGTGCATATGCTGGTATTTTCTTTGGGTATCATACAGGCACACCCATAGCTGTCATTTTTGGAAGATAGAGGCCCCGACTAATACTTAAAAGCTTGTTTCTATGGATATGTCATTGCTCTGCTTGGAATGTTCCACAGTATGACAGCTTTACGTTACATTTATTCAATTACAGGTGGTTTTATTGCTCAAAAATACCTAGAAAAACAGGCATTCTGACTGAGTTTACAGATTCTCGCAGAGATCTGACCTGTAAGTTGGTCTGGTTTGTTCTCCATGATGATAAAAAGGTTTAATATTGTACAGTGGAGCTTCCCAGACAAAGCAATAACATTCTAAAACTGACTCTCATGAGGTTTAAGCCATGTTTATAATGCTGTTACCTCATCAAAAACCATTTTAGTTTGTCTACATCACCAAAGCTCAAAATGCTCTGTTCTACCTTGCGATGACATGAAGCAGTAGTTATCAAGTTAAAGGCTACTTTTTACCTTTAATTCAGTAGAGATGGACAATTCCAGGGCTGAAATCATCCAAATGATCCAGAGTATTTTGGTTTTGAGAGAAGAATTCAGCCTAAATATGCAGGGTTTGTGTGTTTAAACATGTGCGAATTCAACAAAACACAACTCCAGGCATCGGATGAACAGAAGAGGTCGAGCGCTTCACTGGGTCATAAAAAAGTAAAAAGTACAGCTTCTATATGAGGGTTAAAGTTGAAACAGAACGTAACCCTTACTGGAAAATGTACAAACTCAAGGCGCACCGACTGTGTATATTAAAAATCTTTTATTACATGGAGAATGAGGAAACAATATAACACAAATGAGAAAATAGCATAATATGGACCCTTTAACAACCTTAGACTGATAAATAGATCACTTAAAATAACTGTATCCCCAGTCAAGGCTGAGTATTTCACTCCTTGTAGTCTCGACCATAATGTGAGGACAGACTTTTAAAGATTTTCTCAACAGTTTTCTGAGTCATCACAGCTTCCAACTAGCACAACTACTTATCTTCCCTTACATCATTTTCAAATAGTTGTCATTACTTCTCTGAGGCCGTGACCCTCTTGTCACTGTAATAATGTTCCAGTATAGCGCTGATTGGGTGCTAGAACTTGCAAGCGTCCAGTGGAGTCAATTAACAATGGCACCTTCACCCAATTAACCTCTCTTCTCCTCCCCTTCTTCTTAGAGCGAAATGCCATGTCTGTCTGCTCAGGGCGTTTGAAAAGGCTAGGCTATTGTGCGTGAGCCTAGCCGTGCTAATGAGCTACTCCCACAGGAACAAAGAAAACTGTAAAACGTGCACTACCAGTATAAGTGTTCTGTATGTTTTTTTGTTTTCCTTTTTATTTATAGGTTTTCATGAGTAATAATACAAAACCTCTCAACTTCACAGTACTAGAAAGCAATGATCTTAAAGAATATATATATATAAATAAATTCATAAACAACTAATAATATAAATAATATATAGCTACAAGTGGCACTGACCAGAACGGAATCAGTAGTATTTGCCCATGATCAGGTTTTTTGAGTATTCCGGTTTCGTCATGGTGCATGTATATGCAGTATCCCGGTTACTGCAACAGTTGAGTGCGTATGTGTCCAAAAGACAAACACTTTACAGTCTTTTCATCACAACAGTAGCCAAAATAAATAAAGTGACCAACATAAATAGTGAGTGAAATGACTGTTAAATAAAGAACTGTGCTAAACCTGCACATGTACAATCTGTACAATCTGACCTACTCATTAGCATCATCAACATCCCTCTGTCACAGAGAAAACACACAATCCACCGAGTCATGTTCTTTAGTCCACAGAAGCTGATCAGTGCACAAAGAAAGAGCTGCTTTTTTCAGCATTGAAAGTTTATATAAATTAGCCATGCAGTTTTAAGTTTCGTTTCTGTAAGAGGTAAACAAATGTGCTAAAGCTGCATTAAACACATTATAATCTCAAACGGGCTGATGTGGCTCTATACTGGTTATGGTTTATATGTTGTTGAGTTTATTTAAGCAGATTAGTAAGAGTAATAATAATGATGACAATTTTAATATAAAAATGTTAATGATTAATCGATAATCGATCGTTAATTCTGCCGATGATCGATTAATAATATTTATTCAAATGCCCATCCCTAGTGGAGTGGTCAGACCCACTGACCCACAGATTGGCAGTGTGATTCCATCTTCCACAGGTTGAATGCCCCAATTTCTGTGTAGTATGAGTGAAAAGATTCATTCAATTTAAATGCACCCAGAAGAATTTACAAAAAGATTGAACTAACAACTGAGGAACTAATGCAAGAATCACATGTTTGTACAGATCTACACTACAGGGTTACCAGTTTTATGTACAATAAGGATAGACATGTTGTTCATGAAGGCAATTATGGTACTTCAAAAACTGCAGACTTCCATTCATATTCAGATTTTGGCTCGATTGCGATTAATCTTGCAGCTCTAGACAGAATAAATGATCAGACACAAGACCACACAACTCATGCTGTGTCAAAAGCCAGACAATTAAAGTGGGACTTTAGAAGAGACTTGAAAAACTCCACTGTGGGGGTTGTTCAGATGTGGAAGGGCAGAGCCACCACAGAGAAGGCCCTGTCCCCCTGGTTTTAAGTCTCGTCTGAGGCACCATGAGCAGGAGCTGGCCCTGGGACCTCAGAGCACGGAGGGTGGTAAATTTGAGATCTGAAATGTACTGCGAGGCCATTTTCTAAAAACGTACACTTAGAGCTGCCATGATAACTACTATATCAGTTTATCATTCAATGTATATAAGCTGGAACATTTTGGGGCTCTATATATTTCACATGTACATTTTCTCTGAGCTATTTTTTTGGTTCTTTTTTTGTAGCAGCGTACAGTTGGAGCAGTTGAAAATCAAACAAGTAACTTTTATGACTTTATGACTTTATTGCAATTTATGTTTTTCTTAACAATATCCTCACTTTGAATGTGTTTTTGAGGGATTATCCTGCTTTAAAGTTATTGTGCCAGTGGCATAAATTGGTTTCTGTATTATCTTTTATTGGCAATATATCACACTTCAAAATTTGTGATGGTGACAGGCCTATGTATAGTACGGGTAACATTCTGGGTTTCAAAATGAACACTTCATAAATACAGATGTTATTGAGTTGAAAAGATGACAAATTTGAAAGAAAAATGCCCACTGTCTCACTCCATTTGGGTTTGCTCATCATTCATCTTCCATCTGCATAAACCATGTACATATTTGTTTCATGCACACACAAGATTATTATCAGATTTTTGGAGTTCTGATATTAATACAATGCAAACACAAAAATCATCCAATTCTACTGTTTGCATCAGTCATTTACATTTTAAAGGTCCATAAATTAGATATTAATCAGGTTTTGGTGTGTGTGTGTAAACTTAGCCCACATAGGAACATAAGCACAGGGAATGTGGATCTTCCTGTGCCTAAATAATGTTGAGGTGATTATTTGGGCTCATTTGACTGAATTTTGTTTGTGCAGGTTTAATAGTGGTGAATTTGCAAGTTTTGTTCAAGTTGAATGGAAGCAGGGCTTTTTTGTTTGGGAGGAGTTGACAAAAATCCACTGGTGTTTCCATGGGGGGAGAAAAGGTGTTTTGATGTCATCCCTGTCAATGCCTGAGTCAATCATAAATATGTATGTTTATGTATGTTACAATTACATGGTTGTGAAGTGTATTTTCAAACTCAGCTGCAGTGTTCAGGTTTTGTTCGATGTAACTCACACTGCCAAGAGGTACTCTGTGCGTTTGCCACTTGTTGGATGATGGTTGGAGAGGTAGGAGGATGTTGCAGTGGTAGTGGTTAATGTGGGGAAGGCATCATGTTTCTTACATAATGCTATCGTCATTATGCAAACACTGCAACAAATACAAAACCCACAACATAACAAAAAGCCACAATACACCAAAAAAAGTCACAACGGAAGTGGCCGCGGGACTCTATTTTCCAATGGACCAAACGAGGGGGATCAAGCGGGAAGTGAATGGAAAAAGTTTTAAAGAAGAAGAATGTGAAAAGTAAAGAAATGGAGAAGTGAACAAAGTTGGAAACGTGACTGGTAACATATTTTTTAGAAACTTTACAAAATTTACAAAGCCTTAAAGAAACACTTGAAAACCTTAATGTATCTTTAGTAAAGCTCATAGCCCTAGTGTCTCCTCTTGTTGTTGACGGTGGTGGCGTTCCCTGCATCGTATAGAATGTAGTGACTGTGTGGGCTGGCAGCAGCGTGTAAATGTACGCGGTCAGGGCCCATTAGTTCTCCAGTGAGCACTAGTACATTGGTGGCAGAAAATGACTTTTTGGTCAAGTGAAATAAGTGATTTCTTTTCTCTCCATCAGGATAAACACTTTCTGTGCCACCAGAGTAGAAAATGCAGCCCCTGCCTGAGGAGGCTCATTCATATCACAAACTACCAACACAGCTAGACCCATTTACTACTCTTAGTGAGCAGCTATAGTGTCTCCTGTTCAAATGACTGTGTTAACAGTTTCCAGGAGCCTTTTATTTACCAAATAACTTTTTCTGTAGTTGCCTTGATGACTTTAAACATTTATTCATTACGGGTGTTTTTGTTACTCAGAAATACAATAATTCTGTCTGTGAAAAGGGGTGATTCTATACTGTGGAACATTCTGGACAGAGCAATAATATTTCCATGGAGACCATGGACTATAGATATTACACAGTGCACCTTCAAGCCTTGTGAATCAGTGTCTGCCTCCTTTTGTTGTGGTCATGAGCTGGGTCATAACACGGCGATAAACGATAACATTGAAACTAATTTATGCAACTGAAACAAACAATAAAACAGGATAACCCCAATAAACCCATGTCTAAATAGAGTATCATTAAAGGCATGGGCAACAACAAATGTCAGATGATGCAATGATTAGCCTTAGAAATGAGTTTTTCAGGCCTCTGCAGCTCTAATGTTTTTGTATTACAATAAAAACAATAAAAATGTGTACACACAATAAATGCTGACTCAAAAATAGATTTATCCAGCTATCACTTATTGAACAATAAGTCAATATAGTAATTATCGTGACAGGCCTATAGCAGCAAGATCAACAAACTAGACATCTCCTTTGACGATCTGGTGAAAACAATTCATACCTAATGACTAGGGCTGTCAAAGTCAACACAAAGGTACATAATTACTTTACAGAACAATGGAAGACATCAGCCCAACATAACAGCCTGCATCTGTCAGCTTAATGGATATTTACATCTGCAAGCGATAATGAAGGGCCTTGACCCCGCTTGTTGGAGTGTTGCATACTTTTATCTAAAACATTCATTATGAATCTGTGTTGGCACTAGGGTTGGGCAGTATCCAAATTTTTATACCTTTAAACCTTCTCAGTATTTTACCGGGGTATATAGTATTACCGTGACTAATTAAGAATTATTTTAGCTTGCACCTAAACCATTCAGAAACAGAATAGCAACATTATATTTGAAGATGAGGCACAAGTTCTGATCAAACCAAACTTTGCCAGCGCGTTCAATCACATCAGCATCAGCACACAAGCTGTTTTTATCAGCACTTATACTGTATGCAAATTAGCCATGTGGTTTTAAGTTTCGTTTCTGTACAATGTAAACAACTGTGCACAAAGCTGCATTAAACACATTATTACTCGAAGTATATAATGAGTGGAGTACTGCAAATGTAGAGCGTTGGGAGAGAACTAATCACAGCGCTTATTGTCTGTGTTGCTTCCCCTTGCTGTCCACGTCGTTTTGACGAAAGTGACGGAGGTGCACATTGGTTGATGCGGACGCTGTGCATAGGGGCTGCAGGTTGACGCAAACAAGTTTTGATCCAGAACCATAAATTGGGCCATCTCCTCCGTGAAAGTGTGACTTCGCCCTCAAGTGGGGAACTTCCTCCTCTTCAGCGCCACACGTCCCCTCTTGACTCTCGGCGTTCAATAAAACGTCTCCATCGCAAACTTTTTGGCTCAGCATCACACAAAAGCCTCAGACACATTTTTTTCCTTCTTCCTCACTGCATGTGGATCGATATTTCTGTGCGTAACAATGTTTGAAGAGGAGAGCTAGAGGAGGGGAGAAAGTCTGTGCTGTGGTTTTAGGTACTTATGCTGATTTTTTAAATGGCGGTAATGAAACTGATACTATTGCTACTTTTGGATACTGCGGGTTACCGTATTACAACCCAACCCTAGTTGGCACATGTCTCAGGTAAATTTATAGTCTTTAAAGGTCCTATATAATGCAAAATTCACTGTTGTTGTTGTTTGTTGTGATGTAATGTTGTTGCCTCATAAAAAAACATACCTGGAGTTGTGTTTTGTTTCATTCACACATGTTTGAGTAACCCTTTATATTATTAGTCTGTCTATATCTCTCTTCGACCTTGTGTTGTCATGAAGCAGTAGGTTTGAAGATGACGGCTACCTTTTACCTTTTAGTTTAATAGACATTGACAATTCCAGGGCTGAAATGATCCAAATGATTCTAGTGAATGTGTATGGAGTTTCAAAACACAGTGGAGCACTTCCTGTATTACCACATGACATTAAAAGAGTGTTTTCTGTTTAAGAGAACTCAGCCTAAATATAAGGTTGTGTGTTAAACATGTGTGAATGAAACAAAAATAAAAGGTATGTCTTTGATGAGAAAACATTATAACATAGATCAGAAAATAGTGTAACATGGGTCCTTTAAGGGAACTTGGGTCATTCCACGCCAAATCTCTGAATGCCCCCGCTTGACCAGCTCAGATTTGACTGGAAAAATTATTGGAGGTTCACACACTTTCCAATAGGAAAAGTCCAAAATTTTATCTCTCTCTAAGTTGAAATATTTTGTCAACTTCCTCCTGATGTTTTGACCAGAGTTTTCAGAGGAGCCACTTTCAGATTGCTCTAGCTAATAAACTTTTTAAGGCAGGTCCTTCAAATTTTCAAGGGTTAAAATTTGGCAAATGTTCTTGTAAAATATTGACTTTTACACATGTGATTTTGGTTTATCACAGATTTCTGGGGGCTTGAATTTGCTCAAAAATTCCTACTCTTCAATGAGAACATATTTGAAGGACTGTGGAAAGTGCAATTTCAGAGACAGAGGTTTGATATTGAACATACACCTTCCCACACATGCGGTGTACTTGGTATTTTAAAACTGGCCCTATGTGATGAACGGTCCAGAAGCTATTAAGGTTTAAAAATGGAAACAATTAATTTGGTGTCATCCTTTGCCATGCTATGCCAAAAAATTACATCACCCACCAACATTAAATGGACTGTTTTAATAAGGTTAGATGTCTGTTTTTAACATATCCAGAGTTTGTAATGGTTTTCTGCCTTATTTTCGCAAAATGAATTTTTGAAAATATGGTGTCCACATACATGCAGAGCATTCATGGCCAATGAAGGAACTTTCAGAAGCTAAGAATACACTGAATATATGACACACAGCTTAAACTTAACAAAATGCTTTACTTGATTATTTAACTTTTGTAAATGGTCTCAACCCTTTGAGGAAACTTTCAGATGTTTTGGTATAACACTCCTGAATTGTATATAGACGTCTTGTTGTAGTGCTAGGAACATTTATTTTAGAAATGATGTGTGACAGTTTAATCAAACAATATATCTTTGGCATGGCCAAGCCCTTCTTGTCACCTTTAACAAGTCGAAACCCAGAGCTTTCTCCTCAAGATCGATTTGTTTGAATGACATGTCCTTATCAGATCTTTTTGCTTTGCCATATTTTTGAAAAAGGAAATCTTCTTGACACTTGATTATTTCAGCACAGAGTGTACAAGGTGTGTACTGCATCTGCTGTGTATAAAATAGGTAAGTAAAACCATTTTCACAAGAATTTTGCACAAGAATTGCAGAGCTCTGATCTTTTGAACACTTAAGAGTCTCAAAGCGACTCGTTTTACTGTAGACAGGAACACACGTTTAAAAATCAGTTAAGACCGAAAAATCCTGTAGTGTGTGGCGGCCTTTAGCTTCTGAAAGTGCCTTCATAGGCCATGAATGCTGCATGTATGCAGACACCACATTTTAAAAAATTCTTTTTGCGAAAATAAGACGGAACACCATCACAAATTTTAAGTCCATTTAATGTTGATGGGTGTGGTCATTGTTTTGGTATAACATGGCAAAGATGACACCAAATAATTTTTTTCCATTTTTAAACCTTAATGTTTTCTAGACCGTTCATCACATAGGGCCAGTTTTAAAATACAAAGTACACAACATGTGTGGGAAGGTGTATGTTCAATATCAAACCTGTTTTGAAATTGCACTTTCCACAGTCCTTCAAATATGTCCTCATATTTGAAGAGTAGAATTTTCTAGCAAATTCAAGCCTCCAGAAATCTGTGATAAACCAAAAGCATATGTGTAAAAGTCCATAGTTTACAAGAACATTTGCCAAATTTTAACCCTTGAAAATTTGAAGGACCTGCCTTAAAAAGTTTTTTAGACTGAGCAATCTGAAAGTGGCTCCTCGGAAAACTGCTCAAAACAGGTCAGGGGGTAGTACAAGATATTTTTTACTGACAGAACTATAAGGAGTTGAGAGATAAAATTTTATACTCTTCCTATTGCAAAGTGTGTGAACCTCCTAGAATTTTTTCAGTCAAATTGGAGATGGTCGAGCGGCGCCGGTTAGCATTCGGAGATTTGGCGTGGAATGACCCTACTGCATGTCAACTGTGTGCGATCTTACAAATGGGCTGAAAGTGCATAAACCTGCAGATAGAGTACACATTAAAGTTTTTCTCATTATATGCACTGGCAATGCATCATGTGAAACCCCCAGAATTCACTCAGACATGGCCAATATTTTTGTAACTCTAAAGGTCAGCAGTACAAATCCCACTCTCAACTGGCATGTAGGTTAGCAATACGATTCCCACTTGCACAGATGAATACTGTTGTGTCCTTGGGCAAGACAATGTATGAGTGTGGGTGTTGATGTAAAGCTCTTTGAGTGCCTTGAAGGTAGAAAAGCACTATATAAAAAGGTGACCACTTACCATTAAAATTCTTCACAGTAAAAGCTGTATTTGATTTGAACCTGTTTACCTAATATATGAGGCCACAGATAGGTCATGTGTATGAAATTTAAACTCAAAATCTTACATGCACTTCCTTTTAAATTATATTATTTCTCTACTTCTCTCTATTTATCTCTACAACATGTCGAAACAACCAAACTGTCTATTGTATAATCACTGACCTGACCACAAGGCCAGTGCTTGATTTACAGTGAAACTAACTGTCTGTCTGAAAGGCTTACTTGGCTTTTTATATTAAAATGTAATAAATAAACATGAGGACAGTCATTTCTTGCCACATTCACTAGATCCCACTGAATAACTGCAGATAAGTCCATCCTGGGGCACTACACTAGAGCCACATTACAATAAGAGGGGATTTGGCTGGTATTATCCGCTTTCCACACAGTATATTTTCCCAGATGAGATCTTACCTGAGGCAGCCGACTGTGAGCCCCCGCTGGGCCAAGGCAGTCTGGAAGTACAGTTAGTTTGGAAGTGCAAATCATTTGAGTTGTGACTATAAAGTATTAAATCCCACCACAGACTTCTTTTGATGCACCACTTTGAGTGACCTTGTACTTTTTTCTTATATTTGCTATCTTAAAGCTGCCTTGTTATACTTTAATGTAGCGTTTTGAAATACTTTGAGACAGTTTGCCATTGGTGTTTTAAGTTGTAGGTACGTGTAGTGAACATTTTAGAGCTTAGCACGTAGAATACAGATAAACAATGTCGACAGCTAAACCATATCGACTTCAGTATATGAAACCTGGAACAATATTTTGTCTTTGTAAAAGTGGGGAGATTTTTTAACCTTTTTATGTAATAATGTAAGATGTGAGTGGAATAAATAACTTCTTTGGATATTTATTGGTTCTTTATTGGGTTAGGCATTTCAACAATACTTCCTATATTTAAAAATTGCTTTGGGACAGTGGCATAACATATTTTTAGTATTGTTAATCGCAATATTTCTCTGTAGCTATATATATCATGCTTCAAAATTTATTGTGACACACCTAAGTACAATGTCTTTGCTAACATATCTTTAAAAAATAGTTGCCATTACTTTTCTTAGGCCATGACCCTCTTGTCTCTCTTGTAACATCCCACTGTAGTGTTGACTGGGTGCTAGAACTTGCAGGCATCCATATATTCCCATTGTCACTCATGGGTAATTGATCCCCTCTTGTACCAAATAATACTGCACCCCGCTCTGGTAATACTGAATGGTGAATGGTCATTTATACAGTGGACCTGACGTTTGCCTGCAGAAGCCAGTTGGCATAAGTAAACCTATTGTCAGTGATGCTGTAAGGAGGCTCTTTACAATAATTCTGGGTGGACAGGTGTTTAGGAGGGCGATAGAAGCAGCCAGTTGCATGTCTAGTATCCATTTGTAACTATATAGTGATCTCCACTTTATAAAGTCTGTGGTTGGGTAAGGTAAGGTATGTCTGCAGTTAGGTAAGGTAAGGCAAGGCAAGTTTAGAGCACAATTTGTATAGCACAGTACGTACACAGGGTAATTCAAAGTGGTTTACACAATAAGAAAAGCATTATAATCACAATACGCACAAATCAAAGTGTAAATAAGCATCATAAAATGAACACTAAAAGAGAAGTCAGTCATATGCACAGCTAAACAGAACCGTTTTGAGCCTAGATTTAAACATTGTCAAAGTAGTGGCCTGTCTCACATATTCAGGGTAACTTTACTCTGTAGTTTTGGAAGATTTCAGATTTGCAATATATGATTAAAACGTAGGATTTGGTTCAGAGTGTACGTTGAAAACACCAGGAGCATTAATATTTGTCAAAAGACTAAAACTGTTAAACTAAACTACTAGACCCTGTAGAGGTCTACACTACAGGTACAATAACATTTTTCAACAAAACGTATAAATATATATTGTTTTGTGCAGAGGACACTGTATTATCTGAATAATTGCAGCTTTTGCAGTTTGATAATTATGGAAAATTATAGTGATTTTGATTCATTTGTGATTATAAATTGCAGCCCTATTCAGTAGCTCTTTAGATGTGTTTCATAGTTATAGGCTGTATATATATATAAATGGACATAGCCAATCTGCTCGCTGCTACGTTCCAAATAGGAAGTGTTCACAGGGGGGCTTCCGGCTCCATCGACATGTTTCCAGTTAACTTAAAACTGGAAAATTGTTACCCCTCTCTCTGTTACTGCTGCAGTGACCCTCGTCATTTTAGTCTTAAAATGTTGGCTTTTATTTCGCTATTTTCACTATTCCTATTATGGACTTGGCTCCAAATGGGTTCCTATAACTTGTGAGCTTCACTCGGCTGGAGCTGAATGCTGTGGGTGACGTCCCACTCCTTTGGTTCTTTATACAGTCCATGTTCACAGACTACAAGAACCATCCGCTTCTCATGAAATAATGCTTTCCCTTGGTAATGGAGTTTTTCGTTGGAATCTTTTATGTATCTTGAGACCAAAGTTCAGATTAGGGCTGTAGTCAACTAAAAAGTTCTTGTTCAACAAAAGACCAGACAAAAGCTCTCAGATTTATTAGGATCTTTCCCCCAAAACTACTATGCAATACAGAAAAGTACTAGTAAACAGCATCTGTAGAAGTAAAAAGGCAGAATATACTGTTGTTACGCTGAAAACTCCAGGATACCTAGTCAAAAAACTAAACAAAAAATCAAACCTTGGTCGTCTAAGGCACCATCAACCTAAAATAAATACATTTTTTTAGGTCATAGGTAGGTTGACACTACCCACTCCATATTTATAGTAAAAGCGTGCCAAATTTGACACTTAATGTATTTATCAAAACTACAATTGAAGCATATAATTGTGTTTTATTCATTTTTAGAAAGAGAAATTTGGCATTAGTATTATTAGCTGAGGACTCTGCAGCAGACTTTTCAGATTTCTTCCAAAAGTTTGACCAATTACCTGTCCGCTCACTCATCTATTTGACAATCGGCTGAGAAGGTTGAAATGCATACTTCTACTTTGCCAGCTCGTTCTCCGCTAGTGTGTCCATCTTGGTTTGAAACTTAACAAATACCACAGCTAGAGCAGTGTAATTAAACGACTTGGGCCAGTTGCATCAGTCAGTGCCTCCGTATCTGATGGAGAGCCTGTTGGAGCCTTGGAGTAGTTGCTGTATTGGCCGTGGACTGCGTTCGGAATGCTGCTGATGTTGATGGATAACTTTGGAGAAAAAAGGAATGCCGAATGAGAGGGGTCCGCACGAGCTGTCAACCTGCTCGCACTCGTCGGGAATCTTGAGTCCCAACATTGACTTTCTGGTGGTGTCAAGAGGTGCTTCGGTGAACAAGATTTAATGCTATTCCGAGACTTGTTAACCAATGAGTGTTGGATTTTTACACTTAAGAGGAGGCTGGAGGAAAAAAAATGTAAATTTAGTGATATCGATTTGAAACTTCTTCTATAAATCAATAAGAAATGGGGCCATATAAAACTGAAATTTGAATACAGCCAAGTGTAAATTCTTTGCTTCATTTGGTTGACATATTAGGCACCATGAAATATACAGAAATTTGGGATATCTTATTTAAGATTTCACAAGACAAAATGGGCTCTATTCATGCTTACGCCACAAAACTGGAAGACGTTTAGAAACATGCATAACAACTTCCTTTGTAAATTTGGGAAAACTGAGAAAATGGCCTGGTTTTCTTCATCTACAGTAGATGCCATTAGATTATTTTATTTTTTTTTCCTTTTATAAATTGCATATTCATTTGTGTATAATAATATATAATTTTTCCTACCTTAATTTAAAAAAAAAAAGATGTCATTGTAGCATTCTGTTCTGTTCGGCAGATCGACATTTTGCTAAATTTTGAGATATTCTTTATAAGCAACATATACTACAACATTTGCAATAATGAGTATTGCACCTGTAGTGCGAAGGATTTTCCTCTGGTCCTCTGTTTCAACACTGTTCTGTTGACCATGGAAATGGTGTTATGGTGTTGACTTTCCTTGTTTGTTTTTAATTAGAAACCCCTGGCTTTAATCAGGGCAGTTCTGTGTGATGTCATCAAATATAACCTGATGACCTAGTCTTTGTATTAGTCTGTCTACATCTCCAAAGATCACAATTCTCTGTTCCACCTTGTGATGTCATGGAGTGGCAGTTTTTAAATTAAGCCTCGTCTTTTACTTTTTAGTAGAGCTTGGCAACTCTTGGAATGAAATGATCCAAATGATTCTACTGAAGCTGTATGAGTTTAAAAACAC
Source organism: Odontamblyopus lacepedii (assembly GCA_034769755.1). NCBI lineage: Eukaryota > Metazoa > Chordata > Actinopteri > Gobiiformes > Gobiidae > Odontamblyopus > Odontamblyopus lacepedii. Next base: position 13,731,533 of record CM068354.1, read on the forward strand.
AATGGAACACTTCCTGTATTACGACGTGACATCACAAGGTGGAACAGAGTGTTTTCTGTGTGAGGGAATAACTGTGTTAAACATGTGTGAATGAAACAAAACACAACTCCAGGTAGGTTTGTGAGGAAACGACATTATAAGGATCAGAAAATAGTGCAGTATTGACCTTTTAAAGAACCTTTAAAGCACAGTCTGAGTTTTGAGTTTTCCTTTTTAAATTCTGTCAAATAGTTATTTGCACTTCTTGACTTTTCTGATTATTTTCTAAACAGATGCTAAAATGAAACTACAAAATTTTCTTTCCTCCTGGGCTAGAAACATGAAAGTCAGTAGCATTTCTAAGGTAGTCAGATCTGACATTTCAGAAATGGCTGCATTTAACTTGTAAAGCAATGATAAAAGGCTGCGTCAGAGGCTCGCTGAAGCAAGTCAGAATTAAAAAAAAAAAGACTCTGGCTTTTTAGTGGCACTCAGCCGTATTGTAACCTCACCTTCCTAAGTAAATTAGCTGTAAAATGCAATACTTTGCTCATGTCAGGTTTGAATTTGAACTTGTCCTGTCTGGGAAAAAAAAGCTAACCGTGGTTTTTAAGTCACCAAATAGAGCGTGTAGCACCGCTGAAAATCAAAGCTGGAGGAGCAGATGTGATGATAATCTGCCCTGGCCTTTTGAAATGGACATCACAGCTTTATTGTTTGTGTATTTATTTTCTTCAGGGCTTTAATATGTCATCTAACTGAATTGCTGTTGTAAATCTAGTTAACACCACAAATGATTAGAAACTGTGATTAGAATTAGAGCAATTTATCCTTCTAAAACTTTAACCTTCATTATGGTTAATTGCTGCTCTTGTTGCAGTAATTGGCAATTGTGGAGTGAAAATTGTGACGAATACTTCTTGTTTATGTTGTTACTGAACTCTTGATAAGCTATTGTACACGACTAAATATGGTAATGGGATATAATTTATGCTATTTATCTGTAACACGACCTTTGCTTCATGAAGAAATAGAATAGAATATGTGAAATAAGTTCAAAAAAGAGACCTGATGATAAGGGTTGGGCGGTAATACGGGATTAAGATGTCCTGAGGTGTCAAAAAGTAGCACCGGTATCAGTTTCATTAACGTCAGTAAAAAAAATCTGCTGCATAAAAAGACCTAATATAATATTAGTAATTTATTGATACCTAAATTTGTTTGCTCAGCACAAATGAATGTGTGGTTGTATTTTCAGTTTCATGCTATGTCCTTGTTCAGTCCTGTCCATTCTTGGGTTGGTCCCAGCGCTTGCGGCCATTAATAACACAGCGTAGATTTTCTTGTTCTGGTGTTTGTGGCTCTCTAAACCCACGAGTTCCATCCATACTCCGAATATATGGTTTATGGTTTATTCTCAGCATGTTACAAGTCACCCATGCATCTCTACTGTGTACGGTTGGACTAATAGGATCTCTACTCACTGGTCCATTTTGTGACTATTGGGCTGTCGAATGAATGGGCTGACCCCAAACAGAGCAGGTGGTGGAGATCACAGAGCATCTTTTGGCACTCCATTGGTACTAAATTGGAATTTACTTTTGAAATCCTGGCGTTTACCGTGGTCAGCCTGTAAATACGGTAAATATAAGCCTGTTCTGCTGGTTAGCTTCACTGTAGACCTGATACAAGTGGCTAAACATGCACAGTCGAGTTTGTTCAGCTTTCCCATTGAGAAACACAGAGTCGCACTTATACATCCTGCTGGAGCTGTCTGAATGGTATATGTGCAAGCTACAAAATAATTCTTAGTTAGTCAAGGTAATACCGTAAACTCCGGAAACATGCTGAGTTAAACAGTATCAAAATTTGGATACCACCCAACCCTAATGATAAGAGCGTGTGAGTGAAAAGAAAGCGCACTGTCATTTTAAAGGTATGTAACTTTTTAGTTGAGGACACATCACGTGCTTGTTTCTATGTATATGTCATTGCTCTGTCTGGAATGTTCCACAGTATGACATTAAACAGTTCCAACTTACATTTATTCAATTGCAGGTGGTTTTATAAATACCTAGAAAAACAGGCATTCTGACTGTGAGCACTGATCTGACCTGTAACTTGGTCTCATTTGGTCTCCATGAAGATAGAAAGGGTTAATGCCATACTGTGAAACATTCCAGACAAAGCAATAGCATATCCACATAAAAAAACAGACAGATTGTGGCGGGATTCTTCAAGAACTTAGTCGGGATATGCGTTTAGGGTGGTTTTATTGTGTGCTTCCACAGTGTCAAAAAGGTGCAAAAAGGTGTGAAAACGTGCATAATAATATTTACAGTGGACAGTGAGTTAAAGTTCAATTTACAGGCCAACAAAAAAAATAGAGTAGACTTCCCCTTTAAATCTCTAGGTTTAGCGCTCACTTGCACGTTACCTTCACTGTAACCAGGCTCAGACTGACGGCAGAGCGCACCTTTATAGCCCCATTTGCCCCTCCCACATTACATAACAACAAATTAAACCATTATTTACACCATTTCTACAATTAAATGGGGAAATCTCATGTGCACAGACGTTAGATATGGACAATAGCTTTATTACAACACAAATACGCCATATAGAACACACCACATAATCTGATAATAAGGATAATTGAACGTGCAAATTACGTGGGGCTCACATGACCCCCGGAGTGAGCGCAACTGGGGGACTTAGGCTCCCGGCGTGGATGGGTCCGGGTTTGCCAGTGCGCCCACGGGAGGAGGAAGCAGGTGGCAGCGCGACTGGAAGGTATGATCGGTTTCTGGTGCGATTTTGAATGGCCAAACTCACTCTATTAAGTGTGCACCCTTAGTTGCGGCAGAACACGCTGGTGAAGTAGTGCAATATTATGTTTAATGTTAGTTTGGGGATGAATGGGCTTGGCGCACGGAGCGCAGCAGATGAGGAAACGGGTGCGCGTGTGCATCCTCACATGCTCTACCCTGGGCAACGTGCTTAGGGACGGGCCTGCTCCGTCACACAGATGGAATGTTTTTAATGGCATTACCTTGCTTTATTTTAATCTCATCAGTGTCATAAAATAGTTATCGTTTATCCAAGTGTACCTATAGCAATATATCGTCCTTTAAAGTGTGTTATCATGACGGGTCTAGTCTGGAGAGAACAGACAGAAAACTCAATTTGACCAAAAAATATCAACTAAAAAAATGACTTGGGCAGTTATTGCTACATGAGACTGACGAATTGGATGACCTGCTCTAAACTTTACCTGATAAAGTCTGAACACAAGCACCTTTTTACCTTTTACATTTACCTTTTCACCTTCTACCTTCACCCTTTTACCTAAATTTGAATAAACAAACAAGCAGCATTTTGTCTTCTATAAAGTAAAGGAGAGAATGTGATTTACGAAAGTATCTACGGTGTACTTTTGGCTCTGCATTTGGCAAGGCATTTTACGGCATCAAACTAGAAACACAAAAGGGGTGAGTGCTTGCTTTCTCTCTTTTTTATGGATCAATAATGTTATAAAGGCTCTTGTATATTGAACATAAATCCAGAAGCTGTACCTCATCCACAAAGCACCCTCATCCTCTCACTGCTTTTCTATCCGTCTATGGGCCAGTCTACTGACATTTTGGCGTAACCGTGTTAAAAAAAATAAGTTTGAAATAAATTAGCTTGACCTTAACAAGTAAGCCATCAAATTGGGAAGGGTCAGACATAGAATCGTGCGCCCACCCAAACCCACACTGACAGATAATTGCTCCTTATTCCAAACTTTTAATTATCTGCAGCCAAAAATCTGCCTCTTATTGGTCCATCAAACTGAGGAAGCTATTTTTTATTGTGTCAAAGGCTGAGTGGCAGAGAACATTTTTGATCATGACTTATACTACTACTGTTACTAATACTGTTACTACTACTACTACTACTGCTAATGCTACTGCTATTGTTGCTGTTACTACTGCTGCTGCTACTACTACTGCTACTGCTGCTACTACTACGTCTACTGCTAGTTACTGCTGCTGCTACTACTGCTGTTACTACTACTACTACTACTACTACTACAACTACTACTACATCTATTGCTATTGCTACTGCTGCTACTACTATTACGTCTACTGCCACTGCTGCTACTACTGCTGCTACTACTGTTACTACTACTATGACTACTGCTGCTACTACTACTACTATTACGTCTACTGCCACTGCTGCTACTACTGCTGCTACTACTGTTACTACTACTATGACTACTGCTGCTACTACTACTACTACTATGTCTACTGCTACTGCTATTGCTGCTACTACTGCTATTACTACTGCTATTGCTGCTATTACTGCTACTACTGTTAATACTACAACGACTACTACTGCTGCTACTGCTACTACTGTTATTACCACTGCTGCTACTGCTACTACTGCTGCTACTACTGTGACTACTACGACGACTACTGCTACTACTGTTACTACTACTACGTCTACTGCTTCTGCTACTACTGCTACTACTGTTACTGTTATTACTACTACGACTACTACTCCTGCTAATGCCACTACTGCTACTACTACTGCTACTACTGCTAACACTGTTACTACTACTGCTATTACTAATGCTACAGCTACAATTACAATTAAAAAGACTGCATATATAAAAACAAGGCAATCAGACAAAATATGGGCATGAAAATTGCCTGTGGAGATGCAATAAAAAATAAAGTCATCAAAATAACCCTAGTGCTGTTTCATGACTGCTGAATATAACAATAGTTTTATGTAATTGTGAACTTATAGACCCCACCACCAAACTTTATAACAAAAAAAACTAAAAGAATGTTGTGTTCTTATGGTTTTATTGCACTGAAAAACATGTGACCTTATTGTGAGTGGGCTTGCACCTCTTCAAACCTGACTTTTATTTGGCAAGTCTCCTCGTGCTCGTCTCCATGGAAATGTTGGTGTTTTTTGGCTTTGTTATTCCAGAGCTTGACATACAACTTATGAGTCTCCATGGACAGTGTTTGCTAATAACAGTATGCTTTTAACTTTCTATTTTCATGGAGTCATTGTGGTGACATGTCACATTCAGAAAAAATACAACATTGCAAGGATTTTTTGGACACTAATATATTTTCATAATTAATAGAATTGAAACAAGCTTTTTTCTTTTGAGTGAATATCTTCAGAAATCAAAAGACGTACACTCCTATGGTTATTTTTTTCATTCTTGCAGTCTAATTTAGTGTAATACCTTTGGCTGAACATTGGATATCTTTTTAGCTCCAGTGACCTGAGGGTTTTGAACTGAAGTGCACATAAATATGCAAGCCAAAAGTCACTTATATTAAAAAGGCGCAATATGGGGTCTGTCACCATGGAGATGTTATTGCTTTCCCTGGAAGGTCCACCATATGGCACCGTATGGTAATGGACTATTTATTCTCACTCACAGGTGGTTTTATTTTACCTTTCAATGTGCATTCTTACTGATAACCATTTGGCCTCTCCACAGATCTGATCTACAGCTACATATTGCACCTTAAAGGGCCCATATTACGCTATTTTCTGATCTGTGTCCTAATGTTGTTTCCTATATCGCAAACATACCCGGCATTGTGTTTTGTTTCATTCACACATGTTTAACATACAAATCTTGCATATTTAGGCTGAATTCTTCTCTTAGACTGAACTGAAAATGTTCCACCTTGTGATGTCGTGGTAATACAGGAACTGCTCCATTGTGTTTTTGTGTGTTTTTTTCCATACACCTTCACTAGAATCATCGGCATAATTTCAGCTCTGGAAATGCTGATCTACTGAACAAAAGGTACAAAGAATAGCTGTTAACTTAAAGACTATCACTACATGGCATCACAAGATGGAACAGATCATTTTGAGCTTAGGAGGTGCAGACAGACTAATAATAAAGGCTTACTCAACATTCTAACATGGCTTAAAGCTCACAAGAGTAAATTTTGTCCAATATAGTTCTGGTAAAGTCCAAAAATAGCTCAAATCCTTTAACATGACAAGCTTTCATTTAAGATTCCGCACACACACAAGACTACCACTTTCAGGTTTCCCGCAGGAGGCTTTCCCAGGCTGATAGAGGCTCCTACCGGCCATGTCTGTTTTATTTAGCAGTGGGTCAGGCCTGGGTCTTGTTTGGGCACATCCTGGAGGATACACTCTGAAATGGGGACATAGGCTGTAGAACTCTTTTCATTGATGCTAGCACTATGAAATATTCCTCACATGGCCCGCTTTCTGCTCTATAAAGGAAAATACCCAACTGTAATTACCCCCATATAATTACTTCTCTTGTTACTGCGTAGTCACTTTTCATGTTCTCCAATGGGCCCACATGCAAGTCAAATGAACGCTCAGCTGTTCGTGAAAAGGACATTAAACACACTGTAATTTTATTCTAATCCCTGTGTAAGGCAATTACTCGTAATGTGGAGGTATATCCGAGCAGTTAATTTGAAATACTTTGGTGTCAGTGGCGTAAAACTGCATTTTCCTGTCTCCGTAGTGATATTGATACTTTGCAGCTGATGTAATTCCCAGGGGGTGTAAAGCTAAGTGGAAGAATGGCTCTGTTAGAAGCTCCGTTACTCAAATTAGACTTTGATCCGAGTTTTATTTTAGCACAATCTGACCACAAAGAGCTGATCTGTTTACAACTACAACAAGAGAGATGATTTGTGCACTTTAACAAATCTCTCACACATATAATTATAGTGACAAGATAGCTATCAGTTTTTCAGGTAGGTCCATGAACCCTCGTATTTATCACAAGCTTCTGAAAAATGTTCTTGAATATCAGACTATCTTAAAACTTTAGGTGCTCTATAATTTATGGTGGTGTTGCTGTGTTGCCTGGAACGTTCAATAGTATTACATTGAACATGCCTTTCTAGAACTGATATTGTTACACAGGTATTTTATTGCTCTAAAATACTTAGAAATTCATAATGAATGGCCTCGCTGCAGTTTTGACTTGTAACCTGACCAGATGCTGATAGATCAGTGTTGCTTGACCGGAGATCTGGTAGTGAACCTGTCAAGGCAACAAACTAGTGTAGGTAATTGGGCAAGTTCTTGACCTCCACGTAAAACACCAATTTGCACACTGAAGAAGCTTAACACCACTTTCTAACCCATCTTACAACATCCCCATGAGTCTAACAAACAAAACGCTCTGCCTGGCTCACTCATTAGTGGTCTGAAAATGTTATAAAACAACAGCCTTAGCCTTACTGATTTGATTTCCCACTGCACGCTGCTGACTCCAGCGGCAGCGAGCGGCTAGTAGCCGCCAGAAGCAACAAGTGAAGATCAACTACTGATGGTGAAGAACAATAGAAACTGAAAGTTGTTGAAAGAAAATGGTTCGGGAATGTATTTTGTAAATAAATGGGATTAGAAATGACATTGGCAATTGAGTCTTTTGGGCTTTCGCAATGCACAGTGGGAAATCAACAAGGTAATGCTAAGGCTGCTTATAAAGTTAGTTTATTTATTTATTTATTTATTTATTAAACAAGGACAATGCACAGAAAACATTAATCTCTAGTGAGAAGAGATGCTCTGCACCAGATTTAGCTAATAGCTATTTTCCATCTGTAGTCCTTGGGCAGGTCACACAACCCATACACCATCAACACATCAGAGGTTTCAGAGGTTTACAGTCATTCAGTCATCATTAAAATACTGCACTTATACAATAAAACTATACTCTGGTCTTCAATACCATCACACCAAAAACACATCAATTCATCCAATATTATACACACCACACACTAACCAGAATATAAAGTTACCCCTGCGTTCACACAAAACATTGAAAAGCTGTTTAATGTTGACAGGATTGTTTGCTCAGAAGCCAATGTTGATGAGAGAAAGTGTGATTGTTGGTACATGTTTTAAGTTCAACTGGGAGTTGTTTTATAATGTTTCCAGACACTAATGAGTGAGCCAGGCAGAGCGTTTTATTTGTTAGACTCGTGGCTGTTGTAAGATGGGTTAGAAAGTGGTATTAAGCTTCTGTGCAACCTGGCGTTTTATGTGGAAGTTAAGAACTTGCCCAATTCACTACTCTAGCTTGTTGTCTTGACTCACTGCCACAGCAAGATCTCCGCCTAGGCAACACTGATTTGTGCTGTTTTTTGGTTTCTGACAATATTTGACCACCTCTAGCAATGGACTTTAGCTTCAAACGTGCCGGAGTTCCCCTTTAAATTCCAGACACTTTGATGAGAATCATCTGGATAACATGGAATTGCCCATCTGTACTGAAAAAAGGTAAATGGTAGCTGTTAACTTAAAAACCACTGGTTCATGACATCATAAAGCGGAACAGAGCAGAGTTTTGGAGATGTTGACAGACTAATAAATAATAAAGGATTACTCAAACACGTGTGGATGAAACAAAACAGAACTCCGGGTATGTTTTCTGTGGTGACGACATTATAACATGGCTAAAAGCTCACAAGATTCCATTTTGTGTTATATAGGACCTTGAACGGTTCTCAGAGTAATTGTGTATCCAGGGCAAGGAGACAAATAGGCCCTCCTTGTTGCCTCAGTGTGGTGTAATGATCTGCTCTGGAGGGGAGAGGACAACTATAAACAAACACCGCGGCCGACCAACAGGTGGAGCCCCCGAGCCCTCATTTAGTCATTCAAATTACCTTTTGTTTATATCCAGCTGGTGTTTAAAGGTCCCTTCTGTGCGCTGGGATTACAGGGTCATCAGCAAATAGGATGCAGCAAAACACAAGAGCAAAGTTCAGACTAAAACACCACGTTTATCAAGCCAAGCGAGGCATAGTAATGAAGTTTGTAGATTTTTGTTTCCCCTTTTTATCCTTGGCCTAGAGGAATGCTGTGAAATTCAAAGCTTACTTCATACCTTATGTAGTTCACAGATTGGAGTGAGAGTTAGAATGCATGCGCTGTAATGTACTTTATTGTTTGTAGATTTAAAACTGAAATGCTTGATGTTAACTTGATATTTGCCATTTTAACTTTTCTTGTCTAAAGGGAGGTGTTATAGGCTCTATTCACGTCACAAACTAGGAAGACCAGGCATGTCCAAACTATGGCCCAGGGGCCGAATGTGGCCCTCAGATAAATTGTTTTCCCTCTCAGGCTTCCAGGTGAATTGGCCCATATTAGTGCAAGTAGTACTTTTTACTGCGTGTTTTTGAAATCTACCTCACTCAAGCAAATTTAATGTGTCCTTTTGAGGGTTTAAGTATGAACGGAGAGTCTGGAGGGTCATTCAAACCTGTTATAAATGCACACATTTGAATTACTCACTGTTTTGACCACCAGTCTATGACCCTCGATCGGCCCTCACGCTGGTCTGTGTTTTAATATGTGGCCCTTGACTGAAAATGTTTGGACACACATTTGGAGAGAGAGCCATTACAACTTCCAGCAGGCGATACTTTTGGTCTTACTGGTCTATTTGGAATAGTTTTATTTCTGTTATTATTGTTATTTCTTTATTCTGTTCTATTACTGCTGCGAATAGACCAGAAGTACCGCCTGCCAGAAGTTGTAACTCCATCTTTCCAAACGTCTTCCTGGTTTGTGACGTCACGTGAATAGCCCGTATTGCTTGGAATGTTCTACGGTGTAGCTTTAACTAATATGTCTCGCATTTAATCATTATTTGTTGCCTAATACACTGATGTCCATGGATTCCTGCTGTGAGCTGTCTCTCCACAAATCTGACCTCTAACTCTGCTTGTTGGCTTCATCTGCTCATAGAGATAAGTAAGAAAAATGTGCATAGGCAAATCTATTGAAACAAGCAGGAATTTTCTCCACCAGAAATGTGCCTAGTGTATTTTACATATAATTTAAGCTATACAATTTGAGCTTTGGAGATGAAGACAGATTAATAATAAAGGATTACTCAACTGTGTGAATGAAACAAATCACGTGTTTTTGAGGAGGTGACAACATTATAACATGGGTTAAATCTCACAAGAATCCATTTTGTGTAATATAGGGCCTTTAAATATAAATGCAGCTCTCCAGCCTACACTCACTTTTCCGTCTTGACCCGGCGCTATCGTCGGCGTTGTAACCTACAAACAGCCCATAAATGTATACCTATGAATAATTTAAATGTAGCCTCCCTGTATCCTCACTTTGTAAAGATTTTTTGATACTAGTACACAAAACTCACAAGACAAAACTGAAAGGACGTGTCTCTACTTGTCGCTCTTCATCTCTTGAACCAAGTCTGTCAACACATCTTTATTACAGTCTCAAAGCGCAACAGCCTGATGTGTGTGGTACTAATATGGCATCTCCTGCTAATGGACCCTCTCAGATATCGTGCAGTCATACTATATTCACTCAGGGTTCATAAATGGCACAGGCTTTTAACAGTGCTGATCTGACGGGCTGCTGTGTATCGTTACATGAGGTATTTCTCACATGATACAAGGTGGACTACGGAAAAACGGCACCAGCTTAGACCTGTCAAGACAACAAATTTGGAAGAATAATTTGAAAATGTGAACAGAGATTAGACAGCTCCCAATGTGGAAATGTAAAAAAAAACAATTAACTAAAACAATTTTGTTACAGAATACTGAATACCTGAATTAACATGTATTTTGTAATGTATTCTGATACGTGGGCCAATTAGAGTACTGTATGAATACTTAGAATACTTTTACATTAAGGTGCATTAAATTTTAGTAAAAAAATACCACATAGTATTACAAACTGCTTTATTTCTGCTGCCTTGTTTGTCACACATTCTTTTTTTAACTTATAAGGCCAAAATTACATAATAAAGAATTTTATTTAAGAAACTAACTGCATTCTGAATACCACCAAATGAAAAACTGACTGTACCGGAACACAGTTAAATGCATACGTATTCAGAATATGTATTTTCAGTTGTAGTCAGTTACTTCCCAACATTGATAAACAATCATATTGAAACTAATTTATCCCACTGACACAATAACCCAAGAGCAGATTTATACCACAAAAACTATTTTAAATACAATACAAGTACAATATTGTTAAAGAATCATGAGCTGCAGCAAGTAAATAAACAGAAGAATTACACACTTTAGTACTTAGTTTGTGTCTGTAATGAGTCATAGAGTTTAGTAATTCAACCTTCTATGACTCAAATCTTATATTGTCAAAGACTAACTAAAAATGTTCCAGTACTGCAGAGAAAATGTATAGCCGATAAATACTGACCCCAAAAAATATTGTTCCAGCTTTCATATACTGAACTGACGAAGTCAATATAGTAATTATCATGACAGGCCTGTACCAGATACCTTTCATTTTTATTTTCATTTTTTTATAATCTTTTTCTTTTTGTTCCAGTTCCTTTCAGTCTGGTTTCCAAATGGTGTAAATGTAAATAGAAAAAAAAATAAAAGGATTGCATAAAACTACAACAAGGTTAGTCTCGAGGTTAGATTTCTCATTCCATAAAATTGCAGTAAACATAATTATTAAAGATTTTCACTCTATTTTGTCCTTTCTGTGGTTTATAATTGAATTGCGTTATTGGTATTTACCACAGGCGTAATCCCACTGATATGCACTCCAATTGCTGTGTTCCTGTTAGTCACTCTCACCTTTTTGTTAAAAATCCTGAAAATGACTATGGACACTCGCATCCATCACAGGCTCCTGAAAATGTGTTGTTGTAATTTTGTATTTTTCCTCGGGTCTTCACACTATCTTAAAAATGTTTTGATAGTGTTTGCTAATGTGTGCATTGTGTCACCATGGTAACTCCTGAACATTCCTCCATACACCACATGTAGAACACCCCCAGCATGGTGTCACTGCAAAGTATCAGTAGTTATAGAAAATAGATATTTATCCATCAAATTAGCTGCATTTTGTAAGGTTGGTATTTAGATAAAAATGGGTATGGTCCAGAGCAGTGTGCATGTCCTTGTGCAGGTAATAAAACAAAATTTGTCTTGCCCCAGTACAGTTACCTCTGTGAAGTTGGCCCCCCATCAAACTCAAACCTACACAAAAACTTTCTGTGGAGTTTTGCTAAAGTCGCTGCCGTCAGCTGAGCAGAAATAATGTCCTATAATTACTGCAGAAATAATAATGAATAATTTTAGGAAAATACTCGCACAAATGAAAACTGACACAGCACAAAACAACAACGTTTTCTATCATTTTCTGACTGTTTTGAGGCTATTTGAGGGCCTGGATGACGTCTGCTGAAAATAAAATGGCAAATATCTTAAGGAACATAATCGCACAAACTAAACTTTTTGCAGCACAAAAGAGCACAAATGAAGCACAAACGATTGACTCCATTTTGGACTGTTTGAGTCAATTTGGAGTCAATTTCTCCAAAACTAAACCAGCACAAACAAAACTTTTTGCAGCACAAAACAGCACAAACGATTAACAGTTTTTTTGTATGTTTGCGTTTGATGGGGGGCCAACTTCACGCAGGTAGTACAGTTCTATTGTAAATTCAGCTTTTAGGGTCAAAATGAGTATACAGTCTTCATCTTATTATAAAGAACTGTTATCGTTACAAGAGCAGGAAGTAAAACTGGCGCGCCGTTATCATCCCAGTTGTTGTTATCATTATTGTGACAGCAAAACTCCTCTGGCCTCTGAAAGTTGTGTAAAGTGTGTATAAACTCATAACGGTTCATAATGAGGATGCTAGGAATGCAATAGGGAAATGAGGAATTACTTTGGACTAGCTTGAACTATGACAAGGCAGTAAAGCTTGTGAACCTTTTATTCACAGAGTTGTTTGAGAATGGAGTTAATTATTAGCAGTCTGCACAATGTTACGCTGGTCACAGTTGGCTTCAGATGTGTTCCTAACATTCCACTGAACAGCTGTGTGCTTTGCCAACTTGTATACAGTCTTGTGGAAACAGTTTTTGCGATTTATTTTATGACGTATACTACTACAAAAACTACTTCTACAAATTTATTATAGCCTTAAACTTGATGACATTCGTTAAAGGGCCTATATTACGCTATTTTCACAAGGTAGAAGAGAGAATTTTCAGCGTTGGGGATGTAGACAAACTAATAATTAAAGATTACTCAAACATATGGGAATACTTGAGTAACAGAGTAAAGTTGTCAGAATCAGAATCAGAATTACTTTTATTCATCCCCGAGGGGAAATTTTCTTCGTTACAGATGCAACCGACCAAGAGCATGTACATCGAACAAGTTACAAAATAAGCTAAATACAATAAGATAAAAGATAAAATAGCTCTCTCTGGTAATTATTTACATCAGTGACATATTTATGACTATATACATGTGTGAGCCGGGAATAGGATGAAAGGGATTGAGTAATTTGTGAGTTAAAGTGCAGCATTCAACAGTTTGATGGCGACAGGCAGGAAAGATTTCCTGTCTCTCAGTGGAGCAGCGCGGCAGCCGCAGTCTATGGCTGAAAGAGCTCCTCTGATTGGCCAGCACCTTGTGGAGGGGGTGGGAGGGAGAGTCCAGAATAGTCCAGATTTTGTCCAGCATTCTCCTGTCCAACACCACCGCCAGAGAGTCCAGCTCCTCCCCCACAACATGTCCAGCCTTCCTAATGATCTTCTCGAGTCTATTAGTGTCCCTCACGCGCAGACTGCTGCCCCAGCAGACTACAGCGTACATGATGGCACTGGCCACCATAGACTCGTAGAACATCCTGAGCATTGTCCTGCAGATGTCAAAGGACCTCAGCCTCCTCAGGAAATAGAGGCGGCTCTGGCCCTTCTTGTAAACCGCGTCCACGTTCCTGTTCCAGTCCAGTTTATTGTCCAAGTACACCCCCAGGTACTTGTACTCCTCCACCACGTCCACATTGACCCCCTGGATGGAGATGGGGGTCACAGCAGCTTTGGTCCTCCTAAGGTCCACCACCAGTTCCTTTGTCTTCATCACGTTGAGCTGGAGGTGGTTCTCCTCACTCCAAGTGACAAAGTTGTCCACTACAGTCCTGTACTCCTCCTCGTCACCACCGCTGATGCATCCCACCACTGCAGAGTCGTCAGAAAACTTCTGAAGGTGGCAAGACTGGCTGCAGTAGTTGAAGTCTGTGGTGTAGAGGGTGAAGAGGAAGGGAGACAGGACTGTCCCCTGTGGAGCCCCGGTGTTGCTGACCACTCTGTCCGACACACAGCTCTGCAAACGCACATACTGTGGTCTTCCAGTGAGGTAATCCACAATCCAGGACACCAAGGAGGCACCAAGATTGTGTAATCTGGCACCAGATTGTGTAATCTGAATAAAGTCATATTCCCCCCCAATTTAATATCTCCTTTCACTTTTATGTCCTCATGTTTTGCAGTTAGAAAAGTCAGTTTACTCCAACTTTTAACAGCCTCCATGAGCTCCCATTTGTTTGACTCTCTCACTCCCTCACAGCTCTTTAGGTTTGCAGTCTCGTTGGCCCTCGGACAAGACAGTGAAATGTCACAGATGGTGGATATGCCATGTCCACTGGGGGAATTCAAAACTGCTTAAAACCAAGAATCCTTCCATACGAACCGTTTCTCACCAAAGCCGCTTTGGAGGAAATTGAGCATAAACAACTAATGCTTTATAAAACATTATTGCAAAGAAATAAGTAGTAATTGGTTATTTTGAGGGATTTGCATATGATGAAGTGCTTTCTTAAGATGTATTTCAATGGGCACCTTTGAAATGGTAAATGGTCACATTTTTAAATAGCGTTTCCACCTTTAAGGCACTCAAAGAGCTTTACTTCAAGGAATCACTCCCCCATTTACACACACATCATGCGATTGTGAAGCAGCGCAGTTTTAAACTTTTTAGAACTGTGAATCAGGCTCGCATTCTATGGGATACACGCACTAAACCACGCGGATTATTGTGCGGCCACCTGGACATAAGGAGCGCCCTGCCTAAGGCTGATTAACTGAGACATCTTCTGTATAATTCCAAACTGGACATCCTGTGCCTCTCAGAATCATGGCTACATAAAAATTCACCAGCTGACATGCTACAGGTAGAGGGGTACAATATGTTTAGAAAAGACAGGTCTAAGGGAAGGGGAGGGGGTGTGCTATTTTTTGTAAAAGATAAGATTAATTGTAATGAAATCATTTTACCAAATAATGAATTGGAATGTATTGTCCTTAAAGTTGTTCTCGCAAAACAAATGTCATTTACAGTGATAGGAATGTATAGGCCACCAAATGCAAACAGTATGTTTTATGAGAAATTAAATGATCTTATTAAATATTGTGATGATAATAATAATGAAACTATTTTAATTGGAGACATAAACATAAACTGGTTGGATAAAACAAAGAGGAAGGAGCTTAAAACAATTGCAAGCAAATATGATCTCAAACAAATACAGAGACTCTTATAGATCTGGCTTTTACAAACCGACCCGACCGCATAATAAAAACATATAATCTGGTCACAGGGTTATCAGATCATAATATGATATTGTTTCTGAGAAAAATTAATAAAAAGAGATTTATTTATTCCTCTACTAATGAGTTGAATCAATTCAAATTTTATCATATTTTGAACAAGCTATTAAAGAAGGGGACTGGATTCAGTATTTAACTGAAAATAATATGGATGATAATTGCCTTAATTTAATGACAAAACTTCAAAGAACTATTAATCGTTTCCTGAAAAAGGTCAAAGTTAGGTCAAAAAACATAAATAATCTTCCATGGTTAAATGAAAGGATATGGTCTTTAATGAAACACAGGGATACTGCCCTTAAGGTGGCACTCCAGACCAAATCAGAAAATGATAGACGTGTATTCACTACATTAAGAAATAAAGTTATTAAGGAACTTAGAAATGCCAAGGCCACTTTTTTCATTAATTCCATCAGTGAAGCAAAGGGTAATGCAAAACAAATATGGCAAAATCTAAAGAAGCTAACTGGACAAAAAAATAGAAATAAAACAATTGAACTGGATATTGAAGGGAAAGTGTCATGTGAACCAAGTGAAGTGGCACACGCATTTAACACATTCTTCATTGATGTAGTTAAAAAAAGACTCAGAATGACAATTCAAATTTCATAGATACACCATTAAATATTAATAATCCAATTTTGTATTTTAATGAAGTGAATAATACTAAAATAAACTCAATTATTTCCACTCTTAAATCATCACATGCTAAAGATATATATGGTATGGATACAGTTCTTTTAAAAACTCATAAAGATTCTTTTATTCCAGCTATCTGCAAAATCACCAACTGGTCAATCAGTACAGAAGTGTTCCCGAGTGCTTGGAAAACTGCCGTAATAACGCCAATATTTAAAGGAGGTAACCGTCTAGATGTGTCCAATTACAGGCCCATTAGTATTCTACCAGCAGTGGCCAAAGTAATTGAAAAAGTTGTCTCTGAACAAATTACATCACACCTGAATTCTACAGAAAATGCATTGCATCCTATGCAGTTTGGATTTAGAAAAAATCATAACACAGAGACCGCAAATAATTTGTTATTAGAAAATATTAGATCCAAACTTGATAAAGGGGGTGTAGTGGGGGCTGTTTATCTTGATCTTAAAAAAGCTTTTGATACTGTCAAACATGACATTCTAATCAACAAACTGCATAAGTACAACTTTTCACCAAATGTAATTATGTGGTTAAAATCATATTTGGATAATAGGAAGCAGTGTGTTCGGGTCAATAATACTAATTCATCTATAATTAATAACTGTATGGGTGTGCCACAAGGATCAACCTTGGGCCCCCTCCTATTCACACTATATGTCAACGATCTGCCAGACACTTGTCCACCTGCAACATGTCAAATGTATGCAGATGACACCGTCATCTACCTACACTCAAAAACTAAGACACAAGCTGCTATGGAACTCTCATCTGTAATGATAATTGTACAAAAGCGGTGAACAACTCATGCTTACATTTAAATCTGGATAAAACAGTGTGCCGCAAAAGCACTGAAGCCGCAAAGACATACCTTAATGCCATGATACTCTCACACATCCGCTACTGTTTGACCAGCTGGACGCAAACTTGCAAAACCACCTTGAAACCAATTGAAAGACTGTACAAACAAACTTTCAAAACATTAGATAAAAAAAAAAAACTATCACTATTGTCATATTCTTTCAAAGTATAATTTTCTCAGTTGGGAAAATATGATTAAATATCACGATATTATGTTGGTGTACAAAATCCTCCATGGAATGGCTCCACCTCCTCTGCAGGAATATATCCATATAAAAATGTGTGTAAGCACTAGAGCCCAGAGCAGAGGAGACCGTGACGTTCCCTTCAGAAAAAGTACTTTTAGACAGTTGTCCTTTTCTGTTCGAGCATCACACACATGGAACACTGTCCCCACAGAACTCAGAAACATCTCATCACTGAAAACTTTCTCTAAATCTGTTAATAAGTGGCTCCTGGATAATCAAAAATGCACACATATTTCTACTTAGTGTTTTTACTAACATTTTACTAATTATATTTCTATTATGTCTCTGTTCCGTATTTATATTCACTGTGTCTGGAAACTATGTGTCTGTACAATTGCTATTGTGCTAATTGCATGTTTTAAGCAGATAATTGCTCATACTGCATCTTCATGTTTTTGCATCTGTGTCTGTGTCAAGCTTTTCCACCAACCTGCCATGGGACTGCAGATGAACATTTGCCTTTACGGCTAAATCTGGCATATTTACATGTTCGTGTGTTCATGTCAATGAATATGCATTGTCCCATTTTAAATAAATAAAAAAATAAAAAACATATACCAGGGTATGCAGACTAGGGATGGGTATTTGATTAAATTTTCTTAATCGATTGTCGGGAAAATTAACGATCGATTTTCGATTAATCATTAACATTTTATATTAAAATTATCATCACTATTATTACTATTACTAATCTGCATAAATAAACTCAACTTTACAACATATAAACCATCACCACTATAGAGCCACATCAGCCTGTGTGAGATTAGAATGTGTTTAATGCAGCTTTGCCACATTTATTTACATCTTACAGAAACAAAACTTAAAACTGTTTTCCTCATTTGCGTAAGCGAGAAAAAGCAGCTCTTTCCTTGTGCGCTGATGTGGTTCAGCTTCTGTTGGACTAAAGAACACAAGTCAGTGGAATATGAGTGTTCTCTCTGTGACAGAGGATGTGATGAGACTGGTGAGTCTGTTCTGTGCGTATGTCACGTTGGAGATACTGCGTATACATGCGAAACTGGGACACTCAAAAAAAACGCTCATAACTGGGATACTGATGTGCAGGTCTGAGGGATATAGTGATCTCCAAGGAGACAGAGCCGAGACATGGGACTGTGGGGCCACAACTCCCGTGTTTGTGCTGAGAGACGCAGCCTTGACTCCTTAGGCTACGTTACGCACAGCAACCTACATTTGGTTTGTCGATTAAAATGAAGGTGATTGATGAAATTCTTAATGATCAATTATCGATTTATCGACTAATGCAGTCATTGGGAACAAGGGGGATCTGACCACTCTCTATGACACAATTATGTTTCATGGCTGATCTACATTGGTATTGGTTCACCTGCAGTTTACCCCACAGCGGAACAACCGCCTATGCAAAATATTAACATTTATTTATATTCTGAAATCAATTTAATGTTGACATATGCTAAAACAGATCGACTTATGTGCTACTAGTGTTTTTATATCAAATAAGTAAACATTTGTAGAGTAGATGTCAAAGCATTTTCAGGTCTATCGAGTTGAACAAACCTGCACAAGTTTTGTTTGTTTTCTTCAGTGTCATGTCTAACCTTCACACAGCAGTTTTTTTTTTTTTCAAGGGGCAATTTCTTCATGTTGTGCTTTGTTGAAAGCTCAAAAACATCAGTTTGTCATTAAGGTATCGCAGCAAAGGTCAGGACTTCACTTTAATAGAACTGAAGTCAGGGTGAAAGTTACGGTACACTTTATTTCTGTGGTTTATATGGTGCTCTGTTCAGTTGTTCACATTTATCAGCGTAGACCAGCTCTCACTGAAAGCAAGGAGAAGAAGGCGGGACATCATGACAAACATTTAAAACTGATTGGCCAGGCGTCACAATAGCAAAACAAGCAAAGAAATCAAACTTTATTTATTCCAGCAAAGCTCAGACATCTTTTCTGTACACAAATACACAAAGTGCTTCCCTTTGACCGTAGGCATCAGTGTTTGGCTCCTGCCCAGACTACAATGCTGCCCTGTAATTGGTCTGAATCTCTGGTAGCCACACGGGTGGAGTTTGTGAACTCACAGGTTTCATATCGAGAATTCACTTTGCTGACAAGCTCCATCCTTCAGTATCACAGGGGCACCCTATCAGGAGCAATGCAGCGTGTCAGGGCCCATGTCTAGATCTTCAGAGTGGGGTTCATGGTCTGAATCAATTGGAGCTGGAGGATGCTGCTGGGCTGAGACTGCACACGGTGCAGCTCCAGTGCAGTAACTGCAAGTATTTGGAGTCATTCCAATGATTGTTGCCGTGGCGCTCTGGATTCTTTCCGCTGGGAGTGTATTGTGACCAGACACTGGAGCCCATCTCAGGCCTTCACACATGGTCATATAGATTTGTTGTTCATGTTCAGACTTAGATTGTTGCAGACAATCTACCTTTATTTAACCAGAAAAAATGAACAAATTCTCATTGACAGCCAACTGGTTAGGTAGAGGAACTGTGGAAAGTAACCTTTGTGTTGGTGAAATACTTCTTTTATTCTATTTCTAATATACTGACATACTAAATTTGTATTCAGGAAACCAGAGTTGTATCGTTAAATAAACCAATTGAAAACATAAGCCATGTTCACTACAGTGGATTTGGTAGAAGTCTGATGACACGCGTCTTCCAGTAAGGCCCTGTCTTTAATTGGCTCTTGACCTTTCTATCCAAACGAAATCCCCACTGAATGTGTGACTCTTTATATGAAACATCTAACAACCATGCTCACAAACCTCTTTGCTCCTACTTTCTCTTGAGATTTCTTACATTTTCTGTCTTCCATCCCCCTTTGCCATCCCCTTCACTCATCCCCGTGTCTATCAGTTCTTTTCTTTTCGCCGACTCTCCCTCACTTTGCTCGCTTTTTCGCTTGTTTCCTTTGAAGTGCTAAACAATGAGCGGGCTATGCTGCCTGTTAAGCTTGCAGGGAAATCTGTACTGAAATGGCAGAGCGCTATGGTGTCCTGGGGTCCTTGGGGGGAAAAGGGGAGGTGGAGGCAGCATCACTAGTCAAGTCAGAGTGCAATGTTTAAGAGAAATATGCTGTAGCTTTGTTTGTTATTCTGATACTATGGGTGTTCCAAACTCTCACAGTTCCCAAATTGAGCACTTCATGTGGAGGAATGGAACGCAGTTTCTTGGGGTAGGCTTACTGAATACGAGAATATATGATAGGGATGTAACAATAACCGAAATATCGTGCTATCGCATTGTCAAAGGTCTCGCAATAATATCATGGGCCATCACAATATAATTAATTACAACTCTCTTCGCTTAAATTAATAGTTATGATGCAGCAATAGCTAAAAAACAAAGGGAACTACATATGCCATGATCCTTTGCTCCATTTCAGCGCAGACTACATGAAGAAATAACGTTTGTAAGCACTTCTAAATCAGTTCTTTGGATTAAGTTTTATCAAGGCATTTTAAGAGAAAAAAGTCGCATATTCACAGATTTGTTAGCCTGCACAAAATATTGCAAGAAATACTGTATCGTGAGATTTGGATATCGTTCCATTCCTTATAATATAGCATGAAATGGGGGTGTAGAGCAGGGGAAGTAGCCTTGTTGATTTGTTGCTGATTTGGCCACCACAGCACAATTTATATTTTCACAGTTTGTATTTGTTTGTGGAAATAAGTTCACTGGACCTATTTTTAACACAACTAGGGGAAGTAATATTTGAGAGAAGATTGGAATATGAACGGCTTAACTTAACACAATGTGCGGTGTAAGGAAAATAAAGGCCATGTGTTCACCAGACAGACACCAAACATTGAAGACACTAGTCCAACTCTAACAGCTTGTATCTGTCCCAGTAAAAGTTTAAAGTTTAAAGGTGCATTGTATAACTTCTCTGGTGGAAGGTCCGTCACTTGCTTGTACATTTATTAAAGCACAGGCAGTGTTAGAGCTCAAAAAGAGAAACGGGCATGATGACTGTCAGCGGTGTTACCTTTCTGAACTGTAACTTGGTCTGGTTTGGTCTCCAAGGTAGAAAAGTTTAATGTCATACTGTGAAACAAAGCAATAACGTCTCATGGAGGAAAGCATTTGACGGATCCTCCAGCTAAGTTACACAATGCACCTTTAAATTACAGCAGTATTAATTAAGTATAATTATTCATTATTAATCTGGACTATTCAAATGTCAAAAGTGTGATCAGTATGAGTAATGTTTTTGTTTCAATCAATCAAATTTTATTTTTAGAATGCAACACAAAGCACTTAATTGTTTGGCAACATTAATAAAAAATACTGTACTTTGTTGTTGGAAAAGGACATTCTATTACCTAAATAATTCATAATAATAATGCATTTTCTTTATAACACACTTTACATTTGCAAATAAATCTCAAAGTACTACAGAACATTGAAACAATTAAAAGGACAGAGAAAATATACAGACAAAAGGCAGGTAATAAAATCAGTTGTAAGCTTTCCTGAACAAAGAAGTTTTAAGTTCTAATTACAGCCTTTGTGATTTGATACTTGGTTATGATGTACTGTACTGCCCTAGAGTGCTCTGCCCATATAGTTTTCACAGTGTGGTCACTACTTCAATGGGGATTCAATGGAGAGCGAGTATCACTGAGTTTATACAATATTTTTTCTGAGAAATACCCTGTAAACCAAAAGTGAACTTGATGAATTCCAACATTGTAAGCTTCTTTGGTGTCCTCACTGATAACCTTAATCCCTTCTGTCTGCCACAGATCTTAAGCAGCATTATAACACCTCTGACTCATTCCCAAAACTGCCCCTGTCTCTGTAATGCTGCACCAAACCTGATTATTTCACTGGTACTGCACCGGAGCTGTCATTAGTGCGTGAAGGACAGCAGATTGTCCTTCCAGTGTCTTTGTCTCCTGCTCCCATTTGTGTCTCTGGCCCTGTCCCCAGCATTCCCACCCTGTGATGAATGCTGTTCATTACTAAAGATGGGTCTGGAAATGAAGCCCGAATAGGGTCCTGTGAAGTTATGTGTGACCAGGTATCCAGCATAGCCCCATGAGAGGGGAGAGACATGTTTGTCCACTCCCGCAGCTCCCCATAATCGTTCATCAGCACAGGCATCCAGCCGTGTGTATTCAGCTACATTTACAGGAGTATTGTATTTTTATATATCCAACTGTACAATCTTGTCCATTTGTAAATCAATAATCACATTATAAATCCAATGAATGTAGCATTGAGACAGTTACTTTTATTTCAGCAAATTTCTCAAATACTGTGTTTTACTGTTACTTTCTGCTTAATACGTTATAATACTAATACTAGTAATACTATTGTACAGTGCTCTTACTTGAGTACAATTTTGTCAGCTCTATTTTCTCTGTAAAGCACTTTCTCTCCTTCTTCTTGTGCTACAATGTGAAAATGAGCCCCAGCCTCTCCACACACGCTAATGCTAGTGTCGTGTCCCATGATGCATTGCTCAAGATTCTCTCCCTGCTGTAAGTGCGCTATAATTACCCCGGGTCTAATGTGATAGAGCTGTCTCCTCAGTCATGTCACGGTGACACTATGGTCCACACGATAACTCATACAACATGAATGACAACTTGACATTTTATTTTGATATGATCGGACATGCCTGAGCGCCGACTACACAGACAGACCGAGGACTGTAGAAAAAGCAACGCCTCTCTTTTCAATTTTATACAGGTTTGGTTAGTCCACTTGGCAATTTTTTTGGCAATTTGTCTTTGTTGAACTTAAAGACTTCTTTGATTTAAAGGTGTGTAATTTTTCCGTTTTGCCACCTTGCTGAAATGTTCCACAGAATGATATTTAACTTATCTATCTCCATGGAGACAAATGGAAGACGGCATAGGCCAAGTTATAGGTAAGGATTGTGGAGAGGCAAGCCCACCCACTTTCAGAATGCATGTTTGCCAATAAAAATAAATACACCTGAAATAAAAACACTTGCAGTTAAATAGGTTCAAGATAAATAATAAATAAATAACCTCTCCATGGAGACAACCAGGTACTCTTTCCTAGAAAAGTTACAGAGTGTACCTTTAAGCCACATTAAGCCACATTTCCTAGACAAAAATAAATAAATAAATAAATAAATAAAGAGTTTTTTGTTTTTCATTTTCATAGTGTTTATTGCACTAAAAACAGGCGTGCATCTCCACAAACTTGAACTTCTCTTGCTTCTTGACATAAAACATATTTATCTCCATGGAGACTACCTTTTAAGAAGAAAACATTGGATTCCTTTGGTCATTTCATTCCGACACATCTCTTCTACCATTTTCTATGAAGTATTATTTCTATAAGTACAAAAGCCTCTACAAAGTCTGTACTTTGTAGTTGAAGTTATTATCAGTCGTGAAGGAGAGTGTAGATTGGCTTCCTCTTAGTGGGACAGGATAATATTATCGAAAAGCTCTTTTAATGACTTTAATTATGAAATGAGATGTGCACATCTTTAGCTGCTTCTTACCGTGAGAAACACCTCTAATATGAAGAACACGGCAGGTCACCACATGTAAAAACAAGTAAATCATTTCAAGTGCTATTATGGGCCTCTGCAGTCAGGTGTAATTCAATACAGTATCTGAAACATGGCTCTAATTAGTGGTTTCAAATGCAAGAGAGCCCGCTTTGTTTAATCATTTTGATGTATTGGAAATCAGAAGGTTCTTCAACTGGTCTCACTAATTAATTTGATCACAAACTTCATTTAGCAAATTAACAGCCTGTTTTTTCAACACAAGTCTAACTACTGTCTGCCATTTTACATAAATGTTTAATTATGTTGCTTTAGCAAATGTTTTTTTTCTGCATTGAAACAAAATAGAACTCAAACCAGTTCCCCCCTCCTCATGGTACAGCCCAGGACCTCTCCCAAAACCTTTAAAAATGGCGACATTGGCCACATCCTCTTTTGTCTGGAGCATGTGGAGATTCAGACAAGTATAGAAGTTTATGTTCAAATGAATTGTGTAACTGAACTGAATAGGTTTAACTGAATAAAATATCTTCAAAATAACTTGCGTATGTGTGGTATTTCACTTAAAGGTGGACGATAACTAAAAAAAGACTTAAATAAACCTGGGATAGTTGTGTCACGCTGTTTAGTTGGTTATGGAAAAATTATGTGAAATGAACAAATGTGTAAAATTAAACACATGAACATGAATTTAATGGAACAAAGGCTCTGTGTGTCACAATGTGTTCTTCATTCACTCCACGCTTGATGGTAAATTACTATAG
Source organism: Odontamblyopus lacepedii (assembly GCA_034769755.1). Lineage (NCBI taxonomy): Eukaryota > Metazoa > Chordata > Actinopteri > Gobiiformes > Gobiidae > Odontamblyopus > Odontamblyopus lacepedii. Next base: position 13,756,007 of record CM068354.1, read on the forward strand.
TTTAGTTTTTTCTGATTTACAAAGATCGTGTACAGGAGTATTAATCAAAGAACCATTGAGTGATGCTTTGTACCAGACTGTAGCTCTTGGAGCCACTTTCCATCTGCAGTCCTTGAGACATACAAAACCGAATACACGAATAAGATCAAACAAAACACTATAGATACAAATTACAAAAATAGTGATACAAATTACAATTACATTAAATAACTCTATCCCCTTCCCATCCTACTCCCACACAGTAGCCATAGCTGCATATTCGTAGTCGACAGTTTTTGCCACCGTCTCCCCACTGTGGCACCTGATATTCCCAGTGGTCTCCCATCTAAGTACTATCTAGACCCAGACCTGTTTAGCTTCTGAGAAATGACCAAATCCAGTAAGGCCACGATTCCCAGATATTATGTGCAAAACCACTTATTTTGTTTATGTTTGGACCTTTTCAGACCATTTTAGGCCATTTATGTGTTTGGGTCAAGATTTGGACTTCTCTTAAATGAAGGCAGGATGGAAAATTCTCATAAATTGCATTTCTCAAAAGAACTATCTATGGTCCCTGTTTATTTGGATAAGTGGACACCCATCAAAATGGTCTTTTTTTTTTTTTTTGATGTTTCAACCTTTTTGGTGTATATTGTTTGCACTGTCTTACACTGTACTTGTCCTCCATAGGTTTCTGTGAACATGACTAAGTGACAACATGAGCTGTGATGACTGGAACTCCAAGCAGGTACTTTCTTTTGTTTTTCACATTGCCACACACCTCCACCATACTGTCCCTGCCCTACAGTTACTTTTTATGCGCTGGTGCACTCCGCTCTGACAGGGGGCACCGGGGAGGCCTTTAGTGCATTGCTGTGTAATGTTTTATTGATGTCCCTAAGATGATGCGCCCTGACATTTTCTGATGCTCCTTGTCCCAAGCAAATCTCTGTCCAGCCCTTAAGCGGCGTGTCTGGGGCCCTTCTGGTAAATATTTAAGGTATCTCCATAAGGACCCATCTCCTCTTTACAGTGTCAGTGCTGGAGTTGGAGCATGGCCACCTGTCATTGTTTTTTCTCCTCTGAAGGCTCACCAAACATCCTAGAGCCTAAACAAAGTCAAAGTACTCATGCCTTTTGTATGGTGTAAATTTATAAATAGTTAATGAGAGAGAAGGCTGGATGTCATAAATGCTCCCCTCACATCCTTTACGGGGGGAAGGGGTGAGGAGGAGGAGGAGCTCGTGGTCTGACTTTTCTTCTCTAACTTAAACTTTCATTGGTATTCGGTGCAAATAGACCAATATATCAGGCTGATATTTGCACTTTTTAGTGTATTAACTATCGGCCTTAAATCTCCAGCAGAGGACGATATTTGGTTTGGGTCAACCAGCTGCCACAAAATGTATAAAGCTTAAAAGGGCACTATGTAACACTGTAGTGGGAGTCTGCTACCATGACGTGGTACTGCTTTGTCTGGAATGTTCCTCACTATGGTATTAAATATAACATCTTGCACTGGTATATTTGTTGCTGAGAGAAATACCCTAAAGCACATGCATTCTTATTGCCAGTGGGTCGCCGTTTCAAAGATCTGACCTGTAATTTGGCCTAGTAACCTCACCTGCTTGTTTCTGAGGAGATAGATATGTTTAATGTCTTACTTTGGAACATTCCAGGGAGGCACAGCAATGACATCTCCATGGAAACAAGCAGACGGACAAACATGAATGACCCCCCACCAGAAAAGTTACATAATGCACTTTTAATTTGAACACATAAGAGTGAAGAGGACACTGCTCAAAAGGTCTGCTCTCATCCAATTTCTAGTAAAACATGGTGGTGGATGAATTTGTAATAAAAAAAATTGTACATTTGGGGGGAAAACAATCCAAATCTGCACTACATATCGACCAGAAAATATCAGCAGAATTTACCAGCCGTTGGTTTCTCTGGATTTAGTGTTTCCATCAGCCATGAAAAAATCCGCATCAGTCGACCTACTGCAATGTATTTCTTTTATTTCTCTCAAGGACAGTAAATATGTGATTTCTGCTTATAAGATTTTATAAGACATCTGCAGACTACATTGTTGTGTTCATATTAGTAGAGAGATAGAGATTATTTCAAAGTCTATAATTGTATAATTTTGGATTTTGCCTATTATTGGTTGATTCCAGATTCTGCAATGTCGTGATTTCAGTCTCGGCTGGAGTTAAAAAGTATTCATTCCTGTTTGGATTGTATGTGGTATTTTCATTTAAAATAGACACAAGGCAATTTATCCTGTACTTGGAATAAGTTTTTTATTGTACCACATCTGAAAATTTGTTGTGATATCTCCGTATTGATATTTTGCTGCTGCAGTGTTCCCTGAGGGAATGTGTTTTAACACAATCTGACCAGATGACTTGGATTTAGGCTGATTTAGAACCACAATAGAAGATCTAATTTGTCTAAATCTCTCAAAGAACATTACAGTCACAAGCTAGCTAGCATCAGTTTTTCAGTTAGTCACTCTCACCTTTTTCACCTAAACAGGACCATGAACACTGGTCAGAGGTGTCAGCTGACTGCTGTGACGCAGCTGTTGTTCCTAGGTGTGGTCAGTTTGACGGATCTGGCAAATCTATCACACTGACCACTACTCTGGAGAAGTGAGTCCCAGAGACCACTGCTGCTGCTGGAACATGTTAGGTAAATAAACTATTTAGCTTTTTACAAAGTTGTCTTATTAGAAGAAAACACAAACTTTCTATATAACAAGAAGACAAAATCAATTTTGTTCATTTTGCGGTAGACACATTTCTTGGCAGTAAATACTGGCTTTTGCACCGTTAACTTCTTGGATTAAATGCTAATCTCATTTTTAAAACAGTATTGTTTTCTCCCTCCTGTGGGTGTGAAATCTATACAGGAGTCTAGTTTGCAGCAGCTGGGGCACAACATACATTTTTATTAGACTAGAGTTTTCTGTCAATACACAAGATTGAGAGCTGTATCTTCATTACTTTAAGGATACAGTTGAGGCCATTTGGACATTGCATTGCAGACTGTAATGATAATATATAAAATGCATTCCTGACTTGGATGAACGGTAAACAATATATGTGATAAGTTAAATTTCTCCACATCTTCACATTTACATAGCACTTCAGATTAAGAAGCTGTGTCACGCCACTCTATTCACCACTCCAGACTTCATTAAGGAACTACTTTTTCAATGCAGCCCTGGAGAATGTGGAAGGACACACCAGCGCTGTGTCATTGCTCATTGTGCCCTTGTTATTGAGCGCCACTGAACAAAGCAGTCAACAGAAGGAGGGCTGTTCTTCAGGAAACCGAACTGTGCACAAATAATTGCTTTTTCAATACATTCTGGTTCTGCCTTTTGAGAATTTCATGATGAACAAGAGAACTTCAGAAGGTGCAGTAGTTACTTAAGATAAAATTTATTAAACATGCCTTTTTTTTATAATTTTTTTTTTCCTTTTTCCATTTTCATCAAGTCTAGTCAGCCAGTTAAGTAATACCAGTTAGAAGGTCAAGATTGAGGTCAAGATTGTTCCTGATTGGTGGGCCCAGAGCTGCATTCCTGTCCAAGTTGTCGCTGTAAATAAATGTTGTTGTGCAGGGTGACTTGATAATGTGTGTTGTGTTTTTACCACTCAATGATGAGGTTGTAGGTTCAAACCTCAGACTGGCTTGTAGCATTAGTGCAGGCCAGTGCATTCCCTTCTTACAGGGGAAATAACTAGAAAGTCAATTTGACTTTTTCCAACATGGACACAGCAGTAGTCATAGACCTGCCATGATAACACAATTTGAAGCTTGATATATTGTAACAGAGAAATATTGTGATAAACGATATATATTATAATATATAACTGTTTTAGTCACTAAAGCCCAGTAAACCCATTTTAAATATACTTCATCATTAAAGGGCCTGAATGAACCAATAATTAGATAAAAGTTATTTTCTGCTTTCTTCAGCTCAAAACTTAGATTAAAACATAATTGTATACATTGTATACATGCCAAATACTGTGCCCTAAAATATTTTATTACAGCTTTCATATTTTGAACTATAAGTCGATATAGTAATTATCATAACAGGCCTAAGCAATAGGAAATAAGAACTGTGATCGTCATTTCAAACCACCCATGTTCATTTTGGGCCTTTTTTGTTGACCGGTCTATAGCCAATGGTGTGGTTTGGAGCAGAGTTCAGGCTTTGAAGTTCAGAATAAATAAGGGCTTTTGGACTGAATTGGCAAGCATTCATTTGTTTAATTAAGATGGGGTTTATAGTATTATTAAAACTTATGTGTGTTTTCATTGAGAGCTTTAAAGCTGTAGTATGTAACTCACTGGTCATCAGCATGATTCCATGGAAATAGAAGCCCATACTCTGAAACTTTCTCCATGGAGATGGAGATGTTTTATGCCCGTAGACTGTATATATGAAAGGACATAACTAACACGCTAGCCACCGCTTGCCATATAGGAAATTCACATGCGGCTCTTCTGGCTCCTTCTGACTCTGGCTCCAGTTGACTTACATTGGGATCTTGATGCCCCTCTGACTGTAACTGCTGCAGTGAGCCTCGTCATTTTGGTCTTAAAATGTTCTTATTAACCCACTCTACATGATCCTGATTTTTTTTTTTTCACTGTTTTGTGCGTCAAAAAAAATCCTATTCATAACATAGAGCCTGGCTCCAGAGTCGCTCCTGTAACCGTGGCATCGTGAGCCTCATTTGAGCGGCGCTGAATACTGTGGGTGATGTCACTTAGTCCCCTTTTTTATACAGTCTGTTTATGCTACACTACAGACAATTATAGCCAAAGGACCAGCAGTTTCATGAAAATGAGCAAGATGATACCCTCCTCCTGGCCAAATAAGCGTCAAATTTGTGGAGATGCAAGCCCGCTTACTGTAGGGATTTTTTTCAAGATTTCGGAGCAAGATAACCAAAATGCTTTAGTCTACTTTTTGGCTGAAAAGTTGCATATTGTGATATTAATTCATTTTTAATAAGCTAAAAAAATTGGTCAATATGGAGAAACAAATTGTAGGTCCTTTTGTTGCCATATCACACACGCTAGAGCTGCAAAATTAAAATCAAATTGCCTCTAAAAAGGCTTTATGGAGGTGACAATAGCCAATATGGTTAACAGCAGCACAGCACAGGGAGAAAATGAGAAAGTTCACCTGTGAAGCTCCAAAAAGTTCAGTTCAGTTTAAACAATATGAAAGTTTGTGTCTGACTACAAGCTAATATAAAAGAGGAAAATGATGTCCTTTTATGACCAGCAATAGTTTGATTTTAACCGTTGAAAACAAAATCTCCAGCTCGACCTGCAGTTCCATTCTCCTGAGTTACTGCCTTAATTGCACCATAAATTGTCTGAACGATTGGCCCTGCAATGTGGTGGACAGTGAATGTGCAAAGAGCAATTCAGTCCATTTCCTGTTTGGACAGCAAAAACAATTTGTACTGACATATTCTCTTAACATAATAATACATCAACTTAATCAAAGCACTTATTGAGCCATTACAGCAGTGTGTGCTTTCGGTAAGCAGTCATTTCTGTTTGGGAGACTGGAGACATCGGGCAGTTGAGGCTGTTTTTGTTATGAAATGGCTGTTCCACTTTTATATGGGCCAGCAGTGTAAATAATGTAAAGTGTAAAAAGTTTGTAACTGCTGAGTGGTAACGAAGAACACAGAGCAGCAGTGAATGAAGCTGTACTGTATCTGACTTGACCCTTAAGTGAGGAGTGAGTGATGCTTGAGATGAGCTGGCCCCACCCACTTTGACCCTTCTCTCTCTGATGTTACAGTGATCATCTGAGAAGGCTTTCTGAAGTAGTACTTTATGATTGTTTGAAACTGCAGTACTAAACGACTTCAATACTATACCACAGTGAGAATTAAACATGCAATAGAATTATTTATGCAAAAAACAAACATATTTCTAATGCATTGTGCTGTTTACCTCCAGAATGATCTCTGTATTTTTATACAGATTGATATCAGTCTGGTCAAGCCTGGTCAAACGTGATCAGATTTGTCATTTTCAGTTTCACATGTAGCTCACTGGTCACTTATAATTTACAAATAAATTTTTTAAACATTTATCTGACCTCAGATTAACAGAATTTAGTGCTTTGCTCATTGATTCTGCAGAAGTTCAGTCCCCTGTCATATTTTTTTCCGATATGGGTGGACCATACATGTTTCTGATTGGCTAATCCACCTGTCAATCATGCCCATTTGAAAACAGGGAGATTTGCCAATGACCAGACTCGCATATAGAATTGTATTGAAGTATTGAGTATTTAGGAAATATGTATTCTGGATTCCAGGCAAGTCTTAGTTTTAATATAGATCTAAGATCCTTCTAAAACTTTGTCCTATTAGTGCAATTTCAGTACTGACACTGGCTCAAATGAATTCTATAGGAACATGATTATTTAATATTAGTACTGATTAGTGTCTAGGTATCGTTTTCTTTTTTGCATTTAGTTATTTTAGCAACTCTACAGAAAGTTCAAAACAATAAATTGTTTTTTTAAATTTTCATCAGGCTTTCTTCATTGCCTTTACAAAGCTTATTGCAACTGTATGAATGGAGTTTTGTAATGGATTTTGCTCACATAAAATGGACACTTAACAAAATCTGTTCCAGTTGACTTCGGTAAAATCTTGGTTTCATCCATTAGAAGATTTTTAGTGTGTGACAACTATTAAAGATGAAGCCAAAGTACATCATTTGCTAGGACAAGGAAAATTTTAAACCATAATCTCAAGATTGATATTGATTTGACTCCAAGGGGAAATTCTTAAAGGTGTACTGTGCAACTCTTTTGTAACTTGGTCTGGTTTGATCTCCATGAAGATAGAAAGGTTTAATGCCATACTGTGAAACCGTTCCAGACAACGCAACATCTCCCTCCAAAAGAAAAGTTCTACAATGCGCCTTTAAACCAGAGACATATGTTTTAAGTGGCTTCCTCCTCTCATATTTTGCACAAGTAATGATAGAGTTATTGATATCGACCTGAGATTCTGGGCCTTTGCAAAGTGTACGTCTCATCAGTTTTGTTCAGTAGGTCATTGGATTCATTTGAAATAAGATCAATGCTTTTTTCAGTACCACTTTTATTGCACCAGAGAAAAGGATGAGACAGTTCGGCGATCCTTCCAGATTGATTACTTTTGTCATTGTTTGTCTTTGAGCTGAGACAAAAGCAGTCGATGTTCTCTTCCGCTGGATTCTGTCAGAAAGAATAAATTACGCTCAGTCGAAGTCCTGTTGTGAAAATCCCATCCAGGCTTTACTGTAGCATTGTAATGTGATCTGCCTTTTGTCAAATGGTGGAATATTTCAGCCAAAAATGGTGGCAATGATTTTGTGGTTCTCCTTTCAGTAGACGAATGCTGTTACCTCATCAAAAACATACCTGGAGTTGTGTTTTGTTTCATTCTCACGTTAGAGTAACCCTTTATTATTAGGCTTTCTACGTCTCCAAAGCTCAAAGTGCTCTTCCACTTTGTGATGTCACCATGCTGTAGTTTAGTTTTCATATTAACAGCTCCTTTGACATTTTGTTCTGTAGAGATGGACAGTTCCAGGGCTGAAAGTTAGTCAAATTATTCTAGTATTTATTTATTTTATTTTTTTTAACTTAAATTATGTATTTTTTGTTATTTAGTAGTAGTAGTCTTGAAAAAGGGAACTCCCCAGAGGCTACCTTAACTTATACAAGGCACCCCAGTGAAGGTCTATGGAGTTTAAAAACACAGTGGAGCACGTCACAACATGGAACTGTGGGAGTGTTTTCTGGGTTTTCCGAGGGGTTTACTGTAGCGTTGTAACATGATCTGCCTTTTGTCAAATGGTGGTACATTTCAGCCAAAATGGTGGTCATTATTTTGTGGTTCTCCTCTCCACAGACATGTTTTTATCATGTGACCTTGGGTAGTTTTGTTCAGTTTTTTTCCAGGACAAAAGAAAAACAGGTAGTGTAGTCTGAGGGCAATTTGTGTGCTCACCTCAAATGGATGTAATGGATCCAAACATGGGCCGCTGTGCAGAGAGGAGTAATGGTGTGTTTTAAAACCTTCTTTCTTGAGCCTGTGAATATCTTATACAGATTTCTTTATGGAAATGTTAACGGGGCTTTTTCATGCAATACAGTCAATTTTGTTTTGTCCTAGTGCAGGTGTATTGTAAAAACAGGTATTAAGGTTTGTCTTCATAGGTCTAATAGGTGTTTTTTTTTTTTATCAGACATGAACCAGGAAGTAATGCTGATGCACTGTTAACATGCTAGTTGTTGTTAGCGTGACCAGAAAGTGCTTAAAAAGTGCTTATAAACTCATCACTGTGAAATAGTGGATCACTGCACACATTTTAAATTGAACTAGTTCTGTTCTTCAGGTACAGCACTGTCTACTCAGACGTACTTCAGCCTATTTTAGTGCCAATACAGATTATTTTATTTGTGAAAAACGTGTGGAAGGTAAGCGCTTCATGCATTTGTGGACAGGGAAGATGTCTGTGCTTTTCTCTAAACTGGATTTAACTAAAGTTTGATCTTTTGGGCTTGGCCTGCTGTTGTGATGCTTCAGCCAATCAGATTCAAATAGTCATCATGATGCGATGTGTTTCGTGAACGCATTCAGTAAGAGCCGTCCCAGATTGACAAATGTGCAGCTCTCAGTTCAGAGTAACATACATCAACCTGGCTTGAAACAGGTGGTACAAGAAGTAGCTGAAACATGTAAAGCAGGTAAAACAACCTCTCTGTTCTGACTAAAAGAACTGCTGATTAATTTATAAATGAAGACAGAATGAACCTTTAACAAAATCATTATAACTCAGATCAGAAAATAGCCTAAACTATACCTTTTAATGGCCTGCTCTCTTTTGACAGAAAAAATACACTTTTTGGAATAAGGTCTTGGCTCTGGATTGAAAATCAGCTTGAGAACCAAAACCACAAATGTAAACAACAATTTACAAGATGTAACATTTTTATTTCACCATGTTTACTTCAAATCTGAATGCACAAATGGGTGAAGGTTATGAAATATTTATGAGAAATTCTAGACATACTACATACATAATAGCGTGTGTCTGTGTGTATGTGCGTATCCGTGCGTACATCGGGTGCTTGTACCGATTGATTCATCTTCCTTTATTCTCAAACAAATCGACAGTCTGAAACGTGTCCAATGTTTCTTCACATACAACGTTGCCATTGTTGTTAACACATATTTGTCATACACCTACACACAAAGCTACTTCATTTTCTATTTAAAAACAACTCCTTTGTTCAGAAATAAAAATAGAATCAAATTTTGCCGAGCTTTAGAATCATAAACTAAAAAACTAAACCTTTTCTTTGCATATCATAAAATGAATGCGTTTATGTTGTTCCTTCCCTCAAGATATAATCATACTTGGCCATGCTGTGTGAGTTGACGTATGGAGCTATTTCATGTTTTTTATTATTCTTTTGAAAGTAGAGATATTGAGTCAAATGATATATTGAGCTGATATTTGAATGCGTTTATGTTGGGCCTGGTTAGTACTTGGATGGGAGACCACTGGGAATTCCAGGTGCCACAGGGGGGCGCCAGTGGCAAAAACTGTCGTAGTGTCCTTAGGCAAGGCACATTACCCACATTGCCTAGTATGAAAGTGGTGTGTGCGTGAGTGTTGGTGGTGGTCGGAGGGGCTGATGGCGCAGATTGGCAGCCTCGCTTCCATCAGTCTGCCCCAGGGCAGCTGTGGCTACAATAGTAGTTTACCACCACCGGGTCTGGAGTGAATGAATAATGCTCTGTAAAGCGTCTTTGAGTGTCCTGAAAAGCGCTATATAAAACTGATGCATTATTATTATTATTTGACTTTTTAATGAACTGGCTATCGACCTTATATCTCCAGCACAGGCTGATATTTAGTTTTGGTCTATATACATGCATCCCGAATCTCGAACTTCCGGTCATCGCGCAATGCATGCCGGGAAGGGTCCTCTGAAAAAGTGAGCATCAGACCGCCATGTTTGATTTCCCAGTGGGACGCATCTGTTGTCAAAGCCAATCTTTTCAAGCCTTTTGAACCATATCGATTTTGTTTCTGGTTCTGTCATATTTTAATTATGGGATTTGGACATCGTAATCGTGTGGTTGTTGGATGTCCCAACAGCGGAAAACGGCTCGAGAAATGGGCTTCGGAAGTTTGCAAACTCCATGACTGCAAAAGGGAATCAGATCTGTGTGACTGCAAACCTCAAACTGTTTCTCTTCCCAACGGAATTGAAAAATAGTGAAAAGCGAAGGCGATGGGCAGCATTGATACAGAGGAAGGACGAAAAAGGCAACCTTTGGCTGCCTAAGAAATCATCCCGAGTTTGCAGCGAACATTTGTATGCGGAGCGCCGACAAAGCAAAATCCCGATCCCTCACTCAACCTTGGTTACGAATTTTCGACTCTTGCTTTAGCAAACAGTTCCTGCGCATTTGGTTCTATTTTGATGCCTACCTCCGAGGCAGCAAGTTCGGCTTTTCCGCTAGTAATTTTTTTCAAGTTTCTTTTTCTGAGGTAATTTTCAGAGCATCGACTTTCCAGGTCCTAACTTAAGTGACGCTCATGAATGTTGGTTCTTCACCTTCAGATCAGTGACAGTTGCAGCTGTCACTGAGTCTGAAGGCAAAGAACCAACTTGTTGCTCGGGTATTTGCTGCCTCAGGCATCAAAATAGAACCAAATGCGCAGGAACTGTTTGCTAAAGCAAGAGTTGAGAATTCGTAACCAAGGTTGAGTGAGGGATCGGGCTTTGTTGGCGCACCGCATACAAAATGCTGCAAACTCGGGATGATTTCTTAGGCAGCCAAAGGTTACCTTTTTCGTCCTTCCTCTGTATCAATGCTGCCCATCGCCTTCGCTTTTCACTGTTTTTCAATTCCGTTGGGAAGGGAAACAGTTTGAACGGAGGTTTGCAGTCACACAGATCTGATTCCCTTTTGCAGTCATGGAGTTCGCAAACTTCCGAAGCCCATTTCATGAGCCGTTTTCCACTGTTGGGACATCTACATAATTATGATGCCCGAATCCCATAACTAAAATATGACAACATCAGAACCAGAAACAAAAGCAATATGGTTCAAAAGGCTTGAAAAGATTGGCTTTGACAATAGACGCATTCCACTGGGAAATCAAACATGGCGGTTTGATGCTCACTTTTTCGGAGGACCCTTCCCGGCATAAACTGTGCAATGACCGGAAGTTCGAGATTCAGGATGCATGTATTGGCTGCATAAAGAATATTCATAGTGCTCCTTTGCACACTTGAGTGCAAAGAGATGAGTGCATCAAACATGAATTAAAAAGGGCTGTGGGTGAGTTTGTAGTTACTTGGTACTTTTCACAAAATAATGTAATTCAAAGTCTGCCCTATATTTCGCCCGAGTTTACTGGCCATAAATCTCTCTGGATTCTAAACAACTGGCATCAGCATCAACCGTGAAAAAACCCATCAGTCTGTCTCTGTTTGAAAACATCTGCATTAAACTCCCATTTAGTTGTTACTGAATAGTTTAGAGTTTAGACTCTGGCACCAGGAGCTTGGCAGGTACCAACATCAGCAATGCAGAAGGCTTTATGGACTCAAACTTTCTGAATGCTAGATGGAATTGAAATGACATGATTTTGTTTCTATAGTTAGGATTATTATTTCAATTTCTTATGATTATATTTGGACTTGAATAATCAGCATTATTGATATGTTGCTTTCATTTTATATAATCTGATAATGACCTAAATCTAAACAAACTAAAGCCCAATTTATGGTTCTGCATGAAAACGTGTATGACGCAGACTCTCTGCATCGACATGCACCCCCTATGCACAGCATCCGGGTCGACCGATGTGTACCTCCAAAATTTTCGAACTGTGTCAGACAGCAAGGGGAAGCGACGCAGACAATAAGGGCTGCAATTGGTCCTCTCTACCACCACTCTACATTTTCGGTGCTCCGCTCAATATAGATTTAGAGTAATAAAAGCACATGGCTAATTTGCATACAGTTTAAATGATGGGGAAAAAAGCTTGTACGCTGATGCAGTCAGCTTCTCAGTGGAATATGAGTGTTCTTTCTGTGACAGAGGATGTGCTGCTTATGGTGAATCTGTTCTATGTGTATATCACGTCGGAGATGGTTCATGTTAAACTTTTCAGAGATCATACATTTGCAGGGTTAGGGCTATGCATAGGCAGATTTAATCCTCACCCTCTAGTGTTGTTGCGGTGAATTACTTTGCAGTGTATAGACCTCAATGCAGAGCTATAAATCAAAAATGAGAGAAGGCGACGCAGAGTTGACGTGTTGAGTGGACGCAGAACTATAATTCAGCCTTAAGAAAACAATAGATGTAGCCAGGTCAGGCACAGAGGTGGGAAAGCACCCATTATGGACCTGCATAGTTATGCTAATATGACCCCACAGTCAGCGCAAGTTCAATAGGCCTAGCAAACAACTGAAACTGTAAACAAAGAGGGTATTTGTTTCAGAGTAATTTCATAGTAGTTGGCTCTTCCCTTCAGGCAGATTTAAGGCAGTGTCCTCCAGCATTCTGACCAGAACTGAAGCTTGGATGGACAGCAAAATGTATTCGACCAAAAGAAACTTTTGTCCAGTTGACAAATTTAACTCCTTTTACCATTTCGTCTATAATAACTGCCCTTCAGTGGAGTCATCTCACCTGTTGTAGTTATAAGCAAGTCAGGTCCTTCTGGTCGGCTTGTGTTCACATAAAGCTCATATTCAAGTCTAATTAGAATAACAGACTTTCTAACAGAGTAGTTGATGTGTGTTACTCTGAATTGAGTTTCATACAATTATGCAACATGTTAACCTGTACATTAACTTCTTTTACATCTTATTATTCTTCTGACATATAACATAACACCAGGAATGCCTCTTCACTCTTGGCTTTAGCATCTGTCGTGACAATTAACATTTCTTCTATAATAACAGCCCTTCAGCACCTTCAGCAGAGGGTCAGATGGAGAAACATTCTTTGATTGATTTGCAGGTCAAGACGATGGGAATAATTATGTAGTTACCTTGACACATGCCTGTACCTGGGTTTGAGAAAGTGAGAGTGGTGTCAGAGTGAGAAAGGGCCCATCGACGCTGACAAGGACCACATTATAATGGCGCGACAGGTGCTGGCAGGTGCTCTTAAGTTGTCCCTAAGTGGTTCAAGGAAAAGTTTTCTCACCAGGGTGCGTGATTGTAGCCAGCAAACAAGTGCAATTTATCATTTTCATTTCAGGATGTAAAAGGATCTGAAGTAGGGCTGTCAAAAGTTTTTATTGATACCTAGGTAAGAATTGATAGTTCTGAAGTTACACGCTCATTTTTTTAAGTATTGATACTGAAAGACATCACATAAACATAACAAAACTGTACTTTTCCTGAATAATTTTAGAATGGTCTTAATCTGTATCTGAGTTAGTATAAGTCTACATGGTAATATTAAAGGTCCCATATTATGCTCATTTTTAATCTGTTATAATGCTGTTTCCTCGTCAAAAACATACCTGGAGTCTTGTTTGTTTCATTCACACATGTTTAACACACAAACCCTGCATTAAATTTTTAGTTTCTTTTTTAAGACAATATAGTCAAGTGTCTTTACCTTCTTGACATGTTTCGGCTGCAAGCTGCACCGGTGACAGTTCTGAAGATGGTAGCAGGCGAAACATGTCAACAAGATAAATACACATGACTCCATTGTCTTAAAAAAGAACCCTGCACATTCGGTCTATGTTCTTTTCTCAAACCGAAAACACTCTTTTCCACCTTGTGATGTCATGTGGTAATACTGGAAGTGCACCACTCTGTTTTAAATGCTATACACCTTCACAAGAATCATTTGGATAATTTCAGCCCTGGAATTGCAAATCTCTACGCAATCTCTAAGTAAAAGGAGCTGTTGAACTTGAAAACTACAACTTCATGACATCTTAAGGTGGAACAGAGCTTTCTGAGCTTTGGAGATGTAGACAGACTAATAAAAAAAGATGTCTGGATGAAGCAAAACACAACTCCAGGTATGTTTTGAGGAGGTCACAACATTATAATGTGTCTTTAAGCTCACAAGAATTTGTTTTCTTATGTCACTGATATTACCGCTATACACACTGTGCCCTCTCTTCAGATTTTGATATCGGGAAATGGTTGTTGATGTTGAATAAACAAATAATTGTTAAGAAATGACTCCAGACGCAGGTGAATAGGTGCTTGATTAGAAGTTTACTGATCATGATGCTCCACTTTACACTCCAGACTTCACATACACGAGTCAGCCACACCCATATATACCTTTATGTTAATGAGAGTTCAAATGGACGTGCATATATGAACACATGAGTTCTAAGTACAGAAGATATATTTTTAGGAATTTTTAAGAAGTTGTATGTACAGTGTATTCCATGAAATTCTTCTTGACTTCCTTCTGTCCTGCCAAACCTGGACAGAATTCTGCATTTTCTTTAGCTCTTCTGGTTGTATACAGTAGAAGCTTTATTTATTAACAAAATCAGATTATATTTTTGCAATTAGAAATGCACTAAAGCGGGTTTAGAAACACAAAGAAGGGATGTGACAGTGGCTTTAACTGTAAGTCCGGCCTCTCATTTGCTTCAGACACTCACATTAAAGTAAGCTGAGATCACATATCAGTCCCTTCTGGCCTGACCCGTGGATTCAGGGATAAAACATCTAAAGGACAACCATCGTATGTCCCTCTTAAAGCCCTCGTAATTGATATTAATCTGAGAGATCTCGCCACGCCGGATTATCGCGTCTGGGTGGTGGAAATCTGAGCTCCGCAAAGGCATTAGCGAAAAGGGAACTTTAGCTGCACATGTTTCTAAGCAATTGATGGAATAGCCTTGTCTTGTATTTCAACAGATGGAAAAAGAGTTAGAAGTGATTGAATAGGCGAATTTTAGAGCTGCAGATTTTAGAGACAGTGCTGAGATGAAGAAGAAAAGTTTGACACCAGAATTTCAACTATCCACAGACACAAGCAACTTTCTGATGATGAATTCAAGAGCCTGTGCTTGTTTTTATTTGATTCTAGTCAAGATAAATGCTCTTTACATCATGCACTGTATAATAAAAGCAGCTAAAAAAACACACTGTTCACTCATAATCACTCATAATCATGGTAAACAGCTCTCAGATTATCCCAGAGAGACAGTTCACAGTTTATGGTCGATTATCAAATGTGACAGACAAGCTTCAAGTAGGGGGAGTGTGAAATTCCCCGTTCGTCCTGGAGTGATTCAAGGTAAAAAAAAAAAAAAAAAGGTTTCATCTTTTTATGAATCTATATCCGTACTGATGAGCTGATTGACACTTTTACTGTCACTTTTCACTGTTTTGAAGATGACATTCAAATATATCTGCCAGTGACCGCAAATGACAACCAGAGCACAATCAAAGCTCTGCAGGACTGTCTCAGGGATGTACAGACTTGGCTGAGTGCAAACTTCCTTTAAACTTTAAATAAAACTGAGATTGTGGGGTGCAAACTAACCCACTGCTTGGACATGACAGTGTGATTGGTCCTCTGTCCTCCTACCGTCTCTGTGTTTAAACTGGACAAGCACATTAGCTCTGTCATAAAGACCAGCTTCTTTCAGTTGAGGCTCCTTGCTAAAATAAAGCCCTACCTCCCACAGGCGGATTTTGAAAAAGCTATCTATGCATTTGTCACATCGCGTCTAGACTATTCTTTGTATTTCCTGCACTGGCTCCCCGTCTTCTATCGGGGGGGATTTAAAATGCTGTTGATTGTGTTTAAATGTTTACACTTTATGGGTCCAGTCTGTTTGAAGGAATTACTGGAGCCCTGCACTCAGCCGACCAGCCTCCTGTTGGTCGTGCCCAAAACTAGGCTAAAGACGAGAGGTGACAGAGGCTTTTCTGTGGCAGCGCCCAGACTGTAGAGCAGCCTTCCTCTTCCTGTCAGATCCTCTCAGTCTGTAACGCAGTTTAAGACCAGACTGAAAACTCACCTCTTTTCCCTGGCATTTAATACTAGCTAGTCAGATTATCTTGGTTTTTATTGTAGTTTTCCCATAGTGTTATCTTTATGTATGTATAAGTATGTTTCTTCTTTGTTGACTTTTATGTGAAGCATTTTTGTCAACTGAATTTGTATTAAATGTGGTATATAAATAAAGTTCAATTGAATTGCATTGAATTACTGTGCACTGTAACTGCTCCTTTAAGGCAGTTGGTTTAATTTAATTTTTGAGTGATCAGGTCCAATTTCCTGTGTAATTTGTGGCATTCATGTGTTCTCCATGGCAACATGTCATAACTGTTTCAGGGTTGCCACTGATGGAAATTAGATATTTATGATCTCCTTGAACATTCAGAACTTTCTGAACAGTCTGCACAGTCTGTCCACAGTCACTCTTCTCCTCTGTTGTCTGTGCAGAATGAATTAGTGCAGTGCCTCCTGTCCAACCCTTTCACAATAAACGTTTGCAGTTGAGTTGTTTTAATAGGAAGATTTATTTGTTAAATGCTTTAACCTTATTATTATTTATTCTGTTATTCTGTTATTATTTATTATTTTGTCACCATTTTACTTTTTGCCTGTTTCAGACTGAATCAAACTAGTCAAGGCTGCTTATTTCAATGCAGGCCCTTTTTTAATGAATGCAGGGAAAGGCCAAATTGTGGGACCACTGCTCTCACTCTCCCTCACTCACCCTCATGCTCCCTCACTCTCCCTCACTTTCCCTCACTATCTCGTTCATTCTCACTGACCAATGCTCCACTGGGGGCCTAGATGGGGGGCTCCCTCACATCATAACATTCTAGAATCTGAAAATGAATAGAAACCAGATACCAATAACAAAAAAAGAAAAAAGAAACATTGTACATTTGAATCACAACATCGTTTTCAGTCTTTGAGCCGAGCTAAGCCTGCTGGTCTCCTTCCAAAACAATACAATCTTTTCTTTTGGCCTCCGCACGCATATCAATCTTTCCAATTTGATTTGGTTCTTGGATAAAGTTCTAAAATAAATAAAGGACATTCCAATGAACCCGGCTTTATTTATCACTCCATCTTTTCTATTCCTCTCCAACAGGAGGAATTCATTTGTGGAATTACATGACCCTTTACTATAGCACTATAATTGCGGTGGAGGGTCTATTTTGTCTCAAGTCAATTGTTTTCATAAAGTTATAAACCACTGGTTGGCTTTCAGTTTTAATACAAATCCATAAGAAGAATGATTTTTTATTTTACAACTTCAGTCTAGAGTTGTAAAAAGTACAACTCAAAGTCCTGTATTGGTGCTCTTTTCTGATAGAGGATCCACCACCACTTGTCGCCATGGAGATGTCATTACATTGTCTGAAATAGTCCACAGTATGGCACTAAACAATTTCTATCTCTATGGAGCCAAGCAGGTGGCATCAACAACAGGCCTAGTTACAAGTCTCTGTGGATAAGTGACCCCGTTTTTATATAAGGCTGCTTTAGTTATTTTGTCTGTGTAATTTAGTTTCAGTACTGTCATTTACCGTCTGTATTTTGCTATATTTATTTTTCGGCATATTTTTACCACCCACTCTTTTCATCTCTATCTTCTTTATGTGCACCTCCTGCCCTCCCCTCTTTCCTTCTTTTCTACCTTTCAGGGACATGCATGGTCTGTCCATATCAAAACAAATATGGCTGCTTACAGGGAAAAAAGAAATGAAAAAATATCACAGAGAATGAAAACCAAACACAAAATTCTGTTAACCTGAGGTAGGAGAAAAGAGTTTGTTCCAAATGATATATGACCAGTGAGCTCCTTCATTTCAGATGCAATACAAAAACACATTTGATTGCACAGCGGTGTTTGAGCTTGAAGCTTGAGGTGTGGAGTAGAGGTGGCGATATATACAAAATCACAAGTTTTTTTCACAATTTTGAAGTGATCACAATTCATGTAAAATTAGTAGCTTTTGGGGCAACAGTGGCTCAGTGGTTACAATTTGCAGGATTAACTCCCGCTCAAACCAAGTTCTGAGGAGACGTGGTGTGGCGTACGGGAGGAAATGCGGCGTACGGGAGTCGGAGAAAATGTGGCATATGGGAGGAGATGTGACGTATGGGAGTGGGAGAAGATGCGGCGTAGGGGAGCGAGAGGACATGCAGTGTAGAATATGGGAGGAGGTGCGGTCCACACGTTCTCAGGTTGATGACGATCATGAAGGTGAGTGTTTTTGTGTGTTTGTGTCTGTCCCCTCATATCGTAGGTCGCTATAGGACAGTACTGGAGATATCTTAAGCCTATGCAGGTTGTTTTCACCATTGCGATGCAGATGCAGGAGGAGAAAGAGCAGGTACACACGTCTGTATTGGAAATGTTCCATGCACATCTTTTACGGGCACGAGGCTACAATGCACATACAGTGATGACCGTGCACTACACACACTTCCCAAACCGTGACAAGCGAACTGAACGGTTGTTTTTTTTTTTTCATGAACCATGCCGCCCCTAGTGGCTTACCATTAGAGTACAGGGTGATTGAATAATGACTACAGTGTGGTGCTTTGAGAGGATTAACCGGGCCTGTAAAGCGCATTACAAATGTATGACTTTATTATTATTCTTAGCTTAATTTTGCCTTGAAGAGGTACTCATTTGATCATCTGTTTGTTCTGAAAGTTTACATTTCATTACAATTGGCTAAATTCACCTGTCACTTGCTGAAACCAATTAATATTATCCTTAGGTGGGAAAAAGTGTCTTTGTTTGAGCAGAACTATATGAAAGACAAACTGTGAATCATAATTCAGTTTCGATCACTATAATGCCCAGACCTGTGACAGTGGGAGTGGTGACCAGACTGATATCCCTCTGTATAAAAAACATAGTGAACTTGCCAGGCAACAAAAGCTCCACTTTGTCTCTCCACTTTGTCTCCCCTCATCATCTTCATCTGCATAAGAATGCCACACATCCACTGTATTCTGAGACTATGGATCTTGTTAGTGAAAATGACTGCCTATAAGCCTGGGTGTTCTGTAGCTAAAGTAGTGTGAGCAGAATATAAAAGTGTGTAGAAGCATGCATTCTGACCCGTAATAAAGACTGTGGGAAGGGAGCACAAAGCTGTGATTAGGGCCAAACTCTTCTAATGCTCTTCATTTGCAGTTGGTCTGGCTGCTGTCTGTCTCGGGTCAGTGCCTCCAGTGTATTCTGCAGAGCTCTCCACCATGCCATCATTTCCACTCTCAGAGACAGCACCATCCCCTGCTGTCTTTTTAAACGTGCAAAATGATGTACCATTCATCACTTGTCAGGTTCTGCGCACAAAAGAAAACAAAGTTTAGAATGAGAAAGAATGGGGCAGGAAATGAGCACGAAGCAGCTTTGTTGGAAGTTTGAAAGCTGGGAAAGTGGAATGACAAAGAATGTTGTTAAGATGTTGACAGTGCAAACGACTGGGAATTGTTTTGTACAATGGTAGATGCTAATGTCACAATAGCTGGTGTTGTTCAGTGGTAGAGACTTCTGCATACATGTAGTAGTTTTCTCCTTTGGCAGGGCAAACAGGAAGTGAAGTTGAAGAGCATCACTTATGGGCACAACAATAGAATCTTGAAAGCAAAGATCTGACCACCAACAACCAGGAACACTCTAGAGAAGCTCCATTTATGACATGTTACACAGTGATCAAGTCGTCACAATTTGCCCTTATCAAACTTGCCCCAGTTTGTTCTCAAATACGTTAGGCAGAGGCACCATGAAACTTTTCTAGTGGAGTGTATGTCATCTTTTTGCTTCTATGCAGATTTTGCTTTATATTGAATGTTTCACAGTAATGTCACTAATTGCTTTCCATCTCCATGGAGACCACTGAGTGACATCAGATCAGTGATAATGAGGAGAGAAAACCCCATGCACAGTAAGATTGTTTTTCATGGGACTTTTAGAAGAAGAAACTCACTAAAGCAAATGAGTTAAGTGGTAAAAGCATGCAAATTACTGCAGTGCACCCAGAACAATTAAATACAACTTGTTGCAAGACTGTAAGATATTTGTACAATTTTTCAAAACCATATAAATAAATAAATGCAAGATATGTAAGTTTAATGCTTTACTGTGGAAAATTCCAGATAATACAGTAACATCTCCTTGACAACCAGGTGACTGACTCCCACCAGAAAACATATGTATTGTACCTTTAACTCTGGCCAAATCTCCTGATCTCGTCAAATCAGCCTGGACAGTACTTGGATGGGAGACGGGTGGGGATTCTGGGTGCCCCAGTGGGGCATCAGAGGCAAAAACTGTTATTGTGTCCTTGGTGGTGGTTGGAGGAGCCGATGGTGCAGATTGGCAGTCGGTGGCTACAATAGTATTTTTTTCATCACCGTGTTTGGAGCGGATTAATTATGCACACATTTGTAAAAAGTCTTTGAGCACCTGGGAAAACACTGCATAATACTAATGCATTATTTAGATAGTGAGTCTTTTTATTTGATTTTATATACTCACAAATTAGGGGTGACTTTTACTTGTTTTCCAATATGGTTTTAAGCTGTAAATTATGATGTAATGTCTTATATCCCATTGGCATCTATGTTCACTACCTCACATCTTATCAGCAATGCCAGACCTAAAATAACAACCAAAAAGGCAATATAAAGAGTTTTACAAAAACATCCAAAGATTCTAAAAAAAAATAGAATTGTATTTTTGAGGAAATATACAATCATAAAAAATGTTATTAAGCTGTGTCCTCTTTATAAAAAAGACCAAAATTCCATTACCAGAGCACATGTCGTTCTGGGGTATTTTTAATTCACTTGGAGATTGCATTTCTTTGTAAAAAATGTAGTCTGTTTGACGTTGGCTTCCCCTTCTCATGAATCATTTTGTTGAGCATGATAGAATACTTGTCTCCCATCACTAGTTTGGATACACAAAAAATTTAGTTTATTTTTTTCCAAACATGAAAACTCTAGATGCATTTATGAAAGTATGCAAGCAGTTTGGACAAGATTGAATTGCATCTTGTCTGGTATTGGGAAAACAGAATGGTAGTCTTAAAGGTGCATTATGTAACTTTTCATTTGGGGGTCCATCATTTTGTTTTTATGGAAATTACTTTGCTTTGGTTTGCTTGGAATGTTCCACAGCATGACATTAAACAGATCTACCTTACATTTATTCAATTAAAGGTGGTTTAATGGGTCAAAAATACTTAGAAAAACAGGCATTCTGACTGTGAGCGGGGTTGCCACTCCATAGATCTGACCTGTAACTTGACCTGGTTTGGTCTCCATGATCATTGAACGGTTTAATGCCATACTGTGAAACATTCCAGACAAAGCAATGTTTCCATGGAGAAAAGGAAGCACACCTTTAAAGAAGACATATTGTCTTTTCAGAGCTTTATTATTTTTTTTTCTCTTCTCATTTACCCACTCAAAGTTGTATTTAGATTAATTTGTGCATGTTTTAGTAGTTTTTGTTCTCCTGCATTTAAAATGCCCACTGCTCATCACTTTATTCTCTAGTGTTGCTTTCTTAATCAGTGATACGACTCCTTATTTAGGCAATAGAATCATTTTCAATATTAAATTGTGGTACTTTCTTTTATATTACCATGCGGTCTTTGCTGTGTAATTCCTCAGTCGTTCAGGTAGGTTCCATAATCAGCCATGGGCATATACTAGTCTATGTGCTCTTATACTTGTTCTGATTCAGTCCAAGATCATTCAGAAAAGATTCATTTCTGTCCTATGAGTGTGAATTTAATGTTGATCAAATGAGTATCTAGTTTTTAGTTTTAGTATCTGAGTTTTGTCAGTAGCATCTGGAAATGTGTTGTGATCATGATTACAGTATACCATAAAGGGGCAGGCAGGGATCAGCTCCCAGTGGGCTATACAATTTTTCAACTCAGAAATCCGACTTTGCCCGGGTGGAGAGTCCCTGCCTCAAGGAGGAAGTGGAGGAGTTCAAGTATCTCGGGGTCTTGTTCACGAGTCAGGGGAGGATGGAGCGTGAGATTGACAGGAGGATCAGTGCAGCGTCGGCAGTGATGTGGTCGTTGTATCGGACCGTTGTGGTGAAGAGGGAGCTGAGCCGAAATGCCAAGCTCTCAATTTACTGATCAATCTACGTTCCTCCCCTCACCTATGGTCATGAGCTCTGGGTAATGACTGAAAGGACGAGATTGCGCATACAAGTGGTTGAAATGAGTTTCCTCCACAGAGTGACTGGGTGCTCCCTTAAAGATAGGGTGAGGAGCTCAAACGGGAGTAGGAGTAGAGCTACTGCTCCTTCATGTCAAGAGAAGGCAGCTGAGGGGAGGGCATCTGTTCCAGATGCCTCAAGGATACCTGTTTTGAGCATGTCCCCTGAAGGATGCCCCAAGAAAGACCCAGGACATGCTGGAGGGACTATGTCTCTCGGCTGGGCCTAGGAAAGCCTTGGGCTCTCCCCGGAGGAGCTGGAGGAAGCTCCCGGGGTGTAGGAAGTCCCTTCTTAGACTGCTGCTCCTGTGACCCGGCCCCAGATAAGCTGAAGAGAATGCGTGGATGGCTGGATGGAAAAATCAGACTTTTTTCTTTTAATTTGTTTTAGATTGATATTTTGATTTATAATGTCCAAAATACAGCACAAGTATCCAACAACAAGACTACGTCTTTAAAATGCTCAGCGCGGTTGACATAGTGGGTTTACACACCTTAACATGTTTTAGATGATGCAACGGCATCATCTAAAACATGGGGGGGGGGGGTCTGTCATCTGTTTGTCTCCGTGGAGATGTGTCTAGAATGTTCCACAGTATGGTCAGAAATTTAAGAATCTCCAGGGACACTTGCAAGCCAATTACAGGTTAGATTTGTGGAGAGGCGGCCCCACTCACAGTAACAATTACTGTTTTTTAAGATATTTTGGAGCAATAAATAACATCTGTAATTGAATAAATGCAAGACAGATTAGTTTAATACCATACTTTTAAAGCTGACAAGGGTCAATTTTCCATAATGTAAGACCTTTAAAGACCCTGCCAATAGCTGTAAATGTGCACCCTAATTCTTTCAAGTATCTAATAGTGCAATAGACAGCTAGCATTGTGGCTCCTATCAACGCTTTTATACCAAGCTACAGTGTAAAATCAATAACTCAAGTATCCATTTTACACCAACAATTCTAGTGACACATTTTTCTCTCTTATTTAAAGTTGCTTCATTCATTTGGTACAGAAGTTTCTTGCTGTCTTGTTTGTAGAAGATGATAGAAGACAATTGGTGTCATAGGCCCATGTCCCTCTCAAACAGAAGAGCCTTCACAGCATCCATCTGACTCTTAATTGTTCTTATTGTGTCCACAATGTCAGAGGGACTCCATCTTGTATCAGTACAATGGCCATAACCCGGTGTGGGGGTGTCATGGCTGTTAGCTGCATGCTCTGTGCACACAACATGTAGAAAGAAGAATACTGTGAGGTGTACGTGATTCTTCTGGATCTGTCTGAACAAACTAAAATAAAGTGTATGTTCATAATCCTGGTTTGGTTTTGGTTTGAGCTCTGTGTGCTGTGGTACTGTCTTTGTCCCACTTCAGTCCTGAGGGGTATTCCATCAAGCCCGCTAAGCACAAATCCTGGCTTACTTCAATATGCCTTAGGAGTTTTAGTGAGAGTTCGGTTCCATGACTCTCGCTAACATGAATCTCAGAGGAGTTACTTGGGTGACATATGCTTCTGAACTAACCTGCTCCAGGGCAGGTTAACTCTAGCGCTTAATAGACTGGCGTTACAAAGAATACGTACCTGTATTAAATGGAGTCAAACAGTTCTGCACACTTCCCGTCTCATTGTCTGTGTT
The DNA here is from genome assembly GCA_034769755.1 of Odontamblyopus lacepedii. Lineage (NCBI taxonomy): Eukaryota > Metazoa > Chordata > Actinopteri > Gobiiformes > Gobiidae > Odontamblyopus > Odontamblyopus lacepedii. Next base: position 13,779,946 of record CM068354.1, read on the forward strand.
GTCTGAAAACAAGGGTGACTGTCAGCAAAAAACTAATTTACCTTCTGTTCTTGGTCAGTTTTGGTGAATTTCTAATAATTAAAAAGATTTTTTAATCAATTGTCATTAGAATATTTTCAAATATGACAATTTCCTAAAGATCAAGGAAAAAGCTTGGCCGAGTGGTTAAGTGCTCCACAAGTCAAGCAGGAGTCCTGGGTTCGATTCTCATTTCTGACGATATTTATCCATCCGTCCATCATCTTCTGCTTTATCCAGCTGGGTCACAGGGGTAGCTGTGCACTGCCCAGTCCTCTGTGCACCTGACCCCCCATGAACCCCTCTGAGTGGTGAGCCCACAGGAGGGTGGACATCATGGTCCTTGATGTTAGTTCATAGGAGGGGATGATATTTATGCTTAAGTGAAGTATTTGTTATATTTTTACCAACTTACATTTGTCTCACATTACACAAATGTGAATGAATGCCATTTAACCTACATTTATTCCTGTCTTCATAGAATTTATATCAGCTAGGCCTTAACATTAACACGTGACCACATTGACACTGTATTTTATGTGACATCTCCATCAAGCAATCCAGTTAAAGGTAAAGCTTTACTTTTAAAACATAAAATGTGGCAATTAACAGGTACACTCCATGACCCAATGCTTTTGTATGCTTAGTCTTTACCTGCAAAGCACTTTTCCTCACATTATTAACACCACTCCAGCTCGAAGACGAGATTACACAATTTGACACACACAATTAGTTGGTGCAAGTACTTTTACAGATTGAAAAGAAATTACAACTGACAAGACTGTTCTCCAAATATGAAAAGTTGTTATGATATCATTTGCACTCCTTGAGTATTGAACGTTGGAAAACAATACTTTTAAAAACTCAACATTCAGCATTGTTATAGAACTTAACTTACGCATTTAAGCAGTCGGCAATTTTCTGCAACGCCATGTCTCTCGCCTTGGTTATTGCCAGTGTATTTCCCTTCTTTGTAATTGTGGTTTTATAGTCCTCATACAGTTCTAAAAGTAATTTTTGTTCTGAGGCGCTGAAATAATCTGCCCGAAAATTCCAGCAGAAACCGATTGTATTTTCAGCATCTTGGACACAGGCAAGCCTTACTGTACTGTGAGCAATTGTTCATTTTTCCCATAGAATTTTCAACAAAACGTTTGGAAGCTCACTCAGAGCTAATCAACTATGTAGTAACTAATGACTACAAGGTGTGCAATTTAATTTAAAATTAAAACATGTAGCTGAATCTGAATCTATTAAATGTGCTTTTTACTTAAAACAACCACGTTATGGGCAATAGTTAGCACATCAGCCGGTTACCCTCTATCATGTCTTTAAACTCTTGTTATTTCGGTTGAGTTTCTTTTCCAAACATGAAAACTACAGATGCTATTATGAAAATACACTGGCAGTTTGAACAACACTGAACTGCATGTTGTCTGGCATAGGGAAAACAGAATGGCAAGTATAACTGTCTTAAAGGAGACATATTGTGCTAAATTGACTTTTCAGAGCTTTATAATTGTTTTCCTTTCCCATTTACCCACTCAAAGTTGTATTTAGAGCCATTTGTGAATGTTTGAGTAGTGTTTATTTTCCTGCATTCAAGACACCCACTGCTCTGTATTTGTTTTTGTTTTCTTAATCAATGATACACGTAGGATTCATTAGAGTCGCTCAGTCAGTTTGAAAGTCTAGGAGAAAAAGAATGGTAAATTTGCTTCCAGGACAAAATTTCCGAACCTTGAAGTGGGAGAGACTGTTAAGCTCCATTTACGCCTGTCACGATAATTACGGTATTGATTTCATTGTTCACTATACCACGGTCAGTGAGGATTCCTATGTTCCTGTTCCTTCCTGTGGCCATCACATCACAGCACTTAGGTTAAAACTGCATAACGCTGCGCTCTACTTAGAACTCCTGTATTCATATTTAACTCATTAGCATAAAGGTATATATGTGTGTCTGACTGGCTTATGTGAATAACCATCTCCCAGTAGCCCCTCTAGTTTAGTTGAGTTCACAATTCACAGAACCACCTCACCTAGATTCTCCCTTCCCTCCTTCCTCTCCTCTGCACGGCTTCACTCCCATCTACCTAATTGTTTCCTTTGTGCACCCACCGGCCACTTTGATGTAATAATCGCTTCATTTTTTGCCTCCTTCTTTTCTCAAGTCCTCGGCGTATGGCATTTGGCACAAGTCAGGTTCACTCCTACCCCCTAATGGACTCTGTTGAGGTCCTTTTGCCCCCAGACGCAAACGTAATAACCTCTGGTAGCTGTCAAAAAGAACTCTCTCCCCCGGGTTGCTAAGGTGCACTCAGAAGGGCCAGAAAAAATAGGAGTCCTACAAAGGGAACATTTCCATTATACTGCCGTCAGTGCTGGTTTCTATAGTGCCAGGAATGCTTGGTCATAGATCTGGTCAAAGCTGGTCCCTGTTTTCGCCTTTCTACAAAATGTATCATTCTGCAGCTATTTTGTGAATGTATACAGCTCGGGACTGTGGCTTCAGAGCTCATAGAATTTAATGTTAAAGGGCACATATTAAGCTGTTTTCTGATCTATAATATCATTGTTGTTACCCTGTCACAAAACACTCACTGATGTCATGTAGTAATGCAGGAAGTGCTTCACTGTGCTTGTAAACTCCATACATGTTCACTAGAATCATTTGGGTAATTTCAGCCCTGGAGTTGCCAATCTCTGCTGAACTAAAGGTTAAAGGAGCTGTTAACTTAAAAGTTACCACTTCATGACATCACAAGGTGGAACAGAGCATTTTGAGCTTGGGGTGTTATTTTTGTTTTGTTTTTTTGTTTATGAGGGAACATTATAACATTGTAGAAAGCTCCAAAAAAGAAGATTTTGCATAATACCACCTCTAGTTCTAGATTTTCAACCCTTTTTTCCAACTACCCAAAAGCACCTGACTGGCGCCCCACTGTTTAAAATGCCTTACGTTCATATCACTCACAAGCACAGTAATACAACATAATGTCAGTTTTAGACACCTGGCTGAGTCAAATAGATTTGCTCTTAAGTACAGTAGGTCAAAGATGCGCCACGCTAAAAGCCACTTCACACCAGCAATCATTTCTCATGTACAAAAAGATAAGAAGCAATCAAATAGAAATTGACTCTCGCTTGTGACTATAAATGCTCTTGCCAAGCCTTGGATCTGGGAGCTGTTAACAATTTAGCATCATTTTTCTAACAATGTAAAGGGACATTGTCTATTGTTGCACACTTCTTTGTTACTGTACTTATGGAATGAAAAATATGCAGACAGAATGTAGTGTTTTTAAAGGGGGGTGTATTGACTAATTTAAGACGGCAAGAACATGTCATGGGTTGTGTTGTCAGCACCATGGACAGCGACAACTCTTGTGCACTTGGGAATACCTTTGCATTAGTATTAGTATATTAGTCTCTTTTATTCTTGGATTGCGTCTCGCTCCCTCTGTTGGACTGCATGGTGAATTTACAGCATGAATTTGTTATTATAATTCTAGTACTGTAGATAAATTCTTAGTAAATGTAATTTAAGCACTGGAATTGGAGTTACAGGTCCACTTTGTAATCTTTTTGGTAGATGGTCTTGTAAAGGGTCTGCACTTGCTTGTTTCCATAAAGATGTTAATGTTTTATCTATAATGCTACAGTATGACTGACCCTGTGACACTTTCTTTATTTTAATGGTGTAATGTGCTTTGTTGACGCATGTGTATGATGTTTATTGTTTTTTATCTTGTTTTTATTGTTGTACAGCACTTTGGTTGGCTTTAGCTGTTGGAAGGTGCTATAGAAATAAAGTTTGATTGATTTGATTGATTGATTAAATGTGTCCATTTTGCATTTATTCAAATACACAGATTTGTGCTGTGAACGGGTCAGTCTGCATCTCCATAGCTCAAAATGCTCTGTGCCACCTTGTGATGTCATGAAGCCATAGTTTTCAAGTTAAGAGCTCCTTTTACCTTTAGCTCAATAGAGATGGGCAATTCCAGGGCTGAAATGATCAAAATGATCCTAGAGGAGGTGTATGGAGTTTAAAAATGTAGTGTTTTCAGTTTGAGAAAAGAACTCAGATATGCAGTTTTTTGTGTTAAACATGTACAAATGAAACAAAACACAACTCCAGGTATGTTTTGTGATGAGGAAACAACATTATAACATAGCGCAGGAGATAGTGTAATAATAGCCCCTTCAGAAGTACAAATGCCATTATGATTAAAAGCCATTTCTGTTTTAAAAAGCCCATGGTTGTATCTGTGTACTCATAGAATCCACCCCCTTTAGCGAGACCCGTGGCCCTTTTTGTTTTAGCGAGAGGAGCAGCTGTAGAGCACTAAAGCCTTCGTTTTGCTTCCAGAGTGGAGTTCTATGGGCTACTTAATTCTCAGTGCTTTTGAAGTAGATGAATGATGGTAGGATGCTGGCAGCAGTTTGGTCTGTAGGGGCGGATGGCTGCGTGGATGGGAATACTAAAGTACACTGTCATTTTAAATATGGCTTTCAATTTTTATTTGCTCCCTTTTTTCTAAGTCAACATATGTCTGGCTAATTACATTCTCAGTCAGGCTTGAAAGTCAAATCTATTGGGAAAGGTAAATGGCTATTGTTATGGGATTGTCAAGGGTGACCATGGATACAAACAGGGGAAATAGGCACTTTATAAACCTCCAGATGAATTAAAGACGTATCAGGGGACATTACCTGTTTTATACTAAATAACATCAGTGAGCGTAACTTTCTTTTTTGTTTTTTCCAATACAATAGTTTGTTTTAGCACTTTTTACTTTAAAGGTGCTCTATAACTTTTGTCTGAAATGTCCCGGTATGGCATTAAATGTATCCATCTTGAATTGACTTGAATTTCCTTTTTTATTGAGTTAATGACAAGTTATATCTTAAAATTATTTCTAACATCAAACCAAAGTACACTATCACTTTTGTGCTGTTTTAAATGTTAAAAAAGTGTTGTTTAAAAAGCCTTGGGGCAGGTTAAAGTAGTGAAAAACGCTGTAATTTCAATGGACTGAAAAGCCAAGGTCACGGTGATGACTATGATGATTATTACATCATAATGAATTGCTCAATATTTTGGGTTTTTATGGCAACAATAATGAACTGATTCTGTTTTTTAATCCATCAGAAAAGTGCTAAAAAGTTTCTTTAACCTTTTAAAATCATGTCTCAAGGTTCAAGTATCACTGAAATGTGAATGGATGAGAAAAAATTGAGCTCAAGAACACAAATTTTTTTATTTTTTGCTGATGTCAAACTAACCTTTTTCTTTTAATTCAACATTATGTTGAGCATTTTAAATCACAATATTGATCTAAAACAATTTAATAAAAGAAACAAGTCTGCTAACCTTTATGGTGCACTGTAAGTTCTCAAACAAATGCTCTCAGCCCCTCCTATGGACAGCTGCAGATCACGCTAGCGAGCTGTTGGATTTTTTTCATTTTTCCACACTACCAACTTCTACATATATGTCAAATTAAGAAAATAAAATGAGAGTGGCTCTATGGTATGGTTTTATTGCTTTTATTTGTACGTTAACAGTGCATTAACCAAGACAAAAGTCATAGGAGAGATGCTGGTGCCGGGTTATAATGAATTCTAATTTACACCTGTCATTCCTGAGCAGGCTGGCGGAAACACAAAATAAAATACATGAAAAAAACCCTGCCTTAACCCCTCCAACATCTGCTAAAGCATTGAAAACAGAGTTAGATCTACTCCAAGAGATTAGAGCTCACCCAAACACGCATGAATCACACTAAATATAACTTCAAGTGAGTAAATGAGAAGGGGGAAAACAATTACAACATTTCTAAAAGCTCTCAAAAGTCGATTTTCCATAATAGCTCTACTTTAATAGTGCCAAAAATGTGGAAAAAAAACTATTCATATCACATAACGCATAACGGGCAGAGCTGCTCATTTGGATCGTCTGAGTTGTACAGACAACATTTACTCTCATATTCACTGGCACTTTGGTGTTTTAGGGGAGAGCAATTGGACGGCTCAGAAATGTCCCTGATTTTGAAGATGCTTTTTCTTAGCACTGCATAATTTACTGCTTCTGCCATTACTTTTTTCCACTTAGACCAAATTGGATCGTTCAGACTGTTATACATACCAAAATATAATGCAAAGAAATGGTTGGAGTTAATTAGTTTTGTTTTGTTTGTACTGACAATTGAAACATAAAGCACGTTTCCAGTCTCGCAAATAACTTGTTTACTAGAGGATGTCTTTATGTGAATGTTGGCAAAGTTTTAAAAAAAGATGCTGCGAATAAATAGATTTTGTTTTCAGTTTTAGGGCTTCCAAAAATCCAAAATCTTTCACATATGCTACACTTTTCCTTTCTCTCTTGTTGATAACTGGTTTTAGTGTTTCTAAACAATAAATAAAGACACAGTACCTGATTTTTACTGTCTTAAAAAATGTGAAAACCTGTTTATCCATGATGTTATTGCTTTGTATGAGGTTTTTTACAGTATGGCATTATAAACCTTTCTATCACCTTGGAGACCAAACTAAGTCAAGTTACTGGTCAGATCTGCGGAGAGGCACTCCTGCTCACTGTCAGAATGCCTGTGTTCTAGTTGTTTTTGAGCTATAAAACCACATGTGCAATAGAGCTGTTTATTGTCATACTATGGAACATTCAAAGCAGAGCAATGATATATCCACAGAAACAAGAAAAAGTTACATAGTGTACTAAAGCTCTGCTCTGAAGAAGACACATTAGTCGCAACGCGTCAGCCATTCATAATAAAGGCTTTTTAAACTACAACAAGCAGTGTGCCTTAGCAGTTTTTGAGAAGACTTCTGACAATTCACAACTGAAGCTACTACAGAAGTTAAGTCAAAACATATTTAAGAGACTAATTTCCTTGAGCTAAAGAGCACCTGTCCTGTTTGCAAAAAGTGAAGTAGCACTCCTCATACCAATTTATTGGTTCCTTAGTGCCTGAGTTACATAGTGTACCTTTAAACTGTTTGAAGTGGCCTAAAGTTATTCCTCTTATGCATACCGAACATGTTAATTTTGCAATTTTCAGAGACTAGAGTGGAGTTTTGTAAAGCTAACAAGACTTCCTGATTATAATGAAACACCTTTGTAATTAGATGCAGACAGGGGACATATTATTGACCTTAAGAGCTCCTTGTATAAGCTGCAAGATATTTTGCTCAAGTACATGGGGAAGAAACGGATAAATCGAAGACAAATTATATGATACATTCAAAATAAAACTGAATATATTTTTTTTAATTGCACATTCATTCAAAGGTGTTTTCAAGAGCACAAAATATTGTATTTTTTTTTACCTTTGTACCATTCAGATCATTTACTCATTTACTTCTAAAAACATTTTCTGCACAGCATGTGTTCTGGGTACACTGACTACATTATTATATCAACAATAACTTTATAACTGTAATGCCTTTATTATCCTAAAGGTCCTATATTACATGAAATTGACTCTGGGTTTTAATGTTATAAAGTTGTTACCTCCTCAAACACATACCTGGAGTTGTGTTTTGTTTCATTCACATGTTTTCGAGTAACCTTTTTATTCTTAGTCTGTCTCCAAAGCTCAGAATGCTCTGTTCCACCTTGTGATGTCCTGAAGCTGTAGTTTTCATGTTAAGAGCTAGTGTTAACCTTTTGTTCAGTCGAGACGGACAATTCCAGGGCTGAAAACATACAAATTATCCTAGTGAAGGTTTATGGAGTTTTAAAACACTGTGGAGCACTTTCTGTATTACCACATGACATTACAAGAGAGAGAAGAACAGTTTAAATATGCAGGATTTGTGTGTTAAACATGTGTGAATGATAGAAAACTCTACAGGTCTGTTTGTGATCAGGAGACACTAGAACATAGATCAGAAAATAGTGTAATATGGGTGCTGTAAAGAGGACAGTTGGTGAGATTTGTTTTCACAGCAGCATTTCACAGTGTTGTCATTATACACAAAACTTAAACATTTGCTCAGTATGGATGAATTTTGATACCCCACTGATAGCAAGAACAGTTCTTTTTTATACAATAGAATGTGTTATTATTTTTTTAATAATAGTTTCTAATATAACCACACTATTCTGAAAACTGTTCAGGGAAGATTTTATTTGTTTGTTTATTTATTTGTATTTGTACTTTTTCGGAGTTTCTTGTTTTTATAGTAATGAGTAAATGCTGCAATTTTTGAAGAGCCATAATTTCCCAAACAAACCCCAAAATATCCTCTCTATCCTTTGGTATTGATTTTTTGAAAGTCCTACTGTTGTGTTAAAAAATTATATTACGCCAGAACTCGGCAACACATAAACTAGAACGATGAAGCGTCTGGCTCCTTCTACTTAGTTTCCAATTGACTTTACACTGGGAAATTGTCCACCCTCTCTGTAACTTCTGCTGATGTTTGTATTAACCTCCTCGACATGATCCTCCTTTTTATTTTGCTGTTTTGTCTGGAAATACATTCCTTTTCCTAATATGGAACTGGCTCCAAATTAATTTCTATAACTGCTGGCATCATGAGCTTCATTTGACTGGAGCTGAACACTGTGGGTGACGTCGCACCCCCCTAGTCCTCTTTTTATACAAGTGTCTTCCACTCCTTCTCTCCAGTCATTCCTTCCACGTCCTTCACTCAGTCTTTGTCACGGGGTCTTCTTCTGACCCCTCAGCATATTTCCCTCTTGTCCACTTGCTCCACCTCCTCCCTCCTGCTCTCTTTCCTCTACCCCCTCTCTATCCTCCCTCTCTCTTTCTCCTCCCTCTCTCTCCATCGCTCTCTCTCCTCCCTCCCTCTCTCTCTCCCTCTCCTGTCTCTTTCCTCTTCCCCTCTCTCTCCTCCCTCCCTCGATCCCACCCTCTTTCTCCTCCCTCTTTCTCTCCCTCACTCCCTCCCTCTCTCCTCCCTCCCTCTCTCTCTTTCCTCTACCCCCTCTCTCTCCTACCCTCTCTTTCTCCTTCCTCTACCCCCTCTCTCTCTTTTTCCTCTAACCCCTCTCTCCTCACTCTCTCTCCTCTCTCCCTCTCATCCCTCCCTCCCACTTCTCCCTCCCTCTCCTCCCTCCCCTTTCTCCCCTCTCTCTCCTCTCCCTCCCCTCCTTTCTTCCCCTCCCTCCCCGTGCTCCCCTCTCTCTCCTCCCTCCTCCCTCCCTTCTCTACCTCCCCCCTCTCTCTTCCTCCGTCCCCTTGACACTTATCCAAGTCAGATACCCATTGGCACCATTTTCAATTCTGAGAGCAGCTGTTGAGGGTCTCGTCACAAAGCCCAGGATGAAGACGAGGAAACACGAGCCTCGAGCAACAGTGTGGGTTTGCTTTGTTTTGGAGCAGTCTCTCATCCACACATGCCAGGGGGAAATGCTCAGTAGTCACTGGACCATCTGTACCTCTGTTCAGCACGGATGTCTGCGATTATTTGTTTATTGCTGTCATATTAATTTGACAAAATCTGATTTTAGAAATATTAAGAATGTGTAATGTATATTAGCAGTGTTTGGATTTCAGCACCACGGACAGGGGGAGTGTTGCTTTAGATTTTTTATTCTTATTTGTAAGATTGGCAAATATATACCAAAACCAAGATTATTTGTTTCTAATGCACAGAATTATAAGATATTTATTTATTTATTTATTTATTTATTTATTTATTTATTTAACCTTTTTATCATGTTATATTCTAAACATACATGGAGTTGTATTTTACTTCACTCTTGTTTAATTAACTAATCCAAAGCTGTCTTCTTGGAGCACTGAAAAATGTTCTATTTGCATATTGGTTGTTCAGTTAAACTCTGAACTTTGCCTACACACTACACTAATCCGGTAATCATCACCGGACACACTACGGTCAAACTGCGTTCATAACCGAAGCATTAGCATCGCATTCACAGGGGATGAGGACTTCACTTGTTGACTTTCTAAATGTTAGGAAGCTCCAGCGGCTAAATGTCTCATTAGAAGTGTAGGTGAAGTTTATACAGAACATTTTCAAAAGAAAACGAGTGCTACCAGGTATAATTTAGTGTTTAGGTCTGAAAATATAATATAATATAATATAATATAATGGGGAGACATCTTAAAACTATAAATAGAACATAATAAGCTTTCTATGTTTATATTTTTATTACAGGAGTGCAATAGCAATATGAGCTTTGTGTTTTCAGCACCTTGGACAGAGGCAGCATTTTGCACTTATCTGAGGGGTCTGCAAATAGTCTTAACCAAAGTTTTTGAGCAACAATAAAACTCTACAGCCATCAACAAAAAATCTTAACCTTTGAGGCTGCACATAGTTTTAAACCCATACAAGAGTGCAACATGTGCTTAGAGATTTCAGCACCACGGACAGAGACAAACATTTGTTTTTTTTCTGTTTGAGAGAAGGACTCAGACTAAATATACAGGATTCGTGTGTTAAATGTGTGGATGAAACAAAACACATCTCTCAGTATATTTTGATGTGGAAACACTATAACATGGATCAGAAAATAGATAAATAATATGAGCCCTTTAAATCTATACTGTATAGTAGGGCTGAAACGATTCATCGAGTAAATCGATTAAATCGATTAGAAAAATGCATCGATTATTATTTTTTGCCTCGATGCTTCGGTTTTTTTTTTCATACGCTCGGCGATGGCCGGAACCTTCTGCGGTAGAGGTAAAGTTTCCGCACGACCACTGCACTTCACTGTACACAAAACAGTGTGGCGCGTAGCATTTGTTTGACCAGCGGCAGCATTAACTTGACAATGTCGGAAGACGGTTCAAGCAACAAAAACACGAACAGTTCAAGAGAAACAGAGGAAGGAGGGCAGAAGAAAAGACAGAGGCTATCGAAAGTATGGGAACATTTTAAATTAAAAAAGGGAGACAACACGGTGCAATGCAAGCACTGTCACGTTGAGCTGGCGTATCACAACAGCACAACGTCTATGCTACAACATCTAAACAGAAAGCACCCATACATTACATCCAGTGGACAAGAAACCGCGAGGTAAGTCAACCTTAGCCTAGCGATAATTATGTTTTTCATGTCCAATGCACGCGGTGTGTACTTAACGTGTGCAAAGTAGACGTGACATTAACAAATGTAATGCATTTAAGAACTATCTTGTTTTGAGCACATTGCTGATAAGTAAAAATATCTACAAATAAACAAAAATATTATTCTTATCTCTTTCTACTTAATTTAATTATAAGGTGTTGCTTTTTCTTACATTCAGTAGAATGGATATTAGCTGTGTCTGGGTTTAACTTTAGCTTTATTCTGTTTTGCACTTTGGAAAAATATATATTTTGATACATTATATTGCATATAATTTAGTTTGGCATGTTGTGATTTTGTTCACTTGTCAAGACTTTTTCTGATTCTGTTTTATTATTCAATTTCAGCACGTCCCAGTCTCATATGGACACCTTTCTGAGAATGGCACCATCATGTTCAACTCAACAAGCAATGGAGTTCACTGAATCCATCTTAAATATGTTTGTGACTGACATGCGCCCACTTTCCATGGTTGAAGACAAGGGCTTCAAGGCAATGATTTCAAAGTTTAGTCCTCGATATGAACTACCATCCAGGACCTACTTTACCAAAATAATGGAGGCTAGGTATAATGAAGTTAAGGGCAAGGTAATTGATACTATCAGAAAATGTGACTCAGTTGCACTAACTACTGACATCTGGACAAGTGTTGCTGTGGAAGCTTTCATGGGTGTAACCTGTCATTGTGTGGATGACAACTGGGAAATGCAGTCCTTCACTTTAACCACACTTCCGCTGGAGGACAAGCACACAGCAGCTAATATAACAGAATGGCTTCAAGATGTAGTGAAAGATTTTGATATTCCTATTGCAAAGGTAAAAGCTGTGGTGCATGATAATGGTGCTAATGTTGTTGCTGCGACCAAACGTTTGAGGGAAAAACATGGGTGGGCATCGGTGAGATGTGCAGCACACACATTAAACTTGGTTGTTCAAAATTGTCTCAAAAAACTCTGCTGTGTCAAAGTGCGTGTCTGCTGCTAGATGCCTGGTGGAACACTTTAAGAAAAGTGAAGTAGCCTGCACTAAGCTCAAGGATAAGCAGCTTCAGATGGGCACACCACAGCACATGCTGATTCAGGATGTAAGCACTCGATGGAACAGCACATTCTACATACTGTCCAGGCTCCTTGAACAAAGATGGCCAGTGACTGCTGCCCTCTCAGACCCAACACTTACTCCAAAAGGCAAACATCACCTAGACCTCAAACCTGAACAGTGGAACCTAATGGAGGAGCTCAACCAAGTCCTTGCCCCATTTGAGAGTGCCACTGTGTTTCTAAGTGGCCAAAAGTATGTAACACTGTCTTCCCTTCCGCAGCTTGTTCATAACTTGAAAAAAAACACAGAGGGCTCAGCAATTCAAATCCCTACTGTCAGAGCATGTCAAAGTCAAATGATTGGAGAAATACAATCAAGATGGAAAGACATATGTGCATTTAACCCAGACCATCCAAACACTGCCCTGATTGCTGCTGCTCTTGACCCCAGATTCAGGAGACTTAAATTTCTAGCTCCAGAGGATGCTTTCAAATTACAAAGCACAGTGCAAACAATGGCACTTGATGTCAAGAAAACAGTCCTGAAAAATCCAAATCCAGAAAGTACAGCTCCAAGCCAAGGAAGCTCTTCATCTACAGACAAACCATCTTTTGTGGACAAGGTTCTGGGCTCTTCCTCTGATTCTACTACAAGTGATGAGGAAGATGCAGAAGAGCATCTTACTCAAGTCGTGCAGAAAGAAATACTGATGTACTTTAGTGAGCATTCACTCTCAAAAAAAGACAATCCACTCACATGGTGGAAAACGAATGCAACACGTTATCCAACTCTGTCAGTACTTGCAAAGAGTTTTCTATGCATCCCAGCCACATCCACACCATCAGAGCGGTTGTTTTCTGCTGCAGGAAATATAGTTTCAAAGCGCAGAGCTAGTTTGAGTTCAGAGCATGTTGATATGCTCACATTTTTGCACAGCAACAGTGACATGCTCACTTAAAAAATACTTTTGATGAGAAAAGTTGAGAATTTCATTTGTTCAAAACATTGTTTAGATGCAGTAATGTTTACATGCACATCACAAGATGCACTTTCAAAGGCAGTTGTTGTAGCCTTAACATTTTTATATATTTTTTTAATTATTCTTTTTGACATTTGGAAAAAAATATGGCAGATGTCAGTGCATACTGCTGCTACTTTTGTTATGTAGGTAGAAATTTATTACATTTTGTTTACAAATGACAGTGGAAATTTTATTTACTTTTCTACTCTTAATTTAGCGTAAATATATATAATATATTTTTATATATTGTATTTATACTTATTTTATATTTTTGCATTTAAAGTTATTAGTGCCATTAATATGTTCTTGTTTGTGCAATTCTGAATAAACGTGATTGCAAGTTTATTTTCTTGAATAAAGTCTTGTTTTTTTTCAAATAACAGTCAAAAAACCTATAAAGTATGTATTCGATTACTCGATTATTCGAACAAAATAATCGACAGAATAATCGATTACAGTAATAATCGATAGCTGCAGCCCTACTGTATAGAGATATTTCTTTTAGCTCTCACATTTTATCACAGTATTGTTTGATAGTATAAAAACAATAAAAACAAAAAAATAAATAAAACACACAAGGTAACATTTTGAAATACGTTTTTGGACCAAATCTAGGACCAAACAAAGAACAACTGTTACTACTAGTATACTGAAGAGGTACTGTCCATGGTGCTGAACACATTATAGTGACCTATACATCTCCATAGACACCAACAAACTGTCAACACACTTAAACAAAAGCAAACCTCTTCTTAATTTAAAACATACAATATTGTAGCTCAAAATGTTCATGTATCTATCTCTCTATTTAGTATAACAAGTTTCATTTTGCCAGTTGTTCCTGTGAGTTTGACAGTGTCCCATGGGAAAGCCTATGGGGTGTACTGGGGATTTTTATGCATTCTTCGGCTCAGTGCTTCCTCACACACAAACAAGCACACATTGGATTAGAATATGGTGTCTTACTTGAAGAAATCTGGTTCAGTTTGGCTTATTTTAGATAACAAATTCAAAATAACCCATGTATTTTGCGGCCAGTCCAGTGTCGGCTTCCCTTAGCCGTTATTTTTAAGGGTTGTACTGAACTTGACAATACTGGTTTCTGGTTGAACTCTGCATACCTGACTAGGCACAGAGGAGGAGAGGCACTGTTGAAAAACTTAGTATGAAGACTCCCAAGTAGAATGAAAATCAGATACTAATTAATACTAAAACTACAGTAGTGTTGACACTAGATACTCATTTGGTCAGGTATTGATACTAAAAAAGTGACATTCACAGGACAGAAATGAACCTTTCCTGAATAGATTTAAAATCTTGATCTTGAGCTGTACCAGAACAAGTTTAAAACCACATACGTAGACTAGTATACTCCCAAGGACCACTATGAAACCTACCTGGACGACTGAGGGATTACACAGATATAAGACCACATCGGAATCAGGATTACTACTCTACACTACTCCCAAAAGTCCCAAAGTCCACTTCATTCTGTTCCATTTTATCCATTTATCTTTATCCATGCGACTCAGCCTCTTTTATCTGGGGCTGTGTCGTGGGGTCAGCAGTCTGAGCAAGGATTCCCAGACTTCCTACACCCCAGACACTTCCTCCAGCTCCTTCAGCTATTTAGTTACTTAGTTATAGTTATTATAGTTAGTATAGAGAAAGAGTTATGAAACATAGTATAGAGATAGACAGAGTTCTGAAAGATAGTATGTCACGGTAGTAATCTCATAGTTTCCTGTTTCAGGTAGTACTAAATAAAGATAGTTATGTCACAGTTAGCTTGTTTAGTTTAGCTTTATGTGGGATTGTCACAGATAGTTTTTTTTTAATCACTGTAAAGCGCTTTTTGTTGCATTTTTGTATGAGAAGCACTCCAGTCCCTCCAGCATGTCCTGACTCTTCCCCAAGGACAAGTTGTTTTTTGTTGTTGTTGTTTTGTTTTGTTTTTTTGCCCATTTGTCTTCTGGATCAGTTTTTTCATGTCAGTGTGAACAGCTCAAATCTGATTTTTGCTAAATGGGACCTTGGACATTTTTATATCTGTGAGCAGGTTTGAACTGACTGTAGTGTGAACAGGCAGGTCTCATACATCTGACTGTTTATAAGACAACATTAAACCAATTTGAAAATCTTTTTGGCATTTTTTTTTTCAATTGCAAATACAATGTGACTCAAATCAGTTTTTATGTGCGAACCCAACAACCCTGAAGGATCCTGATGTGCAAACCAGAGTCATGCTGTTGTCACATTATCAGAAAGACACTTTATTATTACTGAGCACTATGAAAAGTGAATCATCTTTATCTTTCACTTTAAACAGACAATAGTTGATATTTCATCTTTGCCACACTATATTTCACAGCCCATTAAGTTTCAAGTCTCTTTTTGTGTCTACTTTCTAGAGTCACTGCTGTTTTCTGGCAGGTGTTTTATTGTTTTACTGTGCTAATTTTCTCAATTTTGGTGAAAAACCGTTGCACCTGTAATGTTTTCAGAGCCGTGGCAGTCAGAGAAATGTGACGTGCGTGTTCAGACTGCAGTCAGAGCACATTCTGATTTATTTCCACATATGAATGAGGCCTGGGTCACATTCAAACTAATGTGCAAAAGTCAGATCCAGGTCACATTGGGGCAAAAACAAAGATTTGACTTGCAGTGTGGAACATGGCCAGAAAATGATAAATCACTATTCCAGCTTTTCCTCTTGCCACTTTAAACAAGTCACACTACATCAGTTACTGTAAGAAGCAGTTTGTGGAGAAAAGTTGAAGTTCAAGATGTCCAGAAGTATAAAAAAAAAAATCGATCCAAAATGCAGAGACAATTTACACATAAGGAATGGATTTTTTGGACAGTTTAAAACTTAATTTAACAAATTAAAGTTATGCAGTTATTTTTTTTATGAATCTAATCATAACTGTTGGCTGGAATTAAGGGAGTGTGACATAAACCATAGCATTCGATTCCAGTCAAATGAAGCTCACAAGGCTAGCAGTTATAGGAGCGAATTTGGAGCCAATTTTCCATACTAGGAATAGGAATTTATTTATTTATGTACAAAATAGCGAAATAAAAACACCAAGATTTGTATATATATGTAGTATAATTCTGAACTTTACCACATTTTTTTAAATACAAAAACAATATTTATCAAAATCCTATAATTTTAAAGATTTTTTGTGAAATGAGTAGTATAACCTGTCTTTAAATTTTCAAAATCCTCTTTTGTTTGGACTAGGCACAATTTGTATTCTGAGCTTTGGGAAGGTTTAAATGTGAGGATATTAATACTACATTTCTAATAGGGATTATTTTTCCCCATAGAGGTGTGCTTAGCAATGGCCCTGGGAGTACACATAAGCAGTGTATAAAAGGGCCCTTGGGGGGGCTCACGTGTACTGAAAACACTGGAAAAGCTCTGAGCGGATCTCCAAGGAATTATGTAGCACCCGGAGACGCACCCAAAGCTTCGGCGCAATTATGCAAATAGGCCGACACTTGGAGAGCCTTGATTTAATTATGAATAATAGCAATGGCACAATAAACAATTATGTTATAGAAAGAAATGAACAGTTACTGTGTAATGGCTGGAACAATGGGTAACTTTTTGTACTTTTTAATAGAGTTTGAGAGGTGTGAAAGATTTTGTTAGAACTTCAAAATGATGGTTTAAATTGACTTTATTGATACTTTGCAGCTGTAATTGTGGTATAGGCACTGCTCTGTCTGAGACTTGTTAGACCCTGAGCTTTACTTTAACACAATCTGACCAGAAAGAACTTTTTTAGTTTACTAAAGGTTAGCTGATTTGTGCTCTTAAACAAATTACAGTCACAAGTTTAGCCATTAGTCGCTCTCAACCTTTTGTTGAAAATCAAACACCAAAATTGGACCATGAATGGGACGCTTGTCTTGATCACAGCCTCCTGACAAAATCCAATTTGTATTTTTTCTTTGACAGTGTTTGCTGTGTGCATTGTGTCACCATGGTAACTACTGAACATTCCACCATAGAGATACATGTTGAACACCCCCAGCGTTATGTCATGGCAGCGTATCAAGATTCTACAGTAGCTGAGGCAAATGGAGCTACAAAAAGTGTTTCAACAGATAAACTTTTGGAACTTTTTTCTGCTTGTCTCTATGAAGATGTTATAGCTTCACCTGGAATGTTCCACAGTATGGCATTCCACTTCTGTATCACCAAGAGGCCTAATTGCAGGTCCAATCTGTGGAGAGGTAACCCCATATTACTCTTTTTTATACATGTGTGAATGAAAACTCCAGCTAAGTTTTGGAGGTAACAACATTATAACATGGCTTAAACCTCACAAGAGCCAACTTTGTGTAATATTGGACCTTTAAATCAAGATTTAAGTTTCAAGATTAACTTTATTGTGGGAAATTAGTTTTGGGCTTTCGACCTGTGCTTCCACCAATGCTGTGCAATGTGTAAAATATAGTCTATAAACACAGAACACATTAAAAACACAGTAATTACAATTCATCAGCCCATTCATGAGTCCATAATAATTAAGTGCAGTATGCAGTTCAAACAATTACTAACTATTCATATGCACAATAGACACTGGCACAAATGTCACAATGCTCTCTGTTCTGTCTCTTTTAAAGAAACTTAGAATGAATAAACCCCATTATCAAACAGATGCAAGGTCAATTTAAGGTGCAGAACATTCCAGGCATAGAGGCGTCTGTATGAAGAAAAGCAGGTGATAGACCTCCCACCAAAACTGCATACCAGGAGCGCACCATCTGTTCAACAACTCTATCAAGACCTACAAGTCTATGAAATAAAGACATTTCCAAAAGCCATTATCAGTCTGTGTAATGATAACAGTTTGCAGATGGAAGTCTCTTGGTCTCATTAACCAGATGACTACCTCTGAAACCTTTTCTACTCTCCCTTTCACCACTTAACAATTATTACATTCCAGTTTCGGATTTTGAACATTTGTTCTCTGCTGAGTCCTATTAAGTTGTTCGTTTTCCTTCACAAAACCTGCAGTTGCGTCATTTCGGCTTTCTCAGGCTTTCTCCAATTCTGTCAATTCGGCCTGCGAGATCAATGTCCCCTGTGCGGAATCAAACTTC
This sequence comes from Odontamblyopus lacepedii, assembly GCA_034769755.1. Taxonomy (NCBI): domain Eukaryota; kingdom Metazoa; phylum Chordata; class Actinopteri; order Gobiiformes; family Gobiidae; genus Odontamblyopus; species Odontamblyopus lacepedii. The sequence goes on from CM068354.1 coordinate 13,798,241, forward strand.
CCCGTCTCCATGTGGTTTTATTGTGTAGCAGACATGTTCTCAAACATGAAATGGGTGTGATTCTGGGGCAGGAATCACCAGCTTCTCTCAGATGTTACTGTTCCTTCACTTGATTAAAATGTGCCCTTTGTAAACTTTAAAGGCGCCTGTATGAGATTTTTATTGTATTAAAAATGTGGAAAAGAACTATTTAATTATAAATTATTTGCAGTAGGTGTGTGGAAAAATAACAAAATATTGATATATAATGATACTAAATTTGGTGGTACAATATCATTATCGTATCAATATGTTGTTTTGTTATTGTTTAGCAATTTTTTTGTGACTGCACTACAATTTTGTTGCTTATTTAGTGGTAGGAAACTTATTTATGCTATTGCTGAGTTTCAGATGATATCACAGCATTTTATAGACCAATGTTATTTAATACAGATGGGGCAAGTAAAATTAATATTGTTAAAATGCAGATTTTTGCTGCCATACAGTGAGTTCTTGTGTCTACTGATAGAAATGTTCAGCTTCAACATTTGTGAATTTACATTTTGGATATTTCATAGTAAAGTACTATGTAATCAATAGGGAAAACTGTGTCTTGCCCCCCATCTGAGAGTAAGACATCATCACGATCTAGAACAGGCATGTCCAAACTATGGCCCGGGGGCCAAATGTGGCCCTAAGACCAATTGTTTTTGGCCCTCAGGCTTCCAGGTGAATTGGCCCATATTACCACAAGTAGTACTTTTTACTGCATGTTTTTGAAATCTACCTTGATCAAGCAAATGTAGTGTGTCCTGTTGAGGGTCTAAGCCTGAACAAAGGTCTGGAGGGTCATTCAAACCTGTTATAAATGCACAGATTTGAATTACTCACCGTTTTGATCATCAGACTATGACCCCCGATCGGCCCTCACGCTGGTCTGTGTTTTAATATGTGGCCCTAGATGAAAAAAGTTTGGGCACCCCTGATCTAGAATCTGAAAACCACCCATATACTTGACATATTCTCTGTTTTGATTATTAAATTAGATGTATTTCATATTAATAATTTATACCAACTTTTCACTGTCAGTGGGATGTTTGAACGATTATTTTATTTCATATTCATAGCACTGAATGTAACCTTTCTGACCCAGGCCTTGGAGGTCAACATACAATCTGCCAAATTGGGTTTCACCACTCACTAAAAGTCTACCCTAAGGCAGGCCTCTACACTAACTGTTTTTTTTTTCAGGAGGACATGTGCTCAAAAATTTTAGGAGCACAGAAGTCAAAAATTTTAAGAGTCAAAAATTTGTGGGTCCTGCTGCGGTGCTGCTCCTAGGTTAAGGGGGCGTGGGTGTGTTTTGAAGCGGAGTTTGTTCGTATCAGTGATATCGCCGCACACACGGAGCTCGTATGCTGGGGTCGTGCGCGGTCGGAGGTGTCGTGCCCGGGCACGGTTCTGTTGCGCTCACGCTGGGCGTGCGTGCCGCGCTTTAGGGGCGATCCAGGCTTGGGCACGGTTCTAAATTCCTAGTGTGAGTTTGCCCCTAATGTTTGACACATGTAGAATGTTTAACTCATCACGTTACGTCTGTGCGCAGCTCCTTATTGTGGCTGCAGAAGCACTCGCACTGGTGCACCTGTTTTGTTTTCCACATTCGCACGATGAAATATTTACTCACAAATGCGAGTGAAATGGGTGCACTGTAGAGCCCTGCCTAAGGTAAGAAAGTAGTTTGGTTTAATGGTGCTGTACCTGATTTATACTCTCTTTAAAATGTGAAAAACAGTTCATTTTAAATAGTTTGCATTTGTCCAACGTTATTTCTCGCTTACCTTTTACTCCAGACATCCTTATTATGCTGCTTTCAAGTGGTCTTCAAGAACTTAGGATTCTGAGGTGAGATGGTTACATTCAGGTACTTTTTATATCGGAAAGTCTGGATTTTGATATTACCTAAAATGAAATAATTGAGTCCACTCATCAGCAGAGGTTAATAGAGCTAACCAGTAAGAGTTGTTGCCTTCTCAAAAGCTAAACGTTTGTTGACTTTAGCCAGTTATCATTACGTCTGTAATTAATTAATGATGCAGTCGTAGTGTTGGATTTTGCTCGTGCTGATCTGTTGCTTTTGTAAAAATAAAAGTTAAATCAAGTTGAAGTTGAAGTTGAAAAAGTGCTCCTTATAACTCCCAGGAGACCAGCGCAGTGTTGTTGTGACAGTAACGCTAATGACAACTAGCATTTTAATGTGCACTTCCTGATGGTCGCACCCTAAAACGCTTCATAATAGTTGCAAACAGCATGCAGTGGATATATTTTGAGGTACAAGACTTTGTTTCATCCCAGCAGAAGATGCAAACAGACTGTGAATGCTCTACCCGACCCTCTCGTATTAGCTATTGTAGAAATCACTCCTTTCCGAGAACATCACTGAGGTTTATAATTAGAAAAAGTTTGGGCTAGCAGAGGTGCATCCCTCCATCACGTCCTCACCTGTGGAGTGGTCACTTCTTGAATGAACCCTGGCCCCTCTGTCCTCGGCTGAAAAAGAATGAAACCAAATTAGTCACATATCAAAGTCTAGTACAAAGTATTTTCTGCAAAGTTTAAGGATAAAAAGAGTTGGCAATGACTTAACATCTATTAAGACTTCCATCACCAGCACCAATAGCCCGTTAAGGTAACATTTTATTATTTCGTCTTTTTTGTGTATATAAAGTAGGACTACAAGATTAATACCAGTTCAATCCAAATCACAGTCTTTAAGGCAATCACTTTAAGGATTTGACATTTAAATGTAATATTTTTAGTTTTCTGTCTAGAATTAAACATAGACTTAGACTTAGGCAAACTTTATTGATCCATCAGGGAAATTATTTGAACACAGTAGCTCATACATCACAATATAATATAATAACAAAAAATATAATGATAATAATACATTCTAAGTAAGTAGAATATAGCAAGAGACTGATGTCAAATAAGGCAAAATTATATACATGTGTACAAGTAAATAAAAAAATAGAAATATAGTAATATCAATACATTATATCAAGATTTTTACAATGTTTTTGAGCTAAATCTGTGTTGCTCCAGTACAGATAGACTGAATAAGCAGTTCTTGAGATCAGAATAAGCCCACTGTGTGCTGTCTGCATCTACTGAAAATGCATTTTATTGTCCGATAATCAGAAAGTGCATCTTAGCATGCTAGTTACAGTCACATTAAAACTCTGCATTGGCCTGAAAGTTGTGAAAAGTGTTTATAAACTCATCATGGTGACTAATAAGAACACATGCAGTAAGTGAAGAGTAATTTTGGACAAGTGCAAACTTCTTAAAATGAACTAGTTCTCATTTTAAGATGGTAAAAATCTGCTTTTAATGTCCATGAACATGTGCTTTCAATATAACTTTTTTAACATTTTTTCTCAAACTGTCCATCCTATTATAAAGTCTTAAGTTGTACAGTATTCCATGACATAGCTTTAATAAATAAAACTGAAATATGTTAAATACTTTTGATGACTGTCATTCAAAAGTTTCAAAACATTTGAATCAGACATGAGTATTAAGGCAGCAAAAGGAAAACATCTCAAGGTCAACTGTTTATAATGATGTAAAGCCAAAAAGGATAATTTAAAATGAAGTTTTGAAATATTTCTTGGCATACCTTGGCTTGGAGTGTCAAAATGCATATTGTAACTTTCAATTCAATAGCTTCACATTTTGCGCACAAGTTGTTGTTGGCAAGTCTATAATATCTATAGGAAAGCGGTTGTGGCTCAGCATAAAATAATTACACTAATGCAAATATCTATCAAATGTGTTGTACCAAAATATTGAATTTCAATTTCTCATTTAGAAAGCTCTGTTTTACTTAGTACTGGCACTGAGACTGGTCCTCTAGAAAAGGTATGAAACATTCTTGGTGTCTGAATCAGAGTCTGACTCCAGAATTTACAAAAAACATCACCTCATTAAAGTTAAAAATCTACTTTTTGTTCTAATGCTGTTTCCTCATAATTTTCTTACTTACTTTCTCTGATTCATGCATGGTTGTGTCATCTTGCATTGCCCTGCATTTTGAGTGTTTGAGTGATCAGAAAATTTTATTCACACATTTCAGTTTTTATTAGTCTGTCTACATTTCCGAAGCTCAAAATGCTCATTTCCAATTTATGATATCATATGGTAGTAGTTTTCAAGTTAACAGCTACATTTTACATTACATAGTTCAGTAGAGATTGGAAAGTCCAGGTCTCAAATCATCCAGATGATTCTAGCGAAGGTGTCTAGAGTTAAAAACACAGTGGGGCACTTCCTGTTTTACCACATGACATCAGAAGGTGGAACAGAGTGTTTTCCGTCTGAGAGAAGAACTCATCTTAAATATGCAGGGTTTGCGTGTTAAACATGTGTGAATGAAAGAAAACACAACTCCAGGTATGTTTGTGATGAGGAAACAACATTCTAACAGATCAGAAAATAGTGCTATTATAGGCCCTTTAAAAAATATGTTTAATATAAATATAACACAATTTAAAGCGTTTTGTATTTGAAACAGAGCCTTCGAGCTTCATAATTCTTTCCCTCCCTGACAAAACCTTTGATCCTATCCAAGCGGCTGATCTCAAAGTCATGGTGAGTAGTTTTTGTCCGTTTTTTTTACAACTTCTGGAGGTAAAAGTTCAGATTGCAATTCCATACTTGACTTCCTCTTCCTCAGACTGGCCTACAGGGACGTGCTGTTGTCTATGAACAAACCAAGTGGAAAGAGGTCGAACAGGGATTGCACTTTTTAACACTGGAAGTAAAATCAATTTACCTCATAAACCCTCCATTGCTCGTGTAAGAAGCAGGGATCTCTCTTCCTCTGTTTTGTGTCTTCTCTCTCTGGACATCTTTATGAACAAAGGAAAGCATCATTTGGGTTTGAGCTGAGACCTCCTGTGTGTGTGCGTGAGACAACATCCCAATCACAACTGCAAGAAGTTAGAATCTGATGACTTAAAGGTCCTATATTATGCAAAATTGACTCTCATGAGCTTTAAGACATCTTATAAATATGCATTGTTTGTGTGGTAAACATGTGAATGAAAGAAAACAAAACTCCAGCTATGTTTTTGATGAGGAATCAATATTGGCTTCATATACACTACCGTCAAAAGTTTGGGGTCCCCCCGACAATTTTGTGTTTTCCATGAAAAGTCACACTTTTATTTACCACCATGACTTGTAAAATGCACAAAGTATAGTCAAGACATTGACAAGGTTAGAAATAATTATTTGTATTTGAAATATTTTTTTCCTTCAAACGTTGCTTTCGTCAAAGAATCCTCCATATGCAGCAGTTACAGCATTGCAGACCTTTGGCCTCTAGCTGTTAATTTGTTGAAGGATCAGGAGAAGTTTCACCCCACGCTTCTAGAAGCTTCTCCCACAAGTTGGATTGTCTGGATGGGCACTTCTTGCGTACCAGACGGTCAAGCTGCTCCCACAACAGCTCAGTGGGTCTGTCCATAACACTTCTTTCCAATCTTCCTCTGTCCAATGTCTGTGTTCTTTTGCCCATATTCCTCTTTTTCTTTTATTGGCCAGTCTCAGATGTGGCTTTTCCTTTGCCACTCTGCCCTGAAGCTGCATCCTGGAGTCACTGTAGACGTGGACACTGGTGTTTTGGTACTATTTAATGAAGCTGCCAGTTGAGGACCTGTGAGGCGTCTATTTCTTAAACTAGAGACTCTAATGTACGTATCTTCTTGCTCAGTTGTGCAGCGGGGCCTCCCACTTCTCTTTCTACTCTGGTTAGAGCCCATTTGTGCTCTTCTCTGAAGGGAGTAGTACACACCACTGTAGGAAATCTTCAGTTTCTTGGTAATTTCTTACACAGAATAGCCTTCATTTCTAAGAACAAGAATAGACTGTTGAGTTTCACATGAAAGATCTCTTTTTCTGGTCATTTTGAGTGTTTAATCGACCCCACAAATGGGATGCTTCAGATACTCAACCTGCTCAAAGGAAGGTCAGTTTTATAGCTTCTCTAACCAGCTAAACTGTTTTCATCTGTACTAACATGACTGCACAAGGGTTTTCTAATCATCCGTTAGCCTCTGACACAATGAGCAAACACAGTGTACCATTAGAACACTGGAGTGATAGATGCTGGAAATGGGCCTCTGTATACCTATGTAGATATTGCACCAAAAACCAGACATTTGCAGCTAGAATAGTTACCAGATTAGCAATGTATAGAGTGTATTTCTGATTAGTTTAAAGTTATCTTCATTGAAAAAAACAGTGCTTTTCTTTCAAAAATAAGGACATTTCTAAGTGACCCCAAACTTTTGAACGGTAGTGTACATGCAGGCCCTGTACTCACTCTTTTTTCCATGTATTTTAAAGTATTTCCATGTGTCCTGCCCCCGTGTAGATATATTGTATAAGGTCAAAATCAGTCTGCTGTGCACCTTCTGCATCTAATTATTAAGTATTTTATTGTCTAATAATCAGGAAGGGCACTGGTAGCATGCTGGTTGTTAGCTTTACCGTAATGGTCAAACTCCACCCTGGTCTCTGAAAGCTCTGAAAGCTCTATAAACTCATCTCTGTGAATAATTAGGGTGCCCTGAATTGGAAAGGTAAGGGAAGAATAACTGCGGACCACTGTAAACTCTTTAAAATCAGCTAGTGAAATTTTTACGACACATTTCTTTTTGCTTTGTATTATCAACTCTTCTCAACTGAACTTCAGAACACTGTAATCTGACAGTGAAATCTCATTATTTGTTACCACATTTCTCAAGAATATTACCAAATGAATTCACACTTGTGAATTTAAAAGGGAAATATTATGCAAAATTTACCTGTGAGAACTTTAATCATGTTATAATTCTTTGCCATTCTCACTTTCTCATTTATTTATTTATTTGTTTATTTATTTTGTGATCCATGCATGTTTGAGTAATTTTATTCTCCTGCAATCAAGACACTCTTGCTCTGAAAATTTCAGTTCTTATCAATCCCCTGGTACACACCCACTGTTCTTTCATTACTTCCATGTTAAAGAAGTTTTCCCTTCTCATTTACCCTTTCAAAGTTGTTTTTATTTTCAGGGCCATTTTCACCGTCACTGGCAAACGCCCACTGCTCTGTACTTAATTTTTACAATTTTATTTTCTTAATCTGAGATACACATGATTTGGCAACATCATTTTGGCACAATTTTTGTAAAATCCACTAGTTGCTAGCGGCAGTGATCAATAGTAGGGGCCGACAGCTTCACCACTGTTTGTTGTAAGGCAACATCTGCTCCCATTGGGCTCTGCAGTTTTCTCAAGCTGAAGTCAGCACACTTGTTAGGTCGTTTTAGATGAATATTGCGATTTAAAATGTGCAAATTATAACATAATGATCCAGGGTTATAATTAAATAGCAGGCTTAACACAATAGGTAAATAGTGATCAATTTAAGGTTCAGTAGCGCTGCGTAGACCCAAAAAAATGTGTCACTGCTGTCACTCTCTGATATTTCCTCTAATTTTCTTTGTAAACTCTGAAAAGACTGTGGATAAGAATTCCAGTGGATCAGCAATTTCAGAAATATTCAAACAAGCCTTGTACAAAGTCACTAAATCTCCAATCTTCGCCACAGCTACACACTCTGAACCTCAGCTTTGTGTCCAACACGTCTCAGCACTTTGTTTGACGGGCAGATTAGGTGGATCATGTGGCCTATTCAATAATATAACACACAAAGTAGGCTAATACTGTATGGATGTTTGAAGTAGTTTACACAGCAAACAGCGATGCTTATTAATGTTGTCATGACTACCATCATTACACTCGCCAGTATTTCAAACATTATTTCCCATATTTTGGACACGCAATGGACACTGCGTTGAGCTTTTTATTTATTTATTTATTTATTTTTAAATCTCGAACTCTTGGTTGTAACTTTCTAGTACAGGTCTGCTACCATGAGGTGCTATTGCTTTGGCTGGAATGTTCCTGATTATGGCATTAAATGTAACCATCTTGCATTTAATCAATTACTGGTGTATTTATTGCTGAGAAAGCTGTCTTGAAACACATGTATTCTTTCTTTGAGTGGACTCCCTGCTTCACAAATTGAACCTGCAACTTGACCTAGTAGCATCACCTGCTGGATTCCATGGCGATAGATATGTTTAATGTCATACTGAGGAACATTCCAGGCACAGCAATAACATCTCCATGGAAAAACGCAGGTGATGAACCCTCCACCAGTAGAGTAAAATTGCCATAATCTTCTATCATATTAAAATCTCCATATATTCTATTATTTTTCGTTGTCTTCTGTAACCTTTTCATGTTCAGAACGCCTATTGAACTTTGTGCACCATCTGGGGGCTTGGGACTTCACCTACGACGTCTAATTAGAGGGTATTGATTGCGCGCTCTTTTGTTATGGCGCTATACGGACTATAGATCTGAGAAAAAGAAGGGAAAGAGATAAAAACAGACCAGTGATTGTTGAAAAGGGACACTTCAAATCACCACTAACAAGCTCCGTCTTCTCGCTGCTTTAATTGTCAGAGAATGATGACTGGTGGACTTTTACGCACCAGTAATTGACTGTGAGCGGTAAATAGCGCCGCTGACCTTCGCTTATAGGATCACGCACTGAAAAGCGGGATGCCGTGATAACTTATAGATCGTTTTGACCTTACTGGCACGGTAAGTTACATCGCCTTAACCGTGCCTGGGTGATATTTTCGCTCTCGCCTGTCGATATACACCCGGTATCCTGAATAGAAGGCGCACTGGTATTAGCCCAACTCACCTTTTCTGACCGTGTTAATCAGATTACCTGCGTACCGCGTTACGTGTGTGGACAGACTGCGAGCGAGAGGAGGTGAGAGAGGGCGGAGGAGGCGGAGACACGGAGGAGAGCCAGACCTGAGCGCAGGGAGTTGGATTACTCGCGTACAAACCTTCCAAGGAACTACTACAGCCGAACGAGAGACGCTTGGACACTATGGGCAGCCCGTGCGCGCGCTTGGAGAGGATATAGCTGTGGATTGAGACGGGATCAGTCGCGTTTTAAAGGGATTATTTTGAATGTTCGTGAAGCGAAAGTATGGTGAGTCAATCGTGTTCATTTTTTCCCTGCAAATGTTTTTACGCACAAAAAAAAAACGCTTCATAATGTTGTCACGGGGCCGTCAAGACTTTGTGCACAAATTGGTTCTTGTGATTGATGATTGAAAGAAAGCATGGCCACTCAATTAAGTTTACCACGCTAGTTTTAATGTTATAGTTACGCATTACGAGTGCAAATTACGCGTAATGTTGTCCATGTATTGCGAGGTGTTTGCGCGATTTTTACTACTCCGTCTTTTCGATGCAAACGCACGCCAACATTTTACACTGGATCCCGTTTGTTCTCCACTATGAATGAAGTAATCCATTGAAAAAGACGCTCTTGCTCCTTCCTCCTTCACTCTAACCCGGGTGCCGTGCTCCCCGCTAATCCAAGGACCGGGTGAAGTTTCCAAACGTATAGAGCGCATCCTCGTTCACTTCGGATTAGGTGAGCGCAATATCCACTGTATTATCTGGGTAATGCTGACTGAAATACGCCTGTTTATGTTTCTAATTGGGTTTACGAAGAAGCCAGGGCTGATTTTTGTTGTTGCGTGCCAAACTCGAGTGTCTAATTTGCGACAGCTGCTTTTTTATTGCAGATTTTAGCCTCCCCGCTTCATATGCATATCAATATGAGTTTTTCATGGAACACGCCTGATTAGGATGCAATAACTTATCCCTAGAGCGCGAGCAGTGTGGCGCTGCGGGAGGTCGAGCCAAACCTTTCAAAGTTTAACAACCTCTGGGGAATTCAAACGCTGCTATAAAACGTAGAATTATACGTCGCTTTTACGCTTTTAATGCCATTCGGTCGTTTTCGAGCGAAGTGGGTAGAACAGGAAATGGTTGTGTGGGTAGACTGACTGGCATTGATAATACAAGATATCAGAGTGAATAAAATATGGGTCGGGACAAGGATGTGAGGTGTGCTGTTACTGCAAAATGTGCCATTACAATTTCTGGTATAATTTTAGGCTACAGAACAGAATGGCATTGTAAAAGGATGGGAAAAAGCTGGTAACTAAAATTGTAAATGTGGTACTACCTTTAATCCAAACCCAGAAAACATGAGGTTCATTTTCTTGTAATATATATACAGGGGTGCTTGTTGGTTGTTTATTCCCATACCTGGCATTGCGTTACATCACTGTAACCAAGGGCAAGACACTTTTGTATGAATGGTCACATTTTTATAGCCTACAGCACCTTTTCACCTTCAAAGCGCTTTAAATCAAGGAACCACTCACCTATTCACAAACACATTCATACACCAGGGTTCGCAGACAGGGGGGCGAGATGGGTTAAGTGTCTTGCCCAAGGACACCACAGCAGCATTTATCTCAGTGGACGAACTTTCTATCAGCTGAACCACTGACAGTTTGAACAGTCACAATTAGTAAAACGCAACAATTGAAATGATATAGCAGACATAATTTCATTTGGGAATAACAAATAGTACATTATAATACAATGTAATACATTATATTATGTAAAAATGTAAAATTGCTGGATTTTATTAGTTCCTCACGTCATATTTCAAGTCTTCTCACAAATGCTCCATATGTTTAAAAAAGTTTTGAACATGAGTCTTACAATCAAAACATAAATCACAAACCAAATTGTTCAGCCCCAACAGAAGTAACGCATATACTGTCTCAAGCTGTTGTAATTGGCTTTGTGTGTACAGTGTCTGTGTATGTATAATATATCTAAATCTATATGAGCAGAAATAGTTTTGATGCCAGTCTGGTATAGTATGGACTCAGGTGCACCTAGAGGCACTCCTTCAAAGACCGTTCTTGTGAGTGAAAAACAGAAAAAGTGAAATGTCGTACTGTATGTTTTCAAACTTTATGGATATGTCACAAGTTTTGAAGTAAATTGACGTAAGTTTCATAATTCTCCTTCATCAGTGCTGGACAGACACAGATTTAGTGCACAGTTGATCAATAAAAGAAAATATATAAAAGTATAATGTGAATTTATCTCAAAGTTAAGATTAAGGTACAATTTATTGCCCCCGTAGTCGTTATTGCCCTCTGCATTTGACTAGAGACCCCCCCAAAAATTTTGCTAGATTGGATATCTGCTTCTAAATATTTGTTCTGCCGATATCCTGGTTAAACGTGTATGTAATAAACTGATCAACACTGACCCAGAAATGATAGTTATGATATTTTATTTTTTGTTTATAAAAAGGTTTTCTGTGGTTCCTTCACAGATAAATAAAAGCTACATAACACATTTGCATTAGTTTTGTATTACTTTAAAGCCACACTGCAAAAAAGGCCTATCAAAAAATAAGAAAAAAAAAATTTGAGGTAAAAATGCCCTATTTTAAGTGAAATTATCTGCCAGTGCTGTAAGAAATTTCCACTTACCAAGTTTTCTTAAAACAAGATGAAATACGAATCTTGTTCTAAGCAGAAAATACTAGTTTCAAGTATTTATGGCAAGATTTTTCACCTTATTGGTTTGAGAAGGAAGTTAAAGAGGCTTAACCTGGCTCGATTTAATATAAAAAGTCCTTAGAATAAGTTGTAATATCACAATAAGATAAATCAGGATGGAATATCTTGAAACAAGTAAAAAAAAATCTCATCTTATTAAGTAAAAAAATCTTAAAATTGATCTTTTAAGATGAATCTGCTTAATTCAAGTCAGTTTAGCTATGCTAGAAAATCCTTTTTTGTAGTGCATACTATCAGAATTAGTATTGGAAGTGAGAAAGCTGGATCCATTTGACCCATCCTGGTGCAATCTGAGGGACAATTACTCGGCCCTACTGTAATGTTCTCTTTTCACCGTCAACAGAATTGACCATTTTCTTGCTCCACTTAAATTATGTTTTTGTTTTGTTCTTTTTGCCATCTGGTTGTTTCCATGGAGATGTTGTTGCTTCGTCTGGAATGTTCCACAGTATCGCATCTGAAACCTATCTATCGCCGTAGTGACAAGCAGATTACAGATTGACCAATATGCATTTTTCCATGGCCAATACACATTTTTTAGAATCCAGAGGAACTGATGGCCGATTACCTTTTTCCCAAATTAATTAGTTGAAATTTTGTACAAACTCATCCACGACCCTCTTTCCAGTGTTCCATTTTGTAAAGATGTTTTAATCAAGCTTTATGAATATATTTTTCATGCATATTTAGTCTGCTGGTTGGGCCAAACAAAATGTCGGTCTGTACGGAGATTTATGGCCAATATGCTAAAAAAAGGCGATATATCAGCCAGATGTAATGATCTATCTCTAAAGCAGATGATGCTACGTGGCCAATTTACAGATAAGCTCTATGGAGAGGCCACCCCATTCACAGTAAGAATGCTGTTTTAAGGCAAAACTTACTTCTGCAATTGCAAAATGTATAAACTGACGTCATACTCTGAGACATACCTCTCCATGGAGACAAGCAAATGGCAGGTCCACCACCAGAAAAATCCCCTCATGCACCTTTAAGTTACGGGACCTGCTTTATTCTAACTAGACGTGTGGTATTGAAATTTACTGTATCTTTTATGAACATGCGATGGCAAAGCTTGTCTACCCTGTCGTGTCCAAATGTCCCGTGCTGTGTGTTCTGGTTGGCATTTATCTGACATCTGTATAGGAGAGTGGATCCAGGTTACAAGCACAAGTCTCATTAGGAGCATGTCACACGGAGCACACTGTGTCCTGCTGCTAGCGCTGTCCTGTTAAAATCTACTGCACAGGGCATGAAAGAGCCAAAGTTTATAGTCTGCTTCAATGTTCACTGTAGAATCTATGGCCACAGTGTCCTTGAAGAAGATCGAGAATTCTGAAGGGTTGAGTTTGCTGATAGTTTATGGGTGTTTCTCAGATGGACGTACAGTATAGTTCTGTTGGTGAAGATTTTGTGTTCTTATCTGTAACTTGATAAGCGTGTTAGGTATTTGTACAGGGCAGCAGTAGTTTAGCGGGTTGAGGGTTCTGCACTGATCCAAAAGATTGCCGGTTTGAAATCTTTCTCCTGGCAATAGCAAAATGGTTTTGTTTAAAGGTGCACGGTGTAACTTTTCTGACAACCTGCTTACCCGTCTTATGAAAATGTTGGAAGCTGGAATGTTCCACAGTATGCCATTAGACATATTTAACATTTATACAGTTACAGGCGTTTGTATTGCCCAAGCATACAGTGAAAAACCTGTATTCTTACTTTGTGCGGACGTACCTCCACAGACCTGACCTGTATTTTGACATTGTGATACCACCCATAAATATCAGGTCAAGTAGAAGCATCTTCATGGCCACAGACAAACGCTGTATATATAGTGCACATTTAAAATCAGATGTTTAAGTTTTACATTGAAAAAATTAACCAAAATGAGTAGGGATGTAACAATAACTGAAATATTGTGATACTGTATCTTCAAATGGTGCAAAAATAGCTAAAAAAAACAGAGGGAACTACATAAACAGGGCTCTACAGTGCGCCCATTTCACTCGCATTTGCGAGTAAATATTTTGTCATGCGAACGCGGAAAATAAAACAGTCGCACCAGTGCGAGTGCTTCTGCAGCCACAGTAAGGAGAACTGCGCACAGACGCAACGTGACGAGTTAAACATTCTAAATGTATCAAACATTAGGGGCACACTCACACTAGGACTTTAGAATCGTGCCCAAGCCTGGATCGCCCCTAAAGCGCGGCACACATGCCCAGCGTGAGCGCTGACCCAAGCGTACGAGCTCCACGTGTGCGCCGATATCACTCATACGAACAAACTCCGCTTCAAAACACACCCACGCCCAGATTCAATGAGGAGCGCCCCGCAGCAGGACCCACATCTATCCCACCACTCAGTAAACACCCCCACGCCGCTGGACTTCCTTCTCCGCTAAAGCGAGAGCTTTGTCTTGGTCTTGTCTCGGACTCGAGCGCATTTGGACTCGGTCTTATCACGGACTCAAGGTCTGAATACTGAGTGTAATCATATTTCATTACGGCCGCTGCAATAAACTTGTACCGGTGTGCGTGACCACCCTTGTGTACCAACGTGCGTCACAGGGAAGGTATCCCTACCTATCCTTCCACCTCACGTCAAATACGCCAATACTAATTTTCTGTCAGTGTCCGCACAGAGCAGACCCACAGCACACATGTGGGCTGAAGTTTGCCTAAGAAAATGCCAAATAACTCTGTCACAATGTGCGTTTAGTTTGGTAAATGTGCAGAGGCTAAAAACCACTGTAAAACCAGCAAGAGAATGTAACTTCACCTATGAATTTGAAAATACAGGTTTAAAAATCTTACCTATGTTTTTCACTTTGAAGCAGTTTTGTGTAAAGTGCCAGTGGAAGTTCTCTTAAAGAAGAGGTTCTTAAACTGTGGGTGAAGGTCCAAAAAGGGCCACAGAGTGTTCAAGTGCAGTACAGTTTGTTTGGCTTATTTTAAATCTAAATATTAATCAGATAAAATGAAGATATATTTATAAAAACACTGCGATCATGCAGGAAAAGTACAGTCATAATTCTTTTGTTTTTTGTATTAAATTCATTCAAATAAGTTGGTGTGCGCAAGTTCTGCACTGTAATAATCGTTCGAAATGAAAACCTACTTGTGCCCCCATTTTTATTTCTGTGCTCCTAAAATTTTTAACTTAGGGGCACATGTGCTCCTGAAAAAAAAAAGTTAGCATAGAGCCCTGTACATAAACCATGATCCTTTTCTACTTTTCAGTGCAGACTACATGAAGAAATAAATGTTATAAGCACTTTTAAATCTTAGTTCTGTCTTGGCAAGGCATTTTAAGAGGAAAAAGTAAGATAGTCACAGTGTTGTTAGCCTCCACAAAATATCAGAATAACTATCGTACCGTACCGTGAGATGTATATCACACTGAGAGATCTGGATATCGTTACATCCCTATACATAAGTGAAAAGAGTGAGGTGTAACAAAACATAGTTTCACTCAGAATTCTAGACGGTGATATGTACAAACAGAAATTGTTCCATTGTTTGATCTTGGGCAAGACATTGATTTAACCCAGCGGATTTAATAATCTGCACTATTAAGATGATACAAATGCATTCAGACATGCCATTATCAAACACCTTCCTGGCTATGGGGACAATTTATTTGATGCATACTAATATAGGCCTGTCATGATAATTACTTTATTGACTGATCTTTCAATATATGAAAACTGTAACAATATATTTTGGGGCTCAATATTTATCTTGTG
Organism: Odontamblyopus lacepedii; assembly: GCA_034769755.1. Classification (NCBI taxonomy): domain Eukaryota; kingdom Metazoa; phylum Chordata; class Actinopteri; order Gobiiformes; family Gobiidae; genus Odontamblyopus; species Odontamblyopus lacepedii. The sequence goes on from CM068354.1 coordinate 13,813,567, forward strand.
TACCGTTTCTTTGCAATAACAGAGATTTTTACCACTTTAATGTATTGTGCATTGTGTAACCTTTCTTATGGAGGGTCTGTCAAATGCTTGTCTCCATGGAGATGTTCTTACTTTGTCTGGAATGCTTCACAGTATGGCATTAAATCTTTCTACCTTCACAGAGACTGAACCACGCCATGTTACAGGTCAAAGCTGTGGAAAGGCAGCCCCGCTCACAGTCAGAATGCCTGTTTTTCTAGGTATTTTTGAGTTATAAAACCAACTGTAATGGAATAAATGTAAGGTAGAGCTGTTTAATATCATACTGTGGAATATTCCAGGCAGAGCAATGACATATCCATAGAAACAAGCAGAAATGCAAACCAAAAAGTTACATAGAACACCTTTAAATAAAGTTTCCCAAAATACCAATGACCCATGGACAGAAGGAAGTTATAAAACGCCATAACTTCTTTTTATTAATCACACATTCTTCATAGTGCCCCTAGTGGCTCGGCGTGCTCTTCTACGTTCACTGTAAGCATTTTTGCCTTTTCTTTATAATAGCGCAGGGTGCAACATTCAGTTCTTATAAATGGACTCCTGGCTCGTCCATACTGGCCTCTCTTGGCTCTTTGGTCATTGGCTGATTGATGGTCGGTCTTTGCTCTGGTGTGAGTGCGAGGACTAGTTAAAAAGATACGTTTTATTGTGGTGATTGAAGATAGCGGGCTCCGGGCTTCTCCTCTTTAAGTATTAATAGGCTGAACTAAAGAGGATATAAAATGCCCTGGTAACTGAAGTGAACCAGGAGGCGATAAATTAGGGGCTGAGCGAATTATCCGGAGAAGTAATGGGGTGTCATGTGATGAGAAGGGAAGGCTGCAGGGCGTGGCGCATGCATGTCGAGTCAATGTTGAGTCAATGGTTGTAATTATTTCAAACGGGTGGTTGGATATAAGGGCCAAATAAAAGAATGTAAGACGGAATAAGCAAGCTATGTGGGATAAGTGCAGGTTTTTGTTGTGTTTCAATACAAAATCTGAGGTTTAAATTGATTTTTAATGATCAAAAAATTGTGTAATTCAATTACTTTCAAAGCTGCAGAAATATTATTTTATACCCATGTTTAAAATGAGTTGATGAGTATATGTAACAAACCCTGCACTAAACTGGTATAAATTGGGTAAAAACCAGGCTAAACTAGAATAAAACCTTGCTTAAACCAGCGATAAACCCACAACTAAGTGTATAATTCAAATCTGGACTTTGAGTAGTCTTTTGTTTTTGTCTTTTGTTTGCTTTTATTGCTTTTATTTTTTAGTTCTTTATCATTCAGTGTAAACTACAGACTGGGTAAGAGGGTTGTAATCTGTTTTGTAGTCTGTCTGTTTTGTGCTGTGTTCTCTGTGTATTGTGTAAGTGTTCAAATAAAGCTTTAGGGATATTCTTTAGCAAAATATCATCTTAATTAATCATTGCATTTATATAGCGCCTTTCAAGACACCCAAAGCGCATTACAGTTCATTATTCATTTACTCCACACTCAGTGGTGGTAAGCTACTATTGTAGCCAAAGCTGCCCTGGGCAGACTGACAGAAGCGAGGCTGCCAGTCTGCATCGTTGGCTCTTCCGATCACCACCAACACTCATGCACACTCCACTTTCATTTTAGGCAATGTGGGTGAAGTGTCTTTCTTGCCTAAGGACACTGCAACACTTTTTGCCACTGGCGCTCCACTGTGGCACTTGGATTTGGTGATCTCCCATCTAAGGACAAACCAGCCCGGCCTTGCTTAGCTTCTGAGATCTGATGGACTTGGGCTTTGACAAGCTGATGTGGTTTCTTCTCTTGGAGATTAAAGGCCGATAGCAGATGCCTTAAAAATTGCAAATATCAGCCAACCGATATATCAGTCTATCTCTAGTGTAAACCTGAAACACCTATATCCTGGTCAAATGAGACTAGGTTAGGTCTAAAACTGGATTCAACCAGGTTTAAACCAGGACGAGCATGAAAAGCATGAATAAAACATGTTTTAACCTGCTTTATGGATAGTGGTCTAAAGTAGGATTAAACCACTATATATCCAGCAATGAAAATGAGACCAAGTTCCAAACTAGAACTAAACCAGGATTAAGCCAAAATGAACCATTATTACTGAATAATTTAAGTGAAGCAGGAGACTGACTGCAAATGCTGTTTGGAGCAGTTTTCAGGTCATTAGATGTGCATTATCACAGGATCCCACATTAAACCGTGTTGTTTTGGTCAAATACACACCTCCCATGTCATAGGTGGTATAACAGGTGATCCGCACTCCACTGAACTCTGACTATGCTTCCATTGTTGGGAGTATTATAGCCTCTGATGGTGTAGACCAGGGGTGGGCAAACTTTTTGGCTCGAGGGCCACAAAGGGTTCTAAAATTTGATGGAAGGGCCGGACCAGGAGCAGATGGACGGAGGGTTCTGGTCTGACTACATCAGCCCAGAAAATAAACCGAAAATAATTTGCAGGATCCAACGATTTACATGTGGCAGATTCAGACGTCTCAGTTCAACATGTGCTCCATATATCGGCCGATGATTTTCCACTTCAAAAATGAACATTTTCCGTTTCAGAAGTTTTGACTTCCGTTTGATTGTGACACATTTGATAATTCTGTTGACAGTGTTGGGAAGGTTACTTAAACTGTATTCCCTACAGATTACAGATTACAGACCCCAAAATGTAGTTTGTAATGTAATCCATTAAATGACTTCAATAAGTAACTGGATTACTTGATATTGTCATGTTTTTTTAAAACTACATGAATGTAGCAACCACCTCCTGCAAATTCTTGTTTGGTTTTAGACCTGGTTTAGACCTGGTTTAGACCTGGTTTTAGACCTTGATTAGACCTGGTTTAGATCTGGTTTTAGTCCTGGTTTAGACCTGGTTTTAGTCCTGGTTTAGACCTGGTTTTAGACCTGGTTTTAGTCCTGGTTTAGACCTGGTTTTAGACCTGGTTTTAGTCCTGGTTTAGACCTGGTTTTAGACCTGGTTTTAGTCCTGGTTTAGACCTGGTTTTAGACCTGGTTTAGTCCTGGTTTAGACCTGGTTTAGACCTGGTTTAGACCTGGTTTAGACCTGGTTTTAGACCTGGTTTTAGTCCTGGTTTAGACCTGGTTTTAGACCTGGTTTTAGTCCTGGTTTAGACCTGGTTTTAGACCTGGTTTTAGTCCTGGTTTAGACCTGGTTTTAGACCTGGTTTTAGACCTGGTTTTAGACCTGGTTTAGTCCTGGTTTAGACCTGGTTTAGACCTGGTTTAGACCTGGTTTAGTCCTGGTTTAGTCCTGGTTTAGACCTGGTTTAGACCTGGTTTAGACCTGGTTTAGACCTGGTTTAGACCTGGTTTAGTCCTGGTGTTAGTTCTGGTTTAGAGGTGTACAGGAGGATGCGCGGTCCACGCGGGTTGTCCACGCCGTACAAGAGGAGGTGCGGTATGCGCGGCACATTAGATATAGACTTGGCCGCAGTGCTTTATGGGAAGGTTTTCAGACCATGAGTGAGGAAGTCATGTTCAAGATATAGTTCTACCCCTGGACACGGAGACACGGGCCCATGTGGATAATTTGGTTTTATGTATCAATGTATCTAGAGTGCGCCATCTATTGGGATACGTGAGAATTGCAGGGAAAATAAAACTAATAAATTTTATTGCAATTCATTCATGTTTGGCGGGCCGGATTAAAAAGGTTAACGGGCCGTATGTGGCCCCCGGGCCGTAGTTTGCCCACCCCTGGTGTAGACTAAGTAACAAGGACTGAGCTGGTGGTGTCCTTGGTACAGTAGCGCAATTTCTCTGTCAATTATTAAACAGGACAAAACCAGGACTGAGTGAGGATTGACATGACTACACAACCAGAACTAAAAAATATTATTACTAAAAATATTATTGTTATTATAATGTTCTCTCATCAAAAACATGCCAGAAGAGGATTCAGATGTTGTCCATGAATTCTCCCCAGAGCCCTATTCTGTAGGTGTGAAAGTGGTGTGTGCATGAGTGATGGTGGTGGTCGGAGAGACCGTTGGCGCTGCTTGGCAGCCACACTTCCGTCAGTCTGTCCCAGGGCAGCTGTGGCTACAACAGTAGCTCACCACCACCGGGTATGGAGTGAATGAAAAATGTGTGTTCATAATGCTCTGAAAAGCATCTTTGGGGACGTGTCTGTGAAAAGCGCTATATAAATAACCTAACCTTACCTTACCTATTCAAACCTCTGTATGGCTAGCTGTAAGATCGGGTGCAATGCTCAGCCCATGCCTATATATGTTACCCATGCTCCCACACGACAATTCTAGATTTATTATTTATTTAAAACAAAGACCGTGCACAGAAAACATTAAACTCGGAAAGAAAAGATGCTCTGTGCCAGATTTATCTACAAGTTACTTTCCATCTACAGTGCTTAAGCAGGTAAAAAATACATTAAGGAAAGTATTTACACAACAACAAATCACCATTAACAGTGTCTCCGTAAAAACAAAAAACAGAAAAACAAACAAAAACATTATCCAATTCATCATTAAAACAATCAAAATGAATTAATTCTAATGTCCATAAATACAAGATTTCAAATCTATCATTATCTTCTAAAAATTTGATTGTCATCAATATCCTCTAAAATGTGCATTTACCAAATTCATCAGTATAATTATGTATCATGTATTATGTATAATTATATCTTAAAGGGAACAGTCAGATCAGAATTTACAGATGAGTGAGATGTTCCAGTCATCTGCTCTGCTTTTAACTGGAAGAAGCCTCTTAAAGGAGGGCAGCAGCATGGTGGAGAATTCTATGGAGCAGCCGCATCTCAGAATAAAAAAATCATATAGGCAAAGTTTAACAGGTTGTATCTATTATAATTGATTATTTTTTATCAAAAACTTTGAGGCCTTGCTTAAAAAGAGTTTCAGTTGATTTTTTTCAAAGTCTTTCCTGCCTGAGATCAATAACATAAATGAGAAAAAATCATGGTATGAAGAAAAGCCTTTGATGCCTGAGTTTTTAGGGAGTTTCGAATCAGTCTGAAGTTTGCCATATTACATTTCATAAATTTACTTAGATGTTTCATTTGTTTATCAAAGGATAGAGCCGAATCCAAATACAGGCCTAAATATTTCACTTCTTGTACATTATTAATAATTTGTCCTTGAACACACAGGTGTTCAAGTTTCTTTTAGTATTTAGAGTGAGGCATGAAGCTTGTAACCGCTTGTCTGTACTATCAAGTGCAAGCTTATCAGCCACTTGTCACATTTCCCCCATGGGTATAAATTACTGTACCACCAGTGTACATTTGTATTTCCACATCCGCACAGCAGGTAAGACATTGATTATAGAGGCAGAACAACAATGGCCCCAAGACGGAGCCCTGTGGAATTCCTGTTGTGCAGGACTTTAAGGGTGAGAGTTTGTCATTAATATGGACACTCTGTGATTGATGTGAAAGATATGACTACATCCATATTAATAAGTTTCCAGATAGATTAAATTTTGTAAGTTTTGACAACAATACTGCATGATTCACAGATTAATATGACAAAAAGATGATACAAAACCTGGCACAATGTGTAGTATGTATGTAGTAGTATGAGGAGCAATGGGACAGGAGACTCAGAGTCTCTCAAATGTGATAAAACATGTTAATACATTGTTTTCAGTGACTATAGCTTTTTTAGAACAATCAAAGCTAACATGGTGATCTAAATATGTTTTGTTAAAAGTCAATACCCCCATCAAAATAAAATACTCTTTAACCCTCTTTAACAAATAAGACCGAACTAAGATAAAATTGGCATAACGTTTTTTGTAATAAGATAATTCCTTCAGTTTAAACAGTAAGTCCTCACTCACAAATACCTTCCCGGATCAGATGGCTTGAATAGATATTTATACATATCCACAGTGCCACATGCTGCATTAGCTGGAGGTGAGTAGTTGGCATTCATTTAGCCTCTTAGCATGCATGGGTGGTGGGCAGGCACATGTGTGAGTGAGTGATAAAACCGTAATTAATCACGCCTGGAACACCCTCATTACCGACTAACCATCTAATCCATAGTGTTACATCATAGTACCCACCAGAGCATCCACCATAGCACCCATCAGAGCACCCACCAGAGCACCCACTAAGCACCCTCTACAGTACCCACCAGATCGCCTACCAGGTCACCCACCATAGCACCCACTAGAATGGGTTACAAGTCTAGAACAAATGGGATGGCAGAGAAGTGAAGGGCCCCAAGCATTCACTTAGTGTTTAATGGGAAAATCTCCATAAATAAACCTGTCACGATAACAAATTGTGCTGTGTAACTTTTCTGGTTGTCTCCACGGAGATGTAGTTGCGTTACCTTGAAAGTTTTACAGCAAATAAACTTCGTTATCACAAGAGAGATAAGTTACTGGTCAAATCTTTGGCCAAGCAAGCCTGAACATTGTAAGAATTTATGTATTTGCACGCAAGGCAGATAAACTTAATGCCATTCTGTGGAATATTACATGCAAAGAATAAGTGGATATAGTAATTATTGACAGGCCTAACATAATGTGAGTAACAAAAAGGGCAATTGGATACAGATTTTTGCTTTTGTAGTTTTTTCATTGCTTTTCTTCAGTGGATCAGTGCTAGTCGGCAAGCAACTTTGATTCACGCTCAGGGGATTGGGTAATAAGGGTTGCCGAGTTGGAAAGTCAAAACTGGTTCTCTGATTATGTGGGTGGTTAGAGAAATTTCAACCAAGAAATAAAATGAATAAAAGAGATGCAAGAAAACACTGAAATAATATACAAAATCACAATGATGAATGAGCAGATATTGTTTTCATGATTTCGAAGACCTGTTAATAAGATAAAGGTGAACAAGAAAAGATGTCTTGCCACAAGATTGGGGGACCAAATTGCCACACAAGATCATGTTCCCCTTATTGTCCACATAAGAGGATTTTGTGAGATTTTTCACCCATGTGTTTAGATTTGCATTGGACAAAAATGCCGGTGTGTTAACATTTTGAGAAGCCAAAGTTCCACGATGCAGTGCTACAATGACAGCAAAAGATAAAAAAAATTATAAAAAATTTAAGGGCCAATATTATCATCTGAACCATGCCATGTGAAATTATATCCAAATCTCATCTTGTCTATTCCTAGGCTTAGAGAAAATCCAGACAAAAATACTTAATTGGGTATCAGATCAAAGATATTAATTAAGGGCCCGACTGATATGGATTTTTTTGGATGTGATATGATACTGATATTGGTGCTGCCGATATAACAGCCTATACATTTACTGATGTGTAGGCATAGGTAGGCTGATGGCATTTTTGTATGACTAGCCAGTAAACAAATGAAAAACTACCGCTATTAGCCTTAGCGGTTATTGCAAATATGTACACCCTGCTGTAATTAATTATATGCGTAAATGAGACTACAAAAGCTTTTAAAGCCAGCACCTCAGTATTGCACACTGGTGTAAACAAGAGCATGTGACTCACATGATGTGACTCTGGGGGTATTGGCCCATATTTACAGCCAACTGAGATATCGGTTGGGCCCTAATATTAATTAATGTAATACGCCTACTTAGTAATATCTTTTGACAATGGATGTCTCATAATGTTTGGGCTTTCTATTAATACTACAGCATACATTACTTGCAGAAACCAGCTACACAAATATATCTTGAAAACTGGCATGTCTGTCCACGAGTTTCAGAATGATGCAAACTTAGGACAGTTGCCATAGTGATTAACAATTTAAAACAAAATACTACATCTTTTGAATTGAAGTCCTCATGGGAAGCTGAAATCTATGACTCCAGTTTATAACATTGTGCAGAAGTTTCCAATCAGAATTATAATGAACAAACCGAACAAAAACAAGTGCCCCCCTGCTGTGTGACACCAGCGCCCTGCTCCCCTAACTGTTCATTTAACTGTGCAATTTGCCAACTGCTATTTTCATTCATAATATGCCAACTGTGACTGATTTTGGAAAACAATGGAACTCATGATTTTTCAAGTATAGCAGTTGTGTTTAAATTGATGTTAAAGGTTAATGAGGATACATTATAACATAGATCAGAAAATAAAAACCAAAGACACAGTGTACAGGATGGTGCTTTCTGTTTTGCATTATGGGACCAGGCAAGGTCATGAAAAACATTGCAGTGATTTATATACAAAATGAGGTGGTGGTCAGTGGTGTAAATGAACCATTAAAAGTAAAAGCATTTTTCCCACAATTTTTTTCTGAAACATATGTTGTTTTTTTTATTTCCACCTTACCAATTAATAAAAATCAAGTGACTGCAACATAATGTAAAAAAAAAAAAAAAAGTTTTATTTTTTCATAATGCAGAGGGTAATGTTTGTAGGTGCTTTAGCGCTGGAAGTGCCTGGCTACCCTCATCTGCTCCTCCACTACGTCCGCTCTTTTCGGGTAACTAGGTGGCTTTCTCAGTGAAACGTCAGGAAACGCAACTCAGAAGGCAGCTGCTACACCTTCCTGGACAGTTTCTCATTGTCTTTGCGGGTTGTATCTCCACCAACTCCAAAGCATCCATCCAGTGGTTCTAGACTCTCTGCAGGCCTCTGGATCCGACCTGTTTGTGTTTGTGTGGTCGTGGGGGCAGCTTGCTGCCCAATCCTCATAGCACCTGACCCCCCTATGAACCCCTCTGTGAGTGGTGAGCCCACAGGAGGGTGGACATCATGGCCCTTGATGTTAGTTCATAGGGTGCTGCATGTTTTGGGTTGATGGGGGAAACTGGAGTGCCCGGAGGAAACCCATCCAGACACGGGGAGAACATGCAAACGCCACACAGAAAGGCCCGGGCAACCCGGGGATCGAACCCGCAACCTTCTTGTTGTGAGGCCTGAGTGTTGCTGTGAGGCCTGAATGTTGCTGTGAGGCCTGAGTGTTGCTGTGAGGCCTGAGTGTTACTGTGAGGCCTGAGTGTTGCTGTGAGGCCTGAGTGTTACTGTGAGGCCTGAGTGTTGCTGTGAGGCCTGAGTGTTGCTGTGAGGCCTGAGTGTTACTGTGAGGCCTGTGTTGCTGTGAGGCCTGAGTGTTACTGTGAGGCCTGAGTGTTGCTGTGAGGCCTGAGTGTTGCTGTGAGGCCTGAGTGTTGCTGTGAGGCCTGAGTGTTACTGTGAGGCCTGAGTGTTGCTGTGAGGCCTGAGTGTTGCTGTGAGGCCTGAGTGTTGCTGTGAGGCCTGAGTGTTGCTGTGAGGCCTGAGTGTTACTGTGAGGCCTGTGTTGCTGTGAGGCCTGAGTGTTGCTGTGAGGCCTGAGTGTTGCTGTGAGGCCTGAGTGTTGCTGTGAGGCCTGAGTGTTGCCACTCAGCCACTTTGGCGCCGTCTATCAATGCAAATAAAATAATTGATCATTGAGCCTCCCCAGAAATATTGTTCCCGCTTTAAGTGGCTATAGTAATTGTCGTGACAGACCTACAGTATGACCATAATGTGTGTAATAACAGAGCAGTTGCATATGGGTTTTGCATTTGGTTAGGATTTTGTACTTCATATTTGGTCACCCAGTATTTCTGAATAGGCTCCCTTTAAACTACATTCATTTTTTGCCAAAACTCAGGCAAGGGAGTCTGTCTATCAACTGTCCGTGATAAGTGCCAGGAGCCAGGCTTACTGTTCGGAAATATGCTCTGGAATCCTAAATGCGCTCCCAGTGTGAAAAAAGCGTTTTAAAAATGAAATTTAAAAAGACGATAAAGGATATTTCACCCAGAGTGCATTGCTATGATAACTTATCATTTGGCAAAAGTGTCTTTTCATTCATATGCACAATGGGCACCTCCGGGAAGCTATTTCAATAATATTTGATAAGGGACTTGTGGGCAGCGATGCCTGAAATGATTCATGTCCAAGTGAATCGTGTCAAGGAAACAGGGGTAGTTGGAGTGGCTTTTGCTATCTCTCGTGCTTTTATTTCATTAGTATTCCTATGAGTATCAGATGTAAGTGAGCTTGGTTTCAATGAAGTGTGAGAAAATTTTTTAAAGTGTGAAATCTGTAATATGGCTGCTTTATAGTTGCTTATGCTTTATTGGTGCAGTCAAATTTAAAGGTGCAATATGTACCTTTTTGGTTGGGGGTCCGTCACTTGCTTGTTTCTGTAGAGATGTCATTGCTCTGCCTGGAATGCGTCACAGAATGACATTAAACAGCTCTGCCTTAAATTTATTAAATTGCCGGTGGTTTTATAGCTCAAAAACACCTAGAAAAAAAGGCATTCTGATTGAATGGGTCGCCTCTCCACAGATCTGACCTGTAACTTGGTCTAGTTTGGCCTCCATGAAGATAGAAAGGTTAAATTTCATCTGTGAAACAAAGGCAAAGCAATATAAAATCTATATGAAGAAAAGCATTTGACAGATCAACCAGCAGATAAGTTACACAATAAGTTACAGAATGCACCTTTAATGATAAAACACAAAAGTATTTGACTGACATTATAAATTGGCACAAACCAAAACAAAACTATGCTATGGACAGAATTGTTGTTCTTTATTTATTTTACCTGTTTTGTGCAAGGGCTGTGAAATTAATTGCCAATTTGATTGTTTAATAACTGTAAAAGCTTGCAATTATTTATGTAGCATAATTTTCAGACTTTCAAAAGCACACTGTGAGCGGATTCATAATTAAAAACATAAATTGGAAATCTAATTGCTATTGCCACTTGTCAGAAACGCCTAAATTAGAATTTTTATTTTTTAATTACATTAAAACAAATCTGGTATGAAAAACACTATCAAATATATCCTGTATTTCAGAATTAAACCAAGCTGAAACTGGCATAAAACTAGAGCCCATCAGTCTACAGCTGGCAAAACAAGGATTTACCAAGCAAATTACTTTTGCATGATGACGATACAGTCTACAAGGTCTGAATTTTGGATATACAGTCATTTATAAAGCAGGGTGTTGTGACAGGACACTGGAAGGTAGGGAAAAGATGCAATGACGCAATTAGGAAATTGCATCATAATATTTTCCACAAACAACAAAACCTCTAGTCTTATCCTGTATAAAAAAAATTAAAAAAAGTTATCTCTGTGGTATAGAGCTGTACAAACATGTCCTGAAATGTGATTCCTGGATATTTCTGTTTTTTCTGTCGATTCCTCTGGACTTCTTGTTAAAATATGAATTCTGAACTAGTGTCTCGATTAGAAAATTTCAAAATCAATTTCGTTACTAAGAAATAGACTTGATAATTAATATTAATTCTGATAAGATGATAATGAAAAACAATACTTCTTTAGACAGTAGAATGTGATTTTCAGCATTAAATCTGTGTACAGTGACCCCTCGTTTATCACGGGGGTTACGTTCCAAAAAGAACCCACGATAGGCGAAATCCGTGAAGTATCTATTTCTATCTATCCATCTATCTATTTTTTACAATTACTATACAATACAATAATGTACTATAGAATGAAACCAAAGATCAAAACCTATTTTCAGGTCCAAGCATTTGTCTAAGAAATAAAAATATAAACGTTTTCTTACAAATAACTATGATAGTTTGTAAAAATACTGTAAAATAATAATTTTAATAATGAATACGAGGTTGGACATTGTGACTCAGGTGTATTTCACAGTCCCTCTGACTGCGCCTCTTCGTCCTGACTCCGCTGTAGCGTCTTTTTCTACTGACGCTGTGGTGCAGGTATCTTTTTCCGAGAACAAACCAAAGATTCATTTGTTCTGTAATAGCGTCCTACAGCCGCATAGCTTCTACCTTCCTTCAGCATGTCCAGAAGTTTAACTTTTTCTGCGATAGTTTGCATCTTCCTCTGCCTTTTGGGAGGTGCCTTTGTCGGTGCAGAACGTTTCGTCGACATTGTGGGTTTTGTCATGGAGAAAATTTGCAAACATAAATTTGTCGGGCTGTACAGAGACGAGGCACGGAAACTGTTGACACTGGTCTAAGTGAAAGACCAATGTCAACTCTTTTCATTTCTAGACTACAGTCCCTCAGCCAATCAGAATTCAGAACACAATGCACTGTAAAAAAAAAAAAAAAAAAAAAAAAAAAGCATAACAAAATTTGCGAAACAGCGAAGCCACGAAAGGTGAACCGTGTTATAGCGATGGTTCACTGTACATTCTTTTATATTACCATGTGACCTTATATGTGTGTAATCCCTCAGTTGTCCAGGTAGGTTCCCTAGTGGTCCATGGCTGTATCTAGTCTATGTGCTCTTATACTTGTTCTGATACAGCTCAAGATCATTCTAAAGCTATTCAGGAAAGGTTAATTTCTGTCCTGTGATTGTGACTTTTTAGTATCAATACCTGCTCAAATGAGTATCTAGTTTCAATACTATTTTCTGAATTTTGATCCAAATCCCCCAGTAGAATGTGCTGTGTTCATGCAGATCACAGTGCTCTTCTGTTGTATATTCAGGGTAGAAGCCACATGTTGCCTGTTTCTTTGATTTAAGCCTGGTTCTCTGGCCTGGTTTTCACATGGAGAGGGACAGAGATGGCACACACACATACACACACACTCACACACATACACTATTATCAAATGAGCTGCAGTAGTGGCAGATCGCAGATGGAGTGACTGGCCCCTGTACCTGAGGTGGACCACTGGGAGTCATATTCAAACCATGCGATGACAATGTTTTTACTACAACCACTGTTCTGGGAAGGAGGGCATGTTGTAAAATGAAAATAAGACATGCAGTTGTACAAATATTACCAGTTGACTTTATCTGAATTCCCACAGTAGACATATTGCTAGACTTCCTTTATCAATGGTCCTATTATGCAAGCAGGAGATAAGAAGGAAGAGGCCCACCTTCAGGCCAAGTAAGAGTCAGCTTTGTGGAGATGCAATTTTTTCAGTGCAATAAAACAAGCCATAGAACAGAACAGGAAAACAACAAAAACAGGCTTTTATTTTTGTCTATTTTTTGGTTAAAAAGCTGCATACTGTGTTTTCAAGTGGCTAGGGTTACTTTATTTTTATATTTTCACTGAGGCTGAATACTAATACTTTGTAAATTATTAAATGGATTAAACATTGCATTTATTTAGCGCCTTTCAGGACACCCAAAGTGCTCACTCAGGGCAATGTGGTGAAGTGTTTTGCCTAAGGACACAACAATGGTTTTGACATTGGTGCCCCACTGTTGCATCTGGTATTCCCAGTGGTCTCCCATCCAAGTACTAACCCGGCCCGGCCCTGCTTCGCTTCTGAGTTCTGACTTGATCAGTCTTTGCCTTAATAAAGCACGGAGTCTTTGTTCATGCTTTATTAAGGCTAAATACAGTGTAGTTTTTCATTCTTTCAATGTGGGTCACGTATCTCGCAGAAAGACACGAGCAGTGTGGACTCAAGTGAAGTTTTCATTTGGCATTGTGTTCTCTCTGGCTTAGTCTTTGATAAGGTTTGAGTTTATTGGACAAGTACATACAAACATTTGCAATGGTTGAAGTAAATATGTTTAAATAAGCTATTGCAATATTCAGTACATACATCAGAGAGTCACTCAGCCTTTGTGGTAAGCGACAGGGTATGGTTGTGTGTTGCCAAGAGGAATCCTGTGTGATTTGGATGCAGGAGTAACAGTTGTTTTCAAATCTCGATGCATCTGACCATAAAACCATTCTCTATTTTGCCTGAGTCTATTTACGATGTGCAGTGGAGCAGAAGACAGCCTTGTTTGGAGCAAGTTCAAATAAGGGGCTATTCAAAACCGAGTAATTATATCTATATGGTATCAGAATATTTTTCACTTATCTCAGTTATGCCTTTATACTGATACTGAGGGTATATGCAAATAAGTGTACTGAAACCAAACTGTCATTGCATTTTATTTGTGAAGACTAAAATCTGATCTCCATGAGGTTAATTTTTCAGAAGTCGATCAACATCAGAGCTTATAATTCTTAGATGAACAGAAAGCTCAGGGGCTTGGGAGAGAGCTCAGAGATTCTGGAGAGAGACTGTCAGCCTGATCCCAAAGTCTTCTGGTTTTCAGTGTCTCTATTTTCATAAAGTTATCTGTTTCTAAAATGAACAATCTAAAACAGAACTGTAAAGAATACAGGGAAGATAACTGATAAAAGAAAACAGAAAATGGGATCTTCTTTACCTGTCAGCTGTGTACAGGATAGGGATGTGCAAAAATATTCAAATATCAGGATTAAATTTGGTCCCCAAGAGTATTTTTTGGTGTCTATTTCTTGTTTATGGATTAGATTAGATTAGAGATCATTTATGTTTAGGCAATACATTTGACATATTCACTGTTTTGAAGATAAAATGGGTATTTTTCATATTAACTTTGCGCAAGTAGTGGGTTAACAAAGATATACTGTTGTTAAATGTATTTGATTTTTTAGAAATAGTCATATATCATGTGCAGTATATTAATTATTGCTAGGGATGCAATGATCCTGCTTTTTTCGATTCCAATATTGAGATCAATACTTTGGCTTCAACTATTGGTTGATATCCAATATATACCGGAGATGGAAAATGCCACGTATTTCTTTAAATCAGTGAATTTATTACACGAGAGATCCAATTCTGTTATGCAACTGTTATGTCACTGAACAGCTTTGTGTGAATAAAAGTTAATTATTATAAAAGTTCAGTTCATGTGAGACTTTCTAGGTCAAAATCAGCATGTAAATAGTCTTATTACATTCAATTAAAGGCCCAACCAGGGTATCTGTTTAACTGATATCATGAAAACGATACCTGATCCAGCTAATTTTCCAGTATTTGTACCGATATGTATGATCATGACAGACCCTATGATTCCTAGTACAGGAAGGCTCAGTCTATCACCAGTCATGTTGAGCATGAGTTTCATCAGGAGTCAGTACAGAATGCTTTTAGCAACATAAAAGGGGCACAAAGAGTCATTTGTTAAATAAGTATAATGTGTATGTGGCACAGACTTCTGCTTTTAAATACAGCAGCCATTTTAGAACTTATTTACCTATTGTAAATCTTTGATGGTGTTTTTATGTGGTGAGGGTGAACCAAAGACAAATCTCCATAAAGTTTAAGTTTAAAACGTCCTTTAAAGTTCAGATATGGGTTAATTTAGGTTAAAGTTGGGAAGCTTGGTGATAATTAATATCAGTTTTCAATGAATGAATTTACACCAATTTAATGTCCCCACAACCTTATGGTATGAGTGTTAAACAGCTCTTGAGCGGCGCGCATTCGTTATTTCACTGTTTTTAAACTCCACACACCATCAGATGAATCATTTGTGTGATTTCAGCCCTGGAATTGCCCATCTCTACTCAATAAAAAGTAAAAGGTCGCTCTTAACTTAGCTCTACAGCTTCAGGACAGTGATAGAGATGTAGACAGACTAATAACAAAGGTTTACTCAAGCATGTGTCAATGAAACAAAACACATCTCCAGGTAACATGGCTTAAACCTCATGCGTAATATATGACCTTTAAAATGATTCTTTTTTATACAATAACTTTATTATTAAAAGTCATGTATATTCATAATAAAAATAGTAAGATTGATCCACATCTCACATTTCTCAGCCTTAAGCTATAGAATCCACTGTCTCTCTGGAAAATGCCATTACGGTTGAAGATGTCTGTTTCATTTAAACTTTTCTTCTGTGAGTTGGGGGCTGGTCGACACGCAGCTTCCTTACCATGTTATTTCTGGCTTTCTCACCGCTGTCACATATAGAGCTGACTTAATCATTCATTTCTACTGAACATCACTCCACTCGCTCCATGTCAAGATCTAATTAAAATTCCACAGAGAATAGCCACAAGTCAACAAAAGAATGTGAGCATACCACTGATACCCTATAGAATACAGCTAAATAATGAATAGCATTAACAGACTTGGGTATAACTTAAGGTAATACGATGGCAGGCAATCCGAGCATCCAAATTGGAAGTGAGAAGAGCAAGGTGCATTGAAATGGCATGGATCTTATTATGCTTGGTGAAAAATGATCAACAGTAGTGTTATAAAAATGTATTAGCCACAGAATAAATGACAAAGTTTAATTTTATTGTATTGTTAAAATTAAAGGTGCAGTCTAGCATTACATTTATTTAACTTTTTTTCAATTACAGGTGCTTGCATTCTTACTGTGAGTGGGGTCTTGTCTCCATTGAGAAAGATATGTTGTATGCTATAGTGTGTGGAATAGGGTTGTCAAAAATATCGAAAAGCAGACACTCAACTAGATACTCATTTGAGCCGTTATCGATACTAAAAATGTCGCCTTCACAGGACAGAAATGAATCTTTCCTCAATAGCTTCAAAATGATTGACCACACAGACGAGTTTACATCCATGGACCATTATGGAACCTACCAGGATGACAGAGGGATTACAAAAATATAAGATCACATAATATACTAAAATAGTAAGATTTAATGTTGAAAATCACATTCTGTTGTCTAAAGAGTGCTGTGTTATTGTGGTATCAGAATTGGAACTGCGTATTGAACCTATTCCTTTGTATCAAAATCAAGTTTGTTTTAGTATTGATACATACAGTGTAACATGTTAAAGTGGATCTCCGGCACATTTGAAGCTAAAGTCCATTGCTAGAGGTGGTCGAATACTGTCAGAAGCCAAAAAAACAGCACAGATCAGTGTTGCCTCGGTGGAGATCTCGCTGTGGCAGTGAACCTGTCAAGATAACAAACTAGCATAGTGATGGGGACAGGTTCTTAACTTAATAATAATAATAATAAGAAGAAGAATGCATTTTATTTATTTAAGCGCCTTTCAAAGCACCCAAGGACACTGTACAGTTAATAAATAATAAAAACAAAAAACACACAAATACATTAAAACGTGACAAAATCAGACTGATAAAAGATATGTGATTGGTTATGAGAAGTAGGACAGTCTGAAGAGGTGAGTTTTGAGTCTGGTTTGAAGAGTGGATAAGAGTGTAAGTTGCGGAGGTCTGGAACTCTCTCCCTCCAGACCGCCGCCGACTTGTGACCATGGGGACTCTGCTCCCCATGGTCACAAGTCGGGCAGAGGGGACGGTGAGCTGGAGGGAGGAGGAGGAGCGGAGGGTGCGGGCAGGAGTGGCAGTGTGGAGGAGGTTGGAAGTGTATAATGGGGCTAGGTTGTGGATTGCTTTGAAGGTTGTAATGAGTATTTTGAAGTTAATTTGTTGTTTTACAGGGAGCCAGTGGAGTTCTTGCAGTGATGGACAGTGGGGGTGCGAGTTATGATGCAGGCTGCAGAGTTCTGAAGGAGCTGCAGTTTCTGGAGGGATTTGTGAGGAGTGAGGGAGGGGCAAAGGCGAGAGATATTGCGTAAGAAGTGGAAGTATGCAGACCAGGGGTGACATTATTGATGTGTGATTGAAAGGAAAGTGTACTGTCGAGGATGACACCCAGACTCTTGACCTGAGGAAAAGGATGGACAGTAGCGTTATTGATGTTAATGGAGAAACTGTTAGATATGGAGAGTGTGGATGGGGTGCCTACTAGGAGGACTTCTGTTTTGGAACTGTTGAGCATGAGACAGTTAGAGGAGAACCATGAGTTGATTTCCTGCAGGCAGAGGGTAAGAGAGAATGGGGGGAGGATTGATGAGGGCTTGGAAGAAAGGTTAGAGCTTCCACGTAAAATGTCAATTTGCACACTGAAGAAGCTTAATACCACTTTCTAACCCATCTTACAACATAGCCACGAGTCTAACAAACAAAACACTATGCAAGACTCGATTGCTAGAGCTGCCAGAAGCAACAAGTGAGGATCAACTACTGACTGTGAAGAAGAGAAACTGAAGAAAATGGCTTGGGAATGTATTTTTTTGTGTTTTTCAAAAAATGTACCGTTTTTTCCGGACTATAAGCTGCTACTTTTTTTCCCAGGCTTTGAACCATGCAGCTTTTACAAAGGTGCGGCTATTCTGTGGATTTTTCTTCCACCGCTAGGGGCGCTCTAACCGGAATTTCAAAAACAAGATAGACGAAAATTAATAATAATAATAATAATGCATCAGTTTTATATAGCGCTTTTCAGGACACTCAAAGATGCTTTTCAGAGCATTATTCATTCACTCCAGACCCGGTGGTGGTAAACTACTATTGTAGCCACAGTTGCCCTGGGGCAGACTGACGGAAGCGAGGCTGCCAATCTGCGCCATCGGCCCCTCCAACCACCACCACCATTCACGCCACCCACACCACTTTCATACTAGGCATTGTGGGTGATGTGCCTTACCTAAGGACACTACGACAGTTTTTGCCACTGGCCCCACTGTGGCACCTGGAATTCCCAGTGGTCTCCCATCCAAGTACTAACCAGGCCCGGCCCTGCTGAGCTTCTGAGATCTGACGGGATCAGGCTTTGACAAGCCGGTATGGCCACTAATGCAAAGAAGAATATGCTACTTTTTATTTAGCAGATATAACACGCACGACAAATTACTAATTGGTAATTATTTTCAAATCCTCGCCCCTTCATCATGAAAAGCACACAAAGGAGTTTGTATGATGCAAGTTTTAAGTTGAAGGCATCGATCTTTCTCCAGGAAGGAAACTGTGCTGTAGAGCCCTGCACCCGCGGGACCCAACACAAAACAGTGCGGCGCGGGACACATTCTGAAAGCTTATTGCGGGCGCAGGCGGGAGCGCGACCGCACGACGCGGGAGCGGGACTGAAGAATGCGGGAGCAGGCGGGAGCGGGACTGAAAATTGTGTCCCGCACAGACCTCTACCGTGCTGCTGCACGTAAGCTCGGGTCAAGGTTTTCAGCGAAGATGATTAAAGTGGCTTGTGGTTTCACTGCACAGGAGAAATGTAGGTCAATTACCGGTTCTTTTCTGTTTTTGACATGGCAGCACAGTTGCTGTCGTGTTAAAAGGCACTGTTCGGAAAGAATCTGTTCAGGTACATAAATGTACATTTCCAGTACAAAATCGTTCTGTATATGCAGTAAATATCTAATTTTTCAACATGGATATCAGCGGCTTATAGCCCGGTTGCGGCTTGTATATACTTTAAAAAAAATAAAAATTAATAGAGTGGATGCGGCTTATATACAGCTGCGCTCTATAGTCTGGAAAATACGGTAATTCAGTCGTAAATAAATGGGATTAGAAATGACATTGGCAAATGAGTCTTTTGGGCTTTCACATGCGCAGTGGGAAGTCCAATCGGTAAGGCTAAGGCTGCTTATAAAGTTGTTTTAGAACATTTCCAGACCACTAATGAGTGAGTCAGGCATAGCGTTTTTTTTGTTACACTCATGGCTTGGTTGTAAAATGGGTTAGAAAGTGGAGTTAAGATTCTTCAGTGTGCAAATTGAAATTTTACGTGGAAGGTAAGAATCTGCCCCCATCACTACGCTAGTTTGTTGCTTTGACAGACTCACTACCACAGTGAGATCTCCGCCGAGGCAACACTGATTTGTGCTGTTTTTTGGCTTCTGACAATATTTGACCACCTCTAGCAATGGACTTTATCTTCAAACGTGCCGTAGTTCCCCTTTACCTCCGCGGAGACTAGCAGAAAAAATGACATAGTGCACCTTTATGTTTATTTTCAAACTTATGATCTGAAAATCCCTTCTTTTTCAAGCAATTTTCCAGTAGCTAATAATTTTCAGCTGTATTGTTTGTTCATCCAATTACATCCACAGTCACCCACCGCTCACCACTCACTGAACCAAAGATCAAGCCTATTATTCGAATCATGAAATATATATGTTTTTTGCCATGGTTTTGTTGGTTTGGTTGGCTCCACCTTTAAATAATGGTAGAACATCTGCATTTCCTTGCCTGTCACTGCTTCAACTGTCATCATCAAAACATGCAGTCATCATGCTAACAGCCACCACAGGCTTCCAAATTTGTGTGTGTAAAACATAAGAGTCATGTTTCAACTTTTTGGTGTTCCTCCTTTTGCTATTTTAATTTTTCTTGCACCTGCTACTCCAAAAAAAGTGCACTCCAAAGTTGTCATTTTTTCTCCAAAATAGGGCTGCATGATTTGGGGTCAAATTGTGATGTTTTTTTATGCTCATACTTTTTACATGAACAAAAAGTGGGCTTCTTTAAAGGCACATCATGTAACTTCTTGGGTGTAGTGTCTGCCATATGCTTGTTTAAATGGAAATATTTTTTGCCTGTTCTGCAAGTTTGGAAATAATCTTATTTTTCTTGCATTTCTCTTGTGAGGTTGCCTCTTCTCAGAGCTAACCAGTAACGTGGCCCACCAGTGCTTGGATAGGTTTAGCATCATACTGTGGAGCATTCCGGGCAGCACAATGACATTTGTAGTCCAAATGACTCCAAGAGCATCATCGGGATGCACTGATCAGGTTTTTCAGTTCTGATACCTTTGTCGAGACTTAGGCTCTAAGTATCTGCTGACACTCTATATCATGTGATACTAGGGCAGAGACTGAAAATATAATTTATTTCCGTTAAACACAACAGCATAAGGTTTAAAACATGATCCATAGGAGTTTTGTAACTACAGAATACAAGTTTATATGAGACATTTTGGGCCAACATGGACCAGTAAACTGTCTGATTACACCGATTTATAGACCAAAATGGGATATCGGCTGAACCAGTATTTTGGGAATCTAATATCCAATCCAACAAAATTGTCAATATCTGGAGTGATATTAGATGTCAGTATCATATCGGTGCATCCCTAATCATCTGAGAGAAGACTGAAATATGAACTTATAAACTAGCATTTCAGAACATGTTTGTAGAGGTTTGACCTAAGGTTCTGAGGTTCTGACCTAAATGTTACAAGATTTTTTTTTTTACTAAAAGAAATATTTTGTTCTTTGTAGAAAACATTCCAGCCTTTGAGATTTGATAATTATGCAAACTCATATTGCAGTTTTAGTTTTAATTGCCATATATCATGCAGCACTGCACTAAAATGTATGATTTAGTTGGTGTCACAAACCTTGCCTTGAAATTGTTTTAGAGAATGTTTTTATGTGTAAATGTGCCAGTAATGTCCTTGTTTATTCATCATCTGTTGTGAGAGAAATGGGTCAGAAATTAGGGCATGTTTTTCGTTCTCTTGGATTTATTACAGTGGAGGTCAGCAGCAGGTGGATGTATTTCAGTTAGAGCTGTTATGGGCACGATTCACACATTAAACTGACACATGTGTTCAGCTGTGGGCATAGCAACCTGGAGGAAGTGTCAAGTCTGTTTTTATTCATGCTTGGTCTATATGTTGGTTTATTAAAGAAGGCATATTTAGTCACATCAACTTAGATTAGTATAAAGTATAATTGTTATGTTGGTTTTACCTCAGTTTACCCAAGTTGTATTTTGAGTGCATTGTTGACTAGAAAAATGTAAAGGTGTACTGGTAGGTGGGGACCTGCTTATTTCTATGGTGATGTTATTTCTATGCCCAGAATGTTCCACTGTATGGCATTAAACTGTATGGCTTTTGCACTTACTCAGTTAAAGATTGTTTTATTGCTTTAAAAACATTAAAAAAAAACATGCTTTCTTACAGTGAGTGGGCTCGCGTCTCCACAGATGTGACCTGTAACTTGGCCCGGTGCCTGTCTAATGATGTCATACTGTGGAACAATCCAGACAAAGCAGAGATAAGTAGTTGGCAGACCTCCCACCAGAAATTGTGCTTTGTGTATTTATTTTTCCACTTCCACGACTCCCCAGATCTTAGTTGCAGTTACTTGAAGAAATTTTGACTCAAACAAAAATGTTTGAAAATGCGGCACAGCTATTTTTCAAGCTATACTCAAACCTGCTGCTTGCAACGGAGCAGCTCTGCAATCTTGAACAAGGAGTCAATAGACCTGTCAAGTTACTGGATCTGTAATAAAAGTCATGCTAAATCAAGATTACATTTTGCAAAGAATACAATGTAAAACGATACTAAATGCACAAAATAAAGCATCATGTCTTCTTTAGGTGAGGCAGAGAAAGACAGTTTAGTGAGATGCAGGCTGTAAATAATTTCTTTATGGATACCTTTTGCAATTTTCGCAATTTTAAGGGATGCAACAGAATCAACAAAATCTCTTCTCCATGATCAGTTCTCCAGGTTGGTGTAGGAAAGAGGTGGAGAGTCTGAGTTGGCGGATGTTTCTGCTGCTGCGGTGAATATTCAGTACAAGAGGATGACGGCATGTAGCTGAAATGAGGGTGGAGGAGAGAGGTGACGTTCATATATGCGAGATAGGATCGAGATAGGATAGAATTAATGATGTCCTGTAATATAACATGTAAAATGAAATGTCACCAGTCTGTAGTCTGCTTTCTTTGATCAATTGCAGTGGCATACACATGAATGTAATTTTCCATATCCATTGTGGGCATATGAAAGGCAATTTCAACATAAATGAATACAGGGTCTTTTACAGCAGACGCAGCAGCCATTAGGGGGGCTTTGAAGCATTGCACGTGGTCAGAAGTTTAAGAGTCCAGTGCTTGGCCGTGTGTGCTGATGTACCATTTAAGTAGACAGGCTTAGGGAGGCACATGTAGGGATTATCATAAATATGGGCTTTTAGGTGTTAAAATACAGTATGTCCTAGAATGTCACAGAGGGTTTCGTGTATATGGCGGTGGTACATTCGGTAGCTTTTATATTGACAAAGTGACTATATTTTGAAAATGGCCCAAACAAAATATATAGTGCATTCCAGACATTGTCAAAGATCTTTAACTTTTTTTTTATATCATTGGACATATATGTTTCATGAAAATGTCTGACCACAGTTTGATTTTCTAACTTATTGTTAAGACATGCAAGGCAGCTGCTCTTGTAATTTTGAACACTACTAAAATGAATTGAAATGACACTGCCAGTCACTATTTAATGATGATATAAGATCATTTTTAAGGGTTCTGTATTATGCCAAATTGATTCCTGTGAGCTTTAAGCCATATTAAAAAGCTGTCCTGGAATGGGTTTTGAGTTGGAGTAATCCTTCATCTGTCTGCCCACATCGCCAAAGAGTAAAATGCTCAGTTCCAGTTTCATTTCATGTAGCAGTAGTTTTCAAGTTACAGCTACTTTTTACCTTTTGTTCTGTTGAGATTTGCGATTCTGTGGAGCACTTCCTGTATTACCACATGACATCACAAGGAGTGTTTTCCGTTTAAGAGAAGAACTTACCTAAATATGCATTGTTTGTGTGTTAAACGTGTGAATGGAAATAAACAGCTCCAAATTTTTGATAAGAAAAACACATTATAACATAACTCAGAAAACAGCGTAATATGGGCCCTTTAATATAGGAGGATTGTGGATGTTTTGGTTGATGTGGGACACCAACAAGTGGCTCAACGTTATCCAAGAACATACAAACTCAACACAGAAAAGCCTCACTTTGTTCAGGAGTTAAACCTCAGACTTTCTTGCAGTGATTCAGATCTTTACTATCCTATGGTCAATTAAGCTTGTGAATAGTATGTACAGTAATATCGGCTCCTTCATCTACCATCAGTCATTCACACACCACATTCAAACATATGTATAAAGTGCCTTGCCAAAGCACACAACAGCATGCACTTGGCTAAAGCTGGGGGTCAAAAATCACATTTGGGGGCTGGCGGGTGACCACTCTGACCACTGAGTCACTGAATAGACCGTGAAATTCCACTTTGTGTCACAAACTGCAGCTTTCTACCAGTCTCAGCAGACCACCAACCACAGTGTGCGCTTTGTTACCACTTTCGTTTTAGTCAACCAGGATTTGTTCCCCTTAACATAATAATAGCCACATGTTTCATAATTCCCAACATTTCCTTTTGGATTTGAGTAGCTTCTGACAGGATTAGTCATTGTTGCATTGTGCTTTTGAGCTCCGAGACAGCCCGTACGACACCGGGGACTCATGGGTGGGCGTCACGCAGAGAGGTGAAACAAAAAAATCAAACAAGTAAAGCCTTTCTTTTGTGCGGAGACCTCCTGTATGTTTAAGCACGTAGTTAAGTGGGTGCATTGTGTAGGGGCTGCTGGCGTGTGACATGGATATTCCTCCAGCTAAAGCTAAGCGGACAGGGGGAGAGCTAAGCCAGGTTTGTGGGTTTAAACTCTGGTCATATGAGATGACTCCAGCACAGGGATTACAGGGACCCTCTCCGAGATGAATTAGTGTGAGGCAGAGGTTTAGCAGACCACCGGGTGCTGTTGACACAGATGCTGATACATACATTATCTACTTACTGCTCTGTTTGTAAAGCTGCCTGGCCCAGGGTGGTGCTATAGGCGATGCTGAATTTTAATGTGGAAATGAATACTTTTTGTGTTTTCAGTGCACTACATTTTTAGGGTCCTTGTAACTAAAACATTATGAAGTCTAAATATACTGGGATTACAGTTGTAGTAGTGGTAGTAGTTGTAGTAGAACTATGAAGTCACTAAATGATACTATAAAGCTTTATGTGTACTTTTTAGGCAGCAGGTCAAAATATCAACCTATGCTGGAGATAAGTGATATTCTAAAATGTCAAAATATTGGTGTAATAGTTGTTGTAGTAGTAGTAGTAGTTGTAGTAGTAGTAGTTGTAGTAGTAGCTGTAGTAGTAGTAGCTGTAGTAGTAGTAGTAGTTGTAGTAGCTGTAGTAGTCGTAGTAGTAGCTGCAGTAGCAGTAGTAGTGGCTGCAGTAGCAGCAGTAGTAGTAGCTGCAGTAGTAGTTGTAATAGTTGTAGTATTAAAGTATTTGTTGTTACAGTAGCTGTTGTAGGGAAGAAAAGGTTCTTGTAGTATTAGCCTTACATTAGAAATGTGTCTACTTAGTAATAAATCATATCTTTTTTTCACACAGGTTTATTTCCATATTATGTTTTTCCAAGATTAAAAGCATCTCCAAAACATTCATTCATTCATTTTCATGTTCATTTCAGTTGAGGCTATGTATTAAAAAACAAACAAAAACACCTGCATAGAAAATACATTTTAAAATAGTGCCTTGCTAGTGGAAGATTCGCACCAAGTAATACTAAAAATCATTGGTGATATTTTAACTGATGTCATTCCCTTAAAACAGATTAGACAGTGTGAACATGTTATCAAAGAATTACAACAGAACAATAAGAAATTTAGCATAATTCACAAATGAATGTTTTGACCGGACCTGGTTAAAGATAGTTAAAATTCTGTCTGAAGTTATTCCTCACTTACCTTTTGCATTCTGAGCCTACTAATTATTCATTGTTAAGAGTATATATATAAATGCTTTTTCAAAACATACCAAAGTTATGGCATCACGATAATCCTAACAACTAACATGCTAACCTTACACTTTTTGATTCTTGGACAATAAATGCAAACAGTGCACAGTGGGAGCTGCTTAGAGTACATATCTGTATTGGTCCGAGATCTATTTTTCTCAAATAGATGGGAAAATAATCAGTTACAGGACCTTTAAGAGCGTCAGTAAGGTCATGAGAATTCTATATAAATTTGAATCAGAAACGGCCCACATTTTCATACCGTATTGACTCATATCACGATGTCCTTGCTGTTTAGTCAATACTATGCACATCTATTTCCTTTGGCAGAAATGTCAGCTGCATATTAAACTGTTTATCTCACGTGTTTGCATTACTCCTGTCCTTGAATCTCATGGTAAGAGGTTCACGTTAATTTCGAAGTTTAGATTCTTGTTTTCTCCTTGCCATGTTTTCCAATGTCCCAAAAGTACTTAGGAGTGATTAAGTTCAGAAGCCCCAACTGCTAATAGTGCTGTTTGTCTGTTTATGCACCACCGTGGCTGATGCCGAGTAGTAAAATGTGAATGTTGCCTATTCATTCTCTCCTCTATTTGGGTCAGGCTGTTGTAATATATTAAAGGCTAATTCTTTTGGGTGGGCACAGGCACATTAGCCCAGATAATGGTTGTCTAAGTGAGTGTTATTAATATGCAGGCCCAGTCACACTTCTATTACCTGCTCTATTCATACGTCTCTGTCACTGTCGGAAGGATTCAGAGGGAGAGGCTACGCTCAGCTATGGTTCAACAGTGCCGTACTTTGTCATGTCAAGATGTGGATAGTAAATATAGTTACTTACACTGAGGTACTTTTGGAGTCGATATAATCCTCGATCTTGGCTGTTACAGTAATGCAAATTCACTACAAAATTGTGACTAAACCCTGTACTCAATCAGGTCGATGAAAGGACCAAACAAAGTCTACATTATAACTCAATTTGGGCTCAAACCAGGGCCAAACAAAGACAAATATGAATGTACCCCAAACTGTAACTAAACCTGGAACTAAAACTGGATTGGACCAGGACTAAAGCAGGACTATGAATGGAAAATAAAGTCTGCATTAGTGGTGTCTGTCTGTTGATTTTGATACTAAGGAATAGACTTAATACTCAATACCAATTCTGATACCACCATGATAATAAAAAAAATACTATTAATTTAGGCAATTGAGTGATTTTCACTCAACTGCCTAAATAAGAATGTAAATCATAGTACTTTCTTAGTCCTGTTGGGGTCCATGAGCGTACACTATTATATACTGGCTACATGTGTCACATATATTACCGTATTTTTCAGACGATAAGTCGCAAGGTTTTTTCAGAGTTTGGATGGTGCTGCGACTTATACGTAGGTGCGACTTGTATATTACATTTTTCACACTGACAGCCCATAGACCAAATATATGAATCCTATATATGAATCAAAAATGAAAAAACAAATTGTTATCCATTTTTTCATTTTGTTTTTAGAGACAAATAAGAAAGAAAAGAGTTTCACCTTTCAAGATGAAATGTTGGTTCTTGGTCTCTGATTTTATAAAATAAATTTACCCAAAAAAGTGCGACTTATGCATGTTTTTTCCTTCTTCATTACGCTTTTTTTGGCTGGTGCGACTTATACTCCAGTGCAATTTATAGTCTGAAAAATATGGTAATTGAGACATTTGGACCAGACGAGGACTAATCTGGACTAGAAAACAACCAAACCAAGTCTACATCAGGACTAAAGCGATCCAAGTACCAAACCAGAAAAGTGTAAACACTGCCTTACTGGTAGTGGTAGTATAAGTAGCAGTTGTAGAATATGTAATAATGAAAGTAGTTTCATGACCTCTGACGATATTTTTGGGCCGATATGTACAGCCAATTTAGGTAATTTTCCCCAAATTATCGAATTGAAATTTTGTACATCCACAACTTTCCTTTACTACGCTACATGTGGAGTCAGGTGTAGTCACATTTTTGCATTTTTGACTTCTCAGAGTGCTCAAACAAACCTTTATGCATACATTTTTTTCATGTAATTTTAGTAGCCTAGATGCTAAAAAGACCAAATATCAGCCAAGCAATATACCGGCCAAGTGGTATATTGGTCTATCTCTAGTATTGGTAGCAGTACTAGAATGTAGTAGTACTATCTGTAATATTAATAGTGACATGGCTTTTCCATATTAGTTGCAGAGTGAACCACATTAACACGTTTAATTATTCCTCTCCTATCTTTCCATCATCACTTCTTCTTACTGTAATACAATGCTATTAAAGTGTCCCATGTTGCATTAGCAGGTGCAGAGGGTTTATCATGTCTGAGGTTTGCCTGTTCAGCACATTCACCATAAGAGCACTCGTGGGCCCACACCAGACTGCTCCCACTGCTACTCACACTACCGCAGTACATAATGTCTTTGTACACCAGCGCATCAGGCTCTCCACCACTACAACTGAAGGACTCTCACATCCCAAACAGTTTCAGTTTGTGAGAAAAACTAAATACACAGGACTTGTGAGTTAAATATGCGTGAATGAAATGTAACACAACTCCATGTACGTTTGTGATGAGGAAACAACTTTATAACATTAAAGAAAATAGTGTAATATAGGAGCTTTAATATGACATCTAATTTCGAAGCTGACAGTAATAGAGTGTGAGGCAATACAATAGCTATTCATTTGAGAAGTGTATATTGAGATGGCCCTTCTGTAAAGACTCTGAATGCTCATTAACTGTATAATGGAGATCTTAAATTAACACTTACATAATGCACAAAGTCAAGAGAGCAGAAGTAGCTTCAGTTAAATAAAAGTAATGTCGAACGGCCTGAGAGGAGACTAATGTAGCATATAGTGATGTCTTGCAGCAACATCACGCTGGGAGGACTGCATGTATATTTAGTAGTTACTATAGTGACACAATGTGCACGTTAGTAAATGCCTGAAAAGTCAAGAAATACAAAATGGAACACATTTTCAGGAGCCTGTAATCAATATGAGCGTTCTCTTTACACTAACTGAAACGCTGGTAACTAGGTAACTAGGTCGTAACTGTAATCTGAGAGGCACAAACAGCACAAACAGCACTTGTTCTAATTCCAGATTAGTTCTTTCTGGTCAGATCGTGTTAAAACAAAGTTCAGGTTAAAGTCTAAGTCTAAGTCACACACCCACACATATACATACATACATACTCCACTAATGACATGACATAGGTTCCTTAGGGTGTTTGTGGCTCCCAGGTCTTCTTCTTTCTTCTCCTTCTTCCGGATAACTTAACTGTTTCCTCCCCATTTAAGTAGTGAGAATTACAATAGATGCTTTTGTTTATAAACTGAAATCTTAGTATTAAGTATTAATTAATACATGTTTGATAAATACAAACTAATAGATAAATGACAGCTAATTAGCATACCACTTACCACTTAGCGAGCAAATAATATGAACTAAACTAAATTGTCACCATAATTAAAATACACAATGATTTTACAGTTTACAAATCCCACAATAACCAGCTGTAAGAATGGTTGCAGTGTTGTGGCCTCACATTAATACAGATCTGGTGATGAATCGTGATCACCTCCTTCTCCCTGCCCTCCCGTCTGTCTCCCTGCATTTCGGTCTGATCTATTTCACTTTGGAATATTGATGCTGGTTTGGGCGAGAGCCACGCTGTGCTCTCCAGGCCCAATACTTCTAATGTCCAAGTGATCCGGTGCTGTGGTTCCCTCTCCGCTACAATACAAAGTGATGAATAACCCTACATTCCCATTCAGACTCTGCTAAACAGCTACTTCATCATTTATTTATCCTCTAGCTTTATGCAAATGGCGTAGTTGAACAAGCCTGCTACACCTGGTTTGCATGGTTACGTCACACAAGGGTTATCCTGGCCGTATTGTGTTGCGGTAGCTGCTATGTAAGCCCAGATCAGATCAGTTTTCCTGTCTTGGTCATCTCTTAAATAATGCAAGTGACCAGTGACTGCTGTAATGGTGACCTAGTATTCTGGGAAATGTAAACAAACCAAAATGGCAACGACTAACGGGCTAATGGCTATGGCTAATTTTCCCTTCAGTTTTTGGAGAACATGTTAAATATGAGATGTGGGCACTGCAGTGTTAACAAAAACAAAACAAAAAAGTATTTAATTCTGCTTTTCTTGCTAACAATAATCAGATTGTTCTGCAGTTAATAAGAAATGTGCCTGTGAATGTCTTGGTGGAGGTTCAAGTAGAGGTGAAGGTATTGTGAATATTTGCAGTTTTCAAATATAATGTTTATTATAAAATGCTGCAAAAAGCTATTAAAAATTAAATGGAAAAAAAGAAAAATATTGAATTTTTTTCATCCTTAGGTTGAAGTTCTGCACAAAATGTCACTGAACTGTAAAAGTAAATGCTAATGTGAAGCCATGGCTCTGAACAGAACAGTTTGTAAGTTTTTGATTTCATAAACAAGACGTATACATGTCCTCAGACACGATGTAATAGGGCTGGGCGGGCGATAAGAAAATGGAGAGAGATTGACTTCAAGCATAAAGAGCACAGTGACAAGGTCACTAGTCTTTTTTTCGTTATTTATTTATTTTCATATTGATTGTACTGATAATTACTGAGAAATCCACTTTTAAAGTTTGGAATTAGTTTGTACAAAGCGCCCACGCGCTTAACTCTAATGGCAAAAACATGTGATGTCTGTGCGCTAAATGAGGCCTTAAGTTTCACTCTGAAACAGGGAGAAAATAGTTGTTTACTTTCCGTAACTTGGATTATCGTGATCAGAAGCACCAGAGGAGAAAAAGAGGAGAAATGTGAGGCGCTGTGGCTGGATCAGAGAGAGGGGGAGCGGGGCAAATGCATAGCACAGAGGCAGAGGGAAGGAGACACTGGACTTTTGGTCAAATTGTGCAGTTTGAAGTCAGTACTGTGAAACATGAGGAGACAAAGTGACTCCTCATTAGTATTACTGCCTCATGATTGGTGTAGACCTGTTGATATAAATGTGCTTACCTTGTCATCGAGATCCATATTCTTATGAGTGAGAGATGAGTCTCTGATTTCAGTTGCCAGTTTGGTTTAAACCTAAAAGAACTCCACCTAAATCCCAGTACCTGAAACCGGTCTTGAATCAGTGCCTTTGCTGCCCTATACACTGTCCATACATTAATAATGAGGGAAACATGTATGAGTCCTCTAAATGCAGGGTAAGGCACTGCCAAACCAGGTTCAGTTGTAATTGTAATACATTTTCCATACAATTCCTTTTAAAAGCTTTTCCTGTTATACACAGTACTCTCTATCTAAAAGTATATCTAGGAGCACAGTGTGAATTTTAACTATTTTCTTAGAAGGAACAGGGTGCTGCAGGGCTTGCATCAGTCCCACAGTCCCACATTTTCCTTCAAGTTTAAGCTTTTACAAAAGGAAATAGCATTCTCAGAGGAAACCTAATCCAATCAAAGCAAAATGCAAATTACACAGCTAACAATTGTTACCTCGAATCATCTTTGTTTTCGTTCCTGGCGCTCTCTATTTCATCATATGTTAAATCTTAATCTACAGGGAATAATATGAAGCACATTAAAACATTTCTCCATGTTGTGTAATGGTAATAGAATAGGGCCGGCTCAACAAAACGATTGGTTATTTTCTTTAATTACTTTGAGTCTTTTTAGCTGTTGTTGCTTTGAAGTCAAAATAGGCTATCTCTGTGATGATTATAAGGCCGCTGCTGTAACAAAAATGATTACGCAATAGGAGCACAATTAAAAGAAAAGTGCATTTGACTCATTTTGCACAACATGAACTTTGCCATTGGTGCTTTTCAGATGCTAGAATGTAATGATGTCATACTCCCAGCTTTCTCTATTAATAATAATGCGCTTTGACATGAAATATCCAAAAGGTAAATTCACAAATGTTGAACCTGATCATTTTTCTTAGTGATTAGACCCCTGAACTTACTGTACTGATAAAAACCTGTATTTGAACCATATTAATTTTAGCTACTCATCTGTATTAAATAATACTGGCTTGTAGTTTGTTGTTTTGGACATTTGAACATTTAAATGTGAAGCTAATATAATAAAACACTACAAGAAAAGTTAAAGTCAATTCAAAAGAAGCAATGGAACATAATTTTGATGCCATGCTTATTATTATTATGCTGTTTTTGAACAAATAATGGCTTTATCTTATCTAAAACAGGGGTCTTCTCTGCTTTATTGTTTTGAAAATGCTAAAATAAGAAAACAAGATTCACCCCTCCCTTTGCTCTCCACACTAAGTTACTCCCCCTTCCGAGCGCTATCACAACACAATCAATGTGCATTTTACTACTGAAACTACTGCACATTGCATTAGGTTTTTCAAGTTTCTCAAGTGCGTTTTTTGTATTTTATTTATTTTCACAAAATAAATACAGATTTGTATATGTTAAAAAGAAAAATGTACATTAGCATGATGGACTGTGACAGAAACTAGACAGGGCCCTGGAGAGATCACTAAATTACACAAACATGCACAGATGACACCTAAACACTCGTCAGTTGTGTTTCTGATGAAGGAACAGCCATAGCCATTGAATTTAAAGCTCAAAAAAGTCAATTTTCCATAATACCTCCTCTTTAAAGTGATTATTCTGCACATTAGCAATAATTGAACACTTCACATTTGTTTGCAATAAATTAAGATGATTATACGAGCAAAAGCAAAGGCCATGAAACCATCAATAAGATTATGCATTCTAGAGGCAAATTATGCTTTTATAGTTTACGCTAAGACCCAATTTGATGGGCATAATATAGGTTGTTTATCACACAGGCCGCAATATATTAATAATTGGCTTTTAATGTAAACAAATTATCATGTATATCTGTGCACACAACATTGTCCAACGTTCTGAACGCACTCAAATCTACGATCTATAGAGCAAATTCATGGCGGCAATGCCAAATCATTTTATGACGCATGCATTATTTATAGCGCATTTTTAATTGTCCGGTCACCATATCAATCTGCTGACATGACACGGGATGCCATTGTTAATGTATTGCATGAGGGAGGGGCAGGGACTAGAAGCAATCTGTTCCCTGGCAACCAATGATGACTTGGCAGATTTTATAACCCTGTACTAAAAGGGGATGGCTTGATTTGAGGGTAATGGGAATGAGTGTTGAAAAATCGCTTTCCACTTTGAATATCAAGTACTTTGTTGCAACATGTGGCAGTGTTCATAATCAGATTTCGTTTGATCACAAAGTTCAGCATCGCCCCAAGTATTAGGCGCAAGAAAAATGAGTGGTTTTTAATCCCAAAAATTAAGTACCCTGTCCGCTAATAGTGATGAAGCTGCGGATGGAGACCCCTTGCTCCAGTCCACAGTGGTCTCAAAGGCCTCATTCTTGATGGCTCCATAGTGGGCTGAGTGTATGAAGATAAGATTACTTTATGAAGAGAAGTCCAAACTTTGAATAGCTTTAAATTCTGTGGGCAGAACTTTTTCCCCTGTCGAAAAAAATCCCTTTTGCCCCGTAGAAAATTTAGAATATTGGAAAATTTAGATTGATGTTTGTTCTGTCATGATAACAAATTTTGAAGTGTGATGCATCGCTGAAGTAAATATAGTTGATAAACGATAAAACCATAAAGAATTATCCCCGAAAAAGTATTTTTAATCTACAATATTGTTAATTATTGTTGAGGTGCAATAAATAAACAGCAGATTGCATTACTTTTATGGTGGAGGGTTCGTCACCTGCTTGTCTCCATGTTATTATGTCCTTGCTTTGTCTAGAATGTTCCACCGTAGAGATTAAACCTCTCAAGCAAGACAACCATAGGCTACATTATAGGTCAGATCTATGGAGAGGCAACCCTATCACAAAGAGAATTGTTGTATTTTTGAGCAAAAGAAACACCCCTCATGAATAAATACTAGATGGATATGTTTAAAGTCATATCATGGAACATTAAATCCAAAGCAATAACATCTCCATGAAGACAAGCAAGTAGTGGAACCTCCACCAGAAAAGTTGCACAGTGCACCTTTAAGCAAATTGTTTATCATTTTAGGTCAACCTTTATCAGCTCAAATCTTATCATATTGCGTAAAAAAATCATCAAAAAGTTCCAACTAGTGCAAAGAAAAAGTTCCGATGATAAACACTGACCCCCCAAAATTATTTTTTGTATTGTATTTCTGTTTTATATATTGAACGATAAGTCAATATAGTAATTATCATGACCTATCATGGCCTAAGTGTGCATGATATTATGAACTATTTTTATCAGTCACAAATACAAAAACGTTGGTGTTCTGTACGGCAAAAATGAACTTTTTTACCATCAAATTAAATGTACTGTATTTATAAAGTATATGATTCAGATTGCACCGCTGAAAGAAACTTCAATTTGTTGTTACCGTGACGACTCGGGATGTGTGGAGGAGTTTGTTTGAGCTACAAAAGTTGGAGGTGTAAGTACACTTTATCCCTGTGCTGTTTGAAAATAGAAGCAATTTGGTATAGAGATTTTACAGATGCATCTGCTAATGACTACTTTTTATGTTGCTTTCTTTGAGTTACAAGAAGTGATCTGTAAGTAATGTTTGGCTGCTGTTGTAGTAAGCAAAAAATATTGGGATTCCATCTTTCCCATATTACGCTATTATCAAAAACATATAACACACAAACCCTGCATATTTAGGCTGTGTTCTTCTCTGAAAACAGGTTCGTTCCACTGGTGATATCATATGGTAATACAGGAAGTGCTCCACTGTGTTTTTAAACTCCATACACCTTCACTAGAATCATTTGGATAATTTCAGACAGACTAATAATAAACGATTACTCAAACATTTGGGAATGAAACAAACCACAGCTCCTGGTATGTTTTTGAGGAGGTAACAATATTATAGCAAGATTTAAAGATCACAAAAATCCATTTTGTTTACTATAGGACCTTTGAATTATTAAAACATGCTCAGTAGATTCATCTTTGCAAAGTTGAACTGATCTAACGGGTCCCCAGATGTTGCACTTTCTTGCCTCTGATGGATTGGTCACCCCAGTATTATTAAAGAATGGGTCAAATAAAAAAAACATGTGAAATTTTAACTATCGGATTGCTCTGATACTGCACATTTTTTTAGGTATTGGTATCAGCGAGTATTCACACATAATTCCCAATCCGATACCACCATGTATTTTCCTGAATAGAAGAAACAGAAAAGCAAAAATGCTTAAATCAGCACAACTCCTCATCAGGATCACTATACATATATATATAACACTTAAGTCTTCAAAAACTAACTTATTCTTGTAGTTTTTCTATAGAGATAGACTTTTATGTTTTGCTCTTGCACTGCAGCAAAATTGAGTTGCCTTAGTTTAATTCTTTACACTATTTGGTATTGGACTAGTATTGATATCGGCGAGTACAATAATGTCAAGTATCGGCGTTGGATCAGATCCCAAAAATTAATTTCAACGCAGCTAAAAGGCTGGATAGCCATTGACAAATTACTGGAATTTGAGTCGTGCTAAAAGAAAAGCACAGTGATAACCTGAACCATCATTCAAATGTGGGTTTCTTCAGACGACGCTGAGAAAAACTTGTACATATTATATCTTTGTGTAAAATTGCAGAAGACTTCATTTACAAGACAATTCAAATTGCTGTTTGAAAAATTGTCAGAGGCCTGCAATTTCTTCTTTGTGCAGCAGTGTTTTCAAAATTCACGGTGATTTTAACAAAGCAAAATATGATTCCACTGCTTTAGCAGATCCTATTTATCTAACTTCACGGTCAATATTATATGGTAACAAAAACTATTTGACAAATCTTCAAAATGGAAATATCTGCAAATATCCCTATCACAATAACACATTTTGAAGTATGATATGTTAGGTAAACAATAATATTTAATTAATATTATTAATTATTATTAATATTATTTTTTTTAATCTCGATTAAGATCAGAAATTCCAGTTAATCGTGATTAATCGCATTGTGAATTGCATGTTTAAAATTGTGTTATTTTGCATTTTAAGACAGTTTTAAAGCCATAAGGTAAAGCAATTCTTACCCATTTAGCAATCGCTGTAGTTAGTTTCTTTGCCTTGTGATCATCCACAGGTCTGTGGCGACGGCAGTTTGTCAGATCTGAGGCTCTTGGCTTTGATGCTCCGGTTGCTGCACCCGGGTGTTTAGCTTGGAGGTGCTTTATTTGATTAGATGTACTTCGCTGGTACTCTGCTTGACACAAGCTGCATTTAACTCTTGACTTGTAAATTGTAGCGTCTGGAAGCTTTTTAAAGTCAAATAAACCATTCAAAAGTCCAGAAGCCCTCGGTTTCTCCATCACGGCACTAAGTTTACTTACCGATGGCACTCTGAAGTTCAACAGTGAAACAGCCAGAGGAGCTGCCTATAGAAGGGACAGAAAGTCGGTGAACTTTAATCGCGAGTAAAAAAAATTGTGTTTTTAGAAGGAACAAAAAGATGGTGAACTCTAATCTCTAACTCTAATCTCGATAACAAAAATAAAAAAATTGCGTTATGGATTGCATTAATCTAGCCGCGATTAACGCGTTAACGC
Organism: Odontamblyopus lacepedii; assembly: GCA_034769755.1. Classification (NCBI taxonomy): domain Eukaryota; kingdom Metazoa; phylum Chordata; class Actinopteri; order Gobiiformes; family Gobiidae; genus Odontamblyopus; species Odontamblyopus lacepedii. Next base: position 13,849,448 of record CM068354.1, read on the forward strand.
TGACAGCCCTAATTTAAACCAAACCATGAAGCGGAATTATCCACAAAAATTTATGTATTGTACTGAATGTACAATGTTGCTATAAATAATGAGCTGTGATAAATAAATAACAGAATGGTGCACTATGTAATTTTTTGGTTGGGGTTCCGTCACCTGCTTGTTTCTATGGATAGTACCTACCTTACATTTATTAAATTACAGGTGGTTTTATAAGCTCAAAAATATCAAGAAAAATATTCATTCTGACTGTGAGTGGGGTCGCCTCTCCACAGATCTGGATCTGGCCTTTAACTTGGTCTGGTTTGGTCTACCTGAAGATAGAAGAGTTTAATGCGACACTTGAAACATTAGACACAAAGCAATAACATTTCCTCTACCAGAAAATTTACACAATGCACCTTTTAAGTAGTTAGTTAGTCATAGCAGAGAGTCATAGAAGTTCATAATTCAACCCTTTGCAGCTCATATATCACCATAGAATAGAAATAATAACATAAGGTGGTAGGGATAGGAGGTAATACGGTATACCGAGGTGTCAAAAAGTAGCAATAGTATCAGTTTCATTACCGGCATTAAAAAAAAGTGTGTGGCATCTGTCAGATACAACATGCTCCAGTGGTAAATATCACATGCCGTTGACTGTCACCTTTTAATTTTACTCTGGACTCTTCTGCACTCTTCTGATCTTGGTGTGTCCCCGATCATTAAATGGAGGGAGATACGCTCTGGCAAAGTTTGGTTTGATCAGAACTTGTGCCTCATCTTCAAATCTAATGCTGCTCTTCTGTTTCTGAATGGTAAAGGTGCAAGCTACAAAATATCATCATGGTAATACCGTATACCCTGGTAAAATGCTCAGGTTTAACGGTATCAAAATTTGGATACCGGCCAACCCAACCCATTAGTACTAAGAAAATTGACCCATGATAAATATTGACCCCCAAAATTATTGTTCCATCTGGCATATACTGAAACATAAGTTGACATAGTAATTGTGACAGCCCTGTCTGCAAACGAACTCTTCTATTTTATTGTATTTTGAGAATGTTGAGAGAAATCTCACTGCTCACTCAGTTCACCCATTGACAGCTCTGTATTTTACCTACACTAACAACGTACGTCCGATTTATAAAGATTGAAGCATTTATCAAACTATATTTTAAGCCACAACTTGAGATATATGGAACACGATTGCTGTTCACCTCACTCCTCGGAAAGCTCAACAATGGATTTTATTTGTGTTATCGGGGCATCTGTGACAGTCTGTCAACTTCAAAGTGTGACTGTAGAAAGAGGCAGAAAGAGAGAGAGAGAGCTGCTTTAGGTTGAGAGGCAATCGAAACTACACGGACAGAGGAAGACAGGCATTTTTTTATTTTATTTTTTCCCTGGGAGCTCAGAGCTGCTGCACTTAAGGGATAAAAAACTGCGACTTGGCCTGCTGCGTAATCCATAACTGTGATTGCTTCATTCCCTTCTCCTCTGACCAGCTGAAAACACTGTCCGGGTGCTCTTCTCGTCCTCCGGCATCGCGGTTTTGATCTGCTCTCTTATCTCGACTTCTCTGTGTCCTTCAAGATGGCACAACTCTTTACCGGGCAATACAAGCCTATGTTTTTCAAGCAGACAGAATGTTTTAAAAGGATTGTAGAAGAATTAGAAATGAGAGATTAGACAGTAGCTCAGTGGGTAGGGTGTTTGTCCACTCATCTGAAGGTCGGTGGGTCAAATCCTGCTCTTGACGTAAACATCATTGCTGGAGCTGTCAAATCCACTGACCCACAGATTGGAGATGCGATTCCAGCTCCCACAGATGAATGTTGTCATTGTGGGCTTAGGCAAGACACTTGGGCTGAATCCCATTACACCCCTTGGTCCTACCCTTTCCCCTACCCCTCGCGTTCACGTGTAGGGGTAGGGGTGTCCCATTTACCGTTATGGCAGAGGGGTAAGGGAAAGGGGTAGGACTATATACCCCTCCAAATGAAGATTTTTCAGAGGCACACTCCAAATTGAGGGGTATGAGCAATTTCTCAGAATGTCTTGTGAATCAACAGCAAGATCTGCTGCCACTGCCAAAGAGAACAAAGAAGTTCACAAATGCATTTTCTCCATTATTTATGGTTTAAAATTTGTAACAGTCACTGTATTGTCTTAAGTTTAATGTTGTTCCAATGCGTAATGGTCATTTTCTTCATAAAATGCACACAAAAAATTGCTAGTGCTACGTCGAGTAGTGTCACGTTATTTGTGACTTGCATGATCAGTTGATGCATGGAAATAAGGTTGTGAATGAATTGCGAGCGTACGTGCTACACAGCTGTTATCTGGATATTGTAACTCAAGTAATTGAAAGCATTATTACATATCATATATCATATATCATATCATATCTCATATCATATCTCATTGGTTTAACCCTTAGAGAAGCTCAGGTTGAGTTCTTTCGAATGGTCTGTGTGTTATTCTGCTCTGACAGTTCTCACAGTTCTCCCTGTGCTTACGTAAAAGCTGGTGGAGACTTCTGATGATGTATGTGATGGTTGAAGGGGTGTCCCAATTTGTAGGGGTCGACTTTCTACCCCTTGTTGCTCAGTTTAAAGGGGCAAGGGAAGGGGTAGGGGTAGAAATTAGAAATGGTTATTGGCCCTTAACCCACCTTGCTCCTTGTGTCCAAGTACACTGATATATGAATGGGTGACTGGTTCCTTCATGTTAAGTGCTTTTAGTACCTTAAAGGTGGAAAAGCGTGATATAAAAACATGACCTTTGAAGCTTTGTTACATAAAATAGTTCCACTTTGTAATAACTGCACTTTAATTAGCCTTAACAAAGCTTGAATGAAGACTTTCGTAATGTGAAATGATCAGACTGGTGACAATTCACACATTAGGGTAGTTCAGTGGACTTAATAACAGATAGACCTTACTATAAACAACCAGAGTGTGAATTTCACTGTAGTTAGCTCATCCCTTCAGGCAAATATAAGGCAGTCACGGACCAGAACCCTGTCAGAATTGAAAAAGTCACTTGGATGAATGGTGAAACATATTGCCTAAAAAAACTTGAAAAGAATTGAGGTTCTTTTGCAATGCCTTGATAAACTATTTATTCATTAGGTAATTAAAAGTGTAGTCATAAATATAATGGTCAATTTGTGAGCTGTAAGCAGTATTAACGAGGGGTTTGCAAATCAGAAATAGCTTCTCAACCATGTGCAAGCAACAAAAATATTTAGCCTTTCAATTATAAGGCTTTGTAGATAAAAAGGCACTATTTCAAACTATGATCAAATGAATATGAAAGCCAAAGGGGATCTGTTTCCTTGACAAATCAGCTAATAAAATGCAAAACACTAACATATTTAGCATTTAGTCTACTAATATTTGCCCGGTCACATCCTGGCATGTTCTGATTTCCATAGCAACACCATCATCCAAATCTTGTGGCTGATAAACAGGAAGTGCACTTGTACTAGTTATGGGCGGAAGACATAGATGTTGGCGTAATAAGATTAAGATTTCATTTGAAACAAATTTTCTTCTGACACAATATACTAATAATAATAATACATAACACGTGTATAGCACTTTTCATGGTAATCATAGATGCTTCACAAAGATCAAAACAGATGCAAACACAAATGAACAAAACAGATAAACAGAATTGTTTGGGCAGAGAGTTCCAGAGGGTGGGAGCAGCAGTGGAGAAGGCCCTTTAGTCCTGGTACTAGGCTATTTGTTAACTAACTGATCTTAAATTTGGAGCTGATATTGTTGAGCCTTTTCTATACACCCATATCCAAACATTAAAACAGTACAGATGTCAATCATCAAACCCACCCATTGGCTAGAGTCAGAAATTGAGACCAATGCAATGAACTATTAAAAAAAATCCATCTTTTAAATGGGAATGGGAGAAAGGAAGCTGAAACCCATGAAAAAGATCTTTAAATAACACAATAAGATAAAACTCAACTTTCTGTAATTAAAGTGCACTATAACTGGTGGGTAGTCCGTCACTTGTTTGTCTCATGAAAATGGTATTGCTTTGCCAGAAATGTTTTAGAGTATAGTATAAACTTGAACAAATTTATTCTATTCCACAGTTTTATTGCCAGAAAATACTTAGTTTGATGGAGTCACCTGCTGTCTCCTTAGAGATCGCAACATTTTGTGCCATTTTTGAAACATTCCAGACAAAACAACATCTCCATGGAGAAAATAAGATTTCAGACCCGCTTCCTAAAAATATATATGTATTATAATGTCACTTCTTCAAAACATACCTGGAGTTGTGTTTGTTTCATTCACACATTTGAGTAACCCTTTAGTATTAATCTGTGTACGTCTCCAAAGCCAAAAATGCTCTGTCCCACCTTGTGATGTCATGATAAGCCGTAGTTTTCAAGTTAACAGCTCCTTTTGACCTTTTGTTCAGTAGAGTTTGGCAAATCCAAGCCTAAAATGATGAAAGTGAAGGTACATAGGGTTTAAAAACACAGTGGAGCAGTTCCTGCATTACCACATGACAACACATCATTAAGAGGGAGCAGAGTGTTATCTATTTGAGAGAAGAACTCGGCCTAAATATGCAGGATTTGTGTGTTATGTGAAACCAAACAGAACTCCTGGTATGTTTGTGATGGCGAAGCGTCAGAAAATAGCGTAACATGGACCCGTTAATAAATCATTTCAAAAAACAATTATCAAGGCATTAAAAGATGTCCCCAAGTGAACCCAAAGAGCAAACCCAGATAGAACCACACACAATAGGCCTTCTCTGTTTGAGCTGGAAGGCTGGCCTGGTCCAAGATTGCACATATGAAAGGGATCAAAGCGCTCTTACTCACACCCTCTTAAGGAAGATGGATGTATGAATACGGGGGAATCAAATCTGCTTCAGAAGCCAACAGCAGTGGGAGTCGAGGAGACGAGACTGCAGACGGAGAATGGGTGTGAAATCTCTCTTGTTGTAGCGCCGTAAAAGCACAGAACATAGCTGTCTCCAAGTGTCTCCAACACGTCTGATGCTGGTCTATGGGGAGAGCGGCTGCCCGGCCAGTCATCCTAATTCAATTTTCGATTTGGTTCACAGAAGGAGTTTAGGTTGTGTGTTTTTCAGTTGGCTCTACAGGAAGCATGGTTTTGCGCAGAAGAAGAAAAAAGGCTTGGCATGGGGTTGGTGCGAGTGATTATGGAACTGGATGAGATTTGAGGTTATTTTCGTGTAACTACACTTTCAAGTTGGATTTAGAAGAACAACATGATACAGATTTTGATCAATGAAAATAAAAACTTTTTGACAAAGGATCAAATTTTGAACACAAGATGAAAAGGTGCACTATGTTCCTTTTGTTATGAAAGATCTGCAACCCTCTTGTTTCCATGGAGGTTTTGCTTTGTCTGCAATGCAAGGCATTAAATATAACCACCTATATATCCATGGTGACAAGCAGACATTACATCTTCTAAAACACCTGTAGTTAAAAAGAAAAACCATTAACAACTCCATGGAGATAAGCAGGTGACGGATGCCCTCCTGAAAAGTTACATAGACTTTTTAAAAACTATGACTTTGTGACCTAATTGCTGATATACTGTATATATCCTAAAACTATTCTAAAGGAAACTCAAAAACTGTCCTATTTATGTACTTTTGTCAGTGAAAATGAGTAGCTACAGAAACACGAGTCTCTACCAAGTATCCACAAGCAAATCTTTGAAGTTTTGAAGTTTTTAGCTTTCAAATGAATGTGCATATTGATGGAGGTTTTACTCTTTAGATCAACCACAGAAATGACTCACAGGACCCTCTTCATTCACAAATGAGTAGCGGCGGATAGTAGTTGCGGTTTAGTCACACATGCTTAGATATGAGAGCGGCGATGCTGTGAATCCCCCTCTGGACCCTGACCATATGCTCTGACACCTGATTTCACAGTCCATCACCTGCCCTGTCTTTCTCAGGGTTGGTGGAGGATCAAATAGATTTTCAGACGAGTGTTTAAAGGCCGTCTTTGCTTTCTACTGTTGTTTTGTAATGAATTTCATTTGGTTGTTGGATTTAAAACAAAACTAAACAAGAAAAAACTGAACTAAAAACAAGATGCTTTATAGTAAGTGGGGTCAAAAGCATCAAAATTATTATTATGATTTAATTATGATTATCATTATTATTTCATGTATTTATTTATTTACCCTTTTTATTATTTATTGGTATTATTTGATTTTAATAGTTTTATTGTCTTTCCAAGGACTAGTGGAGTTAAAGAGCTTTATATTATATTCCTATTGTATTGCTTTAATTTCATGAAATGTGCTATATAAATAAAGTGAGTTGTATTGGAATGGAAATCAGATACTATTGATACTAAAACTAATATTGAAACTAGATACTGCAAAAAGTAGTGCAAAGAAAACACTTTAAATTTTAGTTTTCCTTAGTAGTTCTTGAGCTTGATCAGAACTATAAGATCTCATGGTTACATAAAGAAAGTAATTTTATTTTGTGTATGAAAATGACATTCTTATATTAAGGAATATGTTTTACCTATATTGTGGTATCATAATCGATATCGAGTCAATTCCTTACTATCTAATAGTAATCTGAACTGTTGTTTGTCTTTTCTTGATTAAAGGTGCATTGTGTAACCTTTCTGGTGGAAGGTCGTTTGCTTGTCTCCATGAAAATGCTCTTGCTGAAATGTCCCAGAGTATGGCATGAAACATTATCTCCATGGAGTCAAGCAGGTGATGCTACTAGGCCGAGTTACAGTTCAGATCTATGGATAAACAGTCCTGCTCTCAATAAGAATCAGAGAAAGCAATAACTTCTCCATGGATACAAGCAGGTAATAGACCCTTCCCCCAAAAAGTTACACAGTGCACCTTTAAAGTGTGATTGTGTCAAATATTACATCTACTAGTGAGACTTCTTTTCATATACACTCAAATATATATACATATTGTCCACTTAAAAGGATCCCCGGCTACATGTAACATGCTGGTCTTATATGATTAAAGCTGGTGTCCATTAGAAATACGTAATAAAAAATTTAAAAAAAACTCAAATGTTCGTTTGTTGGATTTGTGGCAAAACAAACATGGCTTCTGTTCAGCCTTTTCAGTTCGAACCTGAGTGCACATCAAGTTTGGAGGATGACTTGGTGGACAATACTGTAAGTGATGAGCATGAAGACGATCAGAGAGGTGAGGAAGATGATCAGAGAGGTGAGGAAGACGATCAGAGAGGTGAGGAAGACGATCAGAGAGGTGAGGAAGACGATCAGAGAGGTGAGGAAGCGAGAGTTGGTCACAATCGATGCAACAAGTGCTTGCCAATGCTAACAGAGAGGGAGAGTGTGTATTGTAAGGAGCTCAGTTTTCTGTCAGGGGCAGTTCAGGGTGAGTGAATTTACTAATTTAATTAGCATCATTATGTACCTGTGAGGTCTTGTTGCAGCCGTGGTCGATCAAACTCCTCACATGGATCAAGGCTAAAGTGACAAGAACATTTTTAGGTATTTGTACTTGTCCGACAACATTTTCACATTTTCTTTTTTCACATCCCGTGGAAAGCAGTGAATGCTCACATTAGTTTCCTTCTTGCCTTTAGACTGGAAATTACCACCAAAAGCCGCGCAGTGTGGCATTATATCAATTGTTGGTGTTAGTAAAACTGAGCTTAAGCACAAGTTGAAGCCAACCACAGAAGACGACACCCTTCTGATGTCATCGACCCAGAAGGCTTTGTGCATAAAATTACTGGTGGATCAGTTGTTCTGAACGTCTAAAAAAATATTTAAATCAATGTTGTTTTGTCAGGTACGGCGATCATAGCATATTTAGACCTAAACGTCCTAGTCGGGGATCCTTTTAACATTTATGACTGTTTGCCAATAACTGGATACTCAACCATTGCAACTAGGACTGTAAGATAGAATTAAAATCACAATTTGAATGGACAGAATTAGCAAATCGCAAAGGCTGCAGTTTTGAAGTACTATAATTTCCTCCACAAACAACTGAATGTTCTGTCTTACTCTGCATTAAATAAACAAAAGTGCTAACCCTGTAGTTTCAAACTATACAAACTGCTCTGAAATGTGATTCTTGTATCAGGGTTTTAGTTCATATTTCAATCTTTTTATCAGTTCTTTGGAATGCTGAAGAGAGCCCTATCATTAAAACATGAATCACAAATATAATCTCTATTGAAATGCTTGTCAGAAAAATCACTCTTAGATATGTATCCCAGTAAAAATTGGCAACAGTGGTGTATATGTTAGGACTATACAGTGAGCCAATGTATTAAAAGTTCTATATTAAACAAAATGGACTCTTGTGAGCTTTAAATCATGTTATAATGTTGTTACCTTCTCAGAAACATACCTGAGTGTTTTTTGGTTAAGAGAAGAACTAAATACTGTATGCAGGTATAATTTGTGTGTTAAACATGTGTGAATGAAACAAAACACAACTCCAGGTATGTTTGTGATGAGGAAACAATTTTATAACGGCAATGTAGGCCCTTTAATCCATCTGTAATATTCAATCTTTGTTTAAAAAGGAAGACACAGAAAATTATGTAATTATGCACGCATTTTACTGTGGCTTTATAGTTTCCTGAAAATACCTTACAAAGCGCAGGTGCTGCAGATCAGATTAGTTTTATTTTGTCCGACGATAAACTCACTAGTGTCTGATTATGAAGCAGCTGTTAGCTCTGAACATAACAGTATTAAAAAACCTTGGACAGATTGATTTTGTGTGCAGGAGTGTTTGCATTTTGCTGATGTAAGCCCACATGCTGAATACTTACATGAGCATAATGTTAAAGGGGGTCCATCACCTGCTTGTTTCTATGGATATGTCATTGCTCTGCCTGGTATGTTCCACAGTATGACATGAAGCATATCTATTTCGATGGTAACAGGCTAGTAACGCAACCAGGCCAAGTTGCAAGTCAGATCTGTGGAGATGTTACCCTGTTTACAGTACGAACGTATACTGTCTATTGAACTTGTAAAAAAAGACCTGTAATTTTATTAAATGTAAGATTTACGTTGAATGTCATACATGGGACATTCAAGGCAAAGCATTATCATCTCCACGGAGACAAGCAAGTGGCAAACCCTTTACCACAGTTACACAGTGTACTTAAAATATACATAAAATATTGTAAACAAGTTGGTGTTGTCACGATACCAATATTTAAAAATCAATTTCAATGCCAGTGTTTCCCGCAGAGGTTTATAGTTTATAGGGGGTAATTGTTGTCAGCCGCCTTGACAACAATTGCCCCCTGCCTTGACTACATCCCTCTAGAAAAAAAACACTGCATCACCACTGGTTTGAGCATCACTTTGGCCTTTTGCCGGCCCGGTATCTTTCTACACTGAATACTAAGGAATATACTCGATACTCAATACCGATTTCAGTACCACAATGATGATAAAAAGAAACACTCTTTATTTAGACAATAGAATGTGATTTTCAACACTGACTGGTACTTTCTTTTATCTTACCACGAGTATCTACAATAGTACAATCTCCTTTTTACAATTTCCTTTTTACCGTTCATGCGTTCATTTCTAAATACTGTTTTTGTTTGTTACTATATGCACTGGAACTGCTGCATCTCACTATAAGCAATATTAGATGAGTGCTTCTAACAGACAGGGTAAATAGTTTTGCTGTTTTTTGTCCTGATTTCAACCTTGGTCCAAAGCGGCTCTGTTGTGTGCCTCCTCCTGCCCTCTGCAACTACTGAAAGAACAAATTGGGTAGAAAATTGAAAGTGAATGAATCAATGGGTTTTATAGTTTTGTGGAAAATGGAAGAGCCACCGTAGCAAAGACAGTCTCGAAAGAAAAAAGCAAATAAAATATGCACAAGTTGCTAAAGTTTGAAAAAGTTTGGAGCCCGTCTTTATTTACATTTTGTGTTTTATGGGGCTGTAGGTCTGTCACAATAACAAATTTTGAAGATAAATTGCTCAAGAAAATATGGACTGACACTTTAATAAAATAGGAACTTTTAAACCATAAAACTACGCTAAATCTACAATGTTATTAAAAAATCATGAGTTGCAATAAATAAACAGCAGAATAAAACACTATAGTGCTTGTTTTGCATCTGTAATGAGCCATAGAAGTTACTAATTCAACCTTTTATGACTCAAAGTTGCATTATAACTTTTTGGTTGGGGGGGTTCGTCACCTGCTTGTTTCTATGGATATGTCATTGCTCTGCCTGGAATGTTCCGCAGTATGACATTAAACAGCTCTACCTTAAACTTATGAAATTACAGGTGGTTTTATAGTTCAAAAATACCTAGAAAAACAAGCATTCTGGCTTTAAGTGGGGATGGCTCTCCACAGATCTGACCTGTAACTTGGTCTGGTTTGGTCGCCATGAAGATTTAGAAGGTTCAGTATCAGGCAAAGCAATAATATTTCTACGAAGAAAAGCATTTGACGGACCCGCCACCTCAAAAGTGACTCAATGCTCTTATCGTATAGCCAAAAAAATCCCCAGGAGTGCAAAGAAAATGTGTACGCAATAAATATTAACCACAAAAACTATAGTTCCAGCTTTCGTACATTGAAGTCGATATAGTAATTGTCGTGACAGACCTATCTGGCGGTGTGCACACATGAGTGAAAGACCCTCTCCTCTTCTTCTGTTTCTCCAGGTGGACGGGCAATAAGGCTTGACAGAAGATGCGGCGGGGGAGGTGGCTCATCTCGTGGCTGGGGACCGGAATGGTGCTTCTCTCTCTGCTCTGCCACAGCTGGGGCCAGGAGCCGAACGGCGGTAAGAACAGCTAAGGCCAGCATCATAGACCTCTACCACAGAGAGAGTAGAGAGAGGTCGATATATCAGAGAATCAGTTTATTGGATGTGATGTCTGGTCTGGTCTGACTGACACTGCTCAAATCCCTTTAGACTTAGACTTAGACAAACTTTATTGATCCACAAGGGAATCTATTTGGACACAGTAGCTCACACATCACAATATAATATAATAAATAGAGACAGAAATATAAATGATGATAATAAATTCTAAATACAGTAAGTACCAAAAATGGCAAGACTGGTGTCAATGAGGCATAATTGTATAAATGTAAGTATGCACAAAATTTAAGACATACGATAAGAATATTTTCTTCACATCATGAATACACGTACATTTTCTTCACGTTGGGCCGATATTTGGACTTTTTGGCGTATCCACTACACTATAAATTTCCCATAGGTTGTTTTGGTCAATTTGCTGCCTAAAAAATGCACACAAAGCTTTATTTTAACACTTTAATTCAAATAGGTAACTAGAGCTGCACTGAATAACACATCATTTGAGGAAAATAATCAAAAAAATATATCAGCAGACCTTATCGCCAACAGTTGCACTTCATTCTAAACAATCTGTATCAGCCATGAAAAAATTGTCAGTCTACAAAACATTGTATATTGAAGTGGACGTAGCTACCCAACCAGCCGCCGCGTTTCAAATAGGAAGTGAACATTGGTGCAAATTGGCTCCATCGAGGTTCCAGTTCACTTTCAGTTGAAAAGTCGAGTCTCCACTGGGGTTGGGCGGTAATACGGTAATAAGGTATCCCGCGGTATCTAAAAATAGCCACGGTATCAGATTCATTACCGTCATTAAAAAAAATCTTGCCCTAATATAATATTAACTATAATTGATTTAATGCCTAAATAAAGAGTGTTTTTTCAACACTTATGTATGTGTGGTTGTGTTTGTTAATTTAATACTATTACAGTTTAAAACGAATATTACTATGTTATAGTGTAATGTTGCTCTTAACTGTTGATCGGAGAGATGACATTCGATGAAGTTCCTGGATGTTGCGTAGTCACGTGACATTACCGCTCCGAAAGGAGAAGGAGAAGGACAAGACAACATGACAGGCCGCGCTGAGTTGGTCCCAATGAAAAACACAACGTCTGCAATTTGGCAGCATTTCGGATTTCGGCCAAATGACAAGGGAGAGCCAGGCAGATCCGGTCGGCACTGTAGAGGAGCGAGCAGAAGCAGAGACAACTGCATATTGTCGCGAGCCTGTTATTCCGGGAGATGAAGACCCCCTTCTTTGGTGGAAATCCAATGGAGTCAGGCGCTTTCCTTTAATGTCGCGGGTTGCCCGAAAATACCTGTGCGTTTGTGCCACAAGTTCTCCATCGGAACGGGTCTTCAGCACTGCGGGCAAAGTTGTCAACCCACAACGTGCCCTACTCAAGCCGGAAAAAGTGAACATGCTGGTTTTTCTGGCGAAAAAACATTCAATAGCTTAATCATTTTATTTTCAATAAGGAGTGGCTTTTTCTGACGTACAAAAACGGTTCGAAATGTTGTATAGTTGTACTTTTAATTTATTTGATTCATGTTAATATATTTTAAAAATATACAAACGAGCATTTCCGCTGCGTTCTCATATTCACATTTTCGGTTATGTCTTGTTAGCCTGTTTATTGTTCAGATTTTCTTATTTGATAAGATCAAGTATTTTATTTATTTGATTCTTGTTGGTTTGTTACTGCCTTTGTTATTTAATGTAATTTTTGTTATTTGATAAGCCTGTGAGTGCTGGATTATATAGGGCTGTGTTTTAATTTAATTGATGTAGCCTACTGTACTGGAAGTGGGCTTTAGCCCATAGACAATTTGTTATTTTGTTCTGTCGGTTGACTGCTGTATTTGCACTTTTTAAACATTTGTTAATAAAAGTTACTAATTTTTTACATGTTTTGTTATGTTTTCAGTATCATTAGGCCTATGTAATGCTTGCATTCTGTTTCTAAACGGTATAAGTGCAAGCTGCCATTTGGCCAGCGGACTCCACCTTAGTGCTACGAAGTGTTTTTATTTTTATTTTTTTATTATTTTTTTTTAGCCTTAGCAACGGTAATACCGTATACCCTGGGAAAATGTGGAGACGGTTTAACGGTATCAAAATTTGGATACCGCCCAACTCTAGTCTCCACTCTGTAACTTCTGCTTTTAGGCTTTCCATTCTGGACTTAAAATGTTCACTTTTACCCACTTTACATGATCCTGGTTTATTTTGTTCATAAATCAAAGTATGAACAATAAAATTAGACCCATCAGATATCTTCTTTTCCTCGAGGTTTCCAGCTGTCCTTAGCAACAGGTTTGACTGACAGCGATCGTGCCTTGTTGCCAAGTGGTGCCCCCTGTAAAACCAGTGGTGCGGGTGAGACGGGGCGAGTATCTTCAACCGTCTTGTTTCTAATTGGATCTGAACAACTCGGAATTTCAGAAATATGGAACTCAACTCCAAATTGGCCAATATATACAGTGTCCTCTACTACCTCTACTACAAATAAGTTCTTTTGGGTGGATAATTTTTAGGATTAGATGTTTGGCCTGTATGTTTTGATAAAATATAATGTGAGAAGTTTGAGAATGACGTGAGACAGTTCTTTAGCCTTTTTTTGTTTTGTTTTTTGCACTATGTAACTTTTCTGGTGGTGGGTCTGCTTCTTCTACCTTCTTGTCTCCATGGAGATGCCATTATTTTGCCTGGAATGCTCCACTATGTTAAATACATCTATCTCTGTGGAGACATGCAGCTTATGCCACAAGGTCAGGTTACAGGTCAGATCGGTTTCGAAGCAAGAATGTCACAGTCAGAATGCAATGTTCAAATCACCCACAATGCAATGAATGTAAAGTAAAGTTTAATGACTGATGTGGAACCTTTCTGGCAAAGCAATAACATTTGATGGAGATGAGTAAGTGATGGACTCCTACACGTCTACCTCACATTTTCATAGCTGTTACGCCGCATTTACTAATCAACATTTTGGCCTGTGTCTTGCATTATTTACTTTAAAAGCTCTGTTCTTAAAGAGTTTCTCACGTTGCCTGAAGCAAATATTTCCATTTAACATTTTCAGATTTTTACTATGAAAATGCATTAATATTTGATTCTTAGGTCAAGTGCGCTTTTTCCAGTCTGCTGTCATCTTCATAACTGAAAAATAATACCCGTAAATCATTTTTCTATAACATTAAAAACAGATTATAAAGCCGGGTTCAAAAGGTCAAAAAAACAAACCAAAACCATAACAGTTTTACTTACGTTTTCCCTGCAGAGATGATTTACAATATTAGATATGCAATCACTTTCCACAAATTTCCATAGTTCAAAGTAGATTTTATAAAGGTTCAGCAAATTTTGATTCCTCACAGTATTTGCTATATTTGCTGCATATTTGTCAGCTAATGTGGGAGCAGGCTGCAGTTCAAACGATATTCAGTGGTAAGGGAATGGGCAGTTATAATTGAAAGCACTTTGATAGTTGAAGGTGAACAGAATACAAAGCTGGTTATCTTTTTGTTTTGTTTTCAGCACTTGTGTGATTTGATGAAGAAATATTTTAACGTTAAAGGAACTGTGTATGTAAGATTGTTAGACGTAAGTCAAATATAGCTTTTACTGTTAACATTTGAACAGTTGATTTGTTTTTAAAGGGACAGTTCGGAATTTTGGACATAAGCCCTCATTTCCGAGTGAGCAAGCGTTGGAGGCGTGTGGAGACACTTTATTTTTAAAATTGCATCCAGCCCTTGTATTTGGAGGCGTTGCTGGTGCTAGGCTAGTGCATGTCAATGACCAATGTTAACCTGCCACTAAAAACAGTCTTATCCACTCCTCAGAGCATCCGAAGCAAATCAGTTATTAAGCCAAACTATTGATGTGAATGTCTGTGTTGATAGAATAATGTTTGAAATAAAACTAACCTTGCATCACATGAATCATCGCATGTTGAGGGACTATTTTCTCATATATCAGTCCACCAGTGCCAAGCTTTCTATCAAGAAGTACAACTCACTGCTGCTGCTCAGACATAAATTATTCAAGTGCAAGGTTAGTTTTATTTCTAAAAATATTCTATCAACACAGACATTCACGTCAACAGTCTGGAGTTATAATTGTTTTGCCTTCAGTGCACTGTGGAGTGGGTAAGACTGTTTTTAGTGGCAGAACAACTATGGTCATTGACATGCACTAGCCTAGCACCAACAACCTCGGGAAATACGAGGACTGGATAGAATTTTTTTTTTAAAGTGTCTCCACACATCTCCAACACTCTGGCTCACTAGGAAATTACGGAAAAAAAAAAATTGAACATCATGGTCATGTTGCTTATGTTATAATTTGTCCATTTGGTTTGAACACAAAAGGACTCTCTCTGACCTGAATCCTCACAATCTAAACCCCAGCATCTGCAGCCATCATTAATCTGCTGGAGTATGTGCTGTCTATATACTGAGAAGGAGAAAACCGTGTATGTCTGTGCGCAGGTTAAGGCACTGGCAGCCCATGTTCACTTGTGATTGCAGTACTGTATAAGAGCAAAGGCTACCTACAGTTCCTTAAAGGGATAGACTGTGATTGATGTCTTAATCCGGGCCCTGGCAGTGTGCATAGATAAGTGGCCTGTTGTACTGTGGAGTGAGTGGCAGTCTGTCAGCCACATCACAGTGTCATGGAGGAGGAGGAGGCAGCGCTGTGCTCCACGGGCTGGGGCTGTGGTTGTGAAATTGAATTAGGCTATACAGATTATCATCTATAGAGTAAGGCGGCAAAAGAAAAGAATGAAAGAATAAAGGAAAAGAAAAAAGAGAGTTGGGGAAGTACCTCAAATTGTAGTACTATTGTCAAATTAAGAAATTCTTGAACAAACAGGAGATAAGGCGAGTGCTTCAAAGGGTCTTGAGTCTAGTGAGGGCATTTGGCATGGAGAACAGAATAGCTTAACGCATAGCAACATGGAAATGCGAGTGGTACTGGAGCTGAAATGATCCCTGTGTGTACAAATACAGTATTAAAAGTCCTTTATTTAGTCCTTTATAAAGAATGTCGAAAGAAATTCTTGGTCGATTAAAGATTTACTAGTTGACTTAACATGGACAAACTGCACTCAGAGGACTACATCAGCCCTGGAATTCATGCAAAAAACAACTATGCAAAAAGTATAAGAAGCTTTATCTTGTTTGATTTGACATTTTACAAATAAATGCAGAATTTTCACCTAAGATACTAACTCACTGTGGGTGGTGAGCCCACAGGAGGGTGGACGTCATGGTCCTTGATGTTAGTTCATAGGGTGCTGCATGTTTTGGGTTGATGGGGGAAACCGGAGTACCCAGAGGAAACCCATCCAAACACAGGGAGAACATGCAAACTCCACACAGAAAGACCCAGGCGACCCGGGTATCGAACCTTCTTGTTGTGAGGTATGAGCGTTAGCCACTCAGCCACCGTGCCGGTGCCGATAATTTAAATCCTTAAAATAAAATTATTAGTCAATGCAAATTGTGGTTAAGTAGGAGCTGAACAACTTTCAGAAAGTATCTGATTACAACTTTTTTGCAATTAGATTTGAAATTTGGATTCAGTTCACAGAGCACAATTTAAACAAGTCCTGGAGCATTAACAACTGAGAGAAGACTGAAACATGAACTGCGAAACAATACTATTATTAAAGCCTCCAAAATGGTTGGAGTGATTTGATAATTGTGCCCATTCACATTGAAATTTCAATTTGGTTACACGTTTTACTTGCAACTCTCATCTGCAGATATGAACCAACAATAATTCAGAACTTTTGTGTGATATTAACACTAAAATAAACTTTTAGTAAAATCACACAATAAGGCTAAAGGGGACAGATTACACAATATTGACTTATGTTAACTGTTGTCCTTCATTTTCAGGTTACGCCTAGTTAGAACTAGAGTTTGAGTTAGGGCTGGGCGGTATCTAAATTTTGATACCGTTAAACCGTCTCAGCATTTTACCGGGGTATACAGTATTACTAATTAACTAATTAAGAATTATTTTGTAACTTGCATCTATACCATTCAGAAACAGAATAGCAGCATTATATTTGAAGATGAGGCACAAGTTCTGATCAAACCAAACTTTGCCAGCGTATTCGATCGCATCAGCATCAACGCACAAGCTCTTTTTTATCAGCACTAATACTATATGCAAATGAGCCATGCGGTTTTAAGCTTTGTTTCTGTGAAACGTAAACTAATGTGCGCAAAGCTGCATTAAACACATTATTACTTAAAATATATAATGAGCGGAGTACTGGAAATGTAGCGCGGTGGTTGAGAGGACCAGTCACAACCCTTATTGTCGGTGACACTTCCCCCTCGCTGTCCGCATCCTTTTGACACATAGTTAGAAAGTGCATGGCAGTCAAGGCAGATCCTGTGCATAGGGGGTCTCCTCCATGAAAGTCTGACTTCACCCTCAAGCGGGGAACTTTCTCCTCTTCAACCTTGAGTGTCCCCTCTTAACCCTCGGCATTCAATAAAACGTCTCCATTGCAAAGTTTTTGGCTCAACATCACACACGAAGCGTGAGCCATATTTTTTTCTTCTTCCTCACTGCGTGTGGATCGATATCTCCGTGAGTAACAGCATTTGAAGAGGAGAGAGCGGAGAGGAGAAAGTCTGTGCTGTGGTTTTAGGTACTTATGCTGATTTTTTTTTATGACGGTAATGAAACTGATACCGCTGCTACTTTTTGATACCGCAGGAGTTTTTTTTTTTTAAATCTAGATCTGCTACGTGTTGGTTTCATGTAGGTTTCATTGTAATAGTTTTCGCTGCTTGCTGTAGTGAAATTACAGTATGATGAGTTGGGGCTTGTCACTTCTTCAAAGTAAGACAACGCTCCCATTTCAATTACCAAGCCTTTATAGATCAAGTTTACAAAGAACAAAATGTAAAATTATGATTTGATATGTTATATTTATTATTCAGTACAAGAAAAATTGCCAAAAGACAAATTAAAGCACAACCACATTTCAAATAGAGCTGCTAACTTGGGCAGTAATCAGGGCAGTGTTGCGTGATGTCACCAAATGCTTGAATTTGCTGTGGACACTGAAAGCAGCAGACATAAGGCGTTTAGCTGAAAATGTTCCTCGTTTGCACTAAAATTGCCAAAAAGCCTATACTACACTATAGAATGCAATCAAAACACCATATAGACGGCTTTAATGTTTAGTTCCACTTGAAGCCACCACTCCAGTACTGTAATGAACATAACTCCTTCGTGTTACGGCGCATTCAAACCTTTATTGTGAGACACTTTAGGATAATCTTGGTTTGCGCTTTCTGCCACCATCTTTTCTTCTCCAAACCTGTACAGAGGAGACACTTTAGGCCCAGGGCGCTGCCAGACGATTTGCTGTCCTTCAAACTGAAATGAAAAACTGAAGCCAAAATCAGTTGTGAAAGCTGCATTGATTTAACCAGTCCATTTAACATCCTGTATAGTGTATAACAAATAGATGGTTAGTTAGCTGGCAATATGCAGTAGAGGTTGTATACTGTATTATTTGTATGGACCGTGTTAATTCTAATATCTGTGGCTTTGGAGTCTGTTAGGTTTAAAAATGTGAAAAACATGTGAAATGTGAAAAACAGAACTAGTTCATTTTAGATGGTTTGCAGTGATTTTACACTCACGTATTCACCATAAAGAGTTTGAGCTGAGATCAATGCAGAGTTTTGCAATGGCAGTAAAGCTAACAATAACTAGCTACTAACAACTAGCTTGCCAACGTGCACTTCCTGATCCAAAGGTGTTGATTGGGAGTTTACCCCAGGGCTGCTGTGGCCTAAGAAGTGTCTTACTATTACCAAGTTTTTGACCACTATTGATACTTAGCTCATGTCATCAACATTCCCTGGGCTGTAGGCAGGGCTCTACAGTGCGCCCATTTCACTCGCATTTGCGAGTAAATATTTCGTCGTGCAAACGAGGAAAATAAAACAGTCGCACCAGTGCGAGTGCTTCTGCAGCCACAGTAAGGAGAACTGCGCACAGACGTAACGTGACAAGTTAAATGTTCTAAATCTATCAAACATTATGGGCAAACTCACACTAGGACTTTAGAATCGTGCCCAAGCCTGGATCGCCCCTAAAGCGCCGCACGCTTTCCCAGTGCGAGCGCTGACCCCAGCGTACAAGCTCCGCATGTGGCCGATATCACTCATACGAACAAACTCCGCTTCAAAACACACCCACGCCCCCTTCAACGAGGAGCACCCCGCAGCAGGACCCACACCTGTCCCACCACTCAGTAAACACCCCCACGCCGCTGGACTTCCTTCTCAGCTAAAGCGAGAGCTTTGTCTTGGTCTTGTCTCGAGCGCATTTGGACTTGGTCTTATCACGGACTCAAGGTCTGAATACTGAGTGTGATCATATTTCATTACGGCCGCTGCAATAAACTTGTACCGGTGTGCGTGACCACGCGGGACGTCTCTCTGCGGCCTGTGCACTGGAGCCCGCAGACACTGTGCGGCCCGTCAGCACAGACTCCGCAGCGCGCGGCTTGTCCACAGCGCGCACCCTCGTGTACCAACGTGCGTCACAGGGCAGGTATCCCTACCTGTCCTTCCGCCTCACGTCAAATACGCCAATACTAATTTTCTGTCAATGTCCGCACAGAGCAGACCCACAGCACAGAGCAGGTGATATGTGGGCTGAAGTTTGCCTAAGAAAATGCCAAATAACTCTGTCACACTGTGCGTTTAGTTTGGTAAATGTGCAGAGGCTAAAAACCACTGTAAAACCAGTAAGAGAATGTAACTTCACCTAGGAATTTGAAAATACAGGTTTAAAAATCTTACCTATGTTTTTCACTTTGAAGCAGTTTTGTGTAAAGTGCCAGTGGAAGTTCTCTTAAAGAAGAGGTTCTCAAACTGTGGTGAAGGTCCAAAAAGGGCCACAGAGTGTTCAAGTGCAGTACAGTTTGTTTGGCTTATTTTAAGTCTAAATATTAATCAGATAAAATGAAGATATATTTATAAAAACACTGCGATCATGCAGGAAAAGTACAGTCATAATAATTCTTTTGTTTTTTGTATTAAATTAATTCAAATAAGTTGGTGTGCGCAAGTTCTGCACTGTAATAATCGTTCGAAATGAAAACCTATTTGTGCCCCCATTTTTTTTTCTGTGCTCCTAAAATTTTTAACTTAGGGGCACATGTGCTCCTGAAAAAAAAAGTTAGCGTAGAGCCCTGGCTGTAGGCTGTAGGCACTGCTCTGTCTGAAGCTTACACAGTTACAGTCTCAAGCCAGCTAGCGTTAATCAGTTAGTCACTTTAACCTTTTTGTTGAAAGTCAAACTTCTGAACAGGACCTTGAACCTCGTATTGATCACAGACGCCTGAAAATGTGCTGCTTAAATCCAGTTTGTATTTTTTCTTGAGCTTTCAGACGATCTTAAAACTGTGTAACTGACAAATATTCCACCAATACACATACATGTAGAACACCTCCAGCATGAGGCCACTGCAAATCAACATGCAATGAATAATGTATTGTAAAGTAGTATTCTAAAAGCAATATTACAATTTAAAATTCAGACAATCTTTCGGCTGCTCCTTTCTTATTGCATTGGTAATTTGTTTATTTTTATGAGAGATGCCAGCCACACTCTAGCTGAATTAGACAGATTTCAGGTTGTGTTACCCAAGGACACAAAAGCAACATGCACCAAACCTTCTTATTAGCGGTGGAATACTCACCCCACTACCTTGTATTATTGTTATCATAAAATTGAATTGTAAAGCTCAATCAGAAGCCACATGGCCTCATTAATATTCTCGGTGTGAACTCAAAACAAGAACAATAAGTATTCATTTGTTTTGTGCTTTCCAATGGAGCTATAAATGCATCTATCATTACATTTCACAGGCGGAGAAAAAAGTTTGGTTCAATCTATACACAGTTTTAATCCTAACACTCGAAAGAAAAATAGTTTATTTTCTTCCAAATATTGATTGGTAATTCCTAGGAAATTTGCTATTTGTTTTCAAATCTAAATTCAGTTCCCAGAGCACACTTTAAAATGGCAAGGAGCTCTGACACTTGACCAAAAGCTAAAATAGAATAGATTTGATTCCTGCTCAAACCAGCTTCTGTTGTTGTTTTCTTAGGCGAGACACTTCACCCACCTTGGCTATATTAAAGTGGTGTGTATGTTTTTACGATAGAAAGGTAAAGTGGTGTGTATATTATTATAGAAAGGTATATTAAAAGTCCCATATTACGTTATGTTCTGGTCTGTTATAAAGTTGTTTGCTCATCAAAAAAAAAAATACCTGGAGTTGTGTTTTGTTTCAGGCATCATCCATCTTGATTGAACCATTCCGAAACAGTTTCTCACTTTAAAGTAAAGCTACATCAGAAGTATTTTCATTTTATTTTATTCTTTCATCTGCAGCACTAGTTATTACACCTAATCAGAAGTGGCTGGTCTCTTGCTACTTTTGCTGCTCCTTTGTACCTGTCTCTCCATCTGCCCTTACCACCTTCTGGCCACATTAATTTTACATGATTAATCCTTACTCTGTGTCATCCTTTCATGTCCTCTTCTTCCTCCCTCCATCACAGCGACTATGACATTACATTACTGTTAGCTTCATTTCAAAGGACCTAACCAGTGAAGCCTGCAAGTTTATGAGCCCTTTCGAATGGTCTTTATTCTCAATATGACCTGAAACAATTATACTAGCAACCAGAATTTGAATTAGGAAGGGATGCCATACAAGCACATTAAACATATTGAATTATTTATGATGAAAATGATTACTTTTACATTTACGTGTATGATTAGGGTCATGCTGTGTAATATTTATTCAGTGACTGTGCAGAAACAACATGCGTTTTCGTTTGGCCTTAAGCACTTTGATTTGCTGTAAATTGTGATGTAAATGGGAACTTGCAAAGACATTTTCCCCTTATTATTGAATGTTTTCATTATTAGGAAACAAGATTTGGTATTAAAGGTGCACTAAATAACATCTGGTGGACTGTTTGCCACATGCTTATCTCCATGGAGTTGTTACTGCATCGCCTGGGATGCTCCATGTCCTGCATTAAACTTACATAATATCCCATCCATCCATTTTCTTCCACTTATTTGGGGCCCGGTCATGGGGGCAGCAGTCTTAGCAGGGAGTCCCAAACTTCCTTCACCCCTGACACTTCCTCCAGCTCCTCCAGGGGGGACCCCAAGGCGTTCCCAGGCCCAGAGACATAGTCCCTCCAGCGTGTCCTGGGTCTTCCCCGGGGCCTCCTTCTGGTGGGTCATGCCCAGAACACCTCCTGATGGAGGCGTCCAGGAGGTAGCTGGAACAGAAGCCTGAGCCACCTCAGCTGGCTCCTCTTGACGTGGAGGAGTAGGAGCTCCTCGCCTGTCAATCTCACACTCCATCCTCCCCTCACTCGTGAACAAGACCCCGAGATACTGGAACTCCTCCAATTGAGGCAGGGACTACCCACCCACCTGGAGAGGGCAAGCCACATTTTCCGGTCAAGAACTATAATATCCCACGTTCAAAAAATACTTACAAATACTTACAAAAATACCTCTCCACATATTGGACCTGTAACTTGCCCTGAATGTGTCTTTGGAGAAGTGTAATGCCATACTGTGGAAAATTACAGTCAAATAACATTTCCATCCCTATGGAGACTAGCGGCTGGCAGAACCCTCTAAGTAAAAGGAGTACATCTTAAAGTTATTTGCTTAGTCGGGACACTTTGGTACAGGTTAATGAATATTTTATTAATTGAACATAATCAAAAGGACTACATTTTCTTTTTCATATATTTAACAGTAAAAAGAAGTAACAATTTATTTTTATTTTTTAGCATTGACACTAGTACACATTTTAATTAAATTCCACACATAATCATACTCAGATTGACTTGAGTGGCTTTCCCAGCATTAACTCTAAACTCCCCACATACATTTGACCAGTAACTATTTTTATTTTCATTTCTATTTCATAAATCGAACATACTAAAAACAGGATGAACTATTTATTTAATTTTTTATATTAGTATTTTGTTTATTTCCACACAGCACACATTTAATCCAGTTACAAACCTCATAATAATCAGAGCCAAAAGTTTTCCCAGCATTAGCCCTAATCTCACCACATACATTTGACCAGTTGGCTAGCGTTACCGTTAAGCCCTGATTGTAACCTACTTGGACCTGGGTTGTGTGACTAATTCCTTGTGATTAACTACACCACTGGTTTGGCTCTAACAATCCCACATAGTGTCTGTGTGTGCCCGGCCCCCCCTGCTGTCGGGGCCCTGATTTATTCCAGTGCAGATGATATCAGTAGGCATTTATCCACACCACCATTACTCCGGCGCCGACGAGAGGGAGAGCCCACTTTAATAGTCTATTACTTTTATGTTAGCTTCAACTTGCTAACAACGTAGCTGTTATGATGCACTTGCTGCGATTCATTTGGATTTATCACGCATGTTTTTCACCATTCGGTCTCACCTCATATAAAAGCTGTTCTGCTTCTAGACACAGTAATGGGCCATGAATCATTAGTCTTTAATTTGGTTTGTAATTTTAATTAGTACATTTGCATGATAATGAGGGGTAATAGGGGTGCTGTTGTTTAGTGTAGTATTTGGCCTTTAACCAGAAGGTTGTAGGATCATATATCTTAAAGATGCACTATGTAACTTCTGAGGTGGAAGGTTTGCTACTTGCTTGTCTGTAATGTTTCACTGTAGGGCATTTTATTCTATTACAGGGGTTATATAGCTCAAAAATACCTTGAAATAGATGAATTATTAAGATGTCGGGCTTGCTTCTTCATAGATCTGACCACTAACTTGTCTCCATTGTGATTATCATTAACATTACATAGACTAAATAACAAATAACAAATAATAAGGAAATTATTATCTCCATTTCCACATTTATGAAGAAAGAATAAAAGTTTTGTACAGGAAAAAATAGGGCTGTACGACTTTGGTTATTAATTTGATTGATCGTTAATCAGTGGATGGCGTCTAAATCGGCAACAAATATTGGGATTATAAACAATTTATATGTACAGCAGAGAGAAGAAGAGTGATGTAGATAGTTAAAGGTTATAGTACATTTTATTGTCGCCGTAGAGAAAATTGTCCTCTCCATTTGAACCATCTCTTAAAGCCACCGGGGCAACCTGTCAGGAGGAGTGGGTAGAGTTGCAAGGTTAATAACAATGGAATTGAAATGGCAATTTGAAAGGACACAAAAAGCAAACGCTGTAATTTTTTGAAGTACCATCATTTCTGCCACAAACAACTAAATATCCGGTCTTATTCTGCATAAAAACTGCTAACCCTCTAATTTAGTTTGTACAATCATGTTCTGAAATGTGATTCATGGTCAGTTCATATTTTTGTGTCAATTCTTATGGGTGTGTTTAAAATGTGAACATGTACCAGAATCATATTATTAAAACATAAATTGCAAATGCTCCATCTCCAGAGCTTGAGCAGGTCTTGATCAGGTCTAACTTAGCTGGAGAATTGTACTTATTGTACATATTTTTTGTTAATAACAGTGACTGGTCTATTTATTTTGCTTTTATAACAGAAATACACAATTTATTAGTACATTTATATTAGTGCTGTTATCGCATTATTAACGAGTTAACGCAAACAATATTAATGGCATTACATTTTATCGCAAGATTAACTCTCTTGTGACCTAGTGAACTATTTTTTTCATAAGCTGTGGCCACTGCTAGTAATGTTAGAATAACTACAGGATCCATGTGTGAACTGGAAGCAAAACGATTTGTACGAAACGGAAAAGCCCTGTCAGGTGCGCTGATGTTATTCATACGAGGAAAACATGAAATAAAGTCCACTCCAAAACATGCGGTGAATCCGCACTTACCTTCGCTCCGAGCTCATCTCAGTCTCACTATTTAATAGCTACTTCTGCCGCTGGACTTATTTTCTCCGCTAAAAGCCTTAGCTCTGCTGCGCCACATGTAAACAAACAACGCTGTGTCGTGACGTCATTGCCCTTAGTACAGAAGGTATTGGGGCCCATGATTGGAGCAGTCGTGCTAACTGGAGATCACTGGACATCCCTCAGTAATGAGAACTACCCTGGGGTCACAGCACATTATTTCACCCACAGTCAGTTACTTTGACTTTTCTGAAGACAGAAGAGAGGCACTTCGCTGACACTGTTGCAGAGCACTTAATGAAAGTGGAACATCAAACACAAAGTTGTTTCACTGACAGTTGTTATATTAAAATGCACAAAGCAAGCCTATATACTTTTCTGTTGATAAGAAATTAAAATGATGATTCAAGGAAGAAAAATATGCAATTAATTTGTGACTAATTGTGAGTTAACTGTGACATTCATGAGATTAATCACAATGAGATATTTTAATTGATTGACAGCACTAATTTATATGCATAGTTTTAAGTGAACTGCGGCTGGGGATCCTCCATAGAGGTACATTACCTCGTAGTGGATTAATTACTGCACAGTATACTCTATCTGTAGTCGACCAAGAATTTCTTGGAAAATCTTTATAGTCTTAAGTCTTAAAAGAGCTTCTAATATGACACCCAAAGTAGACAATAGCTCCTCCAAATACATAGAAGTTACACAAATCCATTTCCTGTAATCCCATCTGTGTACATCTTCTAGATTCCTTGTATGCCTCTGTTATATTGAGCAGTCAAACAAATGGTAATAAAAACTTTAATCCAGCGCTCCACTGCACAGATGCACTCAATCCCTTCCTCTGTAAATCCAGTGGGCATTTCACATCACATCTGCAGTTATCAGTTATCATGGGCCGGTATTGTGAGGTATGGATTAGACTCTGCTCCAACCACTATACCTAGACATGTGACTTCACCCTGACCTTCTCCACACACTCAGAGCTGCCAGATTTTCAGAGAGCGACCAAGCTCTGAAAAATAAAGCCTATTTAGCATATTTAACATCAGTAACGGTGCATGTCATTGTTTGGTTGGAGGTCCATCACCTGCTTGTTTCTATAGAGATGTCATTGCTCTGCCTGGAATGTTCCAGAGTTTGACATTAAACAGCTGTACCTTCACAGTTAGTAAATTACAGGTGGTTTTATAGCTCAAAAATACTTAGAAAAACAGGCATTCTGACTGTGAGCTCTCCAAAGATCTGACCTGTAACTTGATCTGGTTTGGACTCCATGAAGATAGATAGGTTTAAAACCATACGGCCAAACATTAGAGACAAAGCAATAACAACTCCATGGAAAAAAGTATATGACGGGTTCTTCACCAGAAATGCTACACAGTGCACTTTAAAGCATGAACAGCTTGTTTTTCAATCATTTCTATAGATTGTATATGATCATTACTGACTATCAACGTGAAACCAAACTGGAAAAGGAAAAAAATAATCTCTTTTATGACAAGTGCCACTCGGGAGGCTGCAACTCTCACAATTTGCAAGGGACTGTTCAAAAAGAAGAAGCTAAAGTTGCTGTGAAGAAACAGACTTGGCAACTACGCTCATCTTGTCTGTGACTCTTGTGTCCTCCTCTCTTCATCTGCACATTCATAACCATGACCCACAATGCTATTCCTGGTGTAGGGATTGTCTGATTAGGAGGGCAGATGTGCAGTCTGTGTGGGAATGAGAGAAGGGGTGAGGTAGTGGGGGCATGGAGTGAGTACTAATCTGATACTGTACATAGCCTGATTACTGGCTATGGGAAGAGATATGAAGGAGGAAAGGGTTTATCTGTGTAATTGGTGGCAGGGGGTGGGGTGATGTCACATGACCTGTTTGGTGTTATTGTGATATTGCAATATGTAGGGTCTTCTTATGTTTGAATACAACATCCAGTGATGCACTACAAGTCCTTAACCATGATCTTTGACCCAGGATATCCTGATCATCTTTTGCAAATAATCCAATCTAATCCAACTTTATTTGTATAGCACATTTTATAAACAAGTGCTTCACATAGCAATGCAAAACAATTCAGAAGAATTATGTTCCAGATAAAAGGATCTAATAAAAACAATAGATTGATGAATAAAAATAATAAAATCAATAAATGAAAGGAGTACTAAATAAATAAACCTTACCTTACCTTACTAAAAAGAATAAAGTGGATAAAAAAAAAAAAAGCTAACAGTTAGGGTTGTTATCAATATCGTGGGCTGCTGTATTGATATATCACCAAGACAATTTTTTGGTGTATTTTACTTAATGATTTTGTTACACTGCTACAGTTTTGCTGCTTCTTTAGTGGAAGAAAGCTCGTTTATGCAACACATTTGACATATTTGCTGTTTTGATGAGTAAAATGGGTGTGTTTCATATTAACTTTGCACAAGAAGTGGTTTAACAAAGACTTTTAGCATCACAACCATGATTTAGCCATTATTTTGTATTGAACCATATCGAATCGATTTGAAATATATCGTATCGAACCGAAAGTACACTGTATCAAGATATGTATCGTGTGTTGGCCTATGTATCGAGGTATGTATTGTAAGTTCTTAATGATACCCAACCCTGCTAACAGTGATAGCACCATCCCCGGTCTCTTTAGCAATTGAATTCAGATCAGCAGCATTATTTGATTCAGTATATGTTTTCGGATTGAACACTGTAGCTGTATAAGGACATCATACTGTTTTAATGTAATTAACTTTCTCATTATTATATTCAGATACTGTAGTTTTCATAGTTTAAATACTGTTAGTTTAATGGGCAAACTAGTGAGGGACCTTCATTGTTCTTTGCTCTTATCTGTGAGTACTGTCCCTGGACTGCCTCTGCATTATACAGTGTGGTCAGTGTTGGTTGCTGGCCAATTAGGAGTGGACCTGACCTATATTTTCTGGAGGCCAAAGTTCCCTCCCTGCATTAAACAAAAGAGACCCGCGTTTACACCTTGGTACATTTAGAAGATTTTCAGTAGATAAGAAAATGGTATTGGTCAACTTGAACTAATTTATTTAAAGTTATTGCCTTGTTTACACTGCAAAAACTGATATCTAGCCAAGTTAAAGGTGCACTATATAACTTGTTGATTGGGGTCTGTCACCTGCTTGTTTCTACGGATATGTTGTTGCTGTACCTGCAATGTTCCACAGTATGACATTAAACTGTTCTACCTTACATTTACCGTATTTTCCGGACTATTGTGCGCACCGGTATATAAGCCGCACCCACACTATTTTAAAAAAAATTAAGAAAAAAGTTGTACAAGCTGCAACCGGGCTATAAGCCGCTGATATCTATGTTGAAAAATGAGATATTTACTGCATATACAGAATGATTTTGCACTGTAAATGTACATTTATGTACCTGAACAGATTCTTTCCGAACAGTGCCTTTTAACACGGCAGCAACTGTGCTGATTAAAACGGGTCAAAAACAGAAAAGAACCGGTAATTGACCTTCATTTCTCCTGTGCAGTGAAACCACAAGTCACTTTAATCATCTCCACTGACGCCGAGCTTACGTGCAGCAGCACGGCGGTCTGCGCGGTACACAATTCAGTCCCGCTGCCGCAGTCTTCAGTACCGCTACAGCCCGCGCTCGCGTCGTGCGGCCGCGCTCCTGCCTGCACCCGCAATAAGCTTTCAGAATGTTCATGCTGTTTTGTGTTGGGTCCCGCGGGTGCAGGGCTTGACTGCGGTTTCCTTCCTGGAGCAAGATCGCTGGCCTTCAACTTAAAACTTGCATCATACAAACTCCTTCGTGTGCTTTTCATGATGAAGGGGCGAGGATTTGAAAATAATAGTTAGTAATTTGTCGTTCGTGTTATATCTGCTAAATAAAAAGTAGCATATTCTTCTCTGTCTATCTTGTTTTTGAAATTCCGGTTAGAGCGCCCCTAGCGGTGGAAGAAAAAATCGAAATTTAGCCGCTCCGCACTAAAAGCCGCATGGTTCAAAGCCTGGGAAAAAAGTAGCGGCTTATAGTCCGGAAAATACGGTATTCAATTACAGGGTTTTTATAACTCAAACATACCTACAAAAACTGGCATTCTGACTGTGAGTGGGGTTGCCTCTCCACAGATCTGACCTGTAACTTGGTCTGGTTTAGCCTCCATGAAGATAGAATATGTATGTATGTATGTATGTATATGTATGTATGTAATATGTATGGTTTAATACCATACTTTGAAACTTTCCAGACAACGCAATGACATCTCCATGGAGAAAAGCATTTGACAGACCTTCCACCAAGGTTACTTAAATTGAGAAAGTTTTATCACGATTTAGAGTTAATTTCACTTGACAAGTAAAATTATCTACCAGTGGAACAGTAAAGTAGGTGTACTTAAAATATGAACATACATCTTGCTTCACTGCTGCTGCTAAACTCTTTTCTCTTAACCTCATAAACCCAGAGCCTTATTCTCGAAATTACCAATGTATGATATTTTAAGGTATTAAACTGCAAATACATGGCTGAATAAGCTGTCATATAAAAGGTAAGACCTTGTAGATTACTGTGGTTGTGAAATCTTGCAAATAAATCATACTGGGTAAGAGAAATTAAATTGAAGAAATATTGTTTTTTTTAGTTGGACCTAAAAAAAAATATATAGTGTGAGATCATTGTGACAACCATTGTAAGTAAATTTAATGTAGCTTGAATTTAGAAACACACTTAATCCATTGGTAGATATTTTTACTTGTCAAGTTGAGTCTACTGAAAGAGGTGTAAAAATGTTTGTAATTAATTAAAATGTTTGTAATTAATTAATTACTTGCCTATAGATGGTGCTTTTTGAAGTGTATATAGTTGAACTTTTTTGCTTAAGTTCTGTAGCTCTTAGTTTTGCAAGATCAATCTCAAACTAATCAAAATGTACAACTTGAATGGACACAATAAGCAAATAACATAACAGGTCTTATTCTGCATAAAACATTCTAACTCTGTAGTGTACAAATATTCTGAAATGTGATTCTTGGATTAGTTTACCAGTCTATATTCCAGTCTTTTTTTTTTTTTTTTAAATCGGAATTTTGCGCAGGATCCTACAAAAACATAATTCACAAACCTATCAAAATTCTTGTCTGAAAAATCGCCGCCGGGTCGCTCAGTCTCAGCTCTACCATTGAGCCGCACATCCGCAATAGCCTTTGCATTCATAAAGCCCGGATCCTTTGTGTAGGCCTTGTTGGAGACCGTTGGAAGAAAGAAAAGAAAGGAGAAGAGAAAACGCGTTGAACCAAAGTGCTAAAGGGATACGGTAATCACATGGGGAGGTCTTTTAATCTGCCAGTGTGCTGTAATCAGGCTATAGGAACCCCGGGAGCCGAAGGGAGGAGGAGAGGAGAGGAAAGGGGGAGTGGGGGTGGAGGGTCCTCGTGCTAAGGGTGATCTGCTTGCCATACTTCAATTTCTGTCCGTGGGCTCGTCCGTGGTCAAGTGCTCTCTGAATTTGTGATTGCAACCTGTGTCCCTCTCGCCTGCGTAGTTAACCCGATCCAGAGAGAGGGATGGAGGGATGGACGACTGGGCAGGCTGCCTCTCCTCCTACTGGCTCTGCACGAAAGCAATCGCAACACGCTCTCTCTACGTCTCTCTTTTGCTTTCTTTTTCTTTTGTTCTTTTGTCCCTTTCCCCGCGCTTTTCTTTTGCCATTCTCTTGCTCTCCCTCCCTCCCTCCCTCCCTCTCGCCTTCCATTTCTCTCTCTGTTATTCTCTTTCATCGCCCTCTCACTTTGTCTTCTACTCTCCCCCTCTTGCCTTTTGTCATTCTCTCTCTCAGTTCCTCTCCTTTCTTCCTCTCATCTCTTCCTACTCTCTTTCCCTTTCTCTCTGCCATTTCCTTCCCTCTCACTCCTCTCTCTCTTGCTCTCTTTCTCTCCTTCCCTTTTTCAGTCATTCCCTCTCCTCTCTCTTTTGCCCTCTCTCTCATTCCCTTTCTGTCTTTTACTCTCCCCCTCTTGCCTTTTGTCATTCTTTCTCTCATTCCCGTTCTCTCTCTCTTAATTCCTCTCCTGTCTTCCTCTCTTTTCTCACTTTCACTCTCCCACTCTTTTTTCTGTCATTTTCTTCCTTCTCTCTTTTGCGCCTCTCTCTTTTTCTGTCTTTCTCCCTCCCTCTCCCACTCTTTCTTGTTGTCATTCTCTCTCTCTTTTTCTCTTTCACTTTCTTTCAGTCATTTCCTCACTCCCTCTCTTCTCCCTCTCCTCTCTCTTTATTCTCTCCTCTCTCTTTTACCCTCTGTCTTATTCCCTTTCTGTCTTTTACTCTCCCCCTCTTGCCTTTTGTCATTCTCTCTCCTACCCTTTCTCTCTCTCAGTTCCTCTCCTTTCTTCCTCTCCTCTCTTCCTACTCTTTCCCTTTCTCTCTCTGCCATTTCCTTCCCTCTCACTCCTCTCTCTCTCTCGCTCTCTTTCTCTCCTTCCCTTTTTCAGTCATTCCCTCTCCTCTCTTCTCCCTCTCCTCTCTTTTTCTTCTCTCCTCTCTCTTTTGCCCTCTCATTCCCTTTCACTCTTTTTCTCAGTTCCTCTCCTTTCTCCATTTTCTTCCTTCTTGTTCATGCCTCTCTCTTTTTCTGTCTTTCTCCCTCCCTCTCCCACGCTCGTTCTTGTTGTCATTCTCTCTCTCACTCTTTCTTTCCTTTCCTTTTTTCAGTCATTCCCTCTCCTCTCTCTTTTGCCCTCTCTCTCATTCCCTTTCTGTCTTTTACTCTCCCCCTCTTGCCTTTTGTCATTCTCTCTCATTCCTTTTCTCTCTCTCTCTCAGTTCCTCTCCTTTCTTCCTCTCCTCTCTCACTTTCACTCTCCCACTCTTTCTTTCTGTCATTTTATTCCTTCTCTCTCTCGCACCTCTTCTTCTGTCATTCTCCTTCCCTCTCCCACTTTCTTTCCCATTGTCATTCTCTCTCTCTCTCGCTCTTTCTCTCCTTCTGTTTTTTCAGTCATTTCTGCCCCCCTCTTGCCATTTTGTCATTCTCTCTCTCCTTCCCTTTCTCTCTCAGTTCCTCTCCTTTCTTCCTTCCATCTCTCACTTTCACTCTTTCTTTCTTTGTCATTTTCTTCCTTCTCTCTCCTCTCTCTTGCGCCTCTCTTTTTCTTTCTTTCTCCCTCCCTCTCCCAAATCTCTTTCTTGTTATCATTCTCTCTTTTGCTGTCTTTCTCTCCTTCCCTTTTTTCAGTCATTTCCTCTCCCCCTCTTGCCTTTTGTCATTATTATCTCTTATTTCTTTTCTCTCTCTCTGTTTCTCTCCTTTATTCCTCTTTTCTCTCACGTTTTCTCTCCCACTCTTTCTTTCTGCCATTTTCTACCTTCTCTCTCCTCTCTCTCGCACCTCTCTCTCTTTTTCCGTCTTTCTCCCTCCCTCTCCCACTCTCTTTCCTGTTGTCATTCTCTCTCTCTTTCTCTTCTTCCCTTTCTATTTCCTCTCCCCTCTCTTCTACCTCCCCTCTCTTTTCTTCTCTCCTCTCTTTTGCACTCTCTCATTCCCTTTCTGTCTTTTACTCTCCCTCTCTTGCCTTTTGTCATTCTCTCTCTCAGTTCCTCTGCTTTTTTCCTCTCCTCTCTCACTTTCGCTCTCCCACTCTTTCTTTCTGTCATTTCCTTCCTTCTCTCTCCTCTCTCTCGCGCCTCTCTCTCTTTTTCTGTCTTTCTCCCTCCCTCTCCCACTCTCTTTCCTGTTGTCATTCTCTCTCTCTTTCTCTTCTTCCCTTTCCCCTTCCCTCTCCCCTCTCTTCTCCCTCCCCTCTCTTTTCTTCTCTCCTCTCTTTTGCCCTCTCTCTCATTCTCTTTGTCTTTTACTCTCCCACTCCTTATTTCTGTCATTTTCTTCCTTCTCTCTCTCGCGCGCCTCTTTTTCTGTCATTCTCCTTCCCTCTCCCATTTTCTTTCCCATTGTCATTCTCTCTCTCGCTCTCTTTCTCTCCTTCCCTTTTTTCAGTCATTTCCTCACCCCCTCTCTTCTCCCTCTCCTGTCTCTTTCTTCTCTCCTCTCTCTTTTGCCCTCTCTTCCCTTTCTCTTTCTCTTAGCCTTTCTTTCTCCCCCTCCTCTTTGCCTTGCCTTCATTGTTCTCATTCCTTCTCTTATTCCCTCCCTTTATCTCTCTCTGCCCCTCTTTATCTTCTCTCCTTCTCTTTACTTCTCTCGCTCCCTCTCTCTCCTTCACTCTTTTCTCTCTTTCTCTCCATCCCTTTCTTTCAGTCATTTCCTCTCCCCCTCTCTTCTCCCTCTCCTCTCTCTTTTGCCCTCTCTCTCATTCCCTTTCTCTCTTTCGCTCAGCCTCTCCCCCTCCTCTCTTTGCCTCGCCTTAATCTTTCTCATTCCTTCTCTTCTCTTATCCTTCTCATTCCTTCTCTTATCCCCTCCCTCCCTCTCTGTCTTTAAGCTCTCCTTCTCTTTCGTTCTGTCTCTCCTTCCCTCCTTTGTTATCAGTCCCTCATGATTAACACCACGCCACGGGAATCCACTCCACCGCTCGTCCTCCATTTGCATTTCATCTTAACTGACCCAACTCTCCCCTGCAAGTTCTAATCAACCTCCAAAATAAGTGCAATTACAGTGAGGAGCGCCCAGGAGCCGACTGTCTACAGGGGCCGATGATTTGTAAGTAGAGATGGAGAGAAAAGGGAGAGAAAGAGAGTGAGGGGGGGGGGGGAGAGATGGCTGCTCTGATTGCATTCTGGGCTGCCAAACACTGGAGGACATGGCAAACAGTGCTGTCTATCTGGGCATCCATCAAGAGCTTCCCCTCACAAGACCGAGAGTAGACTCACCGGACAAGCTCACGCTGGGGATGTATTGGGAAGAACAAGGGGCCAGATAGACAAGCAGTGCCCAGAGATTCGTTAGGGTTGGCACTAGGGTTGTCAAAAGTAGCGAAAATCTGATACGAATCAATACTAAAATGTTTACAGGATAGAAATGAATTTGATTTGATTAGTTTTTGCTTCGAGTTTGTGCCAAAAGAGAAACAATAATCATATACATATTACTTATAGATTGTAAACATCAGAAAAGCACGTTTCTCAAGGAGTGGGAAGAAGAAAAAACTTAAATAAACCCACCCCTGTTCATGACATAGTTTCAAAAATACAAAAATAATTTGAACCCAATTTCTTTCTTTCATTTTGATGACAATGACAAAGACAGCGCAAAATTTATCATTTATGATCGTATCAAAATAAAAGGTAATTTTAAAGAAAAGCATGTGCTTAGTTAATGGTTGTGATTTTCCTGAATAAAAAGGTAAATTCATACGCCTGTGTTTGAGAATGTATGTGTGTTTTAGGGTGTATGAGTGTGTTTTAGAGTGTATGAGTGTGTTTTAGGGTATAAGTGTGTTTTAGGGTGTATGAGTGTGTTTTAGGGTGTATGAGTGTGTTTTAGGGTGTATGAGTGTGTTTTAGGGTATATGAGTGTGTTTTAGGGTGTATGAGTGTGTTTTAGGGTATATGAGTGTGTTTTAGGGTGTATGAGTGTGTTTTAGGGTGTATGAGTGTGTTTTAGGGTATATGTGTGTGTTCTAGGGTGTATGTGTGTGTTTTAGGGTGTATGAGTGTGTTTTAGGGTGTATGAGTGTGTTTTAGGGTATATGAGTGTGTTTTAGGGTGTATGAGTGTGTTTTAGGGTGTATGAGTGTGTTTTAGGGTGTATGAGTGTGTTTTAGGGTATATGAGTGTGTTTTAGGGTGTATGAGTGTGTTTTAGGGTATATGAGTGTGTTTTAGGGTGTATGAGTGTGTTTTAGGGTGTATGAGTGTGTTTTAGGGTATATGTGTGTGTTCTAGGGTGTATGAGTGTGTTTTAGGGTGTATGTGTGTGTTCTAGGGTGTATGTGTGTTTTAGGGTGTATGAGTGGGTTTTAGGGTGTATGAGTGTGTTTTAGGGTGTATGAGTGTGTTTTAGGGTGTATGAGTGTGTTTTAGGGTATATGAGTGTGTTTTAGGGTGTATGAGTGTGTTTTAGGGTATATGTGTGTGTGTGTTTGTATGGGTGTATGAGTGTGTTTTAGGGTGTATGAGTGTGTTTTAGTGTGTATGCGTGTGTTTTAGGGTGTATGAGTGTGTTTTAGGGTGTATGAGTGTGTTTTAGGGTGTATGAGTGTGTTTTAGGGTGTATGAGTGTGTTTTAGGGTGTATGAGTGTGTTTTAGGGTATATGTGTGTGTTCTAGGGTGTGTTCTAGGGTGTATGTGTGTGTTTTAGGGTGTATGAGTGTGTTTTAGGGTGTATGAGTGTGTTTTAGGGTATATGAGTGTGTTTTAGGGTGTATGAGTGTGTTTTAGGGTATATGAGTGTGTTTTAGGGTGTATGAGTGTGTTTTAGGGTATATGTGTGTGTTCTAGGGTGTATGTGTGTGTTCTAGGGTGTATGTGTGTATGAGTGTGTTTTTTTAGGGTGTATGTGTGTTTTCTAGGGTGTATGTGTGTTTTAGGGTATATGTGTGTGTTTTAGGATGTATATGAGTGTGTTTTAGTGTGTTTTAGGGTGTATGAGTGTGTTTTAGGGTTGTATGAGTGTGTTTTAGGGTGTATGTGTGTGTTTAGGGTGTATGAGTGTGTTTTAGGGTGTATGTATATATGTGTGTGTTTTAGGATGTATGGAGTGTGTTTTAGGGTGTATGTGTGTTCTAGGGTGTATGTGTGTTTTAGGGTGTATGAGTGGGTTTTAGGGTGTATGAGTGTGTTTTAGGGTGTATGAGTGTGTTTTAGGGTGTATGAGTGTGTTTTAGGGTGTATGAGTGTGTTTTAGGGTATATGAGTGTGTTTTAGGGTGTATGAGTGTGTTTTAGGGTATATGAGTGTGTTTTAGGGTGTATGAGTGTGTTTTATGGTGTATGAGTGTGTTTTAGGGTGTATGAGTGTGTTTTAGGGTATATGTGTGTGTTCTAGGGTGTATGTGTGTGTTTTAGGGTGTATGAGTGTGTTTTAGGGTGTATGAGTGTGTTTTAGGGTATATGAGTGTGTTTTAGGGTGCATTAGTGTGTTTTAGGGTGTATGAGTGTGTTTTAGGGTGTATGAGTGTGTTTTAGGGTGTATGTGTGTGTTTTAGGGTGTATGAGTGTGTTTTAGGGTGTATGAGTGTGTTTTAGGGTGTATGTGTGTGTTTTAGGGTGTATGAGTGTGTTTTAGGGTATATGTGTGTGTTTTAGGATGTATGAGTGTGTTTTAGGGTGTATGTGTGTGTTCTAGGGTGTATGTGTGTTTTAGGGTGTATGAGTGTGTTTTAGGGCGTATGAGTGTGTTTTAGGGTGTATGAGTGTGTTTTAGGGTGTATGAGTGGGTTTTAGGGTGTATGAGTGTGTTTTAGGGTGTATGAGTGTGTTTTAGGGTATATGTGTGTGTTCTAGGGTGTATGTGTGTGTTTTAGGGTGTATGAGTGTGTTTTAGGGTGTATGAGTGTGTTTTAGGGTGTATGAGTGTGTTTTAGGGTATATGAGTGTGTTTTAGGGTGCATTAGTGTGTTTTAGGGTGTATGAGTGTGTTTTAGGGTGTATGAGTGTGTTTTAGGGTGTATGTGTGTGTTTTAGGGTGTATGAGTGGGTTTTAGTGTGTATGAGTGTGTTTTAGGGCATATGTGTGTGTTCTAGGGTGTATGTGTGTGTTTTAGGGTGTATGAGTGTGTTTTAGGGTGTATAAGTGTGTTTTAGGGTATATGAGTGTGTTTTAGGGTGTATGAGTGTGTTTTAGGGTGTATGAGTGTGTTTTAGGGTGTATGAGTGTGTTTTAGGGTATATGTGTGTGTTCTAGGGTGTATGTGTGTGTTTTAGGGTGTATGAGTGTGTTTTAGGGTATATGTGTGTGTTTTAGGATGTATGAGTGTGTTTTAGGGTGTATGTGTGTGTTCTAGGGTGTATGTGTGTTTTAGGGTGTATGAGTGGGTTTTAGGGTGTATGAGTGTGTTTTAGGGTGTATGAGTGTGTTTTAGGGTGTATGAGTGTGTTTTAGGGTGTATGAGTGGGTTTTAGGGTGTATGAGTGTGTTTTAGTGTGTATGAGTGTGTTTTAGGGTATATGTGTGTGTTCTAGGGTGTATGAGTGTGTTTTAGGGTATATGAGTGTGTTTTAGGGTGTATGAGTGTGTTTTAGGGTGTATGAGTGTGTTTTAGGGTGTATGAGTGTGTTTTAGGGTGTATGTGTGTGTTTTAGGGTGTATGAGTGTGTTTTAGGGTATATGTGTGTGTTTTAGGATGTATGAGTGTGTTTTAGGGTGTATGTGTGTGTTCTAGGGTGTATGTGTGTTTTAGGGTGTATGAGTGTGTTTTAGGGCGTATGAGTGTGTTTTAGGGTGTATGAGTGTGTTTTAGGGTGTATGAGTGGGTTTTAGGGTGTATGAGTGTGTTTTAGTGTGTATGAGTGTGTTTTAGGGTATATGTGTGTGTTCTAGGTGTATGTGTGTGTTTTAGGGTGTATGAGTGTGTTTTAGGTGTATGAGTGTGTTTTAGGGTGTATGAGTGTGTTTTAGGGTATATGAGTGTGTTTTAGGGTGCATTAGTGTGTTTTAGGGTGTATGAGGTGTGTTTAGGGTGTATGAGTGTGTTTTAGGGTTTATGTGTGTGTTTTAGGGTGTATGAGTGTGTTTTAGTGTGTATGAGTGTGTTTAGGGCATATGTGTGTGTTCTAGGGTGTATGTGTGTGTTTAGGGTGTGTATGAGTGTGTTTTAGGGTGTATAAGTGTGTTATAGGGTGTATGAGTGTTTTTTAGGGTGTATGAGTGTGTTATAGGGTGTATGAGTGTGTTTTAGGGTGTATGAGTGTGTTTTAGGGTATATGTGTGTGTTCTAGGGTGTATGTGTCTGTTTTAGGGTGTATGAGTGTGTTTTAGTGTATATGTGTGTGTTTTAGGATGTATGAGTGTGTTTTAGGGTGTATGTGTGTGTTCTAGGGTGTATGTGTGTTTTAGGGTGTATGAGTGGGTTTTAGGGTGTATGAGTGTGTTTTAGGGTGTATGAGTGTGTTTTAGGGTGTATGAGTGTGTTTTAGGGTGTATGAGTGGGTTTTAGGGTGTATGAGTGGGTTTTAGTGTGTATGAGTGTGTTTTAGGGTATATGTGTGTGTTCTAGGGTGTATGAGTGTGTTTTAGGGTATATGAGTGTGTTTTAGGGTGTATGAGTGTGTTTTAGGGTGTATGAGTGAGCATATGGAAGCTGTTATTGAACCTTTGTCATGTTTTATGAATTGGGTGGCTTATGTGGCTGGCTTTACTCCACCAGGGGTCTAAGGCTGGAACTTAGCTTTGGCTACAATCCTGCATATTTATAAGTAGATGGTTTTCTATTACATTGCATGTCTTTTAATATGCATTGTCCCTTTAATAAA
Organism: Odontamblyopus lacepedii; assembly: GCA_034769755.1. Classification (NCBI taxonomy): domain Eukaryota; kingdom Metazoa; phylum Chordata; class Actinopteri; order Gobiiformes; family Gobiidae; genus Odontamblyopus; species Odontamblyopus lacepedii. Next base: position 13,887,647 of record CM068354.1, read on the forward strand.
TAAACACAAACAACCAAATAAATAGCTTTGGAATGATCTTGACCACTATGGAACTATGGAAATGTATACAGCTATAAGACCAAAGTACAATTTAATGTTGAAAATTACATTCTATTGTCTACAGATGACATTCTTACATCAAGATCAGAATCTGTATTGAGTTTATTCCTTCAAAATTTTGTTTGAAATTTTAGCATCATGACAAAACTAATTGGAGCTAGTGAAAAAGAGAATTGTACAGTTTAGTAGCTCACAGCCACAGTAATCCACAGTCATATTAAGATAAAGTATGTTTATGAGACATACAAATGAGAGATTGTATATTTGCAGTTCATTCAAATGTTCTGCACAGTGTCCCACAGCAAATACACAAACTATAAGCACATGAGCGCTTTTGGAAGTGCGTTCCAATTCCAATTGAAGTTTGACAGTCGGATTCAAACTTCATATTTTAAACAAATTCAATGGCGTTAACATTTGAGAGAAAACTGAAATCTGAATAAAAGAATCCCATGCATTTCAGAGTATGTTTGTAGAGGTACACGAATCATTTTTTGGACATCGCAAGTTGTTTGGATAATTTGTTGTTGGCAAAGGGAATCTTGTGAGCTAAATAATCGCAGTACATATTCACATTGCAGTTTGAGTTTGGCTGCGATATACTGTATCTTGCACCAGTCTGTCTAGAAATGCCTCAGTGTTCTTGTTTGAAAGCTTACATTTTGTTATGAAATTGTTGACATCAAAACAACAGGTTTGACAATATTGCTAATTCAATACCTCTTAGTTTAAAAAAATTTAAACTTTAATCGTGTTATCAACAAGAAAAATGTCAACAACATCAGGTTGAAGATTAGCTCCTACTGAACCTGCAAACAGACAAAAATACTTGAGCACAAAAACAATTGTGATCAGAGGACTGAAAGCTGCAGTCGGCACAAATAGTCCTAAGAAATAAAGAAGTCGCTGTTAAGGACCTTGCTAATCAAATCTCTTCAAACTTAATGAAATCAATGGCACCAATTTGGCTAAACTACCTTTTAAAGTGCAGTGATTTCCGCAGTGCACCGTTTGTAAAGCTCTTGATGTCAGAGCAGCAGACTGACGGCTCAAACCACTGTTCAGTCGGAGTTGAGTTTAGAAAAGGTTTCCGGCCTCTATGCTGCGAGCCATGTCAAAGCCACACAGTTCAATCACACGTGTTTTCTGACTTAGTTTTAATTGTTTAGTTTTTAAAAGTACCTTTGGCTCACGGCGCTGGCTTTTGTTGCTCCAGTGTTTCTCTCGAGGAAGAAAAATATTGGTTGCTGCCAAGACTGAACTGGTAAAAAAGATTGGAAGGCATTGCCGTGACAACAATTAACAAGAAGTGAAAAAGAAAGACATCATATAAATCATTTCCTAATGTGTTTTTTATGGTACACAGCTGTTATAGAGTGCTGCTATAGAGCAAAGGTTATCCAAGGTCTCTTTGTCAGTGTTGACAAGTCACACAGTCAATTCCCAGTTTATTTGAATAACCTAAAGCCTGCTGCGTTATTTTTCATTTTTTAACACACAAAAGCATGAAATAAAAGCTATTATTTGTTTTTGAAAAAAAAAAAACCATGCATCCTTGTGAGTGGGCTTGCATCTCCACAAACCTGATTCTTATTTAGCCTGGTGATGGCCCTCTTTCTGCTTGTTTCCATAGAAATGATGTTCACTAGGCTATGATCTTCAGCATAAGCATAAAACATATCTATCTCCATAGCCAATGTACCTAAGTATGGCTTTAACTTACTATTTTCATGAAATCATTCAAGTGACATGCCATAGCCAGAAAGTTTTGCAGTGTTGCTTTATATTAAGGACTTGTGTATAAATGTAAAAATAAGTTACTATTTGGCAAAAGTAAGAAAACATTTTAACAAATATAAAAATTCAGGAACATGCTTTTTGTAAAATATTTTGTATCATCCCTGGACTCTGAAACCTTCCAAATCCAGCCGCCAAAGCCCAGAAACCAGCCACTTTACTTTACACAGAGGAGCAGGCACACTTGACCTCCTCCCCAGTCCAGCCTGAGCTCCTTCCCCCCCAGTGAGTGCTCATGTGGCTGGCCATGCTTCTGTTTGTCCTGCTGTTTGCCTGGGAGAGTCATTACCTGGCACAGAGCACAGTGGACATCTGCCCTTTGTCCGCCTCTGTCCCCTCCTGCCAATGTTTGCTGGCCTGACCCTCATTGCTCCGGGCCCTGCCACAGCCGGAACCACACACAATAAAACTACATTAATTCTCCTGGGATTTATACAGCGTCCCTGTTTCCTCTCCCACTGTGTTCATCTCCATCCAGCCAGGCCTGCCATTCAACGGATTAGTCAAACGTGTGACCTTTAAACATGGAATAAATACATGTTGGATAGTGTAGAGGTTAGCACAGTTGAAAGGGGATAAAATTAATAGAATTTTCCTGATCACAGCAAATGACAGTTCCAAGCATTTAATAAAACAGATAACAATAATGCGGTTTTCAATTTGGTGTATTGTTTATTCACTCTGTACTCGATGGTGGCCAGGTGAGGCTGCCAGTCGGCGTTATCAGCCCCTCCAACCCCTACCAATCGCTCACACACCATTCATACTCGGCAATGTGGGTCAAGTGTCTTGCCTAAAAACACAACAACAGTTTCTGCCATTGGCTCTCCACGGTGGCACCTGGTATTCCCAGTGGTCTCCCATCCAAGTACTAACCAGACACAGCCCCGCTCAGCTTTTGAAATCCATTGAGGCTTTGGACAGCCTTTTCTGCTCGTCCAATCAATTGTCAGTATTGAAATATCACTATGTGTTACGTTGATATATTGATTCTCAACCTTAAAACTCCTGCAGAACTTTTACATTTATAATTGAGATCGACCAATATTGGTTTTTTAATGGCTGATGCAGATACTGATTGATTAGAATCCAGATCAACCAATGGCTGCTGAGCTCTGCCGATATTTTTGGGCCAGTATGGATTATTTTGCCAAAGTGTGCAATTTGAATTTATAAAAACTCACCTATGGTCTCTTTTTCTTGAAACCTTCATTAGAGCAGTTTGATTATGTTTTGAGCAGTTATATATTTGTATTTCAAGTGTTTAATTAAAGCTTTATGTGTATTCTGTAGACTGCAGGTTAGCCATAAGAAAATATCATCCTGTGCTGGAGAATTAAGGCCGATACTTGATTCACTTAAAAGTGCAAATATCGGCCAACTGATATATGTCACCTAACCGATATATCTCCCTAATATAGTAAACAAGACGAGGATATTATGGCATTTCAATGTTATTCACAGGTCCTCAAGAAGCACCTGATTTTCTACTCCAAGATCTCACTGATTCTCGTCAATCTTTTGTGTCAGTTATATAGACCTATATTTAGTTTGTTTGACTTTTTCTGAAAACTTGAGTGCAGCACGAGCTCCAGTTCAGAAAAAGGGCACGACACAAAAGTGAAAACCTCACCTATATAAATATGGTGAGTAAGTGGTATTAGTCAGAAAAACTGTTGTTGCTGATTGACAGCCAAGTCAGTCCTCTAATTTCAAGCCAATTTCTTTCCCATTGGGGTAAGAAATACGGTATAATTAAATTGTAATTTATCAGATGATTGCTCACAAAATTACCCAAAAAAGTCAAAATTAGGCAATAAAATATGATATGAAGCTCTTTGATGGATGAAGATACTAGATGGAAGCATTTTCTAAGGGTCTTGTAAGGATTTTCTAAGATGAAATTTACTTGAAGCTGCTGTATTGAAAAGGTCACCAACACTGAACATCACATTAACGCATAAGCTTTTATGACAAAATAACTCATACCAGATTTTTGTCTTTAAAAACATGAAAAAAATGTAACTTTAACATTTTAATGATATGCAGTTGTATAAATGTATTCCTTACCTTTCCCAATATATTCCAAGCATCTTATTAACCCACTGCAATGAGTTCATAAGCAGATTTCACAACTTCCAGAAGCCAGAGAAGATATTTCCCATCACAGTAATGCTCTCAAAACAACAACTAGCATGCTAACAGTACTTCCAGAAGTTTGCAGACAATAAAACACTTACTAATGCAGACAGCGGACGTATTTTCACCCCAAAAGCTGCTTTATATATCTGTATATATCTCTCTCAGGCCCTGTTCCAACCCTCCTGATGGTTAGCTGTAAGATTCTGTCCATTACTCAGCCCATAAGCCAATGTCTCCCCCACGCAACAACGCTCCATAAATACAAAAACAGGATACAAAACTGTACATAGCAATGTTGTTTTGGGCAAAAATATAGCATTTTCAAAACTATAAAGGTCATGTTAATGTTAAAAAAGGTAACATAGTGATCAAAATATCTTGTGTTCGCAGTTAATACCCCATAGACGTAAAATTAGACACAACCCCTTGAACTTTTTTTCCCCTAAACAATAATAGATGAGGTCCTTCTATCCAGTATGTGTCTCTGTTTGTATTCTTCCATTCTGTTGCCTACTTTCTAATTATTTGACATTTTGCACGACACAGCTTGAAATGTCAAATAATTAGTTTTTTTTTTTTTTTTTTTTTGAGTGCAAGTCATTGGTCCCTCGTCGCCTCTGATTCAGATATAGCTGTTCCGCACCGGCGCAACAGACTAACTCACTCAACCATTTCATATCACTTATAGTTTTTAGAGAGATTTCCAGTCTGGGATGAGAATTTTTTGATTTATCGGTTGCTAAAAAGGTCTTTTGCAGATGAATCCACGGCAAGGCACAAGCTATTGAGTGGAGTGGCAGGTAAGAATGGCTTTGGAGACTAAATGTCACTGAGCAGGAGCCGCCTTGTTGCTTCGGTAATGTAGCAGTGTATGAGCTGCCTGCCGAAAGTAATATAGGTTGTACGGGCTGGCCTGCATCCCACATCCCAAAAAAAATATGAGAAAACCCAATTTGAAAGAGGAAAGAACTTTGATGAAAGAGTGGGAGAGATTTTTTCAGGCATTTTTTTGGACAACTTCCTTTGAAAGGCTGGATCTGCTGTGGCTGTTACAGAGTTACAATAGCAAAAATGGAATTTAGGAACTCCCATAATGTTGGATTGATGGTTTTTGATAGAAGAAATATGCTGCCTCTGGAGGAACAGACTGTAGCACAGTGGGAATTAATGGATAAGACTGGAGGGCTTTGGATTACCCATGTTAGGACCAATTTTTGTCTTCTCAAAGTTCTTCAAGTCTAAAAAGTTAATGGTTTTAGGTCCAGTTCATGCTTCTTGGTAGATTAAATTTGTAGATTTTTGATAATTATTTCAACGCAACATTCTTAAAGCTTCTATATTACACAAAATTGAGCTTTAAGCCATGTTATAATGCTGTTACCTCATCAAAAATATACCTGGGAGTTGTGTTTTGTTTCATTCACACATTTGCGTAACCCTTTATTATTAGTTGGTCTGTATCTCCAAAACTCAAAATGCGGTAGTTTTCATTTTAACAGCTGCCTTTTACCTTTTTACCTTTTTGTTCACTAGAGATGGGCAATTTGACAAGGAAACGGCATTGTAGCATAGATCTGAAAATTGTGTAACATGGGCCATTGAAAGCCACAGTATTTTTTAGTTTTTAGCCCAAAATAGTTTCAGCTATTTTCCTTTTTCTCTTTTGCTGATGTTCATTGCATTAAAAAACTTTGAAAAACATCTCCACAAACCGAACCTATTTGGCTTAGTTAGTCTCCCCTTCTTCTTGTTTCCATGGAAATGTTGTTCCTTTGTCTATAGCCTTCCACTGTAGAACATAAAACGTATCCATGTTCCGAAGTATGGTTTTAACTTTCTATTTCTATGGAATTGTGCAGGATACATACTGTGCTGGGAAACTCTGGAGGCCTGAAGAAGGAAAACTTTATCTACTGTCAAACACTCATATTTTGGTAGTATTATTTCCTCAAGTCTGCCTATGCTCCCACACAAGAGGTTTAGTATAGTCCTTCTGGGTTAGGCTATTGATAACTATGAAGGCCAGTGAAGCAAGCTTTTCAGGAATATTGTTTTAGTCCTTCAGTTTTCAGTGTATATGCTATTCTACTCATGTACACGTATTTGACTTTCAGTTTTTCTTGTTTCCATCCATTACATTGAAGTGCCCTTGACTTTGTAACCAACAACAGAAAAACTTTTTGTCATTTCAGGACATTCTACATATTTTTCATCCACTTTCTCTCTGACTTTTTTGAAAGTTTCCTGTTCGACTGTTAAACTAAGCAGACAAGGCATGTAACTATTGGATTTCTTAACCACTGTCCCCATTTAGCCTGGTTCTTTCACTCTTATCTCCCGCATACTGATTACCCATGAAACCGTTTCATCAATTCCTGTGCAAGGACAACAATGCATTTGCCTCTCTATGGCCTTTTTCCCCACCCACTTTGTGCATAAGAGCAGTATAGAACCTTAAAAGATATCAATGTGATGGAATCATTATCACAAGGCCTGCAGTGGCAAAGTCCTCTCTTCTTCCGTCGGGTTGCAGGCTCAGTTGTGTGTCAGGAAGAATTTGTGTGCATTCCTCAGTGATGTAAAACATGGGCTGTTGACAGTTCCCATGATTAGGGACTGCTGACCATGATTTTAACTTGAAATGGGTTCCATAGCTCCTGATCCGGGATGTCACAATATATATAGCAGGTCATAAGGCGGTGGCTGAGTTTGCATGTCTTACCCCGTGTTTGGGTTTCTTCTGGGCGCTCCTGTTTCCCCATCAATCCAAAATTTGCACAGTAGGTAAAATCTTCCAGTTCAAGGTCTGGAGATGGGTGCACTGCGGTGTCCACTGCTCCTTACAGGTTACCCCAACGGCTTTGAGAGATGGGTCAAATGCTGAGTACAAATTTCCCTAAGGTATAACCCTCCTGTCACTAGTTTTATAAAATCAAACTTTCTGACAGATAAAGTAAATCAAACATGTCATAAAAAGACACTTGTCACTATTAAAGGTCCTATATTATACAAAATTGACTCTTGTGAGCTTTAAGCCATATTAGAATGTTGTTATTTTCTTGAAAACATACCAAAAGTTGTGTTTTGTTTCATTCACACACGTTTGATTAATCCTGCACAACTGGGCTGTCTGCATTTGCAAAGCTCAGAATTCTCTGTTCAACCTTGTGATGTCATGAAGTTATAGTTTTCAAGCTAACAGCTCCTTTTACCATTTGCTTAGTAGACACTGGCAGTTCCAGGGCTGAAATCATGGAAATAATGGTATATGGAGTTTTAAATCACAGTGGAGCTCTTCCTGTATCACCACATGACATCACAAGCTGGAACAGAGTGTGTTCTGATTCAGAGAATAACTCATCCTAAATTTGCAGGGTTTGTGTGTTAAACATGTGTGAAAGAAACAAAACATAACCCCGGGAAACATTATAACAGAGATCAGAAAATAGAGTAGAGGCTTTTTAATATTTGTAGTCCTCACGAATATTTTGTGACCTGTTATCATCTCGATTAACCAAATAACCACGACATCCAAATTCCTGACAAGTTTCTACCACTGGAGTCAAATGCTGTGTGCAAATTGAGAATTCTGGTCTTTGAATACAACTTTTCAATACATGCCTTTGAATGGCTGGCTTGAACTCACATCGGGTAACATCACAAATGGATACGCTATTTTTTATCCAAGCCTTGTTCCCTATTGCTTCTGTGCCATTGTAACCTCTGCGCTCCCACATAGAAGACTCAGCCACATGTAAAGCAACAAGGAAACTGTGATCCTTTAAAAAGCCTGTCAAAATCAGCCCCACAAACTTTTCTTTCTCCCTTCACGAGTGTATTTTCGTTGCGCACATTTGCATATCCATTTTGATGTTGTTTTGTTGTTTATGTCTCAGGTTGCGAAGTGATGTGACCCACTTGCTTATTTCGTTTTGTTGCTATTAATAAAAGGGTGCAGCTTTCTAATTGCTACAGAACCACAGAACTCTGAGGAGAACAGAGAGCATACTTGAGGAATTAGCCAAGCCAAGTGAGTCGGCAGCCTTAATTATGCCTAAAGTATTTTGAATTACACAAGATTATGCATTTTATAGCCATTTTTGGTCAGTGTTATAGCTTGTATAGACTTAAAGGGTCTGTATTACTCTATTTTCTGATTTAAGTCAATGTTGCCTAATATCAGATATTTACAGGTGGATTATGTAGCTTTTTGTGTAGAGGGTTTCCTACCTGATGTCTCCGTGGACTGTACTATCTGCATTTATTCAATATCAGGTGTTTTTATTGTTAAAAACTCGTAAAACATGCATTTTTTACTGTCAATGGGCTTGTCTCCCCACAGATCTAACTTGTAAATTGACCTGGTGATGTCACTGGCTTGTCTCCATGAAAACAGATAGATATGCTATACTGTGGAGCATTCAAGGCAAAGCAGTAACAGCTCCATGGAGACAAACAGATGCGAACCCTCCACCAGAAAAGTTGCATAGGACACCTATAAGTAAAATCATCATCATCATCATCATCATCAATCATCATCATCATCCATCCTCATCATCCATCATCCATCATCAGTTATTTTTTTCATGCACTGTTGGCCAGTATTTATATAGTTTTGCCCCCAAACTTTGATGGAGTAGATGTTTCAACCCTGAATCCGTCCTGTCATGTTTCCATCATTGCAGTCACAGTTTATATGTTGTTGACACTGTTGAAAAATGAAATGGTTCGTGTGCAATGTTCCCTCTAATTTTTTTCAGCACTGAGCAAATATGTCTGTGCATAATTGATCATCATGCTAATAATCACATCAGCAATATGTATTTATTTATATTTATTAACATGAGTTTGGCATTTGAGTTTAGAGCTGGGATTGTGTTCACTACTCTGATAAATGTAACCGTCTGGGCTAGAAAAGAACACAGCTGAAATTCATCTGAACAGAAACATAAATCAGATATCAGCCTCTGTACTCTACACTGAATTCCTAAGGAGCCCAGGCAAAGATAGAGGGACATGACACACCTCTGAAACTGTGACACAACATGCAATAAATATACTCCAATTAGCTTTAATTCTCCATTATGGTTATATCAGTGTCTTTACATCAAGTTCAAATGAAATAGAATCTTATACACAGGGTTAAATACTGTCTGGGCTTTGGAACAGTTCTTTGTGAACCACAATCCTCTGCACAGATCAAATCGAACGTTTCCAAACACTGTTGTACAAGTTCTACACTGCAGCAGATTCTTCATTAAAATCTTCTGCAAATAAATAAACTCAACTTTACAACATATAAACCATAACCACTATATACAGCTCGGTCTTGCTGATGCGTCATCTTCTGTCAGACTAAAGGACAGGGGAATATATGTGTTCTTTCTGTGACAGGGATGTCTGCTGCTGATGAGTGTGTTCTGTCTGTATATCGCATTGGAAATATCAGACTAATAAAAAAAACAACTACAAGCAATAATTTAATGCGCGGCCTGAAAAATCATGTGCCCCACAGCTTAGAGGGAACATAGTTTGTATGTATCAAGACAAATATGGCGACTTATGAGTAAATAGAAAAGGGGAAAAAGACTGAAAACCTCTACTAAATGAATAGGCAAAGTAATGATCGCTGTTAATTTGCGATGAGAGAAGTTTGATTACATTCTAAATGATAAATGGCCAGTGAGCTCCTCTGTTTCCCATATCTCTCTGAAATGAACAAACCAGACACAGAGTGATGACCAGACTGAAATGCTCTACCCAGGATTCAGTCTGGATTTGCCTGGCTAGGTGGCAACAAGAACTGCTGTTAGAAAGCCAATGCAGAACGTTTACAAGAACTTTCATGCTTACTTGATTTAAAGGTGCGTTATGTAACTTTACTAGTGGAGGGTCCGGCAAATGCTTTTCTCCATGTAGATGTTATTGCTTTGTCTAGAATGTTTCACAGTATGGCATTAAACTTTTCTATCTTCATGGAGACCAAACTAGACCAAGTTAAAGGTCAGATCGAGGCATTTTGAGCTATAAAACTTGAATAAATGTGAGGTTGAGCTGTGGAACATTCCAAACAGTATAATAAACATTCTTTGCAAATGCTTTCTTTAAAATAAGTTATATTTTTATCGTTGTTAGTCTATGATCGTTTTGTTAAAGAGACTCACGGATCACATAGTATGCACAGAAAATGTACTGATTATCTGCACTCCAGCCCTCCACTCCCACTCTGCTTTCCACAGCGAACTTTAAGCCAACATTATTACTTTTAATTAGTTCACATTAGCTATTGGAAGTTATTTTAGAGATAATTAGCGATTGTTTATGTTAGGAGTCAACCTTACAATTAGTGACCGTATACTATGTGAACGTTTCCTCCGGCTGTAAGTATGCAAATGAGCCTCCACCTCCCACACCTCTCCGCAGTAGGAGCTCAAGATGCTGCGGTAGGTTCAAATAGACTCCCATTATTGTTAATAAGATAATTAGTATATGTGTTTATTCACAGGATTTAGCCTATTTATAATAATCCTTAGACAACCTACTATGCCTGATGTTCCATCTCCAGATCTTAGACTTTGACAAACTTTATTGGTTCACAAAGGAAATGATTTGGACACAGTAGCTCACACATCACAATATATTATAATAATCGGGCAAAAATATAATGGTAATAATTAGGGATGTAACAATAAATGAAATATTGTGATATCGTATCGTCAAAGGTCTCACAATAATATCGTGGACCAAGGCTCTTTACTTAAATGAATAGTTTTGATGCAGAAATAGCTAAAAAAAATAAAAACAGAGGGAACTACACAGACCATGATTCTTTGCTCCGGTTCAGTGCAGACTACATGAAGAAATAACTGTTCTAAGCACTTTTACATCTTTATTCTTTGGATTAAGTCTTGTGAAGGCATTTTTAGAGGAAAACAAAAGTAGCAGATTCACAGTTTTATGAGCCTCCACAAAATACTGCAATAAATATGCATGAGATGTTTATGGTGAAAATATCGTACAGAGAGATTTGGATATCGTTACATCCTTAATGACAATACATGCTGTACCAAATGATTGGTTAAAGCATTTTAGAATGTCAGTCTTGTTATTATGTATAATATCGTAATATCGTGAGCCTGCCCACCATATCATGAGCTTTCCCACGATATTGCAATAAATATAGTACCATGAGGTTCATACCGTGATGATATCTTATTGTGAAACTTGGATACTGTTACACCCCTAATAATGATAAATTCTTAATAAGTAGCAAAAATAACAAGACACCGGTGTCAAATAAGGCATAATTCTATAAATGTGTATGTAAGTAAAACTATAGAAATATAATAATACAAAGATATCTCTCAGCTATATACAAGAGTGTCTAGTGAGTACCTTGTCCTTTTTTGTTTGTCCCCATTTATTTAAGCTAAATTTTCTGCTTTGTGTCTGTACCTAATTATTACCTACTTAGGCATTTTATAGTTTGAAAATTGCATTACCATGCTTTTTGCTCTTAGCTTTGCCCTGACAGCAAAACTGTGGCCTCTAAAAGTTGTGAAACGTGCTCATAAACTCATCACAGTGAATAATTATGATGTTCCGAATGCATAAGCTAAGTGAGGAATAACTTGGGACCACTGCAAACCATTTAAAGCAAATTAGTTCTGTTTTTCACATTTTTAAGAAAGTAAAAATCAGATACAGTAGCTGGAGTTTTTTGTTTTAGTTTTTCTTTTCCATTTAAACCCAATTCTTAACTAGTTCAAAATAACATTATGCAAATAACAACTTATCACTCCTCATCTAATGCCTTTTTGACTATTGGCAAACCCCACACAACACAGAATCCACTAAAAATCCACTAAAAGAACACCTTTTTGGTTTGGATTCATTGCCTGAGGAGATGCACCAAAGTTTTACTCGATTGTTCCCTCCCAAACAACAATGATTAGAATTTCAACAGCCCCACCATCTATCTACCTATTCCAGAGAATGTGGCAGGTGTGCATTAGCCGACGACTCCGGGCATGCATATTTGATGGTTTGCTCCTACCGGCAGGTGCGGGGTGGTGGTGTTTGGGAGAGCAGCAGGCAGGCAGGGACAGGGGATAGCGGTGAGTGTTGACGCGGTGTCATGCTTCGTGCCTCTCTGATTACGTGTCATGTAAGAGGATACCAGCTGACGCCATGGTGATAAATGGGAGTAGGAAGAGCTCTGGTACACTGGGGTATAGGGACAGTAATAATAGGGAGGTGTAGTTTTGTTTTGTTTGTTTTGTAGTATTTTTTTTTTTTACTTCTAATTGCATTAGCCTTGCCACCCAGTAAAGTTGCAACCCGGTTTTGACACCACAGTGATAACACATTTTTACACAATTTATTTTCAGTACAAAATAAAAGGGCCTATATGACGCAAAATTGATTCATTGAGCTTCAAGCCATGTTATAATGTTGTTTCCTCATCAACAATATACCTTTAGTTGTGTTTTGTGTAATTTACACTTGTTTAAGTAACTCTTTATTATTAGCGGGCACTCCTGTTTCCCCCGTCAACTCAAAACATGCACTGTAGGTGTGAAAGTTGTGTGAGTGAGTGTTGGTGGTGGTCAGAGGGACCATTGGCGCCGGTTGGCCTGGCAGCCACACCTCTGTCAGTCTGCCCCAGGGCAGCTGTGGCTACAACAGTAGCTTACCACCACTGGGTATGGAGTGAATGAAGAATGCACTGTAAAATGCTGCGTAAAGCGCTTTGGGGACATGTGTCTGTGTAAAGCGCTATATAAATAAACCTTACCTATAAATACAATGCAGCCCTAATATACAGATCCTTCATATGAGAGAGGCGTCTACTTTTGACATAATATACTGCTTTTCTTCATCAGAAAATCAAGTTCACGTGATGTTGCCATGATGTTTCTTGCTCATGTCGTTTTCTCAGATGATAAAGAGCTTATTGGCAGTGGGGGTGCACATTAGAAGATCTGTTTTCCTAAACCCCTGTTCATCATTTAACTGCCACTCAATTTGACAGTTGCTAATTCCTCCTGTTTAGTCAAGGATGCTTTCTTTTGGTCCTAATTAGTCTGTGTGACAGTCATCACGATACAGTTCACAAATGAGATGACAAAAGCTGACAGAATTTTGCTCTGAATTTTTCAACATTCTTTTTATGCTGAATATCTGATAAGCGTAGGGGTCGGCAGTATTGACAGCAGTGAATACCTGACGTTGTATTGTATTATTTTTATTCTTTGCATTTTTTCAGTCATAATTTCCAGATGATATTTTAAAGCTGCAATGTGTAAGTTTTCTGGTAGAGGGTCTGTCACCTGCTTGTTTCTATGGATATATAATGTTCCACAGTATGGCATTAAACAGCTCTACCTGACATTTATCCAATTACAGGTGGTTTTATAGCTTAAAATACATTCTGACTATGAGAAGGCTTACCTGTCCACAGATCTGACCTGTAACTTGGTTGGATTGGTCTTTAAGATACATAGGTTTAATACCATACTGTGAAACAATCCAGACAAAGCAGTATTGTCGCCACAGAGAAAAGCACTTTTAACTATTGTAAAGGTCTATTTTCAGCTTTATTTGGTAGTTTTGAAATATTTATCATTTAGGGGTTTTCAAGAATTTGGCTGTTCCAGATAATTCTGCTTTTCACCTTGTGGTTCTTAGAGAGTGGTGGATGTTTTATGGTTTTCTTAGAGTCTGCGACTTTGTTCAGAATCTGGTGGTTCGTGGAGTTGTTATTCCACAGGCTGAAAAAATGGCTTTGCTTGTGCTCCGAGGGTTCTTTGCGGCTTCTCTTTGACTGTAGACTGGTTAAAGTGTTACAGACGAACATGTGAAATGCACATTTTTATTTAAATACTGTTCTTATTTTTCATTAAAATATTGTTGAATATTGTTGTAAAAATATAGAATATAATGTCATATACTTGTTAATGCTCTATGCGTGTTTACTTTCAGAACTGAACTTTATTTTGTTGTGATATGATTTGCATAATTATCTGGAACAGTCAAATTCTAGAAAATTGTATAATTGCACCCTTAAATAATAAAAAAGATATTTCAAAACTACCAAATAAAGTTGAAAATAGGCCTTTGCAATAGTAAAAAAAGTAGTAAAAATAAGCAAAACGCCTCTTCCCAATAACAAAAAAAATCATACATGCATAATTATCTGGAAGACTCAGTACACACAATCAAACCAAAATCTGAATATGAATGGAAGGCTGCAATTTGTTAAGTACCAATTCCCTCCACAAACAACATCATATCTGTTCTTATTCTACATAAAACTGCAAACCCTGAAGTGTCGATCTGTACAAACATGTTCTGAAATGTGATTCTTGTATTAGTTTGTCAGTTGTTATTTCAGTCTTTTTGTTAATTCTTCTGGACATGTTTAATATGTGAACTTTGAACAGAATCCTACTAAACACATAAATGCTCCAACACTCTTACAAATCCTGGAAATAAAACAGATTTAATCTTTAAAAAAATGATAAGTCTGGCTGTGTTTTACCTGCAGCACACTGGGCTTAAAAAATATTTATAACTTCCACTTTTAAGAAGTGCTGAGAGAACTCTGTCAGATTCACAACGAGCTTTTATGCAGCTAAATTCCTTCTTAAACTAATCCGTCTTGCATTTATTAAACTACAGATGTTCTTTATTACTCCAAAATAGATTAAAAACGTTCTTTGTGAGTCTCCAAAAATCTAAGATGTAATTTAGCTTGCAAGTCTCCATGGTGATACTTAAGTTTGTGGCCATACTGTGGTATATTCTAGGCACATCTCCATGGAGACGAGCGGGTGATGGACACTCCGCCAGACGAGTTACACGGTGCACCCTTAAGAAACAAAATACATTTCCGGCTGTTTTTGAGAAAAGGAAATCATAACATCAAAGTGAAAGTCTAATTGCGCATAATATGTGTTTTTAAGCATTCATTTTATTCCCTTGTTTAGAATCTTACCTTGAATCAGCTCTTTTGTTGTCACTTCAAATAGTTTTAATTATATAGACGGAAAAAGTCAATAGTGTAATTTCCAGAACTCAAGAACAACAATTGCAATCTATTTTTTTTATATCTACTTTACCTGTAATTTTGAATATGTCAAGCTATTGGTTTCCCCAGAATAATAATAAAAAAAATAAAAAAAAGACCGATACATCCAGCAACAGAAATCAATGCAAGCTTTAATTATTAAGATTCTTCTGTTACTTGTTTCCCCTTGGATCGCTTAAGGTAAAGGTTTCATTGTTTCTTCTTTCCATTTCTCCTCTCTTTTTCTCTCTCTGCTGCACTAACCTGACTCTGCAGACTGGATGTACGATGGTAAGATGCCAGCTGCTCTTCACTCTTTTCCTTTATTTCAATGTTTTACACCTGACCCCCTGGCCCTGTCCGCTCCTCTGTTTCCACGCATCTGCTTCCGTCCATGTACAAAAGGAAAAAGAAATGTTGCATCAGTTAAAGGGCCCATTTTACGCTGCTTTTTGATGTGTTATGATGCTCTTTCCTCACAAAATTCATCCCTGGAGTTGTGTTTTGTTTCATTCACTCATGATTAACACACAAACATTGCATATTTAGGCTGAGTTCTTCTCTCAAACCTAAAAAATACTCCTGTTCTACCTTGTGATGTCATGTGATAATTAGGGCGGTCAACGTTAGCACATTAACGCATGCGATTAATCACCAAAAAAATTGCACTTTTTTTTTAAACGCAGATTAATCACACAATTTATTTTTGAACGCACATGCTCCTCTATCGATAGCGTGGATGGTGACCTGAAAGGTGGTGCAGGTTATTAGGTCAGTGATCAGGTCTGTCCATACGCGGATGCAAAGATGACAGATGAGACTGTGACTGGTGCTCAGCGGCAAATTTCTCTTCATAAAACTGCCCCACGGGACTTTAGATAAAGGTAGTTTGCAGATATTGTAATGATGAACTCTTCTTCCACAGAAGCACAAGTTTAAAATAGCATTTTAAAGCAAAACACGTGATTCAGCGACAAGCAAGGACACTACTTGTACACCAACAACAACCCGAGCACGACAAACAATGTTGGCCGAGCGCACCCGCGGCAATGTTGTCAACAAAACTAGCGATAGCAACAGTCATTGTCAGTAATAACTTTTTGATAATAAACTGCGTTTTTGTCAAAATATTTTGGTCTTTTTTTTAAAGAATAATTAACTGCAAATAATCGTGATTAATCAAAATTCTAAAGTGTGATTAATCTGATTAAAAAAATTAATCATTTGACAGCACTAGTGATAATACAAGAAATGCTCCACTAGAATCATTTGGATAATTTTACCCCGGGAATTGCTAATCTCTACTGAACAAAGTCAAATGTAACTGTTAACTACCATTTCATGATCTCACAAGGTGAAACAGAGCATTTTGAACTTTGGAGACATAGCCAGATGAATAAAAAATGGTTACTCAAATATGCGGGAATGAAACACAACACACTTCCAAGTACGTCTTTGATGAAGTTACAACATTGTAACGTGGCTTCATTGTAACACAAAAGTCAATTTTGTGTAATATCCCTTTAAAAAAAACATACAGTCAAAAACAGAATTCATATTTAGAATTCAGATGAAGCTCTAGACCACACAGTACCATCCCTCCCTCCCTCCTCTCCACGCCTCCTGTCATCTTCCCTCCACCTCCAGGCCTGCCCCATCTGCTGCTGTCTGTCAGGCTGCCATCACCTGCTCCCCGTCCTCCTCTGTCCCCTCTGTGCTTGTATCTCCTCCCAGCTCTGACCCCCATGTGTATTGCACTGTGTTCAGCCTCATATTTTTGCTCCATGAAGTCACCGCTTGTAAAGAAATGTGCCAGTAAGATAAATACAGTTAGACTTTTTTGTTGTTGGTATATTCTGTAACTTTTTGATGGAGGGTATGCCCTCTGTTTGTCTCTGAGATGTCATTGCTTTGCCTGGAATGTATTCATGAACCCACAGTAAATTTAAGTCTGTGTTGATCAAAAATACTGCGAAAGACATGCATGCTTACTGTGAACGGGCTCTCCTCTCCACAGATCTGACTTGATCTGGTGGCGTTTCCATGGACATGAATGAGCTTAATGCCATACTGTGGATCATTCTAGGCAAAGAAATTATATGGAGACAAGTTCATCAGAAAAGTTACACAGTGATACACAATGTTGAAGTTATCTGTCTTGATAACAAAGACTTGTATAGTTTGCATCAAAATTGCATCTTTACTGACCCCTTGTGTTTATATTCAGTCTGCAGTCACCTATGCAATCCAGACAGCACTAACCATGCCAGTTAAATTCTGAAATTTTGGATATGGAGTTAATGACACAAATAAATAAAATGATGTTATAGTAAAGTAAAAAATCAAACTTGTGCTTTTGTCTTGACAGAATGCACACTAGACCGGGGAGGCAATCCTGCAACTTTGGTGAGCATCAATGAGGAAAGCCCCAATGGTAAGTTCAAAGATCAGTTACACATAACTTTTGCTGTAACTTAATGTGTTGTATACTGTGGATTCCAGTTGGTTCTGTGAAAGGTTGGCTCTTGTTGTCATCTTATCATCAATGCTATAATGTTGTCTGCAGTTTGATATGATATGATAAGCAATATTTTTTGTAGTTTGGAAATAGTTCTGATTCTTATCCAAGACCTTTAAGACCCCTCTAAGAACAGACGTCATAAATCCACATTATTCCAATAAAAATTTGGCCTCAAATTCAAATAATCTACATTTTACACCTCCTACATTTATATTCAGCCCATAACTGCAGCCATGCCTCAATAGAAAGTCAATTCAAATTCAAATAGCTGCTATAAATGAGTGCGAGGTTGATTTGAGCTTTAGCGGAACTGTACATGGCACATTCTGTCATTGTTAGCGTCATTTGTGGAGACTATTCCACAGATTTTTCCCTTGGACGGACAGTCTGAGCTGTGCTTTCTCGTGGTCATAGACAGGTGGTTTTTCTGTGGGCCATCACCAGGGTTCCTCTGGCGTTGGCTTGTGTGGTACTTTTCTAAATTGTTTTTACATTTAATATACTCCTACAATGACGGGAGTACAAGACTATGCCTACGTTCAGACTGCAGCCTGAAGTGACCAAATCTGATTTTTTGGTCTCCATGCAACCTGTGTCTGATCTTTTAATGACAGTCTGAATGACACCCAGGTCACTTGGATATGTAGTCCTAAAACTAAAACATATCTGATCTTTTACCATGCAACTTCAGTCTGAACGCCCAGGTCACATTCATCCGACCTACATGTCATCAGCAAAGGAGAGGTCGGCTATTGTGCTGTAACAAGCACCTGTTGCGAGCCAATACAGCTCAACGCCAACGTGTTTGCTCACTGAAATAGGCCACCGAAGTTGTGTTTCCTCCTGCAAGAGTGGTACGACATCAACTGTGAAATCAGTAGGTGCTCAATGCTAGCGTCCATGTTTAGGCTACTTCCATAAACACTGAGCACGCTCACTGCTGTGACGTTGTCGTGTCCTCCAATGCACATGCGGGACACATCTGGGGCATTTAAAGTTCACATACAAATCACATTTAATTAGAAATGTGAACAACATCGCAAAAAAAAAATCAGATTTCACAAAAAAATCTGAATTGAGCATTAAGCCCTGTAGTCTGAACGTAGTCTTTATGAATCAGGCATGCTCTTAAGCTTAGTCATGATGTTCAGGTCCAAGAGTCTAAGTTTCTTTTCAGATATTAATAAAGGTAATAAAGGTTTCTTGTAAATTCATGTTTCTGTTTTCACCTACCCCCTGTCTGTACCCACACCCCAGTTCCCATTAGGACTTTGGGTCATAAATGTTGTGTTAAGAATCTTGCCTAGACATTTCTCAACAATAAAAACACATAACGGATAATCTATATGTCTCACTACTTTTGAACTGCTACTGTACAGTTTTAAACAGGAAGTCAATTGTCTCATCTCTATTATGAAGCTGTTAAGCTGTTTTAGATCAATATTGCAGCTCATAATTAACTAAATGTAAAATTATGACCTAACGATTCTTGTAGTTCAATATTTAGAATCTAAAAACCGTCATCTATATAGACATCTTTTTCAAATGAACCAGTGCTGCTTTGGTTCATTTCTTTATTAATTTATATTTAAATATTGAAAACACACAGACTTATGAGCATTCCTTCTGTGTATTTATCAAAAAGCGACACACAGACACATTGATAACACAACTCAATTCCAAACCCAAATCATTTGCTTTTTCAGACTATCAGCCTTATCTTGCTTTTATTAAAAACTGTCTGTGCGGCCCTATCCTTCGTCCACACATGGCTCCTGGAGAATTGTCAGTTTTATGCCTTCTGCTTCTGAGGCTATTTATTTTGACTGGACTTTTCCATCATTTCCTCCATCGTCTGTAAGCACTATTAATAATGAACCACTCCAGGCTACACAAGCTATAAACGGTATGTGTGACCCAAGATATTTCTGCTCTTGAGTAAGCCGCATACTCAGGCTGTGTTGAAAAAAAGTACAAAATCTGTTTTATTTCATTATTTAGAGCAACACAGAAACATAACAGGTGCTGAGATTGATGGAGACAATACAGGAAAACAAGTGTTGTAACAAAAGGATGTGAAATAGTAAACAGAAAAGACAAAAAATGAGTGAGATGCAATTAAAAGTTTACTACAAACATAGGCGCTGAGAGAAGAGAGGTCGGATATTAGATGAAGAAGATGGAGAGGATGAGGTGGCCAATAGTTTTACTGCTGTGCTTTCTAAAGTGATAGATTAAAGTGCTAAGAATGATTTAAAGCAATGCTGTGTAACATTTCTGTTGATGGATACATGGAGATTGATGAGTTAAAGCCCCAGTGTGAGGAATTTCATGCAAAGGAATAACTGCAAGTGAGGTTATGAGTCAGATCTGTGGAAAGGCAAGCCCCCTCATAGTAAGGCAGGGGTCTCCAACATTTTTTCTCCTTTATGAAACAAAAATGCCAGAGACCTACCAATTTCAGCAGTCGCAAAGAAACTGAGTACTGTAAAATACCAAATATTAGCCGGGGCAGACCAGGCTTTTATTTGAGACCAGGCGACAATTTGGGGAAGGAAAACTGGGAAAATATGGTACTCAAATTCTTTTAACCAGTATGACTATAATTTAGCGAATGTTACAACAAAATATCTACAGAGCGCAGAGTTTCCCCACATTTGAAAGCGTTTATGCAAATTAGCCATGTGGTTTTAAGTTTCCTTTCTGTGTATCAGCAGCACAAGGAGCATTGTTTCTTTCAGCTCTCATAGTTTATGCAAATTTACCATGTGGTTTTAAGTTTTGTTTCTGTATAGACAACGCGAGCATCAGTCCTGCGTCCTGTTGTTGCAGGCACGACTTCTGTCTTCCCCCACGTATATTAGACTCAGTGTTTATTTGGAACTGGAGTTTATTTATCAAAATGTACAACTGCACCCGGTGTTTAAAGGGGACACAGGGGTTAAGTGGAACCCGGCTCTTATTTGGTATTTTACGGTACGTATAAGAGCCACGGCATGTTTTAGATGAGGAACAGTTAGATGCTTATAAAACATTACCCATTATCCATTTATCGATGCACCAATAGGCTCCTGAGCCACAGGTTGGACACCCCTGTAGTGAGCAGACCTGTTTTCAATGTATTTTGGAGCTCATAATGAAAAAGTGCTTTTAATTTAGTTTTATTTATGAGTAAAATGTTACACAGTAGATCTTTAAATTAACTTTTTAATTAAAATGTACATTATGCAGGTTATAAATGAAAGTTGTACGTTTTTTATTTTAAGTTTTACATTTTCTTCCATCTTATTCTGGGAATAGGGTGTGTTGTAAAATGGCCAATAAGTAGCTGTGTTCAAGTGTAGCAAGACTCACTGAGGCATAAAGCAGACCTGTGCCAGTCCATTGGCTCAGGTCACTTCTCCTCTTCTCTCTCTCTGTTCCTGTTCTCTATCTATCTGTCTCTGTCGTCTCGCTTGTTCTCTCTTTCTGTTCCTGTTCTCTGTCTATCTGTCTCTGTCCTCTCTCTACGCCCCTCTTCTCTCCCTCTTTCTCTCTATTTGTTTCTGTCCTCCCTCCCTCTCTCTTTCCCTTGTCCTTCCTCTCTATCTATCTGTCTGTGCCCTTCCCCCTCTCTCCCTCCTCTTCCTCTCTCTTTCTCTTAGTTACTGAAGCATAAAGCAAACTTGCGCAAGTCGATGGACTCCGGTCACTTCTGCTCCCCCCCCCCCTTCATCTACCTATCTATATGTCTTTCTCCCCACCCCTCTCTCCATCCTCTCTCCTCTCGTTCCTCTTGCCCTCCGTCACCTGTACTCGCTCTCTGCAGCTTTTCACAGTGTTTGCCATCTGCATTTACTCTGCAGTGGTGTGTTCGTGCTCACAGAGAAAATGTGAAATGCATTTGCCTAAAACATGTCTTGATGTTACTTGTGCAGTATTTCAACAGCCGTTCCACAAATAGTCTAGGAGTGATTCTCTTCTCTTCAGTTTTTCGTACAGAACATGCTGATACACATTAGAAACATGAGCCATACTTACATGGTTATTTTTTACAGCAATAATGTTCTGCTGGATGTTTGGAGGGTGTTGTATCTTCAAGTATGTTATCGCTTTAGCATTAAATACGTTCATCTCCATGGAGACAAGCAGGGGATGTCAGCAGGCTAGTGACAGGTCAGATCTGAGCAGAGATAATTCCACTCATATTAGATAACATGTTTATTTATATTTTTTAGCAACACCCATCTTTCAGTAAGTATTTAGGCTGTTTCGCTCCAATGTTCCACAGTATGACATTATACGTATCTTTCTCTATGGAGACTACCAGAGAAGGCTGACAGGTCTGATCTGTGGAGAGCCAGCCCCATTTATTGTAAGAATGTATGTTTATTTCAGGCTGTAACTTAATGTAACTGTTGAAAATTCATAAAACCTCACCAGGACACAAGCAGGTGGTCGACCCTCCACCGGTTGTGTAGTGCACTTTTAAAGGTCCTTTCTTATGGAAAATTGACTCTTGACTCACTATTTGTGACACGTGAGTAGAAATACCCTGTATATGACAAATATCTTCCCTGCTCTTGTCTGTACACACAGCTCTCGGATCAGCTCACAGTCCCTGGCGTGTGATTGGCTGTCTCTGTATCCCACGTTTAAGGACATTTGGGTCATTCCACGCCAAATCTCCGAATGCCCCCGCTCGACCATTTCCGATTTGACTGAAAAAATTCTAGGAGGTTCACACACTTTCCAATAGGAAAAGTCCCAAATTTTAGCTTCCAACTCCTTATGGTTTTGTCATTAAAAATATATTGTACTACCTCCTGACCTGTTTTGAGCAGAGTTTTCCGAGGAGCCACTTTCAGATTTCTCTATCTAAAAAACTTTTTAAAGCAGGTCCTTCAAATTTTCAAGAGTTAAAATTTGTACACATGTGCTTTTTACAGATAGGCTTGAATTTGCTTGAAGATTTTACTCTTCAAATATGAGAGCATCTTTGAAGGACTGTGGAAAGTGCAATTTCAGAGACAGAGGTTTGATATTGAACATACACCTTCCCACACACGCTGTGGACTTTATATTTTAAAACTGGCCCTATGTGATGAACGTTCTAGAAGATATTAAGGTTTAAAAATGGAAAAAAATTATTTGGTGTCATCTTTGCCATGTTATACCAAAGCAATGACCCACCATCATTTAATGGACTATTATAGAAAGATTAGATGTCTATAACATATCCAAAGTTTGTAATGTTCTGCCTTTTCACAAAATGAATTTTTGAAAATGTGGTGTCCACATACATGCAGAGCATTCATGGCCTATGAAGGCACTTTCAGAAGTGAAGAATACACTGAATATATGACACACAGCTTAAACTTAAAATGCTTTACTTGATTACTCAAGGAGAACTGTGTTTTCCACTTGAGAAAAGATAACCATGCTCATGCTGCAAATAAATAAATAATATTTTTAGCTCTGTTTTGCAGATGCAGACTGCAGTCAGTCTAATGCAAGTGAGGAGGACAGTCACTGGGCCAATGGCCTCTGGTCATCCACTGATAAAACATGTCCTCACTGCTGGGCAGGACTGAGTGAGCTGTAGACTCCAGTAGACCAGGTCTGATGGAGGGGCTGGAGGATGGACCTGGAGGATGGAAGATGGACCCAGTGGGCTGGAAGATGGACCCGGTGGGCTGGAGGATGGACGCGGTGGGCTGGAGGATGGACGCGGTGGGCTGGAGGATGGACCCGGTGGGCTGGAGGATGGACCCGGTGGGCTGGAGGATGGACCCGGGAGGCTGGAGGATGGACCCAAGGGGCTGAAGGACCCGGGTGGCTGGAGACTGTAGTAGACGGGGACGTTTTTACAGAAGATGCTTCTTCCTCTTCATCATCTGAAGAGATGAGTGTTTATATGCCACTTTCCTCGCGGCAGAGGGGGCTGAGTGCTGCATTTTGGAGAGAGTAGGTCTCTGTCGGACAGGAGAGCCTATGGACCTGGGCTGAAGGAGGTGCTGCACTGGTCTGAGGAACCAAAATGATAACAGTGATTATTGTTTTCTTCAGATGATGTACAAGTTTAATCCAAACTGCAGGTGAAGTTATTTTTAAAGGTTTTAGCTCTGTGATCCTGTAGAGCAGACTGAGAGTTTCTGAAGTGTGTGGAGACATGTTCCTCCGGGACATGTGACTCCAGATTCTTCTTTGAGGATGAGGCACAAGGCTTCTGCTCAGTCTTTCTAAAAACTGGGTCTGCAGTGGTCTTTATCTATGAAAAACAAGTGTTATTTATAGACAACTTTACAAAGGGGTCCTTGTCGTCATAGAACAACGGTGCCTTCCTCAAGGGAGTCTGGACTTGATCCTTTGACAGACTTAAGCCAAATACTTGTCATTGAGCTCCACTGGAGTCTTGACCACAGGACAGGCAGATTTCGGTTGTGGAGCCACAGGGACCTTTGGTTTCATGTTTGTGGGAAT
The DNA here is from genome assembly GCA_034769755.1 of Odontamblyopus lacepedii. Taxonomy (NCBI): domain Eukaryota; kingdom Metazoa; phylum Chordata; class Actinopteri; order Gobiiformes; family Gobiidae; genus Odontamblyopus; species Odontamblyopus lacepedii. The sequence continues at coordinate 13,911,700 of CM068354.1, forward strand.
GTGTATGTTCAATATCAAACCTCTGTCTTTGAAATTGCACTTTCCACAGTCCTACAAATATGTCGTCATATTTGAAGAGTAGAATTTTCAAGCAAATTCAAGCTCCCAGAAATCAGAATCAGAATCAGAATCAGAATGTGTTTTATTGCCATATGAGTGAACAGGTTCACAACATTAGGAAATTGCTGCGGTACTTGGAGCAGGATGTAGACAAACACTGACATGCAACAAATAATAGAATAAAATAAAGCTATAGTATAATATAACAAAATTTACAAATTTACAGGAGTATAATAATATAGAGTATGAGAGTATCAGTGATCAGTGCAAAACAGGCAGGTGCGAGAACACAGGGTCATGTGACAGAAGCAGAGTGGGGGGTGGGACCAGTCCGAGTGTTATTATTTATGAGTCCAACAGCAGAGGGGAAGAAACTGTTTTTGTGGCGAGAGGTTCTGGTCCGAATGGACCGTAGCCTCCTGCCTGAGGGGAGTAGGTCAAAAAGTCCATGTCCAGGGTGAGAAGGATCAGCTGCAATTCGACCTGCACGTGTCCGAGTCCTGGAAGTGTACAGGTCCTGAAAAGATGGAAGGCTGCAACCAATCACCTTCTCAGCAGAGCGCACAACACGCAGTCTCTGTTTGTCCCTGGTGGTGGCTCCAGCATACCACACGGTGATGGAGGAGGTGAGGATGGACTCGATGATGGCAGTGTAGAACTGCACCATTGTCCGTGCTGGCAGGTTGAATTTCTTCAGCTGCCTCAGGAAGTACATCCTCTGCTGGGCCTTCTTTATGATGGAGGTGATGGTGGGCTCCCATTTGAGGTCCTGGGTGATGGTGATCCCCAGGAAGCGGAATGAGTCCAGAGTGGTGATGGGGGTGTCGGTCAGGATGATGGAGGGGAGTGGGGCTGTGTGCTTCCTAAAGTCCACAATCATCTCCACTGTCTTCTGGGCATTAAGCACCAGGTTGTTCTGGCTGCACCAGGACACCAGACGATCAACCTCCGTCCTGTAGGCAGACTCATCCCCGTCCGAGATGAGCCCGATGACCGTGGTGTCATCTGCAAACTTGATGAGCTTGACAGACTGATGGGAAGAGGTGCAGCAGTTAGTGTACAGGGAGAAGAGCAGAGGAGAAAGAACACAGCCTTGGGGAGAGCCGGTGCTGATGGTCCGGGAGTCCGAGACATTCTTCCCCAGCCTCACGTGCTGCTTCCTGTCCGTCAGGAAGTCAGTGATCCACCTGCAGAGAGGATCAGGCACGTTCATCTGGGACAGCTTGCCTTGGAGGAGGTCTGGGCGGATGGTGTTGAAGGCAGAGCTGAAGTCCACAAACAGGATCCTGGCGTAGGTTCCCGGGGAGTCCAGATGCCGCAGGGTGAAGTGTAGAGCCATGTTGATGGCGTCGTCTACAGACCTGTTGGCTCTGTAGGCAAACTGCAGGGGGTCCAGGAGGGGGGCCGTGAGGGTCTTGAGGTGGGGTAGAACCAGGCGCTCCAATGACTTCATGACCACAGATGTCAGAGCCACAGGTCTGTAGTCATTGAGTCCGGTGGTCCTTGGCTTCTTGGGGACAGGAACAATGGTGGAAGTTTTGAAGCAGACAGGCACATGACAAGCCTGCAGTGAAGAATTGAAGATGTCCGTAAACACTGGGGCCAGCTCGTTAGCACAGTGTCTCAGGGTGGCAGCAGAGACGCCATCTGGGCCTGACGCCTTCCGGGCATTCATCCTCTTGAACTGCTTCTTCACATCTTCTTCAATCTGTGATAAACCAAAAGCACATGTGTAAAAGTCCATATTTTACAAGAACATTTGCCAAATTTTAACCCTTGAAAATTTGAAGGACCTACCTTAAAAAGTTTTTTAGACAGAGCAATCTGAAAGCGGCTCCTCAGAAAACTCTGCTCAAAACAGGTCAGGGGGTAGATGACAATATATTTTTTAATAACAAAACTAGTTGGGAGCAAAAATTTGGGACTTTTCTTATTGGAAAGTGTGTGAACCTCCTAGATTTTTTTCAGTCAATTCTGAGATGATCAAGCGGGGCATTCGGAGATTTGGTGTGGAATGACCCATTTGTCAGTGGAATGGTGTTCTATTCACACGACCACACGGCCTAGAGCTACCCGATTTGAGAAAAATATATAATTGCGATTTTCTAACATATTAACAGCTTTGATCAGATTTGTGATTTGTTTAAAGATCTGTTAAAAGTACACTATGTAACTTGTGGACTGGTGGAAGGTCCGCCATCTGCTTGTTACCATGGAGATGTTATTGCTTTGTGAGAATGTTCCATGGTAGAGATTAAACCAATCTACCTCAAGGGAGATAACAACTAGGCTACTTTTTTGAGATATAAAACCACCTGTAGTTTAATTCATGTCATACTATGGAACATTCCAGGCAGAGTAATAACATGTCCATAGAAACAAGGAGGTAATGGACCCCCAACCAAAAAGATACATAATGCACTTTTAATCTTGCAACCATAACTCTGCCTCACCTACTTCCTCCTCGACGCTGCGTAGCAATTTGGGCCTTTGACAGATTGTCTGAAAACGCGCAAGCTGGCAGTAGCGCTAATCTCCATTATAAAGTTCTCATTTACCTGGGATACGGGTCTCTCCTGGCTCTGCCTTATGACTATTTATCGTCTCAGAATGAAATTACCTTATACCAGTCATAGAATGTAAAACAGTCAGCGCTACACAGATTCCATACAAATGATATATACTAGACTTGCACATTTGCTAACATCATCATCGTGTCTCTTTAGCTTTATGGCTCAGGTCAAGAAGAATAAATGTTTGGCTAAAAAAAAAAAGAAAAAAGAAGTGGGAGGAAATAGGTTTGTCTCATAAAGGCCATATACCCCCCCCGGTCTGGGAATTATTGTCGGATATAAAACCGGTCCGTGGTGCAAAAAAGGTCCACTGCCCTATATTATGCAAAATCGACCTTTGAGAGCTTTTTAGCCATGTTATAATACTGTTAATTCATCAGAAGTATCGCTGCATTATTAGTCTGTCGCCATCTCCAAAGCTCAAAATGCTGTTCCACCTTGTGATGTCATGTAGTGGTAGTTTTCAAGGTAGCATCTACTTTTTACCTTTTGTTCAGGAGAAATTGGCAATTTCAGGGCTGAAATTATCCAAATGATTCTCGTGAAGGTGTACGAAGTTGTACACAAAGGAGCACTTCCTGAATTAAAATATGACATCACAAAGTAGAACCAAGTGTTTTCTGTTTGAAAGAAGAACTCAGCTTAAATATGCAGGGTTTGTGTGTTAAACATGTGTGAATGAAACAAAACACAACTCCAGGTATGTTTTTGATGAGGAAACATTATAACATAGATCAGAAAACAGTGTAATATGGAGCCTTTAAACTGTCACAATTTGATAATGTGATGGGGACCAAGATGGACACATTAAAATCAGTCTAGCAAACTAACAGTCTTTTAAAAGTTCAAATTCAACAAGTACCCTTTCTAAAATATTAATATTGTCTCAAAAGTGGTTAGGACTAAACATTTCATGAATTTATTTTCAATTTATCGAATGTAGTATTTGATTTTCAGAAGTACTGAAAACCAGATACTGATCGATGCTAAAACGTTGTAACGGAACTAAATATTTGTTGAGCAAATATCGATACTAAAAAAGTCATATTCACAGGACAAAAATGAACCTTTCCTCAATAGGTTTAAAATGATCTTCAGCTGTATCAGAAAAAGTATAAGAGTACATAGACTAGTATATGCCCATGGATAAGGTCACATGGTAGTGAACAAAACACAACTTAAATATGAAAAATGAAATTCTATTGTCAAAATAAAGACAATATACACTTTTATTACAATCATTTGTATTATTTCAGCCCTGAAATTATCTGTCTTTACTGAACTAAAGGTGAAAGGTAGCTGTTAACTACCACTACGTGACATCACAAAGTGGAACAGACCGTTTTGAGCGTTGGAGATATAAACAGACTAATAATCAAGGATTACTCAAACATGTCTGAATGAAACAAAATACAACTTTGGGTATGTTTTTGATGAGGAGTCAATTCTGCATAATGTAGGACCTTTAAAGAGCAGACAAACATTTTCAAACGCGATCATCCAAAACCTTTTTGTACTTTTTTGACGAAAATAGATTAAATTGGCAAACTCCACAAACTAATTCATTTTCTTTGGCTCCTTCTTTATTTCATTTGGAGCTGTTTTTCGCTTCCCGGGGCTGGTATTCACAAGAGAGGCAGCCCTATGCTCAAACCAAACCTAACCTGTTTAATTTATCCAATGACAGGTTCCGGGCACACGCTAACCCAATGCACATTCCTGTCTGTCTGCTCCCTTGTTCATCCGGCTCGCATGCGTGCTAAATCCAAGAGCGGTTAATCTGATTGAGAGAAGTTTTATCTTATTGTGTCAGTGTGTGTGGATATGAGAGAGAGGAGGGGAAGAGGAGATGAGAGGGGATGGCTTTACTCATTGTTTCTCTACAAAAGCGTAGGGAATCTGTCTGCAAATGAAGACACTGAAATTATGTTTATCTTATCTAATTGTGTAATTCAACAGTTGCTTTAAAGACGGCCTATTATGCTCAATAGACTTTTCAGAGCTTTTAACCATGATATAGTCGTTTCGCCTTCTCATTTACCATCTCGAAGTTGTGCATTTTGGGTTGAGCGATCTTTAATCACTTATTTTCATGAAGCCATGTTGCCTATTAACATTTCCACCACCTTTGGCATTCGCCCACTGCTCTCTACCCACTTCAATCACCAGTTTTATTTTCTTAAGTGAGAGCGTAGGATTCAGCAGTTCCCTGTAGTAATTTTGATACAAATTATGTATTGCTCATTTAATTATGTGTGATGTGCAGCTATCCATCAGAGGAGCTGACAACTTCACGGCTCTTTGTTGTAGTAACGACCTCTGCTTCTACTGGGAAACACATTTTTCTAACATGGAAGTCAGTGGATTTGTTTTAATTTGCATTTTATTTCTCTAGGTACATAGTTTTCCTAGTACCTTTTGGTTTAAATAGTTTTTACATGTAAGTTTTGGTCAGATTTGTGGTCAGATTATATGGATATTTTTCACTGACTGATATATTGATTGATTGATTGCTTTTATTTTGAGCCTTACAAAATAGATTATCATATTGTTAGGACATGTGTGGCCAAGAATTTATTTAGTCGTCTACAGTCTTACATAGGAGGAAAATTGGGTCCAAGCTTGGTTTGCACAGTTCACTAAAGTATACACTAGGGTTGCATATATTTGGGGAAAAAATCTAAATATATGACAACTATTTCAGTTGTGAGTGTTTGTGGTTGAATATTTTAAACATGTCCAAGAACATTGAAATTTGAGAGCAGAGTGACAAAAGCTATGGTCAGCTAAATTCATTCAGAAAATTCCATGCATTTCAAAACGTATTTGCAGAGGTCTAAATTACAGGCCCGCTTTTCTCATAAAAACAAGGGATATTTTGTTGCGTGCAGTTTCGATATTATGGGAAATTAAGCCGTGTTATCATGCGGTCACCTCCTCAAAAACATACCTGGAGTTGTTTTCTTTCAGTCGCACATTTTAGCAACCTTTTATTAGTCTGTCTACATCTCCAAAGCTCAAAATGCTCTGTTGCACCTTGCGATGTCCTGAAGCCAATTCAAATGTATGATGGTGACCTTAAAAAAAAAAAAATTCACTTCTGCCATCCATCTCTATTCACTTCTCAATATTTATGTTATAAGGTAATTACTGATTTAAAAAAAAAAAAGTTAAATTTTAAGACAGCTTATAAATAAACAGACATAAATAGACATAAAATAGTGCTTACTAGAGATTGTTTATGACAAAATGAAGAATTATAGCATACATAGAATAACATGGGATTTTCTAGTTAATAATCCACTATGATTTACCAAATGCATGTGCGTCATTCACTTTTATTTACTGTCGTACCTTCATGGAAATGTGACAGCTAATTACAACAAAACCCCTTGAAAAACCAGCGCGCGTTGAGTCGAGAATCTCACAAATATTTTAAAATGATGCCAGTTGTCACAATCATCAGAAAAAAGGCTTTGAATTAGGAAGACACAACAGATGAGTGAATGTACATCAGAAGGGAAAGCTCTTGAGTGGTTTGTGTAAAAACGCTTCATGTTCTTTGCTTTGTTTTTCCATTCAAAAAACATTTTGTTATTTTATACATATTAAAGTTTGAATCTTGTGTCTTGTGGGCTGTGGTTGATTCATCTTTTACTATAAAACAGGGGGCGGTAGAGAACTTTCTGGAGCTTTCTTTAACTGTTGTTCCCTCATCACAAACATGCCTGGTTTTATGTCATTCATGCATGTCTGAGTAACCTTGCGATCTCTCCCAGACACTATTCGACCCCCTCCTTACTGTGATGTGCAGTACTTTCAGGATGTGCAATGACTGTGTTGTGATAGTGCTCTGAAGGGGGGGTGACTTAGTTTGGGGACCAAGGGGAGCAAGGACTGTTAAAACTAAACTAATTAAACATTTTAATTTGTTGTTTTCAGCAAAATACTTTTAAAACAATAAAAAAACGACATGACTATCTGTTATGTGCGTGTTAAGTAATATCACATCTTTAATTTAACAAGCCACTTATTTTTTAATCATTTTGAGTTTTTTAATGAAATTCTCGAATTAAAACAAAACTCTTATGTATTCTCTGACACTGAGTTGAGAGTCCAGTGATTCTTTATTTCAGTAGTTCCAAGTTGTTAGTCTCGGCCCTTTGCTGATCTCTTCACTTGTTTCTTTATAGCAATAATAAAATATTTATTGGAGCCATTTTCTTTGAGGCAGATGATGTCATTAAAGTTTGTAAAATATGCAGCGTTTGGAGTGATCACTGAGCTTGATTTAAAATGTTGACTTACACAGAAAATATTAATAAAAATGAGAGACTTAGAGATTTTTTTCTTTCTTTTCTTCTGTCCTTTAGTTAGTGACACTGGGCACGTCAGGAGCAGTGAGCAGTACTATTTTGAACTATGAGTCTAGGACAGGGGTGGGCAAACTACAGCCCACATGTGGCCCGTTAACCTTTTTTATCCGGCCTGCTGAACTTGCATAAACTTTTCCCTGCAATTCTGGCATTTCCCAATAGATGGCGCACTGTTACATTGATACATCAGACCAAATTATCCATATGGGCCCATGGCACAGTGTGCAGGGGTAGAACTATATCTTGAACACATCTTCCTCACTCATGGTCCAAAAACCTTCCCATAAAGCTTTGTGGGCAAGTATATAGTATACCTACATCACTTGTTTTAATTTTATCATGAATTCCTCCCATACGCCGCACACACTGTACCTCCTGCCGTATTCAGCACCTGCTCCTGTACGGCATGGACCGTGTCTTGTGGCGTACGCTGCGTGGACCGTACTTCCTTCTGTGCGCCTCTAAACCAGAACTAACACCAGGACTAAAACCAGGACTAAAACAGGTCTAATCCAGGTCTAAACCAGGTCTAAAACCAGGACTAAACGAGCATTAAATCAGGACTAAAACCAGGACTAAAACAGGTCTAATCCAGGTCTAAACCAGGTCTAAAACCAGGACTAAACGAGCATTAAATCAGGACTAAAACCAGGTCTAAACCAGGTCTAAACCAGGTCTAAACCAAGTATAAACCAGGGCTAAACCAAGTCTAAACCAGGTCTAAACCAGGTGTAAACCACGTGTAAACCAGATCTAAAACCAGGACTAAACAAGCATTAAACCAGCACTAAAACCAGGTCTAAACCAGGTCTAAACTAGGTCTAAAACCAAACAAGAATTTGCAGGAGTTGGTTGCTACATTCGTGTAGTTTTAAAAATCATGACAATATCAAGTAATTCAGATTAGTATTCAGATTATGTTACTCACTTTAAGTAATTTAATGGATTACGTTACTACATTTTGGGGTATGTAATCTCTAATCTGTAGGGAATACAGTTTAAAGTAACCTTCCCAACACTGTGAACAGAATTATCAAATATGTTACACTGAAACGGAAATTAAACGGAATTAAAAATTTCTGAAACGGAAAATGTCAATTTTTGAAGCGGAAAATCACTGGCCCTATATATTGTGCACATTTTGAATTGAGACATTTGAATATGCCGACATGTTTATCGTTGGATCATACCAGAACACTCCATCCATCTGCTCCTGGTCCGGCCCTTCCATCAAATTTTAGAACCCTTTGTGGCCCTCGAGCCAAAAAGTTTGCCCACTCCTGGTCTAGGAGTACTTAAGCAGAGGAAAACACTGTTGCAAAAGTGCCCATACCTGTTTGCCACTGCCTGATCTTGTCTGATCTCTGAGGCTGTGCGGGCCAGGTCTGGTTAATGCTTGTACAGAGATCATTTGGAATACCAGGTGCCACAGTGGGGCCGCAGTGGACTTAGTGAGTGCGTGTTGGTGGTGTTTGGAGAGCCAGATTGCACAGATTGGCACAGATTGGCAGTTTTTTTTTTAGAACCCAGGGAAGTATGGAGTGAATGAATAAAGCCATGTAAAGGTCTTTTAGTGTCCAAAAGTACAGCACTGTGCAAACTAAATGCATTATGATTAAAGGTTTTGGATTCTTGTGGATAACTGAAGTATCCAGTGGAAACTCATCTAGACAGAGATGGAGAGAGAGAGCATCCAATCTTCTCGTGGCACATCTGGGAATTGAACCTCAGACTTTCTTGCTGCTAGAAGCGAATACGAGGTATGGAAATCTATAAGGTCCCGCACGATTCAATATGGTGCACAATACTCATGATAGTAAGACTGTGTTTGTTTCATTTTTAGTTACACTTTTGGATGATTTGATGACGTCTGAACCAAAGCTAGTAAAATCCTGCAAAGTAACTGTACATTTTAGCATTGTTTTTAAGCTTTATTAGATTTTTTTTTTGAGTCTTAAGTTTGCATATTTGTCGATGGTGTAGTTTGCAGAGACGGAGCGAAACTGAGATGTACAAGTAGTTATTATAGTGACTATATCTGGACTTTTTCCATCAGAATCTGAGCAGACTGCTAACACATCTGTCCACTTTTGCATCTAAAAGCCGATATACTGTATAGATATTGGGATATTTTTGCACACCACTAACAAATACCCACTGTAGCTAAACCTGAAAACCCCTACGCCAACATCTTTTCTCTTTTTTCGCATTAGTTATCAACATTCAAACTCACCGCGATCATTTGTGGCCTTCATTATTACCTAAAGCCCCACGCGACCCCCCCCCCCCATCACTTTAAATACACTTTGCTGTAACAAGCATCTCGTCCAATCATCCGTGTGCCTCTCTTATCACTCTTTAAGCAGGAGGCGACGTCCTTGTCTCACCTCTGCCTTCATAAACCTCATCTCCATGTAAAAAAGACACAAAGTTGAAACACACCAAGCTCACATCGACCCCGCAAAGACGGTGTTAACACAACATCGGATATTATAAATGTTATCAGCCTTCCTGTTGTACCCTTTGTTTTAGGCGCTCTGTGACTTCTGTTTTTGTTGATATTTTAAGATGATAGCCAGCGGCGCATCTAAGCCGTGCGTGTCGAAAGATTGAGCTGGATCCTAAATAAAAACGCTTGATTCAGAGCTAGAGTCAAAAGATAGAAGTAAACGAAACTTTGCTAACAATCTGACCCTGTTAACTTTCCACAGACTTGGTTTGGATTTCCTCAAATCCATCCACAGTCTTCATCTTAATGAGGATGAGCAGTCAAAGCAGAGCAAGCCCAAATTTGATCAAAAAGTGAAACTGTTACCTTGTAGTAGTTGTTTACTATGAAAATAAGATAGGCTATCTCAAATTATGCTTTTTTGGTGAATTTGTTTGTGTATGTATATAATTTTTCATCTGTAACTTAAGATGTATATGACATTTGTTGGCAAGAGGCTTTGATTTTGTGATTATTAAAGGGTCTATATTACGCCATTTTCCGATCTGTTCTAATGTTGTTTCCTTATCAACATACTAAGTTGTGTTTTGCTTCATTCACACATGTTTTAACAAACAAATTCTGCATATTTAGGCTGAGATCTTCTTGCAAACAGAAAACACTCTGTCCCACGTTGTAATGTTTGTTAATAATAAAGTTAATAATAAAGTACTCCACTGTGTTTTTAAACTCCATACTCCTTCACTACAGTAATTTGGATCATTTCAGCCCTGGAATTGACCATCTCTATTGACAATTTGCATGAAAACTACCACTTCATGACATCACAAGGTGGAACAGAGCATTTTGAGCTTTAGAAATTAATAATGAAAGATTACTGAAATGAGTAAATAAAACAAAACAACTCCAGGTATGTTTTCGATGAGGTTTTTGATGAGGTAAAGGCATTCCAATGTGACTAAAAGCTCACAATAGTTAATTTAGCACAATATAGGACCTTTAAAATCTCTGTACCTGACACGGAACCATGAGTGACACACATATTTCAGTTTGAACTCCTTTTTTCATTATGTTGCACTATGATAAAGAAGCATAGAGCATAGAAGAGCATACTTTCTGGGATTGTTGCCATTTCTGCGTCTTTATTGCATTTTTGGGCTTCTTTTGTTGCAAAATCGCTTTCCAATGTTTCCAGTTTTTGGAGATTGCTATTGAGTGGCAGTTTTACATCATAAAACAGATGATTTTGATCCTTTTTTCAGTGTGATTTCATGTTAATACACTCAGTAATGACGGTCTATGGTAATGTCTGAAATACAAGCTGTGAATGTTTTAAAGCTGTTATTGATATTAAATATACTAATAAAAAATATTAACACTCTTTCACTTTCTCAGATGCTTGGTTGCTTGTTGCTCTCTGAAAATCTGGCAGCCCTGCTTTCTGGGCTTGTTACAGACAGTTGCAAATGGTATTCATCCAGTACCATTTTATGAAGCAAAACTGTTTACTTCTTGGTACGAGGAGTACTTGAACAGTCGGCAGAGCTGAGGTTTGCCTGTCAGAAAGCCATAGTGATGGAAACATGGTTCTCCCTCTGATCACCAACAATTAGTGTCAAACTACCTTTATATAATGCAGCGTTGGTGAAGTGTCTTGCCCAAGAACAACAATAGTAAGCACGATTGAACCATCATCCTGTGAGTGCTATGGATGAATACCACTGAGACAGCTCTGGTCCCAAATATACCCCCCTTATCCTAAAAAGTGCCCATTAAATTGTGTATTTTTTGCAGTTGAGGTATTCTAAATAACTTTATGCCACTTTTGCCGGCCAGTCTCCCCTTCTCCTTACTCACTGCTCACATCATTATGGGTTTATCTGACTGTACAGGCCTTGGTCCTTAAAATATGGAGAAATGTTCTTGCTTGGTGAGATTAGCTATAGATTTTGCCATGCTTTATTTAGACAGTGGGATAATAAATAAGAAATTACACTTGTCCACTTTTGGACGAAATGGGGACACCTCCTTGACAATAAATGTGCAATTCAAATTTAATACCTGGGTAATTAAAACAGCTCCTTGAACAAACCGTGGTGAAGAAAAGCATAATTTCAGACCATTAATTGCAGCTCAGGACTTCACCTTGACAAGGTTAGGACAATATTTAAGCCTTATCACACAGCTCTAAGCCCCGTAGAATGTTCAAGGACTAGGGATCTATGGAAATATATAAAAGCATCATTTTCTAACACGGGTGGAAGAGAGGTTTAGTCACTAGGTTTGTCCAAAGTATCGAAAGTCTAAAACTAAAACCGGCATTGAAAGTAGATACTCAGTTTAACAAGTTTGAGTCCTGAAAATTTGACTTTTTTAACAGTTTTAGAGTAATTTTGAACTTTAACAACACCGGTGTAGAACCACATGGTAACTCAAAAAAGCAGTGTTATTTGGCCGGAAAATTACATTGTCTACATGGGTTTGTTTTTTCCATCATTGTGGTATTAACTTTTGAACCTTTTCCTTTGTACTGAAATCAAGTTTGAAATTTCAGTATTGTGACAACACTTTTGGACACTAATCAAATGGTAGTCGGTTCAAACCTTTCCTGGGCCCATTGTTGTTATTGTGTCCTTAGGCAAGACACCTGTCAAATCTACTCACAGTTAGTTAAATGAATAGTGTCACTGCCAAAATCTGAAAACAAAACAAAACAAAAAAAAACTCCCCACTTCCATTTGTAGTAATGTAAAAGTGCCTGCCCTCTTTTTGAACTCGATGACTAAATGGCTTAAAGAGATGCGCTAATCCTCCAGTTTAGTAAACAAATGAGAAAAATTAGGCCAAAGGCATCAGGAAAAAAGCATCTGTTTACTGCTGTGGCTTGTGAAATGTATCAAACTGTGTAATATCGTATTATCTCTCTGTGCTGCCCAATCATAAATTTGGCAGATCATTTCAAATTATGTAGGAGTTTGTTCATCCTTTTTCAGCATGTTTTGGAATTTCAGTTAGCCGTTTATATTTTAAGTGTTGATCAATGTATGGTGCACGTTGCATATTGATTTGGTACCTTGGCGTGGCTTAAAGAGGGGGTATTACACTTCTGTGGGGTATGAATTACTAACACATAATATATTTAGATCTCTATGTTACTTTTTATTTTTTGAAAATGCTATATTCAATGAAAACAGCTTAACATTTTCATTTTTGATGCTCTGAGTCCCAACTCCCTTTGCTCCCTGTGCTAAGTCACTCCCCTTCAGAGCGCTATCACAGCACAATCTGCTTACATTTCACTAATGAAACTACTGCACAGCGCATCAGGTTTGTCAAGTTGTAGTGTATTGTTTTGTATCCTTTTTGCGTATTTATGGAAATTGCTGTGCATGGACTGAGCTTTGGGTTTGATTGTACAGCTATTGTACAGAGGGTTTGAATAGAGCCTGGGAGAGATTGCTAAATTACTCAAACATGCATGGATGACATCTAAAACCTCTTCAAGGATGTTTGGTAGAAACTAGGGCTGTCAAACGATAAATTTTTAAAATCCCGATTAGGATCAGAAATTCCATAGTTAATCGCGATTAATCGCATATTGAATTGCATGTTTAAAATTGTGTTATTTTGCATTTCAATTCTTACCAATTTAGCAATTGGTGTAGTTATTTTCTTTGTTGTGTGATTATCCACAGGTCTGTGGCGACTCTGCCAGTGGTAGTTTGTCTGATCTGAGGCTCTTGGCTGTGGCGCTCCGGTTTCTGCACCCGTGGGTTTAGCTTTGAGGTGCTAACTTAGACTAGACGTACTTTGGTGGTGCTGAAACTCTGCATGACACAGGCTGCATTTAACTCTTGACTTGTAAATTGTAGCGTCTGGAAGTTTTTTTAAGTCAAATAAACCGTTCAAAAGTCCAGAAGCCTTCTGTTTCTCCATCACGGCGGTAAGTTTATTGACGCATCATGCTTTGAAATTAGAAAGTGAAACAGCCAGAGGAGCTACCTATGGATGTGTAGAAGAGACGAAAAGTTGGCGAACTCTAACTGCGAGTAAAAAAAAAAAGCGTTTTTAGAGGGGACCAAAGGCTGGTGAACTATAATTGCGATTTAAAAAAAAAAATCACGTTATGGATTGCATCAATCTAGTCACGATTAACACGTTAACGTTAACAGCCCTAGTAGAAACTTTTTGCACAATACCCCTTTGTTAATATTATAGCATTGCTATAGTGTTATCTTGTCTTAAAATATTGCAAATGTTGTCTCACAAATCTGTTTTGCAAACAAATCTGTTCAGTAAGCAACCGGGCATCTGCTTATATTATTCTTTAGCCACCCCAAGGGACATCATCAGACTCTTGTCCGTAAGTGCTTTTTATTGTACCACTTTCTAAATACTCTACACAGGGGCTTATTTGCTTTTATATCTGATACTTTTTTAAAATTTTATCTGTTATTCAATAGCACGTACGCCCATCTGTTATAATTGCACACTCATCAATGTATAATACTATGAATCTGAAAGCCTAGGATTAGTCTGCAACACCTGCTCATGCGGATTACCCTGCAAAAAGCATTGTTGCTTCCTAATACACTGGAACCACCTCTCCTCTGTGTAAAGCAATGATTCATGTTAAACACTACGCAATTAGCATAAAGTAGGCCTGTGTTTAAAAGCTAAATAGGGCTACTACAGCGCGGACTTGAACCTCATTAGAATGGCGATCATATTAGTGCTTCATTTATGCCGGAGGTGAACAGCGTGTTTAGCCTTTGATGTGTAAATACCAGGGCAATTACAGCATATTGTGGAGATAAACGGTCAACATAATAAGATAATTAAAATGTACAGTTGTTTACATATGGTTGGGGAGGGCTCTAGAATAAAGATATAAGCAGCAACTTTTTGTCCAAGGCCAGCCGCTCTAATCGGTCTGTTTGTTATATACTGTAGTGTAATATGCATTTATAAATTCCAATTATGAATGCATTGGGGGTGTCAAAAGTATAGACACACATAGAAACTAATTGATATTAAAACTAGTTTCGAAACTAGATATTTGAGCAAGCATCGATCCAAAAAAAGGTCACATTTACAGGAAAGAAATGGACCTTTCCTGAATAGCTTTTGAATGATCTTGAGCTGTATCAGAACAAGTGTAATAGTAAGACCACTTAGACCAGTATGTGCCCGTGGATCACTTTGGAACCTACCTGGGCAACTGAGGGATTACACAGATTACACAGAATTGAGGGATTACACAGATTACACAGACCATAAGGTAATAGAAAAGAAAATAGGACAATGTTGAAAATCACATTCTATTCTCTAAAGAAAGTTTTATTATCATTGCAGTATTGGAAGTGGTATTGAGTCTATTCCTTAGCATCAAAATCAAGCTTGAAATTTTTGTATTGTGACAACACTAAAATGTAAAAATGCAATTATTTTAAGGCTTTCAAATACACTTTATATTAATATTGCTCAATTTCAGGTATTGAAATCATAATTGAAATCCCTTCAAACAATGATTTGTAATGAGTGTGCCAAAAATGAAGCGAATGAAATGAAATGGTAAAAAATAAAAATAAAAATAGTAATAGTGGCAGCACAAGAGTTGAGGAGACAGGGCATTACGCTTTGAGACATGAACCCTCAATATATTGTGACAGTTTTGTCCATTCCAGTTTAGTGCAATCCAGTCTGGCTATGCGTCCGTTTTAGGGAGTATTATACCTCAGATGATGTAGGCAAGAACCATTTCTGAAACAACGATATTATCCACACATTAAGCATTATCACAAGCTCACCACGACTATATTTATACAAAGAAAGAATTCAGTTTCACATAAACACCTCAGATTTTTGTATTCCAAACAAAAGCAACCGCTCTGCTTTTTAGACAGTGCGCTCAATACATAATGCAGCCCGTTTTCCCCACAATATGGATGACTTGTCAGCTTGTGTTAATAATGTCATCATAGGAGAGGTTTGTTTTGTTTTGACTCTTTCTGAAGGAGTTCCCATGCTCCTTGAATGTGGAGCGAATGCAGAGGAGAGTTAAGACTAGATTGGTCTATTTGTTTTTTTAGTTTTGAATGTAGACTTAGATTTAGACAAACTTTATTGATCCAAAAGGGAAATTATTTGGACAGAGTAGCTCACACATCACAATATATTATTATAAAGAGAAAAATAAATTGTAATAATAAATTCTAAAACTAAATAAGTACCAAAAATACTAAGAAACTAGTATCAAATAAGGTATAATTATACAAATGTACATGTAAAAATAAAATATAGAAATATATTAATAAAAATATATCTCAGCTATATACAAGAGTTTATAAGGGAAACAAGAGAAAATGTATGTATTAGGCTGTTTTAAGGATGTTAAAAGTATCGATCAGATACGAATCAATACTGTCCTCATGTACGCAGATGATGCTGTAATCTTTGTACATGGAAAGGATACACAGGAAGTGGCCAACAAATTAACATCTGCTATGGATAAAATTAGTAGTTGGCTTCAATCCTCTTGTCTGACACTAAACATAAAAAACTGTTGGTATGTACTTTTCTAAAACAAACCAAATTAAAGGTCGACCAAATATTCGCATTAATGGAGAAAATATAAATATTGTAACTGAAACTAAGTATCTAGGGGTTGGACCAAAGTCTGTCCTTTAAAAAGCATATCAAAAAGTGTGCAACTCAATCAAATATAATATATCTTCCCTGAGACATGAGGAACAACTTGACAGTCTCAGCCGCTTTCACCTATTTCAATGCAATGATTATTCCACACATATCTTACTGTTTATCCTGCTGGTCTCAGGCCAAAGAAACTTCTCTCAAACCTCTCAGATCTGCCTATACTCAGGCACTAAAGGCACTTGATAAACAACCCCTTAGTTATCACCATTGCAACATTCTCAGTAAATATAAATTGCTCAGTTTTGACAATTTAATTCTATTTTCAAATCGAAAAACTATATTCAAAATTATTAATAATGCTGCTCCACCTCCCTTGAAAACATTTATCAAACTTTGCTCAGACCAGACAACTCGATCCACATGGTCCACAACAGACAGACACTGTACGATTCCAAAAAGATCCTCTGCCTTTGCACAGTCGGCCTTTTCATTTCTAACTATTAAGCAGTGGAATAAACTTCCAGACGGTCTGAAAGAGTCTGTAGACATTAGTCATTTTACTCGAAACCTAAAAAAGCACATTCTAGATAATCAAATGTGCCGGCATCAGTTAAGCTAATTATACTTGACATTTTTACTAACAAATTCAGCACAACTACATTTAATCTCACTATTGCTGTGATTTTAGGAAGTCAGGTTTTATGAATTGTCATGTTTTATTGTGTATTTTTTATTGCTATATTGTAATGTAAATTGTAAAATAGATTCCAGCTCCCACAGATGAATACTGCCATTGCGTTCTTGGGCAAGACACTTAACCCACCTGGCCCCCATTGTCTGTGCACACTGGTGTATGAATTTGTGTGAATGGCTGAGTGGTTCCTTAATGTAAAAGTGCCTTGAAGGTGGAAAAGCACTATATAAAAATGAGACCAGGACCATTTCCCATATTTACAGGATCAAAATGACCCTTCTATTGCATTTTTTTTCTAATTTTCCTGAATAGTTTTAGAATGATCTTGAGAGAATTTCCCCCAGAATATAGAAGACTTGTCAGCTTGTGTTAATAATGTCATCATAGGAGAGGTTTGTTTTGTTTGGAAAATTATGACTGCTGTTCTAATTGGTCTGATTGTTATTTAGTGTAATATTCGTTTATACATTCTAAAAAAAATCTTGTCAAAAATGTAAGAGAATTCAAGTAATTTATCCTCCACGTACATTTCTTGGTTTAACATGGACTCACAAGAGCTACAGTATAGTCACACCATGATCTTCCCTTAGTGCACCATTGGCACACCACTATCTAGACTGCGGCATATTGCTGTCTAACTGGTGCCTACTGGCCTTCATAGTCTCACCACACCACACTATGTTGACTTTGAAATCATACCATGTCTTCTGCTTTTCCTGCTTAAGACATCCAGTTGGTCTCCAGCCTTTTACTTCCACCCTTTCTTGGACAAGCTGAAAACTTCTACACCAAAAAGAATTGAAACTCAGATACTAATCAGAAACTAGTATTGAAACTAGATACTTATTTGAGCAGGAAACAATACAAAAAAGTCACATTTACAGGACAGAAATGAATCTTTCCTGAATAGCTTTGAGAGAATGCACTCAATACATATGCAGCCCCTTTCCCCCAGCAGATGGAAGAGTTGTCAGTCTGTATTAATAATGTCATCATAGGAGAGGCTTGTTTTGTTTGGACTGTCTCTGAGGGAGTTCCCAGTCCCCCCTTCTCCCTGAACATGGTGAGACTGCAGAGGAGAGTTATGACTGCAGGACGTCCCAGCAGACTGGAGTTATAACAGTGGTATGTGAAGGATAAGCAGGTACCTGATCAAATACTGCACAGTTCAATCTCAATGTTTAGGCAGAGGCTGAACCTAAGCCCACTGTATAATGGCATTTCCACTCACACAGGGTGATTGATTTTTATATACGTTTTGTATTGGGAATTCAGTTTTCAGTCGTCTTATTACAAGAAAGTTTTGTGTTGGCTTTAGTTTGTGGTTAAATATAAATATAAAGCCACACATGCTTTACTATTGCATGCTGTATTTTCCTAATCCCATTTTTAAAAGGGCCTATATTATGTAAAATTGGCTGTTTGACTGCTTTAAGCTAAATTAGAATGTTGTCATTTTATCGAAAACATACCTGGAGCTGTGTTTTGTTTCATTCACATGTTTGAGTAACCCTTTATTATTAGTCTGTCTACATCTCTAAAGCTCAAAATCCTCTGTTCCACCTTGTGATGCCATGTAGTGGTAGTTTTCATGTTGACCTTTTGTTCAGTAGAGATTGGCAATTTTAGGTCTGAAATCATGCTGATTATCCTAATGAAGGTGTATGGAGTTTAACACAGTGGAGCACTTCCTGTATGAGTCCTTTATCAGTTTGAAAGAAGAACACAGCCTAAATATACAAGGTTTATTTAAACAGAGTTTTTGATCAACTTTTATGAGCTAATAATGTTCTTTTAAAGTTGTATTTCAACTGATGTATGCATGTTTTTATGATCCTGTATAGTCAGGATGACTTTCACTGCTCTGTAGATTCTATTCAGTGCAATGCAAGATAACTGTGTGCCACTTGTGATGCCGTCTGTCACTTGTTTCCCATGTCACACAGCCCTAGCCGAAATGGTGATGCCCAAATGTTAAGTCCAAAATCTGATCAGGAGGTATTCTACTCTACATTGGATAACTTTTTTGGGTAAAGGTAGTAAAAACATCTATTCAGCAAAGCCAATGGTCTGTTGGCCCAGGCCCGCTACCTATGGTTAACAAGCTACTAATTAAACTGAAGCAGGAGACAGGTCCAGCATTAAGCCTCCCCAGAGCTCTGTTTGTCCCTCATGTGAAAATGTTTACTGGCAAATAGCTGCTTTTAGTCCTGCATGTGGGCAAACACTGTTAACAAGTCCAGCAATAATCATACATCCTGCTGGGGAGGGAGAGACATTTGTGAAAAACAGTTTGGTATTATTTTTCATTTTGGAGATATTAAATAAAATATACTGAAATTTTCCTTTTGTACCATGTCGTCATGCAAAAAAGACCTACTGTGTAAGACCAACTTTTTAACTATGTTATAAATGTTTGTACCCACTGGAAGTTGTATTTAGAGCAGTAGTTTTTAACCTTGTTGGAGGTACTGAACCCCACTTAATTGGATTTTTTTTTTCAAATTCAAAACACAGGTATATATATTTTATTGGTGCACACATGTGAATCCATATTGCACATATTCGTCCGACCCCTTTCTTTTTTTTCTTGACATAGTTAGTATGAAGGGAAAATATTAAGAAGGAAACTACACGACACCATCATGACAGTCACAAGACTATTGTGTGCACAAAATTTCCTGCAGCCAATTACGGCCAAATGGGGCATGTCATCATGAATCATATGAGTTGGATGTGTGTCTTGACACCTGCCGCAGAGTCCTGCACAGGGTCGGGTGCCTGCAAATAGTTGAAAACGGGCAGGTTTTAACGTTCTGGAATTTTATGGGCAGGTATGCGGGCGGGTCGTGATTCCACATGGGCGGGTCAGGTGAATCAGTACACGGGGTGCGCGCTCAATCCTGCATCCAGTACTGCCAGTGAGAGAGAGTTTTCCTCTGCTGGATTTGTGAAAAACACAGCCAAAACCTGGACCGAGGACGATATAGTGTTCCTGCACTGTGACCTTGGTTAGATAAAATTAAGGCTTTTATTTTGTGTTAAACTGACATCGGTTGTTTTTTTCATTGTTTGTTTTGTTGTTTTAGGGCTCAGGTGGAGCAAAGCTTAGCTTAGCGGCAACCTGCTGTTGCCTTTTCTTCATTGTTGTTCATTGAGACGCGCATCAAAGAAAATAAAGTGCATGAGTTAGAAAGCTTCAAATATGTGTGTGATTTATCACAGGCACAGGCGGGTAACGGGTGGAATGTTCATGGGTTTACGGGCGGGTGTGGTGCTGTACTGTGCGGGTGTCCAAAAATGGACCCGTGCAGGACTCTGCCCTGCCGAACCCCTGAGACTGACACACCAAACCCCTGGGGTTCGATCGAACCCAGGTTAAGAACCACTGATTTAGAGTCATTCATGTATGTTTGAGTAACCTTTATACTCCTGTATTCAAGATGTCATTGCTTCGATATACCCTAGTTTTTACCACCAGCGGCGGTACATGCCCACTGCTCTGTAGGATTCAGCAGCATTACACAGGCAACTTTTTATATAAATATTTTTAAGTCAGTAGCATGGGCTTGTCATGATAAATACTATATTGGCTTGTCATGATAAATACTATATTGACTTATCGTTCAATACATAACCTACGCTAGTATGATCTGCAGTATCCACAGTGGGGGTTGACAGGATGGTCTGGCAGAGCCGCACTTTGTTGTGCTGATGTTTACAGCAAGGTCAGCAGACCTGCCTCTTTTAAGTAATTTTAGATCAATATTGAGATTTAAAATAAATAAACATAATGATCCTAACAGAGAAACGCACGATATATTCTTTCAGACCTATGAAAGTTAAAGTAAACGGTGAAGTAGACAGATAAATAACAAAGAAAAATTTGACATTATTTGGCCAGCACTATGTAGTCTTGAGTGTTTTGTCTTGTTGTTCAATGCCTGCTTTAGTTTTGTCTGAATAAATATGAGAAAATATAATTCCTTCTGCTCACAGTAAGAAGACCTGTTTTTTTGAACAGTAAAACCAACTGAATAATGACATATCCATAGAAATAAGCAGGTGATGGACCCTTCACCAGAAAAGTTACACAGTGCATTTTTGACAAGCAGGGACCCCATCAGGCCAAGTTACAGTTCAGACCTGTGGAGAGGCGATGCTGCTCATATTAAGAATGCATAGTTTTGAGCAATAAAAATACCTGTCATTGAAAAGAGCTAAGCAAGTTTAATGTAATAATGTTTCAGGCAAATAATAACATCTCCATGGAAACAAGCTTGTGACAGACCCTACTCTAGAAAAGTTACAGAGTGCCCTTTTAAAGATTGTTGATAGCAAATATTGAAGAATCCTTTCAAATGAATAAAAATTAAATTAGCCTATTACTGTCAGAACTACGGCCCGACCGATATGGATTTTGTTGCGGCCGATAGCCGATATAATCACTGATATATTTATGATGTAAAAATTCACTGTAAATCTTCAATTGTTTATGAAATTGTTTATTGGATTTTCAATTGGGTTTATTTAGGCGACATTTATTGTTCTTCTGCCTCTTTACGTCATATTTAAAGACAGTAGGTTGACCTAATGGCATTTCTGTATGACATTCTAGCCTGTAAAGAAATTACTGTAAGCAAACTACCGCTATTAGCTTTTAGTGGTAAATACGTGTGAGCCGCGGTAATTAATGATCTGCTAAATGGCGATAATTCACACTTCTATTCACAGCTCATTTACATATCAATGCAGGTCCAGTAACACATATACGGCCACTATAGTCACTTTACAGTCGCTAATAGAAGAGAAAACAGCCTGTTTATGTGTGCGAGCTACAGCAGCTGATCACTAACCAATGAGAACCAACCAAAATGCGATGCGCTCAGAGGCGGGATTGACACAAAAAAAATATTCCGCAGATAAATACTAATGCGGGGCCACATATTAGGATTAATTTATATGTCTGTAAATTGGATTAAATTGGCATAATATAAACGTCTATGTCTATGTCTAAGATTTATAACAAGATAAAACATCCACATGGAATATTGGCCCATATTGGCAAGATTTTGGCAATAGCCAATATGTTTCCAAGTGCCAATATTGGTAATATCGATAATATCGGCCAACCGATATATCGGTCGGGCCCTAGTCAGAACTACAGTCATAACAACATTATAATCATCATAATTCTGAATAGATGGCTCTGAACTGCCCGAGCTGTTATGCAGATTGTATTTTTGTCATTGGCTCTGCTAATATTGCACGCATCATTCATCAATTAATTCCCCTCCCATTATAATGAGAATGTGAATTAGTTGAATCTCCACATTAGGACCATCAGACATTAAACGCGTGGCCACCCATATTTACTTCAGTACTCTTTCACATAAATTAGGATGAAGAATGCTGAATACTTGTATTAGGGGCTATTGGTTTATCAGTTTGCATGCTTGATTTCAGACCACTGTGTCGTTTTAATAGGCTGTTTTATTTTGCACTGTCAAATCTGAAAGTTGTAATCATTGAGAAAAATGATTCGTGCTCCAGTAGATTGCCGTGCGTGCAGATGTGATGTGACCAGATTTATTAAAGGTGAACCAGCATGGATATGTTATTGCTTTGCCTGGAATGTTGCACAGTATGGCATTACACAAATTTATCACGCATTAAAGGTTCTACATTGCGGCAATTGGATTCTTGTAAGATATGTTAGAATGTTGTTACCTCATCCAAAACATACCTGGAGTTGTACCTGGAGATTTGTTTCTTTATAACATACATCAGAAAATGGCGTTTTAATTAAATTCTAGTTGTTGTTATTGCTTTAAAAAGATTAAGAACTGATTACATTAAGTGGCATACTGTGGAATATTTGAGTTAAAACCTTACTAGAACCATGTAGACAAGCCACACCAGAAAATATACAAAATGTACCTTTAGATTAATTGTTTAAAATAGTGTGTTAAAACTCTACACACTTTCACTAGAATCATGTGGATAATTTCAGCCGAGGAATTGCCAATCCCTACTAAACAAAAGATAGCTGTTAACTTGAAATCTACCACAACATGACATCACAATGTGGGAGAGAGCATTTTGAGCTTCGGAGATGCAGACGGACTAATAATAATGGATTCCCCAAACATGTGAGAATGAAACAGGTATGTTTGTGCTGAGGTAACAACATATAACATGGCTTAAAGAGTCAGTTTTGACCTTAAAAAACGACATTTTTGTTATTGCGATATATAGCGAGTATGTTGCAATATTGACAAGAACCCCAGTCAGTGTTGCAATAAATAACACTTCTGTACTACTTAATGTGCTGCCCTAAATTCCACAATTGAAATAAATGGAATAACTTTGCCCTTGCATTTAAATTGACTCAGTCTAACAAGACGTATAGGGGACACTGTATATTACTTACCACAGTCTGAGACATTCTGTCAACCTGCTCTTGAATTGTACAGCTCCTATATGCTTAAACCACAGAACTCCACACATAATTAGATGTATGGCAACAAGGTGGGCCTAAACCTGTCACTAGCAGAGGAGAGTGGTAGGGTCCGGGTGTTAGCAAGCTTATAGAGGAATGCAAATCAAGCAGCAATCTTGTTATGTATGGAATCTGGGCTTGTCACAGTAAAGTATAAGGTTGTGTTGGTGTGCAGTTAAAATATATGTTCTTTTAAATGTTGAAAACAAGTACCATGTATCGTATGGAATAAATGTATTTGTTTAATTCAGTGTTAAAGGGCCTACTGAGTTCTATAATGTGTGATCCGTTAATTGATGGTGCATAGACTGTAGAAAAATTGATTTGATTTCTCTTATTTTGACATTCATTATTAACATCTTAAACAACACATATTATGCATTTTTGTGACTTTAATTCCCTTTGAACATGCTTTTTATGGTAGGCATTTCCCTTTATCAGACCTCTGTTTCCAATGAGGCATTCAGGCATTGGAGCTCCCCCTGCTGTCATTTTTAAAAATGTATTTATTTATTTTTTACTTGTGATGCAACAATCTGTGCAAAATTAGCATATGTTATCTTTTGATGATGAGACCACAGCATAACATGATTTAAATGTCAATAGCCAAATTTGCATATGTCCTTTAATTCATATTTTCCTGTTATTTTGTCAGCTGCTTTGCCCGAAAGCACTTGTATAGAATATTTTATACATTTAATGCCCATTAATGGCCTCTTGGTAACATTTCAGATGCACAAAGTCAAGTCTTCCATTTATTTTCAATGGTTCTGCTCAAGGCTGTAAGTCAGAATGACACCAAGGATGAAAACAGCCATCTTGAAAAATATGAGATACGCACACAAGATTTATTGCATATTTAAGGAGACAGTCTTTTTCAGCCAGTGACATGTCAGTGGGTTTGGGTATAACCACTAGCAGTGAGTTGAAAAGACCCAAATGTGCCTTCAAGATTCAAGTTAGTCCAACAGCATATGCACAGTATATAAATGGACTGAACTACTAACTCACTAAAACAGTGACATAGATGAAAAGTCATGACAGATTTAAAGATGCCGTACCTGATTTGTACTGTTTTAAAAATGTGAGAAGCAGAACTTGTTCATTTTATACTGTTTCCACTGAAAACTTTTTGCAGAGATGAGCTTTGCCTTCACAGTAATGTTAACAACTAGCATGTTAACAGTGCTCTTCTCAGATTCTCTTGCTCAACTGCTTGTGAGCTTTAAGCCTTGTTATAATGTTGCTACCTTCTCAAAAAACATACCTAGAGTTGTGTTTTGTCCCATGCACACATTTTAATGAATGAATGAACGAATTAATTAATTAATTCAAATAGGCAAGCAAGGCTGCCAATCTGCACCATCGACCCCTCCGACCACCACCATCACTCACACACAAATCACTTTCATACTAGGCAATGTGGGTGAAGTGACTTGCCTAAGGACACAACGACAGTTTTAGTGACTATCACTCCACTGTGGCACCTGGAATTCCCAGTGGTCTCCCCTCCAAGTACGAACTAAGCCTGGCCTTGCTTAGCTTCTGAGGTCTGACGAGATCAGGCTTTGACAAGCCGGTATAGCCACAATTTGAGTGACCCTTTATTATGTCTACATCTCCAAAGCTCAAAATGTTCCATTCCACCTTGTGATGTCATGAAGCTGTAGTTTTCAAGTTAACAGCTAACTTTTAACTTTAGTTCAGTATTCAGTAGAGATTAGAATTTCCAAGGCTGAAATGATCCAAATGATTCTAGTGAAGGTGAATGGCATTTAAAAACACAGTGGAGCACTTCCTGCATTACCACATGACATGAAGAATTCAGCCTAAATATGCATTATTTGTGTGTTAAACATGTGAATGATACAAAATACAGCTCCAGGTTTGTTTCTAATGAGGATACAACATAACAGATCAGAAGAAAATAGTGTAATATGGGCCCTTTAAGCAGTCTTTTTTCAACAGTATAGTTACTTTTTTATTCTTATAAAAGTTGAACAAAGTGCAGTTTGGCATCGATATGCTAAAAGTATCTGCCAACCAGTCAATCCGAAATTGTTAATTCAATAATAAAGTAATTTAAAACTGCATACATAAAGATAAGAAAATGTCCAAAAAACAGAATAGAAAATGATCTTGTGATAGTATGAAGTTGACATCTTCTCCGACCCACCAGGGGGCCCAGAGCGTTCCTGTGGAGACTAAAGTGAAGTCAAGTTTTCAGTGAAGATGTCTAAGTCCAAACCTTTAGATTGTTCCATCAAACAGCAGTTGGTGACAAACTGACAAACTAACTAACTAAAATGCTTAAAGACATTTGCGCTACAGCTTGATGGGTAAGTGTTGCACTTTCTCAGCCTCGCCAGCAGGCAGCAGATGACATTTTCACCATCTAGATGCTTGGCAAAAATGTCTACGTTCCATGTGTTTTATCTATTTCTATGAAGCAAGTTGAGCCATTTTAACTGTCACTATTTACAAAACTTTACAAAGATGAGTGGAGCTGAAGCCATGTCCTCTATGGTCCGGGTCCAGTCCCTTCTGAATTCGAAGAGAATGTAGAAGAGACTCGCTCCTTGGGTAAGGAAAGAGGAGCATAAATTGTCATTTGTTTAGCCAAAATAGAGAAAACTGTCCTTGAAAATGACCATCAAGTGTGGAGTGAATAAATAATGCATGAAACTGTGAAGCCACTTAGAGTTTCTGGAAAAGTGTTGTTTAAGACTAATACATTATTATTATTAGACTATGAGCTCTGACAGTTAATCATATTTTTATCTTAAAGGCTCATTGTGTAAGTTTTCTGGTGGAGGGCCCGTCAGATGCTTTTCTTCATGGAGATGTTATTGCTTTGTCTGGATGTTATGGTGTTAAACCTTTACAACCAGACCAGAGCACTCACAGTCAGAATGCCTGTTTTTCTATGTAACCACTTGTAATTGAAATGTAAGGTAGAGATGTTTAATGTCATACCGAGGAACATTCCAGGCAGAGCAATGACATACCCACAGAAACAAGCATGTGACGAAGCCCCAACCAAAAAGTTACATGGTGCATCTTTAAAGAGCCATTAAACACCCTCCTGAAGCTTTACTCTGCCCCTAAGCAAAATCTGAAAAATCCTCCAGAGTGGGCGGTGCCTGGCGGGTTGGGGGAGCGGGTGTGGGGCGGGCTTTGAAGCGATGATTGACAGCCTACAGACAGCCACAATAGTCCAACATGGCAGATCATTGCACTCCGGACTTTGAAACAGAGTGGACATTTGTGCTTGGATCACGCCGTTTCCCTTTTGTCCAAACATGGCAGGACATCGCAGTGACCAGCGGTGCCAGTAGGGGGCGAGGCTGAGAGGGTAGCTGTGCTCATCACATAATAACCTGCATCTGGCTCATTGGGGGCCGTTAGTCCAACCTGAAAATTCAAATGTACTGGTCGTAGTTGATCCTAAAGAGGCCGTTACAGGCATGGCTTTTCTAAAAGTCAGATTTTTAACAAATATGCACTAAAATGCCAAAATAAGGCCAGGGGTAGGTATACATTTCTATTTTAGACCGATTTACAGAGCTAATCAGAAGGGGAAAAAAGTGATTTTGGTGTTTAATGGCCCTTTAATCAATACTATAGTTTATTACATTATTCTATTTGTGTACGAGACTATAGATGTTGCATTCAATTAGAAAAAATAACATCATACTGAGTAAAAATACCCTCCTTAGAAATATATTGGAATTCACTACAAGAATTTCGAAGGAACATTTTTGAAGATTATACATACTGTATCTGTGATTTAGAGCAGTCTGCCTCTACCTGATTCTGGGTTTCAATTTTTTCCTTGATTATTTCACAAGAAAAAAGTATGTGTACAAGTTGTTCCATGTGAGACCATGTAATTCAGTATTCAGATTTCTGAAGTTCAAATTAAATATATCAGTGCCTTGGTTCCTGATACCATTAGTGTGCAGAGTAGACTAGAGTGTCCCTCCTCTTCTTTCATGTGCTAGGTGTGAGCTTTTTATGTTTTTGGAAAATTCAATTGAACATGTTTGGAAGGGTTTAATAAAAATACACCAAAAGTCACCAAAACATCGATTTAAAAATATCAAAATTGTAATAATTTTGGTAGCAGGGAAGAAATAAAATGTGCCCCTTAATTGCCCCTTTTTTCCCCATGTATTTGCGCAAAAATTGTCTTACAATCAGTGCAGATGTATTTTATAAGCAGCTCTTGAATTTAAAATAACTCGGCCGTGCTGTCTGCATCAAATTAGAAAGAATTTTATTGTCAGATAATCAGGAAGTGTGTGTTGGCATGGTAGTTAGCTTTACCGTCATGGCAAAACTTTGCACTTGTTTCTGGGAGTTGTGCTTATAAACGTACGAGGGGAGGCTGAAAAGTTCATAGCCTGACCCAGAAGGACTTATGCCACACTGATGAAACTAGGTTTATTTTTCAACGTAGTCTCCCCTAAGGTCCACACACTTCTTCCAGCGGTGTTGCAGTGCTTTGATCCCGTTGCTGTAGAAACTTTCATCCTGATCCCCAAAAAAGTCCTCAACAGCTGATATGACCTCATCATCAGTCTGATACCGCTTCCCAACCAAATGTTTTTTCATGTTTGGGAACAGAAAAAAGTCAGACGGTGCCAAATCCGGAGAATATGGGGGATGATCAACCAGTTCAAAGCCACAGTCTCTCACAGCAGCCATTGCAACCACCGACTTGTGTGCAGGAGCATTGTCCTGGTGAAACAGGACCCCCTTCGTCAGTTTTCCTGGCCTTTTTGACTTGATTGCCTTTCTCAGCTCCCTCAGCAAGTTGGCATAGTATTCTCCGTTGATAGTACGTCCTTTCTGAAGGTAATCAATGAACACAATACCCTTCGCATCCCAGAAGACGGAGGCCATCACCTTCCCTGCAGACGACACCACCTTGGCCTTCTTTGGAGGGGGAGAAGAGGGGTGTTTCCACTGCATCGATGGCCGTTTGGTCTCTGCCTCGAAGTGATGGACCCAACACTCATCTTGGGTGAGGAAACGTTCAAGAAAGCTGTCTGGATCTGCCTCCAGAAGGACCAAGTTTGCCTGCGACATGACCAGCCTGGTGTGCTTTTGATCGGGCGTCAAAAGGCGTGGCACCCACTGAGCGGACACCTTCGACATGCCAAGTTCTTTGTGCAGAATGTTCTCAACTCGTTCACGGGAGATGGCTACAGCATCTGCTATCTGATTAACAGTTAAACGTCTGTCATCCATCACCATGTGGTGAACACGGTCGATGTTTTCTTGGGTCGTTGCTGATGCTGGACGACCAGACCTTGGGTCATCTTCAAGGCTCTCCCTACCCCTCTTGAATTCAGCTGCCTACTTTTTCACAGTTGATAAAGCTGGAGCATCATCCCCTAACGTAGCAACCATATCGGCATGAATGTCCTTGGGGGTTAACCCCTTTTTCTGCAGATATTTGATAACACCACGGTGCCAAATTTTGTCCATTTTCATCAAAAGTCTCTGGTCCCACTTTTCAAAGTTTCAAAAAACCACATCAGCGTCAGTAAATCTGAAAATAAACTATGCCGTTAGTGTCACAAAGGATTGAATTTAATGCATGTCAAGTTTCATCAGTGTGGCATAAGTCCTTCTGGGTCAGGCTATGAACTTTTCAGCCCACCCTCGTATATATGATATGTATCATGTTGCCCCTTTATGTGTACTTTTACTTAAGTAACAAAATTAAGCACTTCATCCACCACTGGTTTTATTTACGTTGCCAGTTCCATATGAGAAAACCTTGTCTATGTCCTCTATATTCAGGTTAAGTCTCTGGCAACTCTTGCTTTTGTTTAAAAAATAAACCCGCAGGCTACATACCTACCTTTAATAATATCTCAAAGTCACCGTACCTTGTATTTATGGCTACACAACTCATCTCTGATTGATTCCAACGCGCGCTGTTTCCCCGAATCGGAAAACACTTCATTGCAATTGTTGGAGAACAATGTGTTTTCGCGACGGCGCTGCACAAAACAAAACTAAAATTGCAAAATTGAATCTATAATAAAACAAAACGCGCTGACAGACGTATGAAATGGCAGTATCTCTATCCCTCTGTCTGACATAACATCCAAACATGAGCTGGAATTGGCTGCATATCGACAATTGCAGTTCGGATTTGGGGAAGCATTCATTATGAGACAAACCGCGAGTATGCAGAGGCGTCCAAAGAGGCGCCCGCTGTAAAGATGGCCCTTTGCTGGAGAAGTGTGTGGGTGGACAGTGGCAGAATAAGCACTTGTATTATTGTGTGTTTGCATGCGGTCAGGTGCATCCATATTGTCTGTTGGTCGTGATTGAATAAGTGATGGGCAGAATTATCATAACTCCTCTGCCAAGTGTCTCGAGTGTCTCCTCTGTGCATCCAACAGACTCCCCAGTTTGCATAATACACATCCAATAGTGGGATGATATACTGAGCGTTCCAGCTGACATATGAGAACACTGTAGGTGGTGTTCAAAGTTGTGCAGCTTAAAGGTCCCATATTACGCTATTTGCCGATGTTATAATGTTGTTTCTTCATCACAAATAAACCTGGATATAATTTGGATAATTTCAGACCTGGAATTGCTTATCTCTTCTGAACTAAAAGTAAAATGTAGCTGTTAACATTAATTACCACTACATGACATCACAAGGTGGAACAGAGCATTTTGAGCTTTGCAAATGTAGACATACGAATAATAAAGGGTTACTCAAGAATGTGTGAATGAAACAAAACACAACACCGGGTATGTTTTTTAGTGGAGGATATGACTGCTTAACATTTTACATTTTACAAATTTCTTCTTTTATTTTCAAGCAGACAATTTTGCAGTCTTTTTAATAGATCTTAATTATGAAAAACTTCTATACATATTTGCCATATCCGTCAAAAACTACTTTTTTTTTTCATTATTTCTGTCACCTCTATAAGCTTTCAACTCGGTTCAAAGCACCTATTAAGTTCTATATGGTTATAGGGTTTTGTGGTGTTGTCTTACATCGAACAAAATTAGTATAAGAATTCTCAAAAACGCCTAAATTAAAATCTGAAATGATAATCAAAAACAACTAGGCTGGCTTACTAATAGTTTTTTTTTTTTTTTTTGGTAATCTTGTTGGCTCAAGAGATTGGACAATATAAACTTGGGTACTAAAGGTGCATTGTGTAACTTTTCTGGTGGAGGGTTCTGGTGTGGATTTTCTCCACAGAGATAGGCTCACGCTTACGTCACAAAACCGGAAGACTTCCTTTGGGCTCTGTTGGCGTATAGATCAGTGTCTTGGCGACAGTAATGAGTGCCTGAGAAAATGGCTTGGTTTTCTTCATCTACATGTCACTGTATCGTTCTGTTATGTTTAGCAGATCAATAGTTACAACTAGCTGTCTGCAAGTGACATTAAAGATGCAAAGATGCGATTAGAGTCACGTCTCACATGGAAAGCTTTGGCAGGTTGTGAAGACGCTGCTGCTGAATCTATGGTTTTATCCCATGCCCGGTCGGTAACTACACCGAAGTCGTCAGTTGCGTGTTTCCAAACCTGGATGTGTTTTCTGGTAAGCGTGAATAGAGCCTGTTGTTTTGTCTGGAATGTTTCACAGAATGGAATTAATTCTCTATCATCACACAGACCAAACCAGACCAAGTTACAGCTCAGATCTGTGGAGAGCTATAAATCCACCTGTAGAACTTTTTAATGTCATACAGTGGAATATTCCAGACAGAACAATGACATATCCATAGAAAAAGGCAGGTAAAGGACTGTCCACTAGAAAAGTTACACAATACATCTTTAAGGAGCAGTCAATAAATAATGCTAGAAAAAGCAAGCTGGTGCTTTCTCAACTAATCTCTACTTCTTTGTAAAATGACTATACTTTCACTGGGTTAAAAGAAAAACTAGAATGTAGACTCACAAAATCAATACAAGTTGGTTAAATAGATTGTGAAGGCAACAGGTATTTGTATATTTTATTGATGCTCAAAACACACTATGTTTTCGTGGAGGCTGTGCAAATTGTTAGTTTCAAGGTTCAGGGGAAATCATTTAGCCAGTGCATTCAGATCAGACAGAAGAGAGCAATGAAAAAGGACAGTAATAGTAACCTGTCACAGTGACTTGTAAAGGGAATTTCTCCTCTGTTTTTTGTAGCTGCTTCTGGCCAGTTCTGATAAATGCTTTGTTTAATTATTTAAAAACATACTTGGGTATAAGAAAAAAGCTATAGCTATAAATACACTAATTATTTGTTTCTTTATGTTTAGGGGTGTGAAAAGTATTGGTACTAAAATTGTATAGCAGCTAGATACTTTGTTAAGCAAGTATCAGTACTGAAAATTGTATTTAATTTAAGAATTGATCTAGTACAACACCAACACAATATTAAACATACTATGGTTATTTATATATATATATATATATATATATATATATATATATATATATATATATATATATATATATATATTCACCTCTATTTTGTAGAAAATAATGAAATCAGTACTGAGTATCAAGCCTTTCCACTGCTATGGCAATTAGAAATTGGTTGTTTTAATATATCAAGCCAATATTTGCACTTTTTAGTATATATTAAATCTCCAAGTTGATATTTAGTTTGGCCCAACCAGCTGCTTAAATATGCATAAATAATGTATGCCTAAAGCTTTATTGTCCCAAAAATATTGTCAGAGAAAGAGAAACTTCAGTATTGTAACAGCTGTAGTTAATTTGTGTGTACTGTATATTCAGGATTAAAATATTGAAGGCAGATACTTCTTAAAAGTCTTCCCATGTCTGTGTGCAGTGATGCTTCTAGGATCTGCAGTGCATAGTTGTATAGAGCCAAAATGTCAGTCGCTTCCTCATTCCAAATATGGCGTCTACTCAGACCCTCTGCTCTCCTGTGCTGCTGTGGTGATGGCGCCAGCTCCAGTGATCTTGTGGATAAAAGTGCTATGTGTGCCCATGCAGCCACTGAGGGGTCTGGCCTGTGCTGTGAAGCCCACATCAGAGCCTGCCCACTGGAGGTGACCCCAATCCCATTCATATGTGGGTTATTTTTGGGAAATACAGGAATAACAGTGACACCAGACAAGTCTGAGGAGAGAGTCTGGAGGGCCTGGGATTGTGTGGTCACACATCATCAAAATTTCCACTTAGTATAATGCTACACCAATGGAGATTTTAAGTACAAAATTTAGTGACCATTCAAGGCAAACAGAGACTATTTATTCATTTTCACTGCTGCAGTTTTGCTCCATCAAAGTTATGTTCTATTTTGTTGTTGATTTACTCTAAATAAATGCATTTACCAGTAGTAATTTTACAGTTTTTTGGGTTGTTCTATCCTGCTCTTGTTTACTTCTTAACATTCTTTTGGTAATGTATCGCTGTGGAAATTGACTCTTTGTTTGTGTGTGTGTAGCAATAAGCAATAGAACAAAGCCGTAATGGTGGACATTGCAATACCGAGCGATGGTAATGTCAGGAAAAAGAAACACGAGAAACTAGAGAAATACCAGGGGCTCAAGGAAGAGCTGGAGAGGGCCTGGAAGGTGAAGGCATCAGTGGTGCCCGTGGTGATCGGAGCACTCGGGACTGTAACCCCTAAACTGGAGGAGTGGTTACAGCAGATCCCAGGAAAAACAACATCTCAGTCCAGAAAAGTGCAGTACTAGGAACAGCAGAGATACTGCGCAGAACTCTCAAGCTCCCAGGCCTCTGGTAGAGGACCCGAGCTGATGAGGGTGAGAGAGACCAACCACCGTGGAAGGTGAGGAACACATTTTTTTTAATATATAGATTGATGGGAAAACTGGACTCTGAGTACCTGGAGGAAGCCCACCCAGATGCACAGAGAACATGCAAACCAACTTACAGTATACTAATATCTGTCATGTTTGTGAGTAATTTTGGATTTTGTCAAATTTGTATCTATAAACATATAATATTTGATTTGAGATAAGCTGTATCATGACAATTTAACACTGATTAATCCATAAGAAGGTTCAAGTTAAAGGTCCTATATTACACAAAATTGATTCATGTTAGAATATTACCTCCTTCAAAACATACCTGGAGTTGTGTTTTGTTTCATTCACACATGTTTGATTAATCCTTTATTATTAGGCTATCTACATCTCCAAAGCTCAAAATGCCACCCTGTGACATCTTGAAGTGGTAGTTTTTGAGTTAAAAGCTACCTTTTACCTTTAATTCATTTGAGATGGACAATTTCAGGGCTGAAAAGAATCCAAAATATAGCCGCAAGCAGCGATGATCGCCTCTGGCGTGCGCCTACGCTGCACCCTGCAAACGGCGTGCCCTGCAAACGACGTGCCCTACACATCGCGCCGTACAAACGCTGCGCCCAGCAAACGCCGCACCCAGCGAATGCAATGCTCCACACTAACCCTAATAACCGTAAACCCCAACCACACTTTTCATATGCTTTATAGTGTATTATATTTAGGCCGAGATCACATATTAGTGATTCAAATTTCCCAGGCCAACACATCCTCCATCTGAAAAAGTACATAGTGCACCTATAAATGATTTTTGAGGAGTCTTTGCGCCCCTGGTGGCCAACAGTGAAAAATTCACCATGTCCGTAATGTATTTTTTTGCTCGTAGTAATGCATAGAATTTAATTCCCAAATTTGGTACAAATCCGATAATGTTGGTGTTTCATGTCTAGGGGGCGCTATAGTGTAATTTCCATATGCTTTATAGTGTATCATATTCAGGTCGAGATCAGCATCAGTGATTCAAATTTCAGCATGATCGGACTCAGCCTGTGCCAACGGGAGCAAATCTTGACATTGAATATTGTCTAAATTTTGATTGAACTTTGTGGCTTCGCCGCACGTAAACCGTGACAGTTTTCAACAAAATGGAGCTAACTTTTGCCGCCGCACTTCTCTAGATGATGTACGGTGATTTTCAGCCCTGTGGGTGAAGCGCCTTCAGAGGAATGCCTTCAAACGCGACATGACCAAAAAAGGCAGACTCTGCATTTTGACAATTTCAATCCAAGATGGCCGCCTTCTGCTTTGTCAGGGGCCGTTTCCAGAATAACATTTTTTGTTTGTCTTCACGTGACAAATGTGTGTACCGAATTTCGTGGCTCTACGACAAAGTTGAGCTGGGTTGGCTCCGATAGGAGTGAGCGGAGCCTAATATTCGAGGTTGCGTATTATCTCCATTTTTTTATCCCCACGCATGAAACCTATATTTTCTCGAATGGCTCAATATTTCTGAACATTTGGCAAAGTGTGGTGAGTTTTTGAACATTTTTCATTGTGTTTGTGGGGTCATGATTTATTTCAATCTGTAGGGGGCGCTAATGCACCAAATTAAATTTTTTCACATTCAGTGGCTTTAAGGCAGAGAGTTTAAGAACTGTGTCAAATTTCATTGAAATCAGAGTTTGTTTGAGCAAATGGGAGCAATTTGTAAATATCCAAAAATTGTGTTCATTATTTTTCGCTTCACTGCTCAGAGACTGTCAGACGGATTTGGGATGTGGATATTTTTTGATGTTCCGCCTCTGGAGATAATGTGGACCAAATCTGAGGCCGTTTGGGTGAGCGCCTGTGGAGGAGTGCGTTTCAGCTTCGCAAACCTTAATCCAAGATGGCCGTCCCCTGGTGTGTCAGGGGGTGTGGCCATAATAATATTTTTTACTTTTCTTGTCATGATCGACTTCTGTGTTTTTTTTTATGAGGAAACAACTTTGTAACAGATCAGAAAATAGCGTAATAGGCTAATATTATCACAACGACAGGAAGTACCGCGATGTTGAGTCGCACAACTTCCTGTCAGTGGTTTTCTATGGCAAAATACCTGTGGAAAAGTATTGCATATTTTTAACCAGCTTCCTAAAGCTGCCTACCCCAACACCAAATCTTCACCCAACAAGGTTGACAAAGAACATATTCTGTTCATGAACAATTTATCCACAACTATCAAGGTAAGAAAGATGAAA
The DNA here is from genome assembly GCA_034769755.1 of Odontamblyopus lacepedii. Classification (NCBI taxonomy): domain Eukaryota; kingdom Metazoa; phylum Chordata; class Actinopteri; order Gobiiformes; family Gobiidae; genus Odontamblyopus; species Odontamblyopus lacepedii. Next base: position 13,947,037 of record CM068354.1, read on the forward strand.
ACTTAAGGCTAACAATGACTAGCATTAGTGGACTACTCCTGCGCAAAACTAACTAGCAAAAACTTATGGTCATGAATAAAGCATAAATAACTTGTTCACTCAGACTGATTCTAGAATTAAAATTAAAAATTGATTTAGTGAAGTCGATATATTAGCATAGACTGAGAGTCGTGTGCACTTTAAATGCTAGAGAAGTTCACAGCTTAAATGTCTGTCCTTTAAACTGCACAAATCTCTGTCTATGCTCATATATCGACATCACAAAATCGATTTTTAATTTTAATTCTGAAATCAGTCTGAGTGAACAAGTTATTTATGTTTTATTCATAACCATAACGTGGCAAAGATAGCTCCACATCACTGTTGTAATCTCTTCCTCCAAGCGTATGTATTTTTCCAACCTTGTCGCGATCTCTGGTACATTCGTTTATCTCATTCTCACACATCCTCCGTCTCTTTGACTGATACGGGCAGTGTGGTTGGCATTGTGACAGTATGAGGGTGGGTGGGAGTTGCAGCTGTCAGCGCTGAAGATCCGAGTTCAGTTGAGTTGAGACAAACCTGGGCTCCTCCAGTGTCCTCGGCTATAATATAATCAGCTTTATAATTTATGGCTGGAGAGTTCACCAGCCTGTAGCTCAGCACCGCAGCCTTTCACTCCAGATTAATGAAGCCATTGTACGCACTTTTCTGTCTCTTGTGTCTTTCAAATCAATGTCTTCCAACACATCTATTTTTTAAATGTTAGACCGAGTTGGAAGATTAGAGCAAAAGACAAAAAGAACGGTCTTAAACGTACCTGTGGCTAATAAATGTACTGCAGTTTTGCGCATTATCAGTGGTGGAAGAAGTTTTTTTTTTTTTACTTAAAGTTGCATTGCACAATTTTTCTGGTGTAAGGTTCCCTGATATGACATTAAACACATCTATCTAGCATTTATTCAGATTTTTCTATTGCTTAAAAATACAATAATTCTCTCTGTGAATAGGGTTCACAGATCTGACCTGTAATGTAGCCTATATAAAATACGTTTCAGCTCTACTCTGGAACATTCTAGACAAAGCAAGGTGCAGGTGATGGACCCTCCACCAGAAAAGTTGCACAGTGCACCTTTAAGTAAAAAAAAAAAAATTAAAAATAGTACTTCTCTCGCCACTTGTGATGAGCAAAACTGCAGTACATTTATTAGCAACAGGTATCCTAATTATTATTATCTCCTGATTATTCACCGCAATGAGTTATGATCACTTTTCACAGCTTTCAGAGACTAGAGTGGAGTTTTTCAGTAACCAACATGCTAACGGCACACTTCCTGGTTCAAAAAAACGAGGACACAGGACACAACAGTCTTATTTTGGCTTTAAAATATCTGTACTGGAGCAAAACACATTTTCTCAACTACATCGGGTAAAAAAAGATGAGATACAACCAAATTAAAGTGCTGTTTACTGTCCTTGTGCAGAAATTTGTCCACTATATTTGACACGTTCATGCCGCTGGTTCTGAACCTGTCAGAAGCAGTGAGTGAGCACAGAGCATTGCATGGGGACCCATTTTCAGACCTTTTTGATTTAGGTTTTAGGTTTTTATCAGGAGTACAAAGCTGGAGGATTAGCCTATTGTTGTTGCATGTTTTAGGATGATGATAGGGCAGACCAAATAAAACCCTCCCACACGTAGAGATAACATGCAAATTGAGTAAAATTAGTAAAAAAAATATTTTCGTACTTAAAGGTCCTTTATTATGTAAATGTGACTCTTGTGAGCTTTAGGTCATGTTTGAATGTTGTTACCTCATCAAGAAATACCCAGACTTGTGTTTTTTTTCATTCACACATGTTTGAGTAGCCCTCTATTATTAGTCTGTCTACATCTCCAAAGATCAAAATGCTCTGTTCGACCTTGTGATGTCATATACTGGTAGTACTTCAAGTTAATGCCTACCTTTTACCTTTAGTTCAGTATTCAGATTCCACAGCTGAAATCTTCCAAATGATTCTGAGGACAGCGTATGAAGTTTTAAAACACAGTGGAGCATTTCCTTTATTACCGCATAACATCACAAGATAGAGTGTTTTCTGTTTGAGAGATGAACTCTGAATCTAAATATGAGATTATGTTCTCTCCAACTTTTCTTTTTAATTACAGGGTTGTGGTGCAAACCAGGCACACTTGAGGTATGCTGCAGGCAAAGGTCCAGTAGAAATACAGGAAGAAACTCTTTTCTAGTGAGAACAGTGTCACCTACAGTAAACACCCCCTCGGGGCTGTAGACAGCAGATATTTCTAAATGTAGATGTAGAAAACCTCCTGACACTATCCTGTTTGTTTACTCAGGCACGGCTGTCCTTGCCTGCTGCAATCTGATGTAAGAGTTTCAAAAGGAGCACAAATGGCTACGATTTACTAGTAATTTGTCAGAAAAGTGAAAATTCTTATTATTATACATTTGAGAGATTGTTGGCTAATCTGGTGTTATGGCTGGCTACGTTTGCAAGTAGTTAGCTCATAGGTCTAAGGGTTGGTGGGGCAATTTCCTGCTTTCACCCACCTTGGGCAAGACACCACCTTGCCTCTAGTGAATGTTCTTTGAAGTTCTTTGAGAGCCCAGTGAGATAAAGTAGATAGAGCTGAGATCTTATTCTTGTCTATAATTTTCTGTACAGCCTTCATGTATTAATATATTGTTTATTGCTGTCTATATGTTTTTCAGTGGTTCAGCACTTGCTCACCCTGGTTGAAAATCAATGACTTCATTTGTATTCATTTTAAAAAGGCATATTGTTCATATTAACATTTTGAGTTTACATGAAATAAGTCTGATAATTCCTTCTGCTGTGTGGCAGGCACTGTTCTGGTGGATAACCTGATGATCAAAGGGCGGGCCGAAGACCCCGGAAGGACCATCGAGCTGACGTTACTGGACAACTACGACTACTGGTTCCTCCTGGACCCAGCGCGCCAGAGGCTCTACCTCAACAGCACCGGTCGTGTCCTGGACAGAGATGTAAGTCACAGATGTGCTTTCAAAAAGATACAAGTCTTACAAGCCACATGAACACAAACAAAAACAGATGCTGTGTACTGGCTAGGGATGGCACCGATACAGGGGAAGATCTTGAAAACTGATAATGATTTTAAAAAATGGTTTGGTGACTGGTAATACAGTGAGAACACTACAGAAAATGACTAGGAAGTTCACTGAAATACACTGACATTTTAGAATATTTTCTATTTGATATTTAGCATATTTTATATATTTTCAACTGCTAAATAGAAGAAGGGATACAGTTATTGTTAAAGTACCTGGGTAGAAAACCAGGTATCGTTTACATACTAGTACAATTGTACTAGTAGCCACAATCAATGGTTCTGGCTAGTTGTTACCCAAAATGATTCTATTATAAATTCCTAAAAAAAATAACTACATGTTGTTGTTTTTTATTATTTTGCTTCTTTGCTGCTGTTTTTAAGAACATTGTCAAAACAACTAGAACAGGATGAAACCAACCAAATATTTTGTAATGGGTGGAGCCAATTTAATTCAAGTTTCATTATCGTTGTCAGTCATTCATTGTGAGTCTGGAACGGTCCCATGCAAACCAACTCTTAATCAAATCTATGACAATATTAGAAGTATACAGGGGTTTGTTTCTGTAATTGGATGTTTTTAAGGCCCCTTGCATGTGCTGTTTGATGTCAGACTGAAAAAGAAAGAGTCCTCACTGCCAAAATCTTGTGAGTTTGGGTTTTGGCCTGAAGCACATTTGAATAGTGGGCTAATAGGGCACACTACAAACATGGATGAATGTACAAGAGCCCCTGACACTGGGGGAAATTTGAAAATATAATAGATGTTTGCTTTGGGGTATTTTTAATTAAAAGCTGGCCTTTTTGCTCAGAAATTGAGGATGATAAAAAAATACAATGCTTTAATGCTGTAGTAAAAACCAAACTGAGAGAAAGGGATAACATAGGCTCAGAAGTCAAATATGACCTGACAGATCTCAGGCTAAACAAGACATCCTGCTGTGCCCCATTTCGTTTGAACAGTACAGATTTTAATAATTCAATATTCAGTTCAAATTTAGCTTTTCAGATGACAACTTCAAATGATACGAATACATTTAAATATCTCCTGATCAGCTGAAGAACAAAACGCCCACATACAAGGTTGGTAGTATTCTCTTACTTTAGTAGTTTGAGTAAAAATAATGGTTATTCCCGCTGTAAGTCTACAAGGGACAAAAGTGTGTATTTGTACTGCTTCTTTGGATATGGTTTAGTTTCTCATTTTTGTGGTCTAGCCTTCAAAAAGGACAGATTTAAAGTATGGATATACTGATGCAGCTTTTTCATTTCCAATACTGATTCAGATACTATAGCTTTAAGTATCTTCCAATACCCGATATCAACTGATACCAGAAAACAGCAGTTATTTCCTTTAAACAAAAATAAAATAAGCCAAAACTTATCCAAATGTGTTACTCAGCTGTTACTCATCCTACAAGTTACTACAGAACAGCTTGTATAAATTAAAATTCAAACTTTCTGGACAAACACAGACAAATAGTGTTATTAAATCAGTGTATATGTCCAGCCAGGATATCTGCAGAACCCATATTTGGAAGCTGATATACAAACCAGCAAATGTTTCCAGCTCCATCAACTTTACCAATTTACTTTACATTGAGAAACTGTCACCCCTCTTTCTCTAACTACTTTTGTGAGCCTAAACATTTTGGTCTTGGAATGTTTTTATTATCCTATTCTACATGATCGTGGTGTTTTTATTTTGGTGTTTTGTCCGTAAATAAATTCCTATAACTGCTAATATCATGAGCTTCATTTGACTGGAGCCGAATGCTATAGGTGACTCCCTTAGTCCTCTTCTTTATACAGTCTGTACTTGTACTTAAATCATTTCTTGGACCACTACATTGTACTTTTACTTAAAGGCCGCCACACACTACAGGATTTTTTCGGTCTTAAACGATTTTTAAACGTGTGACAAAATGCGCACAACACAGACATGAGGAGAATGTTATGAGACTGAAAATCTCCGATCACAAACACTGCAGTGGGAACTGTCTGCGGACCACAGGATATAAGCTGTGAGCACGATCACGTCAGCTGTTTCCTTTCTACAGTCAAATGAGTCGCTTTGAGAGTCTTATTATTTGTGAAATGTGGTGCAATACTTCAGATACATGATTTTTAAAAGCATTAAAGATAAGCGAGAAAGTCCACAGGAAGTAGAGTCAGTATTGCTAATCTGCAGCTTCACTGCACACTGTCTGCGTAAACAAACACACAAGGAAACACTGTCTTTTTACTTCAAAGAACACCGCAAACTGGATTAATAGTGCAGTTTTGAGGACTGGATGCCATTATTTGCAGAGGATAATTTCTAAATATAATGCTGTACTTTAAATGTACCACTTTGCATTAGGTGAGTAATAAAGTCTTTATTTTCGCTCTATCTTGAGTTTGTATGTTGCAACTCTGTCACTCCTTTGCCCCTGACGCTCTGTTTTATCGGCTATTACTGTAGCGTTGTTGATGTTTGGTGGTTACGATCTGACACTGACTCCACACACGAGGAGCACAGCAGCTCCAAAATCGCACACCGAGACAAAAAGTCAGGTCACGCCTCCCTGAACTCGGGAAGAAGAAATCGCAGCCAAAATCGGGCAAATTCTCCTGTTGTGTGTGGCGGCCTTTAGTTATTTTTAAGTAACAGTACTACTCTCTGGCTTCGTACATCTAACCAAAATATTGATTTTTCTCCACAGCCTCCACTCTCCATCACTACCCTCGTGGTCATGGTGGAGTGCCGAAACTTGATCATCGGTAACACTATCAAACACGAAGTACGCGTCATACTGAGAGACATCAATGACAACGGACCTATATTCCGCCACCCTAGTTACTACGTCGCTGTCAACGAGGTGAGGAGACGTACACATTTTATAATATTATAATGGACAGACGCAGCCGAACTATTTCAAATGCACTTAATCTTGTATCGGGATGTTTTTGATTTACTTTGGAAGGCTCCGTACTGAGAGTGTGACAACATGATGAGGCTTTTAATATTAGATTAAATAGTGCTGTTAGTGCGTTCATTAATGTGATGGAAGTTTTATATTACTTTACGGTTTTTGTACTCTTTTTAGCTTTTGTCCTGCTGTGTAATAACATTTCCGTCAAAGGCTTTACATTATAGAACCAATCATCACTGTTTTTTTTTTTCATGGTTAAGAAGTAGAAAATTACATGTCAGCCAGGTTTCATCCATCTTTCATACAGGCACTAAGTTTGTCTACTTCATCAGTCTGGCCTGGGGTCATTGATGAGTAAAATTGTTAACGTTAATGCAGTGTTTTCTGATAACTGTATCTGTTGGGAGCATATATAGTATGAATGGAATTAGGACGAGTACTGAACCCTGTGGTACGCCGCAAGTTACTTTTGAACTCAGTGAGTCGCTCTGGTTAAAATTAACAAATGGATAGATACCTGATACATAGGATAAAAAAGACGAACAAAAAATTATTTATATCAGCTATATACTTATCATTTTTATTGTTTTTTTGTACAGTTAGCATTAGTGATCGATGACACAGTGGTCTTTGTTTTGATGCAATATTAAGTCATACCGTAAGTTTTGACTTCTTTAAAAATGCATTGAAACTCATCTTCAGTAAATCCTACATATAGTCGCTGTTATTATGTCAGCTCCCATTGTGTACCACATTTCTAAAGCGCTAGTCTGCAGACTATTTCTTTAATTAAATCATTTTAGATAAGTATTGTGATTTAAAATATGTAAATAATAACATAATCATCCACGGGTGCTGTACATTTGAACTATATAGCAGGCTCAAGCACAATATGTGATCTTTAATCTTATCTTCAGTTTGCAAAATATCCAAATTTTGGTATCAACTGCTCATCACTAGTTAGCATGCATTTTTGTAGCATCTCAAAACTCATTAAACACGCCTCACTCCTGTTTTTTCTCACCTCAGATCCCATACCTAAAGAGATTGAAATCTGCCCTAAACTTGTCACCGAGTTTGACTTTCATCCTCTTTTCACTATATACATCCATTGTGGGGACAACCTTCCTCTGAATATTATCGGTGTGGTGCACAACTAGCCCAACAGTGCAGTGAATCATTGCACATTTCTGTCAACTTCCTCCTTTGAAAAAGCATTCCTGGCCCTCTGTCTGGTCTGTGGAGTCCTCCCAGGCTCCAGGGAACAGCCATGCTTTTTATTATTCTGTCAGTGCTGCGCCTATGCCTTCAGACCACTGCCGCCTGCCCCATACGATTATATTTATGTACATGTGGATAGCGAGAGGGCAAAGTACCAGCAGTAAGTAGCACTATGCAAACCCTCTCCAAGTGATAAAGTTGTTAAAGGTCCTATATTATACAAAATTGACTTTTGTGAGCTTTAAGCCATGTTATAATGTTGTTACCTCCTCAAAAACATACATGGAGTTGTGTTTTGTTTCTTTTGCACATGTTTGAGTAATTCTTTATTATTAGTCCGTCTACATTTCCAAAATTCAAAATGTTCTGTTCCACCTTGTGATGTAATGGAGCAGTTTTCATGCTAATTTTTACCTAGTTTTTGTTTAGTGGAGATGAGCAATTTCAGGTCTGAAATTATCCAAATTATTCTATTGAAGGCGGAGCACTTCCTGTATAACACATGACATCATAAGGTGGAACGGTGTGTTTTCCATTTGAGTGGAGAACTATGCAGGATTTGTGTGTTAAACATGTGGGAATGAAACAAAACACAACCCCAAGGTGTGTTTTGATGAGGAAATAGCATTATAATAACATTAGATCCAAAAATAGTGTAATATAGGTAGTTTTAATTTTGTGTATAACTATATGTTCATGATAACTGTTCTTTTTTCAGCTCACACCAGTTGGATTAACGATATTCACGGGCTTCGCTGGACAGAATGGTGCCGTGGACATTGACGACGGACCCAATGGACAAGTGGAATATAGTGTACTTTACAATCCCAATGACACGGTAAGTTAGTGTCAATCAAATACGGTGTTAAAATATGAGGTGTGGGAGCGTAAAATATGACAAGGTAATATCAAATCATTTCACAGTAGAATTGAGGAAGATCGGCAGTTCATTTCCAGCTCAGACAAGTACAATTTGTCACTGGGTACATTTATTAGCACATGGCCAATACAAATCAGATAACTACAGTAATCAGTTAATCCAATATTACGTCTGCTTTTAGGTGCATGTTCATGTGCCCAAAAGAAATCTGATGATGTAACACTTAATCCACAGAGGTTTTTTTTAGTGTGCTTGTTGTATTTGGGAGAGAAAGTACAATGAATTATTTTGTTAGAGAAATTCCATCTCAGTATTTGTACTGAGCTGGCAGTGATTGAGTCATTGATTTGATTTATTGTCATTGAATAAAAAAAACAAAAAAAACAGCTCAGAACATCACAAAAATCTAATTTCCCTAACAGGTTTACTCTCTTTTTTTCTTGGCCACATTAGCCTGTTCTATTTTGCATTATTTTCTTTATTGCAAGAAGCCCGATTACTTACTAAACTGTTTACATACCATTTAAAAAAGTCAGATAATTATCAGATTTTGGTGTGCATGTAAATACCCATTGTGTTCTTGGGCACCAGCTTGCATGTATAACAATGTGATGTGTGTGAAGTGGTGGGAGGGGCAAATGGTCTACCCCAGTCTACCCCAAGGCAGCTATGTCTACAGAATTATCTTACAAACCGCCAGATGTGGAGTGAATGAATAAAATGCTTTGTCTATAGATATTAATGACTTTCTCCTCGCTGCGTCTGTAGAAAGTTTCATACACTCCTTTATAAATGTTAACTTTGATGAATAATGTAATATGTGGACAGTAATGGGGCTCTTCATATTAACATAATAATGCTTGATGCAGGATTCCAATGACACTGTACGAGTCTCCAACACACTCTCAGGACACATCGCTTTGAATCGAAGACTGAACTATGAAGAAAAAACTCGCTATCTGGTCCTGATTCAAGCTAATGTAAGTTTGCACACACCTCACACACTTCACTCATGTAACATTCATACAGGTTTTTGCTTCAATATTCATGATTCATGCCATAGATGGAGGGCAAAAAGTTATTTAGTAATTTTTAGGGTTCAATCTGTATTGAGCAGTATATCAATAGTTCTGTCTGTCAGGGAGTCTGTTTGTGACATAGATTTTATCCTCAATGTAGATTAAGACCTTGGCTTCACCGTTAACTGGAGATATTGATGAAGTAGACTTTGTCATTCTGGTCAAACCACAATGAATCACACGCAACAGTTGCTCTAGGTCCTGCATTAAAGTAAATGAGAAAGTGAGTTGGAGGTGACTTGAAATAAGAATGTCTCGTATTTTAAGACTTATAGTTAAGCTAGAGGAAATCCATTTGGACTGAGCAAGATAATTTACATTAAAGGTCCACTTTGTAACTGTTCTGATAGAGGGTTGCCATCTGCTTGTCACCATGGAGATGCTATTGCTTTGCCTGGGATGTTCCATAGTATGGCAGTTTAAATGTGATTTAAAATGAGCAAATTATAACATAATGATCCACAGTTCTCACAAATTATAGCTATATAGCAGCCACAAGCACAATAGGTCTTCTTTAAATTTATTTAGCTCCATGAATACAAGCCAGCAGGCCACATTACAGGTCAGTAGAGAACCAACTATTCACAGTAACAATCTTTCTTATATTTTTAGCAATTAAAAAATAAATCTAAATGTTTAATGCCATACTGTGCAACATTGAACACAAAGCAACATTTTCAAGGGCACAAGCAGATTATTACTATTATTTACATAATTTATACAACTAGAAAAATATTAACAGAGAAAAATCCCACACACTGTCTTACTTGCATTTTTATTTCTTTTTTTTTTTTGAGATGATGTCCCAATTAAATGAACAATTTGCAAGTGATTCAATTTTGACAGTGTGCATGATTTTCCACTGTTCATGTTCTTGAGCTGCTCCCTCTTTTCCAACGCACCCGTTTCAACAAATTGATGTGCAAAGGCCTCACTCATACAACCATAAAAATAAAAGCCAAGTTTTTAAGTCTTGTAACTATAACACATCATTGAATCTTCTTAAAAACTAAAGGCGAAACACTAATGGTGCATTGCGTAACTCTTCTGGTGGAGGATCCAGGATGCTTTTTTTCATCTTATTACTTTGTCTGGAATGTTTCGTTGTATGGCTTTAAACCTTTCTATCTTCATGGCAACCTAACCATACCAAGTTACAGAGAGGCAACCCTGCTTACAGTTAGAATACCTGTTTTCAAGGTATTTTTGATCTATAAAATCATCTGTAATTGAATAAATGTAAATTAGAGCTGTTTAAAGTCATACTATGGGACATTCCAGGCAAAGCAATGGCATATCCATAGAAACAAGCGTGTGACAGACCCTCAACCACAAAGTTATATAGTACACCTTTGATGCAACATAATCATACACAAAGTTATGGACTTTTTTATGCACTTTTCATTCTTTTCACCTCTGATCAGAACATATAAAACATATGTTGGACATGCGCCACAGGCTCTTTTCACGCCAAGTATCTACTCTTTTCCTCTCCATAATTATCGCTATATCTCCATAAACCAAGCTTTAAATGGAATGCATATAGAAAAATGGGCACTTTGGCTTGTAATCAAAAAACTATAGACAACCACATTTCTGAGAACACTCCAGATCTCAAGGACAGGACAGCTGAACATTTTAGCAGTGGGACTATCATCTCCAATCCTCATTTCCTGGATGAGGGAGCAGAGGAGCGGGGCTGTATGCCGACGAGAGGCCCTCAGAGCAGGGGCCTATCAGAACCCAGGATGTGAAGATGTGCTATTTACCACAACTGTTCCCAGCTTGTGTCAAAGAGTTCAATTATACCCACAATGCAATGCCTTTCAAGTGCCATTGCTCACTCGACTGGCCGCTGCTTGGGTAGACATGAGCATAAGCATCAGAGGAAACAATTAGAAATGTACAAAGTGAGTTTTGTATTATGTGGGGGAGAATAGGTGACCCTGACCTTGTTGCTGTTATGATTCAGAAATGTGCTTGGATGATTAAAAGCAATAGATGTATGAAGTGTGTCGTTATCAGGCAAATGTTAAATTTAAAAAATGGATTTGTAAGGACTCAAGTACAAAATGAAAATAACAGGCCCTCTACATTGATAAAAGCAATACATTTATCAAAGGGACATATTATGCAAAACTGATTTTTAACCATGTCATAATTGTCTCCCCTTCTCATTTCCACACAAAGTTATATTTAGAGTGGTTCATGCATGTTTGAGTAATCTTTATACTCTTAATCTATTCAAGAATTCATTGCTCCATTAAACCCCTGTTTTCACTGCTGCTTGTATATGCACACAGCTCTGTACTGACTTTAGACTTAGACTTATTGATCCACAAGGGAAATTAGACAGTAGCTCACACATCACAATGTATTATAATAACAAAAAGAAAAAAATATAAATGGTAATAATTAGTGCTGTCAGAAATATCACGTTATTAACGAGTTAATGCAAAACTATTTTAACAGAGTTCATTTTTTTATTGCGAACTTGTTTTTCATAAGCTGTGGCCACTGCTGTAACATTAGAAAAGCTACAGGATCTGGCTGTAAACAGGAAGTGAAACAGTTGGATGAAACTGAGAAGCCCTGTAAGGTGCATTGATGTTATTCATATGAGGAAAACACAAAAGCAGAAAAAAACATAATGTCCCAAACCATATGGTGAATCTGCACACCTTCCATAAGGACTGTGAGAGAGACAGAAGTTTTACAACCTCTCTCCTCCAGCTGTTCTCACTGTTCCGAGCTGTTGTTATATCCATAAACTCAAGGAGGAGCGTGTATTGCGGCAGGACTCATATCTGTCTCTCTATTTCATAGATGCTTCTGCCGCTGGACTTATTTTCTTCGCTAAAAGCATTAGCTCTGTTCTGTTACATGTAAGCAAACAGCACCGTGTGATGACGTGATCGCCCTTAGTACAGCAGCGATGGGGCGACACACACGGTCGCAAACACAGTTGCAATAAAAAAAACACACACAAAGCAAGCCTATCCACTTTTCTATGTTGATAAGAGTATTAAAATGGTTGTTCAAGGCACAAAAATGTGTCATTAATTTGTGATTAATCACGAGTTAACTATGACATTCATGTGATTTATCGTGATTAAATGTTTTAATTCATTGACAGCACTAGTAATAATCAATTCAAAATAAGTGGCAAAAATAGAAAGGGAGTGGAGTCAAGTAAGGCATAATTATTTAAAGTAAAAATAAAAGATAGAAATATAGTAATACAAATTTATCCTCCAAACAAAAGCTGCTCATTAGCATAATCAGCAGCTAAGAGAGGCTGTAAACTGTTAGTTAGCATACCACTAAAAACAGTCTTACCCACTCCACAGTTCACCCGAAGCAAATCAGTTGTAAATGTCTGTGTTGATAGAATAATGTTTGAAATAAAACTAACCTTGCATGGCATAAATTGTCGCACGTTGCCGGACTATTTTCTCATATATCAGTCCGCCGCTGCCAAGATTTCTATCAGGAAGTACAACTCACTGCTGTTGCTCAGACATAAATCCTTTAAGTGCAAGGTTGGTTTTACTTCTAAAATTATTCACACAACATCTCCAACACTCCGGCTCACTAGGAAATGAGGCCCATTGTCCAAAATTCCGAACTGTCCCTTTAACTTTGAAGTCGGTGGTCATGTTTCTGTTCGTAAATTGTTTTAGACCAATATTGAGATTTAAAATGTCCAAAATACAATGATCCACAGGTACCATAGAATAGAACTATATAGAAGAAAAAAGTCTATTGTCTTCTTTAAGTGTATCATTATCAGAGAAATATTTAATCATGAATATGGATATGTAAGAAATATCAGAGTACAATATAAAAATAAAATTACCTGTTCACCTTATTGTTGCTCTCAAGACAATTAAATTTCATTCAATAAAACATCTATCTAATTAACCAAGCTTCCGGCAGAATGAGCCTCACATGTGTCTCATTTGGGTTGCCAGTTTTAATGCTGAAATCCATTTGTTTTAAACCTAAATTGCCTCTCTCTGATCTGAATCCTCACTACCTAAACCCCAGCGGCTGAAGCCAGTCATTAATTAGAACCAGGGTCAGTTGTGATTGTAGTGCCTTTTTACACCAGTAAGACAGAAGGTTACATACTGTTTCTTTAAAGGTCTTATATTACGCAACATGTACTCTTAGGGCGAGCTTTAAGCCATGTTACATTGCTGTTACCTCATCAAAAACAACAGTTGAGTTTGTGTTTTTATTCACACATTTGAGTAACTTTGCGTTATTAGTCTGTGTACATCTCCAAAGCTCAAAATGCACTGATCCACTTTGTGATGTCAGGAAAGTCTACTTTTTTACCTTTAGTTCAGTACAGGTGGGCAATTCTGGGGCTAAAATTATCAAAATGATTCTCGTGAAGTGGAGTTAAAATACACAGTGGAGTACTTCCTTTATTGCCACATCACAAGGTGGGACAGGGTGTTCTCCGTTGAAAGAAAAGCAGAATTTGTGTGTTAAACGTGTGAATGAAACAAAACACAACTCCGGGTATGTTTGTGATGAGGAAACAACGTTATATAATATAAATCAGAGAATATGGGCCCTTTGTATCTAAGGTAGTTATCATAAATGACTACCTACCTGATAACTCATACTCTGTCTTCGTGTAGTCCCATAGTCCAAACCCACTAGTCAAATAGAACATGTCACCCCACCCTTCACCCTTCACCCTTCTCTGCTCCTCCCCCAGGACCGTGCAGGTTACCCCCCCAACAGGAGAACCGCCACCACCACCCTGACCGTGGACGTCCTGGATGGAGATGACCTGGGCCCCATGTTCTTACCGTGTAACCGTGTCAACAACACCGAGGACTGCACTCCGCTGACCTACCGAGTGTCCATCCCCGAGTTCACTGATCCGGTAAGAGCCAGATGAAACAAGCTGGAGCCACAGAACACCTGCACTATCTCTGGCTTCATATAAATGTGCAGTGGTTTTCAGATTTTAAACTCTCTCACACATGTCTCTCCACACAGACTAGAGGTGGGAAATATGCAGAAACAATTCGTAACATCGCAATGGTTGTTTTGGAGTTATGTAAAATTATATTAAAGAGTTAGTGTGTCTGAATTTAAAAGATCAAAGGTCTTATATTATGTAAAAATGACTCTAGTGAACTTTAAGCCATGTTATAATGCTGTTTCCTCATGAAAAATATACCTGATGCTGTGTTTTGTTTCACACCCTGTTTTCATTCACACACTCCTTGTCTACATCTCCAAAACTCAGAGATTGGCCATTCTGGAGCTGCAATCATCTAAATGATTCTAGTGATAATGTATGGACTTTTTGGAGTGGAGTACATTCAGTATTTTCACATGACATCATAAGGTGGGACAGAGTGTTTTGAGAGAAGAACTCCAGCAGGTATGTTTGGGATTTGGAAACAATATTATAACATAGACGGGCTGATACACTGTGTGTGTTTGTGTGCATGGGAGAAGTGAGAACTGCTCTGAAACGCTGCAAATGAATTGCCCTATGGGATCAATAAAGCTTTCTTAATCTGAATCTGAATCTAGATCAGAAAACAGCACAACATGGACCCTGTAAAGGAGAAGTCTAGTGTAATCCCCCTAACCTAGGGTATAAAGTGATATTTCTGTCCATTCGTGGTTATTTTTATGATTTATTCACATTTTGTGCTAGCCTTCAACCTTAACCCAGACATTTGAACTCACATTTTAGCACATTCCCGGAACATTGTTAAACTACTGAGATACTCATTTTCATCATTATCACCCACAAAAATACAGACTGCAGTAAAAGTTGTGCTTAAAGGCCCTGTACACGATCTTTTTCTCATGTATTTGAGCTAAATTTGTCTTGCTCCTGTACAGATATATTATGTAAGCAGCTCTTGAGGTCAGCATACATCTGCTGCTTGCTAATCAGGAAGTGCGTGTTAACATCTTAGTTGTTGTTAGCTTTACAGTCACAGCAGAACTTTGCACTGGCCTCAGAATTGTGAAAATGTTCATAAAGGATTATGAGCATGAGGAATAACTTTGGACCACTGCAAACTGTTATGTAATGAAGTTTTCACTGTTTTCATGTTTTTAAGACTGTAAAAATAGTACAGCGTCTTCACCTTGAATTTTTCATTTACAACATACCCCAGAGTCCCAGCCTGCATTGTCCAATCTGTCTCCAGGGTCTTTCTGAGATTCCCTGAGGTTTCAAAAGACACAAGTTTGAACATCTGGCTCAGACAAGCGTAGAAAAACTTGTTGTAATCACAGTCAGGAAGCAGCAGCGGTCTGGAGTGCTTCTTAGGTGATTAGACGGATACTTCTGTGTGCAATTGTGTGGACCCATGTGAACCGCAGCTGCCTGCGTTGAGTGTAAAATAGATGTTACTCTTGTATTGTGCTCTACAGGATTGAAAACCACTTAAAATCCCACATTGTGCTAATTCATTCTCTCTACAAAGTGCGCAGTGTAGGGTGGGTGATAATGACACAAATGAGTATCTCTGTATTTATTTGAGTATCCCGATAAAGAGAAGTTAATAAAATGTGCTATATAAATAAAGTGGATTGGTTTGATAATAATATTCAGGTACTGTTATCCTTCCAATCTGCACGATTGTCTAACTACCTAACTACCACAATCATGTCCTTCTACACCCTTGGCATTTTCCCATATTACCTATACCACATGCTGACTCTGCTTGTCCATGTGGTTACACTATTACATCTAATTAAAGCAATATTCTATTTTCAGATTAAATGGTGGACCTCCCAGCGACACAGTTTTTAATACATACCCCCTACCTCTCATACCCATTTTTAACTCCCAGGCAAGAATAATGTCTGATGCAACTCCATTTTTCATTTTACCTGTCCAGCTAGAACTACACACTTTGGGAAAACTTTACAAAGACGAGTGGATCTGGAGCCGTGTCCTGTCTCCCTGATTTCAGAGGGCATGTCTGACAGGCGGATTAACCAATCAGAGAGACGCATGACACTTGCATGTAAAAAAGGAGAAAAACCCCACAGAGGCTTAAGAAACACTGTGGATTTTCTCAGAATCCACAATCAAAGCACCAAACTAGTACTTATCTTAGGTAATACATTTTAATAAATTTTGTTCTGAATATTATGAGAATTTTGGGCAAGGAGGAGTACCACGTGTCTCTCAAATGCAGAAAACATCTCCTTGTACGTATTAGCGGCTGTGGTTAGATCGTCTCAAGTTTGGACTGGCTGGCCATTTTGCATTTGTAATCTGTTAAATAAAAGCATTTAAATTAGGGCTGTCAGCGTTAACACGTTAATTGCGACTAGATTAATGCAGTCCATAACGCGCTATCTTTTAAAAAAAATTGCGATTAGAGTTCACCAGCCTTTTGTCCCTTCTAAAAACGCAATAATTTTTTTTTTCTCGCGGTTAGAGTTCTTCGACTTTTTGTCCCTTCTACACATCCGTTGGCAGCTCCTCTGGCTGTTTCTCTTTCAAACTTCAGAGCACCGTGTTCCAGTAAACTCACCGCCGTAATGGAGAAACAGAGGAGCTTCTGGACTTTTTATTTGACTTTAAAAACTTCCAGACGCTACAATTTACAAGTCAAGAGTTAAATGCAGCCTGTGTCAAGCAGAGTTTCAGTACCAGCGAAGTATGTCTAGTCTAAGTTAGCACCTCCAAGCTAAACACCAGCAACAGGAGCATCACAACCATGAGCCTCAGATCAGACAAACTACCGTTTGGCAGAGTCTCCACAGACCTGTGGGTAATCACACGTCAAAGAAAATAACTACAGCGATTGCTAAATGGGTACGAATTGCTTTACATTATGGCTTTAAAACTGTCTTGAAATGCAAAATAACACAATTTTAAACATGCAATTCAATATGTGATTAATCACGATTAACTATGGAAATTCTGATCTTAATCGAGATTTTAAAAATTAATCATTTGACAGCCCTAATTTAAATGTGCAGTTACTTTCTGGAGGTGGTACGTCACCTGCATGATTCCAAAGAAATAGAAAATTAAAACCAACCAAACCATAACACTGTCCATGGAGTTAAAGGAACAACATTTCCATAGAGATAAGCAGGAGATACGAGTCAAGTTTGTGGAGACACAAGCCTGCTGTGTCTTTAAGTTATTTAAAGGTGCATTGTGTAACTTTTCTTTTGGAGGGTCTCACGTCTCCCCATGGAGATGTGTCTCTTTCCATAGTATGACATTTACACTTTCTATACATACTCTATGGGGACAAGCAGATGACACCAGAGGGACAAGTTACAGGTCAGATCTGTGGAGAGGCGGGCTCACCCACACTAAGAATGTATGTTTTTAAATGCAATAAAAATACAGGCAATGGGCCACATGCTAAAAGGATATGTCGAACACTCCTGACAACGAATAACATCCTCATGGAGACAAGTGCAGATTGAAAGTTACACCGTGCACCTTTAAAGATGCTATTATTCAACACAGAGCAAAACATACAGCTTGACATCAGCGTAACAGTGCAGCCTCGCTCCAGCTCCCCCAGCGCTTCACACACCCTCCCCCATTCAACGCACTAATTCCTGGGGCGTTTCTGCTCTGCTGGTCCCTGCTGCACAGGCTGTGGAGGTGAGCTGACCTGGGATGACAGCTCCGCACGGCTGCAGCCCACAGACACTAGACAAACCCGGGGACAGATAGTGAGGAGAGTCTGGAAGCACCAGATAAAGCACCAGGCGTCAGGCAGCTCTAGTGTTTGGATAGGGGAGATTTGGTATGCATGTGTGGTACCTCCTCGTATGAGCACCTTTACATGCTGTAGAGATGTGCGGAAATAAATTAGACTGACCTTAGTTTAGCGGAGGCATGAAGGTCAAGATACTGGCTGTTGTAAATTCAGCTTTTTATTATTGGGTACATTTACATGCCCAGTAAAAAGCTGATAAGGATAATCGGATTACCCAGTCAATAGATTTGATTGTGTCACCATATTCAGATATAGAAATTAGACTATCAAAAAGACCTGGTAGCATGTCAGCATGTCAGTTAATCAATGGAGAGTAACTGTTGTACTTAGAAGACAGTTTTATTTATTTTTTTTGTCTTTGCTACATTAGTTTGCCTTTATTTATTTTTTTAATGTTGCAATTCTTACATGTCAATTTAGTTTATTTAGTCAATTTAGTCTGATGACTCAGAAATTGGATAATGATTAGATTTTTGGTATGCAAGTAAACACAGCCATATTATTGTAGTCACTTAGTAATTTACGCACACCATGACAGCATCTTAAGTACCGTACTTTGTATTGTTATCGCTCTTTATGATACAAAACTGCTCACGTATCTGTCAGGCTGTCATTTATCAGGGTGTTAATATTCATTCTTTTCTTAATCACTGAGGCATTCACATCAGCTCATTATTGCCACTCTTAAAATAAGCTTCTGTTAACAGCTGCTGTCACTTGGTTTACACATGTTTTACACTGACAAGTCGTTTAATGGTTTATGAAAATTATATCAGGTTTGACTTCATATTTGGCCATGTTATTTTATTTTTCTTCATATCTTTTATTTGATTTTATTTTTTCTTATACTTGATAACGATAACATTTAGCAATTCATCAGAAATGTGCTAACTTGTGTCTTTAAAGGCCCTGGACTTGATTTTTTTAAATTATTTTGTTCACAATAGAGACATGCTGTCTGCTGTATATGCTTTATATGTTAGAAAGTGGTCTCTTGTCCGCATTAACAAGCCAGTTGTTGTTAGCTTTATAGTGATGGCAAAAGTCCGTTCTGGCCTCTGAAAGTTGTGAAAAGCACTTATTCTCTCATTGTGGTGAATAATCAGGATGCTCAGAATACATGAGGTAAGTGAGGAATAACTTTAGACCACTGAAAACCATTTAGTAAGTAAGTAAACACCTTTCAGAACAACATAAACTAGTAGTCTAAAAGGCATTGTCCTAAGATGTTTTTAAAAGCGTTTCATAATTTAGGGGCCACTGCCTGAAAGCACAGGTCCCCCCGTGTTTTGAAGCGGGTCTTTGGGACCATCAAGAGGCCCTGACCCGTGGAGCAAACGGTGCATCCTGAAGTATAGGGGTGCAGTAAGTCCCTAATGTATTGAGGTGCTTGTCCATTCAAAGCTTTATACATTAGAACCATTATTTTAAAATCAATACGGAACTTCACAGGAAGCCAGTGCAGTGAGGACAAGATAGGCGTAATGTGTGTTTGCCTGTTAAATGTTAACTAAATTTAAAATGAACTAGTTCAGTTTTTCAGGTTTTTAGGACAGTCAAAATCAGGTACGGCGCATTTATCCATGGCACATATTAATAGTTTTTCTGATCTATGTTATGATGTTATTTCCTCATCACCAACATACCTGGAGTTGTGTTTTGTTCCATTCACACACATTTAACACATAATCCTGCATATTTAGGCTGTGCTCTTGCCTCAAACAGAAAACACTCTGTTCTACTTTGTGATGTCATGTGGTAATAAAGGAAACTTGTTTTTCCACTGTTTTAAACTATACACCTTCACTAGAATCATTTGGATGGTATCAGCCCTGTAATTGCTCATCTCTACTAAACTAAAGGTAAAAAGTAGCTGTTAACATGAAAACTATAACTTCATAACATCACGAGGTGGAACAGAGCATTTGGAGCTTTGGAGATGTAGACAGATTAATAATAAAAAGGGTTACATTTGTGAATGAAACAAAACATAACTCCAGGGATGTCTTAATATGAATCCCATTAAACAGTATTTAAATTTAAACCTATTTTCAAGGTTTGCAATGAAGTTTTTAGTTTTTTTTTCATTTGTTGCTATGGTAACTCTCATTGCCTTCTCATCATACAATAGTGTTAAAACAGGAGCTTTTACACTGGAACATAGCATGAATAGCTGAATAGCTTTAGGTCCAGTCTCCACCACAACATGCAGAGTGGGAAGCTTTTGAGTGCCTCCCATTCACAGTTCGCTGGTGTTATGTATAATTTATTATAAAAGGTTTGCAGACTGCTAAGTGTGCAAGACCCAGGAGCGACAGCCATGTGCTCTAAAGCTTTTTCATAATCATAAGCTTATTTTTTCCATACTTTGCAATGACAACTTTCTACATGCTTACATTATTGCCCTGTAAATAATCTATGGATCATTTTAACATAAATCAACAAGATTTTTTTATGATAATTTAATGCAATGTATGTTGTTTTATGGGTTTGTAGATTTCAGTTTATATTGTGCAATGTAATCGTTTTGAATCCAGTGGGAGTCTTGGCTACTCATATCTGAGTTTAGTACGTGAGAGTAAATTAAACCCTCCATTTACCATTTGTAGTGACAACTGTAACTGGGCCCTTTAAAACTTGTTTTAAAAATTTTTGGCAGATTTCAGTTTCAAATTTGCGGTGTAACCATTTTGAAGTTGGTAGCAGTCAAGTCTACTCCAAACTGTTCACTTTATTGTAATTAATATCAATGAGTGTACACATTATTCACAGCTTGTAGTGGCATCTGTGTACATAATTACAACATTCCCTTCAAAAATAGATTACAAAACATTATTATGTGCAAATTTCAGTACAGATTTTGCAGTGTAATTAAGCATTTTGAACTTAATGAGTGTCTAATCAGTCTACCTCATATTTGACAGGTTTATTGCAATTAATATCAATGTGTGAACAAATAATAACCCTCTCACAGTTTGCAGTGACAGTTTTCAACATACTTACAATATTGCCTTCAAAAATAGATTAAATTATCTATTTGCCGATCAGAGTTTGGATTTTTCAGTGTAACCATTTTGAAGTCTGCTCATAATTGCTGTGTTGTATACATTATGTATAGTGACAACATTCAACATACTTATGATATTGTGTTCAGAAAATAGAATATATTACTATTATTATTTGCAGCATTTTAGCTTTTGTAGTGTAATCAGCTAATTTTGAACCCAGTCAACATCTAATGTATTCATGCTTTACATGTTTATTGTAATTTATATTCCGATATGAACAGATGATATTCACTTAACAGTTTGTAATGATACCTTTCAACATACACTGAACAAAAATATAAACGCAACACTTTTGTTTTGCTCCCATTTTTCATTAACTGGACTCAAAGATCTAAATCTTTTTCTACATACACAAAAGACCATTTCCCTCAAATATTGTTCACACATTTGTCTAAATCTGTGTTAGTGAGCATTTCTCTTTTGTCCAGATAATCCATCCTACCTCACAAGTTTGGCATATAAAGATGCACATTAGAGACCAGGATTATTGCACAGATGTGCCTTAGGCTGGCCACAGTAAAAGGACACTCTGAAATGTGCAGTTTTGCTTTATTGGGGGTCAGAAAACCAGTCAGTATCTGGTGTGACCACCATTTGCCTCATGCAGTGCAACACGTCTCCTTCGCATAGAGTTGATCAGGTTGTTGATGGTGGCCTGTAGAATGCTGGTCCACTCCTCTTCAATGGCTGTGCGAAGTTCCTGGATATTGGCAGGAACTGGAACATGCTGTCGTATACGCCGATCCAGAGCATCCCAAACATGCTCAGGGGGTGACCTGTCCGGTGAGTTTGCTGCACCTTTGTTCGTTCCCATAACATACGCCTGCCCAGACCATAAACCCACCGCCACCATGGACCACTCGATCCACAACATTAACATCAGCAAGCCACTCACCCACACAACACCACACACACTGTCCGCCATCGGCCCTGAACAGTGAAAACCAGGATTCATCCATGAAGAGAACAACTCTCCAATGTGCCTGGTGCCATCGAATGTGAGCATTCGCCCACTCAAGTTGGTTACGAAGAACTGCAGTCAGATTGAGACCCCAATGAGGACGACGCACATGCAGATGAGCTTCCCTGAGACGGTTTCTGACAGTTTGTGCAGAAATTCTTTGGTTATGCAAACCGATTGTTGGAGCAGCTGTCCGGGTGGCTAGTTTCAGACGGTCTTGGAGGTGAAGATGCTGGATGTGGAGGTCCTGGGCTGGTGTGGTTACACGTGGTCTGTGGTTGTGAGGCCGGTTGGATGTACTGCCAAATTGTCTGAAATGCCTTTGGAGACGGCTTATGGTAGAGAAATTAACATTCAAATTCACGGGCAACAGCTCTGGTGGACATTCTTGCAGTCAACGCGCCAACTGCATGCTCCCTCAAAACTTGCGACATCTGTGGCATTGTGCTGTGTGATAAAACTGCACATTTCAGAGTGTCCTTTTACTGTGGCCAGCCCAAGACACATCTGTGCAATAATCCTGCTCTCTAATGTGCATTTTGATATGCCGTACCTGTGAGGTGGGATGGATTATCTGGACAAAGGAGAAATGCTCACCAACACAGATTTAGACAAATTTGTGAACAATATTTGAGGGAAATGGCCTTTTGTGTATGTAGAAAAAGTTTTAGATCTTTGAGTCCAGTTAATGAAAAATGGGAGCAAAACAAAAGTGTTGCGTTTATATTTTTGTTCAGTGTACTTACAATGCTCCCTTCAGAATATGGATAGAATTATTTGTTTGCAGATTTCAGTTTAGCTTTTGGGTAACACTTTATAATAAGACATACCTACAAATGATTTATAAATGTTTATTAACCATTAACAAAGAAATATTATTATTACTAATTTATTTATTTAAAACAAGGACAGTGCGCAGGATACATTGCTGTTTTGCTCTTCTATGCTCTGCTACATTTAACAGGGCATTAGATTTAGTTAGATTTCGCTACAAGCTCCTTTCCATCTGCTGCACTTGAGCAGGAACAGAAGAACATTAAAAAATCGATTTACATGCGAAATTAGGAATGTTATGTGTAGAAGTGTACTCGTGTATGAATAATTGCAGACTTGTAATTTTTAGTACATCATTAGTTAATGGTTAATAAACAAATTATTGTAGGTATGCCTTATTATAACATGATTTTGCAGTATAATCAGTCATTTTGAACCCAGTGGCCGTCTAATCTACTCATAAGTGACATGTTTATTGCAATTAATATCAACAGTGAAGGAGCAGATATATTCAACTAACAACTTTTAACATACTCACAATTTTGTGTTAAAATAGTTATTCCTTTATTTTTATTTTTTTTTACCAATTCCAGTGTATATTTTACAGTACAACCATTTAGAATCTCACTCGAGTCCAGGCTACTTCTCCTAATTGACAAGTTTACTGTAATTAATCACCATGGGTTTACAGATAATATTAAGCAGATGAGTATTTATTTAGGGCCCCAAGGGTGTGCAGCACGTGCTCTGGAGTCTCCTGGATAATGACTGCTGGAGAAGGGTATTATAGCTAATCATCATTGTGCAGAGCCAGGGGGATTGGGTTTAGCGCAGCCAGGCACCTCTAGACTGTATAAAAGAGAGTGGGGTGGGCTGGTTTAGGGGAGGGGGAGTGGAGATTACTGCAGAGCTGATGGAGTTAAATACAACCCCCTGAGCAAAGGATTGGTGCATTGGTGTGGACAACCTGTATTAGCTCTCAGAGACGTATGTGTGATTAAATGTCCTATATTAAGCTAAATAGACTCCTGTGAGGTTTAACCCATGTTAGTATGTTGTTACCTCATCAAAAACATACTCAGATTTGTGTTTTGTTTAATTCACACATGGTTCAGTAACCCTCCAAAACTCAAAATGCTTTGTTCCACCGGGTGATGTTATGTAGTGGTAGTTTTCAGTGTCCGTGTGCACCAACACATCAACAGTGCACCCTTATAGAACTATGCAAAATCATACAGCTAGAATGCAAAGGGCGGCGCGCGTGGCAACTTCTGTAATAAGGTCTATACTGAAATAGATGTCTATGATGAGCAATGAGTAGGAGACGATGCTCTTATAAATCCGCGGTGTCATATTTCAAACTGTGACACTGGAGGTGGTATAGGTGAGGCCTAGGAGAGTAAAGTGGATGATGAAGAGAGTGAAGGGGACGATGAGAGGATGAGAAGCCCAGGGTTTGCCGTGGAGGAGGTAGGGCGCGGCACAAACTGAAGCAGCCGTGCATCTGCAGTGGGGGTTTAAACTGGGCAGACTGGGCGCTGATTGAATGAGGAGGGCAGCGAGCAGCAAGGAGGAGTATTAGGAGTGAGGTGATGAAGACTGAGGAGCGGGTAAACTCCGGAGAAGCAGTGAGGTAGACGGGAGCGAAGTCAGGTCTCCAAAGCTGAATTTACACTCGCTCCATTACTGAAATTGTTGGTGTGATGATATGCAAAGACTGACATTGATTATAATGTCTTTAATGAACAACAATTAGGAGATAATGTTCCTATAAACCAGCAGTGTAATATTTCAAACTGTGAAATTTCTGCAATCCTATTTGTAATTTTCCACTTTGTTCATTTTCTGTACAAGAACTGAACCTCAAACAATGCAATTATGGCACTTTTTTTTGATGAATCACCTTTGAAATGTCATTGGATTATTGTTGAATAGATGAAAAAAAATCACCCACCCCTGTGATGAATTATACTTCCCTAATATTATGAAAATACCTATAGCAATTCATTTGTGCAGAAGTAATCGCAGTAATAACAGGAGCGATACATGATGGCTAGAACAATCATTTTTGGGGCTCAGTATTTATTATGCAGAATGTTGAATTATGAACTTCTAGAAATTATTTTAGGTCCAAACTAACTACTTAAGTATTGAGCTCATGTTTTTTTTTTTTGACCAATATTGTACATTTAGAATACTTTTTGGCGATAATTCTGCTTTCAGTGTTGTTTATCGTCTATATTTACATTGACGATATATCACATTTCAAAATTTGTTATTATGACAGGCCTAAGCAGCAACTATTGTAGTACTTGTAGTGGTAGTAGTAGAAGCAATTATCATAGAAGTGGTCAAGTAGAATGGAAATGATTTGAGAATGTTTACTTCACTTTGAGTTATATTAAGTAACGTGGCTTTTACCTGAAAACAGGTTTGGTATTTCTCCTCTTCATCATTACAGACATAAGAGGCAGAGGTGCATGCCAAAGAAAAGCTGGATAATTAGTAGCCGACAGCATCGCTTTTCCCTGGATGAATTCTGCTCCAGGGAGATTCATAACACTGTATTACACCCTCACCCCAAAATCACTCCACATTAGTTTCTCTACCACATCAGGAATTCTAGTGACCCATGTTTAAAAAGAGGTTTTTATATCTTTTATGAAACACTCAGACATTTCAGCGTTAAAACCATCTGTAATGACTTGAATTCTCATGTGATCATTTTTCCAAAACACCATAATTACTCGGACAAACGTGTAGATTTGGTCTTGCATACAAATTCTCAGATAGGGTCCCTGTGTGCTGAAGTGGCTAGCGTAACAGAATATTAATTATCATATTAGCGAAAAGGAGTTCAGGGGCAGGTCAGTCCGGGACGAAGCTTAAACCATTTGCATTTTGTGAAAATTAATCTCCGGAGAATTGCATTGAATTATTTTGAAGTCTGGAAGAAGACAACAAAATAATGCATCATCACCCTCTTTGTGATTATTTCCCCCAGATACATAAAGCTTTTGTGACAGGCTTTGCACCGCTGCCAGATGAGGGTTGGCAAACTAGACTGTTGGCATTTTGTTTTGACGTTTTTCTTTTTTCTTGCCCGTTGTTCCAGAAAAAGCTCAATCCTCTCAATGTGACCCCGGAAATCCGAGCGGTGGACAAGGATCAAAATATCCAGCCCCCATCGGACAGGCCTCGCATCCTCTACTCCATCCTGGTCGGTAAGTGGATTATGTCACATGCTTCGGCACGTTTGATGACTTTGTTGGCCACAGTTTAGTATAATTTAGAGTCATGTAGAAAGAGAGAAAAAAAAAGGTGATGTAACGCTGTTGTTGTCAAATATGATAGCAGCAGCCCAAGCTGAGGAAAATGCCTCTTAAAGCTTGGAAGAAAGTATTTTGTTGTTGTTGAACTTGTTAATATATTAAAGGTGCATTGTGTAACTTTTTTGTGTAACGTTTCTGGTGGAGGGTCCGTCAAATGCTTTTCTCCATGGAGATTTTTTTCATGGAGACCAAACCAGACCAATGCCGGTTTTTCTAGGTATTTTTGATCAATAAAACCACCTTTAATTGAATGAATGTAAGGTAAATCTGTTTAATATCATATTGCGGTGCATTCTAAGGAGAACAGAAACATATCCATAGAAACAAGAAGTCATTGACCCCCAACCGAAAAGGTACACAGTGCACTTTTAATACTATAAGTGTCAAGGTGGTGACAAGGCAAAATTTTGTATTGGATTTATATTGTGCCCTTGAAGACCCTCAAAGTAATTTACAGTTCATTATTCATTCAATCCACATTCAGTGGTGCAAGCTTCTATTGTAGCCACAGCCGCTCTGGAGCAGACTGGTGGAAGTGAGGCCTCCAGTCTGCACCATCGACCCCTCTGATCACTACCAACACTCACGCACACACCGCTTTCATACTTGCCTAAAGGCACAACAAAAGTTTTAGCCTCTGGCACCCCACTGTGGCACCTGGTATTCCCAGCGGTTTCCCAAAATATGGTTCACTTTTTCAATCAACTTTTTTACTTTGTATTTAACCTCCTTGTGCTGTCAGACTTTCTTGTCAAAGAGTGATCTCGTCAAATCTCAGAAGATAAACAGCACTGAGCCTGTTTAGTACCGGGTACCGGGTGGAGACCGTTGGGAATATCAGGTGCCACAGTGGGACACCAGTGACAAAAAACTATTGTTGTGTCCTTAGGCAAGACACGCCACACAACATGAATTTGTAATGTCACTTAGACCCTTGAGTATCAACTTTTAAAGGTATTTTTGAATAGTTTGACAGTTAGACATTGCATCATTTGTGTTCTTTTTCTGCAATTGTTTTAACTTTTTAATACATTTTCATGTTTTTACTCAATAACTACAAATAGTTCAGAGTTCAGTTTGCTTTCAATTCATGTATTTAACTCAGTAAACTTTTCACTTACACTGTTTGGATTAAGAGTGCAAAGAAGGACGCATATCAAATCAAGAGAATTTTATTATTTTTATTTACAGAACCACTCAGAATTTCGTCTATGCTTTATACTATTAAATGTTGAGGAGATCTGAGCAAACATTTCTCTGCTATTGTATATTTTCAGTGTCCCACCTTTTTTTTTTAAATCCTTGTAGTTGTGCAGTGAATACATATAAGATAACCTATGAACTTTCTTTCTGCAGGTCAGCCCAACACATATGCACAGTACTTCTCCCTGAACAGGACCACTGCAGAGCTCAGGGTGCTGCAGCCAATCAGCAGAGACCTGTACCAGCGCTTCACACTGGTCATTAAGGTAAACACAGATCCTTTTAGCTCGTCTATAAACGGGCTAACGAGCCCGTGTTCAATCAGCATGTTTGGTGTCTGTGTGGGAGAAGCGACGGATCTTCTGCTCAACAAGATCACTTTCAAATGCAAATTTAAAAGCAGCCGTTACCTCATGGCACCTCTTGCTTGATAATTGTTTATTCTTTACATACAAAAGAAATTAATTTAATTTAATTTAATTAATCATTTCAAGAAGTAATATGGTAATAGGAAATGATCAGTCACTAAATTATCACTAAAAAAGCTATGATAAATAGAAAAATTGTAACTAGTTAATTGTAAAAAAAAATGTAATTGTATTTTGGTAATAATGATTTGCGTTTTGAAAAGAAATTTAATGTCTTCCATAAAACACATTATTCATAAAGGTTCTCCGTTCACCATATTTCACCCTTTATTTGTATAATCGACTAACAGAAAAATGTATCACTGAATATTAAAATAATCGTTGGAGCTCTGTCCACTATGAACAAGTGTTTCTTGGT
Organism: Odontamblyopus lacepedii; assembly: GCA_034769755.1. Classification (NCBI taxonomy): domain Eukaryota; kingdom Metazoa; phylum Chordata; class Actinopteri; order Gobiiformes; family Gobiidae; genus Odontamblyopus; species Odontamblyopus lacepedii. The sequence goes on from CM068354.1 coordinate 13,975,103, forward strand.
CCATGTAGTATAAATTGAAGTGCAACAACATTCTTTTAACTTTTTAAATAATTTCTATTCTTTCATATATATTTTTAATCTTTCATATGTTTTTTTCTTTCACAAACCTCAGACTTTAAGCTTGAGTAGTCTACTGTATGTGGGTAATGGCTAGCTGACACAAAACAGCCTTAGTTTAACCAAGTTGTTATGTTAATTTCACTGGTGACGGTTTTGAAGATGGCTTGCAGGTAGCAACAAGGTAAATACATTCCCTACTGTATTAAAAGAACCCAAGAAGTTAAAGTTGCATTATGTAACTTTTCTGGTGGAGAGTCCATCAAATGTTTTCTCCATGAACATATTATTGCTTTGTCTAGAATATTTCACAGTACGGTATTAAACAATATCACTGTGGAGCCCAAACCAGACCAAGTTACGGATCAGATGTGGAGAGACAACAACGCTCACAGTCAGCGTGTTTGTTTTTCTAGGTAATTTTGAGCAATAAAATCACTTGTAAGTGAATAAATGTAAAGTAGAGCAGTTTAACGACTGTTGAACATTCCAGGCAGAGCAATAACATCTCAATAGAAACAAGCAGGTGACGGACCCCCAAATCAAAAAGTTACACAGTGCACTTTAATGTACAAAAAAAGACAAAAAGACGAAATGTTTTCATGGTGTCTGCATCTACACATTTTGGAGGATTTGAGTATAGTCCAGTTGATTAAATCCACTTCACTGATAGGCAGCTTAACCACTGCATATACAGAGCAATAAAATTTAGCCCGTATGTAGAATGCACAGTAACATTATTAAACTGAGAAATTATTATCTGTGAATCCACGTCCGCCGAACTCGCTCCACTTCACCATCCCCACCTCACTGATGGGCTCCCTGACGCCCATTAACCTTATCTCCAGCCTGGACGAGTGCTCCGAAGATGTCCTGATTTATGGACTTGGAGCCCTCCCGGAACACCGCTCACTCCCTTGAATCCTAATTTAGATCCCGGATTGCTTTGACCAGGAGAGCATGAGATGAACTTTCCACGCATCTTCCTCTAACCTCCCAAAACGCCTCTGAGGACCGTACAAACCCGTGTTTCCCACCAGGAGATGAAAAGGAGCCAACAGAGGGAGGAAGACTGATCATTTTGCATGTCTGGAGGAGAAGCTAACAGGGGCAGAGACAGTTCAAAGAGGGAGGACGTAAAAGAGCAGAAGATGAGGGAGACATGAGCGTTGAGGGGGTAGTTGTGAGTCTTGCGTACCTCCATCACGGGGCTTGGAACACAAAGGGTGAAGGGCTAGACTGTGCAGGGCTTTGATTCGGCGCAGCATGTGGTAAACTTGGCTCATGTTTGATGTGTATGTTTGTGGAAATTAGTAGTGAGGTGAAATGTACAGGGATTTCCGTTGATCTTTGAGCTTATAGTTACATTAAACAGCATTAAACAGATTGCAAAGTGGTGGATCAGATGTTGCTGTTGCTGTGGCAGTTTACAGAGGCAAATTTAGTATGTCTGTGGATGAATACAGAGAAGATGGTTGATACTAAATAGAATAAGTTCTTAAAGGGTTTGTGCACCATGACTTTGGTCTGTTTAAATCCACACTGCAAAAAAGCGAGGCCAAAATTTAAGATATAAACAATTAAATTTATATCAGAAAAGGACTTAAAAGTAGTGAAATTATCTGTTCATGCAGCAAGATTATTTTACTTGACAAGTTATTTTAAAATAAACTACCTCTAGACTAGAACTACACAGTCTCTGGTGAGTGTTCATAGGCTGGAAATAAGTTTATGGATGGGAAGTTTTAGATAAACATACTTGAGTATCAAGGAAATCTGTCATTGAATCTAAAAACAAGTCAAGTGTTGCAGGGGAAAACTATGATAATTGGATTGTAGCTTCTTTTAAACATTTATTTTCAAAAATTTTCTGACTAGTTCAATCATGGTAGAAATTTATGTGACAATTTTTAAGATTGTACAACTAATTCATAACTAGTAAATAGATAATAAATCTGAAAACAAGATGAATAACCCGATATAAGTTTTAAAATCTTGGCCAGATCAGAGAAATTTGCAGTCCACACTTAAAACTTATCTTTTCAGACAATTTGTTTTTATTTGACTCTTTAATGTTGTGCATGTTTCTGTACTGTTGATTTTACTGGGAAAGCACTTTGGGCATTTGAGTGTTGTAAAGCACTCTATAAATAAAGACTCATTGATTGATTGAACATGAAAGTTGACGATTTGATCCCATCAGGACAATGTTGTTGTGTCTTTGGGAAAGTCACTTTTCGCCTATGTATGAATAAGGTGAGTTAATAGTTGGCAGACTCACTGATGTCAATATCCCATGACAGCTTTGGCATTTTTTTACCATCTCCACTTGAGAGTGAATGAATAGTGCAAAGTGAGTTAGACTTAGAAAAGTACTGTTAAAAACTACTTATCTACTAATAATAGTGAAAAGGAACAAATATGTGTTGTCATATGTTTGTCCATGTATGTATGTTAAAGGTGCATTGTGTCACTTTTCTGGTGGACTGTCAAATGCTTCTTTCCGAGAAGATTTCATTGCTTTGTCTGAAATGTTTCACAGTATGGCATTTAACTTTTCTGTTTTCATGGAGACCAAACCAGACCGATTTTCAGGTCAGATCTGTGGAGAGGTTTGTCTTGGTATTTTTGAGCTATAAAACTAAATTTGAAGCAGAGCAATGACATATCCATGAAAAAAGATGACATTCCCCCAACTGAAAAGTTACATAGTGCATCTTTAAGCTATGTCAAGTTCAATTTATTTCTAATGATAGATGTGTCATCCCTCACTCGTACAGGTAGGTGTTCTAGCAAAAGAAAATTCTATTCTGTCAACTGCACAAAAGTTTTCGAGTGAAAACCTTTCACCACTCAGACAGATATAAGGCAGTTTCCCACCAGCTCTTGACCAAAACTGAAGAAGCCTCTTGGATGAGTTGTGAATCATTGTCACTTGAAAACATTTGCCCAGTTGACAGAATAAAATTTTTGTTTGCTACAAATAATACTAATAATTGCTGTTTTTTAGATGACATCACGGCATTCTATAGGATAATATAAAAAGTGCCCTATGTAACTTTTTGGTTGGGGGTTCGTCACCAGCTTGTTTCTGTGGATATGTCATTGTGCTGCCTGGAATGTTCCACAGTATTGAATTACGGGGCATGAGAAACATGCCAGATACAGTAATAACATGGATTAAAGCATTTGACAGAACCTCCACCAGAAAAGCTTCATAATCCACCTTTAACTAATAGAGATGGGCTAAAATGAATATTGTTAAAATGCAAAATTATGTTGTTATGTTATTATGTATGTGATACAGTGACTTCTTGGGTTTAGTTAATAATTGAACATAGTAGGTTCAACATTTGTGAGTTTATTGTTTGAATATTTCATGGCAAAGTAAAATCTGGCTGCATGACAACATCAGAATCTGAAAACTACTAATAGATTTAGAATAGAAGTTTGAAAAAGTTATATAATGTAGTATGGTCCCACATAACCTTTGCTCTGGAACTTTGTTATTTTGAACTATGATAACTAATTTCTCAAATATAAGTTGGTTGGATTTGAATATCAGTGTTTCGGCGGCGGGAGACTTTTTAGCAGTGAATTCCTGTGCACCTCACAACCCCAACTCGAAATATTTTTCCTATTTCCAAAAAATAAGCTGAAAGGTTTCCATTTTGGTTCTGGAGATATACTGTGGTCCAAAAATCCAATATGTGTCCTTTCTACATGTGAATAGAGAAAATGGAAATGTTACCATGGGAGCACGCTTTGAAGGAGACATCACATATTAAAATAATTTATCCATAAGATTTAAAATAAAGATATGTACTTTTTATTTTGACAGGCTTAAAAATACTATATTAATTGCTTATATAGTTTTGCTCATTTTTGCTCATTTCTCAGCAGATGTTGTGCTTTATTTAATATTATGTTGATATAACCGTACTCTGACATGTTTTGATTTACCTTCACCTCTGAATTACTGATTTGAATGTAGAATGTAAGCGTTTAGCGCGCTGTTATTTGGAGATTTGAATAAACAAAGAAATTAATTATGAATCGAGGAATGGGTAATAGGGCTGTAAGAAGAATCGCAATCTAATTAAAAACGCAATTTGAATGGACACACAAAACAACACATAAACAGCACAATTTTCTATAATTCTGCTGACCCTGTAGTTCAGACCTCTATAAACATGTTCTGAAATGTGATTCTTACATTAGTTTGTTAGTCTTTTTTATCAATCTCCTGGATGTTTTTCATGTGAACTTTGAACAGAAAACTATTAACATAAATCACAACTCAAAATGCTTGCCAGAAAATTTTCAATTAAATATTTGTGCCAACAGAAACAAACTAAGTAACATATGAACCCTGGAAATTCTAATTAATTTTTATTTTGAAGTCTTAAGGATGTTATTTGCTGCGTCTGTGCACATGGGAAACAGAGAAACGTAATTTCGTTTCCTATGTAGGTCAAGTACATGTGAAAAAATTGACAATAAAGCTAACTTTGAACTTGAAACCATTATCATTTAAATCTGTGAAGCTGTTAATCATAGAAAAGGTATTATCGCTGCTTCCTTTGCCGCCATTACGGAAACCTGAACATTCTGATGACATTTGTACGGGTTTTAATGGGTCTATAGATAACGCTTCAATCTCGAGTGAACGATAAACATTGACTTCCCATCGCACCTCCTCTCCTCCAGATGAGTGCAGCTGAGGCGCTTGGGTCATTTAGCACTGCCTTCCAGAAATAGGGACAAGCGCTAAAGAGACCAACCACCTGGGACCCGCTGTAATCCACCAGCCCATCTCCTCCTGCCTCATTCACAGAGCAAATGTGTGAGCAAACGCTGAGAAAGAGACCACCGGATACCCAGGGACACCCATGCGTTTTGTGTGTCAATGGCTGCTCCTGACCCTTGGGTACCTGTGCCTCTAGATTGGATCTCTGGGTCAGCTCTGTGTAGGTGTTGTTATTACCACTCAGAGTTGGGATGTTGTGGGAGAATAGTCTGAAGTGAAAGCAGTTGGAAAAGCTTAACAGAATGGTGTAAGGTGGAAGAAGCCAGCTGTGGTTTGTAACATTTAAGTAGAAGGTTCTTAAGTTGTGGTTTCAGTGGTGTATAAAACTTTTGACTATATTCTTGACCCTAAATAGTCCATGTTTTTGTTGTAGATTTAAAATATCTCTGCACGAGACACTGGTGTTGTTTTATAAACGGACATGGAGATGCCAAAGAGGCTGTTGATTCTGCTGCTGCAGTATAGATAGAACATAGGAGGGTTGTGACTGTTAAAATGGCAAGATGATGGAAGAGGAGATTGTTATTAAGTGACACTAATTTCCGGACTATATAGTCCGCTACACACTAGAGGATTTTTCTGTCTTAAATGATTTTTAAACGTGCGACAAAATGTGCACACCACAGACACAAGGAGAAACTTATGAGGCTTAAAATTTCTGATCGCAAAGACTGTAGCGGGATGTGAGTGCGATCACATCAGTTGTTTCCCGTCTACAGTAAAACTACTTGCATTGAGAGTCTTAAGTGTTCAAAAGATCAGAGCTCTACACTTCTAGTTTAGATACAAGTCAAAACTGTGTTATTATTAGTTGTGAAATGTGGTGCAATACTTCAGTATTTTTAAAGCGTAAAAGATTGCCGATAAAGTCTACAGGAAGTAGAGTCACTATCGCTAATCTGCAGCTTTACGCTCTGTTGGCGTAAACAAACAGATGCGAGGAACAACTTTTGCCTTTTTACTTTCAAAGAACGCTTCAAAATGGATTAATAGTGCAGTTTTGTGGACTGGGTGTCATTATTTGCAGAGGACAATTTCTATGGATAATGTGGATCAGATGCAGCACTTTAAATTTACCACTTTATGGGAGGTGGGGAATAAAGTTTTTATTTTCGCTATATCCCGAGTTTGTATGTCTTTGTGTCCGTCACTCCTCTGCCCCTGACGCTCTCGGCTGTTACTGTAGCGTTGTTGATGTTTGGTGGTTATGATCTGACACTGACACTGCACACTTGAGGAGCAGCGGCTTCAAAATCGCACAAAAAGTCAGGTCACGCTTCCCTTAATTCGGGGAGAAGAAATTGCAGCCAAAATCAGGCAAATTCTCCTGTAGTGTGTGGCGTTCTTTACCCTAATTTCCGGAATATAAGACGCTACTTTTTTCTCAACCTTCGACTTGTATAACGATGTGGCTAATATATAGACGGATTATTTGTTTGGCAACACACCAGATGCTCGCAGCCTGAGTGCAGAAAGCGCCGCTGTCTGTGCGGTTAACAGGAAGTTACAACACTAGCTAGTGCACTAAAACAGTTTATTTCCATGGGATAAAATATGTTATGATGCTAAATGAACATTAGTGAGTGGGATACATCTTGCCCATATGCGTTAAATGCAGGTGAGTAGGTAAATGAGAAGAAGAAATGTCTCAAACTTCAGTAGCTAGACATCCACTCATACCTGATTGATATAACTATCCTTGCATCCTGAAATTCTATGAGACACTGACATGATACCAGACAGGACAGCGGGTCTGCAGGAGACACGCGCAGTGATCGGGCTGCAAGACAGAGACAGACAGGTGCCAAGGAAGATTCTAGTTTAATTGTGTTTTGAACAGTTATTTTATGCTTCATACACACCTTCCTCATGGAAAACACATGAAGAAATGCATATGATGCCGCTTTTAAGTTAAAGGCAATTGATCTGCCGGTCAAAGAAGGAAATAAAGCTGCTGCATGTAAGCTTGGCATCAATGAGTCGATGGCAAGACGTTGGCAACGCCAGCAACTGACTCAATGCAAAAAGATGACACAAGCTTTCAGAGGCCCAAACTTGAAAACATTCTTGAAATGTGGACACGTGCAGCTTATAGACAGGTGTGGCCTATATATGGTTTTTTTTTCTTTTAAAATTGAGTTGCTGCAGCTTATATTCAGGTGTGCTCAATAGTCCGGAAGTTACGGTAGTTAAAATAATCAGATTATTTCGCTGTATACATGCAATTTTAATAGATTTATATTTTGATTGTGTATGTAACTGGGGTCCTGGTTTAGACTAATTTTCAAACCTAGACTAAAAACCTGATTTGGACCTGGTCAGTTCGGTGTCCATTTGATTTTTTAAAAATCAAAGTTAAGAAAAAATGCAAAAATACAGAAAGTAGTGATGTGTTCTAAAACTGAAAACTTCTATTTATGCCATCAAGATTCCATAAAAAAAGCACACACAATTCATGCGTAAAGAAGGCATTTTGGACTACAATATAGATTTGCCTCCTCTTGAAAAAAACATTTCATAGTTGTACAATAAAAAAACAATCACACATTGTTTTAGTCCATTGCCTCTCATTGTTATTGCCGATCCCTCAGTTACAATCGGCACGGCAACACAAGCTGAGTAAAATTGGGCTAATGTGCAGAATTAGTTCCAGGTCATGGCGTGGACTGAAGTCGTCTCTCTCCTCCTCTCCATTGCGCTCAAAGCTGGATTTGTCTGGGATTCTGTGTGGGAGGAACCAGCAGTGTGTGGTGTGGACGTGCACAGTGTTCAATGAGACACATGCGCTCCACATATGCAACTCTGTGCTTCTGTTATGTATTCAGTATATAAAGCATGTGGAAAATCATTAAAGGGATATATATATATAGTAAAAGGTTAATTTAATGAGTCTCTACCCAAGGGCAGTAGACTACATACAACTACGTTTGCCTGTTTGTACCGTTGGCTTGATTTCCCTGTTGAATAAAGTCATACAGAGAAACGTGCAAACTAATCAGACTATCAGCTAGAATTGTATTGCCTGAAGAAATGAACAGCGAGCTTAGAAACACTTGGGCTGTCTCATCCCTGCTCTCACTCAGGACCTGCTCTGGGCTGTGTTCTCAGCCCTCCACAGACCATATCTTATAATTTGAGCTTTGACACAGTCCGTGTGTCCAGTGTTTGTGAGACTGTCTTCTGTATATGAGCTTCAGTAGAAGCCTCAGAGTCTGCAGATATCTACACAGTAATCAACAGTAATCTCATGTTCAGAGGCAAGCCACATTTAACCTCGTTTTACCAGGGAACAAAAGAACTTTTGTGTTTTGCCTTGAGGACTTCTGCTGCTGAACTCCAGCTCCTCTATCGTGACTCTCCTCTCAGGTTCTGACAGGACACTGTCCAATATCTCTTCCTCTTCAGCTCCCTCTCCTCCTGAACTTTGACACGACTGACACCAAGAGCACACTCCAGATCAAAGGTCATCCCACATAGTCGTGCTGTCTTTAGCCCTGTCCACTTGGACATGCTGGTGTTTAGTTGATGGACAAGCACAGTCAGAGGTGTCCCCAGTTTTCCTGTGCTCCTATTTTCCAGCTGAAGAGCATGGATATGACCCGATACACTGGCTTTTGACAGAAGATAGACATAAATGTTGTAGCCATAATGACATTTTAAGAGTGTGCAGTGGACTTGAGGTATCCTGTATGCTCACTGTGGGGGGTTTGATGCCACACAGACATATTTATGCTAAAATATAGTGCTACAATGTGCAAGAACCAAACTGTTTCTTTATTATAAATAGTTGAACCGGCCCACACTGACCAACTTTGTCAGTTTTGCATGGGTGAGTTCTGCCTACATCTTCATTCTGACCGCTGCCTGAACCTTTGTATAAATGTTGATTCAGACCATAGAATTAAACTGTGTCTTCGGCTCGCTGCTCATTTTCCAATAATGTATTACAGCCACATCTTTGTCTTCCTCTATTGTTTATATGCAAATAAATCAGGCCACCACAATGTCTAATCATTGATGTATTTTCTGCAGCAATGTTAACAATCGGGCTTTCTGACTTTGTAAAAAAAACACACAAATGCCCTATTATATCTTCCAAGGGGCTCATAGGCTACATGCTTTTTTTGTTGATCTTATTTGAGAGATTGCCCAAAGACAAATTTAGCTACCAGCTAATTTACACAGTGCATGATTTGCCCTCTATAAATATGTATTACTGCAAACCAGATCAGAGTGAATTTTGCCGTGTTGGTAATGCTAACAACAGCAGTTTGCTGAAGATGAAATGCTAAAATTATAACTCTTAAGACTTGTTTTCACAGTATATTTGTACTGTACAAATCTTTTTGTTTTGTACTTTAAAGGGCTCATATTCTGTTAATTTCTGGTCTGTTATGTTTTCTCACCAAGCCGGGAGTTGTGTTTTGTTTCATTTACACATGTTACACACAAATCCTAAATATTTAGGCTGAGCTCTTTTGTCAAAACAGAAAACTGTTCCATCTTATGCTGATTTGTGACCCACACACACCTTCACCAGAATCATTTTGATCATTTCAACCCTGGAATTGTCAGTCTCTACATAACTAAAGGTAAAAGGAAGCTTCTAACTTGAAAACTACCACTTCATGACATCACAAGGTGGAACAAAACATTTTGGACTTTGGAGATGTAAGTAAGTGTTTATGTATGTAGCACTTTTCACAGACAGACGTCACAAAGACGCTTTACAGAGGATTATTTACAAAGCATTCTTCATTCGCTCCATACGTGGTGGTGTAAACTACTGTTGTAGCCACAGCTGCCCTGGGACAGACTGACAGAGGCGTGGGTGCCAGGCCAACCAGGGCCAACGGCCCCTCTGACCACCACCATCACTCACTCACACCACTTTCACACCTACAGTGCATGTTTTTGATGGCTTGATGGGGGGAAACCGGAGTGCCCGGAGGAAACCCATCCAGACACAGGGAGAACATGCAAACTCCACACAGAAAGGGCCGGGTGACCCGGGGATTGAACTCGCAACCTTCTTGCTGTGAGGCATGAGTGCTGCCACTCAGCCACTGTGCTGCCAAAGTAGACAGACAGGATAATGCAGGATTACTCAAACATGTGTGAATGAAACATCTCCAGGTTTGTCCTCAAGAGTCATTTTTGCCTAATATAGGACCTTTAATTCTCTGCCATGCATTGTTATTTAGACTCCTAGCCATTTTTGTTTACGTAATACTTTTTAAACTTACGGGATTCTGACTGAGTCATTGCTTCTTAAAAATCCAGTAGTTTCATAAGACAAATTACAGTATACCGCAGCAGCACATGTCTGATCAATGACAGTCATCCTCCCCAACCATTATAACACAATTAGACTCACTGGACACTGCCTTAGCTGGTCATATTTCAACAAAAAAAAATCTATTTGGAAGAGTACCACCGGCTCCTAATCACGTCTCTCCTTGCACAAATGATGGTATTGGTGTTAAGTGCTCGGTAATGACTAAGCTCTAATCCGGAGTGCACCCTTGATTAAATTTTCTATGTGGACTTGTTCTAATTGAAATGGCTCTCTAAAAAAATGACTCCACTCAGCCCATGTCACAGTCATTTTGTGACTCTTGCATGGCCCACCACAACGGAGCAATTTGTCCAGTTAGAATTATGAGCTTTACCACCACAGTAACAAAAATAGATGTCTTTAATGTGTGAGAATATTGGTGCTTTGTGTGTAGAACCTTATACATTTGATTAAAAATGTTGTTGCTTATATTTTATTACAGCAGACATATCCTTATAGTTCTTGGTTCAGAAACACAGCCATTAAGACTCAAATGTTTGACCATGTATATAAAATAAATGCATGTGTTGTTTCTTTGGCCAATCAGGCATGAAAGGTCCTGTATTACGCGAAATTGGCTCTTGTGAGGTTACCTTATCAAAAACATAACTGGAGCTGTGTTTTGTTTCATTTGTTTACCTTTTGGTCAGTAGAGATTGGCAAAGAGGGCTGAAAAGTATCCAAATGATTAAAGGTGTATGGAGTTTTAAAACACAGTGAAATACTTCTTGTATTACCACATGACACAAGGTAGAACAGAGTGTTTTCTGTTTGAGAAAAGAACACATTTGTTTGTTAAAGAAAATAGCGTTATTAATAAAATAAGATAGCCATAGAATTCTGTTATGAGAAGATTACTGTTCTTTTCTTTGTTTTTGTTTTTTACTTAAAGTGAAAGCCACTCTAATCAATAAATAATATTCTCAGTACATTTCACTTGAACTATATGAGGTATACAGGCAGGAAGTAAGGCTGCCAATTTGCCCGATTCCACCACTACCCATGTCTGAGCTGGAATTGAACCTCCTACCTTCTTGTTAGAATGTTGTTACCTCATCAAAAACATGAACTTGTTTTATTTCATTCACACATGTTTGAGTCATACTTTATTATTAGTCTCTCTACGTCTCCAAAGCTCAGAATGGTCAGTTCCACCTTGTGATGTCATGAAGCTGTAGTTTTCAAGTTAATAGCTACATCTTCCCTTTTGTTCAGTAAAGATCGGAAATTCCAGGGCTGAAATGATCCAAATGATTGTGAACGTGTATGGAGTTTAAAAACACTGACATCACAAGGAGTGTTTTCTGTTTTTAAGCCAAGTTCTTTCACAAAACACAGCTCTGGGTATGTTTGCGATGAGAAAACAACATTAGAACATAAATAGTGCGAGATAGGTCCTTTAACACTAGATTGGGTTCATATTAAATCTCTTATTATGCACTATAACCTTTCAATTTTTCATACTAAAACGACATACTGTACCTCTGTGTATTTTGCTCTGTTATCTTTCAGGCCGAGCAGGACAACGGTCACCCTCTGCCCGCCTTCGCCGACCTCATTATCGAGATCCTTGACGAGAACAATCAGGCCCCGTATTTCCAGTTTGCCACATACCAGGGCTTCGTCAGCGAGTCTGCCCCGGTGGGAACAACTATCTTCGCAAGCGCCAACCTCACCGACCCTCTGGGAATCATCGCGCTGGATAATGACATTGAAGAGGTACAGAAAAGAAACACTCCACATGCACCTATATGTATTTACTACAGGACAAAAATAGTACAATGAAGTGGAAATAAACATATCGTGCTTATTTTGCGTTGCTCAAATGTTATGTTTTGTGTTGCGAGTACATTGTGGCTGTCGTAATCTTCATGGTCTGTTTGTGTCCTTGTTCCAGCTGGCTCCCGGTAGTACTCCTGTAGGTAAAGGGGGAGATGGAGAGTCAGTGATACATTGATATAATAAGGGATGTCCGAGCTAGGGCAAAGCCATTGGAGCATTATATTAACAATTTTATACAGACTGCAAAAGCAATAAAATGGGTTGAATTTAATTTCATTTTTCATTTTTTTCAATTACTGATTTTTACTGTCTTAAAAATGTGAAAAACGGAACGAGTTTTAAGTTTGCAGTGGTTCAAAGTCATTCCTCACTTACCTTATTCCTTCAGAACATCGTTATTATTTCAGCATAATGAATTTATAAGCACGTTCTACAATTTTCTAGAGTTTATTGTGACAGTAGTGTGCATGCTAACAGCGCACTCTCTGTTTTGTTTTTTTTAAACAGAATGCTTTGTAATTACGGTAGAATCAGGCAGCACACAGTAAACATATTTTGACCTTAAGAGCTGCTCATACAGTATATTTGTATCTGGAACAAGACAAATTTTATTCAAACACAGAAAAAAAAAACAGGTACAGGCGCTTTAATTATTTGCAATTTTTTTCCCTCAAGTGCAATTTTATTTTTTGCTCAGAATAAGAAAAAAACATGAAATTTGCTGAAATAGATAATAGATCTACAAAGGCATACATACATAAAATTAATTAGAAAATTCAGATGACTTTTTCTTATTAAATGTAGAATTTTATTTTCTAGACCAGTTGGTTTTCACTGTCCCACAAAACATATTGTTACACTTTTTTGGATTTTATTTTTTCATGCTTTGAATGTCCACCCATTTATTCCACTTTGTACAAAAATGCGCCCAGTAAAACGCCTCAAAAACAGCACTTGAGTTGCAGATTGTGCAGTGTTCTAGTTGTATTATTAACTAAAATTGCCAGAAACTTGCCATAATACCTGGTTGGGTGATTACCTGTTCTGATCCAACATCATGCTTTTAACCAGAACTGCTAAAATACCATGTTATTTCCTGCTATTATGACCACCCTCCTAAAAAAATATTTCTATTGGAACAAAACTTCCTGTGGTACATAAGGTTATCCTACGCACTGAAATTATCTCCTGAAACACATTGTTCAGCTGGTTCCTAGCTCGGACGTCCCCTGGTGTGCTTGCATGCTTTATTTGATAACACCTATCACTGCTGGAGACAAAAGAAACTCAAAATTACAACTTTTCCTACTCCCATAATGCACCACCTCTCCCATGTTGTTTGGAAAGCTGCACTGACTTAATGTAACTTTTTGGTTGGGGGTCCGTCACTTGTTTTTTTCTATGTATATGTCACTGCTTTGTCTGGAATGTTCCACAGTATGACATTAAACAGCTCTATCTTATATTTATTCAATTAAAGGTGCTCAAAAATACCTAGAAAAACAGGTATTCTGACTCTGAGCGGGGTCCTCTAACTTGATCTGGTTTGGTCTCCATGGAGATAGGAATGCTTAAGGTCATACTTTGAAACGTTCCAGAAAACGCATTAACATCTCAGTAAAGGAAACGCATCTAACGGGCCCTCCACCGGAAAAGTAACACAGTGCACCTTTAAAGTTGCGTGTTTTTGTCTGTTTTATGAATCTCCAGTGATGATAAGTGTGTGTGTGTGTGTGTGTGTGTGCTACAAACTAATCAGTGTAATCTTTGTTTGGAGTGCTAATCTTTACATTCAGGTAAGGAGAGTGCCGTGGAGTCTTGTTTGCTCAAATCATAACACAAATGATTCTTCATTTAAGGCTTTCAAGCTGTTTTGCTTCTTCTGATTGCTCAATTATCTTCAATTGCATTACCGGAGTGTGTGGGTCTGTCAGTGTGAGCTGGTGTTTATTTAGCCTTTCTTGTCTCAGGTTGATGTAAATCTTTGAATGTTAGATCAACAACATGGTTTTCATTTAAGATATAGGTTAAAATAGACTAACCCTAATAATCCTTTGGTAACACTTCTCTCTTTCTTCTTATAAGTTATAAACTTAGACTTAGTGATTCTTTTTAGGAGACAGGAGAGTTTATTTACCTGTTCTGCATGTTTTGGATACTTTCTGTAGCCTTCCTCAGAAGTATCACGTGATGGTGTAGTGATGGTGTAGTGATGGTGTAGTGATGGTGTAGTGATGGTGTAGTGGCTGTGTACTGGTGCTGTATGCTACATACAGCTCCAGGAAGAATAGCTGATGGCTAATGTAGGTCAATTAAATCAATCAATTAAAATACTGTCCCACTTTAACTGTAGGCGCCTAATAAATAAAAATTAGTAGTAGCAGTAGTAGTAGTAGTAGTAGTCTAACTATTGCCTAATATAGTTAGGGTTTTGCTAAAGATTATGCGAGTAGTAATGTAAGTAAGTGGTTAAGATGAGAATTAGACTCCATATAAGTCAATATAATATTCCCTGGAAAAATAACCCAACGTGTGTGTGTGGACTTTAACGTGCATATGGCAGTTGTTTTTTTTGTTTTTCTAATAATTACTTTGTTTGATGGTATAGTTTATATCTGTTTTCTATACAGGAAGTAGCGGGGAGTTTTTTCTAACCTAATACCTCTACTTATCTCAGTAGAATGTGGCCCTTTGTTAATCATATAAAAAGGGACAAACCCGAGGCACACGACCTGATTATAAAATTCCTCTATTTCATAGGCAGGGATGAGCAGCTGGATGGTCTTGGTTAGGGCACACTTTGCTGTCTCTCCCCATGAAATAAAGGACTTTTCATATAATCAATTGGTGCCTCGGGTTTGTACCGTGCCCATTTTTACATTATTAGCAAAGAGCCAAGCTCTAATGAGATTTGAGCTCAACCCTCAAACCCCCTGCACTGCGATTTCAAAGATATTTTTATGACCCAATGAAGTGGCCCACCTCTCTTAGGCTGAATCCCATTACACCCCTTGGCCCTACCCCTTACCCCTACCCCTCTGTTTTGTGTGCTCACATGTAGGAGTAGGGCTGTCCCATTTACTTATGGCAGAGGGGTAAGGGAAATAAATTAGAAATGGGATTCACCCTTAGTCTTACATCCACCTATGTCACAAACACAGAAAAGTTCATCCAAAATGTAGGGGCAGTCTTAAACCTTTATTTTCAAGGTGTTGTCTAATCATAACTATTGTGTTATAGTGTACTAAGTTTTGGCCCTTATTAATATTATGGTAACAGATAACAGCTCTACTGCACATTTATTCAGTTACAGGTGGTTTTATAGCTCAAAAATGCCTAGAAAAACAGACATTCTGACTGTGAGCATTGCCTATCCACAGATCTGACCTGGTCTCCATGAAGATAGAATGCTTTAATGCCATACTGTGAAACATTCCAGACAAAGCAATAACATCTTCATGGGGAAAAGCATTTGACGGACCCTCCATCAGAAAAATTACACAATGCACCTTTACATGTAATTACGTTAAATGTGTTTCAGTGAAATTAGTAGTCAGACCAGTCATACGCTCTTTAAACTCTAAAACTACACAGTAATAATGTACTTGTAAAAATAAAACAGACTTAGCTCTAGCTTGTATTTCAAAGCCAGCCTTTTTAGCCAGTCCTTGGGGGAGATTAACAAATCAAAGTGGATTGAAAAGAGAGATAAAGGAATCAATACGGTGCCCAGTTCCTGATGTGGACCAAAGTCTCTTAAGAGGGCGCATTGACGGACACAGATCGAAGCAGACTTCAAGCAGTGCAGCGCCCGGACTTTGTTAACACACTGAGAAACAACAGTCATGTGAAACTCCCGCTGACAGCAGTACCCTTCCTCAGACTGAACAGTGAAGTACAGAGAAACTGAGGCTGACACAGAAACAGGCAAGGTTCAGGAACATATAAGGATGAAACCAGATTTTACCATGGACAAGATTATAAGATAAAACTGTGATAAACCAGTTGAAAATTATATACAAAATTAGCACAAGTTTTAGAAAAATGACTGTGTTACTGGAACATGTACCATATGTTTTGGACTATAAGTCACTCCGGAGTGTAAGTCGCACCAGCCAAAAAACGCGTAATGAAGAAGAAAAAAAGCATGTATAAGTCGCACTTTTTGGGGGAATTTTATTTGATAAAATCAGAGACCAAGAACCGACATTTCATCTTGAAAGGCAAGTTATAGACGTTATAGTAATAAAAACAACCAAATTGAGAAGAATCCATGCATCATTCGTTTGTTCGTTTTTCAATATAGAACCAAAAATAAGAAAACGAAAAATCAACCCTTTTCTTTATTATTTGTCTCTAAAACCAAAATGACAAAAAACAGATAATGATTTGTTTTTTCATTTTTGATTCATATATAGGATTCATATATTTGATCTATGGACCGTCAGTGTGAAAATGCAATATATAAGTCGCACCTGAGTATAAGTCGCACAAACCCTGAAAAAAAAAAAGTAAAGTCCGAAAAATACGGTACTTAAAATATTTACTTCAGTGAAAGTACATGTGGCAAATAAGACGACTAATTTCACTTAATTTAAAGATCCATTGTGTAAGTTTTTTGGTGGAGGGTCCGTCAAATGTTGTCTCCATGAGAAGTTGCTGCTTTGTCTGGAATGTTTCACAGTATGGCATTAAACCGTTCAACCGTTTTCATGGAAACCAAACCAGAGCAATTTACAGGTCAGATCTGTGGTGAGGCAACCCCGCTCACAGTCACAATGCCTGTTTTTGGATGTATTTTCGAGCAGTAAAACCACCTGTAATTCCATAAATATAAGGTAGATCTGTTTAATATCGTACTGCGGAACATTCTAAGCCGAGTCATGACATATCCATAGCAACAAGCAGGTAACGGACCCTCGACCCGAATGACCTGATTGAACCTAAAATTTATCTAGGGTTTTTTTGGTGAAGTTTATCATTTGGGGAGCAAATTTGACATATTGAGATGTAACAAAATTAAATGTACAACAGTTAATATTAGAATAATACAAAAAAGTGAAGGTTTAAACTGTCTGGAAAATGGCTTCCTTGTGCACAAAATGTTCCAGAGCAAGTCATCTCCAGTCACGATAGAGTGTATATATATTGTATTTTGGATTTTTATTAGATTTTTTTTACATAATTCAGCAGGTTGACCATTGTTGATTCCCTATAAAGTATTTGCATGGATTGAAGGGGAGCGTGTGTTTTTCTTTATATTTCATGACTCACTCTCCTCAATATTGTTTTTTCTCTTTATATATTTTACGATCCCACAAAGAGGAATTATGTCCGTTGTATTTTATAACTTTAACTGAATCTGACCTATTTCCTGTGTTAATGCTCTAACAGCGGGCTGTCGTCACATCTTCACATCTATCACTCTCTGGCACATCAAAATGAACGGGGTTGATAGGTTTCTCTTTCCCACAGCTGCGGTCTGGGTAAAAAAAAAAAGAAAAAAGTAAATGTATATCGTTTCCATGGTAACATATTTTTCCCTATGTCTTTCCTTGCCAAGACCAAAGACCCCAGGGTAACGATTACTTTGAACGACTACACGGCCGTCTTCAGCCTGACCCCATCTGGATTAGTGCGCTACCTGAGGCTGCTCAAGCCCGTGGACAGAGAGACGCAGCAGACCTACTCTTTCACGGTACGTACACTCGGAATTAGACGGACAAGCTCCTGGCCATGGTGAGGTGTGAGCGTGCGGAGGGGTGTCTGAAAAGAGCATTTAGAGGTTTCATTTGCACTTCATGATGTAAATATTGGTGTTTGCTGAATGAATTTTAAAAACAGAATTATATACTCCTGCAGTAAATTGATTTTAGGTGTAAACTAATGCAAAAAATAAATGAATAACGTGCTGGAGTTTTTATACGCTACTTTATTTCTAATACTTTCAGCGATTTACGTAGATACATACAGAAGATGTCAAATATATGAAGTTAGATATAAGGAACTATGTAGCGAAGAAAAGGTTAAATAATCAAATGTATGTAGAGTTATTTAAGTGTTTTTCTTTTAAGGGAGGTGTAAGGGTGTGGAGGGGAGTCTGAAAAGAACATTTAAAGTAGTGGCCAATGTTCTTTTTTTTTCCGAGCATAGTACACAAAATCATATGTACGGACATGCAAACTCCAAATACAAGAAACAAAAAGAAAGAAGAACAGATTTTTTTTAAAAATTTAAACAAGGGTGATCAAATTTGTTTACATGCATGCACGAAAAGGAGTGAGAAGAAGTAAAAAAAAAACATATTAAATCCCACCCCTTCTCCAAAATTAGAAATACCATATTTTCTGGACTATAGAGCACACCGGTATATAAGCCGCATCCACTCTATTAAAAAAAAAAGTATAGTATATACAAGTATATACAAGCCGCAACCGGGCTATGAGCCGCTGATATCCATGTTGAAAAATGAGATGTTTACTGCATATACAGAACAATTTGTACTGTAAATGTGAACAGATTCTTTCAGTGCCTTTTAACACGGCAGCAACTGATTAAAACAAGGTCAAAAACAGAAAATAACCGGTAATTGATTACCTTAATTTCTCCTGTGCAGTGAAACCACAAGTCACTTTGACGCCAACCTTACATGCCGCAGCACGGTAGAGGTCTGTGCGGGACAGAATTCTCAGTCCCGCTCCCGCCCATGCGGTCGCCCTCCCGCCCCGCCCGCAATAAGCTTTCAGAATATGTCCCGCGCCGCACTGTTTTGTGTTGGGCCCCGTGGGTCCCGCGGGTGCAGGGCTCTACAGCACAGTTTCCTTCCTGGAGAAAGATCAATGGCCTTCAACTTAAAACTTGCATCATACAAACTCCTTCGTGTGCTTTTCATGATGAAGGGGCGAGGATTTGAAAATAATTACCAGTTAGTAATTTGTCGTGCGTGTTATATCTGCTAAATAAAAAGTAGCATATTCTTCTTTACATTAATTTTCCGGCTATCTTGTTTTTGAAATTCCGGTTAGAGCGCCCCTAGCAGTGGAAGAAAAATCCACAGAATAGCCGCGCCTTTGTAAAAGCCGCATGGTTCAAAGCCTGGGAAAAAAGTAGCGGCTTATAGTCTGAAAAATACGGTCGTCCTTTTTCACTTCCTGTTTGTTTTTCATTAAGACTTAACCAAGCAACTTTACAGACCTAACACGTCCACATTTAAATGATGCCGTTCTGATCAACCACAGTAACATTAGATAGTTCATTTCAAACCAACAATAACAGTAAGTATCTCAAAAAGAAGCTTCTTCATTAGTATAATGTGACAAAGTAATTTCTTTAAACATTTTTTAAACTGTTTTAAATGTGGACATTCCTTGAGTTCCACATTTAACTTATTCCACAATTTTACCCCACAAACAGAAATACAGAAACCTCTCCTTCTAGGTTTCACCCTTCTAACTTTATAATCAAATTTTACTCTCAAATGATCACCCCTTTCCCTCTCAGCCTTTGAATATTTGCAGGTAATAGTCTGTATTTTGACAAGAAGTTGTAATAATAATAAATGTACTGTAACTCAAAGACGCTTCACAATAATGTAACACAAAAATGAGGACTCGACCTGGTCCCTGGATAAGGCATTAGAACATGGACAGATGGACAAACAAGGACATTGTAGAATAGATGAATGAGCAGATTCAGTTTCTTTGTCTAAAGTTGAATTTAGTTATCTTCTTCGTAGTACCTTCAAGGCTGTTTGCAAATGTATGTAAATGTATTCCTAAAGCTTTGTTGTTCAGCTAACCCATGGCATCATTTGTGAATTAAAAATGGACTTATGCTGATTATTACAAGAGCATTAACCTCAAGTTTAATACCCATTTTTTATTAAAGGGGGTTGTAGTTCATTTGAGGTTTTATGAGACTTCAATGCGTTATGATAATTATGTAAATTTCAAATAAAATCTATTAAAGATATTAGTGTAGTGCTAGGGGCCTTGATTGCATTCATAATTTGGCTCCACAAACATGTCAAAATCTTGATACTTTGCAGCTATATAATTAACATTCCTTGGAGTTGTAATACTAACTGAAGGCACTACTCTGTCTAAAGCTCTATTAGACTTGAATCTGAGCTTTATTTTAATACAATCTGACCAGAAAGATCTGATTTTTTCAGGGTTTACAATACCTGATTTGTGCTCTTGAATAAGTCTCTCTCAAATACATTACAGTCAACAGTCATACTCACCTTTTTGGTTAAAAATCAGACTTCTAAACAGGACTGTGAACACATGTATTGATCAGAGGCTCCTGGAAATGTGCTGTTTAAATCAATTTTGTATTTTTTTCTGGAGATTTCAGATCTTTTTGGCTGTGTATGCTGAACATTCCACCATAGGGATACATGTAGAGCAGGGATCACTAAACTTTTTTCTCTGAGGGCCACATTATCGCTCCTGACTGTGATGGGGGGCCGGGGTCAGGTGGGCCATAGAACAGAATTCTATGACCCAGACCAAAATGACCACCAACCTCATTGTGTAGTAGAAATGACCAGCCTGGCACAGCCATCCACAATATTAAATCAATACATAATTCCTGCAACATATTTGTTTATCAGCACTAGAGGTTTGCAAAAGTAGTAAGTACTTCATACTTTGTTTTAACTTTAAATACCACAGATATTCCATTTATTTATTTTCGTGTGTGTTGACTGTCACTGTTTGATCTCGAGCTTGTCAGATAATGAAAATGTAAGGATTATTTAAAGATAAAAATAAATACCATTTTTAATTGAAAAAAATCAACAAAATACAAGATGCAGACATGTTATTTGCCAAAAAGTAATTAAAAAAAACAAGCCATGACAACTTTTGAGAATTGGCTCATAGGGCCAGTTCAAATGGATGGGGCCAGAGGGGCTGGGGGGCCGGTCAAACGGGCGTGGTGGGCCTTAGTTTGATGACCCCTGATGTAGAGCAATTACTTTTACCTTTAGTTCAGTAGGGATAGGCAATTCTAGGGCTGAAATGATCCAAATGATTCTAGTGAAGGTGTTTGGAGAGTGTTTTCAGTTTGAAAGAAGAACTCAACCTAAGTATGCAGGATTTGTGTGTTAAAAATGTGTGAATGAAATAAAATACAACTCCAGGCATGTTTTGAAGAGGAAATAACATTATATCAACATTATATATAGATAAAATAAATAAATAAAAAGAAAGCATAATATGGGCCCTTTAACAGTCCAGCTTCTGTTATCTGAACTACAAAACCTACTTTCCTGTGCCTGTGCTTCAGTGCCTGGCTCTCCATTTAGGACCTCTTCTCACGTGCAGTGCCATTCTCACCTGTCACTTCTGTTTGAGTGAAAACCTAACTGCTCCCTGTTGTTCTTTTAAAATCCTTTCCTTCCAACACATCCATTTGCTCCAAGTCCATTCTCTGTGGTGGACAAATGATCAAGCAGTTTGCTCGTTTTTCTAGCCAAGCTAACCCGAGACGAGCCCCTGAGTTGTAACGGTGGGCTAAGATGATAGGACATACAAAAGCACAAGAAATTTTACTCTGGGCTTTCAGAATGGATTTCGATTTTCTCAAAAAACAAACCAAAACTGTAGAAAAGTGCGAGATCATTGCTGTGTTTCCCCGACAAACAGATGGGTTATATGTCAGGAGTGAGTGCGGGCCAGAGCCGGCCTCAAATACACACAGGCAAAATGGAAGAAATGTTTTGTGGTGAAATAAATGAGCAACTGGGAAAAACAAAGCCAAATGGCCAAGAGAAGATGGCGGTATTTCTGAATCAGTAGCTTATGTTTTGTAGTGGATTTTATTATTGCTGTGCTATAACTTTGGCACCTGCGTCTTTTCTGGAATGTTCCATGATATAGCTCTTATTTACTGGTTTTATTGACTAGTATGATTAAATATGAGCTTGTAATTAATCATTATTTTATTTTTGTTGTTCTTACTATGTATTTGTGCAGCACTTTGGAAACTGTTTATGAAACGTGCTATATAAATAAAGTGGATTGGATTGGATGGCTTTAAACGGATCTATTTCGCATTTATTCATTTCCATGTTTTTATTGCTGAACACTTTAAAAACGTTCCTACTTTGAGTGATGTGGCCTCTCTATAGATCTGACTTGTAACTTGGCCACATGGCGTCACCTCCTTGTTTCTAGGAGGATTTCTATGAGGATTTATAAGTTTAATGCTATACTGACAAAACAGTAACATGGGTCCACATGAGTCTCCACATAACTAACTTGTAACTTGGCATATGTCCACAAGAAAAGCTCCACAGTGCAACTTTAACTAATACTTCTTTGGCAGTTTGAACCCCCAAAAGCGGTCTCCTCATCCATTATTGAATACAGCTATTTTCAAATTCAAATTGAGTTTTTATGAGATAATAAAAGCCTAACATATTTATGCTTCATTGCTACCACAATCTAGTTATATCATCCAACATTGTGTTCTGATTTTATTTTAATTTCGATGGAATCTGTTTAGCACTGGTGTTATTGCATTTGCAGATGGTGGCTTCAGATGGAGTCCAGCAGAGTGCTCCTGTCACTGTCAACATCCTGGTCATCGACGCCAATGACAACACACCCACATTCGCCCAGGTGTCCTACAGCGTGGAGGTCTTTACCGATATGCAGCCCGGAGACACGGTCATTCAGGTCAGAAACCAGAAATCAGTTTGGATCTGCTCTGTTCAAAGTGTTGTAAATGGTAAATAGTAAGGGTTCACATTTTTATATATTTATTTTTCCATCTTTAAGTCTCAAAGCATTTACATCAACCCAGACATACACTCATACACCACGTACACAAACATTGGGGGATGAGGTGGGTGTAGTGTCTTGGGGTTCATTTGTGGGAGATGAATTCAGACCCACCAACCTTTAGGTCAGCGGATCTGACCACTCAACCAATGATGTTTAGGTCTAGAGCGGGATTCAAACCACCAACCTTTGGATCAGTGGACAAAAACTCTACCAACTGAACAACTGTCGCTCCTAACTGTTGTGTTAGAGTGAGATGAAACATAGGGATTAGGTCAAGTTCAAAGTTTATTGTCAATTATTCTTCATACAAAGATCATACAAAGATCATACAAAGAGTAGACATTATGTTTCTCACTAGCCCATATGTAATAGTCAGGGGAGGTCTGAGGCCAAGTGTTCTTTGGTGATGACTACTCTTATTCAGTTTGATTTATTATATCTACTGTTTTTATATAAAAGGATGTACAGATACTATTCACCTCTCAGGTGGAGTCAAGTGCCAGTTTTCCTTTATCCTTTTTTTCCCTACTATTTCATTTTTTGTCCTCAGTTCCACATAAGGTTATGTTCACACTACCAGGCCAAGTTACAAATTAGATTTGTGGAGAGTGGTGACCCCTCTCACCATAAGAATGTATGTTTATCAATGTTTGAGCAAAGGAACACCTGTAATTAAATGAATGCAAGTGTTTAATTCTGTCTGGAACATTCAGTGTAAAGCAATAATATTTCCACGGAGACAAGGTGGCGATTGGCCCTCCAACAGAAATGTATTCTTTACAGATTCATACTAGGTTCATTAAATGTTTCCTTTTCACAAACACACCTGGAGTTGTGTTTTGTTTCTTTCACACAGGTTTAACACACAAATTCTATCACTACCACCAAACTACCACTACATGACATCACAAGGTGGAACAGAGCATTTTGAGCTTTGGAGATGTCGACAGACTAATAATGCAGGATTACTCAAACATAGGTGAATGAAACAAAACACAACTTTGAGGTATGTTTTTAATAAGGTTGCAGTTTAACATTGGTAAAAGTTCACAAGAGTCCATTTTGTGAAATATTGCACAACATGAATCAGTTTCTAGTTAGAGCGGCATTCTTACCTATGTATACTTGAGAACAAAACTTGATTCTATTGTATGGTCAGATAACCTGAAGTTGTTTTTGAGTCATGGCATGCAGCCTGTTTACACCTCCTCTAAGGCTGCATATTCTCCTCCCATATCTCATCTCTTAGTCACCCCTGTCCCCATTTATACTCCACCAGAGACACCTCAAAACTTTCCTGACTCATGTATTGTTTTGGACAACTGCAAAAAAAAGTTTGGTTTTCCCTCTAATGTGATGTACAGCGTGTCAGCGGATTGGTGGATAAGAAACCAACCAAGTGAAAATGACAGGAAGAGGCATACAAATTGCAAAGTTGGCAGTTCAATTCCCACTCTAGCCACTTAAAAGTACACTGTGTAACTTTTCATGTGGGTGGCTTGCAATACGCACTTGTTTCCATGGAGATCTTGGTCAAGAGTATGGTATCTTGCATTTATTCAATTGTAAGTGTAGGGTTAAGGTTGAGGTCAGGGTTATTGCCAAAACATGAATTCAAATTGTGAGTGTGCCCTGCAAGAAAGTTCACATAGTGCATCTTTGTTTAAATGTGTGAAAACCTTTAACTAAAATCTTCTGCATAAGACAGATTTTTGGCTACACTGTTCAAATCGGAAGCCACATTTCCATCAGTTTGCCCTGTGGCAGCTGTGGCCACAAAATTGGCGCCATGAGGGATTTGAAGAATGCTGTAAAAAGTTTATCAAACTAGTACCAACATTTTGAGGATTAAGAAAGTCATGAAAAGACCTGGAAATGATACAAAGACATGTCTTTTTGTTGAAATAGTTACTCTGCTGTAATGTAGGACTCCAAATTATATTTCCCCCAGTTTTCTGCTATTTGTCTTAAGCAATATGTGGAGTTTTCATATTCTAGAATGATGTTAGAATTCCAAATGGGGTGGCAAGTGGCAGATTTCCCTATTGAGTATTGTATTATATTTTGCCATGCAATATTCAAAAGGCAAATGCCAGTTGAACTTGATCATGTTCTATTAGAATCAGGGACTCACTGCATTACACCAAAAATCTGCATTTTTACAAAATTATTTGTAGCAGTTCCCCCATCTGTATTAAAGCAGACCTGTTGTGCTTGTGTCTGCGCTGTAGTTATAATCTAAGACCACCGTGGATCATTATCTTATACTTTGGATATTTTAAATTGCAATATTCATCTACAACAACTTAATAAAAGAAACAAGTGCAATGACTTCCATGTTAGAAATCTGCAGTGCCCAATGGGAGCTGATGTCACTGGAAATGTCATCATAACAAGGAGCTGTGAAGTTGTGAACCCCCCTTAGATGCACGTCATTGTCACAGAATATCTTTTTCATTCTTACCAAAATGACTACGCAACACTGCCAAATCCTTCGCATCTGAAATTGAAATTTGTTCAAAGCAGTGGGCGTATGATGTGGGAGGTGAAAACGGGAGGTGATAGTCAAAAGGTGGGGAGGTTTTGGAAATAAATATTCAAATATCATATAAGCATACACAAATCACTCCAAATACGACTTTAAGTGAGTAAATGGTGATAGGAAACAGTTATAACATAGCTGAAAGGTAGGTCGATTTTGCGGAAAAGGTCTCTTTAAATAATAGCCTTTTGAATGTGATGTCATGTGAAACCCAGCAATTACCACAGGTTTTAAAGGTTACAGTTATTATTTACGCACACTATCCTCCACACCCTATAAACTTTGACTCACTTCCAAAATAAGTCCATTCATAACGCTCTCATAACTCTGCTGTGCATGCACTCTAATATCTTTCGTTTAGCAGTCCAAGCATGATCCCTCTTTGTCTTTCAGTTGATCTGCCCTCTCCCTCACATCCTGCCTCTCCAAAAAATGTCAAACACCAAAAGGTCAGGTTTAATCTCGTCTTAAAACTCCACGATTGGCCCTATCCCAAAATGAGGCCAGAGGTCAAAAACTGGCTGGTACACGCGCCTTAAAACGTTTTATGAAAGCCCCGGAGATACTCTTGAGAATACAGCCTGCTTTATGTGGTGTATGCTCCAAGATAAACGGTGTAACATAGGAGATGTAATGTATCGGGGATTTAATGTTGAGATTAAAGTGCATATGATAATTATGGCTTGTTTTAATGGGATTGTACATGTGGTGGTTATTTATCATAGTTTTAAATCAGTTAAAGGGCCCATACTAGGCTATTTTCTGGTCTTATCTTATACCTGGAGTTGTGTTTTGTTTCATTCACACATGTTCAACACACAATCCATGCATTTAGTCTGAAACAGAAAACACTCTGTTCCACCTTGTAATGTCATGTGTTAATACAGAACGTGCTCCACTGTATTTTTAAACTCATAAACATGCACCTACACTAGAAACGTTTGGACGATTTCTGCTGTGGAATTGCCAATCTTTAGTGAACTAAAGGTAAAAGGTAGCTGTTAACATGAAAACTACCACTTCGTGACATCACAAGGTGGGACTGAGCATTTTAAGCTTTGGAGATGTGGACAGGCTAATGATAAAGGGTTAGTCAAACTTAAAAGTGTGAACAAAACAAATTACAACTCAGTGTTTTTAATGAGTGCATTATCACATATACATATAACAAAATCTCAAGACAGCAATTATATTCAAAACTCAAATATAATTATGTTAACTATGTTTTAGTGAAAAAGTACTTTGACATACACTTTGGGTCTTGAAGGCAGCGGTTGATGGGTTGGTAATTGCAAGCAGCATGGTGTCCTAGATAATTGGCTTAAAAGAAATGTTATCTGATTAATTTAGATGACAACAGCGTTAACTTGCTTATTCCTATGCTCTGCCTGGAATGTTAAACAGTATGTTCCACCTTACTTTTTTGTTCAATTACAGGTGGTTTTACTGCACAAACTAGAAAAACATGTGCTTTGTCTATAATTGGGGTCGGTGCTCCTCTGTCTGACCTGTAACTTGGTTTGGCTTGGTCTCCATGACGATAGAAAGATTTGATGTCATACTTCCAGACAAAGTAGTTTTATTTCCATGGTGAAAAGTATTGACAGACCCACTACCAGAAAAGTTATACAATGCACCTTAAGCAAACATGAAGTAGATATATGTTTATCACCCTCTACAGTGCTATTCCTCTATCCATAAAGCACACTGACGGTATATCTTTGCCACGTTAATTCCGTTTTGCTAAAATTTATGTTTGTCTTTATTTTCAGCTGTCTGCGAGGGATGCCGACGAGGGTCTGAATGGACTGGTGACCTATGAGATCGTTCTTGGAGCTCAGGGCGACTTCATCATCAGTAATCGAACTGGGCGCATAACCATAGCCCCTGGGGTCAGCCTGGTCGTGGGGAGGGCCTACACTCTCACTGTGAGGGCATCTGACAGTGCACCAGAGGCTCAGAGGAAGTAAGAAAGAGCATACTTATAATGTTGTGTTCATTGGACCAGGCTGTTACAATGATACAGTATTGTTTTGTTGTTGATTGAATGAAGGATGGACAATATCTTTTTCAATAATGGTGATTTATTGACGTTGAAAATAATTGTTGAATAACTTGCCTTTGCTATCAGATTAAAAGCAGTTTCTACAAATGCAATAATAATGATTCCAGGTACATCACATTAATCGGCTACCAGTTTTCTTATTCATATCATCTCAAACATTTGTTTACAATAATGCTTTTCTTATTGAATTGCTTTTTGAGTTGTTCTTTGAAGCTACAACACAACTGTCTTTTCTTATATTCATAGGTAAATGGTTTCGTTCTTTTGTGGCTGCAAACATCACTATACTTTGGCTCTGTCTAGATCTATACTTTGGCAGAGTGAAACACTGCCTGTCAGAATGCATTTTTGAATAACAATGTGTATCTTTACTGAAAGGGAGTTTTTGGTAGAACATAGAAGGTGTCCGGGGTGTAGTAATGTTTCTTAAAGGTTTGATTTTGCATTCTATCATCTATCCTTCACCCAAGCCAAGAAAGCAGCCTATGCATTTTAGCCACACTAGTCCTAAAAGCACATTTCAGCACCACATGTGCAGCATTGGTTGTTTGACCAAACACAATAATCCAAATGAGACAAGACTTCAGCAGTATGGAATTAAAACGTATGTCTCCATGAAGACAAGCAGGAGAGAAATTGCAGCCAGGTCTGATCTGTGGAAAGGTAACTTTGCTATACTAACGACAATAAATACATGGATACTTTTAATGTCATACTGTGAAACATTCCAGTTAAAGCACTCTCAAAATGTATAGTACACCTCTAAAATGGTCATAATAATATTTTCTTAATCATTATTGTTACCTGGACAGACTCAAAAGCCAAAATACCTTTATAAACAAGACATTAAATCAAAATGTAAAATAAGTATTTTGTGCTTTTCATCTATAAGTCACTCTGTCTAGAACAGTGGTTCTTAACCTGGGTTCGATCGAACCACAGGGGGTCGGCAGGGGTCAGGACACACATCCAACTCATATGATTCATGATGACACGCCCCGTTTGGCTGCAGGAAATTTTGTGCACACAATAGTCTTGACTGTCGTGATGGTGTTGTGTAATTTCTTTCTTAATATCTTTCCTTTGTACTAACTATGTCGAGCAAAAAAAGAAAGTGGTCAGACGAATATGTGCAATATGGATTCACATGTGTGCACAAATAAAATATATATACCTATGTTTTGAATTTGAAAATAACATATGTTATTTTTCCAATTAAGAAGGGTTCGGTGAATGTGTATGAAACTAGTGGGGTTCAGTACCTCCAACAAGGGTAAGAACCACTGGTCTAGAGGGAGACCTGCTTGGTAGATGTCAGTAGATGGCATTACACAACAAGATTATAATATAGTAAAGTTCAGTATATCATAACACTGGTCCTCACCTCTCTTATTAGAATGTAATCGCAAATGTCAATAGCAAGTAACCTCTTGAAAGAACACTTGGTGCACTCAGTAGATGTGTAGGTGACAGTTACGCAACATTACTCGTGATCACTCTGTACAGTCTTTTATTACATCTCATAAACCTTTGTATAATGTATTTCAATGCACCATAAATTAGTATACTTATGCAGCAATCTATAAACCTGCTTTATTTGGACACCATTATTTAATTTTTGAAGTCTCAATCACTCACCTTCCCCCCCCAAAAAAAGAAGAAAAGAAGAAGAAGAAAAAAGGAAAAAAAATGTAACTGCAAAATGGACATGGCTAACTCACTACCTGCCACGTTCCAAATAGGAAGTGAGCATGGGTGCGCTTCCAGCTCCATCAACTATGGTTCCAATTCACTTTGTATTGAGAAAACTTCACCCCTCTCTTTGTAACTGCTGCTGTCAGGCTCCTCATTTAGGTCTTAAAATGTTCGCTATTTTGTCCGTAAATCAGTTCCTCTTCCTAATATGGACCTGGCTCCAACTTCGCTCCTGTAACTGCTAACCTGGGTGAGTTTCATTTGACTGGAGACGAATGCTATGGGTGACGTCACACTCCTTTAATCCACTTCTTTATACAGTCTGTGGTTCCACTTAGTATACTTTTATTTGCCTCTGTTTTATCCACTTTTATACCACTAATCCATTTGTATATACACACTACAGACTGTATTGTTCAAGAATTATGTAAAATTTACAGCACCCATGCATAATCTAGCAACCAGACTCCTATCTTTATACAGCGGTGTGACAGCAGTAGTATGGGAAATGAAGGATGACTAATGCAGTGTACTAGGTCATATTTTAGGAACACACTGGGGCTCTTTAAATAGGGAATGAATCAGAGATGCAGTGGGCTACACAGAATATGACCTTTGGGTGCTGTGATTACATAATGTGAGTGTGTCCATGATAATCCCATCATATAGAAAGTACAAAGTAGATTTAGGAACGTTGTGCGCTTTATTCAATTCTAATTCAAATCAAACTGCTATTTTTATGCATCACCAGTAGAGAATCAAAGCAGTGGGGAAAACGAAAAAACAGCAACTGCTAACATGATGCTAAGCAAAGTATTATTGTGTAATGGTGCCAAGTTGAATTATCAGTTCAAATGAGTCCAACGAAAATAGGAGCAATTTAACTCTTCAAGCAGGAATGACAGTTTTTCACCAAACAACATGATTTATAGCCACAGTATGAAATGTTTTTTAGCCAGAAATAGACAAAAATAGAAGCATGCTTTGTAGTTTTGCTTGTGTTCATTGGACTGAAAAACTCTAGCTTGCATCTCCTCAAACCTGTCTCTTATTTGGCTTGCTTGTTTCTGTGGAAATGTTGTTCCTTTGGCTATAATCTTACACAATATGACATAAAACGTATCTGTCTGAATGTAGAATGTTCCAGAGTATGGTTTTAACTTTCTATTCTCATGGACCTCCCCCAGAAAGTTTCATATTATATGTGTAAATGTTGCACTGTGTAACTTGTCCAGTGGAGAGTCTGTTACCTGCTTGTCTCTGTGGAGATGTGCCTAGAATGGTTCACAGTATGGCCATAAACTTAGGCCCCGTTTACACGTACACGGATATTTTTAAAAACTGAGAAATTTCCCTTTGTTTGTACCCATCGTTGACACACAAACGGAGAATTCGCCTCTCAAAACAAATCTTTCTAAAAACTCCGGCTAAAGTGGAGATTTTTGAAAATTACGGTTTCGCGTTTGCGTGTAAAGTGACATAAACGGCATTTTTTGCAGTTGACGCGCCAAAGTGCGACCAGTGTTAATGGTTTTCTATGATGATAATCATGGAAGCGTTGCAGTGTAATGTGACTGCTGAACGCTTCCACTGGTGCAAACACTGGTCATGTGTTTGCATTTGCACACATAGCTGTTTGATCATATCGATGAAGAGAGACAAATGAGGCTCGGAGCTCAGCAATTTTCCCTCTTCTTCCTGTGACCCGAAGACCCAGTCGTCCTCACTGCCAACGTCTGCGTTTTTGGGTCCGACCTGGGCGGACCGCTGTCTTGTGGGATCATTTTGAAAATGAAGTGGTTTTCCCAGAGGAGTAGCCTGAAAATTTTAGGATGTGGCGGTCATCACTGTTGTTACTCTCCGACTTGCTGCATCCTTACATCGAGGGTGAGATGACCATCATCGCTCGACAGCGTATTTATATGGGTTCATGTAAATGGAAACTTTTTTGAAAATGATGCTGTGTGCACAATGTTATTTCGGAAAACGGAGTGAGGGAAATATTTGTTTTTAAAAATATCTGTGTACGTGTAAACGGGGCCTTAAGAATCTCCATGAGGACTTGCAAGCCAAATTACAGGTTACATTTTGCGGAGAGGCGACCCCACTCACAGTAAGAATTGATGTTTTTTTAAGATATTTTGAGCAATAAATTAAAAAAAAAATGAACATGTGTGGCAAAAAAGAGTTAATAATAAGCTGATATGACGGTGAAAAGTTCAAAGTCGTAAATTTACCATATGTCTCCTTTAAATATTTAATTCTTGCATATGAATGTGTATCTTGTTGAGTTGAATAATGGAAAAACTTCACGGCGTGCAAGCTGTTCCGAATCCACCAACAGATGGGTCTTATTTGGTGCAACACTCTACAGAATACTGAATCTGATAATGAATGGGGTTTTCTTGAGTTTATAGCGTTTGATTAAGGACTAAAGAGCAGTTTGTGTAGTCGGTCTTTTCTCAGTGTGCAGGTGCTGGATGTTGTGATCTATGAAGTGGGTAGTGCTTTTGAAATCGCAGAGGAAAAACAAACATCTGGTGGAGAGGCAGCTAAGAGGTTTTGATAAGAGCCAGAGGAAGTGTCTTGCTGTACAAATGTAATCGCTTTGCTTTTCTGAGCTCTGCTGTCTTGCTGAGATCAATAGATTTCTGTACATTCTCTGCAACAAACTTTTCACTGTCAGACCCAGTGATACAGGAGGTGAGGTAGCATGGGAGCAAAGTAAACTCTCTTTTTATGGACTTTCAAAATGTATTTTTTATTGATAGGTGGCAAGCTCGAATGCTATCACTTATGTAATTTAAACTGTAACTTTTCTGCTGGAGGGTCCGTCATCATCTTGTTTCTATGTAGAGGTCATTGCTCTGGAATGTTGCACTTAAACAGATCAATCTTCCATGTATTCAATTACAGGTGGTTTTATTGCTCAGAAAAACAGGCAGTCTGACTGGGAGCGGAGTCGCCTCACCATAGACCTGACCTGTAACTTGGTCTGCTTTGGTCTCCATGAAGACAGAAAGGTTTAATGCCATATTGTGAAACATTTCAGATAAAGCAATAACATTTCCATGGAAAAAAAGTGTTTAACGGGCCCTCCACCAAAAAGGTTCCACAATGCACCTTTAAAGAGTATGCAAAACTGTCTTTTTTGAGCTTTTAACCATGTTTTAGGGGCCTTTTTTATTGGTCAAATTTTTTCTGATTTATTGAGTTAGTTAGCTGGTTAAAATTGGCTTTGAATATCAGCATAGGAAGTGTAACTTTAGCAGGCTTTGTTTTTAACTCATACAAACAACTTGTCAATATGTCATCAGATACAGGCCTACCACTATCTGGTGGTGCTTTATTATACAGTATGTCACCACACAAGGGAGCTGAAGATATTCTCCATATACATAAATTATTTTAAGTTATATCTAAGTTATTTAAGTTATATATCTTTCTCTTCACGTGTGTTACAGTAGTTGTAGTAATAATCGAAGTAGTAGTAGCAGTAGTGGTTTTTCTTTATTCAATTTCAAGTTGTTTCTCAAAATTAGACGTAGTGATTGGGCATACTCCTGGATAACATCACCAGGAGAGAACAGCCTCTCCAAAATGTTCACAAATGTCTCTCAGTTTTGTAAAATAGTGTTTTGTTTTTTTACAAAAGCCAAACTGCCTTTAAGAATCCATCTTGTATGTTTAGTCCACAGCTAATCCATCAATTTCTCCCGCTACCACTTCGATGGGCTCTGATATATTCTGAAGGCTGTTATTTATAATTCTGATGGAGAAGGCAGATAATGAGTGTCTTCTCTCCCTTCAGGAGCTCCATCACCACCGTGTACATCGAGGTGCTGCCCCCAAACAACCAGAGCCCCCCTCGCTTCCCACTGGCCATGTACAACCTGGAGGTCAGCGAGGCCATGAGGATAGGGGCTATTCTGCTCAATCTGCAGGTGAGATGCTACACATGAACTAGAAATTTTAATATTGTACAACTATGTGTTTTCTGTCGTTATAGCAAGTTGATCATCTCATGGGGAAGACATTTGGTGTTGATTCTTATTTGTTTTTTAATTGCAATCCTTCAAGTACAAACAAACACAGCAGGCCAGAAATACAAGCAAATAATTGTAATTAAAAAATAATAGTTGCTATTAAAGGCCCCAGTTATGTTCTTTCCTCCTTAAAAACATACCTGGAGTTGTGTTTTGTTTCATTCACACATATTTAACACACAAATGTATTTATTATTAATTTATTATTTAGCTTGAGTTCTTCTCTCAAACAAAAATCACTCAGGAAGTGCTCCACTGTGTTTTTAAACTCCTTTCACCTTCGCTACAATCATTTGGATAATTTCATCCTGGGAATTGTCAATCTCTACTGAATTAAAGGTAAACATATTTCTGTTAACTGAGTTTGACCACTTCATGACATCAAAAGGTAGAATAGAGCATTTTGAACCTTGCATGTAGACAGACTAATAATAAAGATAATCAAACATATGTGAAGGAAACAAAACATTCTAACATGGGTTAAATCTTATATGAGTCAATTTTGCGTAATAGAGGATATTTTCAATTAAATACACAATGAAAATGCATATTCCTTTTAATAGTTATTTTCAGCAACACATACAAAGTGGTTAATTTCAATTATTATAATTTATTAAAAACAAAAGCTGCTACTATGGGACCTTTCATTTTTTCAGTAGACGTTACGAACAGATTTAGACTAGTGTTCAGGGAAGAACTGCCACTCGTCCATGTAAGACTTAATTTGTTTAAATACATCAAGCTCATGAGAATTCATTCTTGTAGCCAGGAAACTGCACGGCCATTTCAAATGTGCAGTTAGATTTAAAAAGACATCTAATATGTCTGCTAATATATGTATTCATTATTACAATTTCTTTTACTAAGCAGTGACTTAAAATAGACTTTAGTGCTTCAGACTCAGACGTTTTATAATGGCATGTGACACTTCAATATACCATATGAAGCTTCCAGGGCAGGATCGATATTATGTCAGACTCCATCCAATATGACCCGAGGTTTGTATTGTATTTACCCACACCGACAGTACCTATTCTCCAGCCGTGCCTTGCCCTCCGGCTCTCACTTTGTAGCCAGCATCCACAGCAGCTGCTTGGGTCAAACTCACTGTGTGTGTCTGTTCTCCCCCTCCAGGCCACAGACAGGGAAAATGACCCCATCACATACACCATCGTGAGAGGGGATCCCCAGCAAATCTTCAACCTCACACGAACGTGAGTCTGAGCCTGTTCGAAGCCTGTTTGTGCTGCTACACCTGTGCACATGTGGGGAAGGTCATGTGTCTAATATACTGGACAAGGTGAACTGGGGAGTAGGACAGAGTAGTGCTTTTGTCTTGAGTACTCCTTAAGCTCTGCCTCCCACTCCAAGTACCACCTACATTACAAAATACATGTGCTTTTTAATAGTTATATTGGCAACGGCTACAGTGGTAGTTATTTTTAGTTTTAATTATTATTCATTATAAATACAAAAGCCTAGCCTAGTGTTCAGTGAAGAATTTGCACACTTCCATGTAAGACTTAATTTATCAATTTTTATTAATTTAATACATCAGGGAACAGGATAGAGTAGTGCTTCTAAGCTTTGTCTCACACTCAAAGTACCCCCTAATGCAGTACTTAACAAATAAATGTGTTAACTAGTAGTATACTGCTAATAGTACTGTCAATTATTACTAATATTATAATTCTTTGTTAATGATACCAATTCATTCCCAAAGATGTAAATAAGCATTCACATTTTTATTCAAATACTAATTAAATTACATCTTCTTTCAAAATCTGAAACCATTTCAAATTGTGGTTTGGAAACACTCCATGGAGAAGTAGATATCTTGTGAATATTTTTGATGTAATTCCAATTTATTTAGTTGCCAAATTCTTAGTAAGTTATTAATAATGATAATACAAAAAATATATATTGCAAGCAATTGAAATTGAAAGTTTAAACTGAAAGATGAATTATTACTTTAAAATTATGACAGTGACACATGCACTGTGTGCCACCAACCAAGGCTAGCTGCTTCAAATCTCACTGAAGTGCAGGCTGCTGTTGTTCCCTTCGGCAATACAACCCACACTGCACACTTCACTATTGAGTATGTGTGGCTGGTTACATCAGAAACAGTCACCGCTGTTGAAGTCTACCTAATACCCACACAGTTTGTTTGCTGCTGTAATTTAAACTTAATATAAGGTTAAAACAAGTAAATAATACAGCATAGCTCATTTAAAATGGCCACACGAATCTCATGTCAAACTGCACTTGAGCAAGGCACTTCACCCAACTTTGTTTAAACTTGTTAATTTGATATGGTTGTGCCTCGGGTCAGCTGTAGCCTCTCTATTACTATGTTTGCCTGAATGAGGTGCTAGAATACATACCAAAATTGGAAATAATTTTATATAGAGACAGTTCCATGGATGTTTTATAACAAATTGATAACATGTAATTTAGTATAGAGTATAATGCATGTTCTATTTTGCAAAGAGGAAGAGGAAGGCTTTTTTCTCTGAAGCACATTTGGAAAACCATTCTCTAGTAGTCAGAATCAGAATTTATAAGTGCTATGTGACTGCCGTTATCAATCTTTTCTAATCTTCTCACTCCTATTCCTGTCTTGTCACGCATTTCACCAGACTTTTACTGTCTGAGAAACTTAAGAAACAGAACTAGTTTTTCCTCACTTACTTCAATTCCTCACTTACCATATGCAAGCTCTTTTGCCATGACATTAAAGCTTACATCTTGCATCATAATGTGCACTTCCTGATTACCGAAATATAAAATACTTTCCAGTTAGATGCTGACAGTACACAGAGGATCTATTCTGACCACAAGAGCTGCTTATACCATCTATCTGTACTGGGGAATGACACATTTTTCTCAAACATGGTGGAAAATCAGGTACATGCACTTTAAACTATAATCTAACTAAAATACTTTTCTTTCTAAACACCTTGTACACTGAAGTAAATGGACACATTTTTAGCTTTTCCATCTTCCAGGTAAAGAAGTGCTTTGCAACAAGGAGCCACTCACCCATTCACACACACACACACTCATACTCTAGTGTGGGGACACTAGGGGCAAAATGGGTTAAGTGTCTTGCCCAAGGACACAACAGCAGTTCCCTAGTACAGATAGATGGTATAAGCAGCTCTTGTGGTCAGAATAAATCCTCTGCGTGCTGTCTGCATTTAATTGGAGAGCATTTTATTTTCCAGTAATCAGGAAGTGCACATTATGATGCAAGATGTTAGCTTTACTGTCATGGCAAAAGAGCTTGCATATGGTAAGTGAGGAATTTAAAAAAAAATAGTTCTGTTTTTTAAGTTTTTCAGACAGTAAAAATCTGTGGGGAAAGCGCTATCTAATAATGTGATCATTCATCTGTGGGCGCTGGAATTGCACCGCCGACCCGTGAGTCCATGCATCTGACCGCTCAGCCAAAGATGTTTTATGTCGAGAGCGAGATTCGAACCGGAAACCTGGACAAACACTCGCCCCCGAAGTATAACCGTCTGTCTATGATGCCGCCTCTTGTCCTCCCTTTGTTCTCAGACACATTAACAACAAAAACATCAGCGTTGTTTGCGAGCTAGAAAAAGGCATCTCTACTTGAAAGTGGCCAGTGCTTTTACCGGACTTTACATAAGCGAAGTCAATGGGACAGTCTGGAGGCTCCAGCACTGAGACTGAAAAGCTGTGTACGAGCTGAAAATGCCAGACACGTTGACCACTAATTGATTAGAGCCTCTTTTGTCAGCATCCTCTGTCTCCAACCAAACAAGGACAGCCTACATCTGCCTTTAGAACACTCTGCTGGTTAAAACACTAACTTTTAACCCCACTTTTAAAAGCAAGAGTAATTAATTAGAGCACTTTTGGAACTGGAGTCTGTCTGTTTTCTCAAATGACTCTTGTGGATTGAATCAAAATAGTCTGTGCTAAGTGCCATGCTGTGAGATGCCTGTAGCAAAATGAATAGTAGTAATTACACTAGAAATGCTAATGATGACAAGTCAATATAATACAGCAAAACATGAAGGAAGATTAATGGACTGATAAAGCTTTTTCACTAACACCAATATCACTTTAAGTATCTCTCTCAGCCTGATATCAACCAATACAAGTGCAGAGACTAAAAGATCTTACTTTCTTTCTTATCCAACTGTTATGTAACTGTTCTTTATCCTTCAAATAACTAGTTCAGACATTTTGAGACATTTGGAGTTGAAATTGTCTGTCCTATTACACAAATGTATCAGCCCAGCTCTGACTCAAGGTGCCGGAACTAATATCTGCGCTGCCAAAAAGCTTAAGATACAAACACTTCAATCAGAAAATGACTTAAAAGTAGTGAAATTATCTTGCTGCACGAAAAGATAAAGAAATAATTATAGAAATAATAAAGGAAAGGCCCTTGTTTCCTAGTGAGCCAGAGTGTTGGAGACATGTGGAGACACTTTTTTAAACATTCCATCCAGTCCTTGTATTTGGAGAGTTTGCTGGTGCTCTTACCGACTCCACAGAGCACCCGAGGCACAATTATTATAACTCCAGCCTGTCCATTTGAATGTCTGTATTGTTAAAATAATTTTAGAAGTAAAACTAACCTTGCATTTGAAGGATTTTTGTCTGAGCAGCAGCAGCGAGTTGTACTTCCTGATAGAAAACTTGGCAGCAGTGGACTAATTTATGAGAAAATAGTCCCTCAACATGCGACAATTCATGCGATGCAAGGTTAGTTTAATTTCAAACATTATTCTATCAACACAGACATTCACATCAACAGTCTGGCATTTAATTGTTTTGCCTCCGGTGCTTTGTGGAATGGGTAAGACTGTTTTTAGTGACAGACCAACTATGGCCATTGACATGCTCTAGTCTAGCACCAGCAACCTCTGCAAATACAAGGACTGGATGGAATTTTTACAAAGTGACTTCACACGTCTCCAACACTCTGGCTCACTAGGATATGAGGCCCTATGTCCAAAATTCTAAATTTTCCCTTTAAAATAAACTACCTCGAGACTAGAATGAAGCAGTCTCAAAACTAGTAAGTAGATAATAAATCTGAAAACAAGATGAATAACCTGATATAAGTTTTAAAATCTTGGCCAGATCAGTGATAATTTGCAGTACCAGACACCAGCATCAGTCTGAGTGAGATTGTGGTGTTTTTAAAAATGTGTTAAATTAGGCTGGCTGGGACATGTGAGCTGTGTTTATGGAGACCTTTATAAAAGTGCGATATGAGCCGTGACTGTTGCAGCATTTCTGGCGAAAGGTTAGTGTGGTGAGATCACCGCAGTTTATGGTTAACGTTTCTGTGGATTTGGTTTTGCGTGATAGAGTATGTCGCCTACACTATTTTCTGAGATTGTATAGGAGAAGAAATGCAGTACTGCCCCAACACAGTTTTCCCAATAACCAAATACATAAAAATTAGTAAAATGATGAGGTAACAACGTTATAGCATGACTTAAAGCTCTCAAGAGTCAATTTTGCATAACATAGGAACTTTAATACAGTTAATGCAGTGACTACTTCTCTCATTTGTACAGCTATTAAACATAATTTTCCATTTCACCACATCCACATGGAGGTCTCTTGTGGGACTGTTAGTGAGCATGTGAATGTGTATGAATTCAGTTAATATGAATAATGAGCTCTCTATAAGTGACTTTAAATGGGGCTTGTTACATTCAGGGATGTAAAAGACATTCAGATGGAGACAGTGGATAAGTGGACCATTCTGTCACATGCCAGATGCTCCCCATACAGTAATAATCATGACATGTCAGCATGTAAAGATTACAGATAGACTTATTATGGGCTAAATAAAGAGCACTGGCCGAGAGCATGAAGATGGATGAGTGATGAATAAAAGATTGGCTCAACAGTGATAAATAACCCTGGATACTCAAAGCCATATCTTAGATATCAGACCACTATAGCATATTTACATAACTGCATTCACTAGAACCAAACTCTGGATGTATGAAAATCCATATCTGCATACATATTTATTCTTACTGGGTAGTATTTAAATTATTGTTGGAAAATGTCACTTATATCAATTTACTGCTATGGGCATATGTTGGTGTGAACATTTGTAGTACAATGAAGTTATTAGTAATTAGTGTTGTTGTTACTTTTTATGTATTTTTTGCTATAGGCCCAAATTCATTCTTATATTAAAAGGTCCATATTATGTTATTTTCTGATCTGTTGTAATGTTGTTTCCTTATCAAAAACAAGTTTTTTGGGAGTGTTTTGTTTCATTCACATACAGTATGTTTAACACACAAATCCTACGTATTTAACCTGAGCCTCAAATGGAAAACACTGTTCCACCTTGTGATGTCATGTCCTAATACAGGAAGTGCTCCAGTGTGTTTTTTAAACTCCATACACCTTTCAGTAAAATCATTTGGATAATTTCAGCCCTGGAATTACCAATCTGTACTGAACTAAAGGTAAAAGGTAGCTGTTAGCCTGGAAACAACTACTACATGACATCACAAGGTGGAACAGAGCTTTTTGAGCTTTGGACATGTAATAAAGGATTACTCAAACACATGTGAATGAAACAAAACAACTTGGGGTATATTTTTGAGGAGGTAACAACATTATAACACGCTTAAAGCTCAATAATTATTTTTGTGTAATATAGCTTTAAGACCAGGGTTTCAAAACAAAAGTAATGTCCTTACAACACGAGACCATTTAAAAACAAATATTTGAGAATTATTTGAAGAAATGAAACAAACAATTTATTTTTAATGTTATGTTAAGGGGAGGGATGAGGGATGTTACTCTGACACAATGAACTAAGTCATTCAAAATAAGACCATGTCCAGAGCATTGATAAAATATTTTGGGTGACTGATCCATTGGGCCACAAGTTGGCGGTGCGATTCCAGCTTCCACATATGAATACTGATGTTGTGTCACCCCCAATGATTGTGTACACTTGTTTGTGGATGGGTGAGTAGATCTAAAGTGCTTTGAGTACCTTGAAGGTTTAAACGCTCTGACCATTCACCATTTATTTACTATAGAGAGATGTTCCTTTTAAGATAATCGATCTATAACCTAAAACTAGGTCTTATTCACACTAGAGCTTGATGATTACAAAGAAAATGCTGCTGTAGCTGCTGGGGTGGGCCTGACATTTCGCATATTGAACTATATTAGTATTCATAGATCAATATTTTGACTGTGTCTACTGTATGTAGCTGCAGGGTCTATTTATTTATCTGCTAAATACTGGGCTCACACAATGGACTAAAAAACATGAAAAATGCATGTACACTGCCAGCCATTTTGTCTTGTTAGTTTTCTATTCTGACTGGCAATACTGGCTGAGTAACTCCCGTCTGGTCCCCTGAATTGTTAGCAAGACTTCTGAAATAGTCGGGTTTACGCAGTGGAGTTGAGAGATCTCTTCTTTGTGCACTTCAATGCCAGACAGTGTTGCATTATGGGTATTCAGCTGGGTGATGACGCATGACGAGCTGCCAGTCAAATTTACACAGCACACATTTAAACACTGATGCCTATGAAAAAGATTCTGAAACTGAGGATGTGCTTTCCACAGTTGGTGCAGATGGGGATATTGATAGAATACAAACTTTGTTGTGTGTTTAAAGCTTGGTGTCTACTAGGGTGTGCAAAAATGTCGATATACCGTGATACTAAATTTAATGATACTGTATTGTTATTGTTGGCTGCTGTATCAATATATTGGCAAGAGTTCCTTTTAATATCTTTTAGCTTTTTTGTGACAGCACTATTAGGAAATTTGTTCACACAATGCACTTGACATATTCACCGTTTTGATGATTAAATTAGATCTATTACACTTGACATATTCAATGTTTTGATAATTGAATTAGATCTATTTCATATTAATTTTGCACAGGTAGAGGTTTAACAAAGAAATATTGTTACTATTTGGCTCTTAAAAAACTGCAATATATCACAGAGTATCATGTGCATTATATTGATTATCCCATGTATCGCCATATTGTAATAATATCGTATCGTGAGCCATGTATTGGGTATTGTATCATGAGGGACCCTGTGATTCCCAGCTCTAGTGTCCACTGCACGACATGAGGAGCATTAGGTTCCAGGCTCCGTATCGTAAAGTCTCTGTAATTGTCCAGTTTAGCTGAAGCTGACACTGTGGAAATTAAAGGGAATCTTCTTCTCTTCTGAGGAGCGCTTGTGTTTATTGTGAGCAGATTCTAAAATAGACACTAAACACACTTGACATCAGGTGCAGCTTGTCTTTTTGTTGTACAACAGTTCTAAATTTAATCTTTGTCACAGTCCCACGATTTTTACACATTTTTAAAAAAGAGAAAAAAATCACCCACAATTTAAAAAGTACAATTTTGAATATCATGCTGTAACTATGTTTTAGTGCTGTCTGGCACTGCAGGGAGGCTCATAGGTTATCCACCCCACAATCATAAAAGGAAATTGAGTTTGAAAATGAACTCTATACAATTTATTTGCTTCATTTACTACATTAAATCAGTTTAAGCTCATAGACATTTTAACATGCACTGTTAAAATGTTTTGAGAGGAAAACATTACGTTGTTTCGAATTGCGTGTGCATTATTATTAGGAGAGGGCCTTTGCAGAGTTGTTTTAGTGAAATGCACTTTAAGCCCATAGAGCTGCATATATGTATACTAGAGAGGCTGGCTATGTATAATTAATCACACTCTTTGTCACTCAGCATAACAAGAATTATCACTACCACTATAATAATTGGACTGATGTATCTTCATTAACATTGCATTACCATATGCATATCTTATGGTCCCTGTATGCTCAGATTTTCTCTTCTATAATCACGCGAAAAATATTGGCAAGAGTTTTATAGCGATGCACTTGTGACTGGAGATGAGAGAAATAGATTGTGTAAATGAATGTTTGGATTCCTGCCTGAGTAGATAGGACTTTGTTCTAATATGCAGCTGGGTTACTGATAAAGGCTTTAATAAAAAGAATGTAACAGAGAGGTCAATCAATTTGTCAAGTCTCACACCTCTACAAATTAGAATAAGGTTAATGAAAACAATTTGATAAATACACTATTAAAATACACTGTGATGGAGGGAAGACTATGGCTTTTCTATACGTTTGCTGTATACTGAAATGAGACCTATGCTCAATTGATACTTTGCAGCTGATGTCATCAATATTACCTGGGGCTGGGATGCTAACTGTAGGCACTGCTCTGTCTTTACTAGACTTGATTGTGAGTTTTGTTTTAACACATTCTGATCATAAAGAATTGACTTAGTTGGAATTACAACATGTGAGACGACTTGTGCTGTTAAACAAGTGTCTTACAGGGAAAATTGCAGTCACAGTCTACTCTGTAAACTGTGCAGAAACTGGTGGTCTTGTCTGTATACATTATAACAGGCATTGTATATTTAAATGTTGTATTCTTCTTATTTTTATATACTTACTACTATGAACCAGATATTATTAGTCTCTCTTACCTTTTATGTTGAAAATCAAACACCTAAAGAGGACAGTGAATCATGAATTGCTGAACATTAGATATAGAGTCAACAACAACACATAACACATAACAACACCAACACATAACACATAAAACATAACACATAAAACATAACACATAATACATAACACATAATACATAACACATAATACATAACACATAATACATAATACATAATAATTTCATTTTATTGGTTTATTAGGACAGTGTATAATTACATTAAGCACAGTTACATAATAATAATACATTTTATTTATTAGGCTCCTTTCTGGACACCCAAGGTCGCCTTACAGCAACATAAACAAATTAAGTATGATTAAAACATACAGTTAAAAGCCTACAGTTAAGGTGGGTAAGGTGGTATAGTATTTCATTGGTTGATTGTATTTAGTATTGTATTTAGTGTTGTATTTTATTAGTATTTAGTAATGTATTAGACAGTATTTGAATTGATTGTTTGTATTTAATTGACTTACAATTACTTATCAGCTATTCTCCCTGGAGACCTATGTAGCATGTTTTGGGTTGTTTTGTTTAAACTGTACAGTTACAGGTCAGATCTATGGATAGGTGGCCCTGCTCAGTAACATTGTTTTCAAGGTGTCTTGAGCAGAAGGAAATAAATGCTAGATCGATATTTAATGCCATATTGTAGGTTATTCCAGACAAAAGCAAAAAATCTTCAGGGAAACGAGCAAGTGGTGGACACTTCACCAGAAAGGTTACGCAGTGTACTTTTAAGATCTTGAGGTACCATTATGATTCCTTCTGTGTGTTCATTGTTTTCACGTTGGCCTCTGCCTTTTCTTTCGCTTTCACATGTTTTTCTTGTGCATGTGCAGTAACAGTGGTAAGGGTAAATAAATAAAAACAAAACTTGAAATAAATAGATTGATATATAACGCTATACTGTGGGATATTCCAGACAAAGCAATAAAATCTCCATGGATACTAACAGGTGATGCACTTTCAAGTGAATTCTATAACATCACAGTAATTCCACATTCATTTACTATGCAGAGCTGAGATGCCTTTGAATTCCCTTCCATATGTCCCGTTTCTCATTTGCATGCCTCTTCATGTGTTTTGCTTGTGCTGTGTGCAGATAATTTCGCGTTGTGCTTTGAAATGCCCCACCCCACCCTCCCCCCATCCCCCCCTCACCCCTCCGCACCCTCTCCTTTGTATGCGTAATGTCAGAGAGCCAAATTATACCATATATACCCCAGCGAGTGTGGAGGGCTGCGCTGTTTGCTGCATGAATCCACAAGAAAACACACGTCTTTCTGTGTGTAGTTTAGCGCGCTGGGAGCTGAAGAAGACAAAATGGGGAATTATAACAGCCCACCTGCTCCTCAGTCTAAGCCTGTAAACTATGCTGTATCGATGTCCTTATCATGGCCATAAGTAGCAAATAAAA
This sequence comes from Odontamblyopus lacepedii, assembly GCA_034769755.1. NCBI lineage: Eukaryota > Metazoa > Chordata > Actinopteri > Gobiiformes > Gobiidae > Odontamblyopus > Odontamblyopus lacepedii. Next base: position 14,019,217 of record CM068354.1, read on the forward strand.
CTGTGTGGCGTCAGTGGTTGTTAAATTAAAGCTAGAATGATCTGTTATTATTGCAGTTGTATGCCTAGTTACATGGAGTATAGATTATTGTGCAGTGTTCCTTGTCAGTTTACAGTAATAAGAATACCCCCAGGAGATGCTTTATGATGAGTAGGTTTCTTTGGCACGCCGCAAAGTGAGCATAGCGCGCCTCTGTTTTTTGCCTTTGGGTGCTCCATACTTTGCTTATTAGCGGTACAGGACTTGGAAAAAATGTGCCAACAAAGGGAGTGGGGGCTGCTGGAGAGGCAAAAACATGACCAAGGAGAAAGTCTGAAGAAATATGTCTTCATTTTATTCCAACCTCATGGGAGGATGAAGGAAATATTTTTGTTGACAGCAGGCTTGCCATGGTTATTGTTTTTAAAGACTGGGAGTAATAAAGATGCTGACTTGGAATTCTTTTTCAGATAAACTAAGAATGCATTCAATTTCAAATGTGTTCAAAGTTATAATCAACTAAATAAATATGAAGTTGGTTAGTATAGCTGGATCATAGACCGTATATATGAGTGGACATAGCTAAAGCGCTAGCTGCCGCGTGCCAAATAGGAAGTGCGCCAGGAGGCTCTTCCGGCTCCTTCTCTTCCTTTTTCCCATTGACTTACATTGGGATCTTATTGGCCCTCTCACTGTAACTGCTGCACTGAGCCTCGTCATTTTGGTTTTAAAATATTCTTATGAACCTGCGACACATGATCCTGATTTTTTCATTTCGCTATCTTGTTCCTAAATCAAGATATGGACATAAATAATGGATAAATCAGACGCCTTCGTTCCCCGAGGTCGCTGCCGCCTAGCGTTAGCAACAGGTTTGACTGACAGCTAGTGCATTTCTCTGCTAAATAAGTTCCCTTCCCACTTTCCTCCCCCAATTGACTATTTTAATTGCCATCTCTATTGTTATTTGCACGTAACAGAAAATATAACATAAATCAATGTCTTAAACTTACTATTTAAAGTTTGATGATGAAAGCTAAAAGTTTCCTTACTATTCTCAAGAAGAATTAACGACCTCAGTCATGATTGGCTCTTGTGGTTGCTATGATACCTGCAGTCGGATTTCCAAATATGGAGCCTGACTCTAAATTTGCTCCTGTAACCGTGGCACCGAGAGCCACATTTGAGCAGCGCTGAACACTATGGGTGGCGTCACACTCACTTAGTCCAATCATATATACGGTCTATGAGCTGGATAAATGTATGTATTCACTGTAGATTATAATTGTCAAAAGGACTGGATATCATATACTAATCAGTACTAAAAGTAGTACTGAAACTAGATAGTCATTTGAGCAAGTATTGATAGTAAAGAAGTCACATTCACAGCACAAAAATGAACCTTTTTTGAATAGTTTTAGAATGCTCTTGAGTACACCCCACATAGACTTGTATACGCCCATGGACCACTGTGAAACCTACCTGGACAACTGAGGGATTACACAGACATTAGGCCACATGCTAATATAAAAGAAAGTACTACAAGTTAATGAAAATTATATTATATTGTCTAAATAATGAGTGTTGTTTTTTTTTAAAATTATCACCGAGGTAAATAATTCCTCTATTTGTGTACAGTGTAGTGCAATATTTGTCATGTTAATGTAAGTGTGTGTGTGTTTGTGTGTTCATTTGATAAATACAACACTGGCTTTCGGGTCTCTGTTGGGGTTATCATTAAAACCAAAATAACTTGCCCTTGAACATTGTCTACATTTACACATTAATAATTTAACTATAAGGAGAACACTACGCTCAGTCCACTTATGTACAGAAGCTTCTTTCTTGAATAAATTTGCTTCAGCTGCTGCCACTTGTAGCCATTCCTTTACTCAGGTGGTCTCCAGAAAGCATAAACAATTGAATTTTAATCCCCAGTCTGTTAAATCTTGCCAGTTATCTCAATTATGCAACAATGAATAAAGAATTAAAGGAAGCTCATTTAAGATATTGATTTCACTTTATAAAGTTACCACCATAGTAGTTGTTGAAGCTTTTGTTAAATTACACTAGTCCAAGAAAAACAGTATGTGAGCAGAAACATTTCTACCACAAATTTTTGAAGAACATTAACTATCTAATTCAAATGTGTCTAAATGTACTTTTCTAAACTCTCTTTGCAGGATCGGCCTTCTCCTGTTGGGTAAACCTCTGGACCGTGAGACTACAGACCAGTACCGCCTGATCGTCACCGCTTCAGACGGACAGCCTGGAGGAGTAAGTCCTGCTCTCTTTGAATGGGTCTGGGGTTGATTTGGGGCAAACCTTTCAACACGACAACCAACAATTCTTCTCAAGTACAAGTACAAAGTTGTGACCCTAATGATTACTATTATTCAGTAAGTAAAAACCTAAAAGTCTTTGGAGAAACTATTTGAAATGTACAAAAAAAAATTTGGTGATTATTTGCTGAACCTCTTCTCTGCAATCTAAAAAGTACATTTTCCTCAAAAAATAAGGGTGCCCTCACACTAACCCAACTGAACCTTGCCTAGGCAGTCTCCCATTCTCTGTGCATACACTGGTATCGGTTAATATTGGGTATAACTTAAAGTTTAAATATTGATATTGGTATTGGAACTTAAAAAGATAGACTAATACATAGCACTTTTGGCATCATCTGACATACTGATACATAATCCAATCATATAATTAACATGCTTCTATCACAACTTCCAATTTTGTAACTTAAGAGAAAATTCTTGCACTTTTTCTTCCTTTTCTTTGTCTTCCTTTCACCTGCTCTACACCGTATGCTTTTGTGTGGTGACGCCATCGGGGTTAGCTCATTTATCTGCACCTCCAGCAATTACCCCTGCTCAAGCCACTCTCATTTCAGATTAATGGACAGTTTTATTTGTGAAGCTCGTGAAGCCTGGGAAACCGCTGAGCTTGTCTTCATGGTAACATCTTATTGCATGTGTTCTGGACAGTTACATCTATGAATCCGTCAAAGCGGCGACAGTACCACAGCGCGCACTGGCTCCCGTAGAGACTCGGTAATCACATAAACGCTCTTAATTGAATTAGAGTGCACCTCCCTTGGCACAGTTTGAGCACAGCTGTCGGGGTTCCAGGGGCCGAGGTGAAGTTTTGGCTCTCTTTCGTAGGTTGTGGTGCATGCGAGGTAATGAACATTAGCTGATGAGCTGTCGCCACGGTGATGGTGATTGGCCCCCTCTCACCTGAGCGCACATTAACACTTAACACTAACAGTTGGGTGTTCTGGCACGCGCCGCAGAATTACTGTTGACATTTTGAAGAGTTATACACTGTCATACAAGCATATGTACGAGCAGCAGATGGCTTTCACAAAAAATCAGGCGAGGACACTGTGAAGTAGTCTGTGTGATCCAGCAGTGTGTTTGGAGTTTGTAAAGTGCACACAAGTGGTTAGTTGGAATGTTTATTTCTCATGCTTTGCTCAAAATGTACTGAAAGATTATAGTACCTTGAGGCATCTTATCTCTAAATATCTCTTATATTCTAAAAATATGCACAAATATGGGTTTCTGATAACCTTATACCACCTCCTTAGACTACTAATACTAAAGAAGATGGAGAGCATATATGGATTTTTGTTGTTAAAATAGACTTTAGCAACTAATAGAGTTAAATCAAGATTGCTGTATTTTATGATTTCTGCATCAGGTTTAATTGTGTTTGTATTGAGGAGGTAACTGAGTAGTTATTTGACCTCATTTCACAAAAATATATATTATGTCAAATTTAAAAATGCATAAATACAATCTCAAAAGTTTTATATGGCATCTTCCAAGTCATCTCTCAATTTCCTTCCAATGAAGGTGTTTTACCACATGACATCACAAGGTAAGGAAAAACTCAAACCTGGCATGGGTTTGTGTGTTAAACATGGGTGAATGGAACAAAACAACTCCAGGTATGTTTGTGATGAGGAAGCAGCATTATAACATTAGTAAGTCAGAAAATAGCGTAATATGGACTTTAAAAATTGCACTGCCATCTCTATCAACAGTCTTGTTTTTTTTTTTCTCAAGCTAATATACTCCAAGCTATGAATGGAATGCGTACACTTTGACTATATTATATTAAAATGCAGCATTCACACAGTTTCTCACAATTTCTCACACATGTTTAATTACCACTTGTGTCAAACTTTCCTCTACAACCACAAAAGTCCCATGTTGTGTCCTAATTATAGGCTGTCTCTTGTCCCTTCCCTTTGTGAGTGGCTTATCTCCAGCTGAGCCATTGAATTGAAGTGACTCTGGTGGTAATTGACTGAAAGGGCTATACGCACTGGCTCTATGCGGCTGGGCTGGTCTCAGTGGCCTGTCCGTCAATATTAGGTCCAAGATGTGGTCCCGTGTGGTTATCTCGTCTTGTGGGGTCTGATCCATCTTTGCTCTTCTTATTTATTTTCTCTTTGCTCTGTCACTTTCTATCACCTCGACCTCCAAACTGTTAAGTGTTAAAGTCTAACTCTATTACACTGGCTGCCCTCGTATGTGTAATGATCTGAGAGGTTAGGATATCCTCTGCTTTGGCGTTGTTATGGAAAGGAAAATATGTCAGAACTGAATGTATTTTAGTCATCTATGGATTATATTTGCTTCTCGAAATGCACTTTAAAATCCATGGAAAATTATGATTACATTTTAAACTCCAGTGTGGAACCTTTCTGTGGATATTCATTTTAATAAATATGCAGTTTTGAATTATTTTTCATAGTATAATATTACTATATAGATTACTTAAGCAGCCTATATTACGCTATTTTCTGTTCTATGTTATAAGGTTGCCATTTTTGTGTGGAGTTTGCATGTTCTTCCTGTGTCTGGATGGGTTTCCTCCGGGTACTCCGGTTTCCCCCATCAACTCAAAACATGCAGCCCCCCTGTGAACTAACATCAAGGACCATGACGTCCCCCCTCCTGTGGGCTCACCACTCACAGAGGGGTTCATATGGGGGGTCAGGTGTGCAGAGGACTGGGCGAACAGCTGCTCCTGCGACCCAGCCGGAAAAAGTGGAAGAAGACATTATAAGGTTGTTTCCTCATCACAAAGAGTTTTGTTTTGTTCACACATGTGAAATACATGGATCAAATACATAATCCACACATGTTAAATCCATAATCATTTGGGTGATTTCAGACCTGGAATTGCCAGTCTCTACTGAACAAAAGTTGAAAAATATGGCTTCATGACATCACAAGGTGGAACAGAGCATTTTGAGCTTTGGAGATGTAGGCAGACTAATACTAAAGGGTTACTCAAACCTGTGTGAATGAAACAAAATACAAGTCCAGTTATGTTTTTGATGAGATAACAACATTCTAACAAGGCTTAAACCTCATAAGAGTCAAATTTGCATAATATAGGACCTTTTGTGCACATTCACCATTGTATTTTCATTTTATTTACACATGTGTGATTATACACTACAAAAAATATCTACATGAGTTAAAAATACTTGAATTCAGTAAATGTATTTGCTTGACAGACATTGATTAGCCACATGATTAGCTAATGTGTTCATTTAGCCAAAATCAATTGCTATATTATCTTGTAATCTGTCAGAAATGTTTTGAAACAGCTGAACTATTCTATGTCACATATGTACTTAAATCTAACATAGTCAAATCTACACAGTTACTAGTCATTTTCTGACTTTAACTTCAAACCAGGCTAGATGTATTTTTGAAGTGTAAGCGTTGTGTGTTGTAACCATTTCAAATTGCATTCTTTTTAGTCATTACCTATAGGCCTGTCATCATAACAGATTTTGAAGCGTAATAAATTGCTACAGAGATGTACTGCAATAAACGATTATATGGAAACTAAATTATGCCACTGATACAATAACAATATAGTACCGCAAGATTATCCCAGTAAACCATTTTTAAATATACGGTATCATTACAACGCATGAGCTGCAACAAATAAATAGCAAAATGAACAGATAATTAGCCATAGAAATCACTTATTTAACCTTTTACAGCTTAAATGTTGTTGTATTAAAACTAAAAAATACCCCAAATCTCCCCACATTTACAAAGAAAATGTACACATGATAAATACTGAATCCAAAAATAAACTGTTCCAGCTTTCATATATTGTACGATAAGTCAATATAGTAATTATCATGACAGACCTAATTACCTATTCTCATTCAGAAATATTGAATTATATTTTAGCTCATATTTTAGAACTGGTTGTCATAGTTCTGTCTTCTGCATTTCAGAATATTTCATCGCCCATAACCATTACATATTTTTTTATCAAAGTGTTGTAAGCATCTCAAGTCAAAATACTGCTCTTTCTGCATTCTTATGTGTACTTCTGGCTACTTCACAACCCAGCAATATGTCAATGTCATCTTTTTGTGCAATGAGTCAATATTTTCCTACCTTCTAATATATAGTACTGTACAGGAGTCTAGTTGAGTCACAAGTATTGAAATCCTTGTCACCCCCAAGCCTTCTGTAACTGCTTAAGTTGTATATATCCACCACAGCAGCAGAACCATCAACCACCTCACCCTCTCCATCTTTTCTCCTGTTTTCAGTGTTTAGCCTTTCAGTTAAAGATTGCACAATTTTTGCATTTCTTTTGTGTAACGTCATGTTGTCATGTTGGTGAATTTTTATCTCAAACTACAGTCACATACTTATAGGTCCAATATTAAGCAAAATGGACTCATGTGAGCTTTAAACCATGTTAAAATGTTGTTACCTAATCAAAAACATACCTAGAGTTGTGTTTTGTTTCATTCACACATGTTTGAGTAATTCTTTCTTATTAGTCTGGCTACATCTCCATAGCTCAAAGTGCTTTGTTTTTACTTTGTGATGGTTTTTACCTTTTTGTTTTTGCTGTGGATCCACTACCCTAGCCCCCCCCTTCCCCCCACTCAATCCTCATTAACTCTGGAAGCCACATCTGCTGGTTCTGTTTTATACATACTATGCTGAGGTCACCTTACTAGTCCTGCACTATTGCATGATATTGTACTGCATTCTGCATTTCACTCTATATTTATACTATTTTTGTATTTTATTGTATTGTATTGTTTTGTATTGTTTTTGTATTGTATTTATTGACTGCACCCAGCACTACGTGCCCAAGACAAATTTCTCCCTCGGGGGACAATAAAGTTTATCTTATCTTATCTTATCTTGTTCAGTAATGGTTCCTATATTTCCACATGACATCACAAGGTGGAATAGAGTGTTTTCTGTTTGAGATAAGAGCTCAGTCTAAATATACAATTGATTGAAACAAAACACAACTGTTTTTGATGAGGAAACAGCATTATGACATAGATCAGAAAATAGCGTAAAAATACACTATCTTCACTGCTCATCTCTGTTGAGATGATACTGCTTTGCCTAGAATGTTCAATATGGCATTAAGCTTATTTTTCTCCATTGTGACAGATGCTATACCATCAGGTGAAGTTACAGTTCAGATCTGTTGATAAGAATAACAAGAATTCTGAATATAAGGACACACGTAATTGAATAAATGCAAGCAAGTTTAACTGAATACTGCAGAGGAACATTCTAAGAAACGCAATAACATCTACATGGAGACAACCAGATAACCAACCTCCAAGCAGAGAAGTTACACAATATATTTTTAAGATACTGATTGAAAGCTCAAAAATATATCTAAAAAATTGTGCTTAAAGGTCAAAGGTGTTAGGCAAATTTGACTGTTTCAAGATACACTAATCTAATTGGCAAGATAAATAACTTTAATCCCATACCACAGAACATTTCAGACAAAAGAATAACATCTTCATGGAGACAACCAGACAACTAACCTCCCACCAGCAAAGTTACATAATGGATTTTTATGACTGAAATCTTAAAAATATGTCTCAAAATGTGTACTTAAATGCCCCTAATTCTTGAAACGCAGCACTAGACTGGCCGCATCCAACAACACGATAAAAGTCATGTGTCCCCATAAGAATGTATCAGTGTGGAGATGGCTTGGGGCTTAGTATGAGCTGCTCTCCCTCTCAGCATGCCTCCTGGTGGAAGCCTGTCACATGAAGAGAAGCGCTGGCAACCTGGGTAGAGTGAGGACAGCCTGGAAGACATCACACAGTCCCTCTTTTATGTTAAATTAATAACAGGAGCTCATTAATCCGACTGCACGGACATGGAGACAAGATCTGAGCTTTGATAGGAACTCCCACGCCACAAGAGTAATTGGCTTCCTTATGCGTTTTGGCTGTTTTTGCCAAAGAACAGAAAGTGTCATAGAGTGGTTATCGAGTATGTTTGTTGCTGTTTTCTTAGACAAGACACTTTATTCACATTGGCGTTGTATGAATGTGTGTGACTAGCAGTTGGTGGCGGTTAGAAGGGCACAGATTGGGAGCCAGTTGTCTGTCAATTTGCAGGACAGCTGTGTGAAAGGATATGAGAGAAAATGTGAGATGCTTATGACTTAGTTTGGTATTGCAATTTATACTTTTAAAGGTGCACTATGTTAAGATAAGAGAAGATAAGAGAACCTTTATTTGTCCCACAATTGAGAAATTTCATTGTTGCGATGCATAGTTCAAGAATAGCAAGAGAATAGAAATCTTGGAACTTTTCTGTGGTGTGTCAGTCACTTGTCTGTCTCTCTGAAGATTATTCAGTCAAAGGCGTTTTTTTTTTTTTTTTAAATAAAGAACCAAAAACTTGAAACACTTTGAAAAGCATTCTCTCGGCTTGCCTCTCCGTGACCTGTTACTTGGCCTGGAGGCACCACCTGCCAGTCTGAATGTATATAGATAAGTTAGATAGTGCCATACCATACATACAACATGCAGAACATTCTAGGCATATCAGTAACATCTCCATGGAGACAAGCAGGTGGCATAACCTCCGCCTAAAAGGTTACATAACTCACCTTTAAAATAGCAAAACTACGAGTGACAAAAATCAACCGAATTAACATCAAAAGTCCCAATTGGAACTAAACAAAACCATGACTAGTGATGCACCGATCGAGCTTTTTTCAGTTCTGATACTTTGACTTTAAGTATCTGCCCATGCCCAGTATTAACAAATACCAGAGTAGGGACAGAAAATGGCTCTTATTTCCATCCATCCATCCATCCATCTTCTTCCGCTTATCCGGGGCCGGGTCGCGGGGGCAGCAGTCTAAGCAGGGGCTCCCAAGTTTCCTTCTCCCCAGCCACTTCCTCCAGCTCCTCCGGACGGACCCCGAGGCGTTCCCAGGCCAGCCGAGAGACATAGTCCCTCCAGCGTGTCCTGGGTCTTCCCCGGGGCCTCCTACCGGTGGGACATGCCCGGAACACCTCCCGAGGGAGGCGTCCAGGAGGCATCCGGACCAGATGCCCGAACCACCTCAGCTGGCTCCTCTCGACTTATTTCCTTAAAACAGTAAACTTATTACACAAGAGATCCAATTGTGTTTTGTTAATGTCATGTAGCCTTCAAATAATTTCAGAACAGCTTTGTATGCTTAAAAGTTTGAACATTATGAGATGTTCTAGGCCAAAATTAGCCTGTAAATGTTCTTATTACTTCTAACTAAAAGCTCAATCGATATCCTGGAACAGATTCTTGATCCAGGCGCCAGCATCCCTAACCATCACTAAAATGTAACTTTAACATTAATCGGTCATTGTAATTACATTATTTTTGGCAGAGAGAACCTTGTGTTTCTGTGATATCAAAATGTCCACACTATATTGAACAGCACTAATGGATAACTCAATGTCACGTGCTGTTAAGATTTGAAACCCTCTATGTAAATCATATGCATTTTTTTTTTATCTCTCTACTGATCACATGTATACTACAACACAAATGAAGGAAAAAACACAATGCATATATCAAAGACGATACTCCAAACACAGAGGATAAGAGTAATTCCCAGAGGACGGTGAAATCAAGGTGACACAGAATAGGTCGATGATTCCTGCATTCCTCTCTCATGTGCCAACTTCAAAATGACTGTGTTTGTGGATTTTGTTTTCAAGGACCTGGCTCCTCCCACTGCTGTCTTGCCCCCAAAGGAAAATCTAGCATGGAGCATTATTTGCATACAACAGCATATCTTTGCACAGGGGAGATTGTCCTATGCTTTGCCTATTCAGCCCTTTTCTGTTAGGGTGCTGTGTGATATGTCATTGGTGAAGGTTAACAGTAGCCCGCTTTCAAATGAGTGAATGGGAGCTAATGGGCCAGCTGGGGATTAGCCTAGCCCATCATGCGGTGTGAATATTATGCCTCTGTTTGGTATAAAGCCATAACAACCCAGTGTATTGTTTAAGTTTGAAATCACTTTCTACATAGTTTGGCAAGGTTTATGGGGGCACTCACATTTAGATGCAAAAATTGACTTAGAACTTTGCTCATTAAAAGTTTGCTTGTTTTTAATGCAAAGCTGTTATGGTAATTTATAAATAATTTGGTAACGCCAAATGACTCCCCGGTGCTGAAAGAGCCAGTCATTTCATGGAGCTGGTCTTAATAGTTTTTGATACAACATGCTAATTTGCTATTGTGGATATAGGGGTAACAGAAATAGATTTTTATGAGCTTTTAGTTATAACAGTCACATAATTTGCTTAAGTTAAATTTTGATTGATTCATGCATGCTGTATTGTCTTACATTTGAGGCGTGAGTGCTCAGAAAATGTCTGTTTTCACCTACCCCCCTATCACCGCCCACTTCTCTGTACTTCTTATCTAAAAATATTCAGATTCTGCTTGGATTTAGGGTTAAAAAAAGTCAAAATCAGCAGTAAAGATTGATTCAAGAATTTCTTGTCATTGTCACAAGTAGCAACAAAATTACACTATCAGCGCAATTCATAAAGTGCAAATATTGGAATGTAAACATACGTAATATTGAGGGACCTATAGCAGTAACTCAACAACATAAAATAAAGATAGTGTGAAATATCGCGATATTGTATCGTCATAAGTCTCACAATAATATTGTGGACCTTCACAATATATTGAATTACAAGTCTCTTTGCTTAAATTAATAGTTTAAAAAAAATGAGGGAACTAAATAGAAATGATGCTTTGCTTCATTTCAATGCAGCCTACAGGAAGAAATAACTGTTCTAAGCACTTTTATTTGGATTAAGTAAATTTAAGAAGAAAAGTTTACATATTCACAGTTTTGTTAGCTTCCACAAAATATTGCAATAAATATCGTATCGTGAGATGAATAGCATGAAAATATCATACTGAGAAATGGCATTAAGAAAAACTGCTGCATGCTACTGAAATGCCAATATTAAAGGAGACAAATTGTGCAAAATCAACTTCTTTAGAGCTTTTAACCATGTCATAATGATCTTCTCTTCTCATTTACCCACTCCACATTGTATTTAGAGTGAATCATGCATGTTTTCTAATTAGTTAATAATTAGTAGTTAAATCGTTTTTGATAGATGTTGTGATTTAAACTGTCCAGAGTATAAGATTATGATCCACGGGTGTCATAGATTATAACTATCTAGCAGGCAAAAGCATGACGTGTCTTCAAGAGATGGACGGCAGTTTTGTCAATGGATGTATTTCAGTTAAGTCATTTAAGATTAAAATTGTTGTTTACAATAAGCAAAATTTTAAATAACGATCTACATATGCTCCAGTTGAATTTTTTTTCATCTGTTGCTTGCATATGTTGTACATGTGTTGTATGTTTCAAGACGTGCATATTTTGTAAGAAGCTGTTTCCAATGATTGCCTGGTTTCTTTTCACATTATGTTCTATGTGTTGCTATTATATCCACAAAAAATCTCCATGAACTCAAAAATGCAATGACGCAATTGTATCAAGAGCGCGTAAGGGGTGAATGGCACTATTGTGAGGAGCGCTGTTTTTTCCGCAGACCCAGTCAAATAAATGAGGTGTCAATACCGGTTCAGATGCCCACCCTCACAGTTTTGTTACCGTGGCATTATCGATTATCGTCCCATGCCTTGTACCTTATAAATGTAACTTATGTCATTTGTGCCTGTCCATAACCATATACTGTATTCTCTGTCTTCTCATAGACCTCCACCACCACTGTGGACATAGTGGTCACCGACGTCAATGACAACGACCCCCAGTTTAATGTGACCACACCATTAAACTTCACCGTCAGAGAGGAGGCGGCCAATCTATTTGTGGGACAAGTCACGGTAAGAACTCATCACAATCTTGATATCCTAAAGGGTCACTGTGTAATTTTTCTGTTGGAGAACGGTGTCTATGTCCTGCACTTTTTATCCTGATGTTATTGCTATGCCTGAAATGTTCCACAATATCCCATTTCTGGTCAGATTGTGTTAAACTAAGGCTCAAATAAGTCTAACTTGAATAACAGATCTTCTGACAGTGCAGTGCTTCCAGTTAGCTTCACACCGCAGGGAACGTGGACAACATCAACTGCAAAATATCAATTTCATTATCAAAGTCCGATAGTCCACTTTAAGATCGTGCTTGATCTGTTTGGACATTTCTCATACCCAGACGGTGTCCCTCTCGACCAGCTGTGCAAAGCTTCACTGCACGACATGACTTCTTCTCATTACTGGTGTACATTAATTGGCCCGACGCTTGTCAGAAGATTAGTCACAAACGATATAAGGGACAGCCTCGGCGACTAGGGCCATGACTACAGAGCAGAACCATCCATAAAAGCTTGGGTTTTATGGGTGCCATTTTGATCCGATTCATCATTATAAAAACTACATTAGCGCTACATTTAATGAATCCTATACAGGGTTTGGGACAATGGCAGTAAGTGTATAGAACAAGGGTGGGACTATTTGTTTTTACTACAGAGATCATTCTCACTGCTACTTTAATTATCTCTTCTCTTTCCCTTGTTAGTAGTATTGAGCTTATTGCCAAGGCAAGGCACTCTCCAAATCAAATTAGCACTGTGCATCTTATATACGGGTGTGCACTACATCACCATTATTGAATTAGATACAATGGCTATTGTTCCACTGTGTACAACTACTATATGAGTTGGTGTGCATTGCATAGACATAATTACTAGGCCCTGACCGATATATTGGTTGGCCGATATGGGCACTTGGAGACATATTGGCTATCGGTCTAAATCTTGCTGATATGGGCCGATAACCCACATGGGCATGTTATACCTCACTATAAAACTTAGACTCTATATTATATATTATTATATTATGTCAGCAGTGAATAGAAGTGTGAATTATCAGCATTTAGCATATAATTAATTACCCCTTAGCGCAAGCATATACCGCTAAAGGCTAATAGAGGTAGTTTACTTTGTTTACTGGCTAGAATGTCATGAGTGTAAAGAGGCAGAACAACAATACATGTAGCCTAAACAAACCCCATTTAAAATCCAATAGAGCCAAACCCAAGTCTTATAATCAAGATTTACAGTGAATTTTTACATCAATAAATATATTGGCAATTATATTGGCTATCGGTAGCTCCAACTCCCATTTTACTGGTATCACATCAGCCGCAAAAAAACATATCAGTCAGGCCCTAATAGTGATATACTTATACACCTTAATGAGCTCATATTACACTGTTTTCTGATCTATGTTATAATGTTGTTTACTCATCACAAACATACCTGGAGTTGTGTTTTATTTGTCAAACAAATCCTGCATATTTAGGCTGATTTCTTCTCTCAAACAGAAAACACCCTGTTCCACCTTGTGATGCCATGTGGTAATAGAGGAAGTGATCCACTATGTTTTTAAACTCCATACACCTTCACCTGAGTCATTTGGATGATTTAAAACCTGGAATTGCCAATCTCTAAATTTCTTCTAAACAATAGTTAAAAGGTAGCTGTTAACTTGAAAACTACCGCTTCATGCATCACAAGGTGAAACAGAGAACTTTGAGCATTGGAGATGTAGACAGACTCATAACAAAGAGTTACTCAAACATATGTAAAAGAAACAAAACACAACAATCATTAACATGGCTTAAAGCTCACAAGAGTCATGTTTGCATAATAAAGGACCATTAAAATGCATTATTCAGCCTTGCTGTATTATCCTATTGTACAGTTGTTGTTTTTTTTGGAATTTAATTCATTAATCATTGCATTTATATAGCACATATAGCCCCTTAGTGTTTCTTGTGGGTACTACAGTTTTTCCCTACCAAACTCAAAGATGCTTCTGTACATTAATGTATAAACATATAGACTTGGCCCATTCCTAGTATTGCTAACATCAACTGGCATGCTAACAATTCACTTCATGAAGTTGCTTTATTAGTAGATGGACCATAAACTACCCTAAATTCCGCCAAACACTGCAGGAGTTTTTACCTGATTTAGGCTGCAATTTATTTCTCCTTGACTGTGTCTTTGTGTCCATTTTTGCACTCCTCATGTGTTGCGTCAGTGTGACTCTGAGCTGCTCTGTCAGATCATAACCACCAAACATCAGGAATGTTACATCCAATAACATAGAGCATCAGGGACAGACGGAGTGACGGTCACACAGGCGCAAGATACAAACTCAGTAAATAGCAAAAATAATTTAAAATGCAGTGTCTAATCCATATCATCCATTTGTTCTCTGCAAATAATGACCCCAAGTCAACAAAACAGCCCTACTTCAGGTTGAAGCGTTCATTAAAAGTAAAAACGAAAGTAGCTCCTCACGTGTGTCTGTTTACATCCACGCAGTGAGCGGACCGAGGTGAAGCTGCAGATTAGCTCTATCTCCAGTTTTCTGTGCATTAAAAACCATATATCTGAAATATTGCACCACATTTCACAAATAATAACAGTTTTGGCTTGCATCTAAACTAGAAGTGCAGAGCTCTGATCTTTTGAACATTTAACACTTAATAATAATGATAATAATAATAATAATAATACATTTAGTCATTATTATTATTATTATTAAAAGCCTCAAAGCGAGTGGTTTTACTCTAGACGGGAAACAGCTGGCACAATCGCGCTCAAAACTTTGTAGCTGGTGGTACGCAGCAATCTTTGCGATCGGAGATAGAAAATCTCATAAGTTTCTCCTTGCATCTGTGGTGTGCCCTTTTTGTCACTAAAAATTATTTAAGGCTGATAAATCCTGTCCTGGACCTAAACCGGTTTTCTCAATCACATGGAGACAAAAAAAAATCAGGTAACAAAATAGTTTTTTTTAATTTATTTTGGAACTTTCTACAAGCAAACATCCCCATCCACATCCACTCAAATAAAGTATGACTACCTCTAGCTTTACCTACAAAAAAAGTTGTTTGAAATCACAGCCAGTAGCATCTTGGAGCTTGGCCCACCACATCATCTGTCTACCCTTCTGTCCTACCTTCCTTGGTTTGTGGATTGGCCTCAAACCAACCTGAGCAGAGGCTGAGGAAGCAAGGAAGAGAAGGAGAGAGAGGGAGGAGAGAGAAAGGGAGAGAGAGGTAGAGTCAGGGGGATGAAGGAGTGAGAGAGAGAGAGAAAGAAAGAGAAAAATCAAAGTACTTAGCTCAACACAATCCTGCCCTCACTGCACATCACAGGATCCAGCTTAGCCTGTTGTAGCTGATCAGGAGCCTTTATTTCACTGTGTCATGAAGTTTTATGAAATAAGAACCATCCATAAACGCCATGTTGGGGGTTAGGGACATAAATCAGAAAGAACAATGTGCTTTCGGCGTGTTAGTTTTCATGACAACACTATTATTTCGATGCTTTCACAGTATGTGGAGCTGTGTGGACCAGAGCTGTTACATTTGTGTACATTACAATGTTGTTTATTGTGTTCTATTCAGCAATTAGAGTATTTTTAAGTAGAATGTAGTTGTCATGTTTGATTTGCAGATTTACTAGTGAATGTATAAAATATATAACTAAATAAGCAAATAAATCAATAGTGCTTAAAGATGCACTATGTAGCTTTTCTGATTGGACTTGCTTGTCACCATAGAGATCTTATTTCTTTGCCTGGATCTCAACAGTATTGCATTAAAGACATCTGCCCTGCTTTTATTCTGTTGTTTAGAAAGAAAAGAACACTTGAAAAACATACAGGAGAGCCTTTCCACTGGTCTGATCTGTCATGTAATGTACGTAAATATAGTATCATAGACCGTATACATGAGTGGACTAAGTAATAGTGACGTCATCCATAGCGTTCAGCGCCGCTAAAATGAGGCTCCCGATGCTAACAGTTACAGGAGTGAATTTGGACGAACCGCTGTATTTCAATCATTCTTGAGAATAATAAGGAAACTTTTAGCTTTTATCATCCAACTTTAAATAGCAAGTTTAAGTCATTGATTTATGTTATATGTTCTGTTATGTACGAACAACAACTAGCTGTCAATCAAACCTGCTGCTAAAGCTAGGCGGCAGCGACCTCGGGGAATGAAGGCGTCTGATTGGTCTGTCATTTATATTTATATCTTGATTTAGGAACAAGATAGTGATTCCTATTTGGCATGCGGCGGCTAATGGGTTAGCTTTGTCCATTCATATATATGGTCTATGTGTAGTATGTAAATTTAAAGTTAGCGATTATGTGCATCGTTCCTCCAGATAAATTAGAGCGTACAGTTGCTCAGTTTTTCTTCTTGAAAACATGCATTGACTTTTTTGTAACGTATTTAACAGCTAACACATCAATACATTTGCCCATTTTCTACATTTTCTACACATGCAGTTCTGGTCGGAAGACCTTGATCGTATCTTTTCCTAACCCTCTATTTACACAGTC
Source organism: Odontamblyopus lacepedii (assembly GCA_034769755.1). Lineage (NCBI taxonomy): Eukaryota > Metazoa > Chordata > Actinopteri > Gobiiformes > Gobiidae > Odontamblyopus > Odontamblyopus lacepedii. The sequence continues at coordinate 14,035,962 of CM068354.1, forward strand.
GGTGAGCCTCTTGTTTATCCGCTGTGTTTGTGGTGATGTTTTTTTACTGAAGTGTTCAAGGACTCTGTTGGAGGAAGTATCTATTTTGACATTGAGTAATTCGCCCTCTAAATACAACCACATTATCCATACTTATCAAACATGGATGATCAACTGTTATATGGTATCATTTAGAAGACGATTTACCATTGACCAGTGGTCCAAAAATTATTTCTCACTTACCTTACGCATTCAGAGCAACCTAAGTATTCACTGCCATGACATTATAAATGCTTTTCACAACTTTCAGAGACCAGGGTGGAGTTTTGCAAACTATCAGACAAGAAAACGCTTCATAATTAGATGCAGACAGCACGCAGCAGACTTATTTTGACCTCAAGAGCTGCACTGGGTCAATACACATTTAGCTAATTTTTGCTAATTGCCATGCCAACGGTCCTAATTCCTCATTCAAACTCAAAGATACATATTTGTTACTGCGTCAGTTCTCCACAATGCTTGGCACAGAGACGCATTTGTTAGTCTAAGCACTAGCCATAGCTCTAGGTGTTGTAAAAGTTGCAATAGAGGAAGTGCTCAATACTTGATAGTCTGAGTGCAGCTCAGGTTAAGCAGCCAGGAGCACAGGAAGTGAGTTGAAAGCCAACCCTGACGAGGCATCTGGAATTGAGACCTTCAAAGTGGCCATAGATTGAGAACACAAAAGAATGGGTGCCGTCTTATGTTGGGAAGTTACAGATTTCCTCACATTTCATCAGCTCTCATGATATAGCGGCCACTGTTTTGAGTCTTTTCTCTTCAGGCTGAGCTTTTGCCCAGTGTTTTGTTCCGATTCCACGAGGTTTGCGTAAGAGCCTCCAAGCATCTGCAGTTATGGTTATGTAACTTCTAGCACTACTGTTGCATTACTCACTGTTTGTAACTGGTCTTATCCCTTTGGTAGCTTAAAGATAGACACTGACTATGCTGTGCGTATGTGCTGTTAATGCTTTGGGGGGTTAATTTCAGTCTCTACAAGGCTATGTTGTGAAAAAAAACAAACTTGTGTGCCAGTTAGTGTTGATGTGGATAGGCCTAGTAATATCAAAACAGCTGATATCTGTTATACACCAAATTCTACCATGCTCCTACTACTAAGGATTTTGGCATGAAGCACTGAAGAACCACTTGGGTGTCTAGAAGAACACTGTAATCCATAATTTCTCAAAATGTCTCATAAATTTTCACATACACGCTTGCTACTAGTACTATTTAATTATTTACACAAACTCAATAGACATCCAACCTATGCATTTTCCTAAAACCAACTTCCAGAAAGCTCAGATGGATATTAAAACAACTTCTCCAACTTCTTCACATTCCCAGAGCTGCCCATGTGGAAGTTTCCCACCATGGCTACAGGCGACTTACATAATGCATGCCGTTCAGATCAAATCTTTATGAGGAGATGAATATGAGTCTTACTGGTAAATCACATCTCATTTTACACACCGGCTATGAGCTCCACCATGGCTGACATCAATGCTACCGTTAATTGAGTTATTTACTCTATCGCTAGCATGTGACACAGCCTGGCACTTCCATCTGTCTCTTCTTATCACACGCTTGTATTCTGTGCATGGTTGTGACCGGAGAGCAGATATTAGCATTCTCGTCAGCTCTGCCATCAAAGTTACACGTGGCCCTGGGTCTAATTGGAAAAGCTGCTCAACATTATAGCATTTATTAGCCTGTAGATAACATGATAAATTGGTTTTGACGTTTTGTTATTTGGGCCCATTTTAGACGTTTTAGCAACATGCATGTCAATCCCAATACGGCCTGTTCATTTCCTAGAACAATTTTGTGAATAATAAATGGTATAAATGATATAGTATATACTTTATAGACAGTCAGAGCACTTTACACCAAGGAACCACTCGCCATTCACACAGACATTCATACTCCAGTCTTCACAGACTCTGGGGGTGAGGTGAGTTAAGTGTCTTGCTCAAGGGCCAAGGATATAACAACAGTATTTGTCTTTGTGACCTGGAACCACCAACCTGTATGTCAGAGGATCTGAATACTCTACCTATGAAGTATATGTCAAGCAAGATTCAAACCACCATTTGTACTGCTGTCGAATTACTACATAGACTACTACTACTACCACTACAACTACTACTCCTAATCAGTGTCAGCAAAGTTACTTTTAAAAAGAAGTATTTGCTCGTTTCTTCTTTAAAAAGTAATCCCTTACTTTACTTAGTTACCCCCTATGGAAAGTAACTTTTTACATTACTTGTTACTTTGACAACTCCATCTAAAGCTAAATACCGGCATGAGAGCAATAGTCGACAAGTTCCGTAAGGAAAAGTTGCAAAGAACTTTGAAGAGTTCAAGAGGATGTGAAACTGTTAAGAGATAAAAACAGGTGCAGTCTGCCCGGGGGATTCAGCTCGCTGGGCAAGGGGCGGTCACTCTGAGAATCTTCGTGAGGAACCGCTCCCCGGGTGTTGCTGGCCCCTGCTGATTCCTCCACAACCGGCTCTGGGTCAGCCAGGAAAGGCTCAAGCTGAAGGTGGCAAGTCGCCCTGGCTGCCTGCTTTACAACTCCTCCCCCGCCGTGGGATCAGTGTTCGCTACGCCTCTTGGGGACGGGGCTCCCTGCTTCCGATGCGATTGTCAAGCGGAGCAAACTGTCCTCAGTGAGGGAGGGGACCAGGCTGTATACACAGAAAAGTAGCATTGCACCAAGATGGAAAAAGGAACTACAGTTCATTACCAAATTTTCAGCAGTAATGTATTACGTTATTTTTACCCGGAAAAAGTAGTTACAGTACGTTATACCTAACACTGCTCCTAATACTTCCACTACCACTACGTTCTCGTCAGCTCTGCCATCAAAGCTACACATGGCCCTGGGTCTAATTGGAAAAGCTGCTCAACATCATAGCATTTATTAGCCTGTAGATAACATGATAAAGTGGTTTTGACGTTTTGTGTTTTGGGCGCATTGTAGACATATAAGCAACATGCATGTCAATTTGAATGTCATTTGTTCCTTTCTAAGAACAATTTTGTAATACTATTACTTCAACTGCCACTACTAACTACTACTACTACTACTACCACTACACACAAGAAATGAATAACCAACTACCGTTTTGTCCAGTCAGATAAATCATTCCTCTCCCACATATTTTGACATAGGCTTTGGTGCTTTGTAAATGTTTGAAAAAACATGCATATCAATTTAAATGGCTCCAGCTTATTTCCTAGTACAATTTCATCTTCGTCCAATAGACATATTTTGGGTTTTAGCTGTCACCATTTAGAATGCGATTAGCGCAGGTCCTTTGTGTTTGTATATAGCTCTTTGAAAGATGAGGTGAGCAGTATTACAGGATTACAGTTGCGTGGGCTTACACCTGCTCAAGGCGTATTAAGAAATCCACCCTTGCAATATTGGAGCATGACGACACCTCGCAATCTATAAGCACAGGCGGCCCACCAGTTAATGCTAATTTCATGTCAAACTTTTTAATGTCACTAGCTTCTGATTCGGTTTTGGAGTTTAAAAGATGCACTTTCATGGGAATAAAGTGGAAGTTTTACTAGTAGTGTGTATTGTTGTCATGATATTAACATTTCAAGCTGTACGAAGGAATAGACTTAATACTCAATGGTGATTCTGATACTACAGTTATAATAAAAACACTCAATTTAGATAATAGAATTTTCCAACATGATATCATAGTACTTTCTTTAATATCGCCATTTTGGTTACATATCTGTGTAATCCCTGAGTAGTCCAGGTAGGTTCCATAGTGGTCCATGGGTGTACACTAGTCTATGTGCTATGATACAGCTGAAGATCATTCTAAAACTATTCAGGAAAGGTTCAATTCTGTTCTGCAAATGTGACTTTTTTATGCCGATACTTGTTTAAATGAGTGTCTAGTTTGAGTACTAGTTTTAGCATGATTAGTATCTTTGATAGCAGTTACTTTTGAATAATAGTTAAAATCTCAGTGTGGGGGACAATTCAAATTAAAGGTACATGATGTAACTTTTCTGATGAAGGATCCGCAGCTGCTTGATTGGAGGACTTGCTGTGCCTGGAATATTCTTGCATATATTCAGTTACAGGTGGTTTTGCAAGAACTTTTCAAGCAAAGCAATACTTTCTCGATTATATACACATCTACCACCTGTGTTTTGAGAAAAAAATACCTGGATATTTGCATAAAGGTTTACATAATGTCTTTTCTCTCCCCTCATTACCAACGGTGTGCTGTTCCATCAAATAACTATTCAAAAAGTATCTCCCCCTTAAAGTCCCATCCTCATGATTCATAGAGTTTTCTCTACCTGCTCTATCGTTCAGAATATCAATACAGCTTTATTGTCCATTTACTTGCTGGTCTTGTTATTTTAAAGGTAGTTTATTACGCAAAATTGATTCTTTTGAGATTTTAGCCCTATTATAATGCTCTTACCTCATTAAAAACATACCCAGAGTTGTGTTTTGTTTCATTTGCACATTTTTGAGTAACCCTTTATTATTAGTCTGTCTACATCTCCAAAGCTAGCTCAGTTCCACCTTGTGATGTCATGTAATGGTAGTTTTCAAGTAGTTTTCAAGAGCAGGTGGAACAGTGCTTTCTGTTTGACTCAGAAGAACTTTTTGTGTTAAATATGTGTGAACTAAACAAAACCCAACTCCAGGTATATTTATGATGAGGAAACATTATATCATAGATCAGAAAGTTGCGTAATATGGGCCCTTTAAGGCTAATATAAGGTTAATAATGTACACTTTATTGTCCCTGTACAGAAATGTCTCCTCTGCATTTGACCCATGTTTAAATACTGCAGGATCAACATATGAGGAGCAGTTTGATCCATTTCCAGATGTTGAGCTATTCTCAGTCAGGACTACATTAGATGGAAGATTTTAACCATTTTGCATGTTTTGTTGTTTTGTCATCTCACCCAGGCACAGGGAGGAAACAGGCAAACTCCACACAGAAAGCTTGTCTAGTTTTTAGTGCTGTCACAATATTAAAATTCCAAACTTGATTTCGATACAAAGGAAAAGACAGATTCCACAATGATGGTAAAAACACCCTTTGATTAGTCAATAGAATGTGATTTTCTTTAATATTTATAGACTCGATATTCAGTACCGTTTCAGCATTACATAATAGAACTTTCTTTTATATTACCATGTGGTCTCATCTTGTGTAATCACTCAGTCGTTCAGGCAGGTTCTATAGTAGTCCATATATTAGCCGTATACCGTATGATAGTCTGTGTGCTCTTATTTTTTTAGTTTTTTAGCTTATAGTTTTGATACAGCTCAAGATCATTCTAATATTCAGGAAAGGTTCATTTCTGTCCTGTGAATGTGATTTTTTAGTATCGATAGTTGCTCAAATGAGTATCTACTTTCAATGTAAGTTTTTGCATTTTGTATTTGATTTTTGATACTTTTGACAACCCTATTAGTTTTACTCTAGTAGCTCTATTCGCTTTTTCATAACTGGGTAAAAAGCAGCAATAAATTTCGATAACAATCTGATAACGTTGTCATCTACATGGGCCACTCTTCCTGCTAAAACAAATGAAATATGGCTTTAGTTTTGCATTGATGTTATTCCCCATTGCGCAGTCTCTGTGAAGTCTCTTTCTGTCTATATCTGAGTTACAATACTTTGTACAAAAAGACTTTACTTTTTTGAATTAAACATTTCAGCCTCAGCATGCAGGATTTCATATTGGATTGAAGAATTATTTTTGAAACCTTTTGATATTCTTTAAAACCCTGGATCTTTCTGAAGCAAGAATATTGTTAATGATATTGGGTTAGGATATGTAAAAGTTGTGTATGACAGCTAGCAGTATCAATATAAGTTGGTGTTTTGAATTGTGAGACTACACAGTGTTACTTGGGGTTTTTTACCTGAGGTCTCCATGGAAACATCTAGGTGCGCTGACCAGGGTGAGGTTGCAAACAGAAAAATGTCAATCTGTTTTTTTCATTCAATACTTTGCTAGAGGGGATGCCAGAGAAAATCGTCTGCCTACACCAAACACTGTCATCTGAAACGGATCTCTCACACCAAATAACGCGGTGTCAGTCTCTCCTCTTGTGCTGTCCAAACGGTTTTGAATCAAGTCTTTCTTTAGTATTTTTACAAATTCACAGGAAATTTCATTGAATTCAAATATGGACATTCTAAGTCTATCCAATTTAGACATGGAAGGAAAGTTTTTTTTTTCAGTTCTTGAGATTTTTATTGACGTGGTTGTGTTTGCTAATTAGCAGACCGTAGTAGTTTTCCCTATTTATACTGTTATAACTAGACTACCACTACTAGTGCTGCTACTACTACTGTACTACTACTACTACTGCTGCTGTTACTACTACTACTGCTGCTGCTGCTGCTGTTACTACTGCTACTACTACTACCGCTGCTACTACTGCTACTACTCCTACGACCCCTACTACTACTACTACTACTACTACTACTACTACTACTACTACTGCTGCTGCTGCTACTCCTACTCCTCCTCCTCTTACTACTACTACTACTACTACTACTACTACTGCTGCTACTGTTACTACTGCTACTACTACTACCGATGCTACTACTGCTACTACTACTGCTACTACTACTACTACTACTACTACTACTACTACTGCTGCTGCTGTTACTACTACTACTACTACTGCTGCTGCTGCTACTACTACTACTACTGCTGCTGCTGCTGTTACTACTGCTACTACTACTACTACTACTACTACTACTACTACTACTACTACTACTGCTGCTGCTGCTACTACTACTACTACTGCTGCTGCTGCTGTTACTACTGCTACTACTACTACCGCTGCTACTATTGCTACTGCTGCTACTGCTACTACTACTACTTCCACTACTGCTACTGTTACTGCTACTACTGCTACTACTACTACTACTACTTTACCTCTACTACTCCTGACTACTACTGCTATTACTACTACTTCTACTACTGCTGCTGTTACTACTACTACTTCTACTACTGCTGCTGCTGTTACTACTTCTACTACTACTGCTGCTACTACTACTACTGCTACTACTACTACTGCTACTACTACTACTACTACTACTACTACTACTACTACTACTGCTTTACCTCCTCAACTCCACTACTACAACTAGCACTACTATCAGTTCAACCAATTCTGCAATAAAGATGGATTACAGTAGATGACTTGTGAGGACTTTTGGCCATTTTGTTTTGAATTATTAATCAATAAATGGTGCAGGATTAAACCATGAGTAGTTTAGTTAAACCAAGCAAATGATTCATTCACAAACATAGCGGGAATTGTGTTATGTTTCATTCACGCATGTTTAACACACAGATCCTTTAGGCTTTCTTCTCTCAAACAGAAAACGATATGTTCCACCTTGTGATGTCATGTAGTAATACAGGAAGTGCTCCACTGTTTTTATAAACTTCATACACCTTCACTAGAATCATTTGGATAATTTCAGCCCTGGAATTACCAATCTCTTTCGACAAAAGGTATTTGTTAACATGAAAATTATCACTAATTTTTACCACTAATAATTAGTACAAATTAACATGAAAATTACCAGAGCAGTTTGAGCTTTGTGGATGTAGACAGACTAATAATAGTCAAATATGTGTGAATGAAACAAAACACAACTCCAGTTTTTGACGAGGCTACATCATTCAAACATGGCTCTCACAGGAGTCAGTTTTGCATAATAACACATCTACTCAAACAAATTAAAAAACTAAAATCATTCAAATATGTTTTTACTCTCCTCCAGGCCACTGATCTAGACGCTGGCGCTAACGGCCAAATACGCTACCGCATCGTCAGCCACCCGGACCTGTTCACCATCAGCCCCAACGGCACCATCTACACACTCGTGCCCCTGGACCGGGAGCTGCGGAGCCAGTACAGCCTGGTGGTGGAGGCCTCGGACGAGGCAGAGGTACCACGACGCACCGCCCTCACCATCACCATCCTCACCAGTGATATCGATGACAACAGCCCCGCCTTCTCCCAGCTCAACTATGTGGTTAATGTACCTGAGAACAGCCCCGTGGGGACTATCATTCTCAATCTGACTGTAAGTACGATATCCATTCTGTCATACCTAGAGATTAAGTTGGGAATTAAGATTGGGAATGTTTCGACGTTGCTTTTACAAATCAAATTTATATAACATATATGTGAGCCAAGTTTATTTTATATATAATAATGCATGCAAATAGCAAATACACTGTGTTGATATGATGATAAATGAGTTATTTCATATTGAATGATTTAATATTAGTATAAATTAGTAGATTAATATAAATAAAATGCATTTATTTGATTGCATTTATCTTGATTTGTTTAAAATACCTTAGAACTGTTATATTATTGAAGCTTTGCCTAAATATGTTACTGTCACTTTAAAGGTGCACTGTGTAACTTTTGGTTGGGGTTCCACTGCCTGCTTGTTTCTGTGGATATCATTGTTCTCCCTGGAATGTTCCACAGTATGACATTAAACAGCTCTACCTTACATTTATTCAATTACGGGTGGTTTTATAGCTCAAAAATGCTTTGATAAACAGGCATTCTGACTGTGAGCGGGGTCGCCTCTCCACAGATCTGATCTATAACTTGGCGTGGTTTGGTCTACATGAAGATAGAAAGGTTTAATACCATACTGTGAAACATTCCAGACAAAGTAATAACGTCTCCATGGTAAAAAGCATTTGATGGACCCTCCACCAGAAAAGTTACACAATGCACCTTTAACACACCAGAGTTTTTCAAGGACAATTGAAAAATGCAAAACATTGAGGCAGCACAAAAACACAGAACCAGATGTTTTTCTTACTGTGGAATTGTTTATTTTTTGAGAATGACTTTAATTACTGTCAGAAGATTTTGCAAACTGTGGATCAAACTTAATTAACTTTTTTTTTTAATTTTTTTTACATAATTTGGCAGGAGTTATTTTCTTAAAAACACACGAGGGTCACCAATGGCAAAAATCAGGCCCCAACCCACACATTCTGATTTCTGTTTTACTTTACATAACCATTGTCAGAATATGAGATTTTAATATTGTAGATTTCTATAGAATATTGTTGCATTGCAAATAATTTGGCTTTATTATAAAATCATTGTACCTGTGTAACAAAAAGGAAGTACATTTTTTCTAGGCATTTTTTATTTATTTGGTCAACCAGCCTTCTTCCAGTCATAACATAACAACATAAAATTCTGGGGGTTAATTAACTCATAGTTAATTTTCACCGATGAAGCAAAGTGGTGATTGCGCTTCATAATTTTTAGGATGTGGTTAGAACATTTAAATCATCTTTTTTTTAAAAAAAAGTTTATTCTTGTATTATTTACAATTGTAACATTGTAGTTAACCCAATAAATGACAGCTTGACATAGTGTGGAATATGGTGTTTGGATCTTCAGCATGCGCCTAAGTGAGTTTTTTTTTTTTATATATATATGCAAATTTTGAGACATCCAGGAATAAAACATTATCAACAAAAACACCTGGAGTTTGTATTATTTGGAAAAGTCCAGCTGTTTTCGTTTAACTAGCGGAGAATTTTTCTTCTTGATGCTTTTCCCCCATTTTAACAAAACATGTGTAAAACCTCCAACCAGATACTTCTCACCAAAATATGGAGCGCTGTTTTTACTCCACTGCACTCCCTGCTTTATTACATTGAAAGATGGGTCAAACGCAGATGCAGTCTCAATGTCCAGTACCTCTTCCTTAGCCATAGTGAGATATTTTCCAGCTATATGTTTCAAAATGTGCTCTGTGACAGGCTTTATATTCCCCAACAGATGTTCTATTAACTAAAGTACAACATTTTTCAACTTCAGAACCTTTCCGACAGACAGAATTACACTTCTACACAGTCAGCAGTGAGATTTTGTCCATGACAGCTCTCTTGGCATTTCCTGACTCACATAGACTAACACTAAAAGCTGGATTTTCCCCATGATGTCATCGTCTGGCATTGTCCCCAGATCCTTTTTACCTTTCATTTTAACACTGTTTAAAGGTCCTGTACTACAGAAAATCGACTCTTGTGAGCTTTAAACCATTTTATAATGTTGTAATCTCCTCAAAAACATATCAAGAGTTGTGTTTTGTTTCACTGACACATGTTTGAGTAACCCTTTATTATTAAGCTGCCTACATCTCCAAACCTCAAAATGCTCTGTTCCACCTTGTGATGTCATGAAGTGGTAGTTCCTCATACAGCAGACATTGTCAGGGCTGAACCAAATCAACCATAGTGAAGGTGTATGGAGTTTCACAAAACAGTGAGCACTTCCTGTATTACCACATGACATCACAAGGTGGAACAGAGTGTTTTCTGTTTGAGAGAAGAAGTCAGCCTAAATATGCAGGTTTTGTGTGTTAAACAGTGAAATAAAACACAACTCCAGGTATGTTTGGGATGAGGAAACAATGTTATAACATAGATCAGAAAATAGCATGATATGGGCCCTTTAACTTTGAACGTTTTTTTACCAGGGTGCAAATGTTAATGCATACAGTATAGCAGGGGTTGCATTGTGTCGCAGAGCTCGGAAACAGAGCGCAGAGGCTAGGTAAGTGCTGACATGTTGTGAGTGACATTTCGCAGGCAGACATTATAAAAGAGGTGTGGAGAGGGAGCAGGGGGAGGCAAGGCTCAAAATGGAGAGTATCAAGTAGGGCTGCACAGTTAGTGCGTTTATTTTTAGTTTTTGTGTAGTCTTGTGAGTGCCGTTTAAGTCAGATACACAGAGATGTATAATAGTTTTGACAGCTTTTACCACACCCTCTTTTTAGTCAACTCATTGATTGGTAGGACATGTCTTTAGTCGACCAAGAATTTCTTCAGCTGACTACAGCCCTACTAAGTATTTTCAGTAAAAAGGCAGTAGGGCTGAAACAAGTTATAAGATTCATTTAAACAACTTCACTGAAATAACAGTTAGGGCTGTAGTCCTGCTGATGAATTGACTGAAACAGGGGTGTGGCAAAAGCTCTTAAAATTGTTACATATCTCTATGTACATTATTTGACTTTGTATGCTTAAAAACTTGATGTGTGAGCTACTGTGTATAAATAATTTCCCTTGTGGATCAATAAAGTTTGTCTTAATGCCCCACACATTACAGGAGAGTTTCCCCGATTTTGACTGCGATTTCTTCTCTTACGTCCAGGGAAGCGTCACCCGACATTTTGTCTTCATGTGCGATTTTGAAGCCACTGCTCTCCTCAATTTAGTTTATTTGATTTATTTGACAGGGACAATGTACAGGAGCATTAATCACAAAAAATTTAAAGATGCTTTGTACCAGACTTTGGCTCTCAGAGCTAATTTCCATCTGCAGTCCCTAAGACATTACAAACAATGTTTGTAACAAGTAATGGTAACAAAGAAGATGTGTGTGGTGTCAAAGCAAGCCTATCCACTTTTCTATGTTATTAAAATGATGATTCAACGGACAAAAATGTGCGATTAATTTGCGATTAATCACAAGTTAACTTTTACATTCAACAGATTCATTGCGATTAAATATTTTAATTATTTGACAGCACTAATATAACACAGTTTTGACTTGTATCTAAACTAGCAGTGCAGTGCTCTGATCTTTTAAACACTTAAGAGTCTCAAAGTGAGTGCTTTTACAGTAGACAGGAAACATCTGACATGATCACGTTCACAACTTTATATCCTCTTCTACGCAGCCATATCCCACAGCTGTCTTTGCCATCCGAGATTTTAAGTCTCGTAAGATTCTCCTCCTGTTTGTGGTGTGCGCTTTTTGTCGCACGTTTAAAAACCATTTAAGACCGAAAAATACTGTAGTATGTGGCGGCCTTAAGTCTAAAAAGCACCAGGAAACAGTGCATTTTAAAGACATTACGCTTGTGAGTTCAATCTGCGTTTTTACATATAAACACCAAAAAATACAAAATCTTCAGCTAAGTCACTTCTGCTGTTGTCTTATATGTATTTTGTAATATTAATACAGTGATTTGTCAAATAGCATAAATTTTCGTTTACAAAGACACCATCTGCAGTTAATCGACTAAAGGATTACAGCACTCTTCAGTCATGCCATGTGCCGAGAGAAGAGGATTTATGACTCACTTATTATTTTGGTGGAAAAAAGAAACATTCAAGTGACATAATTTTAACTTCATCTGGGCGAAATTTGGAATAAATTTCACTAATGATTCATCACTGGTTGAAAAAGTAATTACAATGTAGATGAATCACTTTACTAAATAAGTGTCAGTTAGAAGAATAACATTTTAAAATACTTTTTCTCTATTGCACTATTTGTGTAATTAATTGTTAATGGCAATAATGATTTAAATCCCTTAAAAACGATTCCTTTGAATAAACTATTTTGTATGCCATTTTGGGCTTATTTCCTATTGGTTTTAGTCATAGGATATGAAAACTCAATGTGAAGAGTGCGTATGGCTTCCATTTTTTAACTGTCTTGAGAACCCAAACAACTTGGCCATTATGTACAATGTTTTTGTAATTAAGAATAAATCAACACGTTCTAAAATCAATATTTGATTTGATTCCATTCACATTGTATTAGTTGATGACACAGATGGATAATGTTTATGAATTATTGGATGTATCTCTCACATACCCTTTAAGGTGGGACAGCTGCAGTTATAGAGAATCTTACTGTATTTGTAAGTTTGATCATCTCATTGCTGTGTGTCACTTAAACTTTTGTTGACCTTTAAAATATTCATGTTTCTATTGCTTCTTGCATAAAACAAATCAAAGAGAATAAATGATGATAAACTGCTGTTGTAGGGGCAGACTGACTTGAGCAAGGCTGCCGATCTGTTCCACTGGCTCTTCCGACCAACACTCACATCACTTTCATACTAGGCAATGGGGATTAAGTGTCTTGCCCAAGGACAACAGTTTTTGCCACTGGTGCCCCACTGTGGCACCTGGAATTCCCAGCCGTCTCCCATCCAAATACTGAGATCAAACAAGATCAGGCTTTGACAAGGAGGTTTGACCTAAACCACATGTCACCACTGCCAAGGATGCAATGACCAACAAATTATCTTTACCAGTTTTGCTAATTTGCACTGTTGCTAGAGAATACCTAATGCTGTAAAGCAGAATAACATTTTCTTATTATGTTTATATTATTTTATTATTTATTTATTCAATTTTCACAAAAATTCACTTATTCACCTACTATTTCTATTGCTGATGTTTTGTACTCTGCTCTTGTGACGTTGTATCTTCCCCTTGTAAGAGAACTGAATCTTTTCTAATTGCTAAATTAAGTCTAACTCCACTCAGCATATGCTGCTTTATATCCCCTTCTTATTTTTATCTTGTTCCATTCTTATAAAAGTACTTATTGGTCTTTCATCTCTGTGACAGGCGGTGGATGCAGACCTCTTCTCAAACGTCACATATCGTATCAAGACGGAGTCAGCCAAACAGCTGTTCTCTCTCAACCCCATCACGGGGGAGCTGGCCGTGCTGCAGACTGTGGACTTTGAAAACCTGGCTGCTCTGGGCTTGGGTGCCTCCTACAGCTTCCAGGTGGAGGCCGTGGACCAGGCCGGGGTCATGCCTCCCGGAGAGGCCACAGTCACGGTCAGGATCACGGTAAGAGCGCGCAGTGATTAACCCTTCATGCAGCCAAAGTGTGTCTGTGCTTCTCCTGGGGCTGTCGATGCACCATCATTGCGTCTACATGCACGTCAGGAAAACTGGAGAAGTAGTCCAGTTTAAACAATTAAATAAAACAAATGCATGTAAACCTTGTTGTGGTTCAAATCTCAATGATCAACTCAAACAGAAAACACACACTAATGTCTTCATAGAGGTGCAAAGGCAAGGAACTGCAACTTCAAACATGACAAAAATCCACATAACACACTCAGATGTCTGATATTAAAACATTCCATTTTGAGATTACGGTTTGGAAAAAATCCTTCATCAGACATTTTTTTGTTTTTCTTTTTTCTTGCTTTGGACCACAGTACAGTACTGTAATCTCAAAGTAAACATCAGCTCTCTGAGTGTGCTGTGAAGTTTTTACTTTTGATTTTACAATCTCAGAGATCTCAAAAACACATCTGGACAAGCCGATATTCTGATGCCAAACTTGGAGAGGTGTTCAACTGCACCCAGTAAGAAACAGCCAGGCGAATATTAAACGTACAGATATTAGACATTTACTTACTTGTTATAGATCAGCAGCAATGACAAAGTACAGTTTACTTAAAGGTGCATTGTGTAACTTTTCTGGTGGAGCGTTTATGAAGTGATTTTCTTCATGGAGATATTATTGCTTTGTCTTGAAAGTTTCACAGTATGGCATCAAACATTTTTATCTTCATGGAGACCAAACTAGGCCCGGTCAGATCTGTGGAGAGGCAGACCTGCTGACAGTCACTTGTTTGTTTGTTTTTTTTTTGTTTGTTTTTTGTATTTTTGAGCTATAAAACCACATGTAATTGAATAAATGTAAGGAGTTGTTTAATGTAATACTGTGGAACATTCCAGGCAGGATAATGACATATCCATAGAAACAAGCAGGTGACAAAGTTCCATAGCGCACCTTTAAATTGCCAAAGATTAATGGTTACAGTCAGAAATAAATACCTTGCAAATAGCTTGAAAAAAGGTCTGACACGCAAATTTATCTTAACTTGTTAAAACAACCCAAGACTTTCCCTTTTAGCAGTGCTACATGTGTTTCAAAGTGATGAAAACCTACCACCATTACAACCGTACAGTTTAAAACAAAATTCATCTTTTAAATGGGCAAAAGTCCTTAAAATATCATCTATATTCATGAAACTGAAACCCACGAATAGCAATCATTAGCAGTTTTACAACCATTATATCTCCCATAATGCATATTAAGTCCTCTCTTCTGCTGTGTGTGCTACAGTCTCCACTCAGAGTGCTGAGGTGCCTTGCCCTATTCGTCCTTGCTCTGTCAACATGACAAAGAGAGGTGATGGATTGAAGCTGGGCCTTGTACGCACTGCTATTCGGCGTCTGAATGACTCATTAGCTTTGTGACAGCAATTATGTCGTCTTTTTCTGGAGCTTGTGTTTTTTCCCCAACCTTTTACCAAGATTAGCCGCTCAATTTCAACTGCAGGATTAAACGGGCCATCCTGTGATATTTTCTGTATAGGTCACAGAAAGTTTCTATGCTTTGCCAGTGTTTATCTGCCTAAAGCTCATCTCTCAATCATGTTTCTACCACTGAACAAAATCCAGGACTAAACCAAGTAGGGATATGCACGGCTGATATGCATTTGATACTGATATTTGGCTTACTGTTGTGGTTGCTAATTGATTTTACCGATACT
This sequence comes from Odontamblyopus lacepedii, assembly GCA_034769755.1. Lineage (NCBI taxonomy): Eukaryota > Metazoa > Chordata > Actinopteri > Gobiiformes > Gobiidae > Odontamblyopus > Odontamblyopus lacepedii. Next base: position 14,051,396 of record CM068354.1, read on the forward strand.
GATATTCAGCTTTTAAAATCTATATCCAGACCCACAAAGTTATCTTAAAGAGGGGTATTATGCAAAATAGATTTCCTAGGGAGATAGAGCTTTCTACCATATTATAACATTCCCTCATCGAAAACATGCATGAAGAATTTTAGATGTCATCCATGCAAGTTTTGAGGAATTTAATGATCTATCAATTCAAACTACCTATTCCAATTTTTCTCATGATTAGCTTTAAGATTCTGTCCAGTGCTCAGCCCACAAGCCTATGTCATCTACGCTCCCACATGGCAATTTTCCAGAAATACACAAAAACATGATGCAAAACTGTACACAACAACGTGACAAATCTGATGTGATGTGCAGTAGTTTCATTAGTGGGATATGCGCTGATTGTGTTGCGATGGCGCTCTGAAAGGGGAGGTATTTAATGAATGGAGCAAATGGAAAAAATTAAGATGCAGAACGTCAAAAACAATAGTGAAAGTAATAAAACATGTTAATATGTTTTCAGCGAATATAGCATTTAGAAAACAATTAAAGTATAATATGAGGATATGAGGGAAATAACCTCTCTGGTTTAAATCGAGAAGTGAAAGCATGTTTTTTAGAAAATCAGACATGTACGCACTTTTAACTGTAAGAATGAACTGTGTATGTTTATTGGGATGTATGTGTCCTTCGGTAGACAAGGAGTACGTGTATGTTAATGGATGTAATGTACTGTGTGTATGGAAGATTGGGAAAATTGTATAAATGAAGTGACATGAGCTGCAAGTTTAAATGCACTGTAAATATTGCACCTTGACCCATCCCCCAGAGGACTACAGATGGAAATTAGCTGTAAAGCTAGAATCTGGTACAAGCATCTCTGCCTTAGTGCTTAATGTAACTGTACATTGTCCTTATGAATAAAATAAATAAATACATTTTAAAAAATCTAAGTATGTTAGCATAATACACCATAGAAATAAAACACGCCTGAAATAACTATAACTGTATTTATCTGGGATACTTGTATAAATGTATGGCCATATAACTTTTATTTACATTTACATTTACACTTTCTGTTCAAAAAGATAAATTTGATGCACAGAGGGGCACAGAGAGACAGGGACAATATCAGTATCAAATATTGATATCTTACGTCTAAATTAGGGATAAACAAGAGTTAGACATTTTAAGATTTATTCCAAACTGTCAGATGGCATTGGCTCAATAGTGGTTCTTCTACTCTGTGTGGTTGTTGATTTAAATTTTGTCAGTGAAAGTGTAACAGTATGATGTGTTATAACTGGTAGTCTGTCGGAGAGGCCAGTGGCACAGATTGGCAGACATGTTTCAGTCAGTTGGCCTTGGGGCAGCTGGTTATGCCTACCAGTGCATAAATGAATTCATGATTTCACAATCTTAGGAGAATAAATCTTGTACAGCTCCTGAATCTGCATTTGGGCTCAGGACATCGGATGACTGGACCAATCAAAGCAGAGCATTGTGGTTTTGGCAGAAGGCAAAGTAGAAGCAGCCACACTCACCAAAATAAACATGGCGATGCTAATGGGTAGAAATAGGCAGATTTTAGCAGAAATACAGACTAATTTGTTTTTGTTTTTTATAAATGTGGAAGTGCTTTGTGCATTTGTGGATGGGAAAGATATCTGCCTTTCTCTCTACCGAATTTAACCAAACTTTGATTTAGTGCTTTGTTCCTCTACTCTGATGCTGCACCCAATCAGTTTGAAGTATTTTTTGGAACTTTCTCCCCTTTTCCCAATCTCTTTCTGAAAGTTCCATCCTAGTTTAATAATGTGTTCAACTCTACAGTAGGGGGTATTATGTTAAATGAATTGTTTTTTTTTTTTTTGGCTTTCTACCATGTTTAATGTTGTTTCCTCATCATAAAACATGCCTGGACAGCTTTTGAATGCCATTCATACATGTTTGCATTGCTCAGCCCACAAATCTATGTCACCCACGCTCCCACACGACAATTCTCCATAAATGTACAAAAACATGATACAAAACAGTACACAGTAACTTGACAAACCTGATGCGATGCGCAGTAGTTTCATTAGCAGAACTTGTGCTGATTGTGTTTTGATGGCGCTCTGAAGGTGGAGTGACTTAGCACAGAGAGCAAAGGGAGAGCAGACTCAATAACGAATGTGAAACTTATAAAACGTCTTAATAGCATTTTCAAAACAATAAAAGATAACATGGAGATCTAAATATGTTATGTGTTAGCAGTTATTATTTACAGCAAAGAATCAGCAATGGAAAGCAAATATTTTACACCTTCTGAAATATCCTGGAATAGAAATGTCTTGAGTCGGAGCACATTCTTGGCATATACTCCTGCAGCCCTTTGAGAGACTTCGTCCTCTGATAAGGACACGCTTTGTTGCACAGTTCCTCCTATTATCCAGGAATGGTTTGATATGGAAGTCATTACAGCCCCACCGATATCAAACTCTCGAAATGGCCGACCTGAAGTGCAAAGCCAGACCTATTGGTTCCACACAGCGTCAGGGGGGATCGAGATGGAGCTGATTCCTCTGATTCTATTCTCTTCAGATCTCCCCTGGGGACTTGCTGCTTGTTGACCGTCTCTGATATGCCCTTGCTTTGCTTTTACCTGTGTCTTTTTCACACAGATAGGTAGTATCAGGTTAGAGCATGTGTGGCTACTTGAGAGATGTTATTTTGATGAAACAATATGCATAGTTTGGTTTCTCTGTGGTTATTTTTGGTGGTTATTTTGTTATCGTTTTGTCTTGATTCAGATCTGGTTTAAACCTGGAGTAGTAGTTTAAGCATTATTTATATTCAATGATGTTGGTTAAAATTGAGCTTGACACTATTAAAATGTGAACTGTGAATTTTATATTTGGAGGTGAACAATTATTATTTCACTCTTTTATGGACTGCTCAACATTCAAATATTATGTCAGTCTAAAAACAGACAGGTCTTTAAATGTATTCTGCTTTTGAAGAACTTTTTAATCATAAACAAACAACATTCAAGAAATTTCCATAATCTCCAAACCTCTATTGAGCATTGGTAATCAAAATGCCATGTAGTCAACAAAAGAATCTGATCTGGAGCTGGGGGTCCACTGCTTCTGACAGGTTGCCCCCGTGGCTTCAAAGGACGGGTCAAATGCAGAGTACAAATTATCCTTTGGGGACAATAAAGTGTACCTTAACCTTTTATAACCTGAAAATAATTTGCTGTCTGAATATTAGCTTCATGAATTCTTTATTTCTTTTGAGTCTGTGTTTAGACATACATTGAACCTCCTCACTGTCCCTCCTGGAGCAGAGGGAGCGAGGGGAGCACACTTTGTTGTTGAAAGAAGAACTGCGATCATAGATTTTCTGCTATGTAACACTAACCTGTGTTTAGATCAAAGTGGGTCCGTCCTCCACCGCTGAGTTGAGAGCCCCCATACTGTTACCCATGGCACCTTCAAAACACTGGGAATAAAGAGAGATGCCAGCGCAAGGGTAGGGCACAGAGACAAAGCACTAGACTTAACACTGTCCAGTTACAGAGGTGGGAGAAATCTTACATGTTTGGCACATTTTTAGTACTTTTTCCTGTTTTGGATGCAATTTTGAGTACTATTACCACTCAAAAGTGCTGAAGGGAGAGCAACGTAACATGGGGGGAGGGGAGAAAAAGCATCAAGAAGTAAAGTTAAACTTTAAAACATGTTAATAGGTTGTTTTATATATAGCATTTTCAAAACAATAAATGGTAACACGGTTATCTAAATATGGTATGTGTTGGCAGTTAATACCCCATAGAAGTAAAATACCCCCTCTTTGACAATACTGTGTATATAATAGTGTTTTGGGGAGAAGTCCTGTATTAGTGGCATAATGGCATTCAGGATGATCACTTATCGTCTATATTTTCTTCAGCAATATATCGTACTTCAAAATTGTCACAAAGTGACAGGCTTAGTTGACATGGAAATAAGTTCTGTTGTCAGCTGATGCTTTTCACTGGACTCATGGTGCACCTTCTGGGGTGAACGATGAGCAGCACAACAAGAACCAACCCAACAGTTACCCTGTCCCAATAACAAATATGTGAAGTGCCAAATATTGCTAAAGAAAATGTAGACTATAATACTGGAACTCATGTATAGTTTGGTTAAAAACACTAACTGCAAGCTCAAGAACAGAAAAAATAACAAAATGTTCCCCACTAGTACAAAGTCCCCATGATAAACATTGACCCCAAAAATTATTGTTCCATCTAACATACAAACCACAACATTAATAAGATAAGAATAATATTGTGGACTTGCCTATAGTATTACACAGGCCCCCGTTCTTCATGTGAGATTATAATATATAGTCTAGAATGACATGAACACCACCTATATCAATGTCAGTACAGGCAAGCTCCATATAATTGCTTATGTATAAAGTGACATTTTAAAGCCATACTAACACCAACCTCTTTGAGACATTTAATTTAAATCTTTTGTCTAACGCATGGATGTGTCCAGCTTGTCTGCTACTAAAATTTAATCCCCAATTTAATCTTCCAATTTAGTCTTAAAACTACATTGACGCGGGATTGACTTCTTTTAGCTTTATGGCATTTTTTTTATACTTTCAACTTGAAATGTCCTATCGTTTTCAACCATCCACATAGTACAGTATGTGACTGTGAATAATCAACACTGCCAGAAAAAGTTCACTATCTGATTGAAATGGTAGTAAAAAAATGTATAAACAAGGATCTTATTTTTTCACTATTGTCCTTATTTCAACTTCTATTTTGCCTTGTTTTAGTCTTTGTTTAGGCTCTGTTATGTTTTAATCTTGCTCTTTAATAAGAGCAGATATGTTGTCCTGTTTATTTACTGGGTATATTCACATGAAACAAAAACTGTCACAAAATTGAATGTCTTCTCTCAATCTGTCAAACTGATATAAAATCTTTCAATAATATAGTATTAATAAATATAGTATAATGGTATATTTTGTTTTGAATAGTTAATTTCTTCTCTGCCCTCACAGATAAAGTGAGATTTTTACTTTTTTTACTAACATGTCATTATTTAATCCCAAAGGCCTGATTGTTGGAAGGACTTATTATACTGAGCGATAGCTTGATATAGTAATTATCATACTTCACTGCCAACAGTGAAGTAAATAGACCTCAGTCCTGAATAGGTCTGTCATGATAACAAATACTGAAGAGTGATATATGAGTAAATACAGACGATAATATTGCAACTAATTTATGGCACATACACCATAACCCAAGAGCAGATTGAACAAAACCTATTCTAGATGTAAAATAAATAAGAATAATGAGATAATGAAACACTTTAGTACATGCTAGTAGTTTACATCTGTAATAAGTCACAGAAGTTATTATTTTAACCTTTTACAGCTCAGATCTTATCGTATAGCAAAAACATAACCAGAAATTTAGACTTGGATAAATTATATTGATCCCCAAGGGAAATTATTTGGACACAGTAGCTCTCACATCACACTATATTATAATAACAAAGAGCAAGCATATAACTGGTAAGAATACATTTAAGATAAGTAGCAAAAATAACAAGGGACTGGTGTCAGAAAAGGCATAATTATACAAATGTAAAGAAAAAAAAATTGTAGTGCAAAGAAAATCTACACACGATAAATATTGACCACCAAAAATGATTGTTCCATCTAACATATACTGAACAATAAGTCGATACAGTAATTATCATGACAGGCCCTGCAACACTGAAGTAAATAGACCCCAGCGCCGAGTCACGGGTCACACAGAACCCATGTATCTGCTGCAGGAGCTTTGATGAAGTGTGGAGATGAGATAAGGAGGAGCCCATGTGACCTGCAGCCCGGAGCAAAGCTGTGATAGTAATTAGCTCTCAGTACAGCGCCCTGGATGCTGCTACATCGCAATGAAATCAGTGTACCGGTATATTAACCTCAATATCAAATGTGTGAACAGTGTTTGCTAATGCGTTTTCTTTTCTGAGAAATGAATGGTATTTCTTAACAGCTCTGTGTAATATGGATGTTTCACAGTAATATTTGAGTATTTAAAGCTGTATATATAAGATCATTTATAGAGAGTTATGTAAATGGAATGGATGGATTAGCTAAATAGGATGTGTAGGCAGGATGTTTTATAGAGGTACACAGTAATTTATGTCAGTGTCATGGGCTCTTTACTCATCCACAGCATTGATTTCTGTAAACTAAAATGAGATTTTTGAGATACATAGCATCACAATTAAGTTAAAGATGTTTTTTGTGGTTGAGAGTTACCATTACCTGCTTGTGTTCTAATAGTTTTATTTATACAGGTTCCACTGTATGGCATTAACCTTATCTACCGTCATAGAAACAGGCACGTGACACCACCGGTTAGAGAAGTTAGAGATGATTTAACAATGCATGTTTTAAAATCCACTTTTGAACCACAGAAAACATCTCTAGTTGATTAAATAATAGATATGAGTTTAATGCCCTCACTCCAGCCATTCAAGTTATTAAGTTCTCAGATTTACCAGTTGTGATATGGCAAGAGGGATCTTTCGGATGCCTTTTTATATACCTGGTACTGGGTTAGTACTTACTTAGAGAGACTTGGTTTTGTGTATATAAGCAAAATGCTTATATACTGGTTTAGTACTTACTTGGAGAGACATGGTTTTGTGTATATAAGCAAAATGTGTCCAAGCTTCTCCCCTCTAGAAGAAGATGTGGCTCCATTAATTGTAAGACTTCTCACCATGGTAACAGCTTCAGTTATAAGCTTGAACAATGCACTTTGAACTTTGATGTAGCGTCTTGATATTTTAGCTTCTTAATCTTTGTATCTTGTTTATTTCACAGTGTCATATTGTGCACTTTGAGCAGTTTGCACATGTTTCTCCAATGTGTTTTTTAATTACAATTGGCAAATATATTAACCTAATATTGCCCTTGTACAGCTAGAATGTATGACCAGTTTTTGGAGTCAAAACAGATCAGTCTGCATGTAATTATTAAGCGTTTTATTTTCGGATAATCAGGAAGTGTGTACATGTACTCACTTTGACGGGCAGTGTTATAATTGCAATGTACGTTTAGTTCCCAAAAGTGAATAGTCAGGCACCTTGACTTCCTGCACTCATTTTCATAGTGACAGGCTGAGTCCACACAATCGCCGCTATAGCATTAACTGAAATCAAACAAAGCACTGGCTGCAAAATGTGCTAGGCTTCAATATTTCTCTGTGGGTAAGTGGGCAGCATCCACAAAAGTAATAGGAAATTGAATTTGCAAATACGCTTGACCCTTTCAATGCCAAATCCTATCAGTCAAGGAGTTTGAATGCTCTCTACAAGTCCTCGCTCTGAGTGTAATGTAATGTGTTTTGTCTCTGGCTGTGCTTTAGGATGTGAATGACTTCGCGCCCATCTTCAGTCAGGACTTGTACAAGGGAATGGTGGCTCCCAATGCAGAGAAGGGTACCGTCATCACCACGGTGTTTGCAGAGGACCAGGACCCACCGGTGAGTACTTACAATGACTCATTGTACTTTCAACACTTTATACGCTTTATGTGCAGTACTATGCATACTGGCAGTCTCAGAATTGGTTTGTCTTAGACTTAGATTTCACAGTATATTATAATATTACAATAACAAAGAGTAATAATATAAATGGTAGCTCTTGGAAATTTCCTGAAAACCTTATCTATAAAGCACTTAACCAAACAGCTGGTCAATTTAGCAGATCATTCAGAGAGATGCTTTTTTGGTTTTGACAAAGCCGCTATTTTTAATAAGGCTTGAAACATTAATTTTATGTCTGAATCACAGTGTAATGTGATGTTACTGAGATTATAGTAATAGAATTGCTTGCTTTTGCAGTAAATACTGCTTATGATCATTTAGTTATTACCTTCAGGGAGAGGTTTCAGGGCCCCGCGCTCTCACATGAACAGACTTAAAGGGGAATTAAGTAACTTTTTTACCTAATTAAATGTCTCAGAAAGCCCCTCTGATGGCTACATATGACATTTTGGGGTGTTTGAAGGGTTCACTGGTGCCCCCCTCTGCCTCTGGGCAGTAAAACCACACATGCAACTTGGCTCCTACTGACCCGGATCAAGCTCTCAGGGTCTGTTCTCGTTCTCATGAGAGCCAAACTGCTCTACGACACTTCAGCTGCACACAGCTAACAGAGCTAGCAACACACCCAGTACTGACACTATCCACAGCTCACTGCAGGAATAAATATCTGGTGTTTACGTGTGAGGTGTCAGCCATGGCCGAGGACGCAAGGAAAAGAAAGCGTGAATCAGACAGAGCCCAAGCTCACACATGAGTAAATCTGGGGAAGGCGTTTGAAGAATGGCAGAGCTCAAGGAAAGAGAAGAGTCCGAGAGCGAGACAGATCTGGCCATATTGTTCTTGACACTAAGTTTCATAAGCACTGCTCATATCATTGTTATACTTATGCAGTTTGAGTAAACTCCGGGAGCTCCGGGCGCTAGGGCCGCCGTGTCCCGGGAGCTGCCCGCTCTTCGGCCGTGGTATCCCGGGACCTGCGGTGCTCCAGGAGCCGCCCGCGGTACGTGCTGCAGTGTCCCGGTAGCCGCTTGCGCTTCGTCCCACGGTGCTCTGGGCGCTCGTACATATATCGCCATTAAACATAAAAAGAAAAACATGATCCACCTGAGACATTGTGTTGCGGACACTTTTCACTAACTTTGTGGAAACAAACGTGAGCGCAGATGAGAGGGAGGGGAGGGAGTGGGGAGAGTATTTACGACAGTTCACTCTCACAACAGACCTGTAGGGGGAGCTCTACCACTGAAGTTACTTAGTTCTGCTTTAAGAACTATAACTGGAAATATAGCCGCAAGCGGCAATGATCGGCCCTCGCATGTGCCTACGCCGCGCCCCGCAAATACCGCATCCCGCAAATGCCACACCCCGCAAACAGCGTGCCCTACAAAACGACTTGCCCCATTAACACTGTGCCCCAAAAACACCGCGCTCAGCAATCACCATGCCCAGCACATTGCGCCGTGCCAATGCCACGCCCCACACTAACCCTAATAACCGTAAGCCCCAACCACACTTTTCATATGCTTTACAGTGTATTATTCAGGCAGAGATCACGCATTAATGATTCAAATTTCCCAGGCCAACACATCCTCCATCTGAAAAATTACATAGTGCACCTTTAAATGATTTTTGAGTCTTTGTGCCCCTGGTGGCCAACAGTGAAAAATTCACCATGTCCATAATGTGTTTTTTTGCTTGTAGTCATGCACAGAATTTAATTCCCAAATTTGGTACAAATCCGATAATTTTCACATTTCATGTCTAGGGGGCACTATAGTGTAATGTTTCGTATGCTTTATAGTGTATTATATTCAGGCCGAGATCAGCATCAGTGATTCAAATTTCAGCACGATCAGCCTGTGCCAACGGGAGCAAATCTTGACATTGAATCTTGTCTAAATTTTGATTGAACTTTGGTGCTTTGCCGCACGTAAACCGTGAGTTACCAAAAAAATGGAGCAAACGTTTGCAGCCGCACTTCTCTAGATGATGTACGGTGATTTTCAGCCCTGTGGGTGAAGCGCCTTCAGAGCAGTGCGTTCAAACGCGACATGAGTGAAAAGGCCGACTCTGCATTTTGAAGATTTCAATCCAAAATGGCCGCCTTATGCGGCGTCACGTTTTATTTCAATCTGTAGGGGAAGCTAATGCACCAAATTAAATTTTTTTCACATTCAGTGGCTTTAGGGCAGAGAGTTTAAGAACTGTGTTAAATTTCATTGAAATCAGAGTTTGTTTGAGCAAATAGGAGCAATTTGTAAATATTCAAAACTTGTGTTCATTATTTGCCGCTTCACTGCTCAGAGACCGTCAGACGGATTTGGGAGCTGTGGATAACTTTTCATGATCCGCCCCTGAAGATAATGTCGACCAAATCTGAGGCCGTTTGGGTGAGCGCTAGCGGAGGAGTGTGTTTCAGATTCGCAAACTTTAATCCAAGATGGCCCCTTTCTGGTGTGTCAGGGGGCGTGGCTATAATAATATTTTTTACTGGTCTTGTCATGATCGACTTCTGTGTTAAATTTCATGATTCTACGTGCATATTTTTTTTGGTGTCATTCGTATTCCCTAATGCATTTTTGTGATGTTTGGGGGCGCTGAAGAGCCATTTTGTGGAAAATGTTCCGCTTTTTTTTGGCCGACAAACTATACATTTTCGGAAACCTCTGGCGCATTGCTACATCATGGCGAGGGTCCCTGGTCACTATGGACAAGTCACGTCACGTCATTTTAGTTCCCGCCCCCGATGAGCATCGCTATGCGATACTGATAGGCCCTTCGCCAGCCTCTGGCGCTCGGGCATAAATATAATGTTAACCATAATATCCATAGTGGAAAAGAATACATGTAAAATATAGGAATTCTGTATTTATTCAAGAAGTCAGTATTCAATATTTGGCTTGATATAGTGCAGTTTATAAATTAACTTTTCACTTTTTTGTAAAAAGTAACAACCAACAGTATTTATCAGGGGTTAAAATAATATAATTTGTTTGTGTAAACATACAGCCACTCATTTAGTCTAAATGCTCTTCTATTTCCATTTGTACAATTGGATTAAATCAGACTTAATAAAGATTGACTTGGGTGCACTTCCGGTTCCATCCACACCAGCTTCAACTCATTTTGGATGGAGAAGACATGACCTCTCTCTCTATAACTGCTGCTGTCAGGCTCCTCATTTTGGTCTGAAAATGTTCATATTAACCCACTCTTCATGATTCTACTGTTTTTTATGTCACTATTTTTTTGTACGTAAATCAGTCCCTATTCCTATTGCTCCAAATTTGTCCCTATAACTGCTGCCCTCGGTGAGCTTCATTTGAGTGGAGCTGAACACTATGGGTAAAGTCCCTTAGACCACTTCTATATACGGCCTGGTCTCAAAATGACTGTTCATGTGGCAAGAACATCAATAGAGGCTAGCTCACCAAACATCTTTCCTGGAGTTTAGATTAGTGGACTGCTCAGTTCATTCCACACACTTTTTTCATCTTAAAACACAGGACAATGACGAAAACCCTGCATGCACTAAAACCTGGTGTGTTCCTATGATAAGAGCAGCTAAAAGCACCTTTTAAAAGTACCTGTACGCATGCCTGGTCTTCCATTAGCGGTGAAGATGTAGTGAAGTCCAGGCAGCCCTCATTAGTACTGCGCTTCGGTGTGTTTTTAACAAGCAGCAGATGCCATAATTGTACATATTCTTTTTAAGTACCCCTGCTCATGGTTCAGGAGCCAGTTGCTTCATGCCTTTTGCAACACTGGTTTTACTCCTCCATCTCTAACTTAAAGTAAAGCAGGATTTCAAAAGAGAGAAGGGAGAAAAGGGTTGTTAGAAGTTAAAAGAGAACAGGACAAATTACATCACAGTATTATTCGACAAAATGGCCACAGGGGTTTTAGTGGAGACTGTTGGAGCTCAGTCCAGCTAAGCCCACATGAGTACTGCAACTTTCTGGTGGAGGGTCTGCCACCAGCTTGTCTCCATGGAGATGTTATTGCTTGGCCTGGAATGTTCCACAGTATGACATTAAACATTTCCATCTAGCATTTATTCATTACGTGCATTTCTATTGCTCAAAAATACTAGAATTCCTTCTGTAAATAGTGACTCTCCCTCAGTCCCTAGAATTGTAATGTATTGTAGTGCTGTAACCTGCTTGTCTCCCTTGTGATTGATAGGTTTAATCTATACTGTGGAACATTCTAGTGATATACATATACCATTACCATGGTATATGTATATCACCACGCCCCCTTCGCGTCTTTAGTCAGAACATGATTCACAAACATGATTCTCCAATTGGATTTGTTTGTATTTCAGTGACACATGAGAAATGAAAGAGCTCGCTGGTCACTTATTATTTACAAACAGAATCAAAATTCTCTCACCTCAGTTTAGTGTTTTACTGATTGATCCTGCCAAAATTCGCAAGATTTTTCATTTCTGTTTTTCTTCTTTTCTCCTCAAGCCACCATATTTGTTTTGATACGGACCAGTGCATCTCTTATTGACTAATCAATCATGGCCATCTGAAATTGGGAAGATTCACCGGTGACCAGACTCACATCTTTGTGAAGTGTTTATACCGGATCACAGGCAACTCATAGCAAAAAGTTTCTGGACAAAATACAAAAATAAGCCGCCCATATCAATAAGCTGTTCGGAACAGGATAAGACATAACAGTCAAAGTGCGCAGTAAAAGTAAAATGAATAGTGAGAATTCACTGCTAATGTTGTATTGATCAAGGGGTTATAAAAGTTGTTTAACTTTTTTGGTGTAAAAACTATTGCTTTTTTTTTTTTTTTTACAACTTCAAATACCTTAGACTAAATCTGTAACTATAGGTTATAAAGTCAATTTACAAGAAAGCACCTCCAAAATCAAAATTTTTCTATGCCTCAGTCATTGCTCTACCTGGTCATTATTTATATAAAAACAGGCATTCTGACTGAGAGCGGGGTAACCTCTCCACAGATCTGAATTGTTACATGTTCTGGTTTGGTCTCCATGAAGATAGAAAGGTTTAATACCATACTGTGAACCATTCCAGACAAACATCTCCATGGGGAAAAAGCATTTTTCACCAGAAAAGTTACACAATGCACCTTTGAAATTAAAATTAAAGCAGAACTAAGTAGCTTCAGTGGTAGAGCTCCCCCTACAGGTCTCTTGTGAGAATGAACTGTTGTAAATACTCTCCTCACCCCCTCCCCTCCCGTGCTGTTTGTTTACACAAAGCCGGTGAACAGTGTCCGCAACACAATGTCTCAGGTGGATCATATTTTTTAACTGTTTAATGGTGATTGATTTTATACATAAACTATCTTGTAAAAATATATGTACGAGCGCCCAGAGCTTCCGGACCACCACGGCTCACGGAGCATCGCAGCCCATAGCAAGAGGAGCATCACAGGTCACGGAGCACCGCGGCCCGTAGTGCTCGGAGCTCCTTGAGCACCGTGGCCGTAGCACCCGGAGCTCCCGGAGCACCGCGGCTCACGGGGCATCGCCGCCCATAGCACCCGGAGTTCCCAGAGCACCGTGGCTCACGGAGCACCGCAGCTCGTATTGCCGGCAGCACTGCGGCTCATAACACCCGGAGCTCGTCAGTATGGGGTGTGTTGCTAGCTCGGTTAGCTGTGTGTAGCTGAAGTGTGATAGAGCAGTTTGGCTCTCGTGAGAACGAGAACAGACCCTGAGAGCTGAGATTCGGGTCGGTAGGAGCCAAGTTGCATGTGCGGTTTTTCCGCCCAGAGGCAGATAGACACCCCAGAATGTCATAGGGAACCATCAGAGGGGCTTTCAAAGACATTTAATTAGGTAAAAATGTTACTTAGTTCTGCTTTAAGGTGACTGGGTTGGTTTGTTTATTTTTGCGTGTAATTCTTTTTCTGATTGGCCAAGGATGGACACAATGACACTACAGCTGCAATTTTGCTTAAGAATAAATTATGCAGTTATTCAATTAGACCAGCAATATTTGCAATGCTCACTTTATGCTGTAAGTTGTTAATAAAATAGACTTGAACTTTCCCTGGCATCATTATATTGTTGTTTGCATTTTGTGAAATTACACTTCTATTATAAAGCTGAAATGTCAAGTACAGTTGTTGCCCAGAGCTTTAGTTCCAGAGGGTTTCAAACAGAGAGTTTCAAAGAGGAAACATTTTATTCTGTCAAGGTTAGCAAACTTCCACTTGCCCCAAAGACCTATAATTTTGGCTAAATAGATTACATTGACAGAAAAAGCTACTGTTTTGTCAAAAGCCTGTTTGCACATGCACATCCAATATGAACAATACAGTAAAAGTCACTGCAAAATCACCCATATTATTGTCTCTTGGGAGTAAAAATTTAAAAGTATATTAAGCAAAATTCAGTCTTGTGGGCTTTAAAGGTGCATTGTGTAACTTTTCTGGTGGAGGGTCTGTCAAATGCTTCACTCCATGGAGTTGTTATTATCTGTTTCACAGTATGATATTAAACAGTATGATATGGTGACAGTCAGAATGCCTGTTTTTCTAGGTATTTTTGAGCTATATTACAACCTGTTATTGAATAAATATAAAGTAGAGTTGTTTAATGTCAAACTGTGGAACATTCCAGGCAGAGCTATGACATATTCTTAGAAACAAGCAGGTGACAGACCGCCAACCAAGAAGTTGCATTAAGCTGTGTGCGAATGTTGTTCAAAAACATACCCGGAGATGTGATTTGTTTCATTCATGCATGTTCGAGTAAGCCTTTATTATTAGTTTTTCTATATCTCTACAGTTCAAATTGCTCTGTTCTACCTTGTGATGTCATGAAGCTGTAGTTTTCAAGTTAACAGCTCCTTTTACCATTGGTTTAGTAGAAAATGGCAACTTCAGAGTTGAAATTATCCCACTGATTCTAGTGAAGGTGTGTGGAGTTTACAAACACTTTATGTATTACCACATGACATCACAAGGTGGAACAGAGTGTTTTCAGTTTGAGAGAAGAACTCAGCCTAAATATGCAGGTTTTGTGTCCTAAACATCTGCAAATGAAACAACATTATAACAGCTCAGGAATTAGCCTAATATAGGCCCTTCAAACCGACAAAGTGAAGTTGTCCAGATAAACAAACTGCCACAAACATATTTTACAAACTGAAATAAGCCTGAAAAGTTTCAGACAATGTTTTCCTCAGAAAGTGCAGGGACCCTGGGAGCATATTGTGTATTGACAGCAGCACACATTTAAATATTTCATGGAGCTTTGTCTGGTTGCTTTCCTCTTTTCACATTTCCCATCTTAAAAAAACACAAAAAAGCTGTTGTTTTCTTAAAGATAACTCCCTTTGTAATTATTCGTGTTGAAAAGTAGCTGGTGTCGAACTAACTTTGCAGCTGTAGTCACCTTGTTTTCAAAGACTGCTCTCTTGTCGGGTGGGGTGGAGGTGCTTTGATGCTTTTGTGGATGCCCCCTGCTGTGCCTTAGATTGTAGGGAGCGGGTGCAGAGTGCTGAAGCATATATATATGTCACAGATAGAGAAGAAAGGGTCTGACTACATGACATTCAAATATTGGTGGTTCAACACTGACCTCCAACATGGCCAGAGATTTGTGCGAGTGTGTTACTGACTGTCTAAGGAGATGTTTCTTCTGAAAAAAAGCATTGCATTGCATAACTTTCCTGGTGGAGGGTCCGCTACCTGCTTGTCTCCATGGAGATGTTATTACTTTCCTTGGAATGTTCAACGATATAGCATTAAACATACCGTATACTGTATGTCTAGCATCTATTCATTATGGTTGTAGGAGTGTGTTACTGACTTTGACTTAAAAACAAAAAAAATCTGAAATTTAAAGGTGCATTGTGTAACTTTTCTGGTGGAAGTCCGCTACCTGCTTGCTTATTTATTCATTACAGGTGTTTCTATTGCTCAAAAATCCACTAAATCCTTCTGTGAATAGGTACGTCTCTCCACAGATCTGAATTCTAATGTAGTGTAGTGCTGTCACCCGCTCGTCTCTCTGATGATAGACAAGTTTAATCTGTCCTTTGGAACATTCTAGACACTGTTTCAATGGAGACAAGCAGGTGTCAGACTGCACACTAGAAATGTTACACAGTGCACCTTTAAAAGTTGATTATGGCGCTCTGACCTTGACTGAATAAAAAAACAGTGGTGTAATAAAAGTAATATGGATGGTGAGAATTCTCTGCTAATGTTGTGTTGATCAGGGGGCTGTAAAAGTTGTTGTTTAACTTTTTTGGTGGAAAGACAATTGCTGGTTTTACTTCAAAAGACACCTCAAGGTAATACTTAAAAAATCTGTAAGTAAAGGCTGGTTATAAAATCAAATTCCAAGATAGCAGATGCAAGATAGCACTTTAAAATTAAATTAGGTTCAGCTTGATTCGTAATACAAATAAAGTTTGTATTACAAATCAAGTTGAACCTTCACTGATGTTATGTTACATTTGCACCTTCTTTACTAGTGCACGAATGTTAAAGGTGCACTATGGAACATTTCTGGTGGAGGGCTCTGTTTGTATCATGGAGATGTTATTTACCTGAATTTTTTCCATGAATACAAGCAGATGACATTGTTAGTCCAACTTACTGATCAAGTCTATAAAGAAGCGAGCCTGCCCACAGTAGGATGCATGCTATTAGGGGCCATAAAAGACCCTTTCTTGCAGAAAAAGTTATATAGTACACCTTTAAGTTTAATGTTATACTGTTGGATATTCCTATATTCCTGTCAAAGTAACATTTCCATGGAGATGAGGGGTGGTGGACCCTCACAATACAGATTACATTGTGGACATTTTAAGCCACAGCCTGTAACCTTTCAGACAAATAATAAACTAAAATAAAAGCTTATTTTTTTATTTGATTTGTTTTTAGTTTAGTTGTGTTTATCACACAGTGAATGGGCTTGTCTCCATGGAAATAATGTTCCTTTTGATATAATCTTTCACAGTAAGACATAAAACTTAGCTTCCCATTTCCATGGAATCATGCAGGTGACACAGACCTCCAGAATCTTGCATACTATATCTTTAAATAATTGACCTAGGATTACACTTCCACATCACCACCATATTTATCTGTACCTCTGCTTATAATCACCAAATCACATATTATCCACATGCTTTAACATCTTTTATTCAGGTAAATTGCTGCGTTTAGTCATATATAATCACATTTGCAAGCTGCCAAGTGCTTTGACAGAGAGCAGGATTAGATGAGAAAGAAGGAGCAGCCCATCCCAGTCTCTTATTGACCTGGATTTGCAAACTCAATGTGTTTTATTGACAGGGCCACATCTAAGACACACACTCACACACAGCTCCCCTTTTGTGCTGCTACACACTGTCAAAGCCGACAGAACACAAACACAAGTTATTTTGAGCCGCCTGTGGTAGAATTGTGTGACAAATATCACTACAGTGTATTTGTGTGGTAAAAACTGCTTCCCACGCAGAGCAGTGTTGAAATGAGAAATGAGTTCGTACGGAGGGTAATTTGATCAGGACTGGGTTACTTTTTTAACCTTGGCAAAATCCAATTCAGAAAATTGCGCGTCACCATGGAGATGGGCTCTGATTTTACTGTAGAATATTGGATTCATTTCGTGATTCAAGTTTATTTTAGATCGAAAGTAATTTGAAAGTATTTTATTATTATTTTTTCCAACTGTAAACCAAAATAGTGAACTTTTTGATTAAAGCCAATTTGATTAAAGCTGCACTTTCCTATAACTGAAGTCGTAGAGCAGACAATTCCAGAATAATTACCAAATCTTTATTAGTTTAGGATTAATTTAACTAATGTTTGAGAGACTTGTTTTAGGTGTTGTTGCAAAAAAACATCTCACATTTGTATTTCTGTCTGAAATATGCTATTTGAAATGTCTTTGGACTTAAAGGGGCCATATTACCCATTTCTCTGACCGATGCTATAATGTTGTTTCCTCATCAAAAACATACCTGGAGTTGCATTTTGGTTCATTCACATGTTTAACACACTAATAATAATAATAATAATAATAATAATAATAATAATAATACATAACACTTGTATAGCGCTTTTCAAGATACTCAAAGACGCTTTACATAGAGAGACAAAGGCAAAAGAAATAAGATAATTAATGAAAGGTGGTTTTAAAGAGATGGGTTTTTAGGGCTTTTTTAAACATGGGGAATGTGGATGAGTCTCTGAGGTGTTTGGGCAGAGAGTTCCAGAGGGTGGGGGCAGCAGCGGAGAAGGCCCTGTCCCCCCAGGTCTTGTGTTTAGTCCTGGTGGGGGGAGACAGGAGGTTGGCGTCAGCTGATCGGAGGGCACGGGTGGGGGTGTGATGGTGGAGGAGCTCAGAGAGGTAAGTGGGGGCCAGGTTATGGAGGGACTTGTACACAATGGTGAGGAGCTTGAATTGGATGCGCTGAGGGACAGGGAGCCAGTGGAGATCTCTGAGGACAGGAGTGATGTGTTCACGGGAGGAGGTGCGGGTGTGGAGGCGGGCAGCAGAGTTCTGGATGTACTGGAGTCTATTTAGGAGTTCGGATGGTAAACCGTAGAGCAGGCTATCGCAGTAGTCAAGGTGAGAGGTGATAAAGGCGTGGATGAGGGTTTCAGCAGACTGAGGGGAGAGGGGCGGAGGTGAGCGATGTTCCTGAGGTGGTAGAAGGCAGTTTTGGTGATGTGTTTGACATGGTGTTCGTAGGAAAGGGTCTGGTCGAAGATGATGCCGAGGTTTCGGAGGTGGGAGGAGGAGGAGACTGAGGAGACTGAGGAGCCGTCAGTGGAGAGGGTGAGATTATTGTGGGTTTTGGTAAGTGTTTTGGGGCCAATGATGATTATTTCGGTTTTGCCGCAGTTGAGTTGGAGGAAGTTAGAATGTAGCCAAGACTTTATTTCGGAGATGCAGTTTGTGATGGTGGAGTGTGTGGCCGGAGTTATGGATTTGGTGGAGAGGTAGAGTTGACTACATGTATACAAATACATGTATAACACACCTTTACTGGAAACATTTGGATAATTTCAGATATACCTCAGTTATATTTTAGCTGTTAACTTGAAAACTATGGCTACATGACATCACAATGTGGAACAGATCATTTTGAGCTTTGGATATGTAGACAGACTTGAATGTTAGAATACATGTTTTTCAAGGTATTTCTAAGCAATAAAGACTTAAAAAAAAATTGCCTGGAAATTAAACAACAGTTTCTAAGAGTGCAGATGTTTCAGCATTAAAGTTAGACTGGACATGAGCAGGGGATACAGGGAAGGTATCGGGAAACAAGTTTTAATTATTTTTAACTAGCTGATGAACTGTATCACCAACACTGTAAATATTATAAATTGTATTGTTTTATGCCTTATATTCATTTCAACACTCTTTGTTACCCTTACTTGTTACAAACATTGTCTGTCATGTTGTTGTCTCAGGGACTGCAGATGGAAATTAGCTCCAAGAGCTAGAGTCTGATACAAAGCATCTTTTCATTTTTTGTGATTAATGCTCCTGTTCATTGTCCCTGGCAAATAAATCAAATAAACTAAACTAAAGAAACCTGAATAAATGCAAGTTTTATGCCATACTGCTCATTCCAGGCATAGCAATAACATCTAGACAAGCAACTGATGGTGTGACAATAGTTCACGTAGTAGAGTGTTTATCCGCTGATCTGAAGGTCGGTGGTTCGAATCCCGCTCTCGACATAAACATCATTGATTGAGTGGTCAGATCCACAGACCCACCGGTCAGTGGTGCTTTTCTAGCTCCCACAGGTGAATGTTGTTGTGTCCTTGGGCAAGACACTTAACCGACCTTACCTGCCAGAGTCTGTGTACAAGTACACTGTTGTATGAATGTGTGTCAGTGGGTAAATGGTTCATTGATGTAAAGCCCTTTGAGTGCCTTGAAGGTGGAAAAGCACTGTACAAAGATGTGACCATTTGTGACCATGAACCCCTCCAACAGTAAAGCTATTGTATGTCAATTTTTGCAAAAATAAAAAACTAAATAAAAGAATGTAAAATGTAGAAAAAAACATATCCTATTTTATCCTTACTCTGAGTGGGCTTGCATCTCCACAAATCTTACTCTTATTTGGCCTAAAGTAGGGCTATTATTTCCGTGGAAATATTTGGCTATAATATTGCATAGCATGGCATAAAATGTATGCCTCCATGGGGAATGTTCTGAAGTCTGGTTTTAATTATGCAGCCGACTTTTCACCCACATACGGTTACTTTTAAGTGCATGTTTAATATCCATGCTCATAATCCTAAATCACTTATTCCATGTCTGTTCCCCAAGCCTAAAAATGGCATTGCATCTCTAACCTAACATTTCTCCATTACATTTCTGGGAACAATGGCAAGGCTTTCAGATATACTTGTGAAAATCCTTAGCGAATTCTCGATTCTGCTTTTGTAACCTCTTACTGACACATTTGTATGAAAAAAAAAAAAACTCTCTTGGGACTTGAACTACTACTACTCCTACACTTCTTCTCCTTTCGCCCCAGGTTTTTCCATCGTCTCCTGGGAAACAAATCAGTTCAAGCCAGAGTGAGCGAGCTTCAGAAAACCCATATTACCAATCAGATAGTGTGTGTGTGTGTGTGTGTGTCTGTGTGTCTGTGTGTGTGTGTGTGTGTGTGTGTGTGTGGGTGTGTCTGTGTGTGTGTGAGAGTCTGCTGGGAGGAGAGGGCCATGGGATAAGCTATGGACATGATTAGTGATCAGGAAAGCGTGATTTATCTTAATCAAAGGATCGTATTAAAAGTCCGGCGTGCGCTAATGAATATGAGGGGTACTTCAACCGAGAAAGAGAGAGGGGGGTGAGTTGAGTAAAAGAGAGTGAGAATAAGATAGAGATAGAGGCGGGGACAGGGAAAAAAGGAAGGAAAGAGAGTGAGACAAAGAAAGAGAGACAGGGACAAAGAGTGAACGAGATAGAATGAGAAAGGGTATGGGATGAATGAGAAAATGGAGAGAGTGATGTGCATGTGAGAGAGTGAGAGAGAAGTACAGGGGGTTGAGATAGAAAAAAAAACAGGAAAAACTGTGTGTAAAAAGAACAGATGTATAGGAGAGAGGGTTCCAATCATTTTCCTCCAGTGAGCTACTTTTAGAAAACGAAAATGGCTACTAATTTTAGAGGTCGCGTTAAATTGATGTGAGAATATGGCTTTACATGGGGTCAAACATAAACCATTATCCATGTGTTAGTGCACAAAGTTAGGCATCAAAATGATTTACAATGGTAATAGTTATGTAATGAATCAGTTTTGAGTTCAGCACAATACGAGTACACAATACTACTTGGAAGGGGGTAGAGAGCAGCAGATTGGAGGCCCCTGGTTTAGGCTGTCTCCAGGTATTGAATGTAAGCCTATGTAATGTCCCCAGAACGTTGTATGTGTGTGTGAGGCAGAGGGCTAGTGAGAGAGAGAACAGGAGAAAGAGAAGAGGATATAGAAAAAGAGGAGTAGAGAAAGATAGGACAGAGCAAGAGAGCGACAGAAGACAGACACTAAGGGAGAGAAAGAGGTTGTGTGTGTATTGATCACATTGCGGGGACTAAAATTTATATACACACTTAACATCACAGGGATCTGCCTCCCTCTCCCTTTCTTATTTTTTTAATTTTATTTAAAACAGTGCACAGAAAAAAGATGCCCTTTGCCAGATTTATCTATAAGCTGCTTTCCATCTGCCGTCCTTATCCTCTATTTACCAAATTCATCAGTATAATTATCCTCTAAAATACAGTTCATCAACAACATTCCTATCAAGACAAATGTCATAAGTCAAACACAATACATTTACATCTACACAATACATCTGTAGTACAATCAGTCAAATGTTTAAACGTTTGAAGAAGCTTAATGTTGACACGCCTGCTGCTCAGAAGAAGAAGCCTCTTAAAGGAGGGGAGCAGCACTGTGGAGAATTCTATGAAGCAGCCACATCTCAGAATAAAGAATCATATTGTCAAAGTTTAACAGGTTGTAGCTATTCAGTATGTTCCAACAGTAACAGGGCAAAAAACAGACCCTATTACATTAAGTCTTATATATGGGTTTAAATAAGTTGAGGTTGAGGTTTAGGTTAAGGTTAAACAAGTAATACTATGTTTAAGCTTAGTATCAGTCTTCAGGAAATGAATTAAAGTCCATGTAATGTCTCCATAAAGCATGGATACCTGACGTGAGTGCAAGTGAGTATCAAGAGGTAGAGAGAATTAAAAGTAAAAGAGTGATAGAAACGAAAGAGAGAAGAGGGGAAGAACGAGGGGAGCAGCGGTCCATTTCAGCTGTAAATGAATCTATGAGTAGCTCTAAGTTGATATTAGACTGCTTAATGGAGAGCACAGTAATGACAAGCTCCAGTGTTTACGTGGAACAGAAGTGAGTGATGTTTTACCAAGAGCGTATCTGCACTGTACAGATAACAGGAGCCTTCTGCCTCACTTCACCTCATTCAGGCAGGGGGCAATGGGCTGGACACTGAACTACTTTGGTGTCATGTCTAAAGGAATGGACACAGTGAACATTGGACTGGAGAACAGGAAAGTAGAAGCTGAAGTTGTAGTATTAGTCAAAGAGATAGCAATCATTGTGTTATAGTTCATTGTATAAGCTCTAGTAGCAGTTCTGTGAGTTACAGTGACTGTGTTAATAGAGCTGAAGTGAAAGTACAGTACAGACTGTGTGACTTCTCCCTGGCCTCATATTGGCTTCACACACCAGGAAGACTCTCTCAAACAATCCTCCTTCATCTGCCTCATCCTATTTCACCCTATTCTCCCTATCTCACTCGGTCAGGGAGAAATAGATTTATCAAAAGTGAACGTTTGTTCCATCAGTGTTCTCCATTTATCTTGGGCGTAGTCGCTGTGGCAGCTGTCTGAGCTGACTCCATGACTTCTCTTACCCTCAGACACTTCCGTCAGCTTGTCGGGGTGGATCTAGAGGTGTTCCCAGGTCAGCTGAGAGACACAGTCCCTCCAGTGTGTTCTGGGTCTTTTCCGGTTCCTTCTCCCTGTGGGAGTCAGGGAGTCATCCAGGAGGCATCCGGAACAGATTATAATACACTGCATACATGACAATACATTTTGCCTAAAAATGTGTGGTACAAAACGTGTGCATGTCCACAATCAGACTGTTTATATTTGAGCTTTGCAGTATTTTTGTGTCACTGTTTCCACATGAGTCAAATAAATGTGAAAATATCATACTTCTCCCATTGTGCACTAATCCATTTTTTCTAACCAAGGTCAAATGTGAGTCCATTATGAGTGACGGTGGCAGAGGCATGTGCCATTGGACTTACATTGGCTTTCATTGGTTATATATTAGAGTAAACATTGCCATTACAATGTTGTGCTTGTGTCCTCTGCTCCCTCCAGGGCACCCCTGCCAGCTTTGTGCGCTACACCGTGGACCACGAGCTCTCCCCGTACAGCGGCAGTATCTTTGATGTGGAGGAGCTAACAGGCAGGATCGTCACCAAAGTCAACCTGAACGAGCAGCCCAGTGTCACCTTCAAGGTCAGTACGAATCAGAGAGACAGAGAAAGTTTTAGCTCATGTGGGAAAAATATAAAAATGATAGTTATCAAGTAGCATCAGCTGTCTATTGTAAGCTATTTAGGAAAGTGAAAGTTTTATTTTAAAGTGCACTATGTAACTTCTAAGGTTGAGGGTTCACTATTTGCTTGTCTCCATGGAGATGTTATTTCTTTGCCTGGAATGTTCCACAGGGCATTAAACATATCTCCCTTGTATTTGTTCAGTCACAGGTGGTTTATATCTCAAAAATACCTTAAAAAACATGAATTCTTACCATATGCTTGCTTCTCCATAGATCTGACCATCATCCTGTCTCTATTGTGATTACCAAGTTTATTTCCATACTGTGGGGTAATGAAGACAAAGCAGTAATATCTCCATGGAGACAAGCAGACACCAGAAAGCAGCTTTAAATAGGTTGTCTAAAGGTTTTGTCAGTTTACTTTTAGATTGAATCAGAATTGACTATTGTTCCACAGGGAAATTTGCTGGACTTTAAGGAGATTTTTTTAAAAAAACAACAAAAAACAAAACAAATACAACAATAGAGAACACACTGGCAGTGATAAACCCAGTACAGTGTTTAATCTCTTTGTAATTACTTGGCCTAAAAACGGGCACAAAGTTCATTCTCTGATATATTTTCACTATAGTCTAAAAAACAGCGTTATCATTTAACTTTGAAGATATGGTTGTTAAAGAAAGGAAGATGAGTGCTTCAGAAGGTGAATTAAGTATCAGGTTAAGTGGTCATCAGGATTGTAGTGGAAAGCATCACTTACAACCAGCTAAGAAAAAAATCCAAGGCATTCCGATTGCATTAAAAAGCCCTTTAATGTAAAAAATGTGACTTAACCTACATGTTTTGGCCGAGTGGAGCCTTTTTCAGGGCATAAAAGGATAGAAATATTATTGATTGTTTCCTGTTGAAAGAACTTTAAACCTTAAGATTAATATGGTAAGTTTATAGACTCAATGTAAAAAATAATAATGATGAGGTTCAACAGTTTCATCTCCCATATAACCCATGTCCTCCAAATGAAATTATAACAGCATCAGATTCTGGAACATAAACAAAAAACTGCAAATCACTTCAAAATGAGGTACAGTTTTCACTCCCCAGTCTTGCCAGAAGATCCGTACAATTTGATGACTTGGGGTAAAGTGTCGTTCGTTGTCATAAAAATTGTTTCAGCTAATCGTATAGGATTTAAACCAACAGCCTTCCTGACAACCATCACTGATTATGAATTTCTTGAGTAAGTTCAAGCGTAAGTAAACTACCAGGAAACACCATCTCTTTCAGTGTTTATTTTTCCTATTTTTACCACATTGTGTATACATAAAGAATACATCAAATATTTGTAAGATGGAAAAGTAAGTGAAATAACTGCATTTTTTTCCTTCAAAGTAGCCACCTTTTGCTTTATCAAAAAATTAATAAATACTACATGATCCTATATATCTCTATTCATATATTTGATGCCTTCTGTATGTATAAAAATATAGAAAATAGTAACAATAAAAGTGAGATGAGATGAGATGGTGTGTCCAAAATTTTGACTGGTATTGTCTGTATTGTATTCACAAACTTTTGCCCATAACTGCTTACAAAATAGTAGAGTACTTGTTGGCTCTGACTTCTTTTGTTGCGGTTATTGCTGTCTCACTTGACTGGCTATTACCAAACAATTACCCAGTGCCACATAATAACTGTGGTCCGTCTCCTCCCAATATTGTGTGCCCGCTGTTGTGTGCCCGCTGTTGTGTGCCCACTGCTGAGCCTGCTATAGAAATGAATTTGAGATCCTCTATTCTTTTCCAATTACAGGGTTTATCACGTAATTTTATACCTTGGACTGAACTATAGAGGATGTAAATTGGAAATGCATTACAAAAGTATAGGTTTTGGCACTGTTCTACTCCCATTATCATTGGCTGGAGAGTTGTAGGTTATAACACTGATGGAATATGTTGTATTACTGAACCAATTTCCAACCATAAAATCTAAATGCAAAATGTAGAAACAAATCGAAATACGTAAAAGTCCAGACCAGAGCAGCAATAAATGTAACTGTGCTGACCGAAAGCATTATAAATTTTTTCATTTCACCATCGGCTACTCAAACGCTATTTTCTGATCTATGTTATAACGTTGTTTCCTCATCAAAAACATACTTGGAATTGTGTTTTCTTTCATTCACATATGTTCAACACAAACCTTACGTATTTAAGTTCAGAGTTCCTCCCTCAAATGGAAAAAAAATATATTCCACTTTTTGATGTCATGTGGTAATGCAGGAAGTGCTCCACGGTGTTTTTAAAATCCATACACCTTCACTAGAATCATTTGGATGATTTCAGCACAGGAACTGCCAATCTCTACTGAACTAAAGGTAAAAGGTAGCTCTTAACTTTCCACAAGGTGGAACCGAGCATTTTGGGATTTGGAGATGACAAATTAATAATAAAGGATTACTCAAACATGTGTGAATGAAACAAAACACAACTCTATGTATGTTTTTGAGGGAGTAACAACTAGGGCCCGACTGAAATGAATTTTGTTGCGGCCGATTTGATACCAATAAAATGGGAGTTGGAGCTTCCAATATAATTTCCGATATATTAATGACAAAAAAATTCACTGTAAATCTTCAATTGTTTATAAAGCGTAGGTTCAGCTCTATTGGATTTTCAGTTGGGTTTAGGCTACATTTATTGTTCTTCTGCCTCTTTACGTCATATTTAAAGACAGTTGGTCGGCCTATTAGGATTTTTGTATGACATTCTAGCCTGTAAAGAAAGTACTGTAAGTAAACTACCGCTATTAGCTTTTAGCTGTAAATGCGTGCGTGCCACGGTAATTAATGATCTGCTAAATGCTGATAATTCACACTTCTATTCACAGCTCATTTACGAAATTCAGTGCATGTCCAGTAACATATATACGGCCACTATACTTTACAGTCGCTAATAGAAGAGAAAACAGCCTGTTTATGTGTGGGAGCTACAGCAGCTAATCGCTAACTAATAAGAAAGAACCAAAACAAGCTTCAAAACCAACACATTTTCCAACACTTACCACTCACACAGGCTCCTCTCAGATCACAAGTCTTCACTAATAACTGTTCTTTTAATTCAGACTTAAACTGATCATCCATAAAAAGAATATAAACTCAGTGTTGTGCACGTGGATCTATGGCTACGGGTGTAAACAAGCGCATGTGGGGGTAGGTTCAGGGGCAGGACGACGTCACAGACGCAAACAAATGACGCCACAGATAAATCCCGATGCCACTCCACATATTAGGACATTTATCTGTCTGTAAATGGGATTAAATGGACATAATATAAAGAGTGTAAGCTTTTTAACGAGGTAAAACATGTCTGTGATAGCCGATATGTTTTCAAGTGTCCATATCGGCCGATAATACCTAGTAACAACATTCTAATATGACTTAAAGCTCACACAAGTCAATTTTGCATAATATAGGACCTTTAAAGACAACAACAAATCTCTGTGTTGCTAGTGCACAATCCAAATACAAATTAGATTAGCCCTTTTTCATAACCATAAAATATCCAGCTCACCATACACAATATTTCCTATAGTAAATTCTCAACCTATCTCAAGGACAGAAACTCAACTTAAGTTTCCATTATAATTACATAAAAGCATATACCTGCCTCTCATCTTTGTGTGTAAGCATCTGGTCTATAGGTAAAGTTTTGCATTTTAATCAGATTTTGCTTGTTTCTACTCCCCTCCTCCCCCCTCTCTCTTTTTCTTTCTCCCTTTGCTCTCCCTCTCTAGTCTGTGAACGCAGATCAATACTTTCATACCCGGGCTGTGCGAGAAGTGCCGGCTCGTTGCCAGATCTTGCACTGTCACTCTCCCTCTCTTCATTACCATGCCAAACACGGACAGACTTGGCAACCCCTGAAAGTAATACAATACTGTCAATAGTGAGAAATCCTAATGCTATTTTTGTTGTATATTTCAGTTGTATGTGATTGCCTTCGATGATGGGGAGCCAGTGAAGACCAATACGACTCTGGTGGAGATAACCGTCCTGCAGCCGTCCAGAATTCCAATTTTTACCCAGGAGGAGTACATGTAAGTGGGGTTGACATGCCGTGGAGAAAGCAGTGGCTTCCCATAAACTCACACAGTTACTAAAGGAAATCTGGCATCTGTTGGAATCCTACTAGAATAAAGCTGACAGGAGTGGACAAAGATGGTTAAATGTGCTGTTTCAACCAGGTTTTAAAGGGCACATTTTACGGTGTTTTCTGATCTGTTTTAGAATCTTGTTTCCCAATCAGAAACATACCTTGAGTTGTGGTTTGTTTCATTCTTACACGTTTATCACACAAATCCTGCCTGTTTACTGTAGGCTGAGTTCTTCTCTCAAACAGAAAACTCTGCTCCACCTTGTGATATCATGTGGCAATACAGAAAGTGCTCCACTGTGTTTTTAAACTCCATACACCTTCGCTAGAATCACTTGGATAATTTCAGCCCTGGATTTGCCAAGCTCTACTGAATCAAAGGCAAAACATAGCTGTTAACTTGAAAACTACAGCTCCATGACATCACAAGGTGGAACAGAGCATTTTGAGCTGTTACTCAAATGTGTGTAAATGAAAGAAAACACAATTCCAGGTATGTTTTTGGTAAGGTAAAAAGCTCACAATAATCAATTTTGTATAATATAGGACATGAATGAGCTGTGGAGGTTGGAGTGGATGAACCTTGGTGCTTAGACCCTGGCAGGTTGAGATGGCAGAAATGTGACCAGAATGATGAATTACTTATGAAAGTGTTGAAACTAAAGTGTTGGTTGTGGTTAAGAGGAGAGAATGGAGAGGCTGAGGGGGCTGCTGGTTTTACTGCTGCAGAGGAGGTGGAGCCTTAGTCACAGTAAATTTGAACATATGGGATGCTACAGTTGTGTGTAGGTATGAACTCAAGTTTCACAAGTGCTTTGAAGTTGTTTAAAGGTGTGCTATGCAACTTTTCTTGCGGCAGGGTGAAATTTTCCACAGTATGACATGAGACTTATCTATCTCCATGGAGACAAGTTCAGTAGATATGTAGATCGGCGACCCTGCTCAAAGTAAAATTTAATGCAATTCTGTGGAACATTCAGTCCAAAGCAATAACATCTCCATGGAAACCAGCAAGAAGAACCCCACTTAGAAATGTTACTTAGTGCACCTTTATGGAATGTTTATTGGCCTATGTTCCCTCTATGTTCTTTTGTTCTGGCAATTCTGGCAGTTTTCTCACTTTTGCTTTTGTAATGTTCTGATGTGTAATACTTGAAACACTCTAAATTGCATATTTTGTGAAACATTTTGACGTAGTAATAGATATTTTACTACAATATGAAAATGGGGATATTCAGAATAATTTTACCCAGGAACGTGTAACCTCTCAGAAATCCACTGTTCTGAAGTGCACTGCAGAGTGTCCCAAGTGTGTGTTCCACTTTCTAAAGGTCAAGCCCAAAAAACTCCCTCTTGTCAAATACTTGTGATTTGGGAGGAAACAAGCAAGAAGTCAGAGTAATAGGCTAAAAGATCAACATTTTGAAGAAGTAGGTTTCTCTATATAAGTGGCATATCTGAAAAAATATATTCTGAGCTACACAATGGCATTCACGAATGTTTTCTTTAAAAAATGTTCATAACTTCCACCTTCAGAAAATGCTGAGAGAACTCTGTGGCGGATTTTCAACATGCTCTTAAGCTTTAAAATGTCAGCTAAAATAGAGAGAAAAGAGCTGAGCCTAATTCACCAACATCCAGCTACAAACACCATGTCAGTCATTTACATTTAATTTACATGAAAATGAACATGTATTTAGCAAGAAACACCCTCTGAACTTCCGTATTTGGCCGTTATAGAGCTGACATTAAAACATGTGAAAACACGAGGGAGAGAGTCACTGAGGAAGTCTGGTAGAGCTAATATATTGAAATAAGCGAGCTCTTTCATCGTTTATGTGGTGCTAAGAGTGCCCCATATGGAGCTGGGACAGACTGAAACTGTCACTGCAGCCTGTATAAAGTTTGTTACACGCAGTAGACTACTTGCTCTGTAAAAGTCCTCATAGAATTTTTGGTTTATCAGAGTAATAATATTCTAAAACTGCAGAATTTTTGTTCTTACGAGTGACTGTTCTTCCAGAGATCT
The DNA here is from genome assembly GCA_034769755.1 of Odontamblyopus lacepedii. Taxonomy (NCBI): domain Eukaryota; kingdom Metazoa; phylum Chordata; class Actinopteri; order Gobiiformes; family Gobiidae; genus Odontamblyopus; species Odontamblyopus lacepedii. The sequence goes on from CM068354.1 coordinate 14,080,765, forward strand.
GAGCTGCTACACATAAATTCAGAATGAACCATTAAGTAGCTCTAGAAGTTATTGATTCTACCCTCTACAGCTCGAATCTTATCGTATTACATAAAAATGGCTAAAATCTCCTCACTTTTGCAAAGAAACAAAAAACATTTTCAGTTAAACTATTTTGTGAGGCAAGAATTTTCACAAGAACGTCTTGGGTACAAATTTGTTTGTGAGAACATTTGTCCTGATTTGTAAACAGTTCTGGATTTTCATTTCTCCACTAATGAGCAAAACTTACAAATTTCAAATCTGTAGTTGAAAATATAATGATATTGTGATAAGTTTTTTTTAAATATCCTGTTTAGTTATGGTCATTTTTTTATTTTTTATTTTTGTAGTGGATACTAAGTTTGTTTTTGATATTATTGTGACATATTGTGATATCCTACAGTGCCAGTATCTTAGGTGGTAAACCATTCACCCAAATGTTCCAAAGATTGGTTTTATTCTCCTCCCTTCTGTTCCCTCCTGCATTCTATTGTTGTGCCCTTAAACAAGACACCTATCTGTCAAGTGTCCTTGAACCTGCCACATGTTACTTGATGTAAAGCTATTTGGTTACCCGAGCAGAAAAACATTAAACAATATCACCAATGTTATAGAATCCAAAGGGTTTGTACCCAGTTTTTCCTATGCATTTGTGCAAAGTTTGTTTTACCCCAGTATAAGGCCTTGTCCACACGTAGCCGGGTATCTGATAAACCGAAGATGTTTTGCTGCGTTTTGACCTGTCATCCACACGAACACGCATCAAAAACGAGTATTCGGGGAAAACTCCGGCCAAAGTAAAGATTTTTGAAAACTCCGTTTATGCGTGTTTGTGTGGACAGAGATAACTGGGGTTTTGCATTTTAAAACGTCACTGTCTGCGCCAAAAAATATGAATCTGCCCTGACGTCAAACGTGCGACATTTGTTTTGGCGACTGCAAAAGCCAAAGCCAAAGCAGACTATGGACCGGAGTCGTTTCTTGAGAGCTGTGTGTGTGTTGAGAGCAGAATTGCTCCTAAACTGTGTTTAGGAGCAATTCTGACTCCGAGTCTGTCCAGACAGAGGAGCTCGGCGCCATGTTTTCTGTTGTTTAAGTTTAGGTGGAAGTGACGGCGAAGTGAGGGCTCAATGGAAATAACGCCATCTACAGGTTTGGAATGTGTATGAATGTGGTTGAAAACGCAGATGTTCGGTTATGTGTGGAAGGTATTTTTTTCGAAGACGAGGTGGTGTGGAGAAAACTATTTTTATAAACAGAGGGGGGGAAATGTTCGGTTCTAAAAAATACCCGGCTACGTGTGTACATGGCCTAAGATTCTTTGTATTGTCCAATAATCAGGAAGTACGTGTTATCATCCTAGTTGTTAGCTTTACCATCATGGCAAAACTCGCACTGATAAACTTGCAGTGAATAATTAGAATGTTGAGAGGAATAACTTTGGACCACTCACTGCATCCCATTTCAGGTTTTTAAGACCTTTAAATGCCGAATACCAAACCAGGCCATAGATATAAGATTTGTAACTTATTTTATTAATCTGAAAATAAACCTTTTTGCAAATAGTCATTCAAATATTCACAAGCTTCAACCGTTTGATTAAATCAAATATATTCATGATGAGCTATTCTAGGTGCTTTGAAATTGTTGACAGTGAATCGTCTACAATTTTCATTTCTCATCTCGTCTTTGCATGCGTAATACATTGCTATGAATGGATTCTGAAATAGATGGCACTGAAGGTATAAACAAATTCTTCAATCTTTTTATGTTTTTATGTTTTTATTTGCAATTTATTCTGTGCTTTTTTAACATATGTTACAACATATATCCGCATGTTTTTTATGTGTGTTTTTACATAAAATTAATATCAAATTAAGAATGCATGAAAACATAATTATACTGATAATAATAAATTAAATAAATATTAATTAACCAATAATTTAAATAACACGAAGAAAGAAATAAAATGAATAAATAAATACAATTAAAAACAACGACATTGTAAAATAATAAAATAATAAAAGGTAGTCGGGTTACACATTCATACAGAAGTTTTCAGTTTTTTTATTATTTTTTTTCAAACTCTACAATCTGTGATTTTTAGGATGTTATTACAGGAAAGACACAGGAGATGACGGCATTATAAATTCTGGGTACAGGATTTCCTGCACTGCTCTGGCCTGGAGGGAATATGTGGACCCAGATTTGAAAACCAAGAAATCGTGCAACATTAAAATCAAACATGGATTATTAAGACTGTAGCCACACAGAATCATGGCCCCTCATGATTTTTTTTTTTTTTTCTCCGGGTCCAGAAAGCTTAGCCAGACAGTGTGGCGGCTAAGCTTGTTTGGCACTATCAGTGAAGTGAAGCTAGTTTTAAATGGATCGCTCGTGTACCGCCAGCACTAACTGTAAGTGTTGGCAAACCTTATGCGTTTAGATTTGAAATGCTTTTATGCGTTAGACTGGGAATGTAAGCTGTAAGTAATGAAAAAATAAAATAACGGCAAACATATCTATTATCAAAATGACTTGAAATTCAAAATATTGTCTAAAAAACCTTGAAAACTTCTCTACCATAAATTTAAAGGCCCTGCAAATTTATCTTGGCCCAATACAGATTGTATAAGCAAAATATGTCCTCTGTGTGCTATTTGCATCTACTATAAAGCATTTAATTGTCTAATCAGGAAGTGTGTGTTTAGCATGTTAGTTGTAAAAAAAAAAAACAAAAAAAAAAACTAAGCAAAAAGCCATACTCCGCTCTGTTCTCTGAAAGTTGTGAAACAAGCTTATAAACTAATCAGTGAATAATTGGTATGCTTGGAGCGAAGTGAATGCTTACTTGAAGAATAACTTGGGACCACTGCAAACTATTTACTATTGAAATGAAGTTGGTATCTCTGAACGGAATAACCTTTACAAAAGTCCAATTGTTCTTGGAAATGCCTGCTTTTTTCTTGCCCACAATTTGATGAGAATATTACTATAAAATATTAAAGGTCAGAACCACTGAAACCTCAGTGTCATAACGAACCCACAGTGGAAACCTTCTAAAAGTGATGACTTATGCCCCCACCGCCCCAGCTTGTTGAAACTGCATCTTAAGAGGTGGAACATAGCAAAGTTAAACCTTTTTTCAATCCAAATGAATGTTGAAAAATCTGTCTGTCCGTTTTCTTCCGCATTATCCGGCTGTGTTGTGGGGGCAGCTGTTCGCCCAGTCCTCAGTGCACCTGACCCCCCCCATGAACCGCTCTGTGAGTGGTGAGATCATTTTTCTCATGTTTGCACAATCTTGAGACAATTTTTTGAGATCTTCTCCCATTCCTACTTTAAATCAGTGAATGACAAAATTCTGGGTAAAAACACTCCAGATCAACACCTTTGTTTGTTGTACCTTTTCACCGTGGTGTGCCCTTTCTCTCTCTCTCTGCCTCTCTCTCTCTATTTCTCTTTGCCTCTTCTTCTCTCTCTCTTCCTTCCTCTCTCTGCCTCTTCTCCCTCTCCTTCTCTTTGTCTCTTCTCTCTCCTTCTCTTTGCCTCTTCTTCTCTCTCTCTCCCTTCTTCTCTCTGCCTCTTCTCCCTCTCCTTCTCTTTGTCTCTTCTCTCTCCTTCTCTTTGCCTCTTCTTCTCTCTCTCTCCCTTCTTCTCTCTGCCTCTTCTCCCTCTTCTTCTCTTTGTCTCTTCTCTCCCCTTCTCTTTGCCTCTTCTCTCTCTCTCTCCTCTCTGCCTCCTCTTCTTCTTCTCTCTCTCTGCCTCTTCTCTCTCTCCTTCTCTCTGCCTCCTGTCTCTTTCTCTCTCTCTGCCTTTTCTCTCTCTTCCTCCTTCTGTTCTCTCACTCTCCTTTTCGCTGCCTCTTCTCTCTCCTTCTCTCTGCCTCCTGTCTCTTTCTCTCTATCTGCCTCTTCTTCTCTCTCTCCTTCTGTCTGCCTCCTCTCTCTCTTCCTCTCTCTCCTTCTCTCTGCCTCCTCTTCTCTTTCTCTCCCACCCTCTCTCTCGCTCTTTCTCCCCCTTCCTCTCTCTGCCTCTTCTTTCTCTCTCTCCTTCTGTCTGCCTCTTCTCTCTCTCTGCCACTTCTTCTCTCTCACCTCTCTGCCTCTTCTTCTCTCTCTCCCTCTCTTTCTCTACCAATTCTTCTCTCTCCCTCTTCTCTCTCTGCCTCTTCTTCTCCCTCTCTCTGCCTCTTCTCTCTCTCTCTCTCTCTCTCTCTCTCTCTCTCTGTCTCTCTCTCCCTCTCTCTCTCAAGTGTTTTGTCACTATTTGTAATGTATCTTTGTTGGAACTAGAGCTTCTTCAGAGGTGTAACATAACAAACAACCTTGAAACACTTTCTCAGGCTCTTGTCCCATTGCTACTTTAAACCAACACCTGGATGACAAAATTCTGGATAAAAACTTTCGAACACCAAATTCAGCACCTTTGTTGAACTCCTAGAATCCCATCTTTACCTGTTAGCCTTAAGCGTGGTGTTCTTTCTGTCTCTCTCTCCCTCCTCTTTTTCTCTGACTCTTTGTTTCTCCCTCCTCTCTCCACTTCCAACCACGCTGTTTTTCTGCCCTCCGTTATCTCGGCCACTGCTCCATCCCTCAGACCTCTCAACACAAATCACCTTCTCTAAACGCACACACAGGAACCGGAGTGCTCCATCCGCCAGGACGGGTTAGTTATGGCGGCGATCAGGTGAAGCGGGGCCCACCTCTCCACCGTTCACAATTAAATCTCGTTAGCTTAATGATTTTGACTAGTGCTTTATGCCCGGGCCCCTCCATCTGTCACAGGGAAATCAGGGGCTCCCAGTCAGACATTGTTGGCGACGACAAATGGCACACATCCGAACCAGTGTAGCAGCTTGTCGTCAATGTGGCATAGATTGTGTGTAAAATGGTTTGTGTTATCGCGATCTGAATGTTAAATTGCCACTAGCTGATTTTTGTTCTCTAAAAAAAGTGGAAACTAGACCTAAGTTTGTTTTAAAAAGTTTGCAGTGGTCCAAAGTTATTCGATTCGATTCAGTTTGGACAATGAAATGTTTTCTAATGAAGTACACACAGGACATTTTTTTATCTCTTTATCACTGTCTTTTATCTTTATTAAAGGCCGCTACACACTAGAGGATTTTTCGGTCGATTTTTAAACATGCAACAAAATGCATGCATTACAGACATGAGGAGATATCTCTGATCGCAAAGACTGCAGCGGGATATGTCTGCAGACCACAGGATATAAAGTTGTGAGCGTGTTCGCGTCATCTGTTTCCTGTCTACTCTCTGCTCTGCACTTCTAATTTAGATATAAGTCAAAACTGTGTTATTATTGTTTGTGAAATGTGGTGCAATACTTCAGATACAGGATTTTTAAACCATAAAAGAGGCAATAAAGTCCACAGGAAGTAGAGTCAGTATCGCTAATCTGCAGCTTTACGCTCTGTGGACGTAAACAAACACATGCGAGGAACAACTTTCGCCTTTTTACTTTCAAAGAACGCTTCAAAATGGATTAATAGTGCAGTTTTGTGGACTAGATGTCATTATTTGCGGAGGACAATTTCTATGGATAATGTGGGTGAGATGCTGCACTTTAAGTAATAGTCTTTATTTTCGCTATATCTATATATATAAGTTTGTATGTTGCGTCTCTGTGTCCGTCATTCCTCTGCCCCTGCCGCTCTGTTTTATCGGCTGTTACTGTTGCGTTCCTGATGTTTGGTGGTTATGATCTGACAGTGACACCGCACACACGAGCAGCGGCTTCAAAATCGCACACAGAGACAAAAAGTCAGGTCACGCCTCCCCGAACTCAGGAAGAAGAAATCACAGCCAAAATCAGGCAAATTCTCCTGTAGTGTGTGGCGGCCTTAAGAGCTGCTTGTGCAATATATCAGTGCTGGTAGAGGGTAAATTCTACTCAAACACATGGCACAGGCCCTTTAAAGTGCATATGACAGGTTTTCACTTCTAATTTTTACTTGGTTTGGTGGGGTAAGTATCATAGTTTTACACCAGTGTCTTTAAGATTTTGTACTTGAATATTTTAAAATGATTCTCTGTATATATGGGCAAAGAACACATTTCTCTGTAATAATATAAAGATTAATTTGACATAAGAAAAGAATACTGCCAATTTGTAGTTGTCAAACTGTTGTGTAAAACAGACAAGCTTTTATCCTTATTTACAGCTATAGGTCACAGTTATGGAATTACCTCTGTAGAATGTCACATCTGCTGCCCATAACCAACCAGGAATAAAAATATATAAACTTCACCAATAAAAGAGAGTAAAACTAAGGAAGATTTGTAACTTAACATCTAAATATTATGTTGGTTTTAATGAAATTAGTCAGTGTTTAAGCTATCAGCTACACTTACTACTACTACTATTAGAGATGGCAGATGTTGCTCGAAGGTTACAGTATTTTGGTTTAATTATTTTTCCTCGAATGAAGTGTTTTTAATTTGTAAATCAAGCGTCTTTGACCAGCCCCTCATTAAAAAGTTTTGGCTGCTTGCTGTCGAAGGTTTGCAGTTAAACAAACTTAAACTGTAGTTATCAATTCACTGGCAAATTGAATTGAAAACATGGTTTGTAATTTATTAATGAAAGGTCCAACAGCTAAAAGTGCATGAATTGAAGATAACTTTGGTTTATAAATTGTACATTTTGTAAATTTTGATCACTTATTTTTAAGTCTTACTGGGCTGGTGTAGATCTGCAAGGTTATTATCACTCAGTGGGTGGTTTGTCTGTAATTTAATTAACTCCAAAAACAATTAGAATTCTTGGTTTTAGTAATTTTATTTTATTTTTTTTTTAATTCACAGTACAACTCCCCTGAGCTAGTTTGTATGTAAAATTCAGATTAAATTCAGACAAAACATTAAATAGTGCACAGATTCTTGAATTTTAACAAAACAGACAACTAGCCAAATAACAAAATAGAAAAGTGCAAATGTTAAAATCAATAAATCAACTTTGACAACATTAACTTTTTAACATTAACACAGTGGGAAGAGCAACCAAACCTTCCCCAAGTATCTCAAGTACGTACTGTTACTGATTTACAGCTATCCACTGGAGGTGCCGACAGCCAGATGTCCCTTTGTTGTGATGACGTTTAAAATGCGCAAAATATAACATAAGGATCCACGGGTGTCATAGATTATAACTATATAGCAGACGCAAGCACAATACATTTTCTTTAACACCAAATCAGCACCTTTGTTGGACTCTCATAATTCCATCCTTTACCTGAACCTGGGGACCGCTCTCCACACAGTCCACCTTTAGCTTGGTGCTCCTGGGACTAGATGAATATTTATTTGCCCCTCCTGTAGACTGGAAGTATGAGCTACTATCTACCACCGTCCCACTGTGGATACCATTCTCCCCGTGGATCGAGGACACTGCAGAAACGCTCAGCTCAGGCACTTTTCGCCCCCTTATCTCCTCTACAGGCCGTCACTAAATCTCTATAACAATCACTGGGGACTGGGCTCTACACTTGTGTCTGTTTGCACTCCTCCGCTTCTTCCTCCTCTTCCTCTGCTCTTCCTCCTCCGTATATGCTTACCATCGCATCCCTAGAGTTGGTCTTTGCAAGTATTATCTCGTAAGTCGGTTTATTTTTGTGTAAGATATACAGCTCAGAATGAATGCGTGTTTGAACTGGTGCTTGTCAAAAAGTTGATGTTCGGATAATTGGGAGTGAAACTAGGATCAAAACTAGATATTAATTTTAACGAGTATTGATACTGGAAAAAAAAAATCACATAAACTTAGACAAACTCTATTGATCCCCAAGAGGAATTATTTGGACACAGCAGCTCGCACATGACAATATATTAGATTATTATGAAGTCAGCATTAAATCTTTTTCTTAAGTTGTTGAAACGTATACGTTATGACAACACTTTAGTCTAAGTCAGATCTTAGAGCATCACATATGTAGAATTGGCTTATATTGTTTTATTTCTTATCTCTACAGAAGGTAAATGGTAGCTGTTCACTTGAAAACTGCCTCTGACAACACAAGGTGTAACAGAGCATTTGGAGCTTTGGAGATGTAGACAGATTAATAATAAAGGTCAAACATGTAAATGAAACAAAACACAATTTCAAGTATGTTTTTGATAAGGCAACAACTTTCTAACAAGGCTTAAAGCTCGCAAGACTGATTTTGCGTAATATAAAACCTTTAACAAGTGTTGGGGCCATTGAGCCATTGTTTCCAGGAGCAAGACACTTCACCCACTTGCTTGAATATTTTCACATTGCAAACCCGTGGTCACAAAAAATCTGCCAGTAGACACTGTTTTATTTGCCAAAATACAACGGTAAAATCAGCAATTAATCAATTATAAATCCCACAGCAACAACCAGCTAAAAACAGTCATTTCTCAAAAGTTTCTTTTTCAGTTACTGCATTTGTTGGAAAATCTCAAATTGTGTAAAGCAGATTAAAGCAATAATTACTTTGGTTCTTTTTTAAAGACAATACAGTATTTACTTTGTTAACATGTTTCGGCTGCTGCTGCAAGCCATCTTCAGAACCGATGTTGGTGGTGACGTGTCGTATATCAACTGTTGTTACTTCTTGTAGGTGTGGTCAGCCTGACCTGGCAGGTCGCTCAGACTGACCACGTCTCCCGTCACCCAGTGGTCTCTGGAGGAGGGTGTCCCAGGCGTGTGTTTAATGCTGTCCATGCCTCGTTTTATGATTTCGATTTTTATTAGGGAAATGGGCCAGTCATTTCACATCCAAAAAAAGGAACACCAAAAGGAATGTGCAAAGGAAACATCAAGGAGTACCCCAGAACACAAAATAAAGCCAAGCAGGAAAACCTAAAATTGGGATGGGGTACGGGTCATTGGATCAGAACATCAGAAAACAATAAGTTCAAACACTGGATCACTGGAAACACTGAAATCAGGAAACGAGGCATGGGCCACATTAACCGTGATGACAGAGCGTTCCTCCTTTCACACGCAGTCTCTTCCAGAGATGGGAGGCGTGGTCAGTCTGAGCGACCTGCGAGGTCAATCAGGCTGACCACGCCTACCGGAAGTAACAACAACTGATATACGATTCATCACCACCAACACCGATTCTAAAGATGGCTTGTAGCTAGCAGCTGAAACATGTCAACAAGGTAAATACACTTTACTGTATTGTCTTTAAAAAAGAACACAATAAGTTAAAGTACATACAAAGACAAAATGAACATCTTTGGTTTAAGATTAAAACAATACCACAGTAAAACTGCACTGTAAACATAGCCAATGCAAAACACATCTGTTTACACAATTACCTGCTGTACATAATGACTTTCCTGCTTTCAAGGTTCCAGGACACAATCAGCGATTCAGCAGTGGCATTTTCTTGAGCAGATGTTCATTTACTAAGGGTGTGAACTGTATGATGCTATCATAATTTATATGCATTGTTTGTGCTAACTAGCGTTAAAACTAGCAGCTTGAGTAGTGTTGAAATGCTGCTTAAGATTTTCCTTTTTGCGGAGTGCAACAGTCTGCAAACTAATCAAACACGTAGGCTTAATGCAGGCAAAATAAAACAAAACTCCTATCTATTCAGACTTGGAACTGGTGATTTTCTCTGTCCACTTTGCTTGTTTCTTGGAGCAAGCCATTCTGCTTCTTTATATTAGCATAATATCTGTGGTCAAGCCCACAGGTTAAGCTAATCAACAAAAGAGTGGGCACAGTGACAAGTGCAGGGTCAGGGGTCTAGTTGTGGCAAAGGGTCAAAATAAAAAACGATCAACAATTGTTTTTATTCGTTACACAGAGCAAACAAAAGCCTAGAGTTAATGAGGGAGTTTAACCCTGAGCCATGTTAGTAGCTTATGTATCTGAATTGCCCCATTCAAATGGGGGTAGGGGTCATTCGGGGCAGTCCAGATCCCCTTGGGGTCTGGAGTTGGCCCACGGTCCACCTATTGGAGACCCAGGCTATACGATGACTCATTTGTTACTTGTTTGCCATCTTATGAATAATAATAATCATTATTTATAAAGCTATTTTAAAAACAAGTGCTGTACAGACAACAAAAAACAGTACGAAAGCATAGAACCACATACAGAAAGCGGACAAAAAGAGGCAGATCATTTAACACAATAATCAAAAAATAGGCTCAAGCATTAACAGTACATCTACTGTATTTAATACACTGACAGTAAATGACACCAACACACTCCCAGTACTGATCTTATATATGTACTTGTTTATCTGTGTAAACATGCATACCCTGTTTTGAATAAATGCATTTTTCTTTCAGGAAGGACGCAATTTCAAGGGTCCTATTATTCATCTGAAAATTGTGAAAAATATATTAACAGGCCGGCTACATACAAGCTTTGAGTTCTGAAATCATTCAATCCCATGGTCATAATCAATAAAAACAAGCCATGAAAGACTGGCTAGATGAGGTCGTAAATTTTTAATAAGACTATGTCTCTATAAACCCAAGAAAGTCACTTTTTATCCACCAAACCGTAAAATAATATAAAATTGACCAATCAGCACACTTGTATAAATATTGACTCACTTAGAAACACTGTGCCCATAATTAATTGTGCATTTCTGTTGTTTCGTTTACTCATATAGCGCTGACTTGTGTAGCATTTGTGAAAGGTTAGCTTGTTTACTGACGGAGGAGAAGTTCATTTGAGAGTGAAATGCCACCCCATTATTTAGGTCTTTGGGGGCCGTGTTGTTGCAGACAGCAGATGTTGTGCCGTACCTGTCAGATTAATATTCAGTGTTCACAGGAGAGCCTCAGCCGCGGTGCGAAGTGACGCGCTTAGTCACTGTTAGCTAGCTAAACACAATATCAACAACACACTGCCAGCTCATGAGGCTAGTCCCGCTAATTGTCTGATTAGTGTCTTAATCCTCCAGTTTGGTGTCAGTGTTTATTAAATTTCAGTCCGTTATTAAAATGGCAATTCTGAAATGTGTTCTGCCATTTATAGTCGATGACGGGATTATGCAACAAGGAAAAAATAAAAGTTATGGTTACACTTTTAATAGCCTTAATAAAGCATGAACAAAAACGTACATCACTTGTTCTTAAGTTTATGGAAGCCAGAGTAACTTTTAAAGCAAAAAATAGACAATTTATTTATTTATTTTTCATTTTCATGTTCATTATACTGAAAAACGTAAAATAACAGTCAACTTTCCTTTACATGTGCATCTCCACAAACCCGACTCTTATTTGACATGGAGGAGGTTTTCATCCTGCTTGTTTCTATGGAAATGTTGTTCCCTTTGGTTTAGGGTGACCAGACGTCCCTATTTCTCCAGGACAGTTCCAGTTTTGAGCCTTGTGTCTCCTGTCCCAGTGTATTTATCAAAAAACATTGATTTGTCCCAGTTTTATATAAAAAAAAGTCCCTATTTTTAACCAGTTTGATACTTTCCAACAGTAAAGAGAGGCATGTATTATCATTTGTTTAGGTAAAATACAGAAAAACTGCTTAAAAATAACCAAAACACAAAGCAAATGTGACTATACTGACAGATGTTAATCGTGAATGGGCTGAGTGCAGAACAATTTCCCTTAATTACACACTCAATTCACAATTTTATTATTTCCAACAACCACAAACTGGGGGTGTCCCAGTTTTTATTTTGAAAATCTGGTCACCCTACTTTGGCTATCATCCTAAACCGTATGACATTATTCATCTCCATAGAAAATATTCCAGTCTACGGTTAAGTCTGAAAGATTCTATATATATATATATATATATATATATATATATATATATATATATATATATATATATATATATATATATATATATATAAATAAAATATTTAAGTCTTTGGTCATGCTTTAGTAAGACTAATTAACATATTAGATTATTCCTCACGACGCCCTCTTGTGGCCAGCATTTGCATCCCTTGTGTAAGTTATACATTTTGTCCAAAGGCTCAGTAATTTCAAAGAGGTTTTCATACATAATAGACCATTCAGGTCACCAGTTTTAGCTCATTACCAGGCCTAAAATGGTTTTCAATTTCATGTTAATGGCTTACATAAATGTCATGTTCTTTGACGTTTTCTTCCTGGCCAGACGGCTCCAATGAAAAACTTTGTGGGAGTCCAAGCCACACTGCGCTCTGATTTCACATCATCCCCACCTATTCAAATCACAAATGTGCCTGCTAGGAAATAGACTTGTATAATGTGTAGATTTAGCATCACTCAGGAGGGACTCTGTGACCTTGAGCAATCATGAACAAGTCATAAATTATTAGAATAAACCAGATGTCTTATTAAATAGTGTTTGTTTGCAAAATCCTGTCCAACTTTATTAAAGGTGTGTTGTGTACTTTTTTTGGCAGAGGGTCTGTCAAATGCTTTTCTCCATGGAGATGTTATTGCTTTGTCTGGAACATTTCGCAGTATGGCATTAAAGCTTTCTATCTTCATGGAGACCAAGCCAAATCAAATTACAGGTCAGATCTGTGGAGAGGTGACCCCATTTAGTCAGAATGCCTGTTTTTCTAGGTTAGCTAGTTGAGCTATAAAACCACTTGTAATTTAACAAATGAAAGGCAAAGTTATTTAATGTCATACTGTGGAACATTCCAGGCAGAGCAATGACATATCCATAGAAACAGGTGGAAGACCCCCATCTAAAAAGTTACATCGTGCACCTTTAGTAGTAACACGTTAAAACCACTTCAGACTTGTACACTGTATTAGGTCCCAAGGGGCAGTTCATGACAGTAGACAAGGACATAAGAATAAAAACATGGTAAGACAGATAATTTAAGACCACAGTGCTGTACTCAATTCAAGGCATCTTCAGAATCTTAAAACATAATAAATCAACAAAACTGAAAAAAAAAAAAAAAAGTTTTAATGAGAAATTTTAAAACAAAGTGAGTCTGTTGTTCAGTGGCAGCTCATTCCACATTCTTGGAGCAGCCACTGGAAAGGCCTACTGTATGTAATCTTGAAAGTTTTGATGTGCCTGTTTTTTTGCTGTTTTATTTTTTATTGCATATTTCTTTTTTACTGCTGTTTTTGAACTGAGCACTAGAATTTGCTTATTGTAGGACAAATAAAGGTTCTTTTATCATAATTATAAATCTAATACTGTGTTCACACTGTAGGTCAAATCTGTTTTTAGGATTTTTTTTTTTTTTTTGTCTAATTGTGAGCTGGATCTGATTTTTCCATGTCAGTGTTAACAGGCTGAATTGGATTTTTTCAAATGAGACCCAGGCCTCTTTCATATATGATATTAAATAAGTCTAATTTATCTGACCTTTACAGTGTTGAAATGGTACAGTTCCAAATTAACTTTTGCCAGTTTAATAATACGCTACTTTCTGCTTTGTTATAATGTTGTTTCCCCATCAAAAATAAACCTGGATTTGTTTTTTGTTTCATGCACACATGTTTAACACACAAATCAATGAGGTAATGACATTCTAACATGACTCAAAGCTCACTAGAGTCACTTTAGTGTAACGTAGGACCTTTAAGGTGACAGAGAATGATTTATTTTTGAAAAGTACAGTGAAGAGTGGTGCTTGTTCATTAATACCGTAAATTCCGGATCACAAGCCGCTACTTTTTTTCTACACTTTCAACACTGCGGCGTGTAATATGAAGCGGCTTTTTTATTTTTTTTTTCATCGCGGGAAAAACATGGACCAATAAAATGAATAAGTAGTTCACTGAGGTCCAATGAAATTGTATGATTAATCACAACTTCCGTATTTCAGTCTTTCTGCTAACCCTCATCAACATGGAGAATACCAGACGAAAAGCATATGATGCAGCTTTTAAACTAAAAGCGATCACTCTGGCAGTTAAAGAAGGAAATCGAGCTGCTGCCCGTAAAATTGGCATAAACGAGTAGATAGTGCGAAGGTGGAGGCTCCAGCAAGAAGAACTGAGCCAGTGTAAAAAGACAACCAAAGCTTTCAGAGGTAACCATAGCAGATAGCCTGAGCTTAAAAACTTTCTGGAGGACTGGGTTAACACGCAAAGAGCAGGCGGCCGCACTGTACAAATCAGACTGAAGGCTAAAGCGATCGCTACCGTGGTTTATTCCCAGAGCGCCAAGGTGTGTATGTGCATGTCGCGTGTGTGTGTCCCAAGTGTGTGAAGGTGTGTAAGTGCCTGTGGCGCGTGTGTGTCCCAAGTGTCACCAGTGAGCGAGTCCGTCCCCAGAGTTCAGCGGGGACGCGTCATGCCCATCCCGGAGGCGCTCAGGCGGCGGGACGCGAAGCGAACCCCCCGCCTAGTCTTTGGCCAGCGGTTTATAATATGGTGCGGCTCATATAATTACAAAATTGATTTTTCTTCATAAATCTGAGCATGCGGCTCTTAATAGGGTGCGCGCTGTAGTCCGGAATTTACGGTAGTCTTTCTCATAATCAGTGTTGGGGAGTAACGAATGACTCCGGTGTTACGTAATTAGAATACAAATTATGAGTAACTGTATTCCGTTACAGTTACTGTTTCAATGAGTGGTAATTAGATTACAGTTACTTTGTTGAAATAAATGGATTACACGGCGGTATTTTCCTGTTTTCACATTTTGTGCTATAGCCCTTTTTATTTCGGTAATTCCACTCATTACTTGAAACCCAAACAGAACATGCAATAAGAGCTTTGTAAACATCCTGTTAACGCTGGTGGCGCAGCGTCAGTCACACAATGGATTAAGTCGAGGAGTCAGTAGAACAGAGGCAGCAGTGCACGGACAAAAACACATTTGTGTCTTGGAAATTCAGCCATCACTTTGTATTTAAAAAAGAGAGGGACGAGCGGAATCTGACTGTGCAATGCAAACTCTGTTGCAGCAACCAAGCGGCTTTGGACATAGAGATTTAAAAAATCTAATGTTAGCCTACTGCAACTATGTGGGTGGTGCCAGTGCCACTTCAGGAACATAAATGTACTATTTGCTATGTGCTTTTAATACATACATCGCGACTCCTCCCATGCACCATATCTTCTCGCATACACTGCGTGAAGCCATAGACCATGTGCGCCTCCTCTCGTAGGCTACGCCACGCACAATTTCAATTCCTCCCATACGCCGCACACACCACACCTCCTCCCGTACGCCGCGTCTCCTCCCGCTTCCGGGCAGCGCACCTCTTCCATGGACACCGCACGTGGATCGTGTCTTGTCGCGTACGCTGTGTGGACCGCGCCTCTAAACCAGAACTAACACCAGGAGTAAAACCAGGACTAAGACAGATCTAAATTAGGTTTAAAGCAGGTCTAAACTAGGTCTAAACCAGATCTAAAACCAGGACTAAAACCAGGTCTAAACCCAAACAAGAATTTGCAGGAGGTGGTTGCTAAACTCACATGTAGTTTTAAAAAGCACGACAATATCAAGTAATCCAAAGTAATCAGATTATGTTACTCACTTTAAGTAAATTAATGGATTACATTACAAACTACATTTTGGGGTATGTAATCTGTAATCTCTAGGGGAATACATTTTAAAAGTAACCTTCCCAACAGCATGACACCTGGCACCTTCTGCACTTCGAGACACTTCACTTCAGGCCTGTCAGGTTCGCACATGAAAACTGATTTGTGTCACATTTTACTTGCAATGTGAAACACCACACTGAAAAAACAACAACATAGCTATACATGATAGAGGGTTTTTCCAACTGAGCCACTGTGCCCCAGTCTTAACCATATGTATCTGTAATAGGGTTAACTTAACATAGGCAGAACATACAAACTACATGGAAAGGCCCCACCTGGTCTGAGAATTGAACCCAGGGCCTTGTTGTTCTGAGGAAAGAACACCCACCACTGCTCTGAAGTGATCCAAACAACTAACTAACTAGCTAACTTTTAGGCATCAGTACATGCTTAAAATGTTGTTGTTATAGTGTAGCATTAAACCTTTCTATCACCAGACCAAACCAGGCCAAGTTACAGGTCAGATCTGTGGAGAGGCAACCCAATCAAATAATAGTAACTTAAAGGTACATTGTGTACCTTTTAGAGGGTTCGTCAAATGCTGTTTTCTAGCTACATATCACCTGAGCATAAATGTAAGGTAGAGCCGTTTAATGTCATACTGTAGAACATTGCAGGCAGAAGAGTAACATATCTATAGAACAAGAAAGTGAAGGACCTCCATCCAAAAAGTTACACAGCGCACCTTTAACATGGGAGCATTAAACAAACGCACTATGACATTCCATTTGACATTCCACCTCTTATAGTAGCACCAACTATTTGAGCAGCTGTTGTTTACCTCACATGTACAAGTATTAGCACAACCTACTCATCCAAATACATTAGCAGTTATAGCACTTCACTTCAGCAACAGCTTGACTCAGAGGTGCGTAGAGTACTTATACACAATGGGCCTCATTCATGAATCTTTTCATAAAAATGTTTGGAACTTTAAGAAAAAATTTAGAAACTTGTGAATGCCAAACTTTAAGAAAATGCTGAGAGAACTCCAGCCAGATGTTAGATTCACAAAGCGTTTGTAAGCAGCCGAATTCCTTCTTATGTGACAGTTGCCCAGCTATGAACACCTCCACGCTCATTTACATTTCATTTACATAGAAAATTAATATGTATTTGGTTAGAAACGCCTGCTGAACTTCCAAATATGGTCAATTTGAGTTTGGCATAATGACACGTGAAAGCGCAAGGGAGAGAGTAAATGAGGAAGTCAGGTGGAGCGTAACTACAGACTACAGTGAGGGAATATTTAAGTCATAAACTTATAGAAGTAAGTGGGCGCTTTATCGTATTTATCACGCTTCAGGGTCTGGGGATGATGGGGGTGTTGAGTCCAGCACAATGACCAGGTGCAGGGCTGTAACAGAGGCCCAGATGGAGAGCACTGGGGCTGGGACAGACTGAGCCTCACTGCAGCCTGTAGAAAGCCTGTGAGACCCAATAGACCACATGCTCTAAAACACCTCATAAATGTCATTGGATCACATAGTAATCTATTTATAAGAAATAATTTAAGAAAAAATATATAACTTGAAATCTTAGAGGAATTAGAATTTTTAGTTGCATCATTAAAGTAATAATATTCTAAAACAGTATCATTTTTGTTCTCACGAGTGGTCCTGACCCTTGGTAGGATTTGTTTTTCCAGAAAAACATTTTCAGTTAAAATGTTTTGTGAATGCCAAAAATGTTCGCAAGAAGGCCTTGACAAATTTGTCATGAATTAGGCCCTATGTTACTTCGAAATAATATTACTCAAGTAGAAGTACAAAACAGTGGTCCAAGAAATACAATAATTGGGAAAACTACTACTCAATAAACGTAACTTTTCTTCCTGGATATGTTGTTGCCTCATCTGGAATGTTTTACAGTACGGTATTAAACCTTTTTATCTTCATGGAGACCATTCCAGACCAAGTTACAGGTCAGATCTGTGGACATTCAAGCCCACTTACAGTCAGAATTCCTGTTTTTCTAGGTATTTTTGAGCTATAAAACCACCTTTAATTGAATAAATGTCAGGTAGAGCTGTTTAATGTCATACTGTGGAACATTCCAAGCAGAGCAACTGTTGGGACGTAGCATTTGATTTATAATTTAAAGTGAATTTAATTGGAAGGACAAAACACTGAATAATGCATCATATCTGGTATTTTCAAAGGATATACAGAAATGAAAAACTAAATCATATCTGAGGTAGCCGTGCAAGAAATATAAATGATTAAATAATATTGTCAACATTAAGCTTTTGTCACTTGTAGACTTACTCATAATGGGAAGAGTAACCAGTGATTTTACTCATGTTAGAATACTGTTACTTTAAAGGTACAATGTGCAACTTTTCTGGTGGAGGGTCAGTCAAATGCCTTTCTTCATGGAGATGTTATTTCTTTATCTGTAATGTTAAGCCTTTTTATCTTCATGGAGACCAAACCAGACCAGTAAGATTGCCTGTTTTTCTAGGTGTTTTTGAGATATAAAACCACCTGTAACTGAATAAATGTAAGGTGGGAGTTGTTTAAAGTCATACTGTGGAAAATTCCAGGCAGCGCATTTACATGTCCATAGAAACAAGCATGTGACATACTTAAGTAGGAGTAAAAATATGCAGCTATAAAAGTACCTGAAAAGTACCATTTCTATAAAAAGTTAATGAATTAAATGTAAGCAAGTAATACCCATCTCTGGCTTGTTTTCACTGTAACTCTCCAAACCACAAATGTAGACAGATTCATTCATTTATCAGAAAAGATTGATTTTTTTTTCTTTTTTAGCCATAGGTTGAAATGTGTGGACCACTAAGCCCCTGGCGTGCTCTGACCTTTCACTCGTCTGCACTAAGTAGGCAGGCATCACTTGGATGTCCAAAGCCAGCCCCACTCACCGTACACAGCCAAATACCACACAAAGGTCGCTGCTCAAAGTGTACGGAAGCTATAGGAACATGCTATATATGGCTATTAGCAATTATAGATCTGCAAGCCAAACCAAAAAGTCTACAGGAAATAGTACAGGAATATGGAATAGACAAAAAGATGCACTACGTAACTTTTTTACTTTTCCCACATTATATTATTTTATTTTGTTTTGATTCACTTACAAATAAAACTAAAATCTGTCTTGCAGTTTTTGAACTACCTGTGTTTAAACTGCTCAAAAATATCTTGGAAAAACGTTTATTCTTACTATGAGGGTGTGTGCCTCTCCACAGATCTGAACTGTCACCTATTTGTCTCTATGTAGATATACTGGGCCCGATTTTGCCCCAATCTTAGCAGTAGAGCAAGGGCAAAGGAGGGGTGTGTCCAGGTCGGGCTGTACTTCGATGCTGGAGGCTGGAGTGAGCCGGTACAAGTACATATACGGTGATGGCGTCTGAACCAATCTGTGCCCGCGGTGGCATTTAAAAGCATGTGTGGGTAATGTTTGTAATGTATATTACAGGCAGCACAGGGGGATGTGGGAAAAATTATATATGAGTACAATAAAACAGCTCCGGAGCCCCACGATGCAAGTACGCCCCAGTAGAGGCACCAGGAATACTTAATTTTGGAATTGGCCAACAGAACTAGCACTCCACACACATGTGCTCCTCTTACACACACGCACTCCTGTAAGCCCATGCATCCTCATTCCTTTGGCTCCAACTATGCAGCAGACCAGTGTCTACCTCACGCACTCCCCATCCCACTGCTCTGCTGCGTGGATTGCACTTGTTCCTGCCTGTCCCAGCAGTCCACTACCACAGACTCGCCTGAGGTGCAAGTGTCCGCTGATATGTGCCATGCGCGCACAGAGCAGGATGCCCTGGTGTCTGTACAGAGCAGTGCTCATGTTCATATATGTCTCTTGAGCCGCTGTACAAAGCTCTACTGACTGCTGCTGCCAAAAGAGCAACATGTATAAGCCGTTGGGCTGCTCCACCACATCCCCGAGCTCTCAATGAATGCGTGCGATGATCTCTGAGTCTGGTGTCAGCTCCGTGCAGTTATCTACAGTTCTGATGGTTGCCTACCTACTGGTGACTAACTTTATAAACTAACCAAAGCGGCACAATGGGAATAATTTTAAATGAAGTGGAGCTGATGACAGAATGGGCACTAGAATGTGAGGAAATCTGACATCACAGCATTAGGACCGCAGGCAGGATAAGAAAACACACTTTAGGACAGAGCTGTAAACGGCCTCATCTGAATGAGCAGTTTTTGTACAGCTCCAAATCAAACCAAAGTATAGAGCAGTGCTGAGCCATTAAGGGAAGCAGGCGAGGGACTGTGCTCTACTGCGGGAGGGCATCCGGATGCGCATGAACATGAATGAATCAAGCATTTATCATCCTAATATATTTCCAAATAGAAGAAGTCTTGAGAATGTTACAGTGGACTAGTTTGATATTTATTTTCACGATTCTGGCAATTCACTTAAGGTCCACACCACGCCCTCAGTCTGCTCCGCTCCACCTGATATTCAGGCACCTCTTGTTTAGAGCTCCACACTTGCACTACTGCTAAGATTGGGGGCAAGATCAGGTCCATTAAGTTTAACGCCTGCTGGACAACTCCTAAGCACTGAATTTAATGTTTTTTCCTTATCTTTAGCTTGCAGTTTTCTTTTGTGTGTGTCACTGTGTGGCAATGTGAGTGAAGTGTATTGTCCAAAGGATTGAACCGACAACTTTAAAATGGAGAGTGTGTATCAATGAACAACATGGCTGTATCAATGAACAACATGGCTGACTTTCACATCTTTATCTAATGAATATGTCTCAACTCAGTAACTCAAGAAATTACAAACTGCTATCTTGCTTTCGGCGAAATGAGTCCTTAGACAGTAAGATTTGAACGTTGCATGCCAAAGCCATTGTGGCTAGGTGGGAGGACATGCCAATAAGATCCTATCTCTCCAGGCAAATGTATACACTGGCATCCACTGAATCAAAACCAGCCACATGGAGAAAAATTACCTGCAGCCCTTTGCCAAAACTCTTGTTCGATGGCTGCATATCTGTCCCTATGCGCTATGGGATGAGCTATAAGAACTTTTTACTGCTCTCGCAATTGCTTGCACAACACAATGAGGTGTTAATTATGCATAGCCACATTTTTCGTGACAATACAGGCCAATTTTGTGCTTCTCCTAATTTTGCACCACATGGATAATTGTGAATATGAGACAGAGGAGTCAAAAGGCTCTGTGTGCGGGTGGGTCAGGCCTCAGGTGTTGATATCGGAGGAGCACAGCAATTTGGGATGGGACAGTGGTTTGACATTCCTTCATGGCTGGTAGCACAATGGAGTCTCACATGGGTGCTGAGTTTGGGAAGTTATAGCAATTTCCAAGTATTAGCAACTTTGTTTAATTTGGAATTAGCTTTTTTTATTCATAGTTTGAGCTGTGCTATAAACTTACAGTCCATTGAGGATAAACGGTATTCTTTAAAGAAGACGTTTTAGGCTTTTGTTATAGAAATATGATCTCTTACATAGATTAGTGTTTAATATTTTGTTGATGTTAAAACACTATATAGATCTAAAACAATCCAATAGTAGAAGCAGGATCATTGACTTCTGGTTCAAAACTGCAGCACTGGTTTCTCCTAACCCTTTATGGTACACCACTGTAAATGTTAATACAGCAAAGTGCTGCCGGACCGTGCTATTGTCCCCTCCCATGAATAGCTACAGATAGTGATGGGTGGACTTTAAAGTTTGTGCCAAAATTATTATTTGACACTGCTGAATCGTATCACAGATTTTTTTTAAAGCCAAACACAGTAAGTGCAATTGGTGTGTATAGGGAGCAGGTGAAAACAGCAATTTTCAAATGCAGGACAATAAAGAAGACTCAAACATGTATGACTCACTCAAAATACTACATGTTAATGAGGAAGGGAACCCATTATGACTTGGTTCAAAGTTTTTATAAGCCAATTTACTCCAGTTACTCTATTTTCTGATCAATGTTATATTGTTTCCTTAACAAAAGGAATGTTTAACTTAGACTTAGACTTATGCTGCATTCAGACTGGAGCATCATAAAACACCCTGGACGCCTCTAGCTGGACGCCTTTGCATTTGTATTCAGACGCCCTTGACGTGTGTCTTGGACGCAGTGGACCAATGGGAGAAAAATACTTGACACTCGTCCAGGGCGTCGGCTGCGGTCTGCGAGTGCTTTGTTTTCTCGGAAGAGAGAGTGACTTTAGTGCATTTATTACATAAACTCATCAGCGGAGGAAATCAGCGGAGGAGATCAGCGCCTGCAAAGTATATATATTTATACTTCACTAATGACACTGATTTAGACTTGGTCCATTCCTGGTTTAGACCTGGTTTAGTCCCGATCCAGTCCTGATATAGTCCTGATATAGTCCTGGCGATCAGCTTAGTGGTTGTGATTTACTCCGCTAATGATACAGCATTTCTTGTTCAGGCGTGGTGGCTCCCCGCTCCAGTTCCCAGGTCTTTTTCTGTCTTCTCCTTCTTCCAGATAATAACATCACTACTGGATAGTCGTCCCTGATTGTTTGACGTGCCACACCCGACACTAAAAGTTCACCATTTCATTTTTGGGTCCATACACCTTCACTACATTCATTTAGGTGATTTCAGCTCTGTCACTGCCCGTCTCTGCTAAACAAAAGGTAAAAGGTAGCTGTTAAATAGAAATCTACTGCTTCATGACATCTTTTGGTGGTACAGAGCATTTTGAGCTTTGGAGATGTAGTCAAACTAATAATAAAGGGTCATTGAAATGTGTGAATAAAACAGAACACAACAAAAGTATGTTTTGGATGAGCATGGCCAAAAATTCACATGCTCATCAATATTCCGATCACTTATTTAGCTGCTCTTTTACTCCTTTACGAACAGATAACTGAAAAATAACTTATCAATTGGCAACACAAGACGTCTAGTGAAACATGCAAACTGGCCTAAACATCCGTGCACAGAACCGACTCCTCTTCTCCTCACAGTGTCTTTGTACAGTGCGTGACTAAGTTGAGCTCCCCGTCTGGCTGCTCCCTAATGTTAATGTTTCTCAGACACATATTTGTGATTGAGTCGCATCTCGTCTTTATGGAAGTCTCACCACGTGGAGCCTCTCAGTGAATACAAATGACGAGGCCTGCCACCACAAGATAAGCCATCAGAGGAGCGCTCAGAGGAGACCGATCCCACCGGGGTAGGGACAAAGCACTTCTCTTGTTTTACTCCACAGCTTAATGTGAACACTGGCAAATGCATAACTACTTATCAGGCGTGCTGGGTTTGGATAATTGTTTATTTTAGGCAGAGGTGGGTAAGTACTGAGTTACATTTACTCACATTTACAACTTTTTGAAGAAATTAGTTTACAAATATACAGTATTGACAGTGGAAAATTAGCAGAGCAAATATTGTAGATTAAAGAGGAGGTATTATGCAAAATCGATTTTTGAGCTTTCTACAATGTCATAACTTTGTTCCCTGATCAAAAATAGGCCTGAATTAGATTTATATGTCAGCTATGCAAGTTTGAGTAATTTAGCAATCTCTCCCAGGCCCTGTTCAAGCCCTCCTTAAGGTTAGCTGTAAGATTCTCTTCATTGCTTAGCCACAAGCTTAGGTCATACATGCTCCCACATGCCAATTCTCCATAAATATATAGATGCAAAACTGTCCAATGCAGCTTCACAAACCTAATGCAATGTGCAATAGTTTCATTACCTGATGCTTTCATTAGACGGATTTCTTGTATAGCGCTTTGAAGAGGAAGTGACTTAACAGCAATGGGAGGGGAGATTCAGAGCATCAAAAAAAAAAGTGAAACAAAACTGTAAAACTAAACTGAACTATAAAACGTATTATTACATTGTTTGGGATGAATATAGCATTTTCAAAATAATAAAAGGCAAAATGGTGATCTAAATATGTCATGTGTGTAAATAGAATACCCCATAGGAGTGTAATATGCCCTCTTTAATTATTGCTGAAGTTATAGTGAGAGGTGAAATATTGGAGTCCAACGCCAGAGGAGAAAAAATTGTTCTTGTGGTGAGAGGTTCTGGGCTGAATGAACCATAAACTGCTGCCCAAGGGGGTGACTCAAATAGTCCGTGTGCAGGTTGAGAAGGGTCAGGGTGTGCGAGAGTCTGAGAGACGTACAGTTCTTGGAGATGGTGGTGCTGAGGAGGCAGAAGGAGTGTGAATGTCTGGGCTACTTCTTAGGCTAAGTAGTTAAGACATTAGAGTGCAGATTAAGACATTAAGTTTGTTTAAGTCTAAATTAAACAGGGCGTATTACAGCGCTATCACAATCGGCATCCTTTCCACTCATGAAACTCCTGCACATAGCAACGGGTTTGTGAAACTGCAGTGTATTGTTTTGTATCATGCTTTTGTATATTTATGGAAAATTCCCATGTGGGAGCATGGGTGACACAGGCTTGTGGGTAAATCATTGGGCAAATCTTATATAGCTAACCGTAAGAACATGAATAGCGTCTGAGAGAGAGATCACTAAATTATTCAAACATAATAATAATAATAATACATTAGGCACCTTTCTGGACAGCCAAGATCGCCTTACAGCAACATAAACAAATTAAATACAATTAAAACATACAGTTAAAAGCCTACAGTTAAAGTGGGACAGTATTTAATTGATTTTTATTTGTATTGCATTATTTAATTTGTATTTAGTATTGTATTCTATTAGTATTTAGTATTACATGCTACATGCATGGACGATATATACAACCACTTCAGGCACGTTTTTGATTGTTTTGTTTTGAACAATGTTATAATATGGTAGAAAGCTCCAAGTTGATTTTTGCATAATGCCCCTCTTTATTAAAGGGCTAATAAATGCTAATTAACATGGAATCAACTACTTACATTTATGCAAACTGGCTGCTAGTTTCACTGCGGAAAGGTGAACTACACAGATTTTCTGTTAGAGCGTCCACCACCTGCTTGTCCCTATGGAGATGCTATTGCTTAGCCTGGAATGTTCCATGTTATGACATTAAACATATCTATCTAGCAGTGTTTCATTATGGGTGTGTCTATTGCTCACAAATACATTCATTCCTTCTGTGAATAGGGGCGACTCTCCACAGATCTGATCTGTAATGTAGCGTAGTGCTGTACCTGCTTGTCTCCCTTGCGATCGATAGGTTTAATCTACACTGTGCAACACTCTAGACAAAGCAATACCATTTCCATGGAGACAAACGGGTGACGGCCGCTCCACTAGAAATGTTATGCAGTGCACTTTTAAATTTAAGTGGAACCTCAGATTTGTGGGATTTTTTGGGGATTTTCAAGTTCTTGTCATTTTTTTTTTTTTTTTTTTTTTTTTTAGATGTTACTGAGCATTTTGGTAATCCTTCTTTGCTAGCATTAGTCATAATATACGACTATATCTGCCAGAGTGGAGTCGGGGCCACAATAAGTTTTGAGGACAAGCTAGTGGATGGATGAATTGTTAAATTGTTTGCGAGTTGCCGAGTTCTTCTATGAATAAAACATATCTGAGAGCTAACGTAGCATGGGATGATGTTGTGCTATTTAACAGCAGGGAATTGCATTAGCTGCTCTAGTGGTTAGCCCTGTAGTATGGCTGCAATGTACTCTCATATACATAATAAAACGGCTGCTTTAGCTAACTAGATGTCATGTGAAGAAATCGGTTTGTTATTTGCTGTATATTTTTGAAAATAGGGTTAAACAGGGTTAAATCCAATTTGGTTAGATCAAAGATCCAACCCAGGTTTTCCACCTAGTCCACCCAATTATCCAATCACAATCTATAAAAAGGTCCCTGACTTCTCACTCCTCAGCTGTGTGGGAGAGAAGCCAGGGGGCAGAGTTTGATGGTCAGTACATGCAAATAGTGATGGGCAGATGAAGCTTCATGAAGCATTGAAGCCTTTTATCCAATTGGTTTACTCTAGCCAGGCTTCTTGAAGCTTCATTTGCTCTAGTAGGACATCTACTGGATGCAAAAATATCAGTTGGCATGAATTTGAAGTGTGTGGCATTTTGCAGAAAGCCTATGAATAAAAGTGTCAGCAAAATAAAGAAGTATGCAAAATGTATATTGTAGTGATGGCAGTCTACTGTTTATATATATACTGGCAGTATGGAAAATGATTATGCGGAAATGATGAAAATGGAAATGATCATTTACAGTGTGGTGTGGAGGGTTGGGGTATGGACAGTGATTAAAGCTTTTGTAACGTTGAGGTTTGGCCACTGATTATGGTTTAGGGGACACATCGTTATTTTTTATTTAAAAACAACAGTTTCTCCACTGTGGCAGGTCTTAGGTGATTTCTTTTTTGACAATATTTCTCCTGCTTTGGAAAACACCCGCTCACAGGACACTGATGAGGCTGGCTCCATTCTCTCATGACTCTCTTTCACTCTCCTAAATCTCCAAACTCTCTCCAAATTATCTCTACCTCTTTCCAAAATATTTCTAACTCTATCCAAACTGTCTCCAAACTGACCGCAACCCTCCATCAAACACCCACATTTTGAATGGAGCCTGTCAAAACTCGCGGCAAAATCCGAACCACTTCCTGAATCAGTCACGTGGTACAGCCGGGCAGCGAGGCTTCGGACGTCATCATTTTCAGCTCTTCCTCTAAATGAAGCAAGCCTTGATACTCGGTATTGCAGCCCAATTAAAATTCAACCATAGAAGCCCGTGCCAGCTCGCTCTCTAGCAGCTCGCCCTCTAGCAGCTCGCGCTCTAGCAGCTCGCGCGATAGCAGCTCGCGCTCTAGCAGCTCTCGCAATTAGTCAAAACTGCATTTCTGATGTCAGAGCCCAACAGTCTTGGGCTGCCCGATGTCACACGTTTTTCAGTGTTGGGCTGCAAACAAGGAAGTAATTGCGGAAGTAAGAATCTTTTTTCTGGTCATGCGCCATTGAGCACTGGCCATTGAAAACAATAGGGCGCTATCTTGGATTCATCTTCCAGATTTTATTATAGTTCTGTGGTCGGCACATGCTTTGCAGCCTCAATACGGAACATCACATCACTACATGCAAACCTTTTAAATTCTGATTCTCATGTTTCAGTTGTTAACTTCACACTTCGCATCATTCTTTTAGAACCAGACTTTTCTGTGAGGACATTGCCACACTGGCATTTAAACTTAACTGAACTGGGAAATGTGAACTCATGTGTATAAAATTGATTTTGATTATTTTATTGAACTGTTGTAATGCTAATGCTAACTTCTAGTTAGCTAAGAGCAGCAAGCATAAATGTTCTCATAGGCCTTTTAAATGTGAACACAGGCCAGGTACCCAGATACTGGGTTAAACTTGATGGTGAGCTAGGAGAAAAAAACACCGGTCTGGTTGGAGGCTAACCACCTGTCCCTTCTTTCTCTCACCTTCACCAGCTACAACAACTACAATAACCACTCAACCTGTCAACAAATTGCACTTAATGGACACAGCACTTCTACAATAACAAATTAAGGACTATCAGTGTCACTCGATTTTTGTTACTTTCCTGCGTTGGGGGAACTGACCAGTTAATTGCATTTCAAAAGGACATTCAGTTGATTTTGATTCTGTCTGATCAATTTTGTTTTGCTGTAGAAAGTGTATATATTGGGTTATTTCACTTTATTTATGTACAATACACATGATTTATTTTCAATCATTCCATTGTTATTTACTGCCCCTGCAGACTGTAGACCCCCCTGTAGACCTACTTCACATCTTCTGATCCTCAGTTTCAGCTACTTACAAATAATACAGTTAATACATAGTAACACGCAAACCCTTGTTACATAATCATATCCTAGGTACAGTAATTACAATTGTAATATAGGTTGGTGAACCATTTTGTTGTCATATTAATTCAGTTTGATCATTTAATTTGATTTGTAGATGTATATATAGTGTTTTTTCTAATTAATTTATTAATTATTAATTAATCATTGCATTTATATAGCGCCTTTCATGACACCCAAAGCGCTTCACAGTTCAGTATTCATGCCCTCGACACTTGGTGGTGGTAAGCTACTATTGTAGCCACAGCTGTCCTGAGGCAGACTGACAGAAGCAAGGCTGCCAAACTGTCATATCGGCCCATCTGACCACCATCACTCACGCACACACCACTTTCATACTAGGCAATGTGGGTGAAGTGTCTTGCCTAAGGACACAACGATATTTTTTGTGACTGGCGCCCCCCTGTGGCACCTGGAATTCCCAGTGTCTCCCATCCAAGTACTAACCAGGCCCGGTCGTGCTGAGCTTCTGAGATTTGACAGGACCAGGCTTTGACAAGCCGGTATGGCCACATTTTCTTCTGTTCCTAGTCACTTTTGGGTCATTTCAGTGCAAACCCTTCTACCCTTCTAACCCTGTGCTGCCTTCACTGGCCACTGATGTTTCAAGTACTATGTGATATCACACAAGAATGCTCTGATTTGAAGTGTTTCAGATTGCAAACACTGCTGCAGGGACAGAGTTTGGATTGTTTGACCAATCACACTGGTCCTTATACCTCTAGACCCTGCCCCTCCTCCCTGTGACTCTTTTCTTAGTCCTCCAGGTTTTGCTCTCTCTTCCAGAAGTAAATTTCTCATTTGTTTTTCCCACACACACACAATTAGAATATTAAA
The DNA here is from genome assembly GCA_034769755.1 of Odontamblyopus lacepedii. Taxonomy (NCBI): domain Eukaryota; kingdom Metazoa; phylum Chordata; class Actinopteri; order Gobiiformes; family Gobiidae; genus Odontamblyopus; species Odontamblyopus lacepedii. Next base: position 14,108,935 of record CM068354.1, read on the forward strand.
AGTTTGAAAAATTGCTCAGGCATAATCAGCTATGTGGGAACTAATGAGCACAAGACCTAGAATTTTATTTAAAATCCCCTTCTGAAACTTCATAAACCACAAAGTTATTAAAGCATTTCACAGAATCTTGCATTTTAAATTAGTTTTTTGGACTTTAAACAACCGCAAGGATATCAGTTACCACATAGCTGATTAGCCTCCAAGATGTTTTTTTAACTCTTAATATTTGACATTGTATAACAGTATAGGAAAAATAAATGGAAAGTGTTATTCAGGAACGTCTGTAATATGTAATGTTGTTGTGCGTGGATTTTGCGTTTAGTCCTACTTTAAATTACAAGAACATTATGTAGAGCCCATATCTCCAATAATAGTTGCAATATGTTTCTTAAATGTTTCTTAATTAAAAAAAAGTTTTTAGGACAGGAAAAACAATCTAAAAACTGTCTATGTCAAACTGTTTCACTTTGTTTGTATTTTTCTCAATGCCATTCAGACCCCACAGTACAATAGAGCACACTATGGAAATGCACCCTGGGTATACATTATATAGATTGCTGCCATATGCCGCAAGCAAAGGAAAAGGGACTTTATCCAGGGACATTTCAAATGCCAGTCTGCACTGCTGCTTTACATGGACTCGCTTTTACTCTGCTGTTATGCAGAGTGGTGGTTATGTCATTTCTTCACATTTTGTACACATTTTCTGTATTCCAAACAAATATATTTATCATATTGAAATGTCATGTTTTTGTAAGCGTCACTGTATTTTTGAATTGTGGTAGCTCCTTTTGCCATGTTGGTCTTCCTCTGCAATCTGTAAAGACCTGCTCACAGCTCATGCCATTAGAAAGGAGAGTCAGCTACATTTTCATTTTGTCGTAGACTTTGATGTCTCTAGCCGGGAAACTTAAGAGATAAAGGTGCTAGGTGTATGATGGAGGCATCATTGTAGAGATATAGAAAGCTCAAAGTGTCTAGTGTTTTGAGAAACATTTGCAGGTTTGGATTATGACTTTTTTTTCTAGATTTTATCATATCCTGATGAAAAGTAATAAGACTATAATGGATAGTGCTTATGACAGGTTAGACTACTCATTTTACATCACAGTTAAGATCATTATATTTAAGGTTTTTTGTAAAAACACTCACTCGTTTTCCCAATTTGATAATTTTTTGGGGTTTAAAATTTTACTGGTTGGAAATTGTGATATCACACTACAGAATTCCATAACTGTTCTCTTGCAAAACTCCTCTAATGTACACAGAAATGATTATCTGACAAAAACAAATATAAGAAAATAATGTTATAAGTATTATATATAAAAAGTGATGTTTTGTATGTAAACTGTGACCATCTTTTGGATTGAATTCCTGATATTCGGATATCAGGTGGGGGGAAAAGTGCATCTGTTCTTTACAATGAACTGTAAAGTCCTTGGGGTTTCTTGAAAGATGCTATATAAATGCAGTGATTCATTATTCGTTCAAAAGGAAGGCCAAACAAGGTTAATCTACCTTTATATAAATGTTGTTTCCTAGTTCTTTTTTTTTATCTTAAATAGTTGTTTTTGCATGCAGCTGTAGTGAGTGCAGTTTGGGCCAGATGCAGAGAGATACGTAATAGTTTTGAGAGCTGTGGCCATGCCCCCTTTTTTGTGTGATTTACAGGACGTGTGTAGACTACAGCCCTAGAGTGATTCATTGAAAAAGTACAGTAAAGTAAGTAAATTTAATTAAAACTTATACATGTTAGCCCATATCTAAAATCATCATTAACCATCATTCAGAAAAACTTTGTCATTTAAAACATTTTATACATTCATATTCATGCATTTATCCAGATGTGTAAGTAAAATATAAATATATATGTAGATAGGTATGGAACTTTATTTTCTTGTACAGAACATACTGATTTTGAAGAGCAGATTAGATGAGAAATGAGCTTTCAAATTCCAAGAAGCATTTATCCTCTTTTCTCAGTGTATGATAAGGAGTGAAGAAAAGATGTACGTTTACTATTGATGTGGGAGGCAACAGTGTGAAGGAACAGTTTAAGCACTTTGTAGAAAATGCATGCATTTACAGCAGTAAAACGTGTGTGGTGATTTGTTGTGCTGTTTACAAAAGGTCTGTGGTTGCAATGAAAGAAGGGTCAAATGTAGAGAAAGAAATCACAAGCCTACATGATTGGGCAACCTTAACATTGTCTTTCATCACTGTATTGATTTGAGAACTGAAGCAATCATGTTTTAGGGTTGTTGCCTCATTTAGAGCTTGTTTACAGTAATTGTGTTGATGCAATGAAAAAAAGAAAATTATGAATTGAGGTAACATTGTCCTGATTTTATTAATGGTCAGTTCAAATCCAGTTTATTTTGTCCCAGAGGTATGAAATTAACTGTCAAAATGCATCGGAAGTGTTCAAAATGGTGGTGTAACTTGGCTGATGGTTCTGTAATAAGTTTTATTTTGTTTTGGAAGAGGCGGTCTCCAGTTTAAAGGGCTCTTATTATGTTATAATGTTGTTTCCTCATCAAAAGTATATATATTAGGACCGTGCCAAAAATCATGAGATCGACAGATCACAGTCTCAAATTTGGTCGATCTTGATGATAAGGCAAGTCCGTTTTAATTGAGAGGTCTACAGCCAACTGTGTGTCAGTAAGGCTGCGTGGTGCTGACAAGGATTTACGCTTTTGTTTAGGAAAAAGCAGTCTGAGCTACAGTGTCTCCTCACGTGTTCACAAGTTTCGATTTAAATCTGTACAATTTGACGAAGTGAAGTCCCGTGTCTCTCTTCCTCTGCCTGTGTGTTTGTGGAACTGTCTGACACTCCCTCTCTCTCTGATCCAGCCACAGCTCCTCACCTTTTCTCCTCTTTCTCTCCTCTGTTGCTTCTTATCGTTATAACCCAAGTTATGGAAACTAAACTGCAGTTTTCTCACAGTTTATGAGCGAAACTTCCTAAATTAGCTCACAGACCTCGCACGGGTTTCTTTTGCTAATAGCAATGCACGTATGCATCAAGTTTAATATATTGTACAGACTCATTCCAAACTCATTAAATGTAAATTTCCAGTATTACTGGTCTTATCAACATGAAATAAAAACTGTAGTGATGCTGACACACTGCTCTATGGCTGTGTTTTCAATAAGATGGAAGAAGATCGAATTGAAAATTGAGATTGATTAATATGAAAGAAAAATTTTTTATTTCACTTACCATATGAAAAATTGGAATTGTGTTCTTCTTTATGGAGATGCAGATTCCTAGCTTCTTGGCAGCTTGGTGGTTAGATTGGGGAGAGAGTTCAGCATCCTAACAGCCTGGTGGATGATGCTCTTAGTGAGTCTGGTGGTACAGGAATGGAGGCACCTGTATCTCCTCCCAGAGGGCAGGGCACAGATTGTGTGCAGGGTGACTTGTCTCACTCACAATTGTATTTGCTTTGTGGGTGAGACAGATGGTGTATATGTCTTGCATGATTTTCCTAGTTATGTTCACGCTGCACCGCAGAGCCCTCCTGTCGTGGTCAGTGCAGTGATGCAGCTGGAAAGGATGCTCTCAATGGTTCTTCTGAAGTAGAGGTGGTGCTGGGCTTTCTTCACCAGTGATGCAGTGTGGTGGACCAGGAGAGGTCCTCACTGAGGTGCACCCCTAGGAATTTTGTGCTGCTCACTCTCTCCACAGCAGCACCGTCAACGGTCAGAGCTGGGTGAGGCCTCTCTGGAAGGCCACACCCAGCTCCTTACAATCTCCTTACGTAGTCTTGCTGACATTCATCTGGAGGTTGAGTTCCCTGCACCTAATGGTCTGAAGGTCTACCCCTTTCCTGTAGTGAGTCTCGTCGCCCTTAGTAATAAAACCCACCAGAGTTGTCGTCAGCAAACGTGAATACAATAAAAAAAAGAAAAATGCAAAAGTGAATACAAGTAAAAATCACAGTAGGGCCCAGATCAAGAGGATCTGTGTGCTCCCAATTTCCACAGTCCTTAGATAAATTAGCAGACCTTGTCCCAGAATACATGAATGGAGTCCTGATAAAGCACCAGTCAATAAAGAACTGCACTTTACTTAGTTGATCTTAAGTACAGGCAGGTCCCTTTCTCTCTATCTACCTCTCTATCTCTCTCTGTCTCCCACCCTCCCTGTCTCTGCATATCTCTGTCTTTCTCTCTCTCCCGCCCTGTCTTGTCACCATCACTCCTCTTTGGGCTCGAGGCGGACTGCTGGCTGACACCTGTACGTCTCTCATGTTGTCACCGGGGCCTTGTGCTGTTACAGCGGCTGGAGGCATGTCAGGGGCCCCCTCTCTCTGTCTTGGGTGTCAGGAGTTCACCTCATTTGAATATGCAAAGTAAACTGTCCTGTACTCACTGAAGGCTTGACAGCAGGAATACAACTATAGTGCAACCACAAACTTTGAGTAAGTTGTGCTGTGATGGGAGGACGGGAGGACCAAAAATGTTGATTTCTATACTGAAGAGGGAAGGCAAAGTTATTTTTTGTTTGTTTGTTTTTTTAGTTTTTTGTATAGAGCACAATTCATACACAAAGTAATTAAAAGAAAATGAAAGAACAGAAATGAAAATTATGATACATATAAAAACAAATTAAAGCATAAAATAGTAATAATATTGATTTGAAGAGAAAAAATAAATAAAAATAATTGATCCTCATGGGAAACTATGGATATTGGTCCTTTTTCACAATGGAGGTACAATAAACTCTGGGGAGTTGACTCCGACTTAATCTCTGACAACAAGACTTTTCTGTTTCACTAAACAGGTTTGGGGCAGGTTTGGAGAGTTTGAAAACTCAGAGATAGTAAAATTTAACCTTAGGAGAAAGCACATGACTTTATCAATGGATCTCAGAAAAGAGGATTCACCATAAAAAAAAAACATCATCTTAGCAGGACAGGAAGTCATGTGACTGTAGACCATGATTTTAGCAAATCAGGTCAAGTCAGGTTTAATAAAAAACATGGAGGAGCACATTGTTCAATTAGGTTATATTATTTTAATTTAAAAAGAATAAAAATGGGTCTAGCTAGGTCTATGTAGTCCCCAACTAGTCCATCTTTAGCTCCGGGTTTAGTTCCAGTCTTGATGTGGTGTTAACTCAAAGTCAAAGAGGGTACATGAACTTATTTTTGGGAATCCTGGCTTGTCAAATCCTCAGTTTCATTCCACCCACGTGATTCTTAATAACATTTGATACATCGCAGAATATTGTGCAGTATATCAAATATCGTGTACATTACAAAAACTTTCTATCATCGTATTGTGAGCTGTGTTTTCTATTGTTATTCCCATCCCTAAAATCCTTCATCAAATTTTCTTCACTGTGCAACCAAGCAACTAGGTCATGTCACTTAAATGAAATTCTCAGGCTAAATAGACCGTATAATTCTCCACAATGGCATTTACCAAGCATCTTATACAAACGCCCTCATACTTCTGTTTTACCCATGTTTCCTCCAACGCACCTTATGCTACACCTTAACCTTTTGTCATGTTTCCCATCTCACTTGTATATGCTGCTTTTGTACTAATCTTCGCTTGGTGTAGAATCGCGCATTCTCTTGGCATTTCACGGCTCTTTTCAGCCCTCGGGCGTAGCCACTTTGTACAGAAGCGATAACGTGTCTGCTCTCCCTCTTCCAGGCAATCACACAAAATACTGCTTGTTTGGGGAAAGGTTGCAGTGCCCGGATCAACAAGAGCCTCTGTCCATTTCGGCCAAGCTTAAGAGGGAGAGAAATAATGCTGTAAGCCAGATGGGGACTTTTAATCTTGTACAGGAGAGTCCCAGCATCGTGTCTTCAGGTCATCCTATTATATGGTCCACTCCACAGATAGGTAAAGCTACTCAGTGTAATTACATGCGGGCACTGCTTTTGAACTGATAGAGTAGAGCCATTCAAAGCTGCAGTCATGGCTTTTGTCTGCAGGGTTTTGTTAGTGAGATGGAGATGGAGGAAGATGGAGCACCATGTCACGTTAAATATAAGCAATTTAATGGAAATGTTGCTGACATGCAAGAGAAAATGCTGTTTTAAAATAATATCAAAAAGAATGATGAAAGTGTGTGACAAAGCAGGCTGGTATTTTGTTGAGGTTTGACTTAAAGGGTCCATATTACGATGTTTTTTGATCTATGTAATTACGCCTTTTCCTCATCACAAACATACCTGGAGTTGTGTTTTGTTTCATTCACACATGTTTAACACACAAATAAAAACAGGAAACACTCTGCCCCACCTTGTGATGTCATGTGGTAATACAGAAAGGGCTGTTTTTAAACTCCTTACACTTTCACTAGAATCATTCAGGTGATTTCAGCACTGCAATTTCAACTGAACAAAAGGAGTAGAAGTAGATATCTTAACAATGCATGTACCTGATTGTGAACCATGAGTGAAGAACATCTGTCAGAATGAACTGTTGACCCAGCCCACTCTGATGTTGAAACATGATAGAGATATAACTGTCTGGGTTAGTCACAGCCATGGTTCTCACCCAACAACAGTTCTCTGATTGGCTTAAATTGTCTGTCCTTGGTTGGAGTAGGTAGCCTAATAATCCAGGATTACTCAACCATGTTGGAACACAACTCAAAAAATATACTTTTGAGGAGGTAACAAGATTCTAACATGACTTAAAGCTCACAAGAGTCAATTTTGCGTCATATAGATCCTTTAAGATCATTCTAAAACTTCCTCTAATATGATCAAACTTCCAGCATCTTTTTAATATAAACCGATACCTGCTCAGAATAACATTGAATATCATAATACACCAAACCAGGCTGGTAGCACACAATACTTTCCACACTATTGACGTTCCTGTTTGCCTGTGTGATGACTGACCCATCCGCTGGCAATGTGAATGGCTCATATCCACCTCAGAAATATGAAGTAGATGAATGAATGTCCTTGGAGAGACAATAACTGCAGCCCCCAGATGGAGAAGCAGGTTCTTTTTTTATTTTCTTTTTAGTGTCCTTTTAAGGCCACCATACCCAGTGCACTTGTACTTTGGCTCTGAACCCGGAGAAAGGTAAACTCGTCATTTAAAATTGCAGAGCCTGCGAGTTGTCATAGTCCATCAACTGGTGTAGATAGTGGTGCAGTATGCCTATACACTTGTAACCTTTACTGTAGGAAGTGGGTTTTATGCGTTGGTTTTTACAGCTTCAATAAAGTCCTGGTACTCTGGCCTGGTTAAACTTTATTCTGATCAGTCTTGATTTTGTGGAGAAAGAAAAAAAAGAAGTGTGTTTTGTGAAATGGTCTCTGAACAGGTGTGTCTAAACTATATATTTACGATACTACATATAACTCTAATTTCAGTCACAATGTTTTGGTGTGGATAAACGTAGATATTAAAGGCGCACTGTGTAATTTTTCTGCTGGAGGGTCCATCAGAAGCTTTTCTCTAGGGAGATGTTCTTGCTTTGTCTGGAATGTTTCACAGTATGGCATTAAGCCTCTCTATCATCATGGAGACCAAACCACACCAAGTTACAGGTCAGATCTGTGGAGAGGCGACCCCTCTCACAGTCAGAATGCCTGTTCTTGGTATTTTTGAGCATTTAAACCACCTGTAATTTAATAAATGTAAGGCGGAGCTGCTTAATAATACTATGGAACATTCCAGGCATAGTAATGACATCCATAGAAACATGGAGATGACGGACCCCCAACCAAAAAGTGCACCTTTAAAGTGTAACATTTTAGCCACAAAATTAGGGATGCACTAATCCAGCTTTTTTCAGTTTATCTCTCAAGTAAATACAGAACAGCTTTGTATTAAAAGCTCAAGCATTCTGGACTAACTCCGACCAGTAAATAGTCTTATGTCATCAATTTACAAGCCCAACCAGGATATCGTCGGAACCGATACCCAATCTAGCAAATTTTCACCGATATTCTATACTGGTGCTGGTATTGGTGGATCCCTAACCACAATAAAACCTTTTTGTTTCATTTTGGATGGATTTGGATACCATCACCAGAAAGTTGCACAGTGTTGCTTTATTGACTCGTGTATCACTATTGGATACTCCTGTTCCAATACTTGGTGTTTCAGGGTTCACCATAGCTTGTCACTATTATTCTTTTTTTGGTAAATTTGTAGTTGATTCTTTAGAAAATCTGAATCTTTTGTATTTCATTAATGGAAGTTTTGCACTTTATCGTGCGGGGAATAAGTATGGGTATATTAGTAGTGCCCTGAATGATCCCAAAGTTAACCTCAACATTCCTATATGTAATTCTAAGCCACTGCATCTAAAAATCCACCATGTTCCGCTTTTCCAGTACCTATAGAAACCTGGTGGTATTACACTTCAGCTTGTCTCTTCCTCCATCTCAGCTTGTGGCTCCATAATTCACCTTTACACCTTGGATGTAGCTCAGGTCCATCCTAACGACTGCATACCCCAGATGAAAAGACAATGGCAACATAATTAGTCTCTCCTATATAAGTGTGTACCATAACAAAATCTATTATGCTCTTGTACCTTTGCAGTATTTATGTCAGCTGTAATTTCAGTAAATAGGCAATGCACAGTGTTTCTGTCTGATAGGATTACACACTTGTATGGTTGATAGTCATTAGCTGGTAATACTCCTATATGTGTGGGCTTTCATGGTTGATTGATATTACCTGTATGGAATATGGACGTTGGCAGTACAGAATGTGTCTGTACTTTAACGGAGTCTTTTGTACGCCTTGTTTTTAATGTATAGAGAAGTGTATTGAATGTAATGAACACTGCAAATGAACAAATATGGCTTGGTTTTTGCTGTCTTAAAACATGAGAACCAGAACTCATTTCAAATGGTTTAATAATAATGAAAGCTACTAACTCCAACCACTGCGCTCACACCACTTTCATACTACACGGGTGAAATTTCTTGCCTAAGGATATAATGACAGAACTTGGTCAGAGCGCAAATTGATCTTCAGACCTTCGGGTTGGAGGCCCCAATTTGCAGCGGTCCAAAGTTATTCCACTTTATGCTTTCAGAGTAACCTAATTATTCCCCATGAAGAGTTTATAAGTGCGTTTCACAACTTTCAGAGACGAGAGCGGCATTTATCTTGACGGTAAAGTTAGCCACAATTAACATAGCATGCTAACAGTGCTTTTCTGGATTATCGGACAATAAAACACTGTATAATTAGATGCAAACAGAACACAGCGGTCTTATTTTTACCTTAAGAGCTGCTTGTACAATATATCTGTACGGGAGCAAGATGAATTTTGCTCATATACAATACATCAGGTACAGGGTCTTTAACGCAAGTTTGCCATCCAAAACAAATATTCCTAGAAGACACAGGACCATTGCATATTTTTGAATTTACACAGGATAACTTTCAAAACAATATAAGTCTGAATACATTACAAAAGCACCAAAGCAGTACACATTACATTTTGCAGGCATTTATCCTTTATAAATATATATAACATTATTCTCTTGTCTGCAGTCTCCACACCAAACTCCATTATGCCTATGGCCTGCTAGCTTTTATGCTTGTGCTTATTACTTGCAGTCTGAAAGCAATATTACCAAACACACTTTCCCTTATGTTTTCATTCCCCCACCCAGTATAATACTTAAAATATCAGTCATAACTTTCGGCACTTATATTATAAATTCAATCAAACAGAACAGCTTTTTACTGCTGTCTGCATTCTTTTTAATAAACTAAAGGCACCCTGAAGCATTTTATATCTTTCCATCATATCAATAACGGCTTCCTTAAAATTGCTATACCTGAGTTTTACTGTCTTAAAAATGTAAAGGTCAAAATTTATTTCTCACTTATCTTATACAACAGTGTATTGTAATTATTCACTTGATGAGTTCATAAATGCTTTATACAACTCTCATAGTCCAGTGTGGAGTTTCGCCATGACGGTAAAACTAACAACACTTAGAACTGAGGAAGCAGCTTGGATGAGCTGTGAAACATATTCTGTCAGAAAAACTTTTGTCCAGTTGACAAATTTAATTTTTCCTTTGAAATCTCCTCCTCTATTATTTGGATGATTTCATATTTCTAGATGGAGACAGCACATAACAGACATATTTTTACCATAAGAGCTGCTCAAATACCTGGGGAAAACTGGGTGCAGGATCGTTAACCGTGTATAAAAGTAGCTAGAACATCTATATAGTAATAATAATTGTACTACAGCTACTGATATTGCTACTATTTTGTTTTCAGTTTGACTTTTTCACTCATACTGAGAACCATGGATAGTTGGAAAGCTAACAACAAATAAATGGAAAACTAATGTGGTGCAAGCGGGTGGCCAGGTTATAAAAATCAAAACTTAAAAAATCCAATATTCCTTTCCAAATGACTCACAAATCTTTTTATTTTCTAACAGTTATTTCAATGCACATCTATGGTACTTGCTTGACCTTTTACCTTGTCATCTCAAATCCCTGCACACTATATTCTTTAAGCTCCTTTATTCCTGCATGCTGTGCTCTTTCCCCAAACACAGTCTAAACACTCTCAGCTCCACAACCCCCTCCACATTCCCCCCGTGAATCCCACAGCGCATCTCGGAAATTGAAACATCTAATTCTCCCATAATGCTTTGGGTGAGCCCTGGGGTTGCCTCTCAGTCCGCAACCTCAAAAACCTCTGCACTAACAACCTCTGACGACAGCTTGTATAGGAGCACGGTCATCAGTGCTTCCTCACAATAGCGCACGCTAGCCTCCCCACAGAGATAACACATCCCAGTGACGCTGAGTAGACTTTATGGCACGCTCACGGCTCTGAGCAGAGTTGCATCTGCACTATTACACGTGCATGGGGCCCGCACGTGCTCCTGAGGGCCCTCGGAGCTGAACAATTTAGCCTCTGAGCTGTTATTTTATACATGACAGCTCAATAAAGATAATAATTCTTTAGTGTTATAAAGCACTTTTCCAGATGGTAGTCACACACGCAAGGCTGGCGATCTGCACCCGTGGCCGACCACCGCCAATCACACATACACACCCCACATTTGTGTATGGGCAAGGTGGGGGGAGTGTCTTGCCTAAGGGTACAGCAACAGTATGCATGAAGGCTTTTATCACTGAGTTACTGCATCTATTTTAATTTACATAAAATTTGATTGTATTTCCAGTCTATAAAATTAGCAGTATACTGTACAGTAAGGAGCATTAACTTTGAACACATTTTTGATCATGGAAGGGCTTGTAGTTTGACCATCCAAATTGACTTTCACATTGTTAGAAATTGCGCACTCTTCTGGTGGGAGGTCTGCCACCAGCTTGTATCTATGGAGATCTTTTACTGTTGCTGGAATACTGCATAATGTAGCATTCTATGGATATGGTATGACATTAAACTTCTCCACCTTACATTTATTCAATTAGAGGTGGTTTTATAGCTTTAAAATACCTAGAAAAACAACCATTGTGACTGTGAGTGGAGTGGCCTCTCCACTGATCTGACTTGTAATCTGGCTTGGTTTGGTCTCCATGAAGAACTGTGAAACATTCCAGACAAAGCAATAACATCTCCATAGCGGACCTTCACCAGAGAAGTTACACAGTGCACCTTTAAGTTACAGGTCAAATCTTTGATGAGAAACACTAGACAGAGTTTAAAGCCATACTGAGGAACCTTCCAGGCAACAGCTTTAAAACCTGCTCAGGTACGCACAATGCAACTTTCGCTGATCTACACGAACCAAAGTTAGCCTCAGGAGCATTTTTTTTACCCATAATTCAAAGATAATACTGGAAACAGGGGGTTATATGAAACACTTCTTGACTACTGCGGCGGTTTACTTATTTATAACTTTACTTTTCCCAAGCTAAGGTTCTGCCCCCCTCTTTATTTATTCATTTAGCTGCTGGTAAGAAAAAAAAAACACTATATATTGTTACCAGGAGATTTTGCAGCGTTAAAATGAAAAGCTCTGGAACAAATTATATGAAAAAAACCACACAATTGAGGACAATAAATTGCTTTTATGAGAAAATCGCAAAATGTCAAACTGCTATTGTGGGCTATAAATTATATGGGGTGTATACACAGAGTGCTAGTGGGGCCGAGTGACCGTCTGTTATTTTTCTATTTTCCTGAATTTGTTTTTGAAGTTTGGTGTCATATTTTTCACAGGTTTGCTCCAGTGAGTGAGCTGGCTCCCATTGGCACAAGAGTGGGAACTGTCCTGGCGGCAGCAGTCAATCAAACCATCTTCTACTCCATCGTGGAAGGCAACGAACGAGGTATGATTTTGCATTTGATACCTTGCTGCTGGGGGTGTGATGCTAACTAGAGGCACTGCTCTGTCTGAAGCTTTGTTTTTCAACTTATGTCATGAACATTCCCTGGGGGCGTGATGCTAACTAAGGGCACTGCACTGTCTGAAGTTCTGTTAGACTTTAATCTGAGCTTTGTTTTAACACATCTGACCAGAGCGGGCTGACTTAGATGGAACTACAGCGGGTGTGATTTCCACTGTTAAATAAGTCTCTCACACGGAAAATCACAAGCTAGGTAGCAATTGCCAGCCGTTCTTCAAAAAGTCAACTTTTTTGTTGTAAATTAAACACCTAAACAGGACCATGAATGCTCGTATTGATCACAGGATCCTTAAAAAATGTTATTTATGTCCATTTTTGTATTTTTTCTTTCTTTGTAGCTTAGCAGTGCTTGCATTGTGTCACCAACTTCCAAATATTCCACCATAAACATACACGCAGAACCCCCTCCCAGTGTGATGTCACTGCAAAGCATCAATACACACATTATAGATCAATCATAACATTGGAACCACCAATTATTATTGACCATTCCTCTGTGTATCAGCACTTTACTGTTGTTAGTGGAGTATTTTTATAGATACTGACCGATGCGGCCGGGAACACCCCAGAAGAGCTGCAATTTTAGAGATGTTCTGACCCAGATATTTTGCCATTACAAAAAGGCCATGTCAAACTCACTTAAATCTAAACCGGCCTATTTTTCTAGTCTCCTCTTTCTCAGGTTATTTCTCACTGTCCTTATACATTCTGAGCATAGTTATTCGCCGTAATGAGTTCATAAATGCATTTTCCAACTTTTTCCAACTCTCAGGGGCCAGTGTGGAGTTTGGCCATGATGGTAAAAAAGTAACAACAACTAGCATGCTAACACACACTTCCTGGGTACTGAACTGCCATCGCAAACTCACTTAAAAACTAAACCTCTAAACTGGCCCATTCTTTCATTTTCCTATTTCTAACCCATCCCCTTTTAAAGACAAAATGTTCAATTGTCTCATATTATGCGAGTTTTTTTTTTACTGTTTTGCAGGTGGTCATAATGTTTTGCTTGATCAGTGTATATATACAGTCATTAGACATAGCAGAACTTGGTATGGTTAAATAGTTTTTTGATCTATGTTAAAATATTGTTTCCTCACCAGAAACATACCTGGAGTTGTTTTGTTTCATTCACACACGTTTAACACACAAACTTGCATATTTAGGCTGTTTTCTTCTCTCTAACAGAAAACACTCTGCTCCACCTTGTTATCTCGTGTCCACTGTGTTATAAAACTCCATACACCTTCACGAGAGACAATATTTTAACATCACAAGGTTCAAATGTGTAAATGAAGTAAAAAGCAAGTCCAGGTATGTTTGTGATGAGGAAGCAACATTATAACAGATCAGAAAATTGCACACTATGGGCTTTTTAAAGACATGTAATTGTATCCCTTTTTCTGTCTGTAATTAGTTCTATATCAAACTCTGCTGTCTCACCACAATAACATTATTCTGATTTGCGACTACAGTATAGTCCGTGGGACCACCTCTGACTCTCTTGAGGAAGAAAATGTCTTAAAAGCATTCCACCACCAGCATTCCAGTCATAATGACGCTCATTTTGGCTCTTCAAATCCCACTTTCAGATTCCACACACCATTCACTAGATCTATTTATGGGTCAGACTTAAATACGAATTTCCAAATGTCATGGTCATATGGCGTCCGATTCAAAGCGTTTTTTGGAGGATTTACGTGTTGGAAGCTGCAGGTGCTCCCGGAAGCACTGAAAAAAGCTCTCTCAGTATGAGATGTGGCATGAAAGGGAAGTCTTTTATGCGCTGCACTTATGAACAGTTTGGCCTGTAAAGGATAAATGCATTCCATCTCCACAGGGTCACATTCAAGCTCTCAGAACGTATAAGCGCAAAGGGGAGGCGGAAACTGTTGTGTGTCTGCTAGGGCTGCAGGATGAATCAAAATTGAGACAAAATTGAAATGAACACAATTGTCAAAAAATTGGAAATACCATCATTTTCTCCTCAAAAAACGAAATATTCTGTCTTATTCTGGACAAAACTTGTCCTGAAATGCATCATGGGTACTACTCAGTTACATTTACTTGGGACATTACACTTTTTAAAATACTTTTCTAATGTCTATTGAAGTAACATTATTCTTTATTCTGAGTAAAAGTGTTGGTTACCCCTCCCACTTTAAGTTTATAAGTGACAAAAGCTTTATTTTGACAATATTAAATTATTTTAATATTTTAGTTAGTTGCACTGATCCTTCAGATATAATCTAGCTTTTACTCATTTTTATGTCTATCCTTTGAAAGTATCAGATGTGACTTATTTAGTTTTGGTACTTCCAATTCCATTAACTTCAAATTATAAATCACATGTTACTTACTTAACTTTTACCTGACTAGTTGTATTCCCTTCTTTTTCACTCTTGCTTGTATTATCTTGAACCACTACTTTGTACTTCTTATTGAGTATTATGATTTTGAAGTACTACTCTACACACCTCTTGCATTAATTTGTCAGTTCATATTTCTCTGTTTTTGTCTTCTGGATGTGTTTACAATGTGAACTTTGAACAAAATTATTAAAATTGAAAATGTTATTTGCTCATTTAAATGCTTCTCAGGAAATCACAATTTTGCCAAATCCTTCTTCTGCCAAATCCTGTCTGCTCCGTCTGCCTTTATAGTCTGCTTTGGTATAAGTTATATTATTTTTGTTGACCGTGGTATTTTCTTGACAGGTGATTTTAAGATAAACAACATGACGGGGGTGATCTCCACAGCCAAACGTCTGGACTATGAAAACGTGACCAGCTACATTCTCAGGGTGCAGGCCGACTCCATGATCTTGGTCATGTCCAACCTGCGCGTGCCTTCTAAATGTAAGTACTACTCACAAAGTACCACTTATTCAGAGCTGTAGTGCCTTTGTGTGTAGGTGTAGGGCAGAATACGCTTAAAAGGATTTTGTTTTCGCTTTGTTTTAAAGTGCACATATTCATCTTTGTGGCTTTAATTCTCTTTTAGATGTACTTTTAGTCACCTTGGGATATGTATTTCACATTTTCTAAGTAAAAATAATGTCAAATGTACTTTATAAACTTTATTTCAGTTTCCAATAAGGTATTTAGGTGCTAGAGCTCCCTCTGCTGTCAGCAACAGGACTGTACGTTTACAGGGTAAGCAGTTGAAGTCCTTTATCTTTGTGGATGCTATGCTGATAGAGGCACGCAATCATCGTGAACACAATTTAGTTTTATCTGTGACAAAGTTTTATCTGTGACACAACTAAATGAAAATAGGAACAGAGCATTTTTGAGTGTTGTTTAAGATGCAACAACACCTCAAGGGAAATTATTTTAGAAAATGTTTAAGCAGTTTGGCAGTACACATTAAATTATTTGGCAAAAGAAATTGAATTCTGGCTGAACTGAACATATTTTTTGGGGGTGGTTTGGTTTGGCTTGAAAACTATTCAAAATGTAAAGCTAAATGTGGTATTTTCATGAGACAAAAGTGTGACAAGATTGTGCAAACATGAGGAAAATGACCTTGAGATTTTTTTGGTTTGGACAAAAAAGGTTGAAGCACTACTGAGCTAAGCCTCCTAGAGAAACATGTAGTTCCTCAAGGCAGCCAACTAAAATATTAAATGAAATGAATAAAACATAATTAGGCCAAATCTGTTAACCGGATAGCATAATTTAGACAAAATTTTTAGGAGTACTTAGATGGGATTAGCCTTCATAGCATGTTTTTGTTGATGGAAAAACCGCACTACTACATGCCGTCATGCTTCAACGTATGCCCACATTTCACTGCACATGTAAAAACTTCCATTACACTTTTACATACTGTAGCTCTCATCCATAAATTCCCAGATTCTAGACTACTGCATACTCCAACACCGTCAGTACCTCAAACATAAACATATAATCTAATATCAATTTTCCGTCTTTATTTTTATACCTGCACTCCGACATCCAGTAACAAAATACAACTTGCTGCTGGATACATTCCTGTCCTACCGTGATAAAACTGCACTATTTATGACATGCACCTAGAAGAGCTCCTTCATTATGGAGACTGTATTTTATTCAATCATTTATGCAGTGGCTGTGACCATCCATAAACATGATGAATAGTTTTCAAACTCTCTGCCAAAACTCAAATTTTGTAAATCAGAGTATGCCGTTTTTTCTCCTGTACTTAAGGGACTGTCAGATTTATTTATTTATTTATTTATTTTTAATGAGTTTTTCCAGACAAAAGTTCAGAGCCAGAATGGATGTAGCTAAGGACCAGCCCATGTTCAGTCCATTTAATGCATTTATGAATAATAATGTGAAACTTCGTGAGCAAATGCACCGTCCTGTACATACTAATGGTCGTAATTACACAACATGCTTTCATCATAATTACTAATGCACTTATAAAAGACAAAGAGTTTTTCCATCTGCATCTCTATGTCTTGGTAATCTCAAGATGGCCTTTTCTTCTTCAAACTTCTTTCGCATGTATGCTTTCTAACTGTTACTTAGTTTTAAAGGCAAAGGTGGAAGAAGTAATTTATTTTGTTCCTTAAAGGGATCGTTTGGGTTTTTGACATGAATCTGTACGGCGTCCCCATCAGCAGTGTCGTGCATCAACACTGACTTACCTCCCGACAGCGTCTGGTGAGCTGAGTTCTTCCCCGGTTCCGGTGCTGACGAAAGTAGTCCAGCATAAAGTGTTTTTCTTCTCAAAACAATATGTGTTAAAAAAAATGATACATTTGCATCACGAATTCTGAACTCAAAAAAAGTCAGGCCTCATAATCGCTTGGTACTCTTTTCTCTCTGGTCATATCACTTCGCGCTGCCGCCAGGTGAAGCTTTGCCTGTTTCACTGTGTTTACTGCTTGGAAAGTTAACAACAATACGTGTAACTACGACACCGACGATGAAGACATTACCTTTAGCACAGAGCCAAGGGGAGATCTTTATGAACCCAAATATACTGATGCCCAAATTCACCAGATGGAGTTAGAACTGACAGCGAGAGAGAAGGATCAGGGAATTGGTACAAGTTGAAGCTGGATTTTTGTTATTACAGCCTGGATAATCAGAAGTCTGCACCATTTTTATATATATTCTTATATAGCTTAGCCAAGCTTATATACTTAATGCTGTAGCTCTCACATTAGCTCTCACATTAGCTCTCTAGCATCGCAGCAGTCAAAAGTCTGAGCAAGTAAACAGTGTCGAACTACTGAAAAAAGTGTTGGATTCGCGTGCAGCTGTCACCTGGCGGCAGCTCACAGTGATATGAACTGTAGATAAAATAAAAAAGCAATTACAAGGTCTGACTTTGTGATGCAAATGTCTCACTCTTTTGAACACATATTGTTTTTGGTAAGAAAAACGCTTAATTTTTGTGACTCCAGCCAACTTGCCGGACACTTTCGTCGGCACCAAAACCAGGAAAAAACTCGGCTCTCCAGACACTGTCGAGAGGTAAGTCAGTGTTGATGAACGACACTGCTGATGGGGACATACAGATTCATGTCAAAAATCCAGAACTATCTAATAAAAGTATAGATACTGGATCAAAAATACTGAAGTAAAAGTAACAGTATCACCTGAAAAAAATACTTAAGTAAAAGTATTAAAATACCCTTTTAAAGATGTACGTGAAGAATAAAAGGTAAAAGTACTTTGCGCAGATTTTGAGATCTAATAAAGCTTCAAATGTAGTGATTTTGACTTATGCTGAATTTTGTTAAACAGAATAAATTTTTTTCTAGCTGTTCCTATTTTCTAGTTATTTTTGTTTGCTCAAACAATGACCTTGATACAAAATAAACCCTGTCTGTCTTTTTAGCACATCTCACACAATAATGAAAAATACTTTGACTTTTCAGTCCTGTTCAATCTGTAGTGGAATAGAAAGTACCAATACCTGCTCAAATGTAGTGAAGTAAAAGTCCAAAGAATCCATTTTAAAATGTACTTAAGTAAAGTATAGATACCTAAAACTTAGACGCAAGTGCAGTGCTTTACTACTTTTACTTTCACCACTATTTAAAGGAGCTGAACATGATTTGTACTGTCTCAAAAATGTGAAAAACAAACCTAGTTAATTTTAACCTGTTAGCTATGGTCCAACGTTATTCCTCATTTACCTTTCATTCCCAGCATTCTAATTATTCACTACAATGAGTTTATCGGTAAAGCTAACCACAACTAGCATGCTAACCACGCTCTTTGTGATTATCTGACAATACAACGCTTTCTAATAAGATGATGACGATATGCAGCAGACTTACTTTGCCCTGAAGAGCTGCTTATACAATGAATCTGTACTGGGACAAGACACATTTTACTCAAATACATGGGGAAATATTGGGTACAAGACCTTTAATGACTTCTAATAAGCACAGTATTGTTAAATGGGTCTCACACATAAATCTGGCTTTTGTGCTCAACTCTTTGTGAAAATGAAAAATGTCATCTCAAAGAAAATGTGTCACTAGAGCTGAGAGCGTCGACTACTGCTCCGTCTTTGTCCTGCTGTGAAGAATAAAGGATTCAAATGAGACTGCTCATCACAATACCGCTAATATCTTTGAAGAATAGATGTTTTTTATTAATAGTAAGTAACACAATTTCGTAATGACTAATCTGTCATGTTTCTCTATTTTATCATTTCATCATCATTAAAGGTCCTATAGTTCACAAAATTGACTCTTGTGAACTTTAAGCCAAGTTATCAGTTACCATTTTCTTTTAGTTAGTTTAGTAGAGTTTGGCAATTCCAGGGCAATTCTAGTGAAGGTATAAGGTATATTTATAGACACCGTGGAGCACTTCCTGTATTGCCAACCCTTGTATTGGCAATGTGCTAATGAGGTGGACTATTCTTTAGTGGTCATTGCTATTGTTTAACAGCCCAAGCTTCAAGAGAAGTTTGCAGCACCTGAATCGTGCTTTAACATTCTGATATAGTCTCTGGCACATAACACCCTGTTACTGTGTGCCATATGCTCCATATGCTCTTTAAGAACTAAGGTAAAGGAGCCATATGTAGCATATACTCTGCTGATGTATTATTATTTTTTAAATTACAGATTTTATAAACAAGTGGACTAAGGGAGTGTGACTTCACCCGTAGCGTTGGGCTCCAGTCAAATGAAGAGGGCGAATTTGGGGCTAGTTCCATATTGGGGATAGAAATTTATATATGGATAAAATGGCAAATAAATACACCAGGATCATGTAGAGCGGGTTAATATAAACATTTTAAGACCATAAAAAGGCTCACAACAGGAGTGACAGTGTAAAGTCAACTGGAGTCAATGGAGCCGTAAGTGCCCCCATGAACACTTCCTAATTGGAACGCTACGCTACTTGGGTGGCTACTGGGTTAGCTATGTCCATTTATATATACAGTTTATGATTTATAGCAGCATATAAAGGACACCTACAAGTTTTGCTCAGAACCTCCAGAATTCATTCACTGAGCTGTAGAGGCTGGGGTTTAGGTTTAGGCTGGGTCTGTAAGAGCTGGTGGTCTTCCGATACCATTTTTGGGGATGCGATCCGATCCGATACTTGGCCTTAGTGTACTCGCCGATACCAGTTTGATACTACATAGTGTGAAGAAGTAGACTAAGACTACTCAATTTTGCTACAGTACACAAGCAATAAATAAAGCCACTAATCTAGAAGAGGAAATTAGATATTAAGAATGAAGTGTTGAAGGGATAGTTTGGGTTTTTTGACATGAATCTTGTGTGGCATGAGCTAATATGACCGGAGAGAAAATAGGAAGTGGTTATGAGGTCTGATTTTTTCGTGGTTCAGAAAATTACTGAAGAAAAATGCTTTATTTTAAAGAAAAGTGAAGGAAAATGGTTTATTTTCATGACTCCAGACAACTTTCTGGACCACTTTCATCAGCACCGAAACCGGGCAAGAACTCTGCTCACCGGACGCTGTCGGGAGGTAAGTCAGTGTTGATGCACAACACTGCTGATGGGGATGCCGTACAGATTCATGTCAAAAAACCAAACTATCCCTTTAAGTATCAAATATATAATTATTTTGACCATACGTAGTGCTGATTTAACCACTTATACTTTTCTAATTTGTTACTTTCTACCGTAGTAAGTGAATAAAACCAGCGGTGGGTCCCGAAAAAGACGTTAACAAAGTCCGAGTTAGTGCTGTTGTTGCTGCTGTCGGGTTGCACTCTCCACAGCAGAGTTTTTCTAATAAGTTTAGCATCCACACCATAGGCTAAATGGAAGCATCAGCGAGGTAACACAAATGTTCTTTGTGTCATTAGCGTGTTTTAAGTGTCTGCAGAGCCTCCATATTCTACGTTTAACCTGTCCTGGGTGTTAGAAGTAGCATGAGCCACGGAAGTAAACAGCTGTCACGCTCACATCTACAGGTACTTATTGTGGGTGTGGTATCGGATCAGTGATTTGGTCTGAGCACTGGCCGATACCGAACATGCTTGCCTCATATCCGGATACAAAAGATTATGTTTATGATTATGTTTAATACTGCTCCTTTAACAGATAAGACTCTTATTAAATGTGTCTTAGGGAGCTTTCAAAAGCAGGCAAATGGAAAAGACAGTTTCCAACCAGAGGCCTTTTTTATTTCTGAGGCAACCACTGATCTTGTGTTGTCCACATCTTAAAGAAAAGAGGATCAGACCAGGTCAGCTGTTATTGTGACAGAAGAGGTGTTTCACAGAGTAAGTACATAATGCCCAGAGTGACAATGGAGCAACTTCAGAGTCTCACAAATAAACAATGATAAGCACAGAGGATCAGCTCAAGTTCAGTGCTCGCCTCAGAAGTGGAAAAGGGCCTCTGGCTGGAAGTCAAAATGTCCCAACCAAAAAAAAAAGCCCTCCTCTAGTTCACTGCTTTTCTTCTCAACTGAAGAATACACGACACTGACAACTGTTACTACCATTAAAGGAGGTATATTATGTCAAATCAACTTGTTGCTCCATTATCAGTATCTTAATTGTATTTTAAAGGAACTGTATGTAAGATTTTGATTTTAAATTTCACAAGCATGTCTTTGTCTCCAGATACTAAACATATTCAAATGAAATATACTTTTTACTGCTAAGAATTATAATGCTGAGTTATTCCTAATTACAAAAAAGTTTCAATGCTGAAATCCAGTTGGTTTAAAGTTAAAACGCCTCTCTCTGGTTTGAGTCCTTACTAAACCAAAGCAGCTGCAGTCAAACATGAGTCAGTGCTAACGCAGCCTCTGCAGCTCAGTGGGTGAATTCTGGAGGTTCTGAGCTTTCACATGAGGCATGGCCTTTCTATGTACGTGTATGTGTCCTCTGTCTGCAGGTTTAGGCCGTCGTGAGTGTAGTATCTTTTTAAAAACAGCATAGGCGTCCACACGATATGATTTTTCAGTCTTAAACTATTTCTAAAGGTGCGACAAAAAGCACACACCACAGACACAAGGAGAATCTTATGAGTTTTTAAATTTCCGATCGCAAAGACTGCAGCGGGATATGTCTGTGGACCACAAGCTTAAAGCTGTGAGTGCATCTTGTGTCAGCTGTTTCCTGTCTAGAGTAAAACCACTCACTTTGAGACTCTTAAGTGTTCAAAAGATCAGAGCTCTGCACTTCCATTTTAGATACAACACAAAACTGTGTTATTATTATTTGTGAAATGTGGTGCAATCTTTCAGAGACATGATTTTTCGGAAGTCGAGTCACTCGCTAATCTGCAGCTCCACCCCAATTCAGGAACTGCTCTCACCTTTTTACTTTTAAAGAATGCCTCAAACTGGATTAACGCACAGTTTTATGGACTTGATGTCATTATTTGGATAATATAAATGAAAACGCTGTCGTTTAACTTTACAACTTTACGAGCAGTGAGTAATAAAGACGCTGACGTTCTGTTTTATTGGCTGTTACTGTAACGTTGAGTGCTCAGAAAATTCCCATTTTCACCTACTCCCTATCTCCTCCCACTCTCTTAATTTGCAATTATTGGAAAAGGTCTTACTCTGGTCAAATGAATGGACCTGTTTAAGTTATTAAGATCAATATCCAGGTTTACTGTGAAGAAAATGTAAAATAAAACTCTACGTAGTTTATTACTAAATACAGACACAAAGCATCATATCTTCTTTAAACACTCATGTAGAGATAATATCGCTCTCAAGACACAACGCAGACTTATTTCAACCACATCACTATCAGCTGTAACAATTCCACAACGTAGAACTCATAGCACCATTTCATTTCATGTGATTAGGCCTTTAATCCACATCCGCGAACAAAACAGCAGAATCAATAGGACACACTAACAAGCTATTCTGCACATGTTTACAAGGCTCTGCAGATACACACACAATCAGGAAGAAGGGCAAAAATCAATTAAACATGTTTGCTAAATGAAAATGCACTCCCAGCCACCGGGCGCGCCTTACTCCACATTAGCAGGCATTTTTCCTCCTAATGGACCCATTTCTTTTTCTGCATGTGTATGAGTACCTGAGCAGGAGGGTGGATACGGCTTTATATTTATGCTTATAGACTATGATTTATTTCTGCTCGGGTGTGTACAGAAGAGGAAGGGAGCTCTTTCCAGCCTCCCCTGAATCCTCCTTCTATGCTTAACATTGCTGCTTTTGTCTCCTTGATTCGATGTGCTGTGTAGTTTTTTGTGTGTGTGTGTGCCTCTTCTCCGGGTGCTCCCTTAGCTCCCAACTCGAGACGACATTGCATTTTCGCACAAGCCCAGAAGAAAAATGGTGCTTGACAGTGCACATTTTTTACCCTAACCTTCCGTAGAGGTGCGGACACATATTTATGATTTCTATGCAAAAGTGTGTAGTCATAACAAATTACGAGGTAGCGGTGTTTACAGTAAGAATCTGTGTCTTAAAGGTGCACTGGGTATGTTATCTGGTGGAGGGTCCGCTATCTACTTGTCTCCATGAAGATGTTGTTGCTTTGTCTAGAATGTCCTGGTATGGGATTGAATGTAAAAATATTCATTGTGCATTTACTCGATAACGTGGGTTTATATTGACTTAAAAACTTGCATTCTTACTGTAAGTGGGCTCGTCTCTCCATGGATCTGACATGTAACTTGGCCCTATGGCGTCTCCATAGATATATATTCATAATGCCATACTGTGGAACATTCCAGACAACATTTTCATGGACAGAAGCTGGGGATTGACCCTTTACCAGAAAAGTTATGTAAAAATAGTGGCTAAGATAGCAATACAAACTTTTCTGCCTCTTTCATACTTTTTCTCATTTCTTACCTTATTGGCTGCCACTCAAGTAATAATTCCCAATAATGTGAAAGCAATTGCGAGTAGAACTTTTTTATTGTTGTTCTAGTGTTGCACCATGGGTTATGTGGGGAAGAAAGTCCCATAGAGTAAATGATGCTCCTAAAGTTATTACGCTTGGGAAGGTTAGGTCTTAAAATATAGTCGTAGAAAGCAGGATTTCATCAGGCATTTTACAAAGTACATTTTACACCCCTATATTTCATTCTATAATTGGTGGGTAAACACAACAGAAAATAGTAAACTTGTTTGTGTATTATTGAGAAAATGGTTGGGGAGAAGTCAGTGACTTTTTCAATCCTTTTCGATATATTTACAGTGACTTCCTCATTACTCACTCAAAAGTTAACAGCTAAATAAAAAATAGCAATTTGCACTTGACTGTAAGGTCAAGCTAAGTCTAAGTGATGGACAGATCTACTTTCGTATCTGAAGTTTTAGCACAAATAAGTAAATTGGTCATTGCTGAATATGTACGCCAAGCTTAGCGACTACATCAGTGACACTTATACACAAATTAGTTTCAGAACAAGTGGGTGGACTGCAAGAAACTTCTGAATAGTTCAAAAGTAGATGACAAAATGAACTTTGGAATAAAATCCACGGTTAAAGGGTAGTATTAACTTCTGACTTAATGACTTGTACATTGATGCCTACAGTAGAGCAAACAGAAATACACTAAGCTTACGGGCAACAGTAGCTCAGCTGGTAGTATGTACATTGTACGTAGTAGTTAGTATTGTTAGTGGAGTGGTCAGATCTCGCTTTCACAGATGAATGCTGTTGTTGTGTCCTCGGGCAAGAGACTTAACCCACCTTGCCCCCAGTCTCTGCGTACACTGGTGTATGAAAGTGTGTGTGAATGTGTGAGTGGTTCCGTGATGTAAAGCGCTTTGAGTCCCTTGAAGGTGGAAAAGTGTTAGAAAAAGTGACCATTTACCATTTGTCCGCTCAGCCTACAGTCCTACATCTATTATACTGCTTTCTCAGATTGATAGTAACCAATGTAAAATAGAAAAGAAGTAATAGATTTTAGTGATGGTGAGGAGTTAATGGAGAAGCTGAGGTGGCTGCTGCCTCTGCTGCTGTGGTGAAGTAAAAGAAGGAAGAAAGAGCGTAGTTCTGACAATCGGACACTGGTAGGAAATTATAAGGAATGTGGTATTCTTAAAAATTGTTCTTATAAGTACTATTTATCTTAATTTGCATACATTTTCACTAGTCCTGAAATGCAAACCTCTTGCATACCTCTTAAAAATAATGATAAAAATAAAAATAAAAACTAAATTCTTGTTACACATAAAGGTGCACTACGTAACATTTCTAGTGGAGACCTGATGCTTCCATGAAAATATTGTGCTTTGTCTGGAATGTTCCACAGTACAAATTAAACCTATTAAATCAAGACAAGAGAAACAAGCAGGTTACAGCACTACGCAACACTGCAATTCAGATCTTCAGTCGCTGCTATTCACAGGATTTATTGTATTTTTGAGCAATAGAAACATCCGTAATGAATAGATGCTAGATGGAAATGTTGAAAGTCATACCATGGAACATTCAATGGAAAGCAATGACAGTGCACCTGTATTGAAATTAGCCACACACACAGTCCTGTATTTGAAATAAGAAAAGACAAATATACTTATTCAGTGACTAATATCCAAAATCTACTACTCATGATAAAAAATTCATTTCTTACTCATTTTGATTTATTCATTCAGTGTGTTCCTCAGCTTCATTATTGAACTAAACTGTCTCCTGGAGCGATTTCACAAGATCCAGTACTTGGCACAAATGAACGATAAAACCAGTATGACTAATTGACAGTTAATGTAATGGTCACTGACTGAGCTCTCCTCTCGCGGTGACCCCACACTCATACAGGGCCCTCATTTTTCAGAACTGGTGCAGACTGACCAGAAGCTATCTATTACAGCTCTGTGGACATGCTATCATTCTGAGCTCAGGAATATTCTGGGGAAACATTTTCATTTTCCTTTTGAAGTTTGGACCCAGCTAGTGTCCATGACAATCAAACTGATGTCAGCATTTCTAGAAAACATGTGATTGTAAATGTATTAACTTTGGACATATGACAACTAGGAACCGTTATTGATTGTTACATCATATCTATATGTATTCAGATTTTTTAAGTTGGAATGTTTTCTTATTTTTTTCAGCCAACACAGCCAAAGTATTCATTGAGGTGCAGGATGAAAATGACCATGCTCCAGTCTTCTCCAGAAAGCTCTACATTGGGGGAGTAACAGAAGACACCAAGATCTTCAGCTCCGTACTCAAGATAGTGGTAAATATTCTATCCATATGATCACATTAAAAGGCCCATATTACACTGGTCTATGTTATAATGTTGTTTCCACATCACAAACATACCCAGAGTTGTGTTTTGTTTCATTCACACACGTTTAACACGCAAACTCTGCATGTTTATGGTGAGTTCTTCTCTCAAACTGAAAACCCTTGTGATGTCATATAGTAATACAGGAAATGCTCCACTGTGTTTTTAAACTCCCTACACTTTCAGTAGAATTATTTGGATGATATCAGCCCTGGAATTGGCCATCTCTGCTGAACTAAAGGTCTAAGGTAGCCGTTAACTAGAAAATTGGTTCATGACATCACAAGGTGGAACAGAACATTTTGAGCTTTGGGGACGTAGCCAGACTAATAATAAATGGTTACTCAAACACTCAACAACTTCAGGTATGTTTTTGAAGAGGTAACAGATTTATAACATGGATTAAAGCTCACAAGAGTCCATTTATTTTCACTAGCAAAGACCACGCCAACAACACATGTGCAAAGCGAAAAGAGTTTATTATATTGAGACGAGGCGAGTCGGCTGGGTTGAGACTCAGGGCAGGGGTACAGTCTCAATCTTCATATGGCCCAGCAGGACGGGACCCCCGCGGAGGCGTCTTATGTCTGGAAGTGAAGATAGGGGATGGGAGGGTAGGGTTGAGTTATTCGGGACGAACTGGGTTTCCGGGATAGGCCGCTACAGATAGGCTTCTGGGAAATTGAGGCATGGTAGAAGTGAGCTGTGATTCGCTGGAGAGGAGGTGAGGGCGGATGAGGCATGGTCCTGCTCCTGCTAACCAAAGTTAATCATATTAAC
Organism: Odontamblyopus lacepedii; assembly: GCA_034769755.1. Lineage (NCBI taxonomy): Eukaryota > Metazoa > Chordata > Actinopteri > Gobiiformes > Gobiidae > Odontamblyopus > Odontamblyopus lacepedii. Next base: position 14,135,766 of record CM068354.1, read on the forward strand.
TACATGTAACATAGGGCCATCCAAAAATGTCTGTTATCAAGCTAGCCTTCTCGTTCCAACAATACACCACAGTATAAATATAATTTACTGGATTAGCCTGAAGATACAAAGTTTATGTAGCATGTCCTCATTAAGACAATGGCTGCACTATATATAGGCTCAATGTATTAAGACACGGCTTGAAGTTTGGACTATGCCCACACGCTAATTAGGAAGCTGTGTTCATGCCAAGATAACTTTGTTCCAAAAGAGTCCAACAGTGACCAGCCACCTTATTCTGGGAGTAAATTTCTCATTAATTTTGCCTACTTTGAAAAAATATAGTGTATATATTAAAAGTTTGTAAGCTTGCTCAGGGCTAATCAGATACATGATAACTAATGACCTCAAGACCTATAATTTTATTTAAAATCTATTTGTGAAATGTTATAAACCCACTAAGTTATTAAAACATTTAGCCAAATCTTGTGTTTAATGTATTTTTTGGACGTAAACAACTCCCTTATGAATGTTACACATAGCTGCTTCGCCTCCGCATTGTCTTTGAATTTTTTATATTTGAAATGTTCTAAAAGCCTATTCAAAAAATAAATGGGAAATTGAAGCAGAGCAGGTGATCACTGTGGAGAGTTGTTAAGTCCATTTATATATACACTCTATGCTTAATATGAAGAGACACATATTACTGGAAAGAAGAAAAGAAGTTCTGTGTACTCAAATTAAGATAAATACAACTTGATTTATGCAATTATGAGTCATTACCATGTTTAAGATGTTTTGTTTTGTTTTGTTTTCATTTATGCCACAGGGCCAATCCTTCCCTACATATATTGCTCTTCTGCTTGCACTCTTCCCAATGAGGTCACTTGAGTTAGCCTCATGCAGGACAGTCTCAGCAGCTCCACATTCTCCTGTCTGCCACACTCACCTCAGCTCCTGTTATGAGACACTTTGATTTCCCTCTGTATCTGTGGGCACATCTCTGCACCGGGCTGTGGGTGCTGCTCCGTGTGTGAGTGTGTGTGAGTGTGTGTGAGTGTGTGTGAGTGTGTGTGAGTGTGTGTGAGTGTGTGTGCAGGTGGGATCAAAGCCACTGTAATCCCACTGGAGCATGGAACCACATCCTGTCTGACAATAACAACACTGTGCCTGGTACTACACAAGCAGATTGACGAGCAGGCGGAGTTTAGCATGTGTGAAATATTGCTTCCTGTTGTGAGGTGAACTGGTGGCCCCCTAGTGGTTTGTGTTGGAGCTTGGTGGTTCAGTCCCCACTACTACTACTATTACTACTAGGGCTGGGCTGATAAAACGATAACAATATGTATCTCGATAGACACGTACTCAATCAATACAAAATGTGTTTGATAGAACGTTTCAATAGAATGTTTAATGTAGATTTTTTTTTTTTTTTTTAAGAAACTGGCATAAGTTTAGCCAGAGCCCTCTTTGGTTTAGATCCGCTTTAAATCTTTGTTGTGAAGCAAGCTTGGTTGCATGAGCAAAGGCACTTGTCCTCTGGTGCACAGCAAATACTGGGACCATAGACAGTATAAAGAATATAAAGTCTTTGATCAGGACTCAACCTAAACCTGCACACATTAAAACTCACATATTGCGCTGCACTGCAGCTGGCCTTAGTATCTGCAGGGACGGCTTGCGAACACACGGTTTTGTTTGCATAACAAATCACCCTTCGTTTTGCTATTTACACTAAAGTGCACTGTTTAGGACCTGTTTGAAATGACCCTCGCACTCACAGGATATACCGCACATAGAAGCTTTCAGTGGAGTTTGGGACTAAAGCTCCTGGATCATGGAGCAAGGAGCACCTGATGTAGCGCCTATGTGCTCCAGAGGCCTCCGTCCAGGTGAGGAGCTTTGTCTTTGCGTGTTTGATTCGTGACCTTGTTCACGCTGGAGCATCATTTGCGTAGTTTCGATGCAGAACTATGAAACTACGGTATTCACACGTCTGCTCCGTACGCACAGGACACCATGCTCCTTTTTCTTGTCTCGCTGTTTTCATTTGGTAACACATGCAGAGGAAGGTTAAGTTTAAAATAAAAATGTTTAAATTTGTATTTTTCCCTCCTGGTCTTTATTTTAAATAGGCCACACAATGTTGCAATAATTATTGATATTGACCGATATGAAACACTTGTATCGTAATTGAGATTTCAGCCATATTGCCCAGCCCTAATTACTACTAGTACTTTTAGTAATAATAATAATAATGCATTAGGGAGGTATGGGGGTATGGCCACACAGTGTACTAGTGCACAGTGTACTAGTAATACTACTGCTATTGTGTCCTTTGGCGAGACACACTCATATTGATTTTTTTTTTTTTTTTTTTCAGTTGCAGCAGTTCTTTATTGTTAAATTTTTTATGATACAGCATTGGAAAACTTTTCTATCCAACAAGAAATGAGATTTCATTTCAGATTTTTTTCATTCATGTATATATTTATATATTTATCTTTATAAAATTACGCAATTACTAAAAGTATATTGAAAGTAAATTAGCATAGTTATATCTGTAATGATGTAATTATTATTTTTTATTTGTTTGAACTTATTACATCTGTAGTGTTATGTATATACACCCAACAGTACAATGTTCGTGATATCATTTCATTTGAATGCTTTAACCACTTGTCAAGCACAGTGTTTCGTGCATGTTCAAGCAGTCTTTAATTCAATTATCTAAATCACTTATTTTCAAGACACCATTTTGACAATCAGCTCCCACCCACTAGTCTGTACTTGCTTTGTTCTCCAGTTTTATTTTCTTAAGCAGTGATATGCAGCTAGTTATTTTGGTACACATGAAAAATAAAATAAAATGCAACTCCCTAGCGTGATTGGCAGCTGTCCATCGGAGGTGCTGGTTCTTTGTTCTGATGACTTTTGTAGCGATTGGGCATGGAAGTTAGCAGAGCTGTTTCGTTTATTAAGTTGTTTTAGATCAATATTGCAATTTAAAATGTCCAAATAATAATTGAATAATCCACGGGTGTCATAGATTATAACTATATAACTGACACAAGCACAATAGGCCTTCTTTAATATGCTCCAACACCATTATCCTGATTTGCGGTTACTTTCAAACGGATAGTAACATCAAGCAGTGCTAACTAGTACTTATGCTTGAGTTTCTTTATTTAAGTTAATTCAGTGAGTTGGTTTTGTTGCTGCTTATAGAGAATGCTCAAGTGCTAAATTACAGACCAAGTCAACAGCATTTTCTGAGAACCCAAAAGCCAATTTCGTTCGTTCCTAGTGCTCATCGGGATGTAAATGTCAGTGTGATCATTCTGAGCAAGGGTTTTACGTATTTTCTCTTCTTTGCGCTAAATCCATCTTATGCCTTTTGCTTGTCTCGAATGTAGAGGTAAATACATTTCTTAAACTTTAAGGGAGAATAGAAAATGGCACATTATACTCTGAGCAAAGGGAGCTTAAGTGTCTTGCCCAAGGACAACACAGCAGGAGGGAATGGTGAGAATGACTTGCCTATATATTTAGTTAAAATTATACTGCATTTAAGTAAAATGTTTAATTAATCTGTATTTTACTCAGTTTTACTGTGGATACTTTGCATTTTTATTTCACTTCATCTGAAAGCACGTATTTGCACTTTCTACTCCACTACATTTTTGAACAGGACTAAAAAGTAAAAAAGTACTTAACATATGATTTCAGAGTTGTTTTTATGCACATTCATGGTAAGATTCTGGCTGAAGGTTTTAAATTAAAGTCCCAGTTTTGAGCAAAATAAATAAATACATCCAATTCATAGTAAACTTGAGAAAGATATTCATATGGCTATTGCCATATGCCAAAAATCAGCACAATTCTTCTATCAATGTCACTACATTTAGCACTTAAACATTCTAAATCTATGCAAATTGTATAATTCTTTGGCACTGGGTCTGTACTTTTACTTAAAGATCCTATTTTATATTACATTGACTCTTGTAAGTTTTAAGCCATGTTATAATGTTGTTGCCTCCTCAAAAACATAAATTGTTTTTATTCACATACAGTATATTTAAGTAACCCTTTATTATTAGTCTGTCTTCATCTCCACAGCTCAAAATGTTCTTTTCCACACCGTGATGTCATGTAGTGGTACTTTTCAAGTTAGTAGCTACCTTTTACCTTTAGTTCAGCAAAGATTGGCATTTCCACTTCACTTCCTGTATTGCCATATGACATCACAAGGTGGAACAGAGTGTTTTTGGTTTGCTGGAAGACCTATAAATAAATATGCAAGATTTGTGTGTTAAAAACATAACATAAATCAAAAACCATTGTAATATGGACCCTTTAAAAAACAAAACTGGGTACTGTTTCCTCCACCGTGATATGAAATTGCCATATTTTGTGCTCCCCGTTATCTTTTTAGTTCAAAACACCAGCACTATCACAGCTTTCAGGAAGCCCCAGAACTGTCATGGGTATTGCGTTTTGCCTGCAGCTCAAACCAGCCTCTCATAAGATTCACTGAACAGGAGGTGAAGGTCAAACTCTGACCTGAACTCTGAGTTCTCAAATACAGGGTAGCATTACAACAATGTTTTACAGCACCATGCCTTTTGGGCTCATGGTGAACTTCGCTTTTGTAGTTAAATGAAGCGGACATGGTTATTCTGAAAAATAGTCCATATACTGTAAGAAATAAGGGTCTAAAATCTATACAATTTGGCACAGTTAGTTTTGTTTGTTTTTGTTTAAAGGGCCCATATTACACTATTTTATGATCTATGTTATAATCATCAAAAACATACCTGGAATTGTGTTTTGTTTCATTCATACATGTTTTAACACTCACACCAAACATATTTAAGCTGAGTTCTTCTCTCAAACAAAAAAAAATACACTGTTCAACCTTGTGATGTCATGTGGTAATACAGGAAGTGCTCTACTGTGTTTTTACTAGACTAGTTTTTACTACTTTACTTTACTACAATCATTTGGATCATTTCAGCCCCGGAATTGCCGACCCCTGCTGAACAAACGGTAAGCTGTAGCTGTTAATTTGAAAAACTATTGCTTCATGACATCACAAGGTGTAACGGAGCATTTTGAACTTGGAGTAATCCTGCACTATTGGTCTACATCTCCAAATGTGTGTGAATGAAACAAAACACAACTCCAGATATGTTTTTGAGGAGGTAACAACATTGTAACATGGCTTAAAGCTCACAAGAGTCAGTTTCGTTGGGTCCTCTTGGAAAATACTTCTCAAATCAATTACAATAGATACATTTCACATGTTTAAACAACCATTATACAAAAAAGCACTTTATCTGATTTTTCCTGTCCTAAAAACTGAACTACTTCATTCTAAATGGGTTGCACGGGTCAATATTATTCCTCATTTAGCTCATGCATTTTGAGCATTTTAATTATTCACCACAGTGAGATGAGAAATCCTTTTTCATAACTTTAGACTTAGAATTTAGAGTTTCCAATATGGACAGAAATCACCTAGATGCCCTTTAAGTCTTCTTTAGAATTCTTTTTTTCCCTTTTTCTACAACTTACTTTTCGCACGCATATTAGTTTTTCAGTAAAAGGTTGTACTTTTCCTCTCGTGGAGCAAATACTGAAAGCTGAAATGCCATTCAATTCTACAGCTATAAAGGACTTTGACTTGCTAATTTAATCAAGTTTCGCTCAAACAGAATACTGAAAGGTTGTTGGCTTTTGCAGAGCATATAACAACCTTTTTAGCACCTGATTTGCAAAGCTGTGTGCGCATTGTAACTGTAACTGTAGCATTCTTGGTCTATTCCATTCGTGTTTTTCTTCTTCTCTACCTTTGATGTGTCCCATGTGAGGAGCTCAGACAGCCTCCTTAACCTGCATCATTACATTCTGTTGAGATCCAAGTGAAAGCCATGTCTTCTTCAAGACTTCTGATGCATTATTGATGCGGTGGAGCCAATGAGGAGCCTCCTGGTAGCATCACAAGAAGATGTGACGATGAGAAAAACCTCATATTAATCTTTAAAGGACACATTATGCACAATTGAACTTTTTGAGCTTTTACTATCTTATAGCATTGTTCTTCTCCCCATGAGTGTTCAAAAAACATGTGTTTTTGAATTTCCCAGGGTTGTTACATCACAGGTAAAAGCGTGGAGGTTTCCTGAGCTTTTTGTATATTATAAATCATTGCCAGACTAGTTGCATTTCTGCTCTCAAATTGTGTCCATAATGAGTACCGTATTTTTCGGACGATAAGTTGCACTTTTTTTCATGGCTTGGGCAGTCCTTATACTCAGGTGCGACTTATATGTTATTTTTTCATACTGACAGCCCATAGACCAACGCGCTTAGGATCTTGTCATTCCTTTCTCTGTAACTGCTGCTGTGGTCTCATCATTTTGGTCTTAAAATGTTCGTATGAACCCGCTCTACATGATCTGGAATTTTATTTATTTTTTTGCTATTTTGTCCATCCAAAAAATCCTCTTCCATCCAAAAAATCCTGGCTCCAGATTCGCTCCTGTAACCGTGAGCATCGGGAGCTTCATTTGAGTGGAGCTGAACATTTTATTACTATAACTTGCCTTTCAAGATGACATGTTGGTTCTTAGTCTCTTATATTATAAAATGAATTTTCCCGAAACGTATAGTCCTGTGATTTATAGTCCGGTGCAACTTATAGTCCGAAAAATATGGTACATCCTTTTGTTAGCATGTCATAAAATGTTGCTAACCCTAGCTCTGGTTTGTTTATTCAATTGTAATTCCCTCTGCTGCCAGTAGATTGCGGGTTCACTCCGGTTACTAGTATTTGAATACATCTGTGGGAACATGGTGGCTATTCTCTGTAGATAGCCATTGTTTTAAGGTCTAAAACATGAAATGCCAAAGCAGTCATGTTTAAAGGCCAAAAACAATATAAATAATGCAAGTGTCCTTTGAGGAACATGTCATCAGTCTGTCCTTGGAGGTGGCATATGTTGTTAGACAAAAAAGTTTTTAATGAAAAAAAAAACAGCGTACAGGGTGGTCTCTTGGTTGAATTCTTTTGGAGGTCCCTAGTTAGTAAAAAAAAAAAAAAAAAAAAAAAGATTCATGGAACTTTTTCACAAGAAGCTTCAAAATGGGACTGGTTTGTTTTTTTGGTCTATTTGGGCAGATCGCATTATATTGGTGATTTGGTCTATAATTGACATTTGACGAGCACAGAGGCTGTAAAATAGAGTTTACATTTATTTTACATCCAGACTACTTTCTGTTTCAGTTCATAAACTGGCATATCTGTGTTTGCATAGGCTACAAAGAAAGGCTTCCTCTTCCTTTTGAACACTGTCAAAATGAACATGTCAGAATTATGCCAGGCTGCTTTGTTGTTTTGACAGCGTTTCAGTGCTCTAGATTCTGCCGGCTGGATATTCACCAAGTTACGCTGGGGGAATGAATGCAGCGCACATGGAGAACTGCAACTGCACTCTCAACAACTTTAGTCTTCACATTAAAGGCGCATTGTGTAACTTCTAAGGTGGAGGGTCCGTACTTGTTTGTCTCCATGCAGATGTTATTTCTTTGCCAAACCGTAATATCTCAGGTCACCAGAAAAGTTACAGAGTGCACCTTTAACTCTAAAGCTGCTTCATGAAATGTGCACTAGTTAACTTTTCTGGAAATGATTGTGACACCATCTTCACTTATTTCTATAGGGAAAACATACTGAAAAACATACATTATTACAGATCGGACCTGTAACTTGGCCTACCAGTTTGTTTCCATGGAGATAGATAGATTTTCTACTTGAGTTAATTATCAATCAATGTTTAATTTGAGCACAGTTCAGTAATCTGCACTTTAGATTTAGACTTAGACAAACGTTATTGATCCACACGGGAAATTACTTGGACACAATAGCTCACACATCACAATATATTCTAATAACAAAGAGAAAAAATATATAAATGTCAATAATATGTTTTAAATAAGTAGGAAAAATAGGAAGAGTCAAATAAGTCATAATAATATAAATGTAGATGTACGAGTAAAAAAGAAGCAAAGCAATAAAAGTTATACAAATATACCTCAGCTTCTCTCTTTCTCTCCTTCAGAGCTCAAAGTACTAGCTCATCTGGTACAAATCATCTAATCCATAAAGCTCCTCTTGTTCTAAAGTCCATACAACTTTCTCCCACTTGTTCTGAACATTCTTCAAATTGCTACCACTACAGAGCTTAGAAACATCGATGCTGGCTTTTAAAACTTTTTCTTCACTACCCATGGGCCAGCAGATGTAAACCTTGCTGGCATTTTTGTATATTTTCCATTTACATAGGAATACCAAAAATACAGCGTCTACAGTGCCTGAAGCGTTTAAGAACTCTGCATAATATAGTACCTTAAGGATTTATGATGGCTATCTTAATATTTAACTCCAGTTTATAACGTCCAGTTGTAAAATATCCCGACAAAGTAGCAGTTCATTTAAGGATAAACTGTAAAAAGTGGTGATTGGGTTTCCATCGCTCATCCTATCTGAAGTCGAGGGGTGAAAAAAGTACTTGACTTTGTTACTTAAAAGGACAGATATTGGAGCAAAGTAAAAGTATTACTTGAAAAAATCTACTTAAGTAAAAGTACCTGTTTAAAAATATATTTAAAGAGTTAAAAATAAAAATATTTAGCAAAGATTTTGAGATCTGGTAAGGCTTCAAATGTGGTGATTTTGACAAAGATTTGAGTTGAATAATGAATGAATTTGTATATTTTTGTTTGCTCAAATTATGAACTTGCTCAAATAAACCCTTTTCAGCAGTTCTCCAACAATAATACCTATTTTTTAAATCCAAGATACACTGTGTAACTTTTTGGTTGGGCGTCCATCACCCGCTTGTTTCTATGTTTTGGTTTCTATGAAGATAAAAAGGTTTAATACTATGCTGTGAAACGTTCCAGACAAAGCAATAACATCTCCATGGAGAACAGAAAAGTTAGTACAGATACCTCCTTTTTTTACTGAAGTACTGTACTGTATTAGGTCTTTTAAGGCAAACGGCCCCTATCTGTGCTTCTCGGGCTCTGGAAAAGGCACCAAAGTGTGGAATTATGGGTCAAGTATTATTCACAGTCTCCCCTTGGCCTCCTGGAGTGTGAATAGCAGGAGGAGATGCTACGTGGGAGTTAATAAGTAATGAAGCAGCTTTTTCTGTGGAGCTTCTCATTAGAAAGCAATGGTGTTTGTCAAATTTGACCTTCTTGTGTTCTTACAAATATGTTTTCATGCCAAGTAGCGTTTATAGCAAAATAAATTGTGGTAAATGTCAGATTGTGTTTGAAAATTTTAGCTTTTGTCAAGTGTGTACACACAGCTCTGGGGATGATTCTTGACCTTTTAATGTTGTTTGATTAAATGACTAATCAAGAGTGTTTTTTTTTTCCTATTGCACTCTATTGCATCATATCGTTTTATTATGTTTTTATTATTTCACACTCAAAAGCCATTGTTGTCATAAAAGCCAAGATTTTTTTAATGGTAATGTGACAATAAAATGAGTACCTGTTTCTTTTGTTTAGTGTTGATTTACGATCAGCTCAGGATCTCAAGTGATCATGAAAGAAGCTACGTTTAAAGGGGCTGTACCTCTTGTTTTATTGTAGTCTTGAAGGTTTTCATCCTTACATTGCATTGTAAAAGCTTCTCGAACTGAAGAAACCAGGCCACTGTGTACCATCTGGATCAAAGCATTTGTATGATACACAATCTTGGAAGTAGCATTGCTGTGATATAACCAGGCTTTACATTGTTAACCGTTCTGTGATGCTCAAACTCCACTTTTTTCTTCAAACTTTTATCCCTGCAAAGAATTCAAATGTTAGGAATGCATTAACAAAGTGAGCAATGACTTTGGAGTACTGCTAACAGATTACACCTAACTTTCTTTCTTTGTTTTGGGTTGAAAATAGCCATTATCAGGTACACACCCTCTTTAAACCGTTGTTTGGAGCTCCACTACATTTCGGGGTAAAGCGCTATTGTAAATACTGACAAGAGCAGAATCCCTCACTTGGCTTCGCTCATGTTTTCCCCTCAGCTTTGAAACTGTCGTGTTTGGATAAGCGCAATGTGTCGCTTTCATCTGAGAATTGCACATTTCCATATTACTTTCAAATGTTATTCATAGCGTTGGGTTTGCTTTGCCTAGAATCCAGAAATGCACACTTTCAGGGCCCTTCACCTGCTTGTTTCTATGGCGATGTCATTGCTCTTCATAGAATGTTCCGCAGTAAGACATTAAAACCGCTCTGCCTTACATTTATTCAATTACAGGTGGTTTTATAGCTCAAAAATAGCTAGAAAAACAGGCATTCTGATTGTAAGTGGGGTTGCTTCTCCACAGATCTGAGCTGTAATTTGGTCTTGGTAAGGTAGAAAGGTTTAATACTTTAATAAGACGTTCCCGACAAAGCAATAAAATCTCTTTTGACTGACCTTCCACCAGAAAAGTCACATAGTGCACCTTTAAGAATGTAAATGTGGTTGTGAGTTCAGATGGGCGTGATTGACAGGTGGATTGGCCATTCAAAGACACCCATGGTCCATCCATATTAAAACAAATATGGGTGCTAATGAGGAACAAAGAAAGGAAAAAAATCACAGAGCACTGAAAAACATTGCATATTTCTGTGCATAATCCATGAGCAAAGCACTAAACTTTAATCTTTGTTTTGATTTTGTTCAAAATCATGAGTGACCACTGAGCTGCTTTGTTCCACATGTGTCACTGAAGTAAACGAGTCTGATTGCACCGCGCTGAATCCAGATTGAGGCGGTCTCCAGAGATGAGGTGTATTTTTTTTCTTCAAAGAATAATAATAGAATAATTGAAGTGCGAGCATCAAAGACTCAGCTCATACAGTTTAGTATGACAAGCTGCCATTAGCTCCCATTAAACCATGCAAACGTTCAAAGAAGTTTACATTATAATCTATAGAAAACCTATAGATTTTATCACTAATGACAGATCAGCCACATGGTGTGTCTATTCTAGTACCCATCAAGTATTTAACACGCTAAAGCTGTTCTATTTTTATCCTCCATCTCGTATGTGAATGTACTGATATATACATCTCCAGTGCATCTTGGGAAATCATTCACTGCTTTTAAAACGTCAACACTCCATTAGACCGCCCGTGGATTTCATTATTTGGTGTTTTAGCCAATGGAGATCTGTGCTTGTGTGTGATATAGTATGCAGCGTTCTTATTCAGACCTTATCGCGTGGCTTCCTGTCCTGGGCAAATAGCTGGAGAGAAAACTGATTGGTTCTATTCATCAGTGTCACCAGAGGCAGATGGGCATCACAAAACTGCTTTTGTGTTAGTGCCGCGGACAGTCCCAATACAGCTGCAAAGGTCAGTGGAGGAGGTCTGTGTTGTTTTACCATTCCATGCATCTTATGTAAAGTAATGGAGTAGTAGTAGTACACACTGTAGTAACACTGTAGTAAATGCTGGGTTAAAAATAACCCAACCTGTGTAAAATAGTAACCCAGCTTGGACTAACACAACTCTGGGTTACCCAGAATCCTGCTTAGACCAGAAAAATATTATTATGTTAGATTTGAAATTACCCAACTATAACCCAACCTGTTGACCCAGCATTTGGGTTAAGAAAAATGGGAATGTTTCACAGTATTAAACCTTTAGCCTTGGGTAGAAAAAATAACCCAGCATTTTTAGGGAGTAGTTCTAGTTGCAGTAGTAGTGGTAGTGGTCTTGTTGTTGTTCACAAATGGCTTCAAAAGTTGATACAGTAGTAGTAGTTGTAGTAGTAGTGGTCACAGTAGTAGTCGTAGCAATAGTAGTTGTAGTCAAAAAGCTGAATTACAAATTCAACATTCTACTCCAGTAAATAAATCATTCTTTTATACTGGATGCTAATTTAAAGCCAATGACTAAAAGTTTGCAAGAAGAAAAATGCAAATGTGATGTTTTTGAAAGTGCTACTTTTGTGCTGATTGTTTCCTAACTAATGAACAAATACAAATAACCCCTCAAGCATGTTTTTCACAACATAATTGGTAAATAAATTGAATACAATTTTAAAAGGTGAAAAAAGGAGAAAGAAGAACAGAAAGGTTCTCTACAATAAGTGTCTTGTTGAAATTTGCTAAACTTTGTTCAACAATTTCCTTGACAGTGAAATCTGAATACATGCATATGTATTCTTATTTCCAAAATCAGAGCCTTCCTTTTTAACAAAGGCCAAGGTTTGATTTTTACACATAACTTTAATATGTCTTTTTCAAAATTCCTATCGCAGTTTTAGGATCTTCTGTTTAATTTTAAAAGGCATATAGTATATTTGGTGTCTTAATAGTAGTAGTAGTGGTAGACCTTGTAGTAGTTAGTACTACTAAAACTGTATTTATTGTAAAAGCAGTTTTAAGAGTCATTGTGTGCTATTATCATCTGATTGTAGAGTAAACTAGGAAATAACCGTTACCATGATGGTAAAACTGTGGCCTCCGAAAAGCACTCCTAAGCTCATTGCTGTGATTAGTATAATAGGAATGTGTTGTGTGGAATCAGAGAATGTGTGAAGAGTAAGTTTTGACTGTTTAAAATGCATATTTTTATGTATTTAAGACTGTAAATATCAGATGTTTAATTTGTTTTAGCCTAAGATGCCATATGCTGCTGTTTATGAAGAACACAAATACAAATTTAGATAGATGATGTTTGGAAATGTCATTTGAAGTCTCATGAAATCCCGAAAGGTGTTTTAATGTCTAGACATATTCTTATTTATTTATTTATTTGTAAAGGGACAGCACATGAACATTTAAAATGTAAATATGTAGAGATTATAGCCAGCGTGGCTAATTTCTATCTACAGTTCCTCGACAGGCTGATGTGTAATCATCTACAGGACAGGGAAAAGTACAACAACAATCACATAAATGTACATAACACCAGCACACTCACTATACATGTAGTTCATTTCAAACAGTTTATTTGAAGTTCGATAGTCAAGAGTTAAATAGATACTTACAACATAAGTTTAGGAGCCAAAACACAATGCTTAAAGGTCATATATTACACAAAATCGACTCTTGTGAGCTTTAAACCATGTTATAATGTTGTTACATCATCAAAAATATATCTGGAGTTGTGTTTTCTTTAATGTTTGAGTAATCCTTTATTATTAGCCTGTCTACATCTCCAAAGCTCAAAATGCTCTGCTCCACCTTGTGATGTCATGTGGTGGTAGTTTTCAAGTTAACAGATACCTTTTATCTTTATTTCAGTATAGAGATGGGCATTTCCAGGGCTGAAATGATCCAAATGATTATAGTAAAGTGTATGGAGTTTAAAAACACAATAAAACACTTTCTCACTCAGCCCAAATATACAGGGTTTGTGTGTTAAACATTTGAATGAAACAAAGTACAGCTCCAGGTATGTTTGTGATGAGGAAACAACATTAGAACATAAACCATAAAATAACGTATTATGCGACCTTTAATTTAATGTGTGAGTGAAAATATTGAGAGAATTAACCGTTACAAAAATAGCATTTGCGCGGACAAGGTTTCCAGATTGGTTTGACGCTGTCTTCTCTGCATGTCACCACGTTAACACACAACAGACAGTATTTAATCAAGCAGAATTAAAATATTGTCATGAAAATCCTGAGTGTACAGCCAGTTCGCTTCTCCCATGTAAACTCATAGAAAATATCGCCTGTATCTTTGACAGGCATTATTAAACACTGAGCACATTGACAGCCCAGCCACACCAGCGCCTGTGAGAGAAAACCCCACAGACTGCAATGATGAATTAGTTTAATGAAAGAACTGATATGGTGAGGCGTCAGAATAACTGTGATAAATGCAGCCCCGCTATTGAAGCTCTACACAATACATTAGAAATCGGCTCTTACCAAATCACGAAGGACTAAAAACCACTGTGCTTTTCCACCTTTTCTGATTGTATTTCAGAAATTCTTGTATGTGTCACATGTACTCACATGGGAACAGAGCGGTTGATGGTGTAAAAGGTGGTAAGAGCAGCTGGGATGTAATTTTAGAACAGGAACCTGGGAATTTGGTGTTCTTATTCTTGCTTGATAGGGCACAAAATTGCTGAACTGAAATTTTGTCGAAATGGTGTCAACTGTATAGGTGCATTCTGCATGATGTTATGGCGTTGCCTGGAATGTTTCACAGTACGGTTTTAAACCTTTCTATCTTCATGGAGACCAAACCAGGCCGAGTTACAGGTCAGTTCTGGAGGTCAGTCCACCTGTAATTGACAAACTGGAAGGTAAATCTGTTTAATGTCATACTGTGGGACATTCCAGGCAGAGCAATATTGTGAAGGAATAGACCCGTCAGCCGCGTGGGGTTCACTTACCCCCGCTGCTGACCGCTATCCCCGATTTTTCCATACATCTCCATCGTAACGGTCAGGGGTGCACACTTGATCGCTGCACAGCCCTTCCCTTCTCCATAGCCCTCCTTTCCATTTCAAACTTTCCTCCATGCTCGTCGCTCCTCCGTGTGTGTGTCATTCAGCCAACCCGAGCGTCCTTCGCTCCCGGATTATGTGGCGTCAGGTAGGGCACACATGGGTGACGTCACGAGGGACATCGCGTGACTTTTTCGCTTTGTCCTGAATAATTTTTTTTTCCTGTCTTTGTTTAATGGCATTTTTGTTTCTGGGAATGTGTATGATTTTTTTTTTTGTATTAAAGGGGGAATATAATTATTTCTATTGATAAAGAAAAAGCAGTTTTTGTGTGTTAACTGATTTGGGGGTGGAGCCTCACACTATAAAAGGGGACTCCCATCTGCACAGAGGCAGTGTGTGTGTGGGTGTCTTGGGAGAGCTGTGTGCACCGCAGGCACCAGCTCGAGCTATTTGGGACTGCTAAAACCTGTAAATATAGCCCTTTTTTTTCTCATTTTTAAAAAAACTGTGGCACATTTCTGTAAATAAACCTCACCAACACATCCTCTGCAAGTCTAGTATTCATTGGCTCTTGTCCTGAGTGAGTATTATTATTGTTTTTGTCCTCTTTTGAGCTAAACCAAGACTTAACAACTGGTTTAACCTCCTAGATCTGGAGAAGTCTGCCCTAAAACCTGGATTACATCTGGTGCTACTCAAAAAGCCAGATATTCTCTCAGATGTAAAAAAAATTAGAGATCTACCGTGAATGTTACAGTATTATTCAGTTATTTTAGAACTGCACCTCAAAAGTTACTGTTTAGACTAGCCATTTTTCATTGTTACTTATTATTATTATTTATTTTATTTAGTTTATTTTGGGCAACTAAACATTTTATGTTCTTTTACGATGGAATAATATCAAACTATCACCTGTATTGTCATCAGTGTATTCAAAAAATGCCCAAAAAGGAGGGGATAGAAGAAAAACTTCACCCCATCAATTATTTACTCCCTATTATTTACTCCCCATCTCATTTCCATGTTTTAATATCATTTGCATTTGTTTGATCGCAGGCCACAGATGTAGACACGGGGAACTACAGTGCCAATGCGTACCGCCTGATCATCCCTCCCACCGCCGAGGGACAGGACAGCTTCGTCATCGAGACCTACACAGGAATCATCAAGTCGGCCATGATGTTCCGCAATATGAGGCGCTCCTATTTCAAGTTCGAAGTCATCGCTACGGACAACTACGGGAAGGGCCTTAGCAACAGAGCAGATGTGGTGGTAAGTACAAACAGTGAAGGAACAGAATACCGGAGAGGTCATAGCTGCTAAATGCAGAAATGGTGCTTAAAAAAAAAGGAAGTGCGTTAAATTTTCATAGATTTCTGAGAATATATAGAACAGGGGTTTCAGACTCGCGGCCCGGGGGCCAAGTGCGGCCCGCAGTACAATATTTTGTGGCCCGCACCTTAATATGAAAGTATAATATTAGTGTGGCCCACAGAGAAAGTGGACCTCCGAAGGGCCAATCAGCCAGCTCCCGCGCGCCGTCCCTTGTCGGGGCTGGGCTAAGCTACACCAGCTTCGTGCACTTCATGCTTGCAACAACAGCACTTGCCTTCTATCGTACTTTCTACCGGCGACTGTTACCGGGCTGTTTATCGTCTACGCTGCTGTTACAGATAGAAGCGTGTGACGGAGCACCTGTAGCTGCCCTGACATTCCCCGACCGGCGCCTCTCGCTCTGGCTCGAGAACGCGGCAGAGCGCACGGAGCGCTCTCCCGGTTCAGGGGCACTCTGCCACAAAGCATTATGCGTTAAGATGTTCTCTGTACGCAATTAGCTAGCTAAACACTTGTTTGAAACGTGAAACAAGAGCGCCACTAAGCGGAATCAATTAGATTTTGTCATACCCCAGTCATGTCTTCATCAAAGCCTGCAGTGAAGAGAAAGGTTGGTGACGAGCACAGACAGTTTCAGATTTGCAGACTTCAAGACGCACAGAGCCACGCAAATTTTTGTGGACCCCTTTACCTTTGATGTGCAAGATGCCCCTCCTACGCTTCAAATGGAGCTCATTGACCTGCAATGCAACTCTGACCTCAAAGCCAAGTTCAGGGAGATCAGTGGAAAAGCAGACAAGCATGGGCAATTTTTGAGAGAATTGCCCCCCAACTTCCCTGAGCTTTCCCGAATGTTCAAGCGGACCATGTGCCTTTTTAGCAGCACATATTTGTGTGAAAAGTTCTTCTCCACCTTGAACTTCAATAAGTCCAAGTACAGGTCCAGCCTTACTGATGATCATCTTCAAGCCATACTGAGGGTCTCAACTGCTTCCTCTCTCAAGCCAAATATGGTTCAGATTTGTGAGAAGAAGCACAGTCAAGTCTCTGGCAGCAAGGAGTAGGCAAGAGAAGCCATGTTCAGAAGAACCGTTCATGATTTTCACTCAATGTTCCATTCATGTTCAGGACACTTCATGGTCAGAAGAAATCATTAAAACTGTTAATGACATTTGAGGACTTTTTTTTTTACGGAATTCCTTATGCGGCCCACCCTCACCCAGACTCTGCCTCCAGCGGCCCCCAGGTAAATTGAGTTTGAGACCCCTGATATAGAGTATTAACTTTTTAATATGGCAGCTGTCGATGTATTATTAGTGTATGCATAAAAATTATAACATCCTTTTAAGAGAAATCTATATGTTTTTTACACTTCTTAGTATTGAAGTGTAATTTTTCTGTCTGAGGGTCTGAAACACTTTTGTCTCCATGGAGATGTTGTTATGCCTGGGATGTTCCTCAGTATGGCATGAAACCATCTATCTCCTTAGAGACAAGCAGATGATTTTTCTTTCTTTTCTTTTTTTCCACACAAAACACCTGTAACTGTGTAAGTGTAAGATAGATTAGTTTAAGGTGGTGGACCCTCCTCTACAGCTGCTTCAGTAAGCTATTATTAGGAAAAACATACACACTTTTTTCAGGTTTCTTTTGCACATCATTATAGAAAATTGACACAGTTTGATAAAGCTCAGCTAAATATAAAAAAATGGCCAAAGAAATTCACTAAAGAATCCAGCTCCTTACATAAATGCATGCTTAAAGAACCAGAACAAGCTCACTGGGGACGTCCATTTTAGTGTTTTATTTAAATATGCACTGCACAACTTTACTGGTAGAATGTCCATCACCCCTTGTATCTATGGAGATGTTATTGCTTTGGGCTTGAATGTTCTACTACAGTATGGTATGGAATAGAATGCATGTTTTCTAGGTATTTGTTCCAATTAAAACACCCATAATGAAATAAATACTACATTAATGTTTACTGTGCAACATTTGAAGCAAAGCAATAACATCTCCAATGAGACAAGCAGGTGGCAGAGTTACGCAGTGCATTTTTAATCAATAATAATAAATAAACATTATATCTGACAAAATGATATCCAATTTTTCTCCATGTAATCAAGTTTATGTGTTTTATAGTTTGCTGTACAACCTTTGATTACCACTTAAATAGAGTTAGCCCCCCTCAGTGATGCAGAAACAGTAAAAGGGGACACCAGTCATCTCCTCTGTCAAAGTCATTCTGATTGTAAATGAGAGAGCTACAAAAGCCTGAGAATACAATTACTATAATAGACTGGTCACGCTGAAAGACATGGGGCACTACTCTGATGTCTGCTTTGTGAACTTGTCTCAGAGATTATCTTATTTTCATAATGGCCCTAATAAGATGAATAATTATCTGATAAATAGTCTACTGTACGTTCATTATCCGATCTTGGAGACAAGAAAAGTGGATTAAAACTTGGCAACCCAATTTTCAAACTTTAAAAGGAGGCAATCTGATTATAAAATAAAGCTCTAACTAATATTCACAGGCATGATTCTTAGAGCTGCAGGATTTGTAAAAAATAAAGAATTGCAACTTTTCTGAAGAGTATTGCATTTATCTTTCAATTTGGGATTTATGTTTAGGTCTGTTCATCTGTTTAAAGTTTTAAGACATGTAGGAGCATTCAGGTGTGAGAGAATCCTCAAATCTGAGCTTTAAAATAATCCAAGAATCCCATGCATTTCAGAACCTGTTTGTCGAGGTTTAAATTACAGGGTTAGCACCTTTTTTTACATAATGAAAGGGGATACATGCCTATATTGCGCTATTTTCTGATCTATGTTATAAGCTTGTTTTTCCATGAAAAATGTACCTGGTGTTTTGTTGCATTTGCACATGTTTAACACACAAACAAAAAAACAGTTCTTCTCTCAAACATTAAACACTCTGCTCCTCCTAGTGATGTCATGTGGTAATACAGGAAGTGCTCCACTGTGTTTTTAAATGCCATACACCTTCACTAGAATCATTTGGATCATTTCAGACCTGCAACTGCCAATCTCTACTGATCTAAAGGGAAAAGGTTAAGTTAAGTTAATCACTATAACTTGAAAATTGCCACTGCATGACATCACAAGGTGAAATAGATTTGGAGATGTAGACAGTGTAACCATAAAGGGTTCCTTAAACATGTGTGAATGAAACAAAACACAACTCCAGGTATGTTTTTGATGAGATAACAATGGCTTTCTTATATAACATGGCTTTAAATAATTGCAGTCTATGAGATTTGCTTCAAATTTCAATTTAGATTAAATTGTGATTAATCCTGCTGCCCTAATGATTCTTTCTTGTGACCAGGTTTAGAACAGTTGAGTACACATTCATCCAACACAACACATTCATCCAACATAGCAATGTATCACACTGCTACAGTGAGTTTCAGTTTAGTACCGTAATTTCCATGATATTTTTTGAACTGTATACAACAATAAACTGTAAAAACAATATTAGAATATATTATAATAACATGAATTTGTTATAGAATCATTTATGTAGCACAAGAGTTGAAAAGAGGCGGCACGGTGGCTGAGTGGCAACACTCAGGCCTCATAGCAAGAAGGTTGCGGGTTCCATCCCCGGGTCGCCCAGGCCTTTCTGTGTGGAGTTTGCATGTTCTCCCCGTGTCTGGATGGGTTTCCTCCGGGTACTTCGGTTTCCCCATCAGCCCGCACCCCTATGAACTAACATCAAGGACCATGACATCCACCCTCCTGTGGGCTCCACTCACAGAGGGGTTCATAGGGGGGTCAGGTGCACAGAGGATTGGGCAGCAAACTGCCCCCGCGACCCAGCTGGGTTAAGCGGGAGAAGATGGATGGATGGAAGAGTTGAAAAGAGAGACAAGACCATTATTTACCATCAATGCAAGACCCAGAGACATTAACATTGTCCAATCAAGTCTGATTATGCTTCCATTATAGGGAGTATTATACCTTTTATGACACAGATCAGATAACAACAGATGAGCACTGAGCTGCCAGTGTTTGGTTCAGTAGTGCAGGGATCAAAGTTATTATAGTGCTCACACAGTCCTACAGGTTTCATACCACCGGGTCTTATTTGATTTCCTGGAAAAGAAAGTTTGAAAACAAGCTTCAATCAACAAGCTTCATTTGTTAGCAAGATTTTATAGCTCCCAAATGGTCCATTTGCAATATATTTTACTGTAGCTATTAAAATAAATGAATTACATGAATGCATTAATTATTCAATCTTTAATCTAAATTTCAAATCCTAAATCCTGACTCTGATCTCTGAAATTTCCCCATTTTCTGAAATTCCCCCATTGTGGGACGAATAAAGGCTTATCTTATCTTATCTTATTTCTCCTCCAGATATTTCTTTTGTTCCATACCAAAACTGAAATCTTGTTTGTACTTCTCTCCCTGTACAGTTTTTGCCATTGAAACCAGCCTTGCACGAAATCCTCCATCGATCTAACTATCTGTGTTTCAGCCTTATATTAGATTTTTGTCTTATTGAAATACACCCGGATAACAAGGCCTTAACAAGACAAGAGGAAGGCTTGGGACATTGGCTGCCACGTGTGAGGGAGCAGCGAATGGCTAAGCATGGGGCCCGTTAATTTTCAAGGGGAAAACCTAATTTCACAGTATTCGCGTAGGGAATCTGGCTCCTCCGCTCTGTGTCTGTTGTCGGTATTCACTTAACAGCTGCATATGAATTGGACAGGATTGCTCCCTGACGCAATAACAAGTGGCCAATTAGAGTATTTTCTACTTCTCTGTCGGATATAGTCACAACTGGAGAGCTAGACATCTTAATACTGGGAGCTTTTTAAAGGTGTACTGTGTAAATTTTTGGTTAGGGGTTCGACACCTGCTTGTTTCTCTGGATATGTCATTGCTCTGCCTGGAATGTCTCACAGTATGACATGCAGCTCTACCTTACATTTATTCAATTCTAAGTTATTTTATAGTTTAAAAGTACGTAGAAAAACAGAAACTGTGACAAACAAAGCAATAGTATCTCCATGAAGAAAAGCATTTGACGGATTCTCCACCACAATAATTGCACAATGCACCTTTAAGGCTTAATTTTGTCTTTTTTGTCTGTTTTTTGCAGGTTTCTGTTGTGAACGCACTGGACATGCAAGTGGTGGTGTCTACAGTGCCCCCTACGCTGGTGGAGGAGAAGAAAGAAGAACTCATCAAGTGTGTAACAAACAAAACAAACAAATAAAGCAACTGGCTCACTATCAACAGAAGTAACACAGATAGCATCTAGTAAAGTGTGAGAATACAGCAGAGCCCAGTCTAATTATACATGGTAGCTTTAAAGCCCCACTGTGAGCAGCAATCATAATTAAATGCATTATTTTAAGATTTTAAGATAAGACAAGACAATCCTTTATTGTCTCCCATGGGACAAATTTGTCTTGGGACAGGGGGTCACATGCTTTAACATAAGACAGGACAACACAACAACATAAGCACCACACAAACACCCACCATAGAACAGAAATAGATATGAACATGAGTGATACAGGATCTTAAAGGCCGTCTTTACAGGCAAGACCTTCACAATCTTGTATCTGTTCGTAATTGCACATTCCCTAAGCCTATCCCTAATTCCTAAGCCTTTTACTTTTATTTTGTAACAGCACTCTCTGAGTTTAACAGATTAATGGCTAATGGCAAAAAAAGAATGTTTGAATCTGTTCAGTTTACAGCTGGGACCCTTTTAGTCTACTAGTACTGGTTAAAATGTTACACAGTTGGGGTTTAGTGAGTTTTTAAGCTCCTTTATTATGCAATATTGACTCTTGTGAACTTTAAACCCTGTTAACCCTCATCAAAAACATACCTGGAGTTGTGTTTTGTTTCATTGACACATGTTTGAGTAACCCTTTATTATTAGTCTGTCTACACCTCCAAAGCTCAAAATGCTCTGTTCCACCTTGTGATGTCATGTAGTGGTAGTTGTCCAGTTAACAGCTGCCGTTTACCTTTAGTTCAGTAGAGATTGGCAATTCCAGATCTGAAATCATCCACATGATTCAAGTGAAGATACATGGAGTTTAAAAACACAATGTAATGCTGCCTGTATCCCTGTATGACTACATGACAACTACATGACATCACAAGGTGGAACAGTGTTTTCAGTTTGAGAGAAAAACTCAGCCTAAATATGCAGCAGTTGTGTGTTAAACATTTGTGAATGAAAAAAAAAACACAACTCTAGGTCTGTTTTTGATAAGGAAACAACATTATAATATAGATCCGAAAATAGTGTAATATGGGTCCTTTAATTGTAAAAAGCCCTGAAAAGGCAAAAGAAAAACTTACTTCTTACCACAATAAAACATGACTCAAAACTCAACTTCTTTAAACAACCAAACTTCTTAGCTTGTAAAAAGTTGATTTCTGCATAACACCACTCTGAAAAAAACAAAATCTAATCAAGTTAAGATGAGTTGAATTAAGAAAGTTTTATCATGATTTGTAAATCATGATAAAATCATCAAATCATGAAAAAAATCATGATTGTAAATCATCAAATCAGTAAATTTCACTTGACAAGTAAAATAATCTGCCAGTGGAATAAGACTTTTTATACTTAAAATATGAAAATACATTTTGCTGCACTTGGAATAAGAAAAACAACAACTTTTTGCACTTAAAATAAGAAACAAAGATAATTTTACTTGTGAAGTTGAATATACTTAAATAAAGTAAAATGTTCTTAATTTAAGTCATTTTAACTTACCTAGATATTGTTTTTTTCCAGTGCATAAGCAGTCTGCTAAAGCATTTTGCCTGGGTGCCCACAGTTTATCCATCTTGGCAGAGGGAGTCAGGGCAGCTTTTCTTTTATTGGCTGTAATTTGATGTGTGGATTTTGTGGTGCCTGAACAAGGATTATCAGAAGGCAATGTTTTTGTGCCAAGAGCTGGTTTTGGAGAAAAGAGGGGGGCACACTGGGACCATCACAGCCAGAGAGGGTGCTTAAGAAGAGGCTCTCATATTACTGTGGATCTGGAGGTGCCGGAAATACTTTAGTGGTTTAACATCTGAGCTGACATCAGGCATTAAAGGATAAGTTTGGAGACAAGTTAATAGTAGTGTTAATTAAGGAAAATCTAGAAAAAGTCTGCATTGTGGAGCTTTGCTGGGCTGTTAAATGTCCTGTAATACACTATTTTCTGATTTTTGTTATAATGTTGTTTCCTTGTCACAAACATACCTGGAGTTGTGTTTTGTTTCATTCACACACACATTTAACACACAAATCCTGCATGTTTAAGCTGAAATCTGCTCGCAAATGGGAAACACCACCTTGTGATGTTATGTGGTAATACAGGACTGTGCGTGTGTTTTTAAACTGGATAATGCCCCTGGAATTGCCCACCTCTACTGAACTAAATGTTAAGCTGTAGTTGTTAATATGAAAACTACCATTTTGTGACATCACAAGGTGGAATAGAGCATTTTGAGAGGTAGACAGACTAATAATAAATGGGTTACTCTAATATGTGTGAAACAAAACACAACTCCAGATATGTTTTTGAGGAGGAAACAGCCTTATAACATGGCTTAAAGCTCATTAGTCAACTGTGTATAATATAGGACCTTTAAATGGTAAAATAGAGAAATCAGTGCTGAAAACTGTATTTTTTAGATTATGTTCAGCATTTAGATAGAGGCACTTATCGTTAGTCCTAGGGTTGCACACAGAAAGACACAGTGCACCTCTTAAACTATTGCCTCTTGAAGGTGAACTTGTGGTCAAAATACGCTTTAGGCTTACTATTCTTTTACTACAAAGCTATCATTTTGAAAACGGTGTTTCAGTCATTTCCATAACAACTGCACACTTATATTAGCATGCCGCTCAAGTAAATTATACGGTTAACTTTTGTTTTTGTTTCATGGTTGATTCTCAGTGCTGCCAGATGGAACATGATGCATGTTTTCTATAGGTGATTATAGGTTTAGGGGCCCTCTGCTCCATATATTCTAACAGTAAAAAGGGTCATTCATAACCTGTGCACAATCTATTAAAATCTATACTATTTTCTTGCTTCTTTTTGGCAGAATTCTGGAGCGTCACATCCAGGACCAGGTCCCGGGTGCCAAAGTCATAGTGGAGGCCATTGGACCTCGTCGCCATGGTGACGGCTACGAGCTGGAAGACTACAGTAAATCAGACCTGATGGTGTACGCCATTGACCCGCTGACGAACAGGGCTATCCAGAGAAAGGAGCTCTTCAAGTGAGTGGTTCTATTCTATTACCACATGTGCTGTCTGTAGTCATTTATTTAATTTGATGTGCGTGTCCCCCGCTGTGGCCCTTCAGGCTTTATTCTCCAAAACACATCATGACTCTGTGGAAAAAAGTCGACTGAAAATTCCATTGATCATATGATGGTGATAGGATGCTATATGTCATAGTCAGATGGCACTTCAGAGATCTTACATTATGCTGTTCAATCAGTCAATCAATCAAACTTTATTTATAGAGCACTTTTCATACAAAATATGCAACACAAAGCACTTTTAGTTCATGATCTTAGCCCTGATCTTTTATGATATGTAAACAAAGATAATGAGTACGTATGGAAAACAAGCCAATTTATCTGACCGTAGAGGAGGCGATGATTATAGCAGTGACATTTTGTAAGACACACAGGAGGGAAGGAATTAAATGGCATATATTTAGATTAAAGAAGTAATAGTGCAATAAGTGGTATAAAAAAAATAGGAAGGAGCCAGGCCAATTAAGAGTTAGGTTTGTGGAGATGCAAGCCTCCTACCCAGAGTAAGGATGTGTGGTTACCAGGGCCAAAAATACAAAAAAAGCTACATAGTGTCTTTAAATTATTGCTTTATTTCGGCCCGTTTACTTAAACTTAGAAAACCATGACTGTCTTTGTGGCACATGAGCTCAAAGAGATCTACCACACTGCTCCAACCTTCTGTTTTCTTTTTGCCTGTGTCTTTCCAGAGTATCACAGACAAAGTTCCAAACCATTTTTCATGTGTTCAGAGGACAGCGGCAGTCTGAGATAGCACCTCACGACTGACGCACACACGGTTTTTTTTTTCCTGTTCTCGTTCCTATCTGTCAAAACACACACATTAATCTTTAAAAGGTATCCCCCATCCAACAGAGTAATGCCAGTCAATAGAAAATACCCTTATTTTACATAGCAGTTGTCTCTTTTGCTCGTCTTTATGCATTTACTCACATATAGATAGGGTTCAGATTCAAAAATTTGATTATGTCATATTTTCAGATGGAGGGCAGAAGCTTATATTCAGATTTTGACTGTTGTTAGCTTTACTGTCTGTCAGACGGCTTACTGTAGAATACACAAAAATGTTACATAACCAGACAGATCACAGTCTTAGAGTTTTACTTGCTGCAAGGAGAGGTGCGACAAGTGTGCCGCTGTGTTGTCCGAACACCGCTCCTTTAGTCTGTCTGACCCCCTCTGCTCCTGCAGTACTTTTATGAAGATTTTGAGAGTTTACAGAGTACAAAGTATTTCAATATTCAAGGACAGACAGTTTTCACAGACCCAAAGATAAAACCTCCTCCATATCAAATCCTGCTCCCTTCCGCGCTTCTCCAAGAGATTCTTCTCCAAGGCCGCCCTCCCCTCGAGTAGCCTCCCTTGGCTGTCGGACACAGGGCGCGTACACGGGGAAGAGAAGCAGCACTAGGTTAAAAGTACACTCTGATAACATGTATGTACAAATTTCTTAACACTGTCACAGCAAAACTCCAGTCTTGTTTCTGAAATTTGTGAAAAGCGCTTATAAACTCATCATGGTGGGTAGTTTAAATGCTTGGAATGCAACGTTAGACCATTGCAATGTATTTGAAGGGCCCATATTACATTATTTACTGATCACTTTTAATGTTGTTTCATCAAAAATACGCCTGGAGTTGTGTTTTGTTTCTTTCACACATGTTTAACCCACAAACCCTGCATATTTAGGCTGAGTTTTTCTCTCAAACATGAAACACTCTTCACATCTTCACTAGAATAAGTTGGGTGATTTCAGCGATGGACTTGCCTTCTCTACTGAACTAAAGGTAAAAGGTATAGCTGCTAACTTGAAAGCCACCGCTTCATGGCATCACAATGTGGAGCAGAGCATTTTGAACTTTGAAGATGTAGACAAAATAATAAAGCAGGTTGTATCTTAAACAGCAAATTCTACCGTAGCATTGTCCTCCAGCTCAATGTTAAAACTATAGGGGTTGTAGAATGTCACGTGAACACAACCTACTCCACCACTCAGCTGTCACCTCAGTCCAACGGTGATGTTTTTATCCACTTAGTTTGTTTTGACAGCAGAGAAAGCGAATGTGATTATGACCATTTCAGTTCATTTAAGTCACCCACTCAAATGGCATTTCCAATCATTTGTAAACGTGTCCTTGGTGGTGACCGGAGAAGGACAACGCAAACCTTTCCATTGAAGAGGGGGAGGGAGCGAGGAAAGTGACATGAATTGGAAATAGAAAAAACAAAATTGTCATTGTGTGTTGGTTTAAAGTAGAAGTAGGTTTGTCTTCACTAGAACATGTACCATTCAAGGTATCTGGTACAAGGACAGTTAGAATGTCAGCGGTACTTTCCTGTTCAAAGCTGCATTGTGTCAAATTTCTAATGGAGAATCTATATTACACAAAAATCCACGTTATGATGCTGTAAACTCGCCAAATCATCACATACCTGGAGTTGTTTTTTTTTCATTTACACTTGTTTGAGTAACCCTTTATTATTTGTCTGTCTACAGCTCCAAAGCTCAAAATGAGAAGATGTATGAAGTTTAAAAACTAAGTGGAGCATCCTATATTACCACATGACATCATAAGACGGCATTTGTATTCAGTATGGGAGAAGAACTCAGCTTAAATATACAGGGTTTGTGTGTTGAACAATGAACGTGAAGTGAATAAAACAAAACAAAACTCCATGTATGTTTTTGATGAGGAAACAAAAGAAAACAGTGAGATACAGGCCCTTTAATGAGGAATAAAACTGATGTCTGAATTACAATTACAATTATCATATGTTTAGTACAAAACCTGGAATGTACAAGCATGAAAAGAGCCTGCATTCCTCCACTTTTCTTGCATGCTTGGGTGTTTATGGTTTAATGTATAAATCTCCTCTTACATTAACGTGAAGCAGTACACCAGGCACTCTAATGAACAGTTGCTGCTTGCTTCACTGCCTCTTGTTGCTTAAGATGGGAGAGTGCTCACAGCTCACCTTGGGTCGTAGCTGAATTCATTCACCAAGCCAAAATACTCTTTAAGTGTATTTTTCACACAGGTGGCTCGCATACTGAAGCGGATTTCAGCCAAAACACATCATAGGCTCAGACTATTATGTGAGAGTTTTACTTTTGGGAAAGGCTCACATTTGAAATAACCCGACTATACTGACAGATAAAGTGAAAATGAAAAATAGTCAAGATATCTTCCCCATTAAAACAGACCTATCACTCAAAATCCACTATATCAGCTTTCTAGTTGTTTCCCTTCACCATTTACACCCTCAAAGCTGTATTTGGAGTCATTCATACATGGTTGAGTAATCTGTAATTGCCAACACACTTTCGCCGCCACTGGCATACGCCTACTGCTCCTTACTTACTTATTTCTTCAGATTTATTTTCTTTATAGGTGACACACTTATATTCAGCAGTGTCACGTAGTCATTTTGGTACAAATGAGGAAAAAAAAATCAGCAGCGATCCATAGAAGGTGTCATTGTCATGATGTTTACAGCAACATCATCTCCCCTTGGACACTGCACTTTTCTAACGTGAAAGTCAGTTTTCTTGTTTCTTTCATTAAGCTGTTTTAGATGTGATTTAAAATGTGCAAATTATAAGATAATGATCCATGGATTTTGTAGATTATAACTATATAGCAGGCTCAAGCACAATGTGCTTTAAGGCCTTGTGTAAATGTCTTCAAGTGATATAATTGATATAATGAATAATTTAGCTGTTTCATGTGAAAGGTTAGATTTTTAGAGAGCACACTAACCAAAAACTTAAGCCTGTAGTGTTTCCCCTTGAATGTTTTATTAAAATTACCTCTATAATCTAACCAACAATCAGAATCTTGATATATCCTTGCTTTAATTAGGACCTCCATCAGATAAAGGTCCAGAAAATCATTTGACACAGGGCTCAGTGTTGTGATTACAGATGCAGAGTACGTGTCACCCCTTTTCAGGGTAAATCTCCTGTCCAAAGAAGAAAGAAACTGTGCATTTACGGCGTGCACTGGACTGTCCTTACACCACCTTGAATACAGCCCCCAGTGCAAAATGTGTCTCAGGAGAAGCTAAAGCCAAGAAGCCTGTTAATGACCTTCACTCTGCACATTATTCACCTATAGAAGAAAACAAAGATCACCATAATTAGATATGGCAACGGACCTTAGCTGACAAGTAAAATGTATACAATTTGCTTTACCTTGTGCTCTGGCTTTTTATAGACAAAAGATATAATATTTGGTGATGCATAAGATTTATCTATAGCACCTTTCAAGACACCAAAAATGCATTATTGCATCTAACTGCGTTATTTATTCACTTCATACTTGTTGATGGTAAGTTTCTTTTGTAGCCACAGCTGCCCTGGGGTAGACCCAGTCTGCCATTTTGCACTATTGACCCCCTGACGACCACACACATACTGCACATTCATACTAAGCAGGGTGTGCCTTGCCCGAAGACCAGTGGTGGAACATAACAAAGTAAAAGCAGTAAAATACTGTACTTCAGTATAAATTTTAGGTATCTGTACTTTACTTAAGTACATTTTAAAGTGTGATATCTGTGCTGTCTACTCAGCTACATTTTTCATCTGAAAAGTAAAAATATTCGTTTTTTTATTGTATGATACCTGAAAAGCCTAAGGGTTTATTTTTTAACACATTTGTAGTTTATGCAAACAAAAACATACAAATAAAAACAATAACAAAAACAAATCTTTATCAAACTCATTACATTTAAAGTTTTATTAGATCTCAAAAATCTTACTTTATTGTTTTGTACTGTACTTTAACTTAAGTAGAAAAATCAAGTCCCGGTACTTCTTCTACCACTGTCAAAGACACAACAGCAGTGTCCACTAGACCCACTGCTGCCCCACTGTAGCCCCTGGTATTGTCAGCACTCTTTCATCCAAGAACTAAGGCACTGACAAGCCATATAAACTATGAACTGTTGCTATGACAGTGGAGCTAATTTCTCATCACTTTGAAACGCATGGATACAAATAAAACTATAAAAGATAATAATTTTGTTTACTTTGCATTTGCAACATTATGCCCTTGACATTTTCTCTCCAAATTAGTCAACAAAATAAAATCATGAAATACCACACATATCAGATTAAATGATTGCACCAAATTGAATCAGCAGCATTTATTTTCTCATTTTATTGCTTATTCTATCAGGCCACACAAGGATAAATCATATTCCGTTTTGGTTGACAAGTTAATCTAATGGCTGCCACTTAGAGGACGTTTATGCAAAAATGTCTTTCCGCTTAGATGAAAAACACGTCTAGCTGTTTCTTGACATGGTCGGTGATGTTTTTCAAATGTCATGTACTAAAATGGGCCACTCATATAGAGACCTCTATTAGTATATTTGTTTGTGGAATCTGCTGTACCAGTAGTGGTCAGGCTTGGCTTCACATGACGTCTTAGCATTTCATATAAACTGCCTATGTGTACTTTGCTGTGGCATCACACTGGGGGTGTTCTACATATACCTCTATGGTGCAATGTGCAGTAATTATCATGGTTACACAGTGTACCCGTTAGCAAACACTGTAAAAAAGAAATTTGACAACTCAAGAAAAAAAAATGGATTCAAACAACAGATTTTCAGGAACTGTTCATAGACCTGTCTGGGTGTTAGATTTTCAACAAAAATGGTGAGAATGGCAAATTGAAAAGTGAAAATCTGTTGGCTAATACTAGCTTGAGTGAGAGGCTTGTTTAAGAACACAAATGATCTCACCTTTTTCAATTAAGTCAGCTCTTTCAGATCATTTTGTATTAAAACAAAGCTCAGATTAAAGTCTAATTTGAGTCACAGATCCTATAATGTTCCACAGATCCTCCATGTGAGATTATAATATATATTCTAGAGTGCCATGAACACCACCTATTTCACTACAGGCAAGCTCCATGTAACTGCTGATGTATAAAGTGACATTTTAAAGCAAATAAGCCATAGAACCTCTTTGAGACACTCAATTTAACTACATTGATGCTGGATTGACTTCTTCTCGCTTTATGGCATTTTTCTTAAACTTTGAGCTTATTTGGTACAGTATGTGACGAGCATAGGCAACATGGTGTGTCCAAATAAATACAATAAATAGTTCAATGTAAAATAATCAACATTGCAAGAAAAAGTTCGCTATCTGATTGAAATGTAGTTGTAACAAGGGTCGTATTTTATTCACATTTGTCATTATAATGATTTCTATTTTGCCTTGTTTTGGTCTTATGTCTTTATATTGGGTCTATATCTGACAATAAAGTATTATCTAACCTAATCTATCTAATCCCTCTATCCAAATTGCATTGCACTCTGAAAAATCGATCAATACTTCTGCGTACTTGCACTACCCCCGTCACAAGACTATGCAAACTTTTATCTCTCCGCACTTCTTATCTCAAACTAAACCTCACCTGTGCCTGTTTATGCCTGTTCTCAATTGCAGGTTCTTAGATGGGAATGTTCTGCAGATCAACAAAGAGTTCCAGCCGTACTTGGGTGAGGGAGGACGTATCCTTGAAATCCGCTCCCCAGACATCGTGGCCAGTGTGAAGAAGGCCGCTCAGGCTGTGGGCTACACCGAGGGAGCTCTGCTGGCACTGGCTATCATCATCATTCTCTGCTGCATCCCCGCCATCCTCATCGTCATGGTTTCGTACAAACAGTGAGTACAGATCCCAGATAATGTTACCCGCGAGTGCCAAACTGTTCATCATCTTTATGAAGCTGTCAATTAGTTACTTGGGTTTTAATTAGGAGAGCTGGGAGAATGTACCGGCTAGCTGTATGTAAAAACGTGTTGCCCAATACTAGAAAGGTCAGGGAGGTTGAGAGTTATGGTGATAAATTAAAGATATCATTCTGGATAGTAGATAATGTTCTTTATATAATTTTGCATCCATCTTATTCAAAGCAATGTGATTTTTGGGTGATGCACCATCTGTGTACTGCAGCATTGCAAGATGGGGTCACCAATAATATCTCCAGTGACAATGGCTTCTAACTTAAAAGGTGCACTATGTAACGTTTTGGTTGGGGCTCCGTCATCTGCTTGTTTCTATGGATTGCTCTGCCTGGAATGTTCCACAATATGACTTTAAACAGCTCTACCTTACATTTATTCAATTACAGGTGGTTTTATTGCTAAAAACACACATTCTGATATTGAGTAGGCTTGCCTCTCTATAGATCTGATCTGCACCTTGGTCTGGTTCTCCATGATGATAGAAAGATTTAAAACCATATTGTGAAACATTTCTGGCAAAGCAATAACAGCTCCTAAGAGAAAAGCTTTTGACCGACCTAGGGCTGAAACGATTCGAGTTAATCGATTAAATCGATTAGAAAAATGCATAGATTATTTTTTTTGCCTCGATGCTTCGTGTTATTTTCATACGCTCGGCGATGGCCGGAACCTTCTGCGGTAGAGGTAAAGTTTCCGCATGACCACTGCACTTCACTGTACACAAAACAGCGCAGTGCCCATGGATGTATACCTCATCTCCTCCGTTACGCCGTGCACACCTCATATCCGGTATGCCGCGCACACCTCATCTCCTCCGTTACGCCGCGCACACCTCATCTCCTCCGTTACGCCGCGCACACCTCATCTCCTCCGTTACGCCGCGCACACCTCATATCCGGTACACCACGCACACCTCATCTCCTCCGTTACGCCGCGCACACCTCATATCCTCCGTTACACCGCACACACCTCATCTCCTCCGTTACGCCGCGCACACCTCATATCCGGTACACCACGCACACCTCATCTCCTCCGTTACGCCGCGCACACCTCATATCCGGTACACCACGCACACCTCATCTCCTCCGTTACGCCGCGCACACCTCATCTCCTCCGTTACGCCGCGCACACCTCATCTCCTCCGTTACGCCGCGCACACCTCATCTCCTCCATTACGCCATGCACCCCTCATCTCCTCCGTTACGCCGCGCACCCCTCATCTCCTCCGTTACGCCGCGCACCCCTCATCTCCTCCGTTACGCCGCGCACCCCTCATCTCCTCCGTTATGCCGTGCACCCCTCATCTCCTCCGTTATGCCGTGCACCCCTCATCTCCTCCATTACGCCACGCACCCCTCATCTCCTCCGTTACGCCGCGCACACCTCATATCCGGTACACCACGCACACCTTATCTCCTCCGTTACGCCGCGCACACCTCATCTCCTCCCCACGCCGTGCACACCTCATCTCCTCCATTACGCCGCGCACACCTCATCTCCTCCGTTACGCCGCGCACACCTCATATCCGGTACACCACGCACACCTCATCTCCTCCGTTACGCCGCGCACACCTCATCTCCTCCCCACGCCGTGCACACCTCATCTCCTCCGTTACGCCACGCACACCTCATCTCCTCCGTTACGCCGCGCACACCTCATATCCGGTACACCACGCACACCTCATCTCCTCCGTTACGCCGCGCACACCTCATCTCCTCCCCACGCCGTGCACACCTCATCTCCTCCGTTACGCCGCGCACCCCTCATCTCCTCCGTTACGCCGCGCACCCCTCATCTCCGGTACGCCGCGCACACCTCATCTCCTCCGTTACGCCGCGCACACCTCATCTCCTCCGTTACGCCGCGCACACCTCATCTCCTCCGTTACGCCGCGCACCCCTCATCTCCGGTACGCCGCGCACACCTCATCTCCTCCGTTACGCCGCGCACCCCTCATCTCCTCCCTACGCCGCGCACACCGCGCGTGGATCGTGTCTTGTTGCGTACGCTGCGTGGACCGTGCTTCCTCCTGTGCGCCTCTAAACCAGAACTAACACCAGGACTAAAACCAGGTCTAAACCAGGTCTAAGACAGGTCTAAGACAGGTCTAAAGCAGGTCTAACCCAGGTGTAAACCAGATCTAAAACCAGAACGAATCCAGGTCTAAAACCAAACAAGAATTTGCAGGAGGTGGTTGCTACATTCATGTAGTTTTAAAATCATGACAATATCAAGTAATCCAAAGTATTCAGATTACGTTACTTTAAGTAATTTAATGGATTACGTTACAAACTACATTTTGGGGTATGTAATCTGTAATCTGTAGGGGATTACATTTTAAAAGTAACCTTCTCAACACTGATGCTACAACATCTAAACAGAAAGCACCTGTACATTACATCAAGTGGAAAAGAAACCGCGAGGTAAGTCAACCTTAGCCTAGCGATAATTACGTTTTTCATGTCCAAACACGTTTATCTATCAATGCACGTGGTGTGTACTTAACATGTGCAAAGTAGATGCGACATTAACAAACGATTACTCGATTATTCGAACAGAATAATCGATAGAATAATCGATTACTGTAATAATCGATAGCTGCAGCCCTAGACCGACCCTCCACCTGATAAGTTACACAATGCACTTTTAATTTAACTTATTTCCTTAGTTTCTGAGGACTATTTATCATTTATCACTATTTATAGCTGTGTATTTGTGCCTTTTATATCATCTTAAAAATAAAGAAACATTTACTTGTTGAAAAGTATAATTAGTTTCTCATTTGCTTATAAAATATAATCTTCATATGTTTCAGTTTCCAGAGAATTGCAAAACAGGGCTTAATTAAAATACTTAAGTCAGATGAAACTTGAGAAAATGTAAATGAACTTTATTCCAAATTAGATTTTTATTTCACAGTACTGTAAACAAATATTTATCAGAGAATTTCAAAGTCTCAGTTTTGAAAGTAAAGTGTTACTTAAAGTTAATTTTAGGGTTGTCAGAACTATCATAAGCGGATACTAATCGATACTAGTTTTAGTATCAATTCGTTACTCAAATGAGTAGGTATTGGTACTAAAAAAGTCACATTCACAGGACAGACATGAACCATTTCTGAAGAGTTTTAGAATGATCTTGAACTGTATCAGAACAAGTATGACACTATAGATTGGTATACACCTCTACTGAACTGAGGGATTACACAGATATAAGACCACATGGTAATATTAAAGAAAGTACTATGATTTAATGTTGAAAATCACATTCTATTGTCCAAAGAAAGTCATCACAGTATCAGATTTGGAATTGAGTCCATTATTTAGTGTCAAATTTTAGTATTGTGATTAGTTAATTCCATCATCATTTACATACATGTTGTCATACCAAGTAATGATCCTACCATATACCTATGACCAATGAACATAAAAATCAAAAGCCTTAATATACCAGGAGCTCCCCCAAAACAGTTTAAAATACACATCTACTTCCTACACCATCCCTTGAGAATACTCTTACTATTATCTCTATCTTGCCGAAGGATCCCCCTGACTTGTATTGATATAGTGGAGAAAACGAGTTTATACAGTACACCCTATGGACTGCAAAGTTAGGACCTGGCATACCCGAGATATTGCTCATATAAAAAGAGCTGCTTCCCCTTAGCTAGCCTCTGCTGTGTCTCCCTCTCATCACATATGCTGACTGCGCACTCCTGCTCCAATCTCCCTGCTCGCGCTCTGTGAAAACACCCCCATTAACGCTCATTTGCAACTAATATCAACAGCCAATTGTAAGCCTTGTCAATGTGGATGCTACTTAATCTACCCACGCGATAATCAACAGTGCCTCACACAGCAACGGGGGCATTTTTCGCTCCACTTTGGAAAACAGTTGGAGTGTGAAGTGAGGGCAATGGGAAGTCATTAGTAAGGGTTTAATTGTGATTATGGTCTTTGATGCTATGATGGATGCTTCAGAACTACAACATGCTCGCTAGGTGGAAGTCTTCCATCTATGGTAGTCATGACCAAGTCTAGCTCAAGATCTGGAGAGGGCCCCCTGTTCTTGACAGTGAAGGATGAGTCAAATCCAGAGGTAAAATTTTACTGTTGGGACAATAAAGTGCAGCTTAAACTTAAAACAGTATAAGAATAATAGGAAATGTAAAGTGAAAGTTAAAAAATCTACTTTGGAAAGCAGTTGGAGTGTGAAGTGAGGGCAACAGGAAGTCATTAGTAAGGGCTTAATTGTAATTATAGTCTTTGATGCTAAGATGGAGCCATCAGAACAACAACTAGGGGTGCACTGATGCTTTTTCAGTTCCGATACTGATTTTGATACTATAGCTTTAAGTATCTACTGCAGAGAGTGAAAACAGCACTTATTTCCTTTATGCAAAAGTAAAGTAAGGGAAAACTGATCCAGATGTGTTATGTAGCTGTTATTTATCTCTTACGTACCAACAGAACAGGTTTGTGTACATAAAAGTTCAAATATTATCAGACTTTCTGGGCCCACTATGACAGTACATAGCCTTATTGCATGAATTTACGTGTCCAACCAGGATATCAGCAGGACAGATATTTGTGAGCTGATATCCAATCCAAGTCAGTTTTCAGAACGGGTGCATTCTTAACCACAACATGTACATTAGGTGAAAATCATGACCCAGCTTAATTCAAGATGGGAATGGGTCCTTGCTTTTGCTTTTGAGAGGTAGCTCCAGCTGTATTGAGGGAAGAGTCAACTGCGGAGGGCAAATTTCACTATGGGACAATAAAGTGTACCAGTATAAGAATAATAAAAATGTTATATTGCCAAGAATGTAAAAGCGTAATTGTCAAAAAGTAATAACATGGTTTAGATGTGAAAGTTTTGCAAAGAGCCCAGATTACTTAACTTTTCTGATTGTTCAGTCACTTTCTATCATATTAATCTTTTACATATTGTCCCTCAGTCACCTAAAAGTAATTGCATGGTAGATAGATTATTTATAGTAATCTAATTTGCAACACTGTTAAGATTTCAGCCATGATTTTCTAAAACAAAACAAAAAAATCAGTTTTAATGCACTGAAATCCCTTGAAAAGCATGCATCCTTACTGTGAACGGGCTTGCCTCTCCACACACCTGACTCATAATTTGGTTTTAGGGTGGGCATAATATGAAGATGTAGTTGCTTTGTCTGAAATCTTACACCATATGAGAAGAGCATATTTATTTCCATAGAGAATGTGACAAAGGCTTAAACTTTCTGAGGCTAAGAATGCTCCCTTCTTGATGCTAATAATTCTCTGATTTGTCAGATTTGTCACTGTTATTGTAATGATGAAAGTCAAATTGGACACAGAGTCTGGCCCTCTCATTAGCAGGCGCTTATAGACAGGAAATGTTTGTGAGGAGCAGATGGGAGAGTCTCTTGTCCTACATAAATACACACTACTCAACATGGCTGACACGAGACTTAACACACAGCAGATGGTACTTTGTTGTCTGACATCACAGTGGGGAAAAAGCAGATTAAGAAATCATTGTGTCATTTGCTCGTGTCAACCTCGCTTAGTGCAGTTGGAATATAATGTTAGAAGAAAATCCAAAACATAAGAGATGGTTTTTGCCAAGATGGTGGATTGGGGTTGAGAAAGATATCACAGAACACAACCAGGAATAGAAGATCAGATCAGTCTATATCAGGATTAAAGCTCCTTCAGACAATGACTGTATACAATTATAAATGATATTATAACTACATACAGTTTTAAAATGAGTTAATGATCTTACATATAGAAGCTGGCAATATAAAGAAGATAATATAAAAATGGTTATATTAAAATGTGATATCAGTATAGAGAATAAGAACATTGTAATGAAACTGCAAAATGAGTCTGCTAATTATAATATGCAGCAACATTCTAGACTTGTATTGGAAGTTTTTATACTATGAATGTGACAGTAGAGTTGGTAAAGTGTTTGTCCTCTGATCCGAAGGTTGGCGATTTGAATCCCGTTCTCGACATAAACATTTCGGCATAAACATTATAGCTAGAGCGGTCAGATCCACTCACTGGTGACAGATGAATGATGCCTGTGTGTCCTTGGGCAAGACACTTAACTCAGCTCACCCCCAGTGTCTGTGCACAGTGGTGTATGAATGTGTGTGTGAATGGGTGAGTGATTCCTTGATGTAAAGCCCTTTGAGTGCCTTGAAAGTGGAAAAGTGCTATATAAAAAAGTACCATAGAGGGGGAAGAATCTGTTTTCAGGCATTCAATTTGAACTAAAGTCGACATTTTAACAATATTCATTTTAGATGCCCCCTAACTGTGTTAAACATTAGAGAGATATAGAATGCTATGATGTCATCTGAAACCCGGCAATATCGTCAAATTAGTTTTATCCAGTTGTTTCATAAATACAACAATGACAAACCGCTGGCATGTACTTCTTTCCAAATGATTATGAAGGTTATCATGCTGGCCTGGTCAAAGCTTCTTATTATAGATAACGAAACACAAATTCTATCTGTATCTGAAATTGCCTCTGATACTTTTATTATCTCAATAACATGTATATTGGATTGCTGCTTTGTGACGATGTTGTCTATAATTACTAACTTTTTGCTTGTCTCTTTTTTTTCTCTCCTTTTTGCTACGCTGCCTTCTCCAGGTTCAAAGAGTAAGTCATATTTTATTTATTTATCGTTGAATGCTTTTTGAATGATGGTTCAATTAGCAGTGTTATGTTATATACAACTCACAACAGGGATCCAAACAATTACAAGAGACAATTTGCATCACAACCTCTTCCGCCCTCATGTGAATCACAAAGAACTGCAAAACCTGTATTATTCTAAGCGACTGGGTGAAACGGCAGTATCCAATATTACTGGAACAAGGCAGAAATAATTGGATGAGGACAAATCCATTTTCTATATGAATACATTGTGGAGGTAGTAATTATTGCAGTGGAATGTATCAATATTTAATTGAATTAGAATGGTAAGTGCTAAAGCATTAAAGCAATGAATATTAAATGTTTACATTTAATATTCATTCAGGGATCAAGGTAATAAGAATATATCTACTGGATCTTGAAGACTGTTTATGTACTTTTGTTTCTGTAATTGGTTGAGATTGAAAATGCAGTGTTTTGTTGTTAGATAAATACTGCTTATTTCCTTATTTTTGGACATTTAGTCTATTCTAACAATAAAGAGTAGCCAAAATTTTTACTTAAGTAACAGTAACATTACTTTAAAATATTATTTCTCAAGTGGAAGCAACAAGTAGAAACCAAATACAAAACTAGTACTTGAGAACTGAGTAACAGTTTAGATCAGCAGTGTCCAAACCTTTTTCTTTCTTTTTTTTGCCAACTACCTCTAACAAATCTCTATTGTGCCCAGGCGACAAGCAGAGTGCGCTAAGACAGCCAGGATCCAGCAGGCGCTTCCTCCTGGGGGTAAAGCAGCCCCGACCCCCACAGCGGCTGCCCCCTCAGCCAACGTGTACGCAGAGCTGGGAGGAGGGAGCATGTGAGTACCCACGAACCTTATGTTCTCTCTCCATATCTCAAAGCACTGAGGTCAACCTGTGCCCATAGCTCATACACAAGCTTGTATCAAATAGTGCAGTTCAGGTCAGAGTTTAGAGTCGGTGGGAGAGAGATAAGACAAAAATTCAGCTTAAAGTGTGCAGGACTGGTTTTCTTGTTTTTTTTAGTTATTAGTCATTGGTTAAGAGATATTTTGTGGGATAAAGTTGAAAAGAAAAGTACACAAATACAGGTGGTAGTGCTGAATTCTAAAACAGAATATATCTAAGTCAACAACCTGGAAAATTCCATCCAAAACGCAAGGGTCATTTACTTGCAAGGAAAACATTGTTGATTCCATAATTCAATCTCAATACAATTTATTTCTGTGAAGCCCAAACTTACAAGAGCAGTGACCTCCCAGGACATCACAAAAAGTTAATTCAACCCCCCAAAAAATTGAAAAAGAAACAGTGATCATTGTCACTAACAGACAGGCTGATTAACCAACGTTCATGAGAAAAATGGAAAGGTCTTAGAACCATAGTAAAGGAGAGATCTACACTTAACTGGTTTAGAATGAACCAACACTGAACTAAACCAAGATGGACTAAACCAGGACTAAACCAGGAGTAAATCAGGACTAAACCAGGACTAAACTAGGACTAAATCAGGACTGAGCCGGGTGGACTGGCTGTAAATGTGTTCTGGACTGATGCACACATTCGTGGATAGAGTTCAAGTCTGTAGAGCCAAGGACCACTCAAGACAGAGGAAGTAATTACTGCAGTATACATTATTTATTGTTATTTACCGGTAGTTAATTTAGTGTTGCAGATAATTGCATTGAAATAAGTGTTCAA
Source organism: Odontamblyopus lacepedii (assembly GCA_034769755.1). Classification (NCBI taxonomy): domain Eukaryota; kingdom Metazoa; phylum Chordata; class Actinopteri; order Gobiiformes; family Gobiidae; genus Odontamblyopus; species Odontamblyopus lacepedii. The sequence continues at coordinate 14,175,073 of CM068354.1, forward strand.
TTTTAATTTGAATCACTCTGAACCTTGAAGTAAGTCAATTGTACTGTGGTCTCGTGTGGGAACATCATTAATATCAGCCCAAGTCAGTTCATGGGCACATCATCAGTACATTATAATCACATTGGCCAAAACTATTCTGAAAGATTTACAAATGAGCTGAATCACTACTGGTGAATACATTTCGGAAAAGTGAAGCAGTATAGTAAAAATATATGAAGTAACTGTTTTTTACAGAACCAAAACAGTACAGTTTTTATGAGAGCCAATGAACAACCTTCCAGTATTTTCCATATATATTCCAGTATTTGAAGAATATTAAGTAACACCAACAAATATGTTCCCAAATTTAAAGGGGCATTATGTAACCTTTCTGTTGGTGGGTCCAATACCTGCTACCTCCATAGATACTGTATGTTATTATTTAGCCTGGAATGCTCCACTGTATGGCATTAAGCTTCTCTTCCTTGCATTTATTTCCCGTATTTTTCAGACTATAAGTTGCTCCGGAGTAGCACCAGCCAAAAAATGCATAATGAAGAAGAAAAAGAACATGTATAAGTCGCACTGGATTATAAGTCGCACTTTTGGGGGGAAATTTATTTAACAAAATCAGAGACCAAGAACCAAAAATTTATCTTGAAAGGCAAGTTAGAGAGGTTATAGTAATAAAAACAACAGAATAGAGAACAATCCATGTATCATTTGTCCGTTTGTTTTGCAATATAGAACCAAAAATAAGAAAGCAAAAAAAAACAACGATTTTCTTTATTATTTGTCTATAAAACCAAAATGAAAAAATGGACAACGATTTGTTTTTTTTAAATTTTTGATTCATATATATACGATTCATATATTTGGTCTATGGACTCTATGAAAAATGTAACATATAAGTTACACCTGAGTATAAGTCACAGGGCCACCCAAACCCTGAAAAAAGGTGTGACTTAGTGTGTGACATAGTCTGAAAAATATGCTAATTAGCTTTTTTATTGCTAAGAAACATGTTGAAAAGCAAGCTTTCTTACTGTGAGCAGGCTCATATTCTACACTGACGTGACAGTGGCACCACCTGCTTTTCACCATGCTGCTAGATAAGTTAAGTTTTCTACTGGCAATGCAAAAATAACTCCTTGTTGACAAAGCATGTAGCAGACTCACCATCAAAAAGTTACATCGTGCACAACATTACAGTAAAAGTCTTCTGATACCACCTCAGCCCAGCATTGCATTAGTAATATATTTTTTATTTGTGTACACTTTGCATACAAACACTTAAAAATATTCAAATTACTGTCCTGACTTGATCTGACCTGACCACAGCATACTTCTGCTTGTTAATCGCATTCTTCTGAGTTTATTAATACTTTGCCTTGCTTTGCTCCTCAGCGCCAAAACATAAATCACCACTGACGTTTATATGCGCCACATTAAACTGGAGATTATGTCTGTGTTTTCTACTTGACCTCATGCATTTTGGGCTCGATTGTCCTTCAAGGTGAGAGAGAGGATACAGAGAAGGCCTTTATTTGGTAAATGACCTCCCTGTGAAGATAAATTTTTGCTTTGGGTTATGGCGGTTTTGGGGGATAAATCTTTTGAGGTGCCACACATTATATTGAATTGAGATGTTATTGGAGAATAGTATATGGTTTGTTATGTTAACGTACAGGCCCCCTGTTTATGTGAAGCTCTGTATGGAATTACAGGAAGTTGTACCCAAAGACTACTCCAGTAATTGCAGATGATTATTATGTTTCTGCATGCATTTTTTGTTACACTGGCTACTAGGGTAGTGGTGGCAGTAGTGATGGTATTTGTAGTTGTTGTTGTAGTAACAGCAGTAGTAGTAGTAGCAGCAGAAACAGCAGCAGTAGTAGTAGCAGGAACAATAGTAGTAGCGGGAACAGTAGCAGTATTGGTAGTAATTGTAGTAGTAGTTATAGTAGTAGTTCTTGTAGTAGTAGCAGTAGTAGTAGCAGGAACAATAGTAGTAGCGGTAACAGTAATAGTAGTAGTAGTAGTAGTAGTAGTTATAGTAGTTGTTGTTGTACTAGTAGCAGTAGTATAGTTACTTTATTTCCAGCACCACAACTGAACAGAAATAAATGGGCCTGTTAATGGAGACCTGTGAAGTGCTTAGCAGTGCACACAGCAGATGTTGACCAACAAGCTAACTGGTGCTTGTGATTTTGATAAAATTGCCTCTCTTGAGGATTCGTGTGCCAAAAATCATTTGTTATGGAAACAGCATTTGGGACAAGCATAGTTGTCTAGTCAACAACTCTATTAACATTTTAGCATGCTATATGTAAAAGTTAATTGTAGTCTCTGTGCAGCAGAAAATTCTGGTGACTTTTATAATGGCTTAGTAATACCCAGTGTAATCCAACTAACAATAACTATACACTGTTGCAAAAAAGTTGTAAATTGTTCCACAATTTTCTCAATTTTCTGTAGAAAACATACATTTTTGTAGCACATATAGCGTATTATGCCACAGAACAGGAGGGTTTGTATAGCTTTGATAACAGTATTAGCAATCCATAACAGTGTACTTACTTTTACTAGTAGTCATTATACTAGTTATATAGTAGTTTTAACACAACAATTGCAACAGTAGGTGTTTTATAATATGAAAACTTTTAAGTAAACTTTGGTGATATAGTTTGCATGTTTAATATTAGAAGTGAGTTAAAATATCTTTCCACATTCCTGTGACTTTTACTTTTTTCAAAAACATAACTTTTATCATAATTTCATCCTGACATTATAAAGCTCTATTCAACTTTTTCATTATGGTCTTCATTGTACTTTCCCATTTCAGTCTTCTTACCATCTGTCTGCTCTGTCTCCATCCCCATTCTCCTGTCTCTCTGGATTCAGACGGCAGTAAGTAATTCAATCACATCATCTTTTTTAATAGTCCTTAGATAATATACCCAGACTTTATTGTATGGAATATATTAAACCTTGTTATAAAATAGTCTTTTGTCCTAGTTCTGATAAAGAAATGTGTTTAAATTGTTCTTAGCTTTTTCAGCTCTGTGTATTAAAACTAGTCTGAAGCAATGCTCTTAAGTAGATAGCTCCAAGGCCGTAGTCTGAATCACATTAGAATATCCATCTGCTCTATCTCTGCTCCTGTCTCTCAGTGTACTGTCTGATGTCACTTGCAGTAGTTTGTTTTGGTTCTGTGTGGACCACAAGCCTTCCCATTCCATATTTACACTAAAATATTCACCAGATTTCTGCAGTGCAACTTCAAACTTTAAAAAAAAACAACTTTTATTTGCAGTTTTAATGATTGACTCAGGTATGCAAATCCTATGTTAAAATGTGTTTTCTTCAAGATGTTATTGCTTTGTCTAAAATGTTTCACAGTATGATGTTAAACCTTTCTAACTTCATGGAGACTAAACCAAATTACAAGTCAGGTCTGTGAAGAGGCAACCCCGCTGACGGTCAGAATGCCTGTTTTTCTAGGTATTTTTGAGCTATAAAACCATCTGTAATTTAATAAATGTAAGGTAGTGTTGTTTAATGTCATACTGTGGAACACTGCAGGCAGAGAAATGACATCTCCATAGAAACAAGCAGGTGACAGACTCTCTACCAGAAAAGTTACACTTTGCACCTTTAATCCTATTTCTGCAGTGCAGAAATATGCTAACTCAATGATCTAGCAGAACTGTATAGAAATTAAAGATGCACTGTGTGACTTTATGCTTGGGTGTCCATCACATACTTGTTTCTATGTCATTGCTCTGCCTATGACATTAAACATTTCTACCTTACATTTGTTAAATTACAGGTGGTTTTATAACTCAAAAATACCTAGAAAAAGAGGCATTCTGACTGTGGGCAGGGTCGCCTCTCCACAGATACGACCTGTAACTTGGTCTGGTTTGGTCTCTGTGAAAGTAGAAAGGTTTAATGCCATACTGTGAAACATTTGAGACAGAGCAATAACATCTCCACAGATAAAAAGTATTTGATGGCCCTTCCATCAGAAAAGTTATACAATGCACCTTTAAATCAAAGATTAACCAATTTCTACTTTAAAATGGTTATTATCAGTTTTAATTAATTTAGTAGGTATGCAAATCCTATGATATACAAAATTGTGTTGAAATTAAGTGCTAAATTAAAATCAACAGTATGAAATAGTTCCAAAAACAACAATTTACAAGTTTTCTCTTTTGATTGACTACAATTTAAAGTTGTAAATTGGAACTGGGATTAACTGAAATGTCCTGGGGTGTAATTTGCCACAGCTACAAGAAAAATCCTTTTTTATATTGTAATAATTTCTTTGCTGAGTGTTTAATGGAAATGTCTGATTGATTTTCCTTTTTTTCAACCATTGTATAAAAAGTGCTCTTTTTTTTCTCACTTTAACCTGCCAGACATTGCACTGAGTTCTACCACCCCCAGAGCTCTATAAAACACAATACTAGCTTTGATATCATTTTGTCTTACTTGTACCTTCCTTTGTTTATAGCTTCCCCCATTCATCTTCACCTCTTTCAAGTTTTTCTTTTCTCCTCTCCCTCCTTCCTCCTTTCACTGGGACAGGGTTCAAAAGTCTGTCAATTACCAGGGGAGCATTGGCACTTTTCCGGGTTGCGTCACAGCTGCCTGCGACAATGGAGCACTGTGCATTCCCAAATCGGAAAGCAACGTGACCTACCTATCTGACCGCCATCCTTTGACCAGGCATAATCCAGTGTATGCCGATTACAGCCCGCTCAGTAGCCCTGACTACCTCACGTCCAAGGAAATGCCATTCTCTTGCTCTCCCACTCACCCGGTCTGGACAGTGCCTGCCAGAATCCGAGGTGGACTGCTTGGATACGAATCACCAAGAAGACAGACACTCATGAACAAGTCCGATTGGGAGAGACACATTCAGGCAACAGATAAAAGATCTAGGGAAGGGAGAGAGACTTTGGACAACCTTTTTCGGAACAGCTCTGAAACAAATCTGTCACTCCACGATCAAGTTTGGCAGTTGGAAGAATTGAGCTTCCAGCGGAATTCCCAGAACACCTTACCTGCCATTGGGGATCGAGACACGTTGGAGAGGTCTTCGGAACCCCCAAGTTGGATTTCCGCTCAAGGGGACAATTCCTGCCCAGTGTACGGTTTGATGCAGACCACACCAATTTTGAAAAGGTTTGGTTGCAACATCGGTAGCTACACAACAGACCACCCTTGCCAGATCACCTTGGAGATCATCCCCGAACCCCCAGACGAACCAGCCCCACCCCCTCCTCGAACTGTTCCCAAGCGACCGCCTTTGCCAGCTACCTCTCCACCCCATAGCCCTTCTCCATCCTCACCTACGACCTCACCTCCTTCTCAGGCCTCTCCATCTCCAGTCCCAAAACCCATTCCTCCTCCACCACCTCCACCACCTCTACCTCCACCTCAGTTGCCATCCGATGCAGGGGTCTGCTTCGTCCCCGCCTTCTTACCTTCCACGTCAACACTGCGTCCAGTATCCGAACGCCTGCTGTCCGTTCCGCCATCTTCCGACTCCGAACCGGGCAGGAAAAGGGAGCTGAAAGGGATTTTGAAGAACCTCCCGAATCTGGCGGAAATCGAGAAGTCCGTCGCCAACCTGTACAGTCAAGTAGACAAGATTAACAAGGTGCCCAGGTTTAACAAGAAGCAGCAAGTGACAGAGGATTCACAAAGCTCTGATCCACACCACGAGGAGGGCAAGCCAAAAACCCCTGCACTGAACTCTGCCACTGATAGTGGTGTTGAAAATGGAACAAGTCAACTGGCTGCAGACTCTGAGGCGCATTTGAACTCAGATGACCCAGGTTCTGCTGATATGAGCGAACAGTCCTCCTCCTCCACTCATTCCACTGTTCTCTGACCTAAAAACCTCACCCCATTCTGTCCATGTTTACGGTTTCAGTGTTTTCTGTCATGTTTTTTCATTTTCTACTTTATCTTTCTTTATTTTGATTAAGTGCAGGTAGATGTTCAACTGTATGGTGTGGATCAGGTTAGTTTGAACCTGTGTTGGTGCTACAGAGATATTTGATGAATGAAAAGAGAAGAGCCACATATGACAAAAATGAATTTTAAAAAAATTCTTATGTCACACATTGCCCATTTTAGATCCTGGTATTGAATGCATTGATCTGTGACAAGATCTATTAAAGCCACAGTATGTAACATTTTAGCCAAAAAGTAGACTAAAATAAAAACATTTTTGTTTTGTTTATTGCAAGAAACATAGAAAAGCATGTGTCCTTACTGTGAGCAGGCTTACATCTCTGTAAACCTGACTCCTATTTGACCTCGAAGAGTTTTTGTTCCTTTGGGTATAATAATATATAATATATTCCACAGTATGTCATAAACCAAATCTAACTCCATGGAGAATGTCCCAAAGTATGGTTTTAACTTTCATTCCACCTCCAAACAATGATACACTGCACCTATTAAATCCTGATTTTAAATTGCTCTCAGTTTCCTATAAGTAAAGGCATTATAGTACCACCTGCCAAACACTCCATGCCAACTATAGCATAAAGAAGCTTCCATTAATCAGTTCAGCTTAGTTTAAAAGCCATTTTACGACCTCACCTTATAAGTATACTATTTACGATGGTCATACAGCGCTTAATTTTTATCATAACATTTAGGCATTAAAGTTTAAAGCAGCCAACCTTGTGTCTATATGTTTCAAATCTTTACATGATCCTCTTATCCCTAAAGCTTTGTGATAATTGAATTAGCAGCACATTCTCTAAAGCACACAGCTGTGGGCCTGTAAACTTGGGTTGATGTGGATTAACTTGCTTGCTTACACAGATAAGCGCGTGTCTAGGAGGTGGCTTCTGTAGACTGCAAATTACTCAAAAGAGAAAATGTTGCATGCTGATTTACCATTGCGTCATAAAGAAATCACTGAACAATGAAATGAGGGTGAGATTAGATTATATTTGATCTAACTTTTTGCTAAAAAGTAAAGAACCCCCCTCCTCATGCTTCAAATCAACAAAGGTAACATAGTGATCTAAATATATTATGTGTTTCCGAATAATAACCCATAGAAGTGTAATACCCCCTCTTTAGTATAAATTCAGGTTGAAGAATCTTGCTAGGTCTAATTTGGATAAGAACTTTTCTTTTTTTTTCTACTACAGACTTGGACAAACTTTATTGACCCACTAGGGAAATCAATTGAACACAGTAGCTCAAACAATACAACCTCATAACAAAGACCAAAAAATATAGATGGTGATACAATTTAAAATAAGTAGTGAAAACTATAGAACTATAAAAGGCAATTTTAAGGAGCTGACTATGTTTAAAGGCCCCATTTTACGTTATTTTCCGATCTATGTTATCATGTTGTTTTCTCCTACATTAGGTCCTACATTATGCAAAATTGATTCTTTGGATTTCTTTGGTTTTAGCCATGTTAGAATGTTATTACCTCATCACACACATACTTGGAGTTGTGTTTTGTTTGATTCTCACATGTTTAACACACAAACCCTGCACATTAAAGCTTCTCTCAAACAAAAAACACTGATGATTGGATAATTGGATTATTTCAGACCTGCCATTGCCAGACTCTACTGAACTAAAGTTAACTTTAAAACTACCACTACATGACATCACAAGGTGGAACAGAGCATTTGGAGCTTTGGAGATGTAGACGGACTAAAGGCCGCCACACACTACAGGAGAATTTGCCCGATTTTGGCTGCGATTTCTTCTCTCAGAGTTCGGGGAGGCGTGACCCGACTTTTTGTCTTTGTGTGTGATTTGTGACAGACACAGAGACGCAACATACAAACTCAGGATATAGCAAAAATAAAAACTTTATTACTCACCTCCCAAAATTGGTAAATTTAAAGTGCAGCATCTCATCCACATTATCCATAGAAATTGTCCTCCTCAAATAATGACATCCAGTCCACATAACCGCGCTATTAATCCATTTTGAAGCGTTCTTTGAAAGTAAAAAGGCGAAAGTTGTTTCTTGCATGAGTTTGTTTACATCCACAGAGCGTAAAGCTGCAGATTAGCGATAGTGACTCTACTTCCTGTGGATTTTATCTCCAATCTTTGTGTGCATGAAACAAAACACAACTCCAGGTATGCTTTTGATGAAGTAACAACGTTCTAACATGGCTAAAACCTCACAAGAATCAATTTTGCGTAATATAAAACCTTCAAAATTAAATAGGAGACTTACTTACTGAAAACTAATCACCCGTAATTAAATACAAAAATAATTTAGCATGCTATAAACCACACAATGCTCCTGGGCCTATTTGTTGTATTCTGAATGCTCCACCTGTCAGGCCTTTGTTCAGCTGTGAGACTCCACCTCTGGGCTGCTGTCTGTCCTGAGCCTGCCCGGTTCCCCACAGCACGATAAAGCAGTCACTCTGATGCCAGCCCGTGCTGGTAAGAGCCTAATTAGAGAACCAATCAATCTTTAAGCCGTCAAGGCCTCTGCCGGTGGGACTGTCAAGTAGTGTTACCCTCTGCTTTGCTTTTTCCATCCATGTGACCTTCTCCATGTCCCATTTGTCTCCTCCCTCTCCTCCAAAGCCTTAGCGCTAATCTGCACGCCCCCAGAGATTCCATTACCTTTTTAACGCTAATTGTCATGCAGCTTCCCATTCCTGATTCCAGCGTGCACTATCACCGCTGTGTTGTATTTTTTCCTTCTCTTTTTTGTGTATTTGTTCTTCTCCCTGTGCCCTAAGGCGAGCGGTCTCAGCATACCACCGTTGTGATGCCATGTTTCATTCATGCAGCGTTTTTCGCCCCTTGACGACCAAATCGAACTCTGGCTAATTGTGTATTCCATGTTCACGGCATGGGGTAATCGCGCTTTGTAAAGAGGCTAGCTGCTCAAATGCCGTTTCTTTCAGACACAAGTGTGCAATAGAAGAACCTTTTTCTTATGTTTTGTTTTCGATTGTGTAGAGTTTTCATTGATGCTAATGGTAACACAGCAATAGCTTTATGGCGACATTAAACTGAAATTATCATAAGATTTTGACCAAATTAGGTGGAAACTGAGCTGAAATTCATGTTGTTATTGTTGCAACCTTAAGGGACAGTTTGGAATTTTGGACATAGGACCTCATTTCCTAGTGAGCCAGAGTGTTGGAGACATGTGGAGACACTTAAGTAAAAGTACACTTTTAAATATTCCGCCAGACTGTCGATGTGAATGTCTGTGTCAATAGAATAATTTTAGAAGTAAAACCAACCTTGCATTTGAATGTCTTGAGTAGCAGTGAATTGTACTTCCTGATAGAAAGCTTGCCAATGGCGGACTGATATATGAGAAAATAGTCCCTCAACATGCGACAATTCATGTGGTGCAAGGTTAGTTTTATTTCAAACATTATTCTATCAACACAGACATTTACATCGATAGCCTGGTGTAATCATACATTTCCTTTGGGTGCTTTGAGGAGTGGGTGTTTTTAGTGGCAGGCCAACAATGCCCATTGACATGCACTAGTCTAGCACCAGCAACCTCTGGAAACACAAGGACTGGATGGAATTTTTAAAAAACAACGTGTCTCCACAGGTCTCCAATGCTCTCACTCAGTAGAAATGAGGCCCTAAAGGTAAAAAATTCTGAACTGTCCCTTTAAATGTTCCATATATCCATCTGTTGTCTGTGTGAAAGTGTAGACAGAGTTAACCAAGACTTCTTGCGTTTTTACTTTTATTAGTAATATCTAAAGACATTTTTAACTCTGACTTTTTAAACCTTCTCTAAACTTGGTGGTTTATACTTTCTCAACAAATCTACATATTCATTTCCATCTAAAAAGGGTAAAAATATTTCTGATTGCTGGATTGTAATTTCTATTCATGAAAGTGCCTGTGATGTGGCATGACAAATTTGAAATCAGAGATAATGAGATTACCAATGCTTATTTGAGGCACAGTGTAATTATTATACTAACCAAAATAACCAAATCATGTTCCAAGCATGCTATGATCTCTCATTTCAAAGAATGCAAATCAAAGTTTAGCTTTAGGGGTTGCATGTTTTGCTCAGTTCAAGTTATTCACATTAAAGCCGACCTGTTATGCAAATTTGACTTTTAACTCGTCATAGTTGTTTCCCCTCACCTTTCACCTGAAATTTTATTAAATAATTAATCGATGTTCGAGTAATGTTTAATCACTTATCTTCAAGACACCATATTGCCGATCAACTCCCATTTTCAGAACCACCAATGTACGCCCACTGCTTTGTACTTATTTTGTTCTCCAGTTTGATTTTCTTAATTGGCAAGACATGTAGAATTTGGCAGTGTTGTATAGTTATTTTGGTACAAATGGGAAAAAAATGCTGCTGGCAAGCATGATCTGCAACTATCCGTAGGAGGTGGGGGACTTGTTTCATTTATTAATTTGTTTTAGATGAATATTCCAGTTTATAATATAATGATCCACAGGTATCATACATCCTAACTATATAGCTGACACAAACACAATATGTCTTCTTTAAAGCGTGGTAATCACTATTTGACCCAGGCCTTTCTATTTGGTGTATTTTTATGTAAAGGTATGTATGTTAATGTTTACATTTTTCATAAACCACATCTTTTTTTTCTTGTCTTTTTTTTTTTTTTTATAAAGATGCACTGCGTAACATTTATAACAGAGGGTCTGCCACATGCTTGTCTCCATGGAAATGCTCTTGCTTTGTTAGAATGTCCCTCAGTAATAGATTGAACCTATCAATCACAAGAAAGACAAGCAGGTCACGGCACTATGCCACATTACAGTACTGATCTGTGGAGAGTCTCCCCTATTCACAATTATTATCACACATATCACATTTTTGAGCAATAAATACACCCGTAATGAATAAATGCTAGATGGATATGTATGTATGTCCAAACTTTTTCATCAAGGGCCACATATTAAAACAAAGACCAGTGTGAGGGCCGATCAAGGGTCATAGACTGGTGGTCAAAACGGTGAATACCGGTAATTCAAATCTGTGCATTTATAACAGGTTTAAATTACCCACTAGACCTTTGTTCACGCTTAGACCTCTAAAAGGACACACTAAATCTACTTGATTAAGGTAGTTAAAAAACATCCAGTAAAAGTACTAGTATGGGCCAATTCACCTGGAAGCCAAAGGGCCAAAAGAATTTGGTCTGAGGGGCACATTTGGCCCCCGGGCCATAGTTTGGACATGCCTGGTGTATGCACATTACAGACTTACAGTGGGAAGAGTTATGTTAAACAAAATATTACTCAAGTAGGAATACATTTGTGCAGTCATAAAACTACTCCAAAAACTACTATTTATTTAAAATATTACTTAAGTAAATGTGCAGCCTATGTTTAAATAGTGTAATACAAAAAAAGTATCCACTAGTACAATGTGACTTCATGTTAATTGTAGAAAAATAAGATAGTGTATCTCTGTGTAACCTTAGCTCTCCTTTACTCCACAATCTCACCTCATCGACCATTACCTGCCTCTCCCCTGGCCACAGCCTGCCTGCACATTTCTCTTGATGGTGCATCGTAGCAGCACTAGCCAGAAGCCAGAAGCCACTGCTAGCTCTCATCCATCAGCTCCCCGACCCCCATCACAATGCTCCTCTGTGCCTGCAAGGTGTGGTCATGTCCCCCTGCTCTCCTCCAGCCCATAATAACAGATTACAATTCTCCCCAGGAAGCTCACATCATCACACGGCCATTTATCCAAGTGTGAAAGCTGTCATCATTTAGAGGGCTTGGCAGTTACAGTTGTATACTTGTGAACCTGCAGCTGCCAGACCCCACCCTTGTAAGATTGTTACTAGCGGGTTTACAAATATGTCACAATGCAGCCAACGGGTGATTCCCTAACGTCACAGAGTCATATGAAATGGGTTTCAGATTTACTACAGAGTTGCCAGTTCAAGCCCTGGAGCGTAGATATTGTTTTTGTGTCGTCAGGCAAAACACTTAATTCCCATTTGTCGTTCCTGTCATAGTATGTGGATGGTTACAATAAAGGGCATATGATAAGTCATGTAAATGTACTTTAAATCTATATGTTTAACATGCATGTGACAGATTAAACCAAGTTAACATATCACATTATGTTTAAGATTTTACTAAAACTTCTGCTTATGTTTTTCTTGCTTTTTAATTTTGGTGAAGTTTATATTTTTGCTTCCTAGTTTGATACGAGCTGTCGATGTGAGATACATAGAGGTAATTCCAAAACTGTCACAAATCAACCATACTGTAACAAAGGGCCAAAGCTTCTTTAATTTTCACAGTAGACAATTAAAAATTTCTTGCTCGTAAATTGTCCCAGGATTTTGGATGGAAATTTCGTTGTTGATTTCATAGGTCGAGGTATGTTGTTTTAGAATCCACCGCTCCTTTTGTATTTTTCTGCTTCTCAGCTTTTTTAACCACAAACTGTCACTTAAAGGTGCACTGTGTAACTTTTCTGGTGGAGGCTCCGCCATTTGCTTATCTCCATGGAGATGCTGCCGCTTTGTCTGGAATGTCCAGGTCTGGCATTAAACACATCCATCTTGCATTTACTCAATAACATGGGTTTTTATTGACTTAAAAACTTGCACTCTTACTGTGAGTGGGCTCACCTCTCCACAGATCCGATATGTAACTTGGCCCTATGGCATCACCTGCTCTCTGTAGAGATATATAAGTGTAATGCCAAACTGTGGGATATTCCAGGCAACATCTCCATGGAGAAAAGCACCAGAAAAGTTACACAGTGCATCTTTAACTTTAATGTGAAACTGTGATAAATATTCATCACACATAATATTTAGAATACATGAAAACCTGTCATATGGACTTTAATAGACGGACATATGATGAAAAACACAACAAAAGTCTTGTCTTATGGTATTGTATAGATGATATATATTTATTTTATGTTACATTATTTTATTTTTGCTATCTTGGACCAAAACAAACTTAAAGATACACATTTACCCTCACAAAGAGCCCTCTGTAGTTTTTGACAAGTCATAAAACAAAATGCATCAGACAATTTCATTAATTCGTCTCCAACAATGTCTTTTCACATCTGCTGGGAGATGCTTTAGGTATTTCTATATAAACAACGGCCTTTTCCATCAACCAATCTTCCCTTCTATATTTGCATCAAGCGCGCACTTTATGTCTACTTAAAAAACAAACAAACGAGAAAACACCATCACCATTCTGACAACATTACAGCATTAAACTCTCAGGAAGTCATTTATTCAACACGTGAAAATGCACAGTAAGTAAAATTGAAAACTTGTAGCAGTTTGTAAAAGGTAGAGGTCATTTTGAAAAGTGTTTGAATGCTATTGTCTAACCATATTCATTATCTTTCATTTTTTTTGCAGGCGAGGCATGGGAAGACCGGTAAGCGCTCCTATTGTGATTTGTTCTTATCTATTTGTTGTGCCAAGACATTTCGTCGTTCTTCATGCAGCTTGAGGCGGCTTATACTCTATTATTCTTATCTGCCACTCCTCTGATGGAAAGCACTGAATGAGATTAAGATGAGATAGGACTCCCAACACTGACAATATGGTTAAGGTTCATTCGGGAGCTCCGCGTATTCCCCAAGGCTTCTTCTTTCAGACAACTGGAAAAGATTGCTTTGTGCTATTCCTGACAACAGAAAAAAACCCATATTTGATTAAGATATGATATGAGAATATTTGAGGCTAAAAGTTACTGGTGAGCTCAGATCTTGCTGCTTACGAAAACTGCTTTTGTAATGATATTGTGTTGTGCAGAATGTGAACTTGATTTGATAAATGTTTTCATACTAGTAATATTACCTATATAAATGGCCAATATATATATATATATATATATATACACACATATATAGTGATGCACTGATCCAATACTGGTATCAGATATTAGAGCTTAAGGGTGGGCGATATGGCAAAAATAAAATCACGATTTAGATTTTATCATGATTAAGAAAAACATAATAAAACAAATAATAATATTAATGACTATTATAATAATATATAATAAAATAATAATATAATAATTGAACTTTTTTAACTAACTAACTCCAGTGCCCGATCTTAAGGGACCGGGGGGGGGGGCGCCTGGGCCAGGCCCCCAGACTGCGCCGGGCTTTGTGCGGTTCTGAGTGTCAGGATGAGCCCGGAGGTTCGCCCGTGTAGATGAGTGCAAAAGGATGCAAGCAAAAGGACCATTGTTTGAGCTCTGCGCTTCGCCCCGTGTGTTGCGGATCGCACTCGCGGTCCCGTCCACAGAGGTGTGGGCGGAAAGGTTTCCTATCCCACCACCGTGCCGCGATCCGGGGGCCTGGCCCGAGAGAGTCGGGTCCAGAGAGCAAATAGTGCAGGTGTTTCATAAGTGTAGCTCCTCTGACATGTATGTGCGTGCTCTCTCTCTGCGTGTGAGCAAGAACATCAGAATCGCATTGAAAAAAAAAGAGGTAGAATCAATCTGTGGCGCTTGGTCATCAGTGTGTGTAGAACTGCCAGTTATAGAACGTGCCCAAGGCGATCTCTACGGTCTATGCCAGGGGTGTCAAACTCATTTTGGTCCGGGGGCCGTATACAACCAACTTTGAATCCAAAAATCCTGCACTCAGCTCCACTTTTCTTATTTTTGACATTTTGCTGATGAGGGTGTCACGGTCAACAGTCAAAACGATTGTCCTTTAAGAGCGTTTGGAAAGAGGCAGGTCTTCATTTGTCTGGTGGAGGTGCCACGCACAGAAGCACTGGAGACGCTGCTATGCTAAGATGCGCAGAAAATTACCAGAAAAATCTGAAAATGTTTAATATTTTAATAGAAAATCAGCCGAGGGCCAGATTAAAGGTCTTGGAGGGCCGGATCTGGCCCCCGGGCCGCATGTTTGACACCTGTGGTCTATGCACTTTGGCAGATCGTCTACATCACAGGTGTCAAACATGCGGCCCGGGGGCCAGATCCGGCCCTCCAAAAATAAGAAAAGTGGAGCTGAGTGCAGGATTTTCCAAGAAAAATGGACTAATTCTTATTTGTTCACGGAGGTGAATGGGAAACCTGTATGCTTGTGTGTTTGCAACAAGTGGCGGCACTCAAGGAATATAATCTTAAACACCACTACGAGACACTGCGAAAAATACAATAACTTGAATGGAGAATTGAGAAGACAGAAGATAAACTAATTATTGCTGGGACTGAAGAAACAGCCGTCTGTTTTCACCCAGGGGCCAAGAGGCTACTGATGCTGCTGTGAAAACTACCTAACCTAGCATAATATTATAATATTTTGTAAAATAAAATAAAATAAAATAAATGTCTGTAATAGAATTGCGTTTCTCTGCACAAATATTTGGACTTATTGCTATTTTTGAGGTATATATGCCATGAGTTTTCTGATCCGGCCCCTTTGGAATCAAAGTTGGTTGTATACGGCCCCCGGACCAAAATGAGTTTGACACCCCTGGTCTACATGTTCTTATTCTTAACTATTTAATATCGTCAGATCGCACACCCCTATTAGAACTCATACTGAAAAAATTGCTGTAACATCCTCTGTTTAAGTTAGTCCTCCTGACCAAGCCTAGCTGAAGACCTGGGTCCGATTCACATTGAAGGATGGATAAAATGCAAAGGACAAATTCCCCCACAGTGACAAAATAAAGCGTACCTTATCTTATGAGTGATATGTAAGATTAGTGTCTCCTTGTCCACTGAAACGATTGATATGTAAGATTAGTGTCTCCTTGTCCCCTGAAACACATTCATTTAAATTGAGGTGTCTGCAAGTCTACCATTGAATGAATATATTCCACCGCTTGAAATATTCTCCTGAAATAGTGCTTAGCTTTGTCTGCAAGATCTTCTACAAATTACTCCTTCAGTGTCGATGCCAAGTTCACACATATTTTTCCATTCCTAATTTATGCCCTTTTACATTGTTTGCTCCTGTCATCTTGTCACCTTCAAATCAACATAGTCCCCCCTACATGTCTTTTATTCTGAGTTCTTATGCCTGCAAGTTTATCCTTCATATCAATATTTTATTACTCTTTTCAGCTCACAGTAAATAAAAAAGTGCTTTCTACACAGTGCTAAACAGTGCACCTTCTAGCTTTAAAGGTCCTATATTGTGCAAAATTGATTCTTTAAGCCATGTTATAATGTTACCTCCTCAAAAACAAACCTGGAGTTGTGTTTTGTTTCATTCACACGTTTGAGTAATCCTTTATTATTCGTCTTTCTACATGTCCAATGCTCAAAATGTTCTGTTCCACCTTGTGATCTCATATAGTGGTAGTTTTCAAGTTACCAGCTATTTTAGACCTTTTGTTCAGTGGAGATTGGCCATTCTAGTGTTGAAATGATCCAAATGACTTTAGTGAAGGTGTATGGAGTTTAAAAAAACAAACACAACTCCAGGTATGTTTTTGGGGAGGTAACAATATTTTAACATGGATCAAAAATAGCCTAATATGGTCCCTTTAAATCTTCTATCCTTATGTGTGTATGTGCTTCTCCTGACCATCCTTCCTTTACCTTTCTCCTTACTAATCTCTGGTAGCAGCAACAACAACTGCTGAGGCCATCCCTTCTGAGACCTGAGGTAGATTTCTTCCTGCTTTTCTTAATTCACCAGGATTGTATGAGCTACTCTGTGCTCTTCACTGCCTTTTACTCACAGTGCTGACTCATTTCTTTGCTTCTATAAACCACAGGAGCTGTCCATGGAGGCTGGCCAAGACTACTACGGACAAGACTACTATTATGACCAGGGGTGAGTGTATACTAGTACAGAAGCATTAAACAACTCTAACTTGGACCAACTTTATTGATCCAAAAGGCGCGCTGAAAAACTGGCTGAATCAGATATTGGTTTCCAAATATCAGTTCAGTCGATACCCTGGTTGGACATGAATTAGTGTAATAAGACTATTTACTTGGTAGTCAGCCCAGAAAGTCTTGCAATGTGTAAACTTTTATTATACTAAGTTGTTGTGTTGTTGTTGTAGTTACTTGAGAGATAAATAACATCGACGTAACATATTTGGAGCTGTTTTTATTTTTGTTTAGAGGAAGTAAATTCTGTTTTCCATCACTGCTGGTATTCGTTGATATCAGATATCGGCTCATCAGTGGCGGGCCGTGCATTTACGTCTACGTCTAAATCGATCCACTTATCAATAACTATAAAAACAATCTTATTATGCAGAAATGCAGTATAAAGGGCCGTTGCATCGCAGATAGATAACGTGTGTAGCCACAATAAATGCCTTTACTGAAGAAACAAACCCGGGGTGCAGGGACGTGCACAGGAATTTTGAGGGGCAGTTGCTCTGACATAAAGAAAGGGTGCACCGCACCAAACTTGAATAAACCTTAATACAACTTAGCAAGTTTTATTTTCCCTGCAATTCTAGCGTTTACCAATAGATGGCACAATCTAGATACATTGATACATAAAACCAATTTACCCATATGGGCCTCAGCATATGGCTCAGGGGTAAAACTATATGTTGAACACGTCTTCCTCACTCATGGTCCGAAAACCTTCCCATAAAGCACTGCGGCCAAGTATATGTAGTGTGCCGCGCACCCCGCACCTCCTCCTGTACCGTGCGCGCCGCATCTCCTCTTGTACGGCGTGGACACCGCGCGTGGATCGTGTCTTGTCGCATACGCTGCGTGGACCGCGCTTCCTCCTGTGCGCCTCTAAACCCGCCAACCGCTGCGTTCAGCGGCCTTGTAGAGTTCCTCGTATCGGCTTCTCTCTCGCTCAACGGTATCAGTGGCAAATAATACGTGCTCCCAGCAATACAATCTGCTGTGTTCCTCAGAGCCTGTAAGCCAGGGGTACCGCTCGTAGTTAGTGGACTGAAAGTACAAAGGAAAGGACAAATCCTTTTCCCAGTTGTGACGGGCTTGCCCGACCTTTCTTAACAATGTCCAGCTTTTCTTGGCAAGTTCGTCTTGAAAATGGCTTTGACAATAAATCTGCAACCAAATCAATTTCTTCTCCTCCTTCAGCCATTGTGGGTTGAAAAAACAGCTATTAAAAAAGTCAACACAACTATATTTCTGTCCGTGTAGCTCACTACAGATGCAGTTTGCTAGCTCCGGCTAGTTCGCTCTCTGACGAGCCAATCAAAGGGTGTGAATACGCTGACGTTACCGTAGGCCTGCTAGAAGGCCTTGGTGTCGCCAACTCAAAATGATTGGTTCTGATTGGTTGAAGCAATAGTTTCATCGACACTTATTTTTTTACTAGAGGGCCCGCAGAACTGATTGTGAAGGCCTCCAGGCAGATTTCTTTGACTTTGTCCCTGCCTGGCAACAAATGGTGGCTGAAATGTGATTGGTTAAACGTTTTAATATGAAAATACATGTCTGGAAGCAGCGCAACCAGGGTAAAGGCTATGAAGGGAAGGACAGACCATTTGGAATTATTCATAAAGTATTCTTAAAGTATTCATGGACAAAATATAATTAACATCAGTCTGTGATTCAGATATTTTTTTAGGCCAGCAGAGAAGGCCTTGCAGGCCCTGACGGCCCACCACTGCGGCACATACTTACATACAAACTATAATATCGCGATCAGCATTGAAGCTGAAAAGGCCGGATCGGTGCGTCCCTAGTTTTGACGCAGTGGAGTGTGTTGAAATTGCATAACACACCGTTATATTATATTTTACAGCTGACGTCATTAACATTTCTTGTGGGTGTGAAGCTAACTTTAGGCACTGCTCTGTTAGAAGCTCTGTTACTCACCTTAGACTTAATCTGAGCTTTGTTTTAACACAATCTGAGCACAAAGAGCTGACTTGGTTGGAACTAAAACAGGTGAGCTGTTAAACAAGTCTGTCACACACATAAAATTACAGTCTATTACAGTGTATTGATTAGAAGCTTCTGAAAATGTGTTGTTTAAATCAATTTTGTATTTTTTCTTAAATTTTCTGTCTCTCTTCAAACATTTTTGTCCATGTTTGCATTGTTCTACCATAGTAACTGAACACTCCCAGAGCAATGTCACTGTAGTATCAATTAACACACAGCCGTTAGTTAGGTATAAAGTCTTTTGATAGTCCCAAGTCTCATCAGTCTTGCTCTTACCCTAATCTTTTCTTTTAAAATAGAAATGAGCCCTGTTTAATTATATTTACCATGGCAACGAGTTTATCTTTTGGTGCTTAAATCGTTTGGGGGCATCTAGAATTTTAGAATAGATGATGAGCTTAACTTTTGCTCCCCTCAGCATAACATACCAGCCGACTGTTTACCTTTACTGCTCCCATAAAATGAGATCAATTACGGTGCCTTGAGTTAACCCTGTGAAGCATGCATGTTTTATCACAGCTGACTGGATGGGGGCTGTTTTGGCTTGTCTTTTACCTTGGCCATATGGTGGAAATGTGAGGAAAAAAAACCTACAGATCCAGGCTTTGAGCAGCTGTTGAGAAATTGTTATTCATTAAACGTGGCCGGTCTATGGCAGGTGACGCGAAGGCCTCGGGGGGATCAGGGTGAGTTTATCAGAGGATAGAAGCAGCTTATACACCCTGAAGGCCAGAGCCAGAGCACAGACTTTTTTGCCTTATCCTTTTATTCAGTACAAGTCACCATAGGAAACAAGTTGCATGGTTATGTAGACAAACTTTATTGAGCCCCAAACGAAAATAAATGAACTCAGTATATACATTTTAATGTTACTAACAAAAGTAACAAAAAGCAAAGAGACTAGTAATAGTAATAAAAAAAATAGTTAAAGGGCCCATATTACACATTTTTTACATTTTCCGGTATGTTATAATGTTGTTTCCTCATTAGAAACATACCTGCTGTATTTTGCTTCATTCACATATGTTTAACACACAAACTCTGTATATTTAGGCTGAGTTTTTCTCTCAAACTGTAAACACTGTGTTCAAGGTGTTCCATTTTTTGCTGTCATAGGGTAATACGGGAAATGGAAACTGTGTTTTTATTCATACTCCTTCACTAGCATCATTTGTATGGAATTGCCAATCTCTATTGAATTAAAGGTATAAGGCATTTGTTAACTTGAAAACTACCACTAAATGACATCACAAAGTGAAACAGCATTTTGAGCTTTGGAGATGTAGAGAGCTTAAAGGGTTACTCAAACATGTGTGAATGAAACAATGTAAACAAGGTAATATCATGATAACATTGGCTCACATGAGTCAATTTTAATGTATAACAAACGTGTGTCTATTTTTATTTATTAATTATATATATTCTTCCCTGACTAATACAAACCCCCCAAAAGTGAAGTTTATAAGTAAAATATGTTTTATATAAAAATATATATGTGGTGCTGCATAGGTAATTCTCAAATTTGCACTGCCATACAGAAAGTATGCTCGTAACCGCTGTTGTGTGTGAAGTGCAAAAGCACTATAACAGCCTGGAAGCAAAGTTTGATGGGTAAACGCTTAGCCCTGCTTCCTAGACTCACAAACACTGCAGACCACATTCTAACCGGTCACACTGAAATTTAACTTTTCATGATCCTTCTGTTAGTCGTTGCCATAACTTGCCTGTCATCTGGTCTAATTGGTCGGATGGTTGCTCAAAGTGCTAACAAGCTGTAATTATGTAGCCGTGATCCGTCATGGGGTTATTGTGGTGCCACGCGGTGTCCCCGGCCCAGACCAGGTGCCTTTGATGTGTTTCTGTTTGCATTAAGAGGTGAAATTATACTGCAGTTAAGCTCTTAATCCAGTAATAAAGCCAGCATGCTCTCTACTGAGCGACTGAGTGTAATTTAGGAAGTTATCAATGACTCACCTTTCCAGCCCTGACGCTCTTCTTTAATTTAGCACTTAAGGTAGGAGGAACCAGTATCAATAAAACATCCATCCATCCATCTTCTCCCGCTTAATCCGGCTGGGTCGCGGGGGCAGCTTGCTGCCCAATCCTCATAGCACCTGACCCCCCCCTATGAACCCCTCTGCAGGTGGTGAGCCCACAGGAGGGTGGACGTCATGGTCCTTGATGTTAGTTCATAGGGGTGCTGCATGTTTTGGGTTGATGGGGGAAACCGGAGCCCGGAGGAAACCCATCCAGACACGGGGAGAACATGCAAACTCCACACAGAAAGGCACACAGAAAGGCCCGGGCGACCCGGGGATCGAACCCGCAACCTTCTTGCTGTGAGGCCTGAGTGTTGCCACCGTGCCGCCGTCAATAAAACATTTCAACACATTTTTTACTTTGCAATATTATGAAATAATGAAAGAAAATGTCACTAGTCATACTTAAGTAGATATAACTACGTCTCAAAATGAATGAGGTGTGAAAAATATTCGTGTATCTACTTGATGCTGTATTTTTTCTCAAAAAACATTCCGAGGTTGACTTTTGACACGGCATATCTCTCCTGTATTTAAATCACAATTTCTTATTCTCGCTTTGCTCCAGAAAATTGTTAGTATTATTCCATGTATTAACTTTTTTTTTCTTGATGTCCTCATTTTTTCCAGTTACGGCAGCAGGAGGAGGTTGATTCCACCAATGTATGATGAATATGGAGAGGTGATAGAAGATGAATATTACTACAGTCCACAGGTATTATTTTTGTTAATCAATCATATCAGTCATAAATCATGATGTGAGTTCCAGTGTGAAACCTCCCAGTGTGACCTTGTCCATTAACATGAATTTTAAAATGAAATATGACTGTCTTAGGTCCGAGGCCGAGGCCGCGGTCGCGGTGTGCGTGGTAGAGGCCCACCCAAGAGGGTTGGTTTTAGAGACATGCCGCCAGAGGAGGAGATAGAGCAGGCAGAGCCCACTGAGGAGCCAGAGCCCTCTAAAGCTGCCAAGAAACTCAAGTCTGTCATGAAACTGAGTAAATTCCTAGTAGCCAGCAAGGGAGGGGATCAGCCCTCAGAGCCTAGCTCTTCTCCATGGATGAAGGCCAAAATGCTGAAGATGTTTGGTGGCAAGAAGAAGGACGATGACTACGCCAGACTAATGTCTGCTCGGCGCATTGACAGTCAAGATAGTCTGACAGACGGGCCTGCTCTTACTGGGCCAATTGACAGTAAGGTGGAAACACGCAGCAAACTTGGCAAGGTTTTTAAGAAAATCAACCTGGGCGCCAAATTACAGGGCCGATCTATGAGCGGAGACGAGGCCAGTGAGGATGACGGGAAGTCCAAAGTGTCCATTAGTGTAACTGAAAGTGAGCCAGAGGCAGCGGCCAGTGGGAGTGGAGAAGAGAGAGAAAGAGGCTCTGATGAGGAGGCCTCTGATAAAAGCAGTGCTGACAGAGACTATCTGAAAGTAGACTTGGATAAGGACTTAGATCGGGAAAGCACAGTGGACTCAGAGGAAGAGGCAGAGGAGCCAGAGGAGTCAGGAGAGGAGAAATCTGAAGAGGAGGAGGAGGAAAGTGAAAAGGAGTCTGCTTCAGAGAAAGGCTCAGAGTCAGAGAAGGGATCAGAGTCAGAGAAAGGATCAGAATCAGAAAAAGAATCTGAATCAGAGAAATCCGGCTCTGATAAAGAATCTGAGTCTGAGAAGGAATCTGCATCACAAAAGGGATCAGAATCAGAGAAGGAATCGGATTCAGAGAAGGAATCTGAATCAGAGAAAGAATCAGAATCAGAGAAAGAATCAGGGTCAGGGTCAGGGTCTAAATCTGGGACTGCTACAGAAAAGGAGAGTGGCACTGAAAAGTCAGAAACCGAGAAGGACTCAGAGGAGGAAGAAGAGGACGAAGATGAGGAATCCGAGGGGACAAGAGAGAGTGGTTCATCTGATCGCTCCTCTGTCAGGTCTTCCGCCACTGAGGCCAGTAAAGGCAGCAGTGCAGTCAGTGGTAGTGCAACTAAAAGTGGCAGTGAAAGTGGTAGTGAGAGTGCTAGTGGAAGTAGAAGATCATCCCAAAAAACTGTAAAGTCCAGTGAGGAGGTTAGTGAGCCTGAATCCGGAACAGGAACCGCCAGTGAATCCGAGGCAGTTTCCGAAAGCGAAGAAGCATCTAGTCAAAGGTCTGGGTCAGAGGGCAGCGGTGGGTCCAAAAGTCAGAGCGATCAGAGTTCTGTAGCAAGTGAGGAAAGCTCTGGAGGTTCAAAATCCAGAAGCGGCAGCCAGCGTTCTCGAAAATCCACCGTGACGCCTTCTGAAGCTACCATAACTGAAGAGAGTGAGGAAGAAGAAGACGATAAAGATGAAGACGAGGACGAAGAGGAAACCACGGACGAAAGCAAGGAGTCATCCAGCGAACAAAGTGACGCATCTTCATCCAGGAGGTCCAGTGTCACCTCTGAAGAAGCTGCGCCCTCTACCCCCGTCAAAAGCCCTTCCTATCCCACAGACATCAAGAGCATGAGCGCCACATCCGACGAAACCTACGGAGGACTCTCACCCATCACCGAGGTAGACGAAGACGCCATTTCCTCCGATAGGTCCAGCGGAACTAATGCTTCCTCAGATTCCGACACGGCGTTATGAAGTAAGAGAGTGAATATAAACTAGCATGGGAGTGAGGAGAACATTGCTTTCCCCTAAAGAGTGCTTCAGATTTTGTTTTTTTCCCTTAACTAGCAGAAAACTTTGCAGATACTCAACTGTATAACCTTTAGTTTGACACTCTCTTGCACATTGTTAATTTCTATCTATGACTTGTGTTTGGGTGCCTTTTCCGCCTGGTCTAATTTCTCCTTTGGGATTTTGTGTGATTCTGTGCTTGAATCTTTGTTGTATTAGCGCAAATAGAAGATGGCGATTTCTGTTTTAATAACATTGCCTGTAAGGTGAAGAAAAATATTTCCTTGTTTCAGCATGCTCACTATAATTGGAAGGTATATCAACTTATATTGGTTTTGTACCCTGTGGTCTTTTCAGCCCTTTCTTTCACATACACATTTGTTAACTATTGCCTTCTGACAGCTAAAGCCTTTGGGAATGAATGAAGGAGGTCTATCAATCAGAATTAGAGAATGATTAAGAGCATGAAAAGAAGAATAACAAAACACTAGCACATAGTATACAATGCCATTAAAGGTGCTTTGTGCAACCTTTCTGGTGGAGGGTGTTTCTATTGCCCAAAAATACAGTAATTCTCCCTGTGAGTAGAGTTATATCTCAACAAATCTGACCTGTAATGTAGCCTATAGTTGTTTGCTTTGAGATAGGTTTAATCTCTACCGTGGAACACTGTAGACAAAGCAGTAACATTCCCATGAAGAGAAGCAGGTGACGGACCCTCCACCATAAAAGCTGAGCAATGCACCTTTAATGTGTAGCTTTAGATTAGGAACCAAATTTTAAAAAAGCGTTACAAAGGATTGCAAGTACACTTCCAGTCAAAAGTTTGGAATTCTTTAGTAATGAAGAAAAGTTAAACAAGTATACTATTACTATTTTTCAACAGGATTTGGTTATAAATGTAGAAAAAAGAGTGAGTCCAAACTTTTGACAGGTATTGTACGTAATGTTAAACAACTACATTTGGCATTAAACAATTACATTTGGCGTTTAAAATGTCATAAATAATCAGTTAATTGCAATCTCACAATTTGATCTTCCTGGGAAAATGTGAAAAATATTTGATTTAAACATTCTATATTACACAAAATTGACTCTTGTGAGCTTAAGTCTTGGTAGAATGTTGTTACCTCCTCAAAAATATACCTGGAGTTGTTTTGTTTCATTCACACATTTTTGAATAACCCTTCATTATTAGAATGTTTACATCTCCAAATCTGGTTAACAGCTAGCTTTTACCTTTAGCTCTGTAGAAATGTGCAATTCCAGGGCTGAAATTATCCAAATAATTATAGTGAAAGTATATGGAGTTTAAAAACACAGCAGAGCACTTCCTGTAGTACCACATGACATCACAAGTTGGACCAAAGAGTTTTCTGTTTGAGAGAAGAACTCAGCCTAAATATTTGTGTGTTAAATACGTGTGAATGAAACAAAACACAACTCCATGTATGTTTTAGAAGAGGACTCAACATTATAACATAGATCAGAAAATAGCGTAATATGGACCTTTTAAAAGCATTCCATCCTCCAAAAACAAGAGATCAGACAGTCACACTCAGTGAACACATTTTGCTTTTCTTTTCACAACAAAAACAACACTAACATTTGTCATTTTGATATTTTCCCTCCATAGTAGGTGGTAACTTTGCTCTTTCTGTCTTTAAAGTCTGGCAGAAGAAAGCGAATCAAGCTCGTGATTGATCGAGAGAATGAAACAACTTCTACCGGAGAGGAGAGCACTACAGAGACCCCGCAGCCCCCCCTGTCCAATGTAAACAGCCACAGCAACATCAACGGCAGCATCTACCTCGCCCAGAACGGCACTATTGTCAGAACGCGAAGAGTGCCCCTCCCAAACAACATCAAGTCAGGCTCTCCATGCCGCCTGACGGAGCATTTTAAGAAACTCGACAAACTGGGGGTCACTCACGAAGAGCCATCGTCGCCCGTCTCCACCACAGACGGCACAGTGAACGGCACGGAGAATGGGACGAGTACATGCATCTCCACTAACGTGGACATCAATCTGAACACGCGCTCCTCCAGTGGCTCCCTTGGATCCGGTATTGTAGTTCTCAAAACATTTGGCTCCAGAACTAATATAGCCAAGACCTTGATTGACAGAAACAACAGCTCCGTCAATATGGAGCAGGAGACGTGTGTTGACAACCATAAGGACAGCCGAGAGACACTGGAGTCCCACAGCGAGCACACACTTTCGGACGAGGATGAGTTGTGGATGGGGCCATGGAACAACCTGCACATACCAATGACAAAACTCTGACTGGCCATGCAGGAAATATTTTTGTTTTTGGGTTTTCTGTCAGTCATGTAGAGGTGGGTGATATTGACAAAAAAATATATATATATATATTTTTGTTGTTGTTGTACGATAATCAAACAGTATTTTTGCAATATACTAGAAGTGATTGCGGAAGGATGGATATAGAGTCTTGTGTACATCTTTTTGTATGCGAGAGGTGTGCTGAAACACTTAATACAACCTTAACTATGGGTTAAATGAATGTGTCAATCAAAAGATAATTGACAATACCAGTTCTTACAAAAATGCAGAACATGATTTGTACTTTTTATATATTGAAATTAATATTATTCAAGTAGAAATGCAAAGTAGTGATCAAACTCATTTAGGACTAAAAATGTATTTGGGGCAACTCTAACTCAAGAAAGAGTAATAGTAAGATTTATCTGGGAGTACTGTTACTGTAATTGGAAGGAGAAAACAATTTAAAAATACACACAATCATATTTTCAAAGAATAGACCACACATTTGAGTGGTGCAAGAAAGAAAAAAGTGATTGGAAATTGTCAACATAAAAGTTTTGTCACCTCTAGACAATCACAGTGGAGAGCGTAACAAAAACGTATACTCAAGTTAGAGTTCTGTTAAAGGTGCACTGTGAAGCTTTTCTGGTGTAGGGTCCGCTATCTGCTTGTCTCCATGGAGAGATTACTGTTTTGCCTTGATTATTCCACAGTATGGAAATAAATTTAGTAATCACAATGAGGACAGGTGAGTGGTCAGAGCTATGGAGGAGCGAGCAAGGTAAGAATTCATGTTTTTCAAGGTATTTTTGAAGTGCAAAGGACATATGTTTAATGCCCTACTGTGGAACATTCCAGGCAAAGAAATAACATTGCCATGGTGACAAGCAAATAGTGGACCCTCTACCTTAGAAATTGCATACTGCACCTTTAAATATACTACTCAAGTTGCAGTAAGAATACTACCCAACTCTGCAAGGTTTCAAATCAACAATGTTAGGATGATTTTAGACAATAGACAGTATCACCCACCTCTCACATCTTATTTGGTTTTCTTTTACCAAATCACTTTTTAACAAGATTGTGTGCCTCAAAAGGGGAAGCTCAATGCTGATGGATACAGGTGATTGCACTTAAAGTATTTTTCTTTACCTGATTACACAGATCAAAGTATGATGAGCTACAGGGCTATGGGAGGGGAGATTATATAGTTCTACGGCAATGAGTGCCTCAAAGAAATTTATGTGAACCGTGCTTGACTGTCCTGATTTTATGTCCTGTGATAATGGACCAGTTTGATTTAGTACTTTTATATTCATTTTCTTGTTTTTCACGAGATTGTTCATATTACACTGGCAGAAAGAGATCTGTAACGATGAAATGTAAAAAAACGATTATATATATAGTCTTTATTGAAGAGAAGAGACATATTTTGATAATGTTACTGAAAAGAATTTAAAAAGAAGATCATTGGCTTTATGTTGTGATCATGTTTTTGGAAGAAAAAAAAATATTATTGAGAAATTATTTTTGTCTATTTTGTATCTAACAGAGAAAATCTAACATAATGTCATTAAAGCATAAAATACATATTTGTCACAGAATATGGCTGTTTTTCTTGATACTGCTTGGAAGTCAATTTTCAGGATCTATACATGATAACGGACTACAAAATTGTGTTTCAGGCCAACAATAAAGTTTGAATTTATTTTAAAACTCTGAAGTAACTTTACTACTGCTTTACTCCATGGTTTTGGCAGTAATAAGGTAAGTTTGAGCTTGGTCTTTCCACAATTGACATATGGTTTCAATATAGTACAACTTTATAATCTTATTAAAAAATACTATTCTGCAGACTTGAGAAAATGTGGCCTCTCTGTGTGGTTGGCTCACGCGTCCAATTTTAGTGATGACAAGTCACTAATAATAGGAGTATAGGGAGCTACTGAATGTATAAAAATGAGTAAAGCAATGTTATGTGCACAAGCCAAAAGTGCCTGTACTCTGCCTGACACAAAGTCTTAAATTAAAGGTCCTATATTACATAAACTTGACTCTTTTGAGCTTTTATGACGTAACCTCCTCAAAAACATACCTGGAGTTGTGTTTTAGAACAGTGTGATATGGGCCCTTTAATAGACAGGAAGACAATAGTAAACTAAAGCATGTCTCATTCATTTGTTATCTGGTGGAAGACTGACACATGAAACATCTCCACGGTGACATTTTACAAAAGGGCTCTGATGTCTACCACGCTGACAATGCCAATCAAGTTTTCAAAAAACCTTAAAAGTATTGGAAATGAGACGCAGCTAAATGCCAAAGCTATTGCAGAAAATAGGTCAGGAAATATTCTGGTTTCCTACTGCAACAAGTTTGTCCTCAGTGAAAAGAATATGCTTCTATAATGGTACTTCAAACAGTATGAGTTAATGTCACTTTGTTGTTTGATGTTACTATAGGAAAAGGAAAAATGTGCACGTTAGGTGTAATCTAACTTGTTAAAATAATCAGTTAAATGCATATAAAATAAATAACACAAAAAAATACATATGTAGTAAATGGTCACATAAATACAGTCACATAAATGGTCACATAATTAGTCTTACAGCTTACAGCCTCCACTCAGCACTCGAAGTTGTTTACTACTTATCCTTTCACTCTCGTCCATGCATTCACCCTTGTAGACAAGTGTACAATGTATAGAATGCAGAATTATTTTATTTTATATGTTTATTTCTACTTGGACAAAAAAGCAATGTCGTCTGCCAGTTTATGCTAATAAAAATTGTACATAAGATAAAAATATACACCAAGCCTATAATATATCAGTGCAAACAGCCCTTTCTGCACAGACATAACCTCACAAATTCTCTAGAATTATTGTATTTGGCATATGATTTTGGCTACATGTCAGGCTACCTGTTGGTTAGTGTGCATTTTGGGTGCCAAGTTAGGGTGACCAGATGTCCCTATTTACCTGGGACAGTCCCAGTTTTGAGCACTGTGTCCCCTGTCCCAGCAGATTTATCCAAAACCAGTGATTTGTCCCAGTTTTATACAAGAAATGTCCCAGGTGTCCCTATTTTTGACCAATCTGACCCCTGCCAACAGTAAAGAGACACACTGTCATTTGTTTAGGTAAATACAGAAAAACTGCTTAAAAATTAACACAAAACACAAAGAAAATTTGACTATATTGTCTCACATTAGTGCGAGTGCATAACAATTTTCCTTAATTACAAACTCTTCAATTATTACCAACACAAAAACAGGGATATCCCTTGTATTTTGAAAATCTGGTCATCCTATGCCAAGTATCTTTAAACTTAATAAAATTAAATATTGAAAATATTAACGCCATTTTAACTTTTATAGTTTTGGTGACTTCTGTAAGAAATAAAAGACAAAAATTCGCTCTTTTAATACGTTTTTAAAAATTCCTTCGCGGCAAAAGGGGCGTGAACGTGAACAAGCGCTCGTGCACCACCTGTAGGAGAACAACAATAGGCTAAAGTTTACAGTTTTCGCGCACTTATAAACCAATAATTCTTCTGTGATAGCTTCAAAATACCCAAACCACAAGAATTCAGACAAAGCAAGGTAAGTGTGAGTTGTTTTCTTTGGGCCAAAACAATAAGGCATATTTAATAATTAGTGGATCTTATAACTTAGCAACTTGGCTAAAGCGCTTCCGGGATTGATTTAGCCTCCACGTGCCTGTGACGTCTGCGTCTGAAGAGTTTCACGGAGAAGATTTTGTTTCCAAAGGCGAGTGTGGGAGCATAGACCGCATGTGTGCGAGTAACACTCCAGGTAAAATGGTCATTAGAAAATACCTCAAGTCTGCTACTTTACTACCAGGCCCGGCCCTAACCATTTTGACACCCTAGGCAAGATTTCAGGTGGCGCCCCTTGAATTGCAAAAAAATAATAATAATAATACTGCCAATAGATGTTTCTGAAAAGCTTGTTATATTATTAATTAATATACTGTATATACTGTATTAGTAGGCTTATTATATCATTACAGTGGAACTAAAATAATCAATACGGATCCTAGAGTAAAGAGAAAGAGTTAAGTATTGTTAGTATATCCTTCTATAAACTGATGCAGTTAACGCTAGCTATTTATTGACTGGCTTATATGACATGCTAATAGTCAATGACTCTCAAATTTAATATTCTTTCTGCAACAGGAAAACAATCATGGCATCATCTTTACTGGAACATTACCTCTGTCTTTGTTGCGTTTTTCCTCCTCATCTTTCCTTTTTTTCCTACCCTGAGCACCAGACAGTTTGGGACGTTTTGACATAGTCCAACAAGTGACGTTGTTTCAGCTCGCTCCTCGCTCTAGCTACATCTTTTTTTTAAACCTTTATTTACCCAGGAAAGTCCCATTGAGATTACTAATCTCTTTTTCAAGGGAGTCCTGCCATGCACACATCACTTTCACACTAGGCAATGTGGATGAAGTGTCTTGCCTAAGGACACAACACCAGTTTTTTGTGACTGGCGCCCCCCTGTGGCACCTGGAATTCCCAGTGGTCTCCCATCCAAGTACTAACCAGGCCCAGCCCTGCTTAGCTTCTGAGATCTAACGGGATCAGGCTTTGACAAGCCGGTATGGCCATCTTGGCTGTTTAAAGCATGTCCAGCAACAACAACAAAAAACACGACCAAACTTCAAAGGGGCAACGCAGTATTTTTAAATGACAAGTTTAACAACATAAACTCTTTAACAGTGCAGGGGGGCGCCGAATGAGGCGTTGTTTACTGGTTTTATTGCTGATTTACTTTCATTCTGTTCATAGTGATGATGTTTTAGACAGTGGAAGATTTTATCCCCCATCGCCGATTTTTGCGCTCGGCGCCCCCTAGTGGAGCAGCGGCGCCCTTAGCATTTGCCTATGTTGCCTAATGGGGGGGCCAGCCCTGTTTACTACACAGTGTTGGTTGGTTTTTGATAGTGCTGTGGACAATAATTGGTTACTTGTTTGTTTGTTTAGTTAGTTATTTATTTAGTTATTACTTCGGTTTAACTTGCCATGGACACTTTTACTTCACTTATCAACATTTTATACTAGTTACTTTATTTTGAGTAAGCTACTTCTTCAATACTGACATACACAGTGAATTGGGGGTGTTTTTTTCAATTATTCCCACGCACCAAACATGATATTTGATATTTGTTTTGTTTCATTCACATACACACGCACATGCACACACATACACATACACACACACATACAGTATTTTTAGTTCTTCTCTCAAACAGAAAACACTCTGTTCCACCTTGTGATGTTATGTTAAGTGCTCCACTGGGTTTTTAAACCCTATACACCTTCACTGGAGTATTTGGTTCATTTCTGCCCTGGAATTGTCAATCTCTACTGAACCAAATATTAAAAGTAGCTGTTAACTTGAAAACCACCGTTTAATAACACCACAAGGAGGAACAGAGCATTTTGAGCTTTGGTGATGTAGACAGACTCATAATAAAGGATTACTCAGACATATGTGAATGAAACAAACCACAAATCCAGGTCTGTTATTGATGAGGTTTAATCTTGTAAGAGTCAGTTGTGTAATATATGACCTTTAAATAAGATGATGGGGCAAAAGAGAAAAAAACAAACACACTCAAACTACATTTCAATTGTATTATTTTTCCCCACCAAATATACATTGCAGTATTGTCAGAAAATGTGAAATTTCCTATAGGCTTACCTATTGTCCATTGTCCTCAACAGGCGCTCTTGTCTTGCAGGATTAAGTGACATCTAGTGTGAGAGAGTTGGATTGCAGCTGAACATTGCTCATAACAGCAGGTATGAATAGTGAAATAAAGAGACAAATCTTTTAGCAAACTTTGCTTCACTCACTGACTTAAATCCCATAGACTTTTCATAATTTATCAGGATTAGACAGAACTTGCATGGAAGTCTCAAAGTTTTCATCCTTGTGGAATAATTGCTTTCAGGTTATAGTGAATAAGCTGTGATACAAACACAGTTTCTTATTGAGCTTTATAAAAATTTGATGGCTTTGCATGAGTTGATTATCTCTGCTGGTAAATCTGTACACGCCTCATCCTGGCTTGTCTCTGTGCAGGTTTGTGACAGCTTGCTTGTTCTAATTGGCCTTCTATGGCCTTGTTTCTGGCCCTTACTTTAATCAGAGGACCAGGCGAGAGCATGCATTCAGATGTGGTGTGGAGTGAACAGAACAGCTTCATTTGCTTTCTGAGGCTGTAGCTCTGCAGCAGCCGTAGACACTCCTGATGTGTTAACATTCAATGTGACAGGAAAAAGTGAAGCAACTTCTTAGAAAATATCAATTTCAAATCACCCGGTTATCAAATATTCATAGTGCATGTTATATTAGACTGTGTCTTCACATGGAGCCGTATTCAGGAGCTCCTTAAAGTAAAAAATGTAGCAAGAGATTTCTCATTATGACTGCACTGGAGAAAAACATGTCAGATGCAACTGCAATACGATACGTTATTATGTTAAATTATTTTGCAAATAAAATTTCATTATGATTTTCACATTTTTTTATAAGTACAAGGGCTGCAGGATACGGGGAAAGTTAGTGATATGCAAGAAGGCAGTTTATATCAATATTGTGAAATTTTTAACTCAAAAATATATAAATCATTCTTATAATAAACTCCAAATTACATGCTTTGATTTACCAGTGAATCTGAATTTGAAGGGAAAATATTGTTTAAAACCAGCTTTTTTTTACATATTCTTTTTAAAAAGAGTGCAAAATGGAGAACCTTGGTGTTATTGCGACATATTGAGTATGTTGCAATATCGAAACTTGTGCAGCCCTAATTATTGCCCTGTTAGACGCTTTCTTTGATTACCTTTTAGAAAAACAACAAAACCGCTAACTTCAAATCATATCTGGAGAAAACACTGGTGAGAGCTATTATTGTCAGCATCATAAACAAGAGAATAATAGCAGCTCGTGATGTTATACCTGTTCAAACGGAGCCTGTGCCGTCTGATTGTGGCAGACAGAGTGAATAAACGGCATACACAGCTG
The DNA here is from genome assembly GCA_034769755.1 of Odontamblyopus lacepedii. Taxonomy (NCBI): domain Eukaryota; kingdom Metazoa; phylum Chordata; class Actinopteri; order Gobiiformes; family Gobiidae; genus Odontamblyopus; species Odontamblyopus lacepedii. The sequence goes on from CM068354.1 coordinate 14,207,966, forward strand.
CAATGGACTGATCTGTTTATTCATGGAAGAATTTTCTCTCGTCTTTTCAAACCGAATGGCATCTGATGGAGCCAGAGCTGTGAAGTGGCGAGCAGCCGACAGAGGTGATGATGATTCAGTTCCACCGAAGAAGACCTCATTTCTACAAATCCATTTTCTACTTTTTTATCCTTTGTTTGACGAGCACATGAGTGAGAATGAGAAATGAAAACCTCACTACTCGTATATTACAAACATTAGACTTAGACTTAGACTTTAACAAACTTTAGGGAGATTATTTGGACACAAAATCAATCAAATTTTATTTATAAAGCGCTTTTCATACACAAATGTAACACAAAGTACAAAAAATATAAATGGTAATAAATTCAAAATAAGTAGCAACGATAGTAAGATACTGTTATCAAATAAAGCATAATTTCTAAATGTACAAGTAAAAATAAAAATATAGTAATACAAATATCTCAGCTATATCATACCATATTTCATTACATCACCATGTGCTACTTCTCTGTGTCTCCAGCAATAAAAACATGTAAGGGGTGTGTGCTGACCAAAGCTCATACATAAACTCTAGATTAAGTATTGTGTTGACGCAGGAGCATTCATTAATCCATTAATAGCTCTGCCACAGTCAGGAGAGCGTTTCCCAGGTACTACTTTCTCTCTCCTGGCTCACCTATTAGCATAGTGCATATAGGATATCCTGGCCTAGAAGAGCCAGTATGTTAATCTGGCCATGACTCATTCTCCAGATTATCACAAATCCCCAGCGGAGGCAGCAGGAAACTCCTCATAATACCTATCCGTCACCATTGCTCACCGCTGCTCTGAGCTGGAGGGCTCCACTTTGCTGTCAGACCAGCTCCAAACATTTACAGTGGGTCTTTGGTGCTTTTTCGGTACAGTCAAAATAAATGTAGAATTAATCTGAAAGTAAAGCTACAATAACATTTTCTTTTTGTTAATGATTTATTTTAAAGAACAAAAAGCAAGACAAAAAATAAAAAGACAAAACCAAACCCTCCCACACTGCATGCCTCTTTTCACACTCCACACACACAGAAGCACACATTATCTAGTGTCTAATCTTGTCAAAATAGTCAAAAAGCGTGTCCATGCCTGTTCACAATAAGAACTATAGGGTATTACAGCGGTGGGCAATTATTTTTTCCATGGGGTCGCATTAAAAACAGAAAATATTGTGGAGGGCTGGGGCAAAATCCTTAACGCAAATTTGCACAATATAAATTAATTTTAAAAAAAACATTAAAAGCATTAACAATCATTGTTTTGATAAAGTGGTAAGACTGGTAAGAGTTTATGTTATGACTAAGCAATGAAAACATGAGGTTGCCTTACAAAAAATGTCATTAAAACACCTCTAAAATAAAAGCAATGCAGCTTTAGTCCATGCATGAAGTAAAATTATAAAATATGTTTATTTTGTAATTCCAAATTCGCTTAAACGGGCCGGTCAAATCAACCAAAGGTCCCTATGTGGCCCCGGAGCTGTACAATGCCCAGGTCTGATGTATTATCAGTAAGTAAACATCTTTGCTCTTTGTTATTTTATTATATTGTAATGCATGAGCTATGGCATCTAAATTATTTCCCTTGTAGATCAATTCAGTTTGTCTAAATGGGACAATAGGTGGCGCTGTTGGTAAGCGTTAACTTTCTAACCAGCAGGTTTTATTTTTTTATCTCAAAAAGAATTGATGCCGTACACTAGATTTACAAGATACTTTCCATGTGCAGTCCTTGATTTGGTTGCAGGTTCAAATCTCACTTGTAGCCATTTTGTTATTTTGACTGTACTTTACTCTGTTGCTCCCACTCAGGCCACCGTAATGTGTCAGAAAGGGCATCCGACATAAAAAATTCAGTGAAAATATATTTACCATTAAAAGAGAAAAGGAATTAGAAGTTTGACCTGAATCTTTTTTAAAGTGAGTTGATTTAAGTTAAGTTTGGGTCCCTTTTTGTCACAACTGAGCCAAAACTAAAAGCAGAAAAAAAAAAAACAACAACAAAAAGCATAATTTAAATTTGTAAAGAGGTGGCAATGATGTCTACTTGCTTTCACACTTTGTTTCTTCACAGTTGAGCAGTGAGCACCGAAGACCTTGCAGTTCCCTGACTTCTCTGGCACCGATCTTCTGCACACCAAAGGTCCTACTTCCACCCACTCTACACTTCGCTGTCTTCTACAGGTAAGTGTTCTATTTGTGTCCTTTAGCGCGTAGATTGTTAACAGTTTATTAATACTGCTGACAGCATATGTTATAATGTAAGCCCTAGCAGCTCCTGATCAATGCTAAATGAATTGGAGGCTCTCAGCGGGGCCATAATGCAATGAACCCCATTTAAGTGCACTTCATAAACATCCCAGGTCTACTCTTTGCTCCATCTATACAACCCTGATCAATATGACTCTCATATTGTCAGTTTAGCCTCGGGCCCCGCCACCTGTTAGACTTGTGCAGGACCTGGCTGCTTCAAAGTTGCAGCATTTTGAGAGCTGCTAATTAGATTTCCTCTGGAGTGTGATGGGGCTGAAGGGCTGATCAATGAGATAGCAGCAGATGAAGCCGAGCGAAGGGGAAGTTTAGCAAAACGCGCATTAGCTGAACCAGACACTTGAAAGAGAATATTCACTATTCAAGTACAGAAACCTCAGCGTGTCACACCAAACTTTTTTATTTACACACAAAATGCACAACTTTCCCAAATTGTACAACAAAATACACACACGCTAAAGTAAAATGCAAAACAAATGTATGGCATGCACATCATACTTCAAAGAAACTAAAAGCTAATACTAAATAAAATAAATAGTGATAGTGATTGTGATAATAGTGAAACTATTAAAGATAAGATCACCTTTATTTGTCTCGCAATGCAGAAATGTAATGCAAGTTGCAAATAGTTCAAGAACTGCATGAGAATAGAAATATGCACTCAAAAATCAAGATTCAATTTAAATTAAATGTAAATGTATTATTCAACTGTAAACTGTGATATCCAGTTTTTATAATGAAAACCTGACCAGCTAAGTGATTTTAAATGAAACAGAATTTGTGCAGTAAGTGTGGAAAAGGTAAGACGTATAATAATAATAAGTGCACACAGTTTTTAAGTAACCACTAGATGGCGCTTGAAACTCACAGCTCAGTTTTGACATGCAGTGTCAAGGCTGCATCTTGACTTCAGCTTCTAAATACTTTCAGAGATCTTCTGTTGTTCTCAGAAGATTTGATAATGATAGAAATTACCTGCCAATAAAAAAGCAGTAAAGTGGTAAGTGTCAGACGACCTTCATTTAAATGATTCCACACAGTGATAACATACATGTCTCCACTTTTCGTAAGTTATTTAATAAAGACATCAAGTTTAATTTAAGGACAGGTTGTTGTGTCGGCTATCCGGAGCCTGTCAATAATTTCAGCCTTTTACAGTTTTGTTTCTTTCCTCGGGTTGGCATGCTCTATACCACAGATCAGTCACGTTTTAGTAGCCCAGTCTTCAGACAGAGAGGAGATTCAAGTCCATCATCATCTCCTCATTTCCTGTAGCTATTTGAGCGCGTGCCTCTCGAAAATAGACGGCTGTGGACCGCAGCCCGAGCTATCTGGGGACCTGTTTTCAAAATAAATCAGGGATATTAGGATGTCTCTGCATCTTGTGTTTTGACGTTTCTACAGCCCAGGCCGACTTTGTGTGCAGAGCGTGTGCTATCTGACTTAATGACATTTGAGAAGTCTTCTTAGATGCTTTTAGGTTTCCATAACTATATATTGTACATGTCGAGTACTTTATAATTTCTGCGCTGCACATTGTTATTTTGGATATGTACTCCAAACCCTAAAGTAGTCCTTAAATGACAGATAGGTCAGACGCACACACACTCCGTCGACATCCCGCCCAGAGGTTATATTCTGTCCGAAATGTTGGGTGTGTAGTAAAATACATGCTCCACACTGTCTGGCACTCCTAATGAAGGCCTTTATGACTATAGTCCTATGTATTATACCCCACGAGGTCACATCAGATCTCATCCTATATCCGCCGCTGTAATCGCCATCTCGCCAAAACTTCTCCCAACTTTACTCGTGTCCTGTTTATTACTTCTTCATCTTCTGTTGCTAATATTATTACTGATGTCATAGTCACAGTTTTATATATTTTTTCATCAGAGGAGAAAGTCTCTCCCTTGGGTTATTCTGAGTCAGACACACTTTTACGTGGCCAGACTTGTCAGACTGCGAGCTTTCAGCACCCACAGTGTTAATGTATAATGTCAACGCAGTAGGGAGCCTTGTTAAAAAGCAATTAAGCCAAAATGATTTAAACATTGTGCGGTCAGCCCTATTGGCGAGCCCTGAGGTACACACTGTTGTTGTCTTAAAATGAGAATTTCACTGTCTGCTCGCACTGCAAAACCGCTATTTGTGTGCGCGTACTCCCAACCGCACTTTCCCACACCCCCCAAACCGAGCATGCCACAGCCACACACACACATACACACACACACACAGCAGCATTCACATGAGCAGTAATTGTGGGCTTGGACTAGTTTTTGGTGCATTAAAACAGTAGCTGCTTTAAATGACAGGGGCTGAGACATACTTGCATTGATGTCTGTGAGGTTGGTGAAGATGGCTGATTACTCCAAGAGGACGTGGCATTCACTATTTCGTATTTCCAGTTGTTTATTGGTCTGGATCACTGGATGAAAAACATGAGCTTTCTGTTCATTGTAATGTATTCACGGTCCATGGCGAGATACAGTAGCTCTCCTCAAGTCTGGGGTTTGGTTGTTTGGTTTGCTAAAGTCTTTTTCCAAGCGATTTTTTTTATTTTTCATGTCGAACTGAATAAAAACAACTTATTTTGATGTTATGAACGAGCTTGAGGTTAAAGGTGCGCTGTATAACATGTCTACTGGATGGTCCGCCACCTGCTTGTCTCCATGGAAATATTATTGCTTTGTCTAGAATGTTCCACAGTACAGATTAAACATTAAGGGAGACAAGCAGGTTACAGCATTATGCTAATTCAGATCTGTAGAAAGTCGCCCCTTTTCACAGAAGAAATTGTAATATTTTTGAGCAAGGAATAAATGCTAGATGAATATGTTTAATGTCATACCATGGTACATTCTAAACCAGTAGGTAGCAGACCCTCCACAAGAAAAGCTGCACAGTGCACCTTTAAATGAACTTCATCAAAGTATTTCACAATATTTGCGGTTACCCATCAGTATAAAGTCATCTAATGAGCTGCAAAAGTTGTTTTCTCCCTAGTTTGATTTGTTTAAAATGGCATAGAACTCTGATTGGGGGACTCGTCAGTGATGTTTGCCAGCATATTTTTATTCTAACTGCTCATAGAAAGAAAAGAATTGTACTCAAGTTAGATGATCCTAAAAAAAGTAAAGCTTTCAATTGGCATGATTGTGGATTGGCATCATGTTTTGCTGAGCTGCAAATCTTGGCAGTGTTTAGACTTGAATACAGTAGTTGTTCTTTCATAAAGCAGTTGTCATCTTCTACACAATGCGATAATTTGCAGTAATTTGTGTGTCTCAAAAAATTATGTAAGAGGCTTTAGTTTTGTTGCTATCCTGTGTCTTAGGCAAAGATTAGCACTAGGCCACAGGCAGACGCGTTCTCGCTGTTGGCAGATTGTTAGCTTTCTCTCAGTGCAAATGTGCTCATCACAGCCAGACGCTTGGATGTGGTTAGAACATCTGTGTGGTCTCCAGCTCAGAAGAAGACAGACAGAGGAGAGACAGAGGGCGAGGGTTTGGAGAGGGAGGGGCTGTGGGACCCCAGAGTTTTTCCATGATGGAGCCTGAACCATGTGTCTGCAGTGACAGTGACAGGCGCAGACTGTGCATGAGTTATGCTGCTGTAGAGTCTGGAACGTCACACTTCGGGGCAGAGAGATGGGGGCGTTAGCGGAGTCCTGGTCCAAAGCTGCGGTCGGCTCCCCACCACCAGCAGCCGTGTGTGTGTGCGTGCGTGTGTGTTTGCATGTGCATGTGTGTGGTGTTTATTTACGAGCCTGTTTAACCACGGCGCGGTCCCTGTGGTGGACTGACACAAGATGACAGCAGCCCAAATGTCTTGCCCTAAAACTCCAGCCTAATGGTCGCTTAGTGCTGTGGAGACAGGCACTAGGAAAGGCGCCTGGGGTCTTTTCGTAGGGGCCCTTTGAGCAACACATCATCTCACACATCTACGGGCCACCCTCCACAGCTTTATTACTACCTGCTCGTGTGGCTGTGGCGCCACTCGACCAAGGCTGTATGTTAAGGGACAATAGAACCCTTAACGTACAGCAATCGGAGACACTATCCATCTATTATAACTGCTCAAATGATGAAGAGCCACTGGACCACCATCTGCATGCTTCAGTAGAAATAACAATACTTTAATCAGAGGTTGTGCTGTCTGCACTTCACCGGAGCCAAATCCTTAATCCCAGACATACAATCTCATTTCTTGTGCAGATAATTGTTGTTTTTAAGAGTCCATTGTCCTTGTCCTTTTCAGTTTCATCTGTGACTGAAGCCTGAATAACTGTGGTAAGTAAATAGCAGGGACTTGTGTTATTGGGCAAATTAAAGGCAATATAAGAGCAAAGTTACATAAAACTGATCCGCATAAACACACCATTCATAAGTGCATACCATTCTGTGTGGGCTTGTCAGCCAATGCAATTAGATGCTTTCTGAGAGGAAGAAAAGATTATCATCAAAAACCTTGAGCGTTACTCAATTCATGTGAACAGGGCTGTTTGTTATGAGACAGACTGTGTCTGTCAAAAATCCACATTGGTTTGTCGTTCTGATCACAGCTCCAGGATTTAGGAGAGGAAACAGGCAAAGTCACCAATCCCATGGGAATCCATCTTCTCCTGAATCACCTGTCCCCTGTGTACTGTTGATAACCAATCCTGCGCGGTGGCCCAGTGCAACACACAAACAGTAGAATGAGCTTTGATGAGAGCTTTCCAATCTGCGCCTGTGGAGCTGTGCAAACACACAGTGTACCATATACACTGGGCCTTAGCACTCATCAACCTGTTTGTACTGCAATTTCCTCCTGCTCTTATCCAGCTTTTGTCCACTGTCATTTCACTGGGATTATGGGAAGCTTTCATCATGCACGAGCATCAACCGCAACACAGGCTTATGTTTTTGGAGTTTTTGAAAGGAAGACATCATTTGTACCTGATTTAAGTTACTAAATACATTGCTGGATTAGACAATTATATGTGCACTGTCGTTTTTTGGTGGGGAGTCCGCCATCTGCTAGTTTCCATAGAGATGTTATTGCTTTACTCGGAATGAAGTGTGGCAAGGTCAGTATTGCATTTGGTAAATTATCAAATTTTTGTATAGCGCTTTTTCACCTTCAAAGCACTCAAAGCGCATTTATTCAATTACAGGTGTTTTATTGCTTCAAAATGTGTAAAAGAGGCATTCATATTGTGAGTGGGCTTGCCTCTCCAAAGATCTGATCTTGAACTTGTCCCAGTGGTGTCACCTTTCTTGTCTTCATGGAGATATACAGTTTAATGCCTTACTGTGGAACATTTCAGATAAACCATTAACATCTCCATGGAGACAAGCAGGTAGTGGACACTCCATCAGAAAAGTTACTTAGTGCATCTTCAAATTTAACTTATTTTAGGGCTAATGACCCTTCTTTTCTCCTCTCGTTCTGGTTGCAGAAAATAAAATAATACACCTAGTTCAGTCATCAACTGTTAACTGCCCAATTCATAATTGAAAATATTTATGAACTTTTTCAAACATCTCTATACCTTTTGGCTCATCCTATGTAACCAATAAATAAGTTTTCTTTGCAACACAGGGGCTCAGACCTGATGGTTATCTTCAGGGTTTGTTAGCTTTTGAGCCTTGTCCTTAAGGAGCACCTGTTCTAGATTTTTAACTGGGTAAACTAACTGAAGCCTTCACTTGTGTGTCTTTAAACTCCATACCTTTTTTGTATTTGCTAATTTGATTGATAGACCTCTCTTTCAGCTACACTCCTGTAACATTTGCTGCACATTTTTATTACAGTAGACACATGGACAAATACTCTTCGCACAAGACGGGTGTGACACTGTTAAACCCTCATTTAAAAGTGCAAAATTAAACCTTTTTTGTTATGTCTGGCCTCATTAGCTCTCTGTTAATGTCTTTTACATACGTATCCACCTGCAGTCCAAACGAGGTAAGTTTACATTGTGTTTTTAATCTCCAATTGTCTTTAACTAGACTAGTGATGTCAAAAGCCTCCACTGCTGAGTCCTTTAGAAGTCATCAGGACAGATTAAGGTCCCGTCTAGACACAAGCTGTGGTGGGGTTGTGTTTTCTCTTCATATTAGCTCAGGCTTTGTGGAGGTGAAGATTATCTCCAGTCTGTGCCGGGAAGCTTGGGACACTCACTGCTCTAATCTGTGGGGGGACAGTGCAGTTGATTTAGTCTTTGATGAGAAGTGCTCCGTCCCAAATACTGATGAGCTGTTAGCCATCACCACTGGCCAGTTGCACTGCTGTGGTCTGGGCCCGCTGCCTGCTCTCCCCTCATCCCAAGACAAACACGCGCAGTCATCACAATTAAGCAGCGCTATTAAAAGAGAGCATTAAAACTGGACGAATGAAGTGGTTACGATTCTGTTTGTGTCCTCAGAAGCTTATGATGTGTGGAGCATCTGGTGTGAGCCATTTACACATTAAAGTACACTAATTGCCCATTTTATTAAGAAAATACAGGAAATTGTGAGCATGTTTTTTGACAGCAGTGGCATCTCAAAGGAAGGGAAAACGGTAAAAGACAAGAAATCAAAACGATAAAGATGAAAATCCTACGGCAACAGTTTGCGCTTTATTATCTATTAGTAAGTCAGCTGGGTTTCAAATAAGAAAAGCATAGAGGCAAATTCTTTTTGATTGGTCAAATGCTCACGATCTGCAAGATGTCTTGTGGCAGTTCATTATTAAGAACCAAGATTAATAACGGTGGTTGAATTTAGTTTTGTAGACTTAGTATGTATGTGTCCAAACTTTTAGCTTCAATAGTTCCAGTAATAGTGCCAAAACAGCTGTTATTGATACTTATTTTAAAGAGGAAGCACGTGGAGACACTGAGGACTTGTGACTGGTTCTTCAGGGGCCTTTAGATTTGAAGGATTAAGATTACGGGGGAGGTTCTTTTAAATGACTGATAGTACAAAGTGAGAGAAGGAGCAAGGCAGGGCAGGGCAGGAGCCTGTGTGGCGGACCAGCGGCAGCTTTACTCTTCAATCAGCAAGATGAAAATTGCCACTCATGTCAAAGCAGAGGTGTTTACTGAAAAGAAGACAAAAAGGAATAGAGTGAGACCTTTTGAGAGGGAGAGTTATGCAACCTGCAGGTCCATCGTTCCCAGGGAGCAGGCCAGCTAAATTTAGCCTCACACAACTAGAATTTGTACCTTTTCATGTTGAGTGGGCAGAAATAGCCAAGGCGTTGAAAGGCATGATTCGGTATGATCTGGTAATGATGTACACTGACACACAACCAAACTGCACATCCCCAAATGTGACCGCACAAAGGACTAAATGTAAGACTTCAGAAGTAGAGGACAGCTTTTACTGTTTGTCACTGAGCGAAAGCAAAGCGGACCAAGAAAGTGATGAAGCAAAATAACAACGCGTGTTTTTTTTTAGGCTGAATTATAGGCTGGCGACAGAAATGCCATTCGTGCCCTCTGCTTTTAATCATTTACAGGGCTATGGGCACAAAAGAAATCCAGTTTAGGGCCAACCCAAATCTAAGCCTTATGTGGTTTGGAAGCAGGGTGGTCCCAATAGTGATTTATGGTACAGTAGTCAAGCCTAGTGCCAATGTCCTCGCGCTAGTTTATGTCGGTCTAGCTAGTATAGATCAGATGGACACTGTCTCAGATCAGTTCTCATACAGTGTCAATATGAATGAACAAACTGTGTAATTCTGTGTTGTCTTTGTGGTGTTTGGTAAATACGGTAGCAGATTCTATAGTCTGAGGTCTTGTAACCTGTTGTCATCATTATTTTGGTGTCATCGCTCCATTAAAGGTCCTGTATTACGCAAATTGACTATTGTTATGAACCCAAATGATTCTAGTGAAGTTGTATGAAGTTTCAAACATAGTGGAGCTCTTCCTGCATTACCACATGACAGAGAGAAAAACAAAAATATACAGGGTTCGTGTGTGAGAAATGGATGAATGAAACACAACTCCGGGTATGTTTTTGATGAGGAAACAACATTATAAAATAGATCCGAAAATAGCGCAATATGGATATACTGAGCTCAATGCAAAGTTCTTTCTGACCTCTTCATAAATCAGTCTAATCATAGGGTTGTGGTGCACCTCTGTCTTGTTTGTGTCTCTGTTAATACCACGCACATGTGACCAGTGACATGCCTACATAGAGGAGGGACTTGTCTCAGCTGCTTATGTTTCAGGAGAAATACCAGGAAGTGTAACATGCTCGTATGTGGGAAAAACACTACAAGTTGTTGTTAGTAGAAAATGTCAGTGTGTTTGGACCATAGACAACATAATGGACATGGCTAACCTGCTATTCCAGCTCCATCGACTCTGCTTCCAATTGACTTTACACAGAGAAATTGAAAAACTATGCAAATGTTCCTATTAACCCACTCTACATGATTTTGGTGTTTTTATTCCACTGTTTTGTGCATAAATAAAGTTCTATTCCTAATTTGGAATTCCACTCCAAATTTTCTCCTATAACCGCTAACCCTGTGAGCTTGATTTGACTGGACCTGAACGCTATGAGTGACGTCACACTCCCTTTGTCCACTACTTTATACAGTCTATGATTAGGACATGAGCTATTTCTGTGAATTGAGTAATACTGTTGTGTAGAAAAAACAAAACCCTTGTATGTTATCTAGTCAATGGGGAAAGACTTTCTTATTTAAAAAACATGATAAATGGTGACTCGGATTGATAGCAAAACTGTTTGTCTCAGTGTCCACACTAAAAATTGTTAATTCAAAATATGAAATTTAGATTCACATCAAAAGCCAGATATTTTCTACCTTTCGAAAAACTAAAAACAACCCTGGTTGAAATAGAGCAGATTTTCGAGTTTGGAGTTTTGGAGCACGCGTATAAACTTGTCAAGGTAAGCTAATAATTTTTTTCTGAATTCTATGCTTCCATTTCTTTGTCATTAATGACTTTTAAAAGTTACTAGAATTTGTGTGCACAGATAAACAACCTCACTCCACCTGTTTACCATAACCCGTGTACATCAGCAGCGGCACTATTATTCAAAGACGGCTGTTTTTTTCCATGTAATTGTCTTGCTCCTTATGCCCAGATATCGATCAGACAGTGCAGTTAAGTTCAGAGATCTCCGGTGGCTAAAGTGGACACAGGCTCTTCTGCAGATAGGCTGGCTGATGGACGCAGGAATGCTTTTGGTCTTATCATGCTGTCATCACAATTACAACAGGAGGCCAGAACTGGGACACGCGATGGAGACACAATGTCATCTTGACCCGAAAAAAGAGCCATAAATCAAGATGGTGCTTTTACAGCCAAACCATAACAAAGTCTATTGAGAAAAGGGCTTGCCAGTTTTTATGTGTCAATTGTCAGGGGAGCTTTTAATTACTGTTTTTCTCAATCCAGAATTATAACCCTGACTAATCCTTTGTGTCATTAACATCCTAGTCTTGCACCTTTTGTATTTAATCAAAAGGAGGCAGTATTTCTCCTAGACACTCTGGCATTTTGTCTTGTTTTTAAAATTATTAGGGGCCATTTTGTCCTTAGTACTGTTTAGTGCTCGCTCCACTCATTTACTAGTAAATGTTCCACCATGCATGTTAGACAACTTAATGTTTTCCAATACTTATAGCTTCATAATTTGGTTGAAGTCTCCATTTAGTTGTTTTATGATGACACAAATACTCATGTATATTATAAGGAATGTTACTATAATTACTAATGCCTATGGCCACATGAAAAGAGAAATATTAAATGCTGTGGGAGGGTTGTATTTTAAGGTTGCGGTTGAGAGTTGAAACAAGGCATTCCCAAAGCTCTGGTGACACAGGCGACAACAGCAGACTGTGCGACTGGCTGTCTGTCAAAGTTTCCAGCCGTCACAAGCTCGGGAGTCTACGGTGAGGCTGCACAGTTCTGGTTGTGATTACCATAACGGAGACAGTAAATCATGACGCAGCACGAGACTAATTTGTGGCGGGGCGCAAAAAGACCTGGCCTTTACTTTATAGAGTCACAGTTAAATACAAAAGACACATTAAACACATGGAGGAGACATTTAGTAGCAAGAAATTAGAAAGAATAGCCGGCAGCACCCAAGACCTGCAAAAGAAAGTGTAGTCAGTTAATTTGGATATATGGGGAATGCATGTATCTTGATTTGTACTTAAATCACAGCCATGACGTGACGTGTGCTGTCAGTAATGCAGGCGAGCTCTCAAAACAACATGCATTTCCACAGTTAAATGCCAAATTAGAAAATCAGTGAACACTTAGTAACTAGGCCTATCACGATAACTACTATATCAACTTATTGTTAAATATATGAAAGCTGGAACTGTATATTTTCTTTGTAAAAGTGGGGAAATTATGGGTATTGCATAAGACTGCAGTGGGTTGAGTAACTAACTTTTATGGCTAATTATTGGTTCATTCTGCTGTTTATTTGTTGCAGCTCAGGCCTATTAATGATAGTCTATTTTAAAATGGTTTACTGGGATTGGCTTGCATTATTATTATTGTGTCAGTGGCATAAAGTAGTTTCAATGCTAATTTCTCTGTAGCAATATATCGTGCGTCAAATGTGTTATTGTGCCAGTATTATTATTAGTAACTTTATTTTTGAAGACAGTTGATAGAATAGGCCTTTATTGCCCCTGTAGGGAAACTTGTCCTCTGCATTTGACCCATCCTTCAGTGCTGATGGGGCAACCTATCGAGCAGTGGGCGCTATCTCTAGATTTTGAGCAAGGCTTGGTCAGGACTACCTTAGCTGTTTTGGGTTGTGGTAAACCAGTGCCCTGAGAAAACCCACCCAGATACAATAAGAAACTTGCAAATAAAGACACAGAAAACCTTGGGAGTCAAACCTAGAATCTTCTTGCTGTGAGGTGAGGCCTATTTTACAGTTGCTGTGTAAATGTTTGGCTTTCCCTCAAGCCTGGGGCCAATATTCTGCGTGAGCTGTATGATTGTCAAATTTTGACATTCACTGACTCTGGGGACTGTACATTATGAGCACATCTGTGAAGTGAAGATGTGAATATTAGGGCCCGACTGATATAGATTTTGTTGTGGCCAATTTGATAGCGATAAAATGGGAGTTGGAGCTGCTGATCGCCGATATACTCGGCGATATGTTTATGACGTAAAAATTCACTGTAAATCTTCAGTTGTTTATACAACTTAGATTTGGCTCTATTGGATTTTCAATTAGGTTTATTTAGGCTACATTTATCGTTATTCTGCCTCTTTACGTCATATTTTTTAAAGATAGCAGGTCGGCCTAATGGTATTTTTGTATGATATTCTAGCCAGTAAGGAAAGTACTGTATGCAAATACCGCTGTTAGCTTTTAGCTGTAAATACATGTGCTCTGTGGTAATTAATGATCTGCTAAATGCCAATTATTCACACTTCTATTCACAGCTCATTTACATATCAGTGTGTGTCCAGTAACATATATACGGCCACTATAGTCACTTTACAGTCGCTAATAGAAGAGAAAACCGCCTGTTTATGTGTGGGAGCTACAGCAGCTAATTGCTAACCAATGAGAAAGAACCAAAACGAGCATCAAAACCAACACTCAGCCTCACACAGGCTCCTCTCAGATCACAAGTCTGCACTAAGAACTGATATCAAATTGATCATCCATAAAAAGAATATAATCTCAATGTTGCGCACACATAGACCGTATATGTGCACACATTGATCTACGGAGGCGAGTGTAAACAAACGCACATGACGAGGCATTCAGATAAATCCTGATGCGGCGCCACATATTAGGGCATTTATCCGTCTGTAAATTGGATTAAATTGGCATAATATATAGAGTCTAAGATTTATAATAAGGTAAAACGTCCACGTCTAATATCGGCCCATATTGGCAAGATTTTGGCCGATAGCCGATATGTTTCCAAGAGCCCATATTGACCGATAATATTGGCCAACTGATATATCGGTCGGACCCTAGTGAATATATTTGATTGCATTTTTTGACATCATATTGGTGGTTTTCAGATTTTATTCTTTTCTTTCAGATTCAGAATTTTTAGTTTTGTTTTGCTTTATTGGAAAGTCACCTTGAGTGTTGTAAAGGCCTTTATAAATTCAGAGTTCAAATCAGATAGAGTTCCCTATAGATTACATTGTACTTTGCCATGGGATATCTAAAAAGCAAATGTACAAATGTTAAACCTGATCATTTATTTTATGAACTGGACCCACAAACTCACTGCATTAAGAACATATTCATTTTAGCTCTTTTGTACTAAATATTACTGGGCTATAGAATGTACTTGCCACCTGAAACCCAGGAATATTTGTATTATTTTTAGTTTTGATTATACCATGATTTCATTAACTATTCATGACTCCATAAAACCATAAAGGAATAGAAATGTAGTGTTAGCAGAAAACACAAACTAGAGAAAGGTTCACTCATATTCACGCAGTTACAGAAGACCAAATGAATTATAGAGAAGCAACATGTCATCCACATTCCTGATCTCAAATAATGACTATACTTGGCATAAATGATACAGGTGATCTATGATAATTAACGCTAGTCTCTCTCTTATGAAGGTGTTTTGGTGCCTTTGGGAATTACAGCAAAGAGAATGTGAGGCAGAGTTAAACATTTACCTGGTTAGCACAAATTGTCAAGAAAAATGTGTTTAGCTCAATTTCCCATATTACCTCAAATGTCTGCTGTTTCTCGTTGCGGGGAAAAAAGAAAGAAAAACAAACATGTCTCCATTAAGCAAAGCACTTAGACAGGTATTCCAGCAATTTTGTATTACTCAAGTTATGGGACTAATTAAGCACAGATCAAAGACGACTCTGAGGATGTGCATGCCAAGATCTCCTGGATTTAGACGACAATCATGAGTCAAGCTTTAAAAACATTCAGACTGATGACAAATTAAAGGGAAAAGCCTGTACCACTGACTTCTTCCAGGTAAACGGCACCTTTATCCGTAAGGCATGACTATTCAAAACCACTGTAATGGATCTAAAATTATTCAAAGTTAATGCTAGTTAGTCAGTAGTCAGTAATTTCACCTGAATCGCGTTATGTTCGATATTTTGCAGAGCTATACAATGGAGTCTGTATTTTTCTCAAGTGTTGGAGGTTTGGTGAGTCAGCATCAATAAAATTTTTTAGTGGCATCATGCCCGTATAAGCCAAAACCTCAGAGCTCCCAGCAGTAGGCAGATAAACCAGGCTTGACTGTCATATCAGCTTTCCGAGGTAGAATGACATAACTACAGTATTAGGACACTTAATCCTTGCGCATCTGGAAGAAAAATATGTTTTTGAATGTTAAACCACTAATAGTTTGACATGGTGAGACTAGGATAAGTAATGGGTAGGGCTGTGTGAAAGAAAATTAGTCAAACCATTTTTTCCCCCTTGTAATGATCAATCACAATGTTTTATTTTATTTTGCGTTTATAAAAATGAATTTTCAATATACATTTCTTGAGCAAAAACAGTTTCATTGCCATTTAACACAAAAAATTGTAATTGAGCCAAAGTCTGAACTCTGCTCCAAACCACATGCTTTTACTGACAGAAGGAGGCTGTGGACCTCCCGAAAAATACAAAACATGCATATTATTGACAGTTACAAAGCACTGAATCTTGGTCTTGATTAAAATTTAGTTAATTACATAGCTGTACTAATAGTCATTGTAAAGTTCCATATTATTTTCCAAGTCTCTCATACAACACAAACAATATTTAGGGAAGTGCTAGATCTGCCCCCTAAACTTTGGCTGCAGAGATGTTTTTGTCGCCACTCGGCTCCTCAGTTTTAGCTCCTTTGAATCTACCTCTCTGGGTCAAATGATTCCCTGGCTTCACAGCAGTTCTGTGGTGGCTCCTCTAATGGCGCTGTAATTTTGCATGTCTTTGAAGTTCTCCCGACCGTTGTGTTACCTGAAGTCTGCGCTCTTCTCTTGAGGTTTTGGGATGGGGCAGGCTCGCTACCCTCTGCAGCCTAATTAAATGTAATTGCTCCATTTTGTAGTGGTGCCCGTGTGGAGAGGGGAAGCCTTGTAATAAGGGAGATTGCGTGAAGGGTCCGAGGATCACAGACGCCAAAGAGGAGCCACGAGGAGACGATCGGAGACGCTTCCCCCTCTGTCGCCTCCTCTGTCCTGAGCAGACCTAGTCATTACCCCCTCCACTCTTCTTGCTCTGGCTGTTTCTCTTTCCTTTTTGCCTATCCTTCATCCTCTCCCTCTCATCATCACTCTTTCTTCCATTTAAAGTCATGCATGCTCACTTGTTTTGAAACTCAGCCCTATCACTTTTCATGCATTTTATACAATCTTTGTGATCCAAACATTGAGCCGTGCTTTGGGTCGCAGGAGAAAGAATGAATGCCAAACATGTACAGGAAGTGTTTGCTCTGATCTCTGTGGCATTCCCTCAGGTGGCGTCACTGTTGTGGGTGCAAAGAAGCAGGAATTCTTGGAATCCGGCCGGCACCTCTGGGACTCCGTAACTGAGTCAGACGCTGAAATGGGCTGTTTGGACCCCTGACACTGACTTGCGGAGCGACAGGAGACACATTCTTTCCGGGAATGAGGAGAGAGAAAAAAAAAGGAAATTACAGAGCAGGTCAGAGACAACATGACACACAGGCAAGGAGCGCCAGCTTGACCGTGACCCGGCGGGATGACAGGCCGACAGGGACTGCGCCGTGATGTGTGTGCTGTAGCTACAAAGGTGACTTGGATACAGGGACATGCATCATTCCTTTTTCTCCTGTGATGTCAAATCCTTCCTGTTAGCTCCATGACATGTCTCCCAGCTGTTGTAGCACCACATAACATTCTGCATCAGGTCTCCAGCTACGCATTTCCCTCCTCTTCCTCCTCAGTCTCCTCCTACTCCCTCTTGTTCTCAGCTCGGTGGTGCCAGTGCGTCTGCCACACGGCCCGTTAAGGCCTAATGCGACACAGGCTCCGGATCACGTTTCAGCCACCCGGATCCGGCCGCTTCCCCCATTTCATCTCTATCCTCCTCTACCCCATTTCCTCCGCGGTGAGCTGACCGGGCCCGATCGCAGGACACAGATCAATAAAAGCCACTGTGTCCCCAAGCCATCATTTGCTGTTTAATGATCCAGGAAAGTGTGGACTAAATGATTTCTCTGCTTGTTAAAAAAAAGTTTTGAACGGTGAGAATGAGGTGTGCAGTGGCTCTGAGTAGAGGATGAAAAGGATGCGGAAGAGCTATATGTGCACTTTCCTGTCAGTGAGATTCAGGGGTCTCTTTTGGAGCAATGATAAAAGTTTGGAGGGAGACTTCAAAAGTGTGGAGGGGAACGAGTGTGGTAAGATCGCACACAGCGCCAGGCCTGCTGTCTCTCTCATGACCTCCCTCTCATGTGGCTTCCATGAGAACCAAACTTCCAGCCACAGTTGTTTCCATACAAAACCCAAACGCTTTGGTGATCACAACACTTCTTTCTTTTCACTACCACAAAGCTAATCGTTTGGCAGTTACTGTGGGGCTGTTTTTTTTTTTACTCCTGTCTGTGAAAGGAATGGATTGCATGCATTAAAGGTGCATTGTGCAACTTTTCTTTTGAAGGGTTGGTCAAATGGTTTTCTCCATGGAGATGTTATTGCTTTTTTTGGAATGTTTCACAGTATGGTATTAAACCTTTCTATCTGCATGGGGACCAAACTAAACCAAGTTACTGGTCAGATCTGTGGAGAGGCAACCCCACTCACAGTCAGAATGCCTGTTTTTTTTTTTGTTTTTTTTTAGATATGTTTGAGCTATAAAAACCACCTGCAATTGAATAAATGTAAGGTGTAAGATATGTTAATGTCATACTGTGGAACATTCCAAGCAGACCAGTGACATAGTCATAGAAACAAACAGGTGACTGACCCCCAACTAAAAGGTTATAGTACCTTTGACATTTCCTTTTATCAGGTTTAGTATCTACATTCTATATTTTACCAGATTTACCAATAGTGCACTATTTAAAAGGGGGTATGCAAAATTGACTTTTTGTTGCCTTTTCAAGTTATAACTAATCAATCAAAAACTAACTAATCAGAAACATACCTGAAGAGGTTTTAACCACCTAGGACCCAAACTCTTGCATGGCATGCTTTATTGATTTCTCTTTGTTATTTGGGCTGATTGGAACCTGATGAATGCAAACACAAAGAATTATATTTTTACATGATGTAGTTTCTGAAAACAATTCTGTCCACATATGATATATAAAACATTCATTTTATGTTTTAATCATTTTGATGGAACACAATAAAGGCACAATTGAATAATGATTTGCAAAAAACTATTAAGTGTCTGAACAACCCAAAATGTGTTGGACATATATGTCCACATATGTGGACGCCATGTCCTACATGTCATGCATGCATGTTTGAGTAATCTTGTGATCTCTCCTGGGCACTATTTTGAACCTTATTCTGGTTAGTGATTGTGTGCTATATATCCCATACTCCTGCACAGCCATTTTCCATAAATATACAAAAGCATAACACAAAAAAATACACTACAACCCCACAAACCTTAAGCAATGTGCAGTATTAGTGGGATGCACATCCAACTGTGATGGCAGGGGGAGAAGCAAAGAGAGGGGGGACTCGCAGCATCAAAAAAATGTAAAAATAAAGTTGAGCTGAAACTTATTGAACATTTTAATACGTTTTCTGCAAATATAGCATTTTCAATACAGTATAAGGTAACATGGTGATCTAAATATGTGTTTGCAGATGATACCCCTTAGAAGTGTAACAGCCCCCCCTTAAAGTACTTTTAAGTGTTTTGGGACTACTTCAGAGATCCCCTACAACATGGTCTAACCCACCAGAGATTACTTTTCAGCTTTACCTGCTGCTATTTTTGGTCATGAAGATTGTTTCTCAGTAGGTGTGCCTCAGCTCCATAAATCTGCCAAGCTGATCATGCCGTCATTCTAATCAGGGTGCATGACCAATTAACGTGGCCTACACAGTAATTAGCTGTCTGCGCGCTGAATAACTCCTCACTTTGTTCCCATTAGTGGCTTATTGCAGCACAGGTTCATAATTATATCATGAATTGTGTATATGCTTGATTTGTAATTATACCATCTGTATAATTGTAGATTGCTGCTTAAACTGTGACCTGTTTTGACAAATATTTCTGATCAAAGCTATCGGGGTGTGATTGTTATTGCTGTGTGGATCGCCAGTGATCTTTAAGCAAATGTTTGCCTGTTTTTCTGACAACAGACTGTGGGAATCATTTCTAGAAAAGGGAAATGCTTCAGATCTCTTGTCCCAGGATGACACAGGCAGGTCAAAATTATATGTTCCAGGGCTGAATTCTAGCTTTATTATTTCCTTATCTCAGCAAAACAGCTTTTATGTCTGGTTAATGAAATCAGATGGCCTGTTCCCTATGCAGTCAAAGTGTAGTAGTTGGCTGGCATGTAGACAATCGTTTGAAGTGTAAAGTTTTAAATCAGCATCAGATGGTTTTCATTTCACATCTCATCAAATCCAGATGGAAGTATATTTTTACGCAGTGTGATACGAATATCCAACTTCTCAGAGCCTGTTTGCAATTAAACTTTTGGGTTAACGTTCAACAGGCTGAAAAAAAACTGGTCTTTTCTGTGCAAATGGGACACAAAGCAGGTTTAGCTGTTAACACCGGGAAGACCACCCCGATTTGAAACTGTAAATGATATTATAACTCCACTCTGTTCAAAGTCAAACATCAAAGGCAGGAGCAAGGACACAGATTCTGCTTTTTACTCCGTGTGAGAAAATCTGAAGTGTTTGGAGTGCTGCAAAGTTAATCTCATTTTTTGGATACACAACAGTGATGGCGTTCTCGGAGTAGTAGTAGTAGTATGGAAAATGGACCGCTGCCAATCAGGTGTAGAGCAGTAGCAACCCAATAAACGTGAATTATGTTTAGTCTTGTGTTTAGTCTTATCAAGAAAAACAAGAATACAAGATTTGTCCCTGTCAGAAGTTGCCCTTGGGCATTGCAGACTTGTAATTTCCACCCCATTAAGAGGTATTAGTCTTAATTTGTTCAAAGACAAGGAGCTGTTGTGTTTTGTGAAGAAGGCCCATTGTGTGGCAAGAGGGTGTGGGCAGCCGCAATTAGTTTTATCAGCAAATGTTGGCCACTGAACGCATGCATTCTGATAATGAATGGAAAATATTTAAACAAATAATTGAAATGTTTTGTTTTGAAAGATGCATGAATTTAAATGACAAAATTCACATTGGCAGAGTTACAAAGCTTGCTCTAACCACATAATGAGGTGGTATGTGCATTTTTTCATTGAGATGACGCTGCTAATCCTATTGAAAATAAAACTGTTTATCTTTCTCATGGGGTTCAAAAGGCAGAATTAAAGATTAGGTTGCATCAACTCACAAATGTACACCGTTTCAAAGACGGTAATAATATCCAAAAACATGGAAAAAACTCAGATAAGCCAAAAGTATAAATGGGTCACTTCATTTCCACATATTATTGATATAATTAAAGGCCTAGAGAGGTCCATAAAGCTAAATGGGCTGAGTCAAAGGAAGTTGTTGAGGAGCACTGGGCACTGGAGGAGCTGGAGGGGGTCAAAAGGCCAGCATACGAATGAAAAAAACAAAAAAAAATCAAATGCGTATTGGCCTCTCTCATTAGAGCGCAGTGCACCATGGGACTTCCTGGGTTAATAACTGGGATGGGGTTTGCATTACTTTGTGTCTCGGCAGCAGGAGAGGAACACAACCCTTTAATACAGTGGCTTCAATTACACCACATCAGGAAAATGATGTCCCCTTAGATCCCATTAACAAAAATTATAAACTGTGATGTGTCTATGTGTCCTGTCTTTTGGTGAGTTAATTTAGGTTCTCTAGCCCTCAAATTTATCTTCTCCGTAAACAGGACAGTTGGCGAATCGACAAGTCTGCCCGAATGATGTTTTCAATGGAGATGGAATGCGCCAATGTGCTTCAAAATTGTACCAGCACCAACATCTGTTCAATTGTTGATAATCATCACCAACTACCGGCAAATTGCTGCATCTTATCGCGAGCAATTAAGAAAATACGGAACTTCTAAAATACCCTCCGGCAGTCCTCTCCCCCACCGACCCTCCCCCGCCTCTCAGCCGGGTATAGCTCCTTAGACACATGTGGCCTAATGTCAAGGGATGCCTCTTGTAGTGAATGCCCATTGAAGGAAGCTATTTTGCCAAATGCCAAAGCCATTGAGTTGCTTCATATCCTGTCAGATAAGCACCAACAAAGACTTCTATTTTTTTCCCACTCGCTCCCAAATAGTTCTAACATCTTAACATCCTCTCCTCTTCCTCACACTCCCCTCCCTCTCCTCTTGTTGGTTGATAAAACGCGTTGTAATGTCAGGAAGGACACACATTCCTCACCATGTGCTCACAGATCTCTGAGGAGTCGGGGTTGAGTCTTCATCAGAGGGAAGAGAGGACTGCTATTTTCAGGACAAACGGAAGATACACAAGTTATGTAATTGATACTTTGCAGCTCAACATTTCCTGTGTGAAGCTAACTGAAAGCACTGCTATGTTAGAAGCTCTGTTCTCAAGTTAGACTTAATCCGAGCTTTATTTGAACACAGTCTGACCAGAAAAGCTGACTTGGTTTGAACTACAACAGGTCAACTGATTTGTGTGTCTCTCACATGTAAAAATGATTGTCACAACCTAGCTAGTATTAACAGTTTTTCATTTAGTCACTCAAACCAAACACAGGCTCCTGAAAATGTGTCGTTTAAATCCTTTTTTTTTTTTTTTTTTTCTTGAGTCTTAAGACTATATTAAAACAGTTTTTGCTAATGTGTGCATTGTGTCACCCTGAACATTCTTCCAATAGAGATGCATTTACAACACACCCAGAGTAATGTCACTGCAAAGAATGAATGCAGACTTGGCAAAACAAAGACATCCAAATTCATGTAATCTATAATAGTACTGGTACTAGACTTTATATAGATGAAAACAATCTGTAAGAATCCAAGTGTGCTAAATTTGGAGTAGCACTGTGAATAGGCTACAGTCTCTGTCACAACAGCCAAACATATTTGATATTTCTATTTCTACATTTGGCATTTATCAACGCAAGATGTCAAGCGACAACTGCAATAGTCAAAAAATATTGTCCTTTTAAAATGACCAGTGGTTTGGACTTTAAAGCTTGTTTTTCCTTCAAATTGCTTGGTTGTAGTCTTGTGTGGACTGCCTCCAGCTCTAATGGTCTGCAAGGCACCACGCTGACCAGCCTCTGTGGAACATCCAGAGTGCACAGAGCAAGGCTGTATGTGAACGCACCACGGGGGTGAACAGTAGCAAGCTTCCAGTATATCAGTGCCATTGTAAAAACTACTCACACATTACAAGTAGCAGTGTTTCACAAAGCTCCCTTGTGGCTGCATTTGGACGTCTTACAAGTACAACGCTCAATAAAACGCAGGCCTGTTACTCTGCTTCAAAAACACTACTGAAATAGCTGCGTGGGACAGAGGGATTAATTGGCTGGGTGTCAGTAGCAGTTTTCTTTGTTTTATGGTCAACTTGGAATTTTGGTTTGGATCATAAACACCTGCTGACTGGAATAGTGGTCAGTTAAAAGCTGAAAACTCTGGCTGGGAGACAGTGGTTCTTCTGCCAGTGCTCCTGTAAACAAATGATCATGTGTTATGTTATCTTCCTGAAGCTTGTGGCTTTGTTGTCCATTCAAAGATCTTTTATCACTTGATTCACTTTAATCTTTACATATTCCAGCTCATCTTCTGTTCCAATCTGTCCTCTAGTGCAGCTTTGCAGAAAAGTGCCTCCAGATGGCCCTTTTATCGTCATGGCCGCGGTCAAAGTGAAAAACAAAAAGCTCCAAACACAACTGCCCACATTGTTATTACATATAAAAATGTTTGCACACTTCAAGTGTACTTACCATCACTTTTACCACATTGACTCAAAATATAATCTAGTCCTTCAAACAGTGTTATGCTTGTACGCTTTGTCAAGTAGGTGAAATTAAATGGAAAGGTCATAAATGCTCATTTACGTAGCTACTTAAAGAATTTTTTGAGGACTTCTAATCTTATAGTCTTTAAATCTGTCATTACACATTTAGTAGTTGATTGTTGGTGGCAGGTAGTATTTTTCAGTCCCTTTGAGCTCCTCAAAATGAATATGTCTGAGACACCACTGCTTCATGTCTGCTTGACAGATTTGGCTTCCCACCGTTGTGAAGACCTCAGTGTGCACTCAGACCCGTCCATATGTCATCACAGATGTTGGTCCACTGACAGTGCTGCCAATCCACTGACTTTAACACAGTCATTTCAGCCAATCAGCACACCTATAATTCAGCTTCACCTGAAGGTGCACCTGACCTCATTTGGATACACCATTGTCCTGTAAGAGAAGGTGTGCTGAGCTGTTAACTCATTCCTTTTCCCCACATAATAATTCCCATGCTGTTTTGTTAACTATCTAACTTTTTATTATTTTTTTTACATTAACAACCTCAGTTATTGTGCAGCACATGCTCTTACATTCATTACATTATAATAAAGACTGTCTGTATATTCATTGGCAAACATGCTATAGATTTCATGTACTTCTATTAAATTATTAAGTACATACTTATGTGTGCAATTTTCTACAATTTTATTTGCACATTTTCAATTTGTCAACAGGCTCTTTAGCCATTTGGCTGCAGTTTCACTTGCTGACTCTGCAGAAAAACACTGCTATTTGTAGAAGTAGCAAAAGCAGCGTAGTGCATATGAAGCCTTCTCTGTTTGGCTCCTATCAAAATGGCTGAGATGTTTGTGGCTTTGTGATTAAGCTGCTGCAAACCGCACAGCCCAGGGAGAGTAAAACCAACATTTAAACCAAAAACCAAGCTACAGGCAGCCTGGGCAACAACAGTGGCATATTAGTAATTACTCCAAGACAAAATGTCCGTCATTTGTGTAAACCACAGTCTCAGCACATGGAACCGAGTCTGGGAGCCTCCAGGGTGTTTGGGCTTGCATTTTGTTGCATTTATGACATACTCAATTGTCCAGAAGAATTAAGATGACTTCTTGTAAGAACGGCTTAAGATTGGCCTTTGCTTTTTCTTGGTAGATTTTCACATATTAACAGGTAAATAGCATTCACCAGAGTGTCGTATCTCACTTCAAAGCTAACAACTATCGGATATGAGCAGTGCCATTATTTAGCGAATCCGCTTCTTGACCGTTGGGACCATTTCTCCAGGGGAAAATAAGCCATCTGTCTGGCAAACGCTTCCATATGTTTACAAAGCGAAGGGGCACATTCTAACCAGAATGAAAGCTGGTCCTTTAATCTGTGAGACAATCAATAAATTATAAGATGTGTACCTTCAGGAGCCTAAAGCAGGATTTTTGAAGATAACTTTTAGGAGCAGATTAGTGATGGGACGAAATAGGATGCTTGAGGGGGGATCTTGCATTAAAGATTTTGGACGGGAAGGACTAAAGTTGCTTGCTAGCTAATCACGGGTTGCTATCAGCGCTGGAGATCACTTCCTGCAAGCTTAGCGCAGTGGTATTCATTGTTTTATCTGGAAGGAATGCTAATTAACGTTGTAGAGAGGCCAAGCATTTGCCAACATCACCAAAGTACAAGTTGTGGGCACTACAAATGAGACAATGGATGCTTTCAGTGGCTACTATGCAAAGGAGACAATTAAGAGCTGAATCGGAATGCCTAGAAAATATTTACCAGTCTCGTGTGTGGTTAATGGCCAAGTATATAATGCACACTAGAGTAACATGAGGGTGCACTGAGGTTTCTTAGTTGGAATACACTTCTTTTGGGAATGTGCTGACTGGAACAAGATAACCAAAATAGTGGGCATTTTCAATCAACATGTCAGCGCAAATTTCTCGAGCAATTCAATAATAACACCAAAAATGGAGTGAGGTTTTACGCTTGGCTTCATCCTACTATAAGTTTAAGAACCGAAATTATGTTGCTTGCGTCTTGCCAGCAGAATTTGTCCATCTTTCTGAGCTCTTTCTAATGATATGGAATGGAGTGACCCAGACTGGTGCTACCACTACTATACTGGTCTTAAAGTGTCCTGAAATAGAGATGCTTATTTGCAGTACCGCATGTTGGCTACGCGTGCAGAAAATGGCAACGGGTGACACTAGGCGAGGATTCTAATTTTCCCCCTTTTATGGTTATTGCTGTGAATTTGCCATAACGAGCTTGGAAGGCTTTGAAATAATAAATAATCTTTTGACGTCTGCGTAACTGTGCGACAACGCCCACAGTGCTCCACAGTGCTCCGAGCCTGTTCGTGCTATTTACATCATTATTTTGCCCCGAGTTACCTTCATTTGGTTTAAAAAATGCTCAATGTTTGCACTGTTTCTCTACCAAAACATACACGTGTCTCTCGTAGCGCCGTGAATAGGTGGATTCTTCGATGATCATCAAATTATGGAGAGGTGTCCGCCCACGAGCTCTAAAGCTGATTCTTTGTCTTTGGCTGCAGAATAAGCAATTTGTGATTTATACCGTTCTGTGTGTGAGACGTAGCAGTGAGAGCAATGTAATGTTTCCCACCCATAATGGGAGAGCCACACACAGTCAGTAACCTCAACATAGCTTACTTCTACAGATAGGATGCTTCACAGTCATTTTACCTTCACAATTTAGGCATTAAGTAGAGAATTATGAGTTACCCTATTAAGTAAGACTATAGTTTAAAGACTATAACTGTGTTAGAGACCCTAATTCTACAAACCATGCCATAAAGACTATAATGTAATGTATGTTGACTAACTTACAATGTGTGTTGACAGTTGTCATGATTTAGTATTTATGATAAGAGGATGAAATTTCCAAATGTCAGGGTAAAAGAAAGCTTGTGGTACCCATTGTTGTGTTCTGTGTCTGTTAAAGATGTTATTCAACTGTATTTTTAATTGAAAGCATTTTAACTTTATAAATGCTAAGATTTTTGCTAAATTATATTGTTTATTTTAACAATATGGTTAATTTGTGAGGACATACTTAGTTGATGCATTATAAGTTATAAGTTGATGTAATGTTTTTCTTGGTCTGTAGTGATGTCTAATTTGTTTTTTACTCTTTTCTTAAAGGTGCAATGTGTAACTTTTCTGGTGGAGTGTCTGTCAAATGCTTTTCTCCATGTAGATGTAGATCCAGATGATCCAGTAGATGTATTGCTCTGACTGGAATGTTTCACAGTATGGTATTAAACCGTTCTATCTTCATGGAGACCAAACCAGACCAAGTTACAGGTCGGATCCGTGGAGAGGCGACCCCACTCACAGTCAGAACGCCTGTTTTTCTAGGTATTTTTGAGCTGTGAGACCATCTGTAATTGAATAAATGTGCAGAAGAGCAGTTTAATGTCATAACGTGGAACATTTGAGGCAGAGCAGTGACATATCCATAGAAACAAGGTGACGGACCCCCAACCAACATCTTTTAATCAACAACCACCTCTTTGTTGAAATATTCTAAGGTGTACTAATTAAATCCATTCTTTTGACCTTCATGCACAGCTTTACCAAAAATGCGGTTGACCGAACTTGACTGGTGGGGCTATTTGCATTGACTGTCCTTTTTGTCAACTCATTTAGCCATCCCGAGACGCTGGTGTGAACAAATCAACATTTAGATAGCGTACTAATGTACTTCTCTGAGGACAACCTTTGATATGACCCCCTGCCACTCGCACTGTCCCCAGCTTTGCCCCCACCCGCCGGGGACAGGACAATCCAATCCATTTGCCCCCCAGCGAGATCAAAGCCCCGGCCCCCTCCCTCTTACATTGTAGGTTCCCCCTGCACTCCACCTTTGCAAAGTCCCCTTACACAAATGAGATTGTCACATCGAGCTTTTCCCCTAAGACAGTGTTTTTGAAAAGAGGAAAAACAAGCATAGACATTAAAGAGCTTGAGTTTGAAGGAGTTTGAAGTGGACTACACGGGGGGTAGTTTGAGCTGTAAAGAGGTGGCGAGGGGCAGAGGGAGGCTCATTAGGGGCCAGTGACTGTTAAAAGGACAATGGCTGGAATAGTGGGGCCATTATTGGGTTATTGTCTGGTAGGATGCTCCCCTGCTGGGATCTGACACTACGCTCTGCCCTACATGTCTGAGTTACTTTGACAGTTGAGTTTGTAAATGTGTTGTGTTTCTAATGGTGTATAATGAGTCCTTTTTGATGAAGTAGTGTTAGGAGAGATATTAAGATAAGATATATTTTTATTACTGTATTTCTAGATTTTATTTTTAGACTTGGACTTTATTGACCCACTTGTACGTAAACATTTATATAGTTATGCTTTATTTGACACTATTTGATCTTTTAAATTTATTATTACATTTATATTTTTGCTCTTTGTTATTATAATATATTGTGACGTGTGAGCTACTGTGTCCAAATAATTTCTCTTATAGATCAGTAAAGCTTAATTATAGGGCTTGATATTTGTCTTAATAAATGTCTGTGTTATGTTTTCATAAATTTTCAAAATTGCAAAAACCATAATCAAAATGAGGTACAGTTGGGCAGTAACAAGTTCATAAAAGTGAAAAACTAGCCACTACTCTTATATTTAACATTCCACAAGTTAGAAATAAACAGTGATATTGTAATAGTAGTATAGTAGTATATAGTAGTAATAATATTTACCACAGAGACACAGTTTTCATGCCACTCCACACAAAGACCTGCTCTGTTCTGTATATTAATTCTGGGTAATACACCATGTTATGAGAGTTCACTTCAAATACCACTTTTGTAAGCTTTTGTCTGTGGCAGAATAAAGCTTTATAATGATAATTTCATATACTACCAGTCAAAAGTTTGGACTCACCCTCATATATAATATACTAAATATATACTTTATTTGAGGTCCTCTGTATGTATATAAAATGTAAAAAGCAGTAAATACCATTATATATATATATATATATAAAAAACACTGAATGAGATGGTGAGTCCAAACTTTTGACTGGTAATGTAAATCAAAATCTGTACTTTTGACCCTGTACAAAGGAAAATGTTTCTTGTGCACTTGTTAACGTGTCACATATTTTGCTATGTTTGACTTTTAAAGTAAAGACAATAAAAAAGGGAGACATTGTTCTATCTTGGTCTCTTGTCCTCACAGCTGGTGGTTCCTGTTCTGTAATCGAACATGCTGTCTTTCTTATCAGTGTCTGAAACTCTGTTTGCTTTACTACTAAAATAACCTTTGTTTCCTGAAAAGAGATTCCAATATTTGTTTCTAGCTACACAGAATTCTCTCCAGGCTTTATGAAATCAATTGAGACCTTGGAGACACAAATTTCCTGCTGCTTCTGTAACTGTTGTTTTACAGTGGGCACTTTGTGCCATGGTAGAATGTCACTTCCATCTAAAACATGGCTCTGGCTGATGGTCAGGCTAGGGCAAAAAATAGTCTCCCACGCATTGATCAAGCACAATTTTCTATTTTATTCCTTTGTGTTTTTTACTTATTAAAAATGAATATGACCCTTTAATAATAGGTTTCACAAGAAAGACTTTTTCTAATTCTCTATTTTCTAATTTTCTTTTCTAACCACAGTTTTTCTTTTTGTACCATTTAACACACAAGAAATAGTCATTTTTATTCCTCCAAATTCACAAAACTCCACAAATGTTTTATTTTTATTTCCACAGGACTAGAAGTAGACCTGCTCATTGAAAGGCTCAGACTGCTAATGGACAGTTTATATATCATAATTCAAAGAAAATGCTTTACTCTGGAGAGACCACTTGCAGCTGATTCAGACCTCCTTTAGTTCTGAATGTAAAAGTCTGTAATTATGTTTATTTTAATTAAAAATGTATAGAAAATGAAGTGGTCTGAGCTCCCTGTGTGCTTCAGTCTTTTCATTTAATTCATTTTATTTGAATGCAGCAACTTTACTTTTGAATATTTTCCATTCATTTAGCTACTTCTATGCTGTAATATTAAGCATCCCTCAAAATAAGAAATTACCACTGCCAGGGCATGTCCATCAGCCTGTCCAAATTGACTGTGACTACCTTGAAACTACATCTTGTTATATAATGTTTTCATCTCTCACATTAGTCTTGCTCTCCCCTATATATTTTTCAATGCCTCTCAAAAATGGCATGAATAATGAGTAAATTATATGTGTGAAGCAGCTTTGCACAGTGTGGTTGTGTGGCTGAGGCAGACTTTACATGGCTGCCAGGAGAGAAGGCAGCCCTGGCCCTAGTCCTAGCCCCAGCCCTGAGCCTCTAAGCAGGAGCAGCAGGAGCCATAATGGAGGCTAGGCATTTTTATTTCCCTGTTGTGCTTTGGATGCGGCTGGCAGGCGGTATACAGTACATAGGGACGTTATTTGTATAAACAATGAGGAGGTTTGTCTCTCTGCGCAGTCTGCTCCAGCTGTGAAAACACAAGTGGGGTTCTGGGCACCTGAGAGACACAGGTGACTCTGTGGATTATGAGCATTATAGAGAGAGAAGGTTTTTCATTTTTGACTCTGTGAGGACAGTTTGTAAATTTATTCTGCACATAATTTTAAATATTTTTCACCAACAACAAGCTTTGACTTTGTAGGGGACTGAAAAATGCTACACTGTCTTGTTCAGACTCTACTGAGCTATGACATCAGTGACTCAGTTAAAGGGCCCATAATTTCTGATCTATGTGTAATGTTGTGTCCTCATCAAAAACATGCCTGGAGTTGTGTTTTGTGTGGACAAGACTCTGTTCCACCTTGTGATGTCATGTGTCAATCGTGCTCTACTGAACTCTGTACCGAACAAACGGTAAAATGTAGCAGTTAACTACTGCACTGTGACATCACAAAGTGAAACAAAGCATTTTTAGCCTTGGATATATAGACATCCTATCAATGTAAGATTATTCAATCATGTGTAAATGAAACAAAACACAACTCCAGGCATGTCTTTAATGAGGTAACAACATTCTAACATGGTTAAATAGTCAATTTTGCGTAATAGAATCTTAAAAAGTAGACATTTGAAAATAGAAAGTGAGAAATACTACATTCTATTTTTACTAAGCTAAAGGAAATATTTAAATAGAATCAGCACATTATATAAATTATAACAGACCAAGAACAACAGTCTGTGGTTTAGTACCTGTGGGGTGAAACGTGAAACCCAAGCAGAGTTGCACACCTGATTACCTCACTGTGTGAAGGCCCTTGTTTCTGACATCATCTACCTGTTTGTTCCCCAGCCCAATGAGTGAGTCTGTGAAATTACTTTATATTTCCATGAGAGATTTCCCAAGTTGCTCAATCAGGCAGAGCGCCTTCATGAAGAATGGTGTCCATTGTGCTGTTCTCTGGTGAAGATGCCAGCAGATACCGACAGCTCCACACCTTCCCAGGAAATAGAGTTTCCCCAGTTTGATCCTGATTGGGAAGAATGCTATCTCTTTTATCTGCTCAATAACATGCACCAGTGCTGTGTACACTGGCCCTTTTATCTGGGATGCTTCACTCATGAGTTTGTTAGCTGAGTCTGTCAGGACTGTTTGGCATCTGTGTTAGAATAACAATAGGCGGTGCTCCAGGTACTAAAGAGGAGAAAAGCTTTATTGTAACTCTCAGATCCTGCAGGGAGATAAGAGTTTCCCAGACAGATATCAAACTAAATGTGTTTGAGGGCAGTTAATATTGTGATTGACGGTGTTTGTCAGACCACAGGTGGTGTTGTCATCTTATGTAAACTAAGGGGAATAAAATGTGTTTTGTTTTTGCTTTTGCAATACAATAGCATGTTTTACTACATGTAATCATTTGACATATGATGTTTTTGCCACTATAACATGGCTTGAAATTGCCTCGAAGTCTAATGCTGATTCATTCCTGTGGCATGATAACCCCAAATGTAGTTAGTGTGTGTGGACGCCATTGTGTTGGCAGGCGTGCTGTTACTCCAGACCTCTGCTCCTCCCTCCGAGCGCTGAGGCGAGAGGCTGTGTATATGTGTGGATGTATGTCCATGTGTCAGTGAATACGTGTAATGGGCCTGGGTGTGTGTGTGTGTGTGTGTGGGCATGTCCAGGCCTGAAGCCTGTGTGTATTTGATGTGTTTGGGTGTCTGGGCTGCTGTGGCTCTTGTTGTTGCTCTCAGTGCAGTGCAGTGTAGGGCAGTGCTCTGACAGGGCTGAGTGCAGAGGACCACATGCCTGTGGCTGTGAGGCTGCCCACTGACAAACTGAGACCCCCACAAACACCACAGGGCCTTATGCTGCGTCCCATTACTCCAAATAGTGTTAAAATGCCACTAAATTGCTTTACTAACATCAATTTGAGATAGTAAAAAACATATCATATTTTTGGACCCTTTAGTTAAATCCACTCCGTTGGTTGTTTAACCAGTCTGTTTATTATTTACAATGCATTTCATTACAAATAAAAAAGTGAACATTTTGAAAACCATGTGTTGCCATGACACGATTTATATAAGTAATAATCAATGAAATAAGATTTACCATCTGTAATGTTTCCTATGATTACATATGCTTTATAAATATATCAACTTGGTTGTATTGGTTAATTTTCATCATAGCCACTTGGCGGCAGCAGAACATACAAGTGTATTAAAAATATAAAGTATGTCAATTCTGCAACGCTTTTAACATAAACTGTGATGCGTTTACTAAGCCTAAACTCCAGATTACATGTTTCCTAGAACTCTACTTAAGTGGTAATGTTTCACCAAGGGCCTTCAATCAAAGTGCCTTAGAATGACTTGTTATTGCAGCTAAGCAGATGAAGAGATGATCTCACTCGGACATGTACTGTATCAAGTGTCCCGCTTTGTTTGATCTGACAGAGAATCAAACAGAAAGCACAGTAATTTCCTCTCCATCTTTTAATCTTAACACTTCTAATTACAGGCATCAAGGTGTATTTGGGAGGATTCAGAGGCGACACCGGAGCCTGAGCATTGCACAACAGTCAGGAAATGTGGCGTGCTGTGAAAAATCCTTTTGTGTGTTGCATCACAAAATCTCAAGTGCTGCTATACTTCACCACACTGAATAAACCTGTGTGCAGATTGGGTAAGATAAAGTAATTAGAGGCTTTAGCACAGCAAGCTAACTATCTACACAAGAAGCCACAATGTTGTAATTAGCAACTAGCCAGCAATAGCAACAGGTATAGACACTAGCCAAGTATTACCCCAATGCATTGTGATAGGGCATCTCCTCCTGGTTTTCTGCTCATCTGATGACAGTGGCCCCAGCGTGTCCTCTGCTGTGATTGGATGGAGCACGATGTGGCATGTTGAGGCATCAGTAATGCTTTGTATGTTTGTTGTAAGTACTTATGTGTGCCTGAAGATACTTAGGCAATTGTCTATAATGAGCGTGGCCTGCATATCTCTGCACTTAAACCTCCTACACACAAAACTGTGGAAGAGTCACTGTTTATGTGTGAAATGAGCAGATTGTTTCTGTGGAATGCCACAAGTATTTGACACCAACAACCATTGTGCACTGAATATTTGTCACCTAATTCAATAATGGTACATTATATTCTATTATGAAATATACAAAGAAAATACACAAAATAAATGCTGTAGATGTTCAGAGTGTTGTTTAATTAAACAATATATTCACATTTTCTATACATGTAAATTAAAAATATAGTAATTTACAAAGTATATAACATTATGCTGTGTACACATTTACAATACTGAGAACGAACCATGCAGCACCATGTCTAAATAATACTGGTGTTGACAAAATTCTATATTCCAATTAAGTGCCACCTCCAACATATTTACAACACAGTAATTTACTGCAATAACCGAGGCTTGAAGTTCCACAAAAGCGAAACAAAACAGCACTGCCATTTCTAACGACATAAATTGATCTTCGAAGAGTTCCTAATGTCACTCTCCAACTTCCTTTTCCTCTGGTTTGTTTGGTGCCACAGGATCAGTCCATCCTACACTTCCGCATCCCTCTGGGTGTATCATCTTTCTCCGGAATCATGTCTCCCCTTCCGGCTGCTGTTTGTCAGCAGCTTGGCCGGAAAGGATGTCTTAGGTGTTGGGTGTCTATGTGTCAGCATCTCTGGCTGAAAGCTATCCACCAGTGTCTGACTGATGTGTGGAGCAGAGCTCAGAGTCTGTATTGGCTGTGGAGCAGATCTCAGAGTCTGTATGGGCTGTGGAGCAGATCTCAGAGTCTGTATGGGCTGTGGAGCAGATCTCAGAGTCTGTATGGGCTGTGGAGCAGAGCTCAGAGTCTGTATGGGCTGTGTGGAGGGTTCAGCGTCTCTGGCAGGTGTGTAGATTCCGGGCTGCTGTCCTGCTGACTCCATGCTCCTTTTCTCCTCTCTCTGGCTTACAGGCCAGTCCATCTCCACAGTCACAGCGCTGGAAGAGCTCCAGGCCGTGGGTGCCTTTCCTTCGGTGACGTGTGCACACCTGACCCTCTGACAGTACAGGCTTACAGATGCGAGACCAGAAGTGTCGGGCACAGCACAGTCCCTCGGAGCAGTCTGAGGAGCGCAGGCATGTGTCCCCCTCCATACCTAAGGCAGCAGACACAGACACTTAGTGACGGTGGCATTCATACAGCAGGCTGCTGGATAATGAAATGTCAATTAGATATGAGAGTAGTTACCTTTAACTGCATTGGGCAGGTGGCTGTTGGAAGCAGGCTGCTTTTTGCTGTGATGCTCCAAAGTGTTATTGTGTTTGTGCCAGCCGGGGGTGATAGATGGGTCAGTGCTGTCTATGTCATTAGCCTGACAAACACCTGGAAAAGCAGCACACATTAGTTAGCCTATTTAAAATGACACCATTTCATGGACCAAAATCAACTAGGTTTAGTTCGATTTAGAGGCTCATAATCAAAGTGTCATGACGCAAAGTATTCAGTCATGTTGTAGTGCTAAATTCAGTGTTACAATCAGAGCATTCTTACCGTTGCTACAGCGGTTTCCAGCGCAGCACATGGAGTCTCTGGAGCAGCGCTTCCTGCTCTTACGGCAGGGCAGACAGGCGCCCCGGGCGTCGTTACAGAACTCATCAGCGCTGCAATCCTCATCCTCCAAACACACTCCCGGGTGCTGTTATAATCAAGATAAAAGTGAGTTTTTCAATCGCGAATATGTCTGTGTTTAAAACAGCGTGCCAACTTGTGCACACTTGACTTTAACGCAGGAGAAAGAATAATTACCTGTATGTTGTCATGGTGAAATTTGTGTCCAGCGCTTTGAGATGGTGAGGTGCGCGGACTGGGGCTGACAGTGTCTCCTCCTTTACCGCTGAAAGTACCGGGCACGTTCTTAATGGCGTTTGAGTTCATGAGAACTGTCCCTGCGTAAACTTCCCCAAGGTATCCCAAAAGAGAAAGGCACACAGCCACGAAGCACCGCACTGACAGCTGCATGATTCCACGCTCAAAGTCAGCTGTGAAAGCAAACACAATCCTGATGCGTAAAAAGCTGAGTGACAAAGTCCAAGTGAGGCTCGAGTCCTGAATCCAAGCTCCTCAGTGAAGTTAGTGGACGATGCTCAAAGGTCTCCTGACGCACCAGCGCTGGGATGATCCTTTATACTTGTGGACCTGTTTGTCTTCCCGCCCCTCGCTGTGCACAACAAAGGCGGAGGGTGGAATTTCAAAGAGCCCCACTGTACGGAAATGGCCATCTATTCTCTGGTCATAGGAGCCCGTTTCACAATGTTTGTGTAATGATAATTACCAGTGGATCCTGACTCAGTGGCCAATACTTTGTGCCACGAAGGTTCATTTCATTCATTATTAGATATTTATTTTGATATAATTAGAGGAATGAGAGAGATGAGAGATGTTTTTGGCTGCAGTTACCACAGACTTCTTTTTTGGAAAACCATTGTATCGGGCGTTTAGGCTTTTGCTTGGCTGCATGAGGTAATTATTCTTTTTATTAACACAAAATTCTCTAATAAAGTGTTCTCTTAAGGTGAAGACAAAGAACACGTATTGCTTTATTATGATGACTCTTTTATTACAGTATAGCAGTGGGGTGCTATTAGAAAGCTTGTTGGTTATTCCAATTGTCTTTGACACTCCGTATCGCGCCTACACTTTGGCGGTGCGAAGAGGCTGACTGAAGTTATTTGCGTCGATTAACTACTTCATTTGATCCTTGTGATTGCAAAGGGGGCAATTATCCTCCAAAGTGTGCTTAGTTACACCAGTGACGGACATGAATGTGTAGGATATGCGCACCATTAAGGGGTGTGAAAAGTTTACCGAATTAATGGACTTCCGTGGCGAGGCCTTTCAGGGTTGACTGGCACTTCGAGATTAAAGGAAGCTCTGATGTGTCCTGACCCTTTAGGCACCCTCTCTGCAGGGTATGTTTGTCTCCAAGCCAACCATCCCAAATATAACCAAATATACCGCAGTCACCTGTGTCTCAGACACAGGCGGTGACAGAACCTCTGTCTTACAAACTAATTGTCCGGGCAATTACACAATTAGCACAGATAACAGCGTGCACTTGGGTGGTGAGTTCGTCTTAAAACTCCAAAGTGGTCGTAAAACAATAATTGCTAATGCACATTTGTTTTACCTCGCGTCAGCCTGACCTGTTGGCACAGGCTTCAATTTTCACTATTGTTTATTTTCTCCACGATGTTTCCAATGTGCGCTCAGCGTCTACACGCACAGTTCTGGATAGAGTCGGACTGTAAAAGTAAGACAGAAGTTAGTTACTAAAGTTTCGGACAGAGTTTCATATCGTCCGCTGGTCCCGTCCGTTGTTTAGTGCGTGTGCATGCGTGAGCGACAGGTCCACGCTGCAGACACCTGACTGACGCACCGCGACACTTTGCATGTTTGCTGCGTATCTTTTGAAGTGGAGCGTTTATCTCCACTTTACTAAATGTCAGTGCTGGTAAGGTGAGCCCCTTTGATGCACTTTGATCCTCTTTGATGTTGTAGAAGTGTCACCCTGTTGTTACGTCTGCAGCCATCTCCCTGCACTGTCCTCCAAAACAAATCTGCCAACAACACCGTGAATCATCTGCATTTCCCGCTAAATGGATGACACAAAGCGCGATTATCGCCTCTATACTATACACCAATTTGTACCAGCGACGTGGTTTGGAGTGTCAGTCTTTACCTGCAGCACCCTCTAGTGGAGACAGGACGAAATTGCTAGTTTTTTATTAACTAGAATACGCTTCTCTTTTTCCTCCAAAATTTATGAATAAAGTCTTTCGCTTTGTTATACCCTTAAAGAAAAATTAAGCAGAGTAATTTTGAACGCCCCCTACAAAGTCACAAGAAGACCAGTGAAAACTCTTACAAAACAAATGCACAATGCTCACCCAAAAGTATTTTTATTACTCTATATTAAAAAAAAATGTTTACACGTGGCACTCTGCAAAATTAATTTACTGCAAAAACATAACCCAAATACCAGATAACATATCATCAGATGACTGACACGGGACTTGCATGTACAGTTCATAAATAAAGCTGAGTGGACACAATAGTAAAAGATCATTTAAAGTGAATGATACAGTTGGACATGAGTATTTCCTTTATGAGTGATACTAGATTGTCATCATTTGAATAACTATTTAAGCTGCAAATCATTCCTGCCATTTTCAACTGCCTAATATGTTAAGTGTGTTTGAGACATGATCTTATGCTTGCTGTTACATTACAACCATATCTAACTGACATCTAGAGAAAGGCATATCAGTGCAGCCACGTCCAATGTGAATAAATCATTTTGCATGATTCCTATAAAAGTTCATGATCCTTGTAGAATTTGAATGCCGTCCAGTGACTTGAAAAACTCCTAGATAAACAAATCTATCAGAAATATTAGAAAAGAGAAAAGCAGCTTCCTAAGAGGACACATTGAGGTGTGTGTGTGTGTACATGCAGCATTGAAGGAGGACTGGAAGGGTGAGACTTTTGGATGCCATTGAATTAAGGCACTTACATTGTTCGGATCAGATGAGCATTTTTTAATAGAAATGTCATGGAGTTACATTTTAGTTTAGACACTGCTAAAAAGGAATTTCTACATTACCTAAAGGTGCATTGTGTAGCTTTTTGGTTGGGGGTCCATCACCTACTCATTTCAATGGATATGTCATTGCTCTGCCTGGAATGTTCCACAGTATGGCATTAAACAGCTCTACCTTACATTTATTCACTTTCAAGTGGTTTTACTGCTAAAAATATCTCTAAAAACAGGCATTCTGACTTTGAGAGGGGTCGCCTCTCCACAGATCTGATCTGTAATTTGGTCTGGTCTCCATGCAGATTGAAAGGTTTAATACCATACTGTGAAATATTTCAAACAAAGCAATAACATCTCCATGGAGAAAAGCATGTTGTGTATCTTTTCTGGTGGAGGTTCCGTCACCTGCTTTCTATCTTCATGGAGATCAAACCAGACCAATTTACAGGTCAGATCTGTGGAGAGGCGACTCCGCTCACAGTCAGAAGTCTGTTTTTCTTGATATTTTTGAGCTATAAAACCACTCTGGAACTGAATAAATGTAAGAGAACAGAGCTCTTTAATGTCATACTGTGGAACATTACAGGCAGAGCAATGAAAGGTTAGAAATAAGCAGGTGATGAACCCCAACCAAAAAGTTACACATTGCACCTTTAACTTACTTCAATTCATAATTTGTCTTGTTTTGATTTAGTTGGTGTAGATAATTTCACTCTTTTCTGGTTATTTCTGTATGTATTTCAGTCATATATTCCTTTTTTGCATTGTATAATTTGAAGATGAAATGTGAAGCTAAAATGGCTGGTTAAATGGGTTGTCAGTGAATCAATGTATGTTCAAGACATGGACAAAACCACTTTGCACGGCTCAACATGGTAAAAAAAATCCACTGAATTAAGTAACAAACAATAAAATTCCAAATTGTTCCGAATAATCTTACAAAGACCAAAAGAAACCAAGCACAAAAGAATCACTATACAAAACATGTACTGTCAACACATGGTCTATTGTAATTTGTCATTAACAGCACCAAAGACACTGAAACCAGGGTTCACAGTTAAGTCAGATCTATAGAGGTTGGGAGAAAAAGAGGAATTCTGGTTTGAGAAGGAAGAGGCAATTGGGTGATTCAAAATACAAGAAGCATTCAAGTGTGACGTTAAGCTTTTTAGAAAAAATTAAAGTAAAACTGAAAGTGGTCCACACAAATGCAAAAAAAGCGGTAACACAATATTTTATCAGTTAATGGTCATAAGTGCATAATGACAGATTGATTTATGGTAATGCTAGCTGACAATTCTCACAGGCCGGTGTGTGGTATACTTAGAAATTCAAAGCAGGGCACTTGGAGGATCTCGTCTGAACGCACAGTGTATTGTGCTTTTGAAAACTACAACTGGTCTGTGTAGAAAGTGTACTAAGTTCTAGCCGTCAGCCTTAACGCCGATGAGTGTGTATTCAAATGCTATATGTACCACTCCTTTCTCCTCAAATAAATATCAGACATTCATAGTCTTGAGCACTTAGTTTAGTTTTTCTTCCTCTGTACCGTTTGTTAGGGAATGGCCCCAAAATTGTCCAGCAAACTTTCTGAAACAAAATGAAAATCTCTACTATTTAAAACCATTCATAGCGTTGTCACCCAAACCCCAAACGTTCAAACCTACACTGGCTCCATTGTTAGTTCATTGTGTTGTATGTGTGTGTGTATCCCTGCACGTTCTTTACCTTTGAAATCAAATATAAGACAACACTGAAGTAGTGCTACAGCAGTCCCATTAAAAACGCTTGATCCACAGCTTCAGCCACAGTGAAATAAAGGCATATCGGTGAGCCAGCGGTGTGCCATCTACGATCCAAAAATCCAGTCGTTTTTGAATGCCGTTTGAATACAACACAGCTACAAATATGTCTTCCTCCAAGCCAGTAAAAAGAATATCTGTTTTTTAAGGAAGATGAGGGTGCTTCAGAAATCTACGTCCCACCCGGAGTTATCGTCAGGGGGCGGGTCCTCGTTGTCCTCCGGGAAACTGTCGAAGTTACTCGTATCGACTGCTGATGTCACCTAGGTAACAAAGTGAAAGTACATAAATCAAATGTGAAATCGTTTACTTTCATGGCATTATAATAAGAGAAACAACTTACAGTAGGTATGATAGGAGGTGTCAATGTCCCCTTCTTTAGACCCTCCCAGTTAAAGCCCTCAAACCATCTATGGACACAAATGCAAACAATTATACACATATGTATATTTTATACATATAAAAATGAGCAATATGCAAAATCTGTAACCAAGTTCAAGAGGGGTTTATGATTTTATTAAGCTCAAAGCAGAACTGAACCAGGACTTAACTGGGCATAAACAACTGAACTGAAATACAGAAAACATTTGTCATTTGTTTTGTCATAACTACATGGCATCATAACAAATATTTACCCTCTGATGTAAAGTAAGTGAATATGCAATTTGTCCTGACAATCTGTTTCTAATAACTGTTCAAACTTTATATTATATAAAAAGACCACAGGGCATTGCAGTTCTTACTTGTGCTTTTGGATGTCTTTGACACCATTCTTCAAGTTTCCTAGTCTTTCACAAGGATTATCCCTGTAACAACCAAAAACATATTTCACTTTCATGTTTAGAGTCCATATAGTTTTAAATCTTGAGGGCAGCACTCACTTGCATAGCTTTTTGATTAAGTTGAGTGCGTTTTTGGTAATTTTCTTTGGAAAGACAATCATGTCAATGCCTTTAAGGATGATGTTGTAGGTTTTCATAGGATCCGTGCCGGTGAATGGAGGGCTGCAGGGGAGAAGCATTTCAGTAAATACAGGCTGTTTACAAAGACTGTTCTACATGAACATAACCAGTGTTCACACGTACCTGCCAGTCAGGAGTTCGTACATGAGAATTCCTAGTGACCAGTAGTCAGCTGAGATGTCATGGCCCTTGTTGAGAATGATCTCTGGGGCTACGTACTCAGGTGTACCACAGAATGTCCAGGTTTTCTTCCCAAATCCAATCTTCTTGGCAAAGCCAAAGTCCACCTAGCACACAGTACAAAATAGTGGTTTGCTTAGCTTGAATAATTGTTAAGTTTCATGTTATTTTAAAATGGGCATTGCTACTAGGTTTTGTTCTTTTGCATTTTTAAATAGTCTATAATAAACACAAGTACATTATATAATGGTGTTAGGATCATACATATTCACAGCATAATCATAAACATTTCTACAGGACAGAAGTAGTAGAGAAACATAAATTATAGTTGTTGTTTTTTTTTTTGCTTAAACCCATTTTTCCATGCAGATGCCTCACCAGCTTGGCATAGCCTTTGTGGTCCAGGATTAGGTTCTCTGGTTTGAGGTCTCTGTAGATGATGCCTTTGGAATGCAGGTAGGCGAAGGCTTCCACCACACACGCTGTGTAAAACCTGGTGGTGGATTCTTCAAATGAGCCCCTACAGGGAGATCAGAGAAATAAAATCAGAAATACATCATAAGATCCACAGTCAAATTCTTTTTACAACCAACTTTTATGTGCTGGTTTTGGTTAAAGTACAGTTCTGCTTGATGTCAGTATCAGTTCAAGTTGTTATTCTGATTGGACTTCTAAATATAGTAGATATAAAAAGACTATTTACTGGTTGTAGTTGGCGAAGAAAGTCTCATAATGTTTTAATTTCTATTTATAAAAAGTTGTTCACCAGTTAATTGTGGGATAAATAACAGCTCCATAAAACATTTGGATTTGGTTTTGTCTTTTTATATTTTTTAAGGAAATAAGTGCTGTTTTCAGTCTCTCCACTGGTTAATATCGGCAGATACTTAAAGCTATAGTAGAATCTGTGCCAGAAAAAAGCTGTATTGCTGCATCCCTAGTATACACGAGATGAAAATATTGACTTTCGTTGTAATACGTAATAAAAATAATTCTTCAGTTATTGTTGAAATATGAAAAAGCATCACTGGAAATACTTTCAATTTGAATATAATATACGTTTACCTGTCTCGAAGGATGGTCCACAGTTCTCCTCCTAAACACGCTTCCATCAACATATAGAGGTACTTGCTGTCCTTGAATGTTCTATAAAGTCTGCAAACACAGTAATAGTTAACAAACATCCCAGTTACAAAAAGGTGACAGGTGGTTCACAGTCTTTGCACGCTTCAATGGCCTCTCTCATCACATGCCTCCCCCTCATTGTCCAAATCGCCCATAAGGAAAGAATCAAGTGTGGATAGTCATCTGTCAGTACCAGTCCCTAGTTAGCACTGCTATTATCTGGCAATTTTCCACGACCTTATCCCCACTCCTTCAGACTCTCCCGCAAGAGGATAGTGAATGAACGAATCAACTTAATGCACAGGCCAAAGTAAATGTACTACACATCTTACATCAATTTACATCTTCAGTCTGATTTGAACTCACCACGGACACGTCTGATGGATGTACAGTCCTAAAAGGTTTATATTGAAATGCAAAACTGTTTCATAACTGCTTGTGAGATGTTCAAATTTAGTTCTAGCTACATTTGTGAGCTCAGTAATCAGTAAGTATAATGCTTTATAATGACGACACTTTTATTAGCCTAATGCATTTATTAAAGGGCCGTCATTGTGCTATTTTCTGTTATAATGTTGTTTCCTCATCACCTCCCAACACCTCGTCCCACCTGCCCCAGTCTCTACTGAACTAAAGCGAGAAGGAAACTGTTAACATAAAAACAACTACTACATGGGATGAAGCATTTTGAGCTTTGAAGATGTAGAAAGACCAATTATAAAGGATTACTCCAACATGTGTGACGGAAACAAGTCGTGTTTGAATGTTTTCACCTCATCAAAACATACCTGAAGGCTCACAAGAGTAAATTGTGTGTAATATAGGACATTTAAGAATGACTCAGACTTAGTAACTACTTAATTAATATCCTAACTCCTAACGCCTTATGTAAGTGGGTACTAGGCTGAATCATTCTCAACAAAATATTGTCATTATTTGTAGTTATTATAAAGTGGTACTTGTATAACCTTTGTATTTATTTTCCCCTTTTATTAGCGACTTTATATGGATAACTTTTCTAACCACATTTCCAGTTCCTCACCATTTTATCTAAAACTCCTAAACTCTTCTCTTAACACACCTGAAATGCAGGAGTTTGCCACTGGTACGATTTAAAGAAGTTTTTCATGTTTTTTTTATGCTTTCATATTACCAACAGCGCCCAACAGTATGTGTCAGTTCCTCTGTGTATGGATCAGCTCATATGTAGTACTAGTACCTAACAATGAAGTCCGAGTGAGCCTCCTGCATGATGAGCTTCTCTGAGCGT
Organism: Odontamblyopus lacepedii; assembly: GCA_034769755.1. Lineage (NCBI taxonomy): Eukaryota > Metazoa > Chordata > Actinopteri > Gobiiformes > Gobiidae > Odontamblyopus > Odontamblyopus lacepedii. The sequence goes on from CM068354.1 coordinate 14,250,704, forward strand.
ATGTGCTCCTGCTGCCGTGTGTCCACAATGTGCCTCTTCTTCAGGATCTTCATGGCAAACGTCTTATTCTCATCACTCTTCAGCTGAACCTGCGAACATAAAGACTTAAATTAAGTTAAGGACACTGGATGATGCTCTTTTTCATTTTATTTTTTCAATTTGGACATTTTTCATAATAAAAACAAAAATAGACCACAACATAAAAAAATAAAAAAAAACTCCCACACCCCATCTGTCACGCATACACACACAAAATAATAAAAAATAATATTAAAAGTGCATTGTGTAACTTTTCTGGTCATGGAATGTTTCTCCATGGAGATGCTTTGTCTAAAATCTTTCACAGTGCGGCATTAAATCTTCATGAAGACCAACCCAGACCACGTTTTCTAGGTATTTTTGAGCTATTAAACCACATGTAATTTAACACATGTAACTCAGAGCTGTTTAATGTCACATTGTGGAACATTCCAGGCAGAGCAATGACTCTACATGACCATAACCATAGAAACAAGCAGGTGATAGATCCCTAAACAAAAAGTTACACAGTGCACCTTTAATAGCAAAATAAAATCACTAGATATTCAAACACCAACAGTCAAGTCCAGTCAAAACAGCTCATAAAAATAAAGTTACTCTACTGTATGCTGTTGTAGTACCAGCTTTCACCTTAGGGGTCCTTACCAGCTCTACGCGCCCGAAGCCCCCCACCCCCAGAGTGTCGATGATGTTGAAGTCAGCCAGGTTGAGGTTGGAGAAAAAGGCATTCTCCTCTTCGTACCTGCGGTGAACAAGAGGGAGGAGAAAGCAAAATGGGAGCAGGATTAGCTGAGATATGATGGATGAAAGATGAACTAATCCACTTCCAACCAGCCATCCGAAAATATCCGACTCCATTTTCAGCCCGTCTGTTTGGAAATCTTAAAGGATTACACCTGTCCTAATCTATTGAGGATGTGAAGAGGATGTGTCTACTGTTCTTCCACAATGACCTTGGATTAATGGGGGATCCACATCTTCCAGCTCCCAAAACATGTTATTGTACTGTATAAAATGTTCACACTATGATAAAAGAAGACACAAGGACCACATACAAGGGCATTATCGAAGCAACTACAAATTAAACAAAGGCTTCAAAGACGGGATGAGGTCAAAACAAACCAGGCCTAAACCAAAACTAAACTCTACCTAAACCCAGATAATCCAGGAAGGCTACACTTTAATTCAAACAGCAACAATTTTTGTTTCTACTCCGAATTAAAGCCCCTGTACCCATTTTTTTCTCATAGATTTGTGCACAATTGCATCACTACAGATAGAATTGTATAAGCAGTTCTTGGGGTCAAAATAAGTCACTGTGTGCTTCGGCATCTAATTCTAAAGGGTTTGATTGTCCAAAAATCAGGAAGTGTGTGTTAACATGTTTGAAATGAACTAGCTCTGTTTTTCAAGTTTTTAAGACGGTGAAAATCAGGTACAGCACATTTGACGTTAATTTGTTCATCTATGTTTATTTTTTTATTAAAGGTCCTATATTACGCAGAATTTATTCTTGTGAAGTTTAAGCCATGTTATAATCTTGTTACTTCATCAAAAACATACCTGGAATTGTGCGTTGTTTCATTCACACAGATTCATGGATTATAAATTCCAGGGCTGATATTTTCTGAATGATTCTAGTGAAGTTTATGACGTTGTATGAAGTTTAAAAACACAGTGGAGCACTTCCCGTGTTGCCACAAGACCTCACAAGGTGGAACAGATTGTTTTTGGTTTGGGAGAAGAACACTGTAGCTTACACAATATAATATAATAACAAAGACGAAAAATGTAAATGGCGAGCTTTAAAAGTTAATGTTGAAACTAACAAAAGACCCCGGATTTAGAACAGCTTCTTTATTTTCAACAGTGACGTCAGAACTGGCAGTGTCCAAAACCTTATCCCCAGGTGCCGCATGTCTTTTTGGTTATTGTACCTATCCAGGCTGCGGATCAGTGGGCTTATGACAGCTTTTGATATGGGACGGGTCTATCTGGGTCACTCCAAAACACCGGCCATGCCCCACCAGGACAGAGGGATATACCACAACAAAAACCATATACGGAAACGCTGTCTGCCTTCCTTCAAACAGCAGCTGGGGTCTGTATCTAAAGTTAAGATAAACAGTGAGTCATATGGAGAGCACGGCCCAGGAATCTGTGTGAAATGATCCTTAATAGAGTAGTGTTTGAAGCACAGTGAAAATGAGTCTGTTCCACTACATGAACGAAGAAGCCGCAAGAAGTGAGTCAAACAGCAGTCATAACGCGTGCAGGCAGGTTAAGTGTTTCTCACAAAATCAACCTGGTTTCCATGGGGCACTACTGTTTGTGTGTGTCTATATTGATTCTGCTGCCGTGATCATGGGAGCAGTTTATCTTTAGAGGTGTGGAAGCAGGCCAAGAAAGTATTCCAAATCCCAAAATGCCCTCTGCTTAAGGAAGTGACCAATAACAGCCCAGTGTGGCAAGATGTGGGATTATGGGATAAAAGGGCATGGATTTACAGACAGCAGCTTCTTATCCCAATGGCATTTGCTCTCTTTAGAGAAAGCAACAAACAAAAAGCCTTAAGAGGAACGAAACAACACGTTTTACACTTTCTTTAAATTGAAAGATTGTTATTTTCAGTTCATATAAGTAATGTTCTTAATTTAGTAACAGACAAATATCAATCACTAATATCTATGAATATATTATTTTTCCAGGGATGATAATTACAAACAGAATATTTAGCTTTTATTATTTTTTTTCAGATCTAAGATGATAGCAGGTACACAGCAATAAAAAAGTTTGATTTGTCAGCTCTTTGCAGGGACTAAATAAAACTTGGTATGGTATGCAGTACTGGAGTTCATCCAGCAGAGGGAGGCATGTCTCCATTAGAGAAACGTGAGCTCTGGTATGTTGAACTACCCACACTGAAGTTCCAAATGAGAGTGCCGAGCCCTGCTGACAGATTGATCCTGTGCATTATATTCTGTGCACTTAGACTAATACAAAAACAGCAGCCAGCTCGGTTATCACTTTACACCAGCAACAACTGTGATGAACACGACAGGAGGCAATTCTAGCTATTCACTTTTCAGGAATAACATGGAACCTCATTAGAAAGCAGACATTCCATTTATATATTTTATGTAACTTGGGTAATACTGTATTAAGAAAGAAAAATGTTAGTACCATATTTGCTTTTCTCAACACACCCAAGGCAGTCCATGTTTTTATTTAAATTTATATTTTTAATACATTTTTTAAATTATGTTGCCTTCATAGTGAGAAGATTTTGGTGCGTAAATTTCAGTTTAGTTCAGCTTCAGTTTTGACATTTTTTTGGAATGGATAGATTTTTTATAATGTCCAGCAGTTTATTATTATAACAGCTTTGTCTCCATTTGTTTTATTAAAGTAAAAATAATGTAAAAATAAAATAAGATCTCTGTCATCTAGGCAGAAGAAGCTCCTAGGATGAGTTGCAAAATGTCTCCTCTAAAAACATTTTTCCAGCTGACAGATTTCAACCCTTGAAGTTTTTCATTTGTCCAAAAACAATTTTACCTCATTTTACAATGTGAAGTGCTTCTGAGAATGGGAATATGATACAGGTCAGAGAGCTGCTGCGCACATGGGCCTCAAATAGCCACCTGTGACCTTGGAATCAACAAACTTGAGTTGTAATCAGATCTGGTAGTAATAAGTGGTATGGTACATATCACGGTTGTGTGTTGAATGGCCTATCAATAACACAGTGGTCCGAAATGTTCCTGTGACGATCAGGTAGCACCCAAGGGTGTCATAAAGTGCAACAGTGCACAGATTACATCATCGTAAGGGTGTACAAAGGTTTTTTTTTTTTTCCCATGACAATAAAATCTTGAGCTGAGTCTCAAAATGGAGATTTGGTTACTACCAAACTCCATTTTAATCAGACAAACCATGGCAAAACTCAATTTCAGTATTTAGTAAAAAAGAACTCTATATTTTTACTCAGTGAAAAAATATTGTTATCATGTTTGTTTCATTGATGGTGCTGCCGAATTTTGAATTTCCTTTGGGATCAGTAAAGTGTGTGTCTGTCTGCTTGTCTATCTGTCTGTCTAAAAAATACACTTGTCTCCTTCACCATCTCCATCATAGCAACATACAACACAAAGCTAATACAGAAGTAAATAATATAATGTTTTCTAATTAATTAATTCAATGTGTATCAAGCAGATTTTTGTCCAATTCTGCTATTACACACTGCTGGGAAAAAAAAACTGAATTTACTTGTTTATGAAGAAAAGGTTGAGTAAATTTGCTTTGCATAAGGGGAAAGGTGAAGTTTTAGATTAAAAGTCACATGAACAGTGAGCTGGGAGGATAGTGTACTGTCCTAAATTTGCAGTCAAAGGTCTTTAGCATTTGAACAGACTTGACACTTTTTTTGAACATCTTGACAGAACTGGACTTGACTGATTTTTATTAAAGGAGCATTATATTTGTCCTTCATCTGCTTGTTTCTATGGATATGTCTTTGCTCTGCTTTGAATATTCCACAATATGACACTAAACAGCTCTACTTTACATTTATTCAGTTACAGGTGGTTTTATAGCTCAAATGCCCAGAAAAACAGGAAGTGGTGGACCTTCCATCAGAAAAGTTACAGTGTACCTTAATGTTTGTATGCCTAGTTTTTGTTTGTTTTGTTGTGTCATTTTTGAGTCTGATGAGTTTTGAGAGAGGGGCCGGTTGTGGCAGTGTTTGTTTTTTTTCATCATGTATAGTTTTAAAAGCTAAAGTTCTTTTTCACGTAGATGTCGTGTGTGTATATAGCAATAATAGTCTGAATATTATCCAAACTCACGATTCAGATTCTGTCTCAATCTGAGGCAACACAGGAGTGCTAAAAATATGGGCCTTATTTTGTTTTTCAATGTTTTTTTTCTTTTTTTTCCCCAGAGATGTCATCTAGGTAGAGTGCTTTGTTGTGGAGAAGCCAAAATGCTCTCCCCACTGAGAACACGAGTCATGTTTTATGCATACAGGTGAATCTGGAGTTTCCGCTTTTATTTGGGGCAAAGTTGGGTCCCCCCCTGCTGAGATGCTACACTGCTGATCAAAACCAACATGCATGCAACAGAGGGATCGTCTGAACGCACAATCAGCCTCACACTGAGCTGCACACGCTTTCTCTACTTCCAGTCATGATGCTGCTTATCACCTGTGTCCAGGGCAGGGGTGTCATAACCTTTTTAGAGCTTATTATAAGAACATGGCTTAACGCTCACAAGAGTCAATTTTGCGTAATATTGGACCTTTAATATTTCAGTTCCTCGTTCTAATCACATGAAACAAAAACTAGCGCAATATGTGAAGGTTGGGGCGAAATTTCTTTAGAAATTTTACTGTATTATTTCAAAAAAGCTGAGCTAATACTTCTTTCATTCAGGCTTGTCGTCTATATTGTAATAACAGGTTTGTGGATCTTAATCCTTAAAAACATTGGCTCTGTTTTTCGTGTAGTAGTATATATCAAACGACCTCCAGATTCTACAATATTAGAAACCTATTGAGTTTGCGTGTGCTATACAGTTATTACCTATGATACCCATGGATCATTATGTAATAAAATGGACATTTTAAATCGCAATATTGATCTAAAACATCTTAATAAATGAAAAAAGTTCACATAGAAAACTGAGGTGCCTAATGGGACCTGACATTGCCACAAACATCATCACAACAAAGAAGTGAAGTTGTCTGCATTTCCGATGGATAGCTGCACGTTATTCTAACAAGCCACAGATATTTTCTTTAAAAAAAATCCTGTGTGTATCACCAGTTAAGCAAATAAAACTGGAGAACAAACAGAGCAGTGGGCGTATGGAGGTGGAGGTCAAAACGGGACTTGATCTGCAAAATGGCATCTTGAAAATAAGAGATTAAAGATTATTCAAACATGAACAAATCATTTGGGTGAGTAAATGGCGAGGGAACATATAACATGATTGAAAGCTCTGAAAAGTTGATTTTACTTTTTAGCTTTAAAGATTGTGGTGTTTTGGGCAAGGTTTTTTTCCCCTCAAGGCCTACACAGTTGTGTTGGTTCTGAAAATGCAGAGCAGCAGTTGCATCTTGCCTAATCAGCGCGGAAATATCTTTGATGAGACAAATTTTGGCGAGCAGGCCAAGGCACGATGACTGTAGTCCAGAGTCCGCTGGGAAATAGATAAAATACAGCGTGTAAAGTGGCCGAAGAGGCATTAAATAGATTTTAGATGTGGTTTTGAAGAACAAAGCAGTGGCTCTCTGAAGACCTCAGTTGGCAGCTGGCAGTCGCAGAGCCAGTCGGTCCATCGGGCACAGAGCCAGGGCCCAGTGCCAGGATACACTACTGGGTCCAGCCATTACACCTCGTCTCTCCCATTCCTCTGCTTCTGCTCCAATGTTCTGATCCCATCTAATGCAATGCAAAACCATGACACACATCTGTAGCTGTTCTCCTCCTGGTTTTGTATTTTTCTCTCTCACTAATACGCACTGTATATTTCTCTGTTTTTCACTGTTTATGGCACATAGCTGAAGGCATCATGTTTGATAGGAGTATGGACTGGTTTGATCTCTTTGTGTTACTTTTAATTTAAATAGACATTAAAGGTGCACTGCGCAACTCTGGTGGAGGATCCGTCATCCACTTGTCTCCTTGGAGATGTCATTGCTTTTCCTGGAATGTTCCATGGTATGACTATATTCTATGTAGCATTTATTCATCAGTTTGTGGTTATCAATCCATCCATCCATCTTCTCCCGCTTAATCCAGCTGGGTCGCGGGGGCAGTTTGCTGCCCAATACTCATAGCACCTGACCCCCCCCATGAACCCCTCTGCAGGTGGTGAGCCCACAGGAGGGGTTATATTGCTCAAAAATACTATAATTCCTTCTGCGAATAGGGGCGACTCTCCACAGATCTGAATTGTACTGAACTGCTTGTCTTCTGTGTGATAAATAGGTTTAATGTACACCATGGAACCTTCTAGACAAAGCAGTAATATTTCCATGGAGATAAGCAGGTGACAGACTCTCCACTAGAAATGTTACACAGCTTTAAAGGTGCACTATGTAACTTTTCTGGTGGAGGGTCCATCACCTGCTCGTTTCCATGTAGATGTTTTTCCTGTGCCTGGAATGGTCCACAACATTCCAGGCAAAGCAATAACACCTCATTGTAGTGACCCTCACTAGAAAGTTACATATTGCACCTTTAATTTGCATATTAAATACTTCCCCAGGTTTATATCCAGTATATGTTGGACAGTATTTTTTTTCTACTAAGCAATGAAGTTGGTGAAGTCAGGGCCTGTATAACTATATGGGAGATTTACTATTTTTGAAAATAATAACCATACGTGGGATCCACAAACGTTGAACGTTATCATTATTTGTCAGGAATTAACTCCATGAAGTTGTCATATTAATCTTTTCAACTGGCAACAGTCACATCTTTAGGACTCAATACTGGCACCAGGTTCTGGAGCTATTAATAATAAACACCTTTATTTCTGTAAGATGACAAAGAAGAGGTTGAACTTTTGTTTCATGTGGATAGACCTATTCATTATTACAGATATATTAACCATAAAACAGATCAACAAACCTGCAAACCACAAATTCCACCATAGAATCCCGACCTCCAGCTCAGCTTTAAACTATAGGGATTCTAGATCGCTGAAAGCTGAACTGAAAGCACTGCTTTATCAGAAGCTCTATTAAACTTTAGACTAATTTGAACTTTGTTTTAACAATCTGACTGAGCTGATTTAGCTGGAACTATAATAGGTGAGTTGATTTGTACTGTTAAACAAATCTTTCACACACAGCATAAGGCCTGCAGTCACTAGCATTAGCAGTTTTTCAGCTAGTCACTCTCACCTTTTCTGTTGAAAATCAAACTCCTAAACAGGATCTTGATCACTCCTATTAATCAGACTACTGAAAATGTGTTCCTTAAATAAGATGTTTTGGATATTTTAGTGTGCATTGTGTCGCCATGGTACCTGCTGAACATTACACCATAGATGTATGTACGTGTAGAACACCCCCAGTGTGACATCAGTGCAAAGTATCAATGAATGTTTTGTATGTCATATTGTTTTTCTCTCTGGTTTTCAAAATGTGAACCATGGCTGACTCCCGTATACCAGGCAAGTTTACTCTCCTTTCACCTTCTCACTTTATCTCAATGTGTTGCAGTGATAAACTGTCCTTGCTTGTGCCTTGTATTTAGTTAAGCTTGGGTATCATCTCACCTTGGCTAGCAGCACAGCCAACAGACTATTGTACACACTAAGCCAAAATATAAAAACAGCATGAACTTTCACATTCAATCAACCAAAGGCATCTGAGCTATTTTCTGTCTTTTTGTTTCCATAGTAACTATAAATAATACTGAAAGATAACTGGTCCAGAAAGACAGGGGCCATGGCCTCGACTGCCTTGCCACCTGAGCCCAAAATCTCTGCAAAAGATAGTTAAGAAACCATCAATTTTTGGTGCAATCTGCATGTTTTATTTCCATGATGCTGCTGTTATTTTCAGAGGTAATGGGTGCATAACATGGAATATTTTCAGTGTGAGTGATGAACCATTGAAGACTGACAGTGATAATGAGCAGTAGCTGTTCAGTTTTCATCACAGCGGTTTCTAACAGTGGAAACTGCAACGCTATTCTATATTTTCACTAGTTTAGCTTTGCCAGTATGGCTGAAGGCACATCTCTACCTGCAGTGTAGTTTACATGGTGCATAGTTATCTGCGATATGTAACAGAATGTGATTCACGAAAAAGTCATGATTTGCAATTTTTATGCACACAATAAAATTTAAAGGTGCACTATGTAACTTTTTGGTTCAGGGTCCATCACCTGCTTGTTTCTATATATATATCATTGCTCTACCTGGAATATTCCACAGTATGACATGAAACGTCTCCTTACACCTTACATTTATTCAATTACAGGTACTTTTATAGCTTAAGATTACCTAGAAAAACAGGCTGCGAGGAGGGTTGCCTCTCCACAGATCTGACCTATCACTTGCTGTGGTTTGGTCTTTATGAAGATAGAAAAGTTTAATGCCATACTGCAAGACATCTCAGACAAAGCATTAACATCACCATGGAGAAAAGCCGGTGATGGACCCTCCACAATGCACCTTTAAAATATTGTTATTTTGATGAAATTTGGAGATTTAAATTTTTTTATGGACAAAATATATATTTTTTATTCCACAACTAAATAGGACCAAAGAAGCAATTCTAAGTTTTTACAAGTAAATATTGTATGGTGTGTCAACACTATGGATGTGCTTTGGTGGGAAGTACAAAATGCGCTCTTACTTGGCTTTAGCATCAGCATCCTCGTGGCCCTTACTAGAGTTATCATCAAACCCTCCGATCAGTTTGTTGAAGGATCTGAAAGAAAAAACACAAAAATATGTATTCCTTTGTATGTTTTACAATATCTGGCACAGCCTTCAGGTGCACAATATTCAACATACTTTACATCAGTGTTTCTTAAAGGGCCCATATTATTTTATTTTCTGATCTATTTTATAATGATGTTCCTACATCAAATAAGCACCTAGAGTTGTAGTTTGAGCTTTGGAGATGTAAACAAACTAATAATAAGGGATTTCTCAAACACATGTGATTGAAACACAACTCAAGGTATGTTTTTAATGAGGTAACAGCATTGTAACATAGCTTAAAGCTAATTAAAGCGAATATAGGACTTTTAAACGTTTCACAAGATAATAATCTGGCTTTCCAAGTACCACCAGGTTATATGTAGCCAAAACTATGGCAAAACCATGGATAAGGAAGCTCTATATAAATATGAAGAAAAAGGAAGACAAACGCAAAAAGGAGAATTCATTTAGCAAATACTTAAACTGCAGGTAGCCCAGTGTACCACTAGAGGCAGCCCACATACCACCTTGGTATCTTGGTACCACAGTTTGAGAAACACTGCTTTAGATACAGCAAATACACTTTATGCCAGTGCAGTCCCAAAGATGTGTGAAAAGGATGAGAGGGAATTCTGTGACAAAAGTAGAAACCGCATAAATGTTTGAATGAATGAATTATAAAACAGAAGTTCTGCTGCATCGAATGATGAGAAGCCACTGACATGATTAGACCTACAAGTTCCCTTAGAGTGTTCAGTTCCATTGTTTCATGATAGATCTACAAAGTTTTGTTGTTAGCTATTGCAATGTACAGTTACACTGTTACACTGCGACAGTTAAATGCATTTAGCTTGTTAGAAAGATCATTTCCTCATAAATCTAGTGTAGTTTCTAGTTTCAGCGCCTAAACTTGTTGCATTTATTTAGTATTATTATAAAGTGTGTACTTAAGATGAAAATGCTCCTTACAGAAGTAATGTAATCATGAGACAAATGCATAATTTACTGGGCTCTGATGAGACTTAACTTGCTACTTTCTGTTTTTCTGTTCCTAAAACTATAACGATCTGTGTAGAAGACTAAATATTGCAGGAAAACGAAGGCGGCTGGATATGAGCCTCATCAAGCCTCAGCCGATGGGCACAGCTGGGGCTTGCTCCCACTGAGACTGTAATGTTTCAGTCTACTGCTCATTTTCTGCTCTTCGGAGACTTCCCACAGGGCATTCTTCAACTTGTTCTTGTTATTATCTATTCTTTACCTTTTAGCTGTGCTCTTTAGTCTATTAAACTGCACATTAAGCCCAGTCCCCAGTGATCCAGACTCAGAGACAAACTGAAATTCCGCTCAATTTGGGGGCAACAGTATCAGTTGGTATCACATTTGTCATCTGACCCATATGGTGTTGCTCTGTCCTTGGGCAAGACACTTAACCCTACTTGCACCTTGCTCTATAGTGTCTGCATACACTGGTGTATGAATGTGTGTGTGAGTGGGGAAGTCATTTTAATTATGTTTCCAATGCCTGATCCAGGTTTGAGCTTTTGCCTGTTTATATTTTTTGTATATAAACAGGCAAACTTTTTATAATCCCTTTTCTGCTTATCTGCATTATGTACTTTAATAAACAGCAGAAATACCCACAGCCAGAGGCACAGACCCAAGTGTAGCCACAGCCTGTGTTTTAACCCAAGTGAACAAAAGCCCATGCAGTGCTTTAACTGTGTGGGCAGAGATAACATTAGGCACTCCCTGACGGACAGCAGTAATCACATGTGTGGGATGACTCATTCACTCTACTCCCTCTCGCCCCTCTCTTTCTGGCAGCTTGGAGGACGTCCCGGTTGTGCCAGGCTGGAGTCCCAAGGGCCACACGGAGGTCTGGGTAACCTGATATGATCTAGACCCGCCTGAACCTCCCTGCTCTCACAACCAGCGCTTGTTTGAGAGATAAACTTTAAGCTTTTCTATAAACCAGACCTTATATAACATTTTTGGCCCAATTTGACAGGGATTATCTACAGTTATTGTAAGGAGTGGGTATTATTGTGATACTAAATCACAATTAGTGTGATTAATGTCAAAACTAATGTTATGTTCCTTATTTTGTTGGGCTGGTACCTTAAAGAAGATACTATATTGTGTTTTTTTCAGCTATTTATTTTACAATTTGTTCACTGAAATCCACAATATTGACTTAAAATGGCTTAAAAGAAATGGTTCTGTTGACTTATTGTTCAAAACTGCAAACCTGAGAGGCCCTGCATCTTTTTGTGTTTTTAATTAGAAAACGACTACATGGTATTAATTAATCCTTCAGATTTTTTTTATACAAGTACAGAGCATTGGGCATAGATAGGACTTTTTTGTTTTTTGAGTAAGCCAATGATGTAGGGATACAAGAAGTGAAAGTTGATGTAAAAGTTGAAATAGTTAAATAGCAATTAATCATCCATATGAACTGTGTGTGATCTTGTGCTGGGACTAAAACATGATATGCAGTTCAGACAAAGAGATTCATAGACCCATAGACACAAAAATGTTCTGTCTCTATTGATAAATCTCTATTAATGTCTTGATATTGACAAAAACACATGGTATCCATTCTTTCATTACTACTTAATTTTGTCATTTGGTGCCCAGATCACTCCTACACATTTTCATACACATCTGCCCCATTTATTTAGAGAATTTCAGTGTGAGAATATTGTCCTTTGCTTTTGCTTAGCGTTCAAAATGACCTTTACTTCTCGCAAATATCCAATAAAGCAGAGCTGACTGTAATATCCAAATGATTTCTCCATGGTGCTTGGTGCAGCTCAGTGTTCTTATTGCACATTTATCATGACTAATGCTGTTATTAGAACAGATCTAAGAGAATGAATGGTTTGACTTACTCCAGGTCAATGACGAGACATGTGACTGCCTCTGCCGCGATCATGTTGGCCGTCCTCAGGTCCTCTCTGTGGAGACAACACAGAGCATTACTGCACTCATTACATAACTGACAAATATCAAGCCATTATGTGGATGCATCACTGTCCTATATATATATCACACTAGGATCACACTAAATACAATTTCTATTCCAACTGCATTTAGAAGGTTTGTTAAAGCTCTGTTGCTCTAATTCCTAGTACTTTTTAAGCAATAAAAAGAAAACCATTTATTAATGAGAATATCTTTGATGTAGAACTGGTCCCAAACTGGTCAGAACATGGACAGATGTGTAAAGCATGTCAAAAATAAAGCTAAAAAGCTGTGGAACAATGTGGTAAGCTGCTGGGCCACTACCATTAAACAAATTCATTACACTGCCAAAATACTTCATATACTTTTGAATGAACGCTGAGTCTAGTATTAGCTTCCTAAAATTTCCATTGGTTTAACATTAGACTAACTGTACATTCCATGTGTGTCAACACAATCCTTGTCTCCATAAAACGTAATAAGATAATAAGTTATTAAGTGTTATTAAAATGCTTGATTTGAAAATGGCTGATCCCCCATTTCATTCATAATCCAACAGGTTTCTTCACTTGCCCTCACACACTGCTTAAATTACACTGGCACACTTGAAGATGTCTCACTCTCACACTCTACGAAATGAATGGCATTACTCTTTATTATATTTGATTCCAGTTTCCTCTTCATCTGATGACAGCTCTTGAGAGGAATCACTCCATCCACATGAGTCCTCCAAATCACTGTCCAAAGCCTCCATCCTTCACTGTTCCCGAAGAAAACTCCCAAAATCCAATCGCAATCAGCTCCCCACAGCACAGAAGACAAACCCAGCTGCCCCACGTCACTTGAAAACCACTCCACTAGATTAAAAAATTACAAAAAAACAATTCTTCTTGATTATTTCCCATCTTCAAATGTCCAAATCTCAACATTATCCAGCTTGAAGATTTCTTTAACACACATTTGGATACATTTCATCCAAATCTTGCCTCAGCTCTCTCCTGACATGCCGACAGAAAGCAGAAACTCTTGTAATGAACTCAGGGCGACAGTTCTCTCCATGATATGTCTGCTCCCTCCACTTCCTATTTCAAATGGTAGTGAGCAACTCATTTCAGAAGGTGTGGAATGAACAGATGTATTAGGAGTGGGAGTTTGATGGGGGGAGAAGAGATGTGTTAACAGTTGGCGGGGGGCAGGTTGCAGGGGACATATTTCTTCCATAAGCTTTTCCCATGACCTGCATCTAGGTTCTTAACACAATAGACTGGCCTGGGACTGTCCCACCTGTTGCTTTTGTTTGGCTACAGCAGCATTGAATAGCCCTGCAGTCATTTCCACATAAGGGATTAAAGGCCGGTTCAAAGCTTGCCAAAGACAGACAGACAGATTTTTCTAATACCAAACAATATGTCTTGGGTGATTTTTGTTTGCTTTTTAATATTTTACATTAAAGGTGCATTATGTATGTATGTATTCCTGTAAGAGTCCAACATCCGGTTGTGTCCATTGAGATATGCTGGAGAGATTTCTTTCGCTAGAATGCACTGTGGCATTAAACTTTTGTTTAAAAAACAAAACAAAAAAACTATGTTTTTTGCAAATTGGACCTGTAAATTTGCTTGTTGTTTATCTCCAGGGAAATAGATTAAGCTAACATCTTAACTGTGTTTGTACTCAAGACTCCCTTGAAAATAAGAGGGAATCTCCTGATTAAATAAAATAATAACAATAACTGATATCTGACATGATCTAGTGCTGAGTGATCTGAAGTATGACCAATCACAAGAGTCTTCAGTGTTTCATTTATGCATCGTGTGACTATGTGGCAAAATGATCACATAATTTTTTTTTCTTGTTTGTTTCTTACAATTTACATTTATTTTATTTTCATAAAAAAAAAAAAGGAATTGAAATTACTCTCAAACGTGCCCATAAACATGACCAGCGGATGCAAAAAAAAATGTATTAGGAAGTGAAATTGAAATTTCATGCCATCAAGGAGGGCATGTGCCATAATGCTTTGGACAGGCGTAAATAATGGTTTGTGATGCCTCGTGGCTGAAAGAGAAACTCTTAGTTTGTTCAGTGAGGCAGAATATGGATGAGTTTCAGTTTCATGTTTATAGATGCGATTTTTAAGACGTCTGGCCATTAAAAAGCCTAATATACTGATTCTGATTGTTAATTTCTCTTGCAACGGTCTTTGTTTACATTGGACTAACCATGGAGATGCATCACAACATTGCACAGAAATGCTGCTTAGATAATCCTCGCTCATCCTTAAGAGACCTCCATGGTTTCACATTAGACAGTAAGTCTTCACACCTGTTCCACTGTGCTCTGTTCTGACTCTGTTCAACAACTTGGTGTGCCATAGCGCTGATGCCTCATGAAACTCTATCTACGCACAATATCTGTCAGGCACATCCATTTTCACACCACACTGAGCTTCAAGTCTGCGCTAAGCCAAGGACGGAGAAGCAAGATTTAATTGTGGCAACTAGCAAAATGCAATCCCTGCAAACATCTCCACGGGCAGGTGCGAGCTGTATCGAGAATGTCCTAGCCCGCTTTCGGAGATGGGGGTGTTGGTTTTCAGACAGATAGAGTGGCTAGGCAGAGTGCTAATTGGTGATGATCGTGGCATCCGTGGAAGAGGTTTTGGAGATGACGTGGGATACGGTAGCGTTGAGACAGAATTAGAGGAAGATCGGGAGAGAGCTGGGATTATGGGACAGTGCCTCGGCTTAGTGCCACACAGGGGAAAACAGCTGCAGCTGGGGGGGCTATGTATACATCGTAACCACCAAGGATTAGACGCTTCATCTAAAGACCACTGGTGTTACTTTAGATTTGACCTCTGATCGAAACTGTTCTTAAATTAAGATTTTTTTCTCTCTCTCTTAGAGCTTTTAATCACATATTTGCTGTAAAGTTTAGTTAAATGTAAATAGAAAAATAAACATATTTCAACACCGTGGTATGTTATGTCATAGTAGGGTGACAATCCCTTGACTTGTGACTCGTGAGACTTGTGGAATGGGCTCCTATAAAGGGTCCCTTTACTCTGTCAGTCATTGTAATAATGCAAACATGTTGCATGTAAACATGTAGTTGTGTTATAAGAGTAATGGTATGTGCTAATGCTAATCACAGGACTGTTAACTCAGGCTTCGAAAATAACTCATATGGTACATGGGAGATCATTACAAAGTCCTATTGACTGTTTCATATTTCAGTCCATTGTCAAAAAGCAGCATGGACGGTATAGGCTCTATTTTTACGTAATGCACAGATCTGCTGTTAATCCACTTGAGTGGCACATGCAGTGTGCTTTCGTCTGCCACTCAATGTAAAGTAACACCATGCATGTATTATGTCACATGGAGGTGAAAATCCCTCTGGACTTAAACCTTTACATAAGGCCTTTATTGAGACCTGTAGCCTTAACTCAAGTCCAAATTATATTAAGCACATTTCCACAATCCAGTGGATTTCCACTGTCAGTGCAACTTTTTCAAGAAGTTTGAAACACAAACTGTGTCAGGGAAAGGACAATCTCACTACCGACTATACAATCAGTAATGGAAGTGGTAATCATTTGGGAAAAGAGGCATCTTCCTCTCAGATTCAGAGTACCGTATTTTCCGGACTATTGAGGCATATATATATATATTAGCCGCATCCACTCTATTTAAAAAAAGAAAAAAGAAAAAAGTTATACAAGCCGCAACCGGGCTATAAGCCGCTGATATCTATGTTGAAAAATGAGATATTTACTGCATATACAGAACGATTTTGTACTGGAAATGTACATTTATGTACCTGAACAGATTCTTTCCGAACAGTGCCTTTTAACACGGCAGCAACTGTGCTGATTAAAACGAGGTCAAAAACAGAAAAGAACCGGTAATTGGCCTTCATTTCTCCTGTGCAGTGAAACCACAAGTCACTTTAATCATCTCCGCTGAAAATGACGCCGATCTTACGTGCAGCAGCACGGTAGAGGTCTACGCGGGACACAATTTTCAGTACAGCTCCCACGTCGTGCGGTCGCGCTCCCGCCTGCATTAAGCTTTCAGAATGTTCTTTCAGATGCTCTTATTACATCCATGGTCCCGCGCCGCGCTGTTTTGTGTTGGGTCCCGCGGGTGCAGGGCTCTACAGCACAGTTTCCTTCCTGGAGCAAGATCAATGCCTTCAACTTAAAACTTGCATCATACAAACTCCTTCGTGTGCTTTTCATGATGAAGGGGCGAGGATTTGAAAATAATTACCAGTTAGTAATTTGTCGTGCGTGTTATATCTGCTAAATAAAAGGTAGCGTATTCTTCTTTGCATTAATTTTCCGTCTATCTTGTTTTTGAAATTCCAGTTAGAGCGCCCCTAGCGGTGGAAGAAAAGTCCACAGATTAGCCGCTCCTTTTTAAAAACTGCATGGTTCAGTGCTGGGAAAAAAGTTGCAGCTTATAGTCCGATAAATACAGTAATAATAAGACAATGATCCATCCATCCATCCATCATCTCCCGCTTAATCCGGCTGGGTCGCGGGGGCAGCTTGCTGCCCAATCCTCATAGCACCTGACCCCCCCTATGAACCCCTCTGCAGGTGGTGAGCCCACAGGAGGGTGGACGTCATGGTCCTTGATGTTAGTTCATAGGGGTGCGGGCATGTTTTGGGTTGATGGGGGAAACCGGAGCACCCGGAGAAAACCCATCCAGACCTTCTTGCTGTGAGGCCTGAGTGTTGCCACTCAGCCACCGTGCCGCCTAAGACAATGATACTTCTTTTAAATTATACACAATTGAAATATTCTATTAACAAAATGCACTGACTACAGATCCCTGTAGCTTTTAATTAAATTCTAAGTGTGCTATTATAGTGACAGTTTTATAATGTTGCCATAATGTAACTGTTTATTTTTCCACTTGTGAATGTATTTTACTGATTTACCTTTTGGAGAGACCGTTCTGTTATCGGACTGCATCTTTAATTTTGAACAGTTTGCAGTGATCTTATGCATTCCAAGCATCTTGTTCACCTGATGAGTTTATAAGCACTTTGCTTTGATAGTAAAGCTAACAACAGCTAGCATGCTAAGGCGCATCTGATTATCAAACAATAAAACACTTAATAATTAGATGCAGACAGTACAGAGAAGACTGATTATAACCTCAAGAGCTGCTTATACAATATATCTATAATTTGGCAGGACAAATGCTGCTCAAGTACATAAGAAGAAAATCAGATACAGGCCCTTTAAGCACAGCATAGTGCACAGAAGAATAGACTAGAAGATGCTGCGGATGGCACTTTAAAGTCTGGCCAATGGTTGGAGTTGGGATTCAGAACTCTGGCTGAAAGAAACATTATTATTTACTAATGGTCAATCAAATATCTAATTAAAAATGTGAATGCTAATATGATTGTACTGTACTGCAAAGCTACTGTCTTTATCTGTCTAAAAACAATTAATCATTTCTTTTCTCAAATAATTCAGTTTTAAAAATTGTCACGTCATGACAAACTAAAGCTCTCCATTGTCAGGCAAGGTAGCATAAGTCATGATGCACATATATAAAGTCTCCAATGACGTGCTTCTCTCACTTTGTACAGATGTTTTTGCCTGAGGATCAAAGTGAGCGGCTCCATGCTTTAGAGTAGAACCTATTGAGTTTCATGAGCGCAGACACAGTTAACTTCTAATTAGACAACTGCCCGAGAGCCCTCTGATCAAACGCTGTGTCCTCCAAGATAGCCGCCGTCTCAATCATTTAAATTTGAGACATGCTTGACCATCAAAGGTGCGTTTCAGTATTTCAGTAGAGCTCCCTCTTCACTCAACACACTCGTGAGACAAAGAACATGAGTGTGAACAAAGCAGAGCTGACGTAAAGGGCTTTCTTGAAAACAGCATGCATCTTTCTGTACACAAAAGAATAATAGCCTCAATAACAACTATATGAATGCATTTTTAGATTAATATGGTATAATTATAGACCAAACAGTTAATCCCACATGTATCAAAAGGGTGTATAGAACAGTATATAGTTAAAAGGCTATGGAAATCTGAACCACTTCTGCTACAAGGTGATTTTTTTCACTCTATAAATGCTTGTTGCAGCCATAATGAGTATGTACTGTATGTGTAACAGGAGTGTAACTATGGTACTATGCAAATGTGAAGGATTTGGACTAGCAAACGTGATGATTCATTGTGTTAAAAGTGTAGAATAACTTTAAAGGTCCTATATCTTTCTCTTTCTATCTATCTATCTATCTATCCATCTATCCATCTATCCATCTATCTATCCATCTATCTCTTTCTTTCTCTTTCTTTCTCTTTCTTTCCTCATCAAAAACATACCCGGAGTTGTGTTTTGTTTCATTCACACATGTTGGAGTAATTCTTTATTATTAGTTTATCTACCTCCTTTATTATTAGTTTATCTACCTGGAAAAACACTCTGTTCCACCTTGTGATGTCACGAAGTGGTAGTTTTCAAGTTATCAGCTGCCTTTTACCTTTTGTTCAGTATCGATTCCAGATATGACATTATTCAAATTAGTTCAATGAAGGTGTATGGAGTTTAAAAACCCCGTGGAGCACTTCCTGTATTGCCACATGACATCACAAGGTGGAACAGAGTGTTTTTCCATGTGAGGGAAGAACTCATAAATATGCAGGGTTTGTGTGTTAAACGTGTGAATGAAAAAACACAACTCCAGGTATGTTTGTGATATATGTTTTGGGAAATAACATTATAACAGAGACTAGAAAATAGCGTAATATGGGCCTTTTAAAGAAGAAAAAAACAATATACGTAATACTTTAATCTTCTGTGTGAAAAGGTAAATGTAACTTAACATACAATATTTTGCAGTTTGTATTCTATCTGGGGGAAAAAAATAAGTGAATAAACACATAAACCGCTAGAAAAACTTGCAAATTTGATCATGCGTGTGCACTCCTTCCTCAGATGACGCTGTGCGCATTCCAAATCTGTCCTTGGTGCCATTTCCCCATTAATCTCCACCGTTTCTCCCCATTAGTTGAAAAGAATCGAATTTCTATTTGCCACCGCACCGTCTCCTCCCTATAACAAGAGATCAAGCGGGCCTCACATGTTCCCCATGCATTTTAATGTAGTGTCATCCTGTATACCCTATAGTCATTACGGTGTGTATATGGGAGAATAGAGGAAAAACACTGACCATCTGTCCACTTCCAGCTGCCTCATCTACAGTAACCAGCTCCCCTTTACTGAACGCTTGGGGATGTTTTGAACCGGAAATACCCAATACACTAATAACAGATAGGATTCAATTAAGATACTAATTTATCTCCCATCTGCCCTTACAGTAAGCCACTACTTTTCATTATGAGGTGAATTACACTATCCAGATGTCCTAATGTACATGTTTACTAGACCCGGCCACTAGATGGAGACATTTTCATTACACTGGCAGCTTCGGAAGAGCGTTCATTCAATCAAGTGGAACTCTGCGGTGGTTCTGTGATAGTGGCTGACCTTTAGCAGACACACTTGAAACTATTCTGTGTCCCTCTTGAGGCACTGGTTTCCCGATACAAGATGTGTGCTCAGGGTAAGACAGGGCAAACGGTTAGTAAAAGAACACTTAAGGGCTTTTTGTGTGCTTTCCAAATCAGTGGTCTTGAAAAAGATTGGTGTAGTACAAGAAGGGATTGTGGATAGTAAATAAAACACTCAAGTTGGGCTATTTTTGACATAGATAAATACATAAAGCTTACTGATCCGTGTGAAGTTGCGTTATGAAATATAATCACAATTAACGACAGAAGATTATTACTAAATATTCTTTTATGCTAAATAGAAACACATTTTCTCTCCCATATTACACTATTTTCTGATCTGTTATTATTTATAATGCTGTTTCCTCATCACAAACAGAAAACGCTCTGTTCCATCTTGTCATGTCATATGATATATGATAAAACAGGGCTCCATTGTGTTTTTAAAGTCCATACACATTCCCTAGAATCATTTGGAGAATTTCAGTCCTGGAATTGCCAGTCTCACTGAGCTAAAGGTAAAAAGGTAGATGTTGACATGAAAACTACCACTACATGACATCACAAGGTGGAACAGAGCATTTTGAGCTTTGGAAATATAGACAGACCAATAATAAAGAGTTACTCAAACATGTGGGAATGAAACAAAACACAACTCCAGGTATGTTTTTGAACAGGTAACAGCATTATAACTATGGGTGTACAAAAATGTCAATATATCGTATCGTTTAATGTGATGATACAGTATTGATATCATGGCCTGCAGTGTCGATATATCAAGTATTTTTTGGTTTATTTTACAAAACTGTTATAGTGCTACATTTTTGTTGCTTTACAGGAAAGAAACTCGTTTATGCGATACATTTGACATATTCACAGTTTTGATGATTTAAAGTGGGTGTTTCATATTCACTTTGCACATGAAATTGTTTAACAAAGATTTTTCGCATTACAGCCATGATTTAGCCTTTATTTTTTACTGAACTGTATCGAATTGATTTGAAACATATCATATTGAATTGATTTAAAATATATTGTATCGAATCATATTGAATCGAAAGTGCACTGTATCGAGATATGTATCGTATTGTGGCCTATGTATCAAGGTATGTATCGTATCGGCAACTTTTTAATGATACCCAGCCCTAATTATAACATGGCTTAAAGCTCATAAGAGTCCATTTTGTGTAATATTGGACCTTTAAAGAATTAAGACTCAAAATGTCAACTTGTCGAAAAAATACAAGAGAAATAAACTGTATTTCATCTCAGTTATAATGTCCTAAACAAGGCATATCGCCCTCTTCAAACTGCTAGTTCCACAGAAGGACTTAGCTGAGTACAATTTAATAATAGTCCCATTATTTTTTTCTGAATCACTATTACGTACCAAAGTGATAACAAGATTGCACTGTCATTCTGTTATTATTGCTAGGAAATTGGGCAATCACATGAATTAGTGTGTTTTTCATATTTGATCACTGTTTTTCACAGTTGGCTTTGAACAGCTGTGAATCTTAAGACCATATTTACGCCACTTACTTCAGTATAATGAACACACCCGTGACACTAAACTGCTTTACGGTGATTTTTTTTCTTTCTACCCCAAGACCTGCATAGATAATTTCTCTTTCTAAGGACACTGCGAGAATTACCTTGACCTCACAACACTGCACAACACCTAAAGAAACAGCATAACCCAAAACACTTGAATCTGAGCTCTTTTATGGCTATAAAAGCTCCATGGAACCAATCACAGAAGCAATTTTCGATGTAGATAACTATCTCCCGACATGGCAACACACAAATTAAGGCACAGAAGGCTTGTCACTTGAGATTGTGAAGATTCTCTACTGTCACTTATCAAAACAAAAAAAACACTTCATTGCATCTGATAGGATGAAAAGAAACAGCACTCAGAGAGGAGAGCCTCGCAGTGGTAATTAGGACTTCTGGCACGTTGATTGTGGAAATGAGATAGAAGAAACTTTAGATAAGGAATTGTTTGATTAAACTGTTCGAAGAAGATCAGCGACTAGATGGTAAATTCAGTTTTTGCGTTGGCTTCATAGACCGTATAAAGAAGTGGACGAAGGGAGTGTGACGTCACCCTTAGTGTTCAGATCCAGTCAAATGAAGCTAATCGAAGCTGGAAGTTATAGGCGCATTTGGAGTTCCATATTTGGGATTCTGACCATGAGTATCATAGCAACCAAAGAGCCTCTAGTGCGTCTAGAGCCAGGCTGTTGAAAGTAACAGCCCTTTGATTTAACAAGAAGTGGACGCATAATAATAATAATAATAATAAGAAGAAGAATACATTGGTTTTATATAGCGCTTTTCACGGTAACATAAAGACAATGAACTAACATTAAAGCAAGGACAGGACAGACAAAACAGTAATGAGGTGCAGTCATGTGTGGGGACTGTAGGCTCTGAGGAAAAGGTGTGTTTTGAGCAGTTTTTTGAAGGTGTTTAGTGAGTTTCTGATGTGAAGGGGGAGAGAGTTCCAAAGGATGGTAGCGGCAATGGCAAAGGCTCGGTCCCCCAAGGTCCGGTGCTTTGAATTGACTGTGGGAGTGAGGAGGTTAGAGTCAAAGTAACACTGTCAATCAAACCTGTCGCTAACACTAGCCGGAGCAACCTTGGCAAAAGAAGGCACCCGATTTGTCTGATGTTCATAGTTTGATTTAGAGAAAATAGCCAAATAAAAACACTAGGATCACGTAGAGCAGGTTAATACGAACATTTGAAGACTGAAATGATGAGACTGACAGCAGCAGTTACGGCGAGAGAGGCGACAGTTTTGCGATATTAAGTGAAGTCGATGGAGCTGAAAGTGTGCCTATGCGCTTTTCTTGAGTGTCTATTTCTATCACCTAACTAGATTTACACCATTTTTCATTACATCTATATCTCTTATCTTTGGTCTTTTTTTCTCTTCTTTCCTACCTGCTAAACCCAGCGTCCTTCTGCCAATATTTTTCTCATACATGTGATAGCCATCTCGGTCTGGACACTTTGACTTTTTCATGGTCACTTTAATGTCTTTGAAGAGAAATGTACCCTTTGTCTTAGGTCTATTTTTCCGATTATGTTATAATGTTATGTTTCCTCATCAAAAACATACCAGTAATTATGTGTTGTTTTATTCACAAAAATCCTGCATATTTAGGATTAGTAGTTCTGTCACAAAAAACTACTCAAAACATGTGTAAATGAAACAAAGTACAACTCCAGGTATGTTTTTGAGGAGGTAACGACATTATAACAAGCTCACAAAAGTCAATTTGTGTAATATGGGACCTTTAAAATGATAGATGGAACAGTCATTTTTGAGAGTCCATATTTCTTGAAGCTGCTTTTTCTTTGTGGGTAGATTTTTGTTGTTTTTCTTTACTGCAATAAGATTTGAGCTGTTGAGTTTTTAATCAATAACTTCTATGAATCATTATAGCCTAGATACATACAAAAGTGTTTCATTCTGCTGTTTTTTTTATTGCACCTCATGATTTAATCACATTGTATGTTTCGAATTTATTTGGGATGTTGTCAGTGTCATAAATAGCTTTCAACATTATCTTTTATTGTCTCTATTTTTTTTTGGCAAAATATGATCCCTCATTTCCCCTGGGGCGGCCTGTCAAAAGCAGGGAGCAACTACAGTACTTGAAAAATTAAGCATATTGTGCATTTTTAGCAATGGGGGTAAAAAGACTGAGATAACATTAGAGGGAACAGAGTTAGCAGTGTTTTGGGTTTATTTTATTTTACGGTGACCATGTAGAGGAGCATTAATCGATGAATCAATGAAGAGATGTTTTGTACCGGACTACAGCGCTCAGAACTCATTTCCATTTGCAGTCCCTGAGACATACAAAATATAGAATAAACGAATAACATAAAACAATGCACTCTATAGACAAATAGTGACACAAAAAGTTACCTTAAAGGTGCATTATGTAACTTTTCAGGTAGAGGGTTTGTCAAATGCTTTTCTTCATGAAGATGGTATTGTTTTTTCTAGAATGTTTCACAGTATGATATTAAACATTTCTATCTTCATGGAGACCAAATCAGACCAAGTTACAGTTCAGATTTGTGGAGAAGCACAGTCAGAATGTCTGTTTTTCTAGGTATTTTTGAGCTATAAAACCATCTGTAATTTAATAAATGGAAGGCAGAGCTGTTTAATGTCATATTGTGGAACATTCCAAGCAAAGCAATGACATATCCAGAGCTAGAAGGTGATGGACCCCCAACCATAAACATAGTGCACCTTTAATATTGGCACTTCTGTGTTGTTAAAACATTTTCTTAAATCTACACTAAACTTTTTGTGTTGCTGTTCTGGTCATGTGTTCAGATGTTAATTTGGCAAACATGTGAGTAGTGGAGGGGCCATTCTGATCTAGTGGTGCATCTTTGAGTCTTGATGGGATTCTACTGAGTAGCAAAGGAGAAATTCAATTTGTCAACTGGACAAAGTTTTTTTTGGTTGAATACGTTTCGCAGCTCATCCAAGCTGCTTCTTTAGTTCTTCAGAACTACATTTTTCCAGGAACTGCACTGATTTCATCTAATTGTTATTACAGATTTATTTGTGACTTTGAAGACTGGATCAACTGAAAAAATATCCCTTAAATTCACCTTTAATCCAGCTGATCCTTATTTCTCAGCACAATTTAGAAGAGAATAGACTTTATTGTCTAAGGAGGTAGAAAGTCGTCTTTGGCTCACCCATAGACTGTATAAAGAAGTGGACTAAGGTAGTGTGACGTCACCCATAGCTTTGGCTCCAATCAAATGAAGCTCATCGAGGCTAGCTACTTTGGAGCTGAGTTCCATATTAGGAATAGGAACTATTTTACAGACAAAATGGTGAAATAAAAACACCAGAGTCATGTAGAGCAGGTTAATATGAACATTTTCAGTTACAGAGAGAGGTGACTTTTTTTTCATTACAAAGTGAATTGAAGCCAGAGTCGATGGGTCAGAAGCGCACTCATGTTCACTTTCAATTTGGAACGTGGCAGCCAGCGGGTTTGCTATATCCATTTATATTTACAGTCTATGGCCTCACCACATAAGAAACAGCACAAGGACAACATGAATGGAAGTCGCAGTAGCCCTGATTAAATACATTACATAAAAAAACAAAACACCAGTTCATTTTTGTTGCTAAGGTGTTTCTGTTTTTTTGGTGTATTTCACATTCCTCTTATTCAGACATGTATTCCTGTGATGATTTACAAAGTCCAATGCTTGTCCGTTTTCATTATAACCCCAACCATCAACCAGCACAAAATAAAAAATAGAATCTCTGACTGACAAGCGAATTAGATGTGAGTAATTGAAGGAAGATTAATACAGAAGGCAAAAAAAACTGGGAACAGGTGAGGTTGAGTACAGTAGAATAATGTGAATAATGAGATTTGAACAGGAGTTGACAGAACCGGAGGCAACTCACCCTTGGAATATTTTTTCTCCAAACCAGTCTCCTCTGGCCAGGCTACGAACGTACACTGCTTCTCCACCCACCCGCTCAAACCTGGTCACATCAGCCTGGAAAAGGAAAACAAACAAGACACGATTTACCAAAAAATCACATCATAATGCTAACTGAAGGCACTACTCTGTTAGAAGCTCTATTCAACTTTAATCTGATGTTTGTTTGTTTTTTTAAAACATTCTGACCTGAAAGAGCTGACTTATTTGGAACTACAACAGATGAGCTGATTTGTCCTGTTGAACATTTTTTCACACATAAAATTACAGTTAAAATCTTGCTAGCATTAGCCAACAGTTTTGCAGTTAGTCACTCTCGGCTTTTTGTTAAAAATCAAACTCCTTAAGAGGACCATGCTCTGGAAAATGTGTTGTATAAATCCATTTTGTATTTTTTCTTTGGTTTTCAGACAGTGTTTGCTAATGTGCATTTACCACACAACCCCTTCAAGTTTTTCTCTTAAACAGAAAACATTCTTCTCCACCTTGTGATGTCACGCTGTAATACAGGAAATGCTTCACTGAGCTTTTAAACTCCAAACACCTTCACTAGAATCATTTGGTTTATTTCAGACATGGAATAAAAAGTGAAAAGTAGCTGTTCACTTGAAAACTATCGCTTCATGACATCACAAGGTGGAGCTGAGCATTTTGAGCTCTGAAGATGTAGACCAGGGGTGTCAAACTCATTTTGGTCCGGGGGCCGTATGCAACCTACTTTGATCCCAAAAGGGCCGGATCAGAAAACTCAGTTCTCTCTTCAAGTTATTGTATTTTTCTCCGTGTCTCGTAGTGGTGTTTAAGATTATATTCCTCGAGCAACGCCACTTGTTCTAAACACACTGAGCACAGATTTCCCATTCACCTCTGTCAACAAATAAGAATTAGACTATTTTTCTTGGGAAATCCTGAACTCAGCATCTGCTTTTCTTATTTTTTGACATTTTGCTGATGAGGGTCACAGTCGACAGTCAAAACGATTGTCCTTTAAGAGCATTTGGAAAGAGGAAAGTCTTCATTTGTGCTGCTCTGGTGGGAGTCGCAACGTACAGAAACACCGGAGACGCTGCTATGCTAAACGGTGCAGAAAATTAACAGAAAATTCTGAAAATTTTAAGTATTTTAATAGAAAAATCAGCCGAGGGCCAGATTAAAGGTCTTGGAGGGCCGGATCTGGCCCCCGGGCCACATGTTTGACACATGTGATGTAGACAGACTAAAAATAAAGGGTTACTCAAACGTGTAAATGAAACAAAACACAACCCCAGGTCTGTTTTTGATGCAGTAACTACATTATAACATGACTTAAAACTCACAACAATCCATTTTGAGTAATATGGGACCTTTAATTTTGCTTTTAAATTGGTCACAGTTATAATTTTTTATCCCTTACGATTACATTGTGACTTGAACAATCACAACGATCAATTAACGTTATAATTTGCCATCCATACTACGTTTATATATTGACTTACATGCCAGTAGCTCAGGCCTTCGAGTCTTACCACCACTCCATCTTTTCCTCAAATTGCTATGTACGTCTTCATAAACTAGCAATTTCCTAAAGCTTATAGAGACACTGGGAAAGCATATGCTGTGACGGACTGTGCCTCTCCTCCCATCCCCGCTGGAACAGGTGTCTTCCCCGTGAGTGAAAAGGCATCCAGGCAGCAGAGCCCACTTCATTAGCCCAGTGACGTTTGAGTGATGGAAGTGTGTCTCTCCAGCAGGACCCACACATCACTCAAACATAGCACAGGTTTGGTCCAAGCAAGAGATCATTGGAGTATTGTAATGTAAGGCTTTTAGCTGATGTGCATGCGCTTTAAAGTATGAAGTGCCCCTTTATTTTTAACGTTAAAGCACATGCACATCAGCTAAAAGCCTTACAATTTACTCCAATGATCTCTTGCTTGAGTCCCGCTTTGAGTCCTGCATTGAGTCCTGCTTTGTCCTGCATTGAGTCCTACTTTGAGTCTTCATTTGAGGTTCATTTACTTTTTTTTTCACAAATCAAAATTGACTCATGAGCTTTAAACCATGCTATAATGTTGTTACCTGATCAAAAACATCCCTGGAGTTGTGTTTTGATCATTTGCACGTTTGAATAACCATTTATTATTAGTCTGTCTACTTCTTCAAAATCCTCTGTTCCACCTTGTGATGTCATGTAGTGGTAGTTTTCAAGTTAACTGCTACCGTTTACGTTTAGTTCAGTAGAGATTGGCACCAAATGATTCGAGTGAAGGTGTATGGACACAGTGGAGCACTTCCTGTATTGTCACCTGCCCTCTCAAGGTGCAATAGAGTGTTTTTAGTGTGGGAGAAAAACCTAAATATACAGAATGTGTGAATGAAACAAAACACAACCCCAGGTATGTTTGTAATACATGATAACGGATCAGAAAATGGCATAATAAACCCTTTAGCAAAGTTCCGTTATTTATTTATGCTTTTTTTCCCACTGTGTATGTGTTAAATATATTTCCCTTTAGCAAACATTGCGCTCTTCACCCCTGAGACTGGTTGCGCAGGTCTCAGGTGGCAGGTGTGAAGAGGGTCTGATCTGTAGTCTGCGGTGTGGAGCCAGAAGGGCAAGAAGTCCTAAAGAAAAGGGTGCTGTGGGTGAGCTGGACACAGAGCCGAGCGTGCGGAAACAGCTGGGGCAAAACTCTAAAGGTCAGGTGTGTGCCTTCAAGTCCACTAATGGATGTATCTCTGCACCCGACATGTTCTGCTGGCTCATTTAAAGACAAAAATATATGGAGTGGAGTGATCTTGACTTTGCTTGGGATGATAGAAAAACACTTGTATTGTAAGTAGGGCTGTCACAATCAATCCTACACTGCCTGTCAAAAGTTTGGACTCACCCTCTCATTCAATGTTTTTTCTTTATGTTTACTACTTTTTACATTTAATATGCACTCAGAAGACATCAAATATATGAAGTAAGTATCAAAGGGGGAAAAGGCTAACTCCTTCTTTTCTACATACTTCCATATCTTACTTCATTTTATACAGTAATATTCGAGCTGTAGAGACTCAAATAAGCACTTTCTATGACTATTTATAGAAACTACAAGTCCACTAACAGATATATCTCTGCACCCCACATGTTCTATAAGAAATGGATCTTTCCTATATTGACTTAACAAATTTATACTTTGATTCTTGGCATTCAATATGGAAGCTATGGGCAGACCCACAGAAGGTCTGTTAAAGAGGTTATATATGTGTTGCCTATATGCATGTGTTGCATATAACTTCTCATTACAAAGTATTGTCTGATCTGTAATTAATTCCTGCTCATTTAAATAGCAGCTGAAAAATGTTCACTATTTCCTTCCTGACGTCAATATTGAGTCTTGGCCTTGCTGTTGCTGTGGTTACATAACATTTGAATAGATTGAGTGAGGCTTTTGAGTTCCATTGGTGTCAAACATTTAAGTATTATTGACTTTATTGAGAAAGTTGCCAAGTGCGACTCGGCAACAAAAAAGTTACACAGCCCCGAAAGCTGTTTTCAGGCCGCTCAGAGAAGGCTGGATTGTTGGCGTACATGAACACTGGACATTTGAAAAAAATTAGTGTACTTAATAATATTTTAGATTTTTCTCCAGTTCTCCATTTAAACAACAAGTGTAACAAAGTACAAGTAGTAATGTACTGTAAGAAGAATTGAAGGTATCTGCACTTAAGTAAATTTTAAAGTCAATACTTTTTATTTTGACTTCACGACATTTACTTTTGAGTTCAAGCTTTGACTTTCAGTAAACATAAATAAATGCACAAAATTCATAATAAAATTAGATTGATTAGTGTTGTTGTTATCTGTTGTTCAAAATCAGCATCATTTTAATCAATATCACCACATTTAACACTTGAACACTATCAAAATCTGTGTGATTTTTTTTACTTTACTTTTGTACTTTTAAGTACATTTTAAAACAAGTATTTTAATACTTTTACTTAAGCGGATCTTTTTCCTGTGATACATTTGCTTTTGTAACTTTTTGCCAGTGTATCTGTGCTTTTACTTAAGTAACAAAAGCGAGTACTTCGTCCACTCCTGCATAATACACATGGATTTCACTGGGCACTTGGTCACTTTCAGATTCCAAACGCTCATTTATTCTAAGCTGCATCTCAGATCAGCAGCAATGGAAAGAGATTTTTTTTTAAGCATCGGTATTATACCTGGAACATTTTCACTAATTTTCCATCATAGGCATGTGAAGAACCAGATATACACATAAGAAATTGAGAGTAAGCAATAAAAAAGATCATAAAAATATGATTAAATAATTTGAAAATCAACCAACTTTTAACACACAGAAGCATGTCCGGAGAGCACAGCCGACCTGCTCTGTGGCCACTGTATTTGTGTACACATCTGTGTCTTGGAGGAAGACATGATTAGAGCATTTGAACATTGAGTGCTATAAAAGAAAACACAATTTACTCCCATTGTCCTATGGTTTTCTTCAAGCATTCATGGTTTTTAGAACATAAAAAGGAAAAATAGAACAAAATAAGGTCAAATATTTTATGATTTTTTTCTCCATCAGCCTGAGTTAACCTGAGATTGTGTACTGTTTGGTAGGGTGATTTAATTAATTTTTGTATTTTTTACTTAGATTCTATGATTCTGTCAGACCAAATAATTTCCCATGTGGTTCAATAACATTTGTCTAAGTTCAAGTCTAAAATGCCATTATGACCAGAAACATGTCAAGCAACAAACCAGAAAATCCGAAAAAAAAAAAAAAGAAGAAAAAAAAAAAAAACTCCCACTGTAGAGATATGACATGAACGCTGCTTAATTCCTCCCCTCAAGAATACTAATGCCTGAGCTACATGCTTTTCCACACCTCTACATCTGTGAGCGGCTAAATGTAAACAAGCTGTAACTGGCTGCGATTACATGCACACTAAGACATGTTATAAGATATTTAAACAGCAAAATCCCCTCATTTCTTTGTGATCATGGTCCTTCTAGCTACTCGCATCAGATTTAGTTTTTCATGCATTATAAATCTTAAAGGTCCAGATCAGATAATATTCATAATATGGTGTGCAACTGTGCATGTAAACAATGTTACTGTTGTGAGTCTTGTGTATTTGATATTTTATTTTGCACTTTATTTTTGTTTTTCACAGTTGTGCAGATCATCCACACAATTGACGTTTTGGTTCCTGCTAAGACAAAAGTCATAACCGTTCATCGTGTTTTTGGAATCTGTTAGTGTGAATGTGTGATTGGTAGAATAGCCCCCCTTCAGTCAAGTAAAGTGCAATTAAAGAGTGACTGAATACTGTTGGAAAACTGATTTAAAGAGCCTATGACAGATCAGACTACTCATTTTACTAAAGCACAGTTAAGCTCATTATATTGAAGACACTTGCAAAAACATTCATGCTTGATTTCCCATTTTAGCCAATTTTTTTTTGTTTTAAAATGTAATCACACTGGGAATACATAACTGTTCCCTAGCAAAACTCTGTCAATATACACAGAAATTATTATGTGACAAATATAAATATAAGAAAACACCTTTATTTTGTTAAAATCAAGAATGTGTTTCTTGAGGAAAAAATTGTGCCGAACTTTTGGATAGAATTCTCTCTAGCGTGATGCCAATGATATGTTTTAGAACTCTCTGCTTCCTGTAATTTTCAACATATTTTCCTGCTTTTCTTGGCAAACTGCTTCTTGATTTGGATAAAACTATAATTTATATTTACAGCTATGGAAGCTTATTCCCACCAGCTAAAAGAAAATTTATGGTTATGTTAAGTTAAAATTTTGAGATAACAAAGTCAAAATTATAAGATAGAATGTGATTTAAAAAAAAAAAGTCATAATTATGAGATAAGAAAGTCATAATTTAGAGTTTAAAATGTAAAAGTTATGAGATAAAAAGTCATAATTATTAGATAAAATAGTCGGCAAATACTTCTGGGTCGTTATTGGTTTTGTAGGCCTCCAGCCAGATAACCCGTCTAGAAAAACCATCAATGCATCCACTGATGGCAATACCGAAAGGCTTCAGCTCATCTTAGCCGTCTATGTGCCAGACTTAGCTCGGTCCCCTGCTGTGATAGACTCTACACTGCAATCAGTGTCTAGTCCTCAGTTCAACTCCCTCACTGTCCAGCAATGGCATGAGGATGCACAGTTTCCCTATCTGTCACAATGCCATTCATCCAACACTTGTGGTGCATCCAGCGATACCCATGACACGACCCAGAAGTCTGTAATTGTCCTTCAGTGAACGCTGCTGCCTCTGCCACATCTGCTTTGTTCTTCCTGCGCCACAATCCTTCCTTTCTCATTGCCCGTTTGAGAGTTCGTTGGCTCAGCGCTGTGCCATGCTCCTCAGCTAAAACTGACAAAATTTCATCATTGGAGTCCATTTTTCTGAAATAGTCCTCAATGTAGTGAAGCCACTCCATGTTAAAGGTTTGGATGCCTTAACAACTGAGGCTCAATGGGGTCAGAGATACTGATTTATCTCATAAATGACTTTCTGTCTCATAATTTTGAGTTTTTATCTCATAATTTTTACTTTGTATCTCATAATTATGACTTTCTTATCTCATAATTATGACTTTTTATCTCATAATTTCTACTTTCTATCTCTTAATTATGACTTAACATAACCATCTTTTTTTCTTTTACTGGCAGAAATAGGCTTCCATATACAACAGGTAATATCCCACCAAATTAAGTAAAAATTAGAGAATCATAAAACTCTGTAATATGCACTTAAAATAGCTAATTTGAACATTCATTATTAGAGAATTGCACCTGTATGACTGTAAAGCCTTATTTTTAGACAAACGACTCCCTTTAAAACACAATCAACAATGCAATATTTGTAACATTTGGGGGGAAAAATAGCTCATTTCCTCTGACTGATGGTTAGGGATTATCTTGTTGACAGGCTCACCTTTCCTTTGGTGATGATAAAGAAGGTGTCTCCTCTAGCCCCCTGTCGGATGATGTACTCTCCCTCTTCGTAAGTCATCTGTTGGAGAAAAAGAACAGAAGAGCAGCAAAGGTCACTCCACTATCACAGTGGGACAGAGCTCCTTGTAAGAATTCTCAAGAAGCATTTTGCATTTTACTTGGGGACCAGGCCAACTTTTTTCAAATCCAATGCCTTACTTTTGAATGTCTCTGTTATTTATCTCTTACTAAAGAAGAACTTTGCATAAATAAAAGAGACTTACTGGACCAAATACAACCAGTAAATTATCTTATTACATCATTGTGTCTGTCCAACCAGGATATCAACTAAACTGATATTTGGACGCCAATAGCCAATCCAGCAAATTTTTCAGTATCGATACCCAGTACCAGTATCAGATCGGTGCTTTCCTACTTTTATTCCTGCTTTGAGGTGGGTGACACATAAAAAGTGAACAGTTGTGGTTAGACCTGTCACCATAACAAATTCCAAAGCTCGATATATTGCTGAATGAAATGATAAAAAATAATACTGAAACTAATTTATGCCACTGACACAAAAACCCATAACCCCCAAAGCGCTGTTGTAAATGTGAAATATCGTAAGCAAATATGAGCAACACAGCAGAATGAGACACTTTAGTAGTTAGTTTGAAAATAACAGAAAAATAAATGGACCAATGATAAATATTGCCCCCCAAAAAAATCTATAGCAGATGCAGATTGTTCCATCTGTCAGGTATTGAACGATAAGTTAATACAGTAATTGTCATAGTTGGCCTAGTTGTGGTTTTGGAGATCAAAATTAGTCTTTATAATTAAAACGATAAAAAAATGACCTAAAAAGTGACAGAAACCTCCACTCTTGTCTTGTAGTCTTCCAAAAACAAAAATGCATATCATTAAATATTGTTATTTTATATATGTTTTTATGCTGTCAGATTTGTGGGTAACACGTTTTTAAATAACTCTACTCTGGAAGTCGTTTAGCTGAAGAGAATGAACTGCTAACTTTAAAGGTACACTGTGTAACTTTATTGATGGATGGTCTGTCATCTGCTTTTCCAGAGATGTTGCCTGGAGTGTTCCACAGTAGGGCATTACTCTTGTTTATCTCTAGAGACAGCAAGGGACGCTACAGGGCCAAGTTACATGTCAGATCTGTGGATAGGCGAGCCCACTCACAGTAAGAATCCAAGTCAATAAAAATCCATGTTATTGAGTAAATGCAAAATGGACATGTTTAATGCCATACTGAGACATTCCAGACAAAGCAATAACATCTCCATGGAGACAAGCAGGTGACACTCTACCAGAAAAAAACACAGTGCACCATTAAATATCCTTTCTGTGTTGCCATGTTTGTTTCTATTCTGCCAAACTGTGAATTTCCTTGGGGATCAATAAAGTATCTGTCCATCCATCCATCTATGCATCCATCTATCCATCATCCATCCATCTGTCTATCCATCATTTATTAATCTATCCATCCATATAGCCATATATCCATCGATTCTTTTATCATTCATCTATCCATATATCTGTCCATCCATCTATCATCTATCTATTCATCTATCCATCCATCTATCATCCATCTATTCATCTATCCATCCATCCATCTATTCATCTATCATCCATCTATCTATTCATCTATCCATCCATATATTAATCTATCCATCCATCTATCCATCCATCTATTCATCTATGCATCCATCCATCTATTCATTATCCAGCTATCCATTTATCCATCCATCTATTCATCTATCCATCCATCTATCTATCATCCATCTATCCATCCATCTATCATCTATCCATCCATCTATCCATTTATCCATCCATCTATCATCTATCTATCCATCCATCTATTCATCTATGCATCCATCCATCTATCCATCTATCCATCCATCTATTCATCTATGCATCCATCCATCTATTCATTATCCATCTATCCATTTATCCATCCATCTATTCATCTATCCATCCATCTATCTATCCATCATCTATCATCCATCTATCCATCCATCTATCATCTATCCATCCATCTATCCATTTATCCATCCATCTATCCATCTATCATCTATCTATCCATCTATCATCCATCTATTCATCTATGCATCAATCATCTATCTATCCATCATCTATCATCCATCTATTCATCTATCCATCCATCTATCCATTTATCCATCCATCTATTCATCTATCCATCCATCCATCTATCTATCCATTTATCCATCCATCTATTCATCATCTATCATCTATCCATTCATCTATCCATTATCCATCCATCTATTCATCTATCATCCATCTGTCTATTCGTCTATCCATCCATCTATTAATCTATCCATCCATCTATTCATTTATCCATCCATCTATCATATAATCATCCATCTATCTATTCATCCATCGATTCATCTATGCATCCATCCATCTATCCATCTATCTATCCATCATTTGTCCATCCATCTATCCATCCATCTATCCATTTATCCATCCATCTATCATCTATCTATCCATCATCTATCATCCATCTATTCATCTATCCATCCATCTATCCATTTATCCATCCATCTATTCATCTATCCATCCATCCATCTATCTATCCATTTATCCATCCATCTATTCATCATCTATCATCTATCCATCCATCTATCATCTATCTATCCATTTATCCATCCATCTATTCATCTATCCATCCATCTATCCATCTATTCATCTATCCATCTATCTATCCATTTATCCATCCATCTATTCATCCATCTATCATCTATCCATTCATCTATCCATTTATCCATCCATCTCTTCATCCATCCATCCATCTATCATCCATCCATCTATCCATCTATCCATCTATGTATCTATGTATCTATGTATTGGCTTTTCAATACAATCTTCCGTTCCTTCAGCAGATATAGAACTTTCTCTGTCTTCCTTCTTGTCATCTAAAGTGACCTTGGTTTTGAATAACTAAGAATCCTGATGAATAAATTAACGTTTCCCATTTAAAGTGAAAGCATTCATAGATTTCAAATTGAGTTACAACATTGCGTCCACATAGCGGTATGTTTCTGTATACCTTAATCCTATTCAGGGACGCACTCCTATACAAGAGGAATGCCAGGTCGGACATACACTGCATACCATATAGGCCGCTTTTGACTTGGATCAACTGTATCTCAAGGTTAGGTTATGTAATATGAAAGGAAATATCCATAGTGACACAGATTTCTCAATGACAAACATGGTGCAAAGCAAATAGTGCTTTCTTAAGAGGGTGACCTTAGGTAAGATACTGCAGGCAAATGTCTTTCTATTTAATATGTGTTGCGCTTTCCATTTTCTACTTGTATATGTTGATTAATTATAATTTTCTCTAATATTTTCAAATTCTAATAATATATTTCCACTCAAGTTCTTTTATTTTATTTTTTTAACAGAATGCTTGGCTGCTCTTGTGGCTACCTGCCTCACACACTGAACTGTTGTTTGAAACTTTTTGTGTTGTGAGCTCAGTTTTTAATGTCATATTATGGGATTTTAATCAACTAAGAAGTGCAGCATGTGCAGTTCAAAGGGCACAAGTAAGGGTGACTGCTGGATTTTGTGAAATCCATCCATCCATCTTCTCCCGCTTAATCCGGCTGGGTCGCGGGGGCAGCTTGCTGCCCAATACTCATAGCACCTGACCCCCCCTATGAACCCCTCTGCAGGTGGTGAGCCCACAGGAGGGTGGACAACATGGTCCTTGATGTTAGTTCAGTTGCGGGCATGTTTTGGGTTGATGGGGGAAACCGGAGTACCCGGAGGAAACCCATCCAGACACGGGGAGGAACATGCAAACTCCACACAGAAAGGCCCGGGCGACCCGGGGATCGAACCCGCGACCTTCTTGCTGTGAGGCCTGAGTGTTGCCACTCAGCCACCGTGCCGCCATGGATTTTGTGAAATGAGCTGTTTATTTTTCCCGCATCCATGGAGACCATACAAGAGGCTAGCTAAGGCACTGCAGGCTTTTTGCACCATATGTAGTAGCATAAGACCTTCAGAGGAAATATGTTTGTTTTGTTTTATTGTATTGTCCTTGTCAGATGTGTTCGTAAGAGTATATCCTTATTTGTGGTAAATATTAAAGGTGCACTGTGTAACTTTCTAGTGGGGGTCCGCTACAGTGAGATGTTATTGCTTTGCCTGGAATGTTCCTCACTATGGCATTAAATGTAATCATGTTGCATTATTATTGCTGAGAAAGATGCCTTGAAACACATGTATTCTTACCGTGGAACATTCCAGAAAAGTAGTAATATCTCCGTGGAGACAAGTAGGTAGCAGACCCTCCACCAGAAAAGTTGCGCAGTGCACCTTTAATTTGACTTTTTTCATTTTCTAAAAAAAAATTCAGTTTCAACATTAACCTTATTTTTGAGAATAGCCATAGTGGGGATTTTTTTGGTGAAGACAATCTCCCAAATTTATTTCCTCTGCTTCAAAAGATTGGAGAACATTGCTCTATTTTTCTACCTACTTGGAGACAAAGCTTGCTATTTCTAGTCTGAAGGATCTTTCCACAAAAGGATGCTTTGACATTTGCCAGGTGCGTATATTGTGACTGTGTCTAAGCCAGGATGTAGCTGTATTGTACCCTGAACCCACACGGAGCTAACACCACACGATTCACATCTGCTCTGCGTCACTCTGAAGTAGAGGTAAGATCGGGCCTAAAAAATCCAGCCCGACCCGACCCGACCCGCGGGTATTAAAGCCCGACCCGACCCCGACCAATTAACTTGATTTGCAGGCCCGAGCCCGAAGCAAACCCGAAATTTCATGCGGACCTGCGGAGGGGAAGATTATTAAGAGGGCGTCGTTCACGTGCGCAGAGCATGCTCTGCTCTGGCTCTGGCTCATGCTCTGCGCACGAATTTAACTGTTTTATTTTAAAAAAGTCAGCGAGAGAGAAGCCCGGCCCGACCCGACCCAAAGCAATGATAGACATTTTAGTCGGGTCGGGTTGGGCTCGGGCTCGGGCTTAAGATCTTACCTCTACTCTGAAGACACTGGTCAATTGTCATGTAAGAATAATTATACAACTTTTTTTTTTTACACTTACGTACATATCGACAAGTCACTGCACGTTATAAACCTCAGTCAGGAGAGATCTATGATATATGTCATAATGTTGTTTCCTTCTCAGAAACATACCTCGAGTTGTGTTTTGTTTGGGTTCTTCTTTCAAACAGAAAAACTCTGTTCCACCTTGTGAAGTCATGTGGCAATACAGGAAGTGCTCTGGTGTGTTTTTAAACTTCATACACCTTCATTTCAGCCCTGGAGTTGCCCGTTTCTACTGAACAAAAGGTAGCTGTTAACTTGAAAACTAACCACTTCATGACATCACAAGGTGGAACAGGGCAAGAATTCAGCCTACATATGCAGAGTTTGTGTATGAAACATGTGTAAATGAAACAAAACACAACTCCAGGTATGTTTGATGAGGAAATAACATTATAACATAAATCAGAAATTGGCATAATATAGGCCCTTTAATGCCATACTGTGAAACAATAACATCTCCATGGAGACACAGTTTCTTTTTGTTCCTAGTATTGCTTTTCTACATCTGACTTTTTAGTTACTAGCATCATGTTGCCTTGATTTTTGCAGAACTGTTGTACCTTCTTCTTGCTTCCCCTGCTTTCTCAAACATTCTATTTGCAGCAGTGAAAAGGATGCATTGAGACAGGTCTTATTAGCCCCCTGTACTTACAAACCAAGCACTTACCTCTTCAAGGATGTCCACCATTTTGCTGAGAATGTCCTCTTGTAAATCATGGAATGTAGGCACACTGTACGGAAAAGAAAAGAACGCATATGTTAAAATTGGCACATATCTTTTTCTATAATTCATTCTTTTGTGGCCTAGAAGGCAGTGTTGGAAGCTCTGGGACAGAATATAATATGTGTGCATCAGCCTTGCTTTCAGATCAATAATAGATAGGCCTTTGTGAGTTATATTAAAGTATGCACAGATGAAAATGTGTGGCTTTAAAGGGGAGGGGAAGGCAAAGGGACTGTGGTTTCTCTGTGGATCAGATGGAGCGTTACACCCAAAGGAGTTAACTGGCATTAGACAAACTTTATTAATCCACAAGGGAAATTATTTGGACGCAGTAGCTCACACATCACAATATATTATAATAACAAAGAGTAAATATATGAATAATAATAATAAATTCTAAATAAGTGACAAAAATAGTAGGAGACAGGTGTCAAGAAAGGCATAAATATATAAATGTATATGTACAAGTAAAGTAAAATATAGAAACAAATATGTCAGCTATATACAAGAGGTTGTAAGGAAAAACATTGCAAAGATGATATGATGACTGACAGCACATAGGGTTATCTATTACAGGGGAGTTGTACATTTGCATAAAGTAAATGTTATAAATGAATGTCATTAGAAAATAATGACAAAAAACAAGGTGGAGACTGGTAACAGATGAGTGGTAAAATGTAATCTTCATAGTAGTATCAAGTAGTTATGGTTTATAGTGTTCTTTGTTATACTGTTAAGGGCATGGGCTCTTAAATTGTGTATACTTGTTGAGTGGCGCAAAGAAAACAACCTCTGATCACAGCTAAAACCTGTGAACTTGTAATCTGCCTGATGACAAAAGGAAAAATTCAGTTTGGTGGAATATGTTTCGCAGCTCAGCCATGGTTGCTTCTTGTTCTGGTCAGAATGCTGGGAGACACTGCCTTGTATCTGCCTGAAGGAAGGAACTAACTACTATGAACACTCCTACTTGTTTACAGTGACTGTTGGTAAACTAGGTCTGTTGAAATTTGCCCATGAGCGTATCCATTGAGAGCCATAATGGGTGCTTTTCACACCTCTGTGCCTGACCTGGCTACCCCTGTTGTTTGTAACTGCTGATGTTGATGTTCAAATTGTAAAACTGTGGACATTGGACCTAGGGCCTCATTTCCTAATGAGCGTTGGAGACATGTGGAGACATTTTTTTTAAATAAATTCCAACCAGTCCTTGTATTTGGAAAGGTTGCTGGTGCTAGTGTCAATGACCATTGTTAGCCTCCCACTAAAAGCAGTCTTACCCAATCCACAAAGCACCGGAAGCAAATTTATTATCATGCCAGATTATCAATGTAAATGTCTGTGTTGATAGAATAATGTTTGAAATAAAACTAACCTTGCATCGCATGAATTGTTGCATGTTGAGGGACTATTTTCTCATATATCAGTCCGCCGCTGCCAAGCTTTCTATCAGGAAGTACAACTCACTGCTGCTGCTCAGACATAAATCCTTCAATTGCAAGGTTGGTTTTACTTCTAAAATGATTCTGCTGACACAGACATTCACATGGACAGTCTGAAGTTATAATAGATTTGCCTCGGGTGCTTTGTGGAGTGGGTAAGACTATCGACTAAAGTCAACTATGGCCATTGACATGTCCTTGAGGCTCTTCAGAAATGTAGACTTTTAAACTGAGCCCTTCAGATCATAAAGAACCCCTGTGGCCTTCCTGACAGAGACAGTCCGACCATCTCCCCCTCTGGAAGAACATATGGCTCCATTAGTGTAAAACTTCTTGCCATGGGAACAGCTTCATTCTCCCTCCTCAGTCCCTAATCTTTGTATATTGTTTATTTCAGTGTCTTATGTCGTCTGTAATGATTGTCTATTGTTTGTTTATGTGGTTGTTTTAAAGGTGCACTACATAACATTTCTAGTGGAGGGTCTGCCACCTTCTCGTCTCTATGGAAATGATACTGTTTTGTCTAGAATGTTCCACAATATATATATATATATATATATATATATATCTCTTGCTAGGTTTAAGCAGGTTACAGCACTATGTTACATTACAGTTCAGATCTGTGGAAAGTCGCCCCTATTCACTGAAGGTATTATTGTATTTTTGAGCAATAAAAACACCGTAATGAATAAATGCTGCATGTATGTGTTTAAAGTCATACCATGGAACATTCCAGGTAAAGCAGTGATATCTCCACGGAGACCAGCAGGTTGCGCAATGCACCTTTAATGTTTCATTGTGCATTTTAAGTTCCTCCAAAGTTTTTTTGGACAGACACTTGTAGTTTGGACAGACATTTGTAGTTTTTTTTAATTACAAATGGCAAATCACTTGAGCTAATTTAACACTTGAATAACAGAATAAAATAAATAAATTCAATAAATCCTTGATTTCTACTTGTTTTCACCACTGCACCAACTGTGGCACTGAAGCCACAATGAGCCTCACTTGACAAAATAACTCTACGCCTTCAGCTGTGTGAATATCAGTGGATTCAATTTTTTCTCCTTGTTTAATTTAAAAGTCAAAATAACATGGCTTATTACATTTCTTTGTGTCTGCATTCAGCTTATCACACTATATTAATCCCCAGCCTTTGTTAGACACAGTGGTACATATATTGATACAAACAGTGAGGTCCTGTGCTTTCCTGTAACCCGATCAGATGTGCAGGGGCTGTTTGTTCCGTTTGGCGCCTGGGTGAATTAGCGCTCTTATCAAGCCCACTAAATAAAAACTAGACCAATGTTTATCAAGCAGCAGCGGGCACAAGCAGCGACGGCAAACAAAGCTCTTATCACTTCTTACCATCCTCCCCTCCCCTCTTCTGCTCATTTTCCACGCTTTATTACTGTAATCGGCACCATCTCACCCTCAACAACCCCTCAGTCCAAAATTTCGCCAGCCCAGGCTGCTTTGCTGCACTTGCTACGAAACAAAAGCTGTGTAAGATCGAGCACTAACACTGTTGACATGGACAGAGTCATTTCCTTTGTCATAATTCCAGCTGCTGTCTTTTTCTATTGCAGAGGTTTAATTAGTTTTACAAGGCCAATGGGGGACTTAGCTTCTTATTAACAATATTGTGTTTTTCCATTGTAGTCAATATGCTGCTATTGTGCGTCAAGTCTTAAGGCGCTGGGGGCACAAGTTCACATAGGAATTAATAGAAATGATATAAAATGCCTTGGTATTTAAGATCTGTTCAGTTTAATAATTATCTTTTTTTATGCTTTTAGTAGAAAACATATGGCACTCTCAAAAAGATTAAGAGATTATTTAAAGGACAAATATGCACACTCATGCTCTCAGGTACCTTTACATTGGCGTTCCATGTTTTAGAACTTAAAATAAGGGCTATCTA
Organism: Odontamblyopus lacepedii; assembly: GCA_034769755.1. Taxonomy (NCBI): domain Eukaryota; kingdom Metazoa; phylum Chordata; class Actinopteri; order Gobiiformes; family Gobiidae; genus Odontamblyopus; species Odontamblyopus lacepedii. The sequence goes on from CM068354.1 coordinate 14,292,396, forward strand.
CACACAATTTATACTTTGGGCATACTTTATACTTATACTTGCCCGACCGATATGGATTTTAAATTTTTTTTTAAACAGGAGTTGCAGATAGCCGGTATAATTGCTGATATATTTATTGATGTAAAAATTCACTGTAAATCTTGATTATAAAACTATAAAATTAATGCACAGATAAGCTTTATAATCTTGTTAAGCTTCGTCAAATCACTGGAAATCTGTCTCTAGCAAACGATATAATCTTTTCACTTTTCTCCATGCCACAATTACAATTTGATGGAATAATCCTGACATTCTGAATTGGCTTCGTTTAGGCTACATGTATTGTTCTTCTGCCTCTTAACAGTCATATTTAAAGACAGTAGGTCAGCCTAACTGCATTTTTGCATGTCATTCTAGCCAGTAAAGTAAGTAAATTACCGCTATTAGCCTTTAGCGGTAAATGCCTGCTTGCCGTGGTAATTAATGATCTGCTAAATGCCGATAATTCACACTTCTATTCACAGCTCATTTACATATCAGTGCGTGTCCAGTAACATATATACAGACACTACAGTCACTTTACAGTCGCTAATAGAAGAGAAAACAGCCTGTTTATGTGCGGGAGCTACAGCAGCTAATCGCTAACCAAGGAGAAAGAACCAAAACTAACTTAAAAACTGACACATTTCCAACACTTACCCACACACAGGCTCCTCTCAGATCACAAGTCTGCACTAATAACAGCCCTTTTAATCCAGACTAAAACCAATTGTCCGTAAAAAGAATATAATCTCTGTTGTGTACATAGATCTGTGGCTGTGAGTGTAAACAAGCACACATGAGTGATGTAACTGTGGGGGTGCGTTCAGGGTCAGTACGACGTCACAGACACAAACAAATTTCTCTGCAGATACTGATGCAGCACCACATATTAGGACATTTGTCTGTCTGTAAATTGGATTAAATGGACATAATATAGTCTAAGCTTTATAACGAGGTATTACATGTGAACCTGGACTATTGGCCCATATCGGCAAGATTTAGGCCGATAGCCAATATGTCTCCAAGATTTTAGAACAATTTGGTGAGAAAGAGCTTACTTGGTTGTAACTACAACAGGTGAGATGATATGTGCTTTTGAACAAGTCTCTTACACATAAAAGTACAGTCACAAGCTAGTGTTAGCCTACAGTTTTTCAGTTAGTCACTTTGACCTTTTGGCTGAAAATCAAACTCCTAAACAGGAACATGGATCCTTGTATTGATCACGGGCTCCGGAAAATGGGTTTTTTGTATTTTTTTCAGACAATCTTTAAACTTTTTATCAGTCTTTGCTAATGTGTGCATTGTGTCACCATGGAAACTGCTGAACATTCCATCAACAGAAATGCATTATAGAACACCCCCAGAGTTATGTCACTGCAAAGTATCAGTAGATGAAGTGTTAATGCACAGATAAGCTTTATAATCTTGTTAAGCTTCGTCAAATCACTGGAAATCTGTCTCTAGCAAACGATATAATCTTTTCACTTTTCTCCATGCCACAGTTACAATTTGATGGAATAATCCTGACATTCTGAGTTGGCGTAGTCTTTTCACTTGACTGAAACGTAGTTTTCTCAGAACAGACACAGGGCTGGAATAGTTGTCAGACTGAGTTAAAAGTAATTTGTCCCAAGGTTTATTTTCTTTTTTTTCCCCCCGAGCTGAAACATTAAGTATAAGCCACATTGTTTATCTGGGACCACCGCTCCTAGATTAGATGGCAGTAAAAGAAAAGGACATTTGTAACCAGCCAGAACAGTATAAACTCCACATGTGGATCTGATAAATATTTACATATCTGCCCGATGGTTACGCAAAAGGAAACGCGGAAGAAAGAATGTCGAGAGGTCTATTTTTAGCTCTCTCTCACACAATCTTCATATAATGGAGAAAACTGAACTGGAAATTGTTTTACTTTCTACACCTGCAGCAGTGTACTTGAATAAAATGAGCATTGAATAAGAGCTTGCTTGGTTCAGACACAAAATAAAATTGATTGTTTGGTGGACATTTTGACCCGGGTTTGATTTGCTGTTCCTGGAGTGAACGCTCGATCTGACCTCTGTCAAATTTGATTGATTGGGCTTCTGTGGTCAACAACACTGTTAAAAGATTTACACAAGAATCATGGAGGAGTTATGTAAGAAGATTCAGAACGCAACAAAGCAGGGGTGTTGGACTGAGGGCGTAAAGGGTACTGTTTACCCAGGGGCCAGTGCAGGGAAGGGCCCCTCACAAAGTCTGTAATAGAAGGTAATAATGAAGTAAATAATGGAAAAAATATAGGTAATCCTTAAAAAAAGACAATTTATATTTACAAAAAAATCTTTTCAAATTATGCTTTAAGGAAATAATATTAGCGTTTATTAAGAATTGGGGGGAAAAAAAGGAAAATAAAACGGTATTTTTGGCGGTATTATTTTTATTTGTGTGTGTGTTTGGGGTCAGCTAGGGGTGATAAGCTTTTTGTTTTGTTTTTAGGTATTGTTTTATGTTTTTGTGTTATTTAAAAAAGGTCTGTAATGGGCATTTTTCATTAGACAACATGTAGAGCGGGCTCATTGTGATGATTTGTAGCCAAGGCCAAAATTTGCTGCTTACGCCCCTGTCCTCAAATATCACTCGGGGCCAATAGGTGTGAAACATCGTGTAGTACTGACTGAATAAGGACGCAATCTTTCGAGCTGTTATAAACTGAATAGCAAATGGTTTTAATCAGGTTAAAGATTGTATTTGCTAACAATGAAATGGCATGGCTCTATTGTGAAGGATTTTGAATAGCAGAAATGTTCTGAATGAGTTTGGTCAAGGTTAATGGACTTTATTAAAAGCATTAAAGCTGAGATATCTAATTTTCGACCCGTGAAAGGAGGAAGCAGGCATTTAAATCAATCTAACTTGCCCATAGCTTTCACAAACCCTTTGACAAGCAGGTCTCGTCCCAGATACAGTTATGCACATGCCTGTTTTTTATAAGTTTGCAGTAAATGATCATGTGTTTTAATTAGATGACTGCATGTAGCTTTTGGGGAGAAGAACAGACTTGTTCTATGAAAAAATCTGGAAAAAATGGAAAAACGTGAGTAATTTTGGACTGAATGTAGGGCTGGGCGGTAAACCGTTTGAACCGGTATACCGGTAATTTTTATGATATGAATTTTTTATTTACCGCCATACCGTGTGCGGTATGTCGGCAACACAGAGCGGCGGAATGTCGCACAGCGGTAGATTGAGCGGGGGCTGTTTTTCAGTGTTACACCAAACAAGCCAACTCTGCAGGAGAGCGGTAGTGGCACGTTTGCTAAAGGGACCGTCTGTGTAGTGTTTTGTGACAGGGCTCCCTTTTTTCGGAGAGCGGGAGTGCGCGGAGCCGTGCCCGGGCGAGAGAGCGTAGAGCGCGGGTGCGCGGAGCCGCGCCCGAGCGAGAGAGCGTAGAGCGCGGGTGCGCGGAGCCGCGCCCGAGCGAGAGAGCGGAGAGCGCGGGTGCGCGGAGCCCCGCTCTTCACGGGCACGGCTCCGCGCACCAGCGCTCGCTCTCGCCCGGGCACGCGACTCCGCACTCCGTCTAAAGGGACCGTCTATGACAAGAAAAGCAAACATTGGAATGATATTACCAACTCTATCACACTCCACTTAGCCAAAGACAAAAATACCGTTAAATACCGTGATACCGTGATAATTTAAAAAAATACCGTGATATCAATTTTTGGTCATACCGCCCAGCTCTAACTGAATGTACTGGTAATTACAGCTTGAAGATTTGTTTATTTCATTATTTGTTGTAAATTTGGACATCTAAACAAAATATGTCAGCTAAAGATGATGATGATTATTTATTTATAATTTTTTTGAGTCGATACAGATACCCAACATTTGGCCTGCTGCTGTGGCCAATAGCTGATATTTACCGATATCACAAATTCACTTACCGTAAATTCCGGATCACAAGCCGCTACTTTTTTTCTACACTTTCAACACTGCGGCGTGTAATATGAAGCGGCTTTTTTATTTATTTTTTCATCGCGGGAAAAACATGGACCAATAAAATGAATAAGTAGTTCACTGAGGTCCAATGAAATTGTATGATTAATCACAACTTCCGTATTTCAGTCTTTCTGCTAACCCTCATCAACATGGAGAATACCAGACAAAAAGCATATGATGCAGCTTTTAAACTAAAAGCGATCACTCTGGCAGTTAAAGAAGGAAATCGAGCTGCTGCCCGTAAAATTGGCATAAACGAGTAGATAGTGCGAAGGTGGAGGCTCCAGCAAGAAGAACTGAGCCAGTGTAAAAAGACAACCAAAGCTTTCAGAGGTAACCATAGCAGATGGCCTGAGCTTAAAAACTTTCTGGAGGACTGGGTTAACACGCAAAGAGCAGGCGGCCGCACTGTACAAATCAGACTGAAAGCTAAAGCGATCGCTACCGTGGTTTATTCCCAGAGCACCAAGGTGTGTATGTGCATGTCGCGTGTGTGTGTCCCAAGTGTGTGAAGGTGTGTAAGTGCCTGTGGCGTGTGTGTGTCCCAAGTGTCACCAGTGAGCGAGTCCGTCCCCAGAGTTCAGCGGGGACGCGCCCGCGCCCATCCCGGAGGCGCTCCAGGCGGCGGGGACGCAGAAGCGAACCCCCCGCCTAGTCTTTGGCCAGCGGTTTATAATATGGTGCGGCTCATATAATTACAAAATTGATTTTTCTTCATAAATCCGAGCATGCGGCTCTTAATAGGGTGCGCGCTGTAGTCCGGAATTTACGGTAAATACTAAATGTTATTATTTTTATCTGGGAGATAAAATGTGTTGTTACATGTTTGTGTGAACTATATAATGCTCTTCTATGTCCATTGTTATGCATGAGTCTGTTCAAAAAGGCCACACAAAGAATGAATAAGACAAAAAAAATCACCAGCAAATATCAGCATCGACGATCTATATTGACCGATACAGATATAGACTAATCTGCTTCTATATCGGCTGATACTGATACTAGAACTAATATATATCACCCATCCCTAATAAAAATCACCATTTAGGTCAAATACTATACTTGTACTGTTCCTCCATCATGTACTCTAGTGTACTCTAGTAGTTATGGTCATTTTCCTTCACCCTGTTGCACCACATTTCAAATTGCGATCCTTTTTTCGCTGATGAGCTACATGCAGTACATTTATTGCTGCACTGAATGGGAACATGCTGTTTATTTTCTGGAGAAGCTTTTACCATGTTGTTGAACACAAAGGTCAGCTCAGGTCAACCAGCCACTCTACAGGATGTTGTACAATGGCCATAATGTGAGGGGGCAAACAAAAACACTGCCATTACAAATAGTACCTGAGCCCTGCAATATCGTTTTTATTGTTCGAGACCTAAAAGACTTAAAATATATATTTATTTTGCTTTTGTTGTCTCATAGTCCAGAGTTGTAGTAGTGTGGCATTCACACATAATCATCCCTATTCCCAGAGCTCAAAACTATCGTAAAAATATCAAATGATCAATAATATAATCAGTTCTGTTTTGAAGATACGCCAAATTTGAATATTAGCAATATTGTTGATAGTTTAAAAATGCAGATTAAAATAAAAATGGAAACAAATATGCTGTAACTGCACAAGGATGTGAAGTGATTTTTGTGCTTAGGTAATGTCACTGTCCATTCACATGTCTGCTGTACTTAAAGGTCCTATATTATACAACATTGACTCACAACTTGTGATCTTAAAACCATGTTAGAATGTTGTTAGCTTATCAAAGTCAGATCTGCAGTTGTGTTGTCTATATTTTCAAAGCTTAAAATGCTCTTTCTCTTGTGATGTCATGAAGCAGTAGTTCAAGTCAACAGCTACCATTTACCTTTTGTTTAATAGATGATCAATTCCTGGTCTGAAATCATCCAAATGATTCTAGTGAAGGTTTATGGAATTTAAGAAAAAAACCCAGAGGAATACTTTCTGTATTACCGCATGATATCAGTGTTTCTGTTTGAGAGAAGATCTCTGTTTAAATATGCAGGATTTATGTGTCAAACATGTGAATGAAACAAAACACACTCCAGGTATGTTTGTGATGAGAAAACATTATAACAGAGATCAGAGAACAGTGTAATATAAGTCATTTAAACCTCAACTAATATATTTATAGACTCATTTGAGCGCATTGCTGTTGGATTAACAACATTTCTTGTGATTATAATTATTGTTACACTAAAAACTAAATCAGCATCTTAATTCTTGTCAGTATTGCTCACCTTTACCCCACTGGTATACATCATGTAGCTCCTGTGTGTTTTTAAAGTCATTACATTTCACTACATTAATTTTAATAATTTTACTGTTCTTCACGCGCAGTTTAGCAAATAGATCTAGCTTATCCCAGTAGTATTTGCACATAGCGCTGTATAAATATGACTAAGGGTGAGTGATCGAATAGTCCCTCTGTGTAAAGAGCTTTAAATTCTGTAGCGGTAAAAGCTCTGTGAAAGTGACTACAGAGTTTGTGACAATTCAGGATTTGTTAAAGTGTTCCTCATCAGTGAATAGGGAGGAGGAAGTAGAGGTCAGACTGGTTCAGTGAGTATGTTGTTCACATCCTGTCTCATAGTTTCATACTGGGGGTCCTCAGTGGATTGTTTTCACTGTAAACTCCAGCGCATCAAGATTTCAGAGGAAGTGTACTGCATGCAAACCAGGGACCGAAGAAAAGCGATGCAGGACAAGAACTTTTTTATTATTAAAGATCCTATATTACGCAAAATTTCCTCTTGTGAGATATGAGACATGTTATTCTGCTGTTACCTCCTCAAAACATATCTGGAGTTGAGTTTTGTTTGAGTAAATCTTTATTGAGAGAAGAACTAAATATAAATATGCAGGATGTGTGTGTTAAACATGTGGGAATGAAACAAAACACAACTCCAGGTCTGTTTGTGATGAGGAAACAACATTATAACAGTAATATAAACCCTTTAGACCTGCTTGGTGCTCCATTAACACAAATTTGAAAGTATTATTTACACTAGAGTCCAATTAGATAATATTAAAAGAAGTTGCCTTGAGCTTTTAAGAACTTTATTGATCCTTCAGGCAGTTTTGCATTTAGCACACGGGAAACCCTCTTAGTGCAGAACCCAGGGGATATCTGTAAATCTAAGAGCTAAGATCTGGGTCAGGCTTTGGGAGGTTTCATATTTTAGAATGTGAGGATGTTATACTTAAATGTGGGAGCAAGAGCCAGATTTCCCTATGGATTACATAACGTTTTAATTTGAAATATCTAAAAGGCAAATTTACAGATACCAAACGTTTCTGTTAGTGTCTAGACCCTAAAACTTACTATGTTACAACAAATCATGTGAGTGAATTATACCTGCCATCCATCTGTATTAAGTATTATAGAATGTTTTGATATGAATGTTATGAATATTAAAATTTTATTGAGTATTATTAACTGCTAACACATATATTTAAATCACTGTGTTCCATTTATTGTTTTAAAAATGCTATATTCACCAAAAATGAAGTATTAATAAGTTTTATAAGTTACTCTTTCGTGTTTGAAACTCTTGAGTCTCCTCCTCCCTTTGCTGTCTGTACTGTCACCCCCTGCAGAGCCCTATCACAACAATCAGCATGCATCCTGCTAATGAAACTACTGCACATCGCATCACTGTCCATCCATCCATCTTCTCCCGCTTAATCCGGCTGGGTCGCGGGGGCGGCTATTCACCGCCCAGTCCACCTGACCCCCCATGAACCCCTCTGCAGGTGGTGAGCCCACAGGAGGGTGGACGTCATGGTCCTTGATGTTAGTTCATAGGGGTGCTGCATGTTTTGAGTTGATGGGGGAAACCGGAGCCTGGAGGAAACCCATCCAGACACGGGGAGAACATGCAAACTCCACACAGAAAGGCCCGGGTGACCCGGGGATCGAACCCACAACCTTCTTGCTGTGAGGCATAAGTGTTGCCCATCACATCATTGTACACAATGATACTGCTCACCATCATGAAGGTTCAAAGAGAGCCCGGGAGAGATCGCTACATTACTCAAACAGGCATGAATGACATTTAAAACTCAGGCATGTTTTTTTTTTTGGTAGAACACTAAAACAAATCGATTTTTAAAGCGCACTGTGTAATATTTCTAGTGTAGGGCCCGCCGCCTGGAAATGTTATTGCTTTGTCTAGAATGTTCCACAGTATAGATATAGGCTGAATCCCATTACACCCTTGGCCCTTCCCCTCTGTTTTGCTCATTCACGTGTAGGGGTAGGGGTGTCCCATTTACCATTATGGCAGAGGGGTAAGGGAAAGGGGTAGGACTATATACCCCTCCAAATAAAGATTTTTCAGAGGCACACTCCAAACTGAGGGGTATGAGCAAGTTCTCAGAATGTCTTGTGAATCAACAGCAAGAATGTCTTGTGAATCAACAGTAAGATCTGTTGCCACTGCCAAAGAGACCAAAGAAGTTCACAAATGCATTTTCTCCATTATTTGTGGTTTAAAATTTGTTCTGTTGCATAATGGTCATTTTCTTCATAAAATCCACACAAAAAATCACTAGTTCTACGTTGAGTAGTGTCACGTTATTTGTGACTTGCATGATCAGTTGATGCATTGAAATAAAGTTGTGGATGAATTACGAGCGTCTGTGCTACACAGCTGTTATCTGGATATTGTAACTCAAGTAATTGAAAGCATTATTACATATCATATCATATCATATCATATATCACTGGTTTAACCCTTAGAGAAGCTCAGGTTGAGTTCTTTCGAATGGTCTGTGTGTTACTCTGCTCTGACAGTTCTCACAGTTCTCCCTGTGCTTACGTAAGTTTATGTAAAAGCTGGTGGAGACTTCTGATGACGTATGTGATGGTTGAAGGGGTGTCCCAATACATCGGGGTCAACTTTCTACCCCTACCCCTTGTTGCTCAGTTTCAAGGGGCAAGGGGAAGGGGTAGCGGTAGAAATTAGAAATAGGATGGGCTCTAAATTTATCCAGACAAGCAAGTGACAGTATTACGCTACATTAGAAGAGATGATGATAATGATAATCTAGATCTGTAGAGAGTCGCCCCTATTCACAAAAGGAATTATTGTATTTTTGAACAATTGAAACACCCATAATGAATAAACGCTAAAGGGAAATGTTTAAAGTCATACCATAGAATATTCCAGGAAAAGCAACATCTCCATGGAGACAAGCAGTTGACAGACCCTCCCCTAGAAAAGTTGCGCAGTGCACCTTTAAGTATGTTTTTGTGTGCCAGTTCCAAGTAAATCTTTAAAAAAGTTTATGTGGAGCAGAAAAATCTCACAAACATCCCGTTCCTTTTTTCGATTATATTCTTTTCATATATTCCAGTGTGTGGGCTGCTTTGAGGATGGGGGATGCTATGGAGTTGTGACACTTGTATGCATCCATCTGCGTTCAAACAGTGCGTTCAAATAGTGACAGATTCTTGTCATGATCCTGGTGATTCATGGGGCTTTGTGTGAGAGGAAGTCAGCGCCTCATTCTGCTGCTATGAAAAATATCGCACGGATTTCAACACGTAATGGGGACATCAATTTAATAAGTGCCAGGATGAAGGCTGGAGCGGCTGTCGGAGGAAGTGTGTGCTTTACAAAGACGGGAGCGCATGCATGTTTATGACTACACACAGCGTTTGATATGAGCAGTGCTTTTATGTAACGGACCAAAGCTTTTGAGTCTTTAAAGTGGTAATAGGGTGGTAAATACCATAATGTTAATGTAATTTTATTTTTGGCGTACTCGCTTTGTCATTCTGATTTTGCTGCCTTGTACATACAGAGATGATTTAAAACACGATTATAGATACGATTTTTTTTGTTTTTTTTGCAATCTAATACTTGCAGAGAGACACTATAATGTACTTAAATGTATGGTGAAGATTTAACTATCATATTTTTTTCAGGGTTTGGGTGGTCCTGTAACTTTTTTATTTATTTATTTATTCATTTATTTATTTGACAGGGACAATGCAAACAAAAATAGTTCCAAAGACAAAGTTTGCAAATGATGTGCTGCATATAGAGATTATAGCTAATGCTAATTTTCAACTCCTGTCCCTGGTTGGGCTTTTCTACTCATAAAGACGACAGTGTCAGTTTAGTACAACAGAAAACTACAATATTTAAAAATGAGTGAAGTCCTGGTTTGTCTTTAGCCAGTGCTTGAGTCTGGAGGTAAATCTTTTAAAGTCAGGTATGGTCTTGATGTCAGAGGGTAGTGAGTTCCAGAGTCTCGAGCTCTTCACAGAGAAGCTCTGTCCAAAGCTGCTCCTGCAGTGTGGTCCCCTACATTCCTGCTTGGAGCGCTTCTGGTGACTCTGCTGTTTTGTCTCTGAATAAATGTACTTAGTGGCTCTGGTGCTGAATTATTAATTCATTTGTAGATTAATTTAGGAAAACAAAAAATAATAAAGCTATCAAATCTTAATAAATTATGTTTCTTAAGGATGGTACAATGATGATAGCGGATGGGCTTTTTATCCATTATTTTGAGTGCTCGATTGTAGAGCCTATACGTTTAGTTGCAGTGGAAGTGGCCTGTGCCCATGCTGTAATGCAGTATGATATATGTGAGAACATCATAGCATGCATATACAGCAGGGCTGCCTGATTTAGTATATAATTTCGGATGAGTTTGAAGCAGTTTAAATTAGTTTGTATTGCTTTTGAGATTTTGTTTATGTCTTTATCAGATTTAATTTGTGGATCTAAGACCAAGCCAAGATATTTAAATTCAGCTATAGAATCAATTCTTTCATTTTTTAGAATTTTGACTTTTTCTTTTATATTTAGTTTCTTTATAGAAAAACACATGGATACTGTTTTTGAAATATTCAAAACTAACTGAACTCAACTGCAACTTATATATTAGATTTTTCACACTGACAGTCCATAGACCAAATATATGAATCCTATATATGAATCAAAAATGAAAAAAAAAATGTTATCTGTTTTTTCATTTTGGTTTTAGAGACAAATAATAAAGAAAAGAGTTGTTTTTTCGTTTTCTTATTTTTGGTTCTATATTGAAAAACGAATGAACGAATGATACACGGATTGTTCTCTATTGGGTTGTTTTTATTACCATAACTTCTATAACTTGCCTTTCAAGATGAAATGTTGGTTCTTGGTCTCTGATTTTATAAAATAAATTTCCCCCAAAAAGCACGACTTATACTTATACGACATATTTTTTTCTTCTTCTTTATGCAATTTTTGGCTGGTGCAACTTATAGTCCGAAAAATACGGTACTGTATATGGTGAAGGCTTACATAAGTTTGCAAGTGATGACAGACAAAATAATATCAAGCAGATGAAATTAGGGGTAGTATTAAATAAAATATGCTGCTCCTTTTTTATCTATCGATCAATCTAACTTTAAACTCTAAGATTTCAGTGGTCTCCAAAAATTACTTAAAATTATGAAAACTAAATAACATATAATCATGATTTGTAAATTTCGTTTTGCTTTTTTGTGTTTTTTTTTTTTTTTTTTTTCTGGCTGTTTATGCATGTTCATGGTTTCTAAGAGTGTATTGTGGAAGATTACCTATATATACTACAGCTATATATACCTCAATCACATTAACATACATTTGAAAGTATATTTTACACTAGAGTCCAATTATGTAATATTACAATGAGTTGCCTTGAGTGTTTGCGTGTGTTTATGGTTTCTAGGAGACTACTGTGGAACATTACCTTTTGAGCAGCTCCATATACTCTGTCTGCTTGATTAGCCCCGTCCTCATCATGATGGTTTGAAAACATTGCCGGTCGATGGCCCACAGCTTCACGTCCGTAACAGCTGTAATGAAAAGACAGGCGTACATAAGTGATGCTTACGTAATTGGGATAATTATAAAGCACATAAGCTAGACATGCTCCAGACTATAATTGTGCCTTTGTGCATTGAAGCGATACAGTGGCACCTTCAACTTGTTCTGAGTGAGAGCAGACCACTAAAACAGCTACTGAATGGAAATTAGCCATCCTTTTCCAGTTTATGTTTATGTATTATGCTCCTTTATGAGGTTGCCCGGACTCCTCTGGAGCAAAGGCAAAAACAAAGCACTGTAGTAAGTGGCACGCATTCATTATCATATGTTTAGAAGCTTTTAGTGTCTGTGTTCAGAAAGATGGTGACACAAATCATCAATGGGGAATTAACAACGCGCCAAGAATATGCTAAAAAATATTAAAAATGTCAACCTTGAAAATGATGACTTAAATGAACGACTTCAAAAGATTAAAAAAAGTGTAATTTTGTGATAAAATAGACTTAAAACTTTAAAAATGTTCTGCAAAACACAATCTAAAGTATGTAATAATGTAATATTTAAGTGGGCTGCTTTGAGAATGAATCAACTCATCTACTATTATATTCTATTGATGTGCTGTATGGTACGTAAAAACAAGTGGCCACTGGTATTTACAGCACAAAGATCTAGTTGACAAAGCGCATCTCCATCATGGCAGTCCTTCAAATGAGCAAGAGATAAAACACAGCATGTTGTTTTCAAATGTCGGTGTCTGTTTTATAGACTGGTCAAATTACATCTCTCATCTTATTCTTGATTTACCGGACTATATAAAAGCTGCACTTCAGGAAATCTCTCCCATCTGGATAAGCATTAGCCTTTTATTGCCCAATGCAGCTCGGATTATTTGAATACAGAATGTGACATCAGTCCCAGGTGTTTTTTCCACAGTGGTGCTCAGTGGACCAGCAGACTGAAACCGTCCATTTCCGGCTCTATCCTGGAGCCAGTATATCCTCCAGCTGCTGATTGGGCCAGCAGAATAAATACAGGATTTAACATAATTAGCATTTCCTCAGCAGGCAAATTCAATTTATACTGTTGGAATAAGTTTTCTGCATGACGTGGTTCTACTCGTCCTTGCACTTTTATAATGAGGTTAAAGTTAGGCCATTGGGCTAGCTATACTTGTATCATTCTTCTCAAGTCCAATGCAATAGAACGGCTTGTCCTCAGCTTTAAAGACAATTGGCAAGGCAAATTGTAAGTTTGACATCTGCTACAGACGACTTAACTTCGTGATGTCCACTTGCCTGCAACCATTTGGAATTAATTTCCCTGGATTGTGATCTGGCCTGGTCCTTCGGCACACAAACTCTGAAGGATTACAGCCACATTCAGTCTTTCAGTGAGAAAAAGTTGTTTCTTTTGTTAAGACTGGCCAAAGGAGAGTCAAAGTGAATATGCTGGGAACATAATAGAAACCATTATGGAAGAAACCTATCCCACTTATCATGCTCCCAAAAAAACAAAAAAAAAGAACATACACTTTAAGGTAAGACTTTCTGGGCACATGAGTAAATGTGAGCCTTAAATACTAATCTGAATAGATTATTAACAAACTTTCATAACTATAACTAGCCATATAGACAGGGAAATATACTGTTATTATTTCAATAATTATCATTCTTCTCGATGTTGTGTTAATTCTTCAAGTATACTGCTAAAATCTATGCAATTAGAAACCCTACACTCTTACTCATACATACACACACTTACACTGTTACACACACACACACTTTTTACACTTGATCTGTGTGACGTTGTTTGCATTTGCAGTGTATTGCACCGTATTAGACTTATTGTATTGCCCCGTCCTGTCTAATGTCTGTATGCTTGTTTGTATATTGCAAATTGAAAAAATACATAAATAAAAATAAACCATTATGTTCTTATTTGAGAAGATGAAATAGAGGATTTATGCCTATTTGATGAGTGATGGAAGTTGTAGCCTTTACTGACCTTTACACTTGTTTCTTATTTTTCCTGATAAGGCTTCTGAGTTTGGACACAGTTTGTCACTTGTTCTGAAACTTTAAGCTCAAAGTCACACTGCACAGCATCAGATTCTAGAAAAAGTAGTGTCCATCTGTACTAAGTTGTTGCAAAAAGTTACTAAGTTGACACAAGGCCTTAAAGTGCATATGATTTTCTAATATGGTGGGATAATACCTGTTGTAAATATATAAATGATAGTTTTAAACCAATCAAGAAACAATTTATGAAGAAAAGTTGAAAAATATGTTGAAAATGACAGGAAGTAGAGAGTTCTATTTTAGACAGCCACACTGGGGAGAGTTCTGTCCAAAACCTTTTTAATAAAATCTTAACTATAATCATCTTGACTGTGTTTTAGTGAAATGAGTGGTCTCACCTGTCATAGGCTCTCTCAGCTCTTAGTTGGCAATGATAGGCTTGTCACAATAACAAGTTTTAAATCATGATATATTGGTACTATAGACCATAGAATGTATGTATGAATGGACATAGCTAACACACTAGCTGCCGTCTTCGAAATATGAAGTGCTCCAGGAGGCTCTCCCGGATCCTTCTGATCCGGGCTCCAGTTGACTTGCACTGGGATCTTGTTGTCCCTCTAACTGCTGCACTGAGCCTCGTCATTTTGGTCTTAAAATGTATTAACTCGCTCTACATGATCCTGAATTTTTAATTTAGCTATTTTGTTCCTAAATCAATATATGAACATAAATAACGGACCAATCAGATGCCTTCATTCCCCGAGGTCGCTCCCGCTAGAGTTAGCAACAGGTTTGATTGACAGCTACTGTATTTCATTGCCCCCTTCGCGCTTTCTGGTGAGAAGGGTGGGCACATTTAACAACCTCAATCATAGTTGGTTCTTGTGGTTGCTATGATACTCACGGTCGGATTTCCAAATATGGAGCCTGACTCCAGATTCGCTCCTGTAACTGTGGCATCGGGAGCTTTATCTGAGTAGAGCTGAACCCTATGGGTGAAGTCACACTCACTCAGTCCACTTTTTATACAGTTTATGCTATAGACAGAGAATCTAGTGTGATAAAAATAATATTGAAACTACTTTATGCCACTGACACTATAAAAATAAAGTAGGATAATCCCAGGAAACTCTTTAAATACAGTATCATTAAAAGGCCTGAGCTGCATTAGATAAATAGCAAAATAAAATAAAAAATAAGCCACAGATGGTAATTATTCAACCCTCTACAGCTCAAATCGTGTTGTATTACAACAAAAAAGACAAAAAAAATCCCTCCCAGCCATTTTTTTTCTTAGCTCACCTCCATAGATAAGCCTTGTCAGTCATAACCCAACCAACCTTTTTCAATTCCACATCGGTAGCTTTCTCAGCATTTTTTTCCCATTTTTATTACATATTGTGTGGCCCACAGAATGACATGCATTTATCCTTTTCAGTGCATTCCAATATAAGCTCTATAGGGTGACGGATGTCTCTACTGAACAATGGGGCCTTGAAGAGGAACTGAAAAATGCCCCCTAGAAGCAGACAAGCATTCACTCTCACATTCGTTCAGACGCAATTTAGAGCCACAAATTCATGACCAAATCTTGTCTTTAGAACTAATAATGGTGTATTGTGTTTTTGAAAATATATATAATTTGGGACATCACTGCGTAGGTATTTAGATAACTGCACGACTGCATGACTACATAGCTCTCTTATAGGCTGCTGGTACAAAAGGGCTCTAAGAAATTCCTTATTTGGGGGAAAAAAGTCTGTTCTGCAAAAATGCTCTGTTCTGCAAAAATGCTTGATTTCTACTTGGAAGCTCTATATGTATTTAAATGAGAGTTGCATACATCCATAAAATTGAATGGAAAAATATGCAGTGTTATTCCAAGGAGGAAATACTCTTAGAAGTTATTAATATTTATCTCGTGTAGGCATAAGTTAATTTATATATTTAACCAACTTGTCAACATGGGGATCACATTGCATTGGGATACATTAAAGGTGCAATGAGTTGCTTTTCTGGTGGAGGGTCCGTCAATATTTTTCACCATGGAGATGGTTAAAATATTTCACAGTATGCTATTAAACCTTTCTATCTTCATGGAGACCAAATTAGACCAAACTGCAGGTCAGATCTGAGGAGAGGCGTCTGAATTCCTGTTTTTCTAGGTATTTTTGGTATTTTTGTGTTATAAAACCACCTGTAATTGGATAAATGTAAAGCAGAGCTGTGGAAAATTCCAGGCAGAGTAATGGAATATCCATAGAAAAAAGCAGGTGACAGACCCCCAACTAAAAAGTTACACAGAGCACTTTTTAAATGATTTCTGTAAGAGCTTTAGTCAAATCAGTAAAAATAAATATCTAGACTACAGTTTGGTCTGAGACATAAGGCAGGGAGTGGTGCCTTTCCATGGTAAAGAAAAGGATCCAAACTGGCTACCGAGCATGCAAAATCTCCTCCATCCAGCTATAATTTTTGTAAACATTATACCATTTTTATATTTTCATTTAGAACACACAGGTTGGTCTGAGACATAAGGGAGGGGTGACCAGTCTGATTCTCCATATAGTACGTAAAGTGGTCCCAAAATGGCTACCAAGCAATCAAAGATCTCCTCCAGGCAGTTAGAGTTTTTGTAAACATTATACCGTTTTTATGACCTCAACAGATGAATTTGCATTTCTTTCCATGTAAGAGGTGCAGAGAAGTACTTATCTTCACATCAAGAATCTTCTACAAGGCTGTGCAGCAAACTGTGAGGAATAATATGATCCAAGTAAAGTGAAACTACATACTGTGACCCCAGAATAGCAGCGCATCCCCAAGGAGCTGCTGCCAGGAGGACACGTAATATCAAAATTCATCAGATAAGTCGAATGAGTATTTTCAGCCAATGTGACTCTGACTGCTGCAGAGCTTTTCTTTCTGTTCCATCCCTTTGCAGTTATTGATTACGAGACTCATTTCTGCTCGCTTTCAACGGGTCATGTTTTGCTACAGGCCAGAGAAACTGATTGAAAGAATTCATTGTACAAGGAAGCAAGTGATGAATATCTACGGAAATATTGTAAAATGGCTTGTATCACTCAAAGATTCATGAATCAGCTAGTCAGCATCTAGATCTAATCGTAGTTTAATTTGAAATATTTGTAAATTTTAATTTGTTCATGGTAAATGGTCACATTTTCATATTGCGCTTTTTCACCTTCAAGGCACTCAAAGCTCTTTACATCAAGGAACCATTCATCCATTCACACACACACTCATACACCTTTGCACGCAAGGTGACAAGGTGGGTTAAATGTCTTGCCCAAGGACACAATGGCGGCATTCATCTGTGGGAGCCTGTATCACACTGCCAACCTGTGGGTTAGTGGATCTGACTGCTCAACCACTGATGTGTATGTATCGGATCAGTAGGCAAATGACTCCCCTTCACTGTCACCCCTTAACTGGCAGTTTGCAGTCCTATCTCTAATGCCATCCATCCATCCAGTTTCTTCTGCTGATCCGGGGCTGGGTCGCGGGGGCAGCAGTCTAAGCTCCAGCTCCTCCGAGGGGACCCCGAGGCGTTCCCAGGTCATCTCTAATGCCATTCAGTTTAAAGAGAAGACGTGTTCAAAATAAACATGTAAGAGCTTTTAACCATGTTATACCAGTGAGCTGTATTTTGATTGATTCTTACATGTTTGAGTAATCCTGTATTGTACTGCATCTGTGGCTTGAGTGCTCAGATAATTACCGTTTTCACCTATCCCCGCCCACCCGCCTGTACATATTTGCATTTATTCAAAAGGCTTAGACTCTGGGTCTTGGGTTCAAAAATGTTGTGTAGCCCTTTTTCAAAAAATAAAAACACACACAATGTCACTGCTTGCTGTATCTACAGCTTTTAAGAGCTGGGGCTTATCATTTCCGTCTTTTTTAATGATCTTATAACAATTATTAAGCTGATTTAATATGTATTTTTTAACATTCTCCTTGGCTCATATGTAATGAGAAGCATCACTGTCTATTTTCTTACTTTAGTAACTTGCTAATCTCCCCTCCAGTGCATGTATAATAATAGAAATAATAGATTAATAGATTTTGCAATTCTTTCAACAATATAAGAATCCGATACTTTCCAATTATTACCATTCATTCTTCATTTATTTTGTTAATATGTTCCAAATTCCACATTGTCCCTGTCGAAACTATAAAATTAACATTCCAGTCATGCAAACATTTCTTATGTGAAGTGCCACCTCTGTCTATTTTCCATGTGGAGTGTCATCTTTGTAAACAGACTATTCGTGCTCAGAGACTGCGTGGACATGCATCAGATAAGCTCTTCCCTGACAAGCTGCAATTTATAAGCTTGTACTATGTGCTCCTATAAATTCTGCCTTCACAAATACTTCTGTTTGCCTCCACTTGAAAACAGGACCAAACCACACGAGTAGTGCCCTCATTACGCAAGCCAGCACCATTTCACTCACTTCCTGCAGCTGGAATCCTAAAACATGCTCAAACTGGAGGTACAAGCGCATAAAGGCATAGCTGTTGGAGATACCGGCTTAGATAAACAGAAATATACCAGCATACATAACCATGGATATTTGAATGTCAATATTTGGCCATGTATGGACCTTTCACTGTTTGTTTACAGACTGTCAGACATGTCTTCAAGTAGGACTTATTTTGATCACATTTGTGTTTTTCAACCTTTTAATGGGTGCTGGTTCACATGAAGTACCTTTTCCTATAATAAACAGCATTTACATTGAAGCCAACATTATCCACAACCTCTTAAGGCTTATGTATGCCCCAATTCTGTACATAAATAGACCCATGCATTCCAAGTGTAGCAACAGTCTCTGCATTTATACTTCCAAATGTTTCTAATGCCAAGACTGAATTCTCCTTAAAAAAACACCAGAGAGCGCAAAGAGTCAATAGAGCACCAAACAGACAACATGGAAGGGCTCATGGACGGTTTTTGACCTGTTGGAAAGAGAGCCAGGAAAATGAGGTGAAGGAATCTGTTTTGCACAAAAAGTTTAACTTCCACCATGGAGGTGTGTTCATTACTGCCCCCAGCGGTTGGCTTATGTATCGCTCTGTTGCTAAGGATGCAAATGTTCTGAGGAGATGGACCAGAAACAGACAGAACTACGCAGAGGAAAATGAGCCTTTACGTGGCCCAATAATAACCTTCTAAGGCCTAACAGTACAGTGATGCAGTGGTCGTGTATTGAACCACAAACTAGAGGCTCCCCTGCTCAACAACTTGGAAATAGAGATAGCCCGATATATAGGTTGACCTGGCAAATATTTTTACTTTTTAGCATATCTGCTATAGGCCTTGAATCTCCAGCATTTTTATTTTGTTTTGTTTTGCCTGAACTCTAAAAAGTACATGCAAAGTTTTTACACTTTACATAACAGACCAGTCATGGCCAAAAGTTCAGAGAATGACACAAATATTCATTTTGGTACCAGAATGTCCTCCGAGAGCAACGTCTCCCAACCATCCAAGAGCAGTTTGGTGATGAACAAAACCTTTTCCAGCAGGATAGAGCACCTCGCCATAAAGCACGCGTAATAACTAAATGGCTCGGGGAACAAAACATAAAGATTTTAGGTCCAGGAAACTCCCCAGATCTACTGAGAACTTGTGGTCAATCCTCAACAGGCGGGTGGACAAAAAAAAAAACACAAACTCAAAGCACTGATTATACAAGAATGGACGGCATCAGTCAGGATTTGGTCCAGAAGTTGATTGACAGCATGCAGAGGTCTTGAAAAACAAGGGTCAACACTGCAAATATTGACTTGTTGCATGAACACAGTGTTATTGTCAATAAAAGCTTTTGATACTTCTGAAATGACTGTAATTATATTTCAGTAAACCATAAAAACATGTGAGAAAACACCTAAAAACAATGAAGCACCAGACCCTGTGAAAACGTAATATTTGTGTCATTCTCAAAACATTTCGCCACGTCTGTACACAGCTCTCTTATAGGCAGTGGTGGAAAACAAAAATTAGTATTTACATTTTACACAGTACATTTTAAAGTGGATACTTTTTACTTTTACTTCACTACATTTGAGAGCAGGTGTCTGTACTTTCTATTCCACTACATTTTTAACTGGACTGAAAAGCAAAAGTATTTGTCTTGATTGTTTGTAAGGCTGAGGGCTTTGTTTTAACATATTCATACAAAAATATACAAATAAAAACCGCAATGAACAATATTCAGCACAAATCTGTATCAAAATCAGTACATTCAAAGCTTGACTATTGACTACTTGACTATTTTTCTGCTCTGTATCTGTTCTTTTAAGTAACAAAAGTGAATAGTTCTTCCACCACTCTCCTGTAGGTTTGTGGTAAAAAGGGCTGTAATAAATTTAAATCTGATAAACTGGGGAAAAATATTCAAAATCGGCACTACATATAGGACAAAAATATCGGAAGTGCTTATTGTCCATCAGCTGTCTTACATTCTAAACAATCAATATCAATTTTGGCCATGAAAACCTCATAAAGGTCGATCTCTACTTGGAAGCTCTGTATGTAATTAAATGCATATATCCGTAAAATCAAATGGAAATATGCAATGTTATTCCAACATTCTCATTAGTCGATGAACTTTACCCCATGTAGGCATTAGTTAATTTCTATATTAACCATCTTGTCAACATGGGACTTATTATTTACTCGCACCTTTAACTTTTCAAAGGGAATACAAGAGAAAAACACTACTGCTGCGTCTCACATTTGACCCTAAAGCAAAAACGAGTGGGAGAATAGACGCTGACTCTGCCACGCAATCCGGTGGTCTGTGAAAGGGAGGAGGACCAGGAAGTAATATACAGTATACAGCCAGCCCCAAGCACCTCGAGGTCGAATCATAAACAAATCACTCACCAGTTTGACAAAATTGCATTGAGACTTGGGGAACTAGTTATCCAGTGGTGCACAGGGGCGGTTAGTTCTTCAATAGGCTGTTGATCATATAGCGCATCATCTGGCTTTGGTGAATATTGAATTATAAATGGATCTGAGGATGAGGCGCAGCGGTGGATACAGGTGTGCACAAGCAGTAAACCCTGCGCTCATGTTTATTTAAATCACACAGTGTCAGGACGTTACCGACGACAACAGAAGGGTTTATGCATATGTTTTACTCACTGCAGTACTGGAAACTGGAATATGTCTGAATTTATTTAGACATTTTGGCTTTAGAAAGGAATGAGTAAAATGTGATGTCAGCTTAGAAGGAATAAAAAAGGTGATCTCTGTACTTGCTGGAGGAGGAAGGTGGTGAATTTTCCTCTCTATTTCTTTGTATAGAACTTCTGAAAGGGGATAGCATGCTCGACAGTGCGTTTTATTCACGTTATATAATTTGATGAGGTCATAATTTCAGATGCAGAGAAGGAGCCTTTATCACTCTACGGAAGGAATTTCCAATCTTCTGACCCACAAGCGTTGAAACTAATGATTATTTCTGGGGGACTGGCTCCACAAATTTAAACATATATTAATACTATGAATTTTCAATTGACAGCAATTTTGTTTGGTGTTGATTGGCCCAGTAATCACAAAGAATTCTACCACAGAATTCTAATCTTTCTCCAATTCTACTTTAAACTTTGAGAATTTTGTAACGTCAATTGGACCCAACCTACTGATACTTTGCAATGACATTAAGCTGGGTGAGGCCTACATGTACCTGTACGGTGGAATATTCAGCAGTTACCATGGTGGCACAAAGCAAGCATTGTCAAAAACGTTGAAAAAGATTGTCTGAAAACTCTAAAAAAAAAAATACTAAATAGAGTTCAGCAGCCTGTGATCAATACAGCATTTATGGTCCTGTTTAGGTGTTTGATTATCACCTAAAAGGTGAGAAAGAACTTGAAAAAACACTTGTGACTGTAGTTTTATGTGTGCCAGACTTGTTTAACAACACACATCATCTCACCTGTTCTTCCAGTTAAACCAGCTCTTCCTGGTCAGATTATGTTAAAACAAAGATCAGATTAAAGTCTAACAAGCCTCATATAGAGCAGTGCCTAAAGTTAGCATCACACCCCCTGGGAATGTTACGCTGCAATGCATTAATAACATCTCCCCTCTATTCTTCCCTTTAATGCACTTGGTGAATCATTATCTAGTTCTGTTTAAGTGCCTAACTCAAATACATTTAACATTGTCCTTTAAATTTCCACTAAATTAAATGTTCTTGCACCTCAGGAGGGACTCATTCATTACCTGGACCTCCATACAGATCTCCATTATTATCTTTTGTTTACTGAACACTTTTGCCTCCTTCTCTTCTCTTAATAACTCTAATCCCCTCTGCGTTCAATACCTTCCAATTATTCTCCGTCCCAATCGATGAAGCTGATTGTGAATACTGACGAGCTCCACGTTTTGCCGCTCAGTAAGAATCACAACAAACATTAGCATCCTCAGTAGCAGTAATTTTGTGTGGAAAAAGTGACTACTATAATTATACTATACTATACTATACTATATTAGACTCAGACTTAGATAAACTTTATTGATCCACAAGGGAAATTGGGACACAGTAGCTCGCACATCACAATATAATATAATAACAAAGAGAAAAAGCTATATCAATGGTAATAAATTCTAAATAAGTAGCAATCGCAAGAGACTGGTGTCAAATAAGGTATAAATATATGAATGTATATGTACAAGTCAAAAGAAAATATAGAAATTTATACAAGACGTGGTAAGGAAAAACAATGCAAAGATGATATGGGGTTATCTGTTACATAAGAGTGAGTTGTTGTACAGTTGTATGGAGGATGGTATGACTTAATGACTCAATATTTACCATGTGAACTTTTTTGTACTAATAAGGGCTTTTTTGTTATTTTTCTTTTCTATGATCAGATTTGAGCTGTAAAGGGCTGAATAAATCACTTGTATGACTCATTATAGATACAAACTAAGTACTAAAGTGTTTCAATCTGCCGTTTATTTATTGCAGTTTGTCGTTTTTGTCCATATTTAGAATCATTTCTTGGATTATTGTGGCCATACCCGTGGCTTGTCAAAAGCCTGATCTGGTCACATCTCAGAAGCTAAGCAGGGCTGGGCCTAATTAGTACTTGGATGGGAAACCGGGTGCCACAGTGGGGTGTCAGTGGTAAAATACCATTATTGGGTCCTTAGGCAAGACATTTTACCTACATTGCCTAGTATGTAGTGAATGAATAATGTACACTTTTTGAGTGTCCAAAAAAGCACGATATAAAACTGATCTGTTCCATTCATTATGTCAGTGGCATAAATTAGTTTAGTCAGTATTATTGTTTATCGTCTATATTTATTTCAACAATATATCATACTTCAAAATGTGCTACCATGACAGAACTGGTTGAGAATTTCTAGAAGCTGAAGCTGGCCATTTGTCATTTTGCACCATAATAATTTAATAGAACCGAATCTCAGCTCGTAGCTTTATATGCAAATGGTATGTGTGTTGGTAATCACATTTCTGTTCACTGAATTACAGAAAAACAGAAGGGAATCTGCAGGTAGTGTTGTTTATGACACAATATACATTTGGAGACTCCATGTTTGGGTGCTGTTCAATTTTAGGATGCTTCCGGGTTGGAACATGAATTTGAATGAGGTGATCAAACATTAGCGCTAAATAACATTGCACCTGTAAACGAAAACTTGGAGACCTTTATTCGTGCATGGAAAGATAGCAGTAGTCGGCTAGCACAGTGTAGCACAAAAGGGTAAATTAGAATCACACTTAATGCACCAATCATATCTAGTGTTGGGGACACTCAAACCTGATTGCACTATTTCTAAGGCAAAGTGGGAAATGTCTGGGACTTGGACACAAAAGTACATCCTGACTGATGATATATTGAATCACCAACACTTCACTTATAAGAAACTGAATTGTGATTTCACTCTGCGATATGCTATATTGACAAACTCACTTCACAAATGTGATCTTGAAAACAGCTTTTTCCCACCACATGTCCCTCTGGTCAGACTCAGCAATGTCCTGTGTTGGTGACGGGCTGATTTAAAGCAGACCTATTATCCTAAATGGACTTTTATAGAACTTTTAAGCATGTTATAGTTGTTTCCTCTCACCATTTACTCATCAAAAGTTGTATTTGGAGTGCTTTGTGCATGTTTGAGTCATGTTTAATCTTTTCTTTTCAAGATGCCATATAGCTGAACAAGCCCAATATTCACCTCCACTGCTCTGTACTTACTTCTTTCTCCAATTTTATTTTCTTAATCGGTGATATGTGTCTAACGCTAAGTCAGTGGAGTTTTAATAATGATCCTCATCATGATCCACGGGTGTCAAAGATTATGGATATGCAGCAGAAACAAGCGCTATAAGTCTTCCTCTTGCAATGAACTGTGGACTTACAGGAGAAAAAGATTACTTTAGTTAAATCTTCAATTCATGATAACAATATTAACTTTTACATTAATCGGGATAAAATAGAAATTATACTCTGATAGTAAACACACATTTTTTAGCTTATCATCCATTCCTAATTATAAGACTATCTATGTGATACTATACTACCTGTTCCTCCTGCCCACGTCGTCGCCAGCTGTTCAAAACCAAAACCCACCTGCTTTTTTCTTCAGATTTCACTGTGTTGCTGTTTTTATGAGTTACCAGTTGTATTTGCTTGTGTCTTTTGTGTCCTTGAGTGTCTAGAAAGGTGCAGATAAATGAAATGAATCATTATTATAATTATTATCATTATTATTAGAGCCTGAGCTACATCTTCTGAATGTTAAACTTGTTAAAATTTTACTGTCACTTCAACAGTTAATTAAAAAGTTAAAGGGAAACTCTGCTTCATTTAATTTCTCTTTTTAAAATATCATCAGTGGCATCAAATGTAGTTATTTTGATAAAGAATTTCGCTGATTTAAGTGTTTTTGTGAGTTGGGAAGTTAACCCAAATTAAATGTGTTAAGAATAAGACTCAAAGCATAAAGAAAAGTACTTTTTATTTGGCATTAAATCTTTCTATCTTCATGGACACCTAACCAGACCAAGTTACAGGTCAGATCCGTGGAGAGGCGACCCCGCTCACAGGAGATTTTTTTTTTTTAAGGTATTTTTGAGCTATAAAACCACCTGTAATTGAATAAACGTAAGGTAGAGCTATTTAATTATATCCATAAAAACAAGGACGTGATGGACCCCCAACCAAAGTTCCATAACCAAGTGATGGAACTTTCAGCTCCCCGTAACCCTATCCCCTAACCCTAACCCTTGCATCATTAAGCAAGGTACAGTACTTTTGTACTTTGTTAGCTTTTTTTTTTTTTTTTATCCATGAACTTGGAAATATAGTTTGCTCCAAACATCATCTATAGTAAGACCTTCTATCTACTTCAGCCCATCAAGGCATTTTCCTTCCCCTATAGCTCCTCCAGCTCCCCTCTCTTCATGCATAGTAAAGTGAGAGTGGCATTGTCACGTCCTAGAATCTGAAAACCACTTCTACTTTCGTAAATTCCGACAATGTCAAAGTCAGACGGTCATGTCTTGTGGGTGTCATTTAAATGGTTGCCATGGCAGCAGCGTTCAGCAGTGAGTCCGATGCAATGTCAGTGACAAGGACCTGACTGTTTGCTAAAGAACATAAAACACTTGTCGACAATTAACCTTGAGTTGTACAGTGATGAATGCTGTTTGACATCTTGACTACACAAAAAAGATGCTTTTGCTCTGGTTAATTTTAATTAAGGAGGCATGCTCAGTGTACAATTATGAATACCAGCATGACGGCGCTGACAGCGCTGTGAAGAACAATTTGGGTTTTCGAGGTAGTCCAAGGATAAAAGTTGTGTTAACAAAACCTTGACTACAAGAAAAAACACCAGCTTTAACTCAGCATTGAACAATTATGACTCAAAATGAATAAAATGCAGCTACATTTTAAGCTAGACTGTATAAAGAAGTGGACTAAGTGAATATGACGTCATGTGGTCATCACCCACAATGTTCGGCTCCAGTCAAATGAAGCTCACGAGGGTAGCAGTTATATATAAGAGATAATTTGGAGCCAAGTTCCCTTATTAGAAATAGGAATGTATTTATGGACAAAATAGCGAAAATAAAAAAAACACTAGGGTCATGTAGAGAGGATTAACATTTTAAGATCAAAATTATGAGGCTCACAGCAGCAATTACAGAGAGAGGGGTGACAATTTTCCACTGTGAAGTCATTTGGAAACAGAGTGGATGGATCCGAAAGTGCCTCCATGAACATTTCCTTTTTGGAACGTGGAACATACCGGGTTAGCTATGCCCATTTATATATACAGTCTATGTTTTTCGCACAGGAGGCTAAGCAAGTTATCCATTAATCAGAGGGTGGGTAGTTCGACTTCCACTGTGGAAACTTAACAAAACAAAAACAAACACGTCACAGCACACAGCAAAGAACATATTATGGCATTCACTCAAAACATAAATCACTGAAGTCCACTCCAACAGTTTTCATAGTTCCATATCCAATCTCTACCCACTGTCTCAAGACAAATAAAAACAATGACTTTAGACATATGGAGGTTCCTGTGTGTCTCCATCTGCCACCTGCAAATTGTAAGGCCACAGTCTCGTAGCTGTCAGCTCTGTTGTATGGGCATACAAGCAATCCTCCACTGGCCCCAAAGTCATTAATAACCTGATCCAGCTCTGATTACATCTGTAGCGGAGCCTCTGAGCGTGAGAAAGCAGGACAGGTCATCTCAGCAGACAGAGAGAGAAGGCCAACGGGAAGAAAAACATGAGAGAAAGTCTGTACAAAATAATCATCATTAATATTCTTGCAACATCGAGCAGACTATTTGCATAAGCGTCAGGTTTTGGCCTCTGACCTGAGAGACTTTTTTACGGTAATAGTCGGCTAACTTCTTTTTTAATTCAGTAACTCAAGGATAATTGATAGGTGACTTTTTAATCCCATTTGTCCATTCTACTCACAGTAATATGACTTGTTGTGGAAGGGCATCTGCTGTTTAAAGTGCCCATGACAGGTTAGTCTACTCATTTTGCTAAAACACAAATGGCTTCTTGATTTGTGTAAAACTATAATCTATATTTACAATAGTTGTAATCTCACCAAATTAAGTCAAAATGAGAGAATGATAAAAAATCTCTTATATAGACTTTAAAAAAACAATTATAAACAAATAAAATAGTGACATAGATTTCCACCGTATGCAAGTCAAATAAGGTCACCAGTTCAAGGGGACACATTTGGAACATGCCAGTGAAATTACTCCAAACTTTAAAGGTGCATTGCGTAGCATTTCTAGTAGAGGGTCCACCACTTGCAAATCTCCATAGAAATGATATTGCTTTGCCTAGAATGTTCCACAGTATAGATAAAACCTATCAATAAACAGGTTACAGCACTACGCCACATTACTCAACTCTCTCTCAACTTAACTTTATTTCTAGAGAACTTTAAAAACAACACAGTTGACCAAAGTGCTGTACAAAAACAAATATTCAGTGACAATTACAGTGACAGGTACAGATAAAATATAATACAAAACAAATACTGGTAAAAAGTCAACCCTCAAACTGTGTTAAAAGCCAAGGAGAAAAAGTGAGTGAGGGACTTAAAAACAGGCAGTGAGTCAGTCGGCCTTATGTGCAACAGGAGCCGATTCAACAGCCTTGGAGCAGCCACCGCAAACGCCCGATCCCCTCTCTGTTTTCTCCTGGTCTTTGGGACACAGAGGAGAGCCTGATCTATGGACATGAGAGCACGAGAGGGGATGTGAGGGATGAGCAGGTCAGAAGGATACTGAGGGGCCACACCATGGAGGCATTTAAAAGCAAATAAATTTTTTTTTAAATCAATGCGAAAGTGCAGGGGGAGCCAGTGCACTCCTCCTCCCTGAATGAAGGACGAGGGATATGTGGTCAAATTTACGTGATCCAGTTAAAAGCCAGCAGCTGCGTTCTGCACTAGTTGCAAGCGGGAAATGAGGGAAAGGATTACAGTTCAGATCTGTGGAGAGTTGCCCCTGTTCACAGAAGGAATTGTTGTATTTTTGAGCAATAGAAACACTTGTAATGAATAAATGTTAGATGGACATGTGTAAAGTCATACCACGAAACATTCCAGGCAAAGCATCTCCATGGAGACAAGCAGGTAGGTGTTCGGTGTACCTTTAACTAACACCATTCAACTGTCCAGTTATCTGAGCTTCACTTGAAACAGTCAAATAGTGCCAGTTGTCCAGAAAATCAAAAGCAAATGCGTAATCCCCTGTGATCGAGTGTGAACAGGGTAAGTGGCTTAGGCAGATGTATTGTGCTGCTGCCAGTTGGGCCGGTGCAGTTGTGAGGGAGGCTCAGGGCAGTGGAGGAAGCAGCAGATGTTTGGATCTAACATGGTCCCAGCCAACATGTCCCATCAGCCCTTTCACCCCCTTTAGCCCCTGGACTCTGACATCCAGCAGAAGGGAGTTAGCCACCAAGAATGTCAAATTTTGGCCAATTTTACATGTAATACAGCCAATAACGTAATCATTTGAGCAGTTTTAGATGTAATACGGTCATAATGTAATAACACTGTGCCATTGATGTACCATAATACATTTTTATACAGCACTATACCTTGCTTGAAACATCTAAAAGGGTCTGTAATCGTTATGTGGCGGTGTGTGTGCTGTCTGGATTTGCTAAAAGCTCCAAGTGGGTGGTTTGAATTTATGGTTAGAGCCTGTTGATACAAAAAGTAAACCAAATCTGATAATGATATATGCAGTTTTAATAATATCTTTGATGCTGCAATTTCTTCATAAGCAAAACTATTTTCTGCTTCTGAATTTCATCAAAAGTGCCCAGACACTTGCCAAACTTGCGTCTACAAAACTTGCAAAAGTCTGGTAGATACTTTGAAATGCTGTAGACCACATCGCTGCTGAAATACATCTATCTTCATTTCGCCTGCTAAGGTCTCCGGTCACACCCAGTCTCTCATTCACATGCCACATTCAAACAGAAAAAAAAGAACCTTACATGAACCTTGCCCATGAATACAGCTATACTGGCTAAAGCAGGATTTGTTAATACGTATTTATTGTAATTTCATTAGAGATGTTCAATGCTCATTTAGTTACTTTCTTACAAGAGCAAAAACAGGACATGAACCACAAATGAACCTTCAAGTTTTATCGCTTTAAGACAATCACATTACCACTCCTACCACTGTTTCCCCAACACAACCCTGACAGATGTAGAGTGTTCATATAGAGCGTCGTGTCCAAACAGGCTTCAGTCTATATGCATATTAGCAGGTTCAATCCCCTCCTGCCTTTGCCTTCTGTCTAGGGCTGGGAGCAAAAATATATCTTGATATATTTTTATTATATCTTGATATACAGTATATATCTCGATATATGTAGAGGAAAATGAAGACCCCCAAAACTACTTCAAAAAGAAATATGCCAAATTCCACTTTTTTATTGAAGTGCAAAGAGGTAGGCAGTTCATGTAGGAACAAAATGCTTCTGCGGCATAAAAAAAATCCCTGTATACAAAAATAATAATTTAACTGTAAAATAAAGGAAGAATACATATTGCCTTTTCATTCAAAAATAAAACTACTCAACTCAAGCTCGCTGTTAACCATAAGAAAACTATAGCCATGAGCTCATAGGAAGCTCGGGAGGTTCCTTATTTTAATAGATCCATGTTCCTAACCAGTTCTAAGGAGCTGTGAGGTATCCCACAAGCCACTGCTCTGATCAAAGCAAACATTTCCAAAAACTGCAGCAGATTATTAATTAAAATCTTCTGCATAAATAAACTTTACATTACTAAACTTTACAACATATGAACCATAATGACTATAGAGCCACATTAGACCGTTTGAGATTATAATGTGTTTAATGCAACTTTGTGCACAGATGTTTACATTTTTAAATAAAACTTAAAACTACATGGCTCATTTGCATAAACTATAAGCTTTGAAAAAAAACAGCTGGCTCCTTGTGCACATGATGCGCTCAGCTTCTGTTAGACTAAAGGACACGACTCAGTGGAATATGAGTGTTTTCTCTGTGACTAAGCATGTGCTGCTGATGGTGGGTCTGTAAATGGTGGAAAAGGTTTGTGGTGCTAGATGCTTTAGTTGGCGTTAACTCTGGGCATTCATGGGCAGGTTGAGTGTGTCACCATGTTGAACAAGACAACAGCAAGGAGGTGGTGCCAAGTGGGAGCGAGCACAACATAGAGAAGGCAAACAAGCGAAGAGGTGAAATCAGAATTAAATATTATATCGCTATATACTATATGTCAGAATCCATTTTGTGTTTAAAAAATATCTCAATATATTTTAAAAATCGAGATATCGCCCACCCCTACTACTGTCTTTAGGTGTTTGGGAAAAACACTTCACCTCTCTTGGCTGAAGCACTTTGAATTACTTAAGCACTTTGAATTACTTTGTGTACGAATTGGGCTATACAAATAAACTCGCCTTGCCTTGAATGAATGCTTATAGTAGATTACAGACGTTGCATAACTAATTCCTTATTATGCATTTATTATTTAAGTGCTGTAAGTGCTGTTAAGTGGGTGTAAAGTATGAAGGAACCCACCTGGTAAAGCGAATAGATAATAAATATGCCACTCTGATGCTCTGCGTGGTTCTGCTGAGTAATTATCCGCCCAGCAGGGTTTGTCATTTGAAACACGTGTGAGGAGCCCCATTCACTTTGGATTCCGATCAAGAGTCTGGAGCCATTGATGTGAGTGTGTTTAGGAGAAGGAGCTCAAAAGGACAGCTGTAAGCCCCTTTTAGCTCAGAGTTCAGAGATGGAGCTTCTTGACATTTTGCCTTGTTTAGAAAGTGGAGAGTCCTGCATTTATGCCAAACCACATAGTAATGAAGAAATTAGGAACTAGTGATGGAACAGCTTTCTAATGGGACCCGAATCTTTTGGATCTGTTCGTTTCAAAGAGCTGTTCAACAAACAGGCTCTTTGACTATTTATTATTATGACCATCAGAAGACACTGTGAGACAAATCTACAAATCTTATCTACAAATGAATCCCAGAGAAAAGACCAAGGCTCATATTTATTTCAAGTGGTTCAAACTGAGCGTTTGGAATTATGCATCATCTAAATAATACACTCAACAAAAATATAAACGCAACACTTTTGTTTTTGCTCCCATTTGTCATGAGATGGACTCAAAGATCTAAAATTCATTCCAGATACACAATATTACCATTTCTCTCAAACATTGTTCACAAATCTGTCTAAATGTGTGATAGTGAGCACTTTTGCTTTGCTGAGATAATCCATCCCACCTCACAGGTGTGCCACATCAAGATGCTCATCAGACACCATGATTAGTGCACAGGTGTACCTTAGACTGCCCACAATAAAAGGCCACCCTGAAATGTGCAGTTGTTGCTTTATTGGGGGTCTGGGGACTCAGAACCAGTCAGTATCTGGTGTGACCACCATTTGCCTCATGCAGTGCAACACATCTTCTTCGCATAGAGTTTATCAGATTGTCAATTGTGGCCTGTGGAATGTTGGTCCACTCCTCTTCAATGGCTGTGCGAAGTTGCTGGATATTAGTGGGAACTGGTAAGATCTGTAGTATATGACGGTCAAGCACATCCCAAACATGCTCAATGGGTGACATGTCCGGTGAGTATGCTGGCCATGCAAGAACTGGGACATTTTCAGCTTCCAAGAATTGTGTACAGATCCTTGCAACATGGGGCCGTGCATTATCTTGCTGAAACATGAGGTGATGTTCATGGATGTATGGCACAACAATGGGCCTCAGGATCTCATCACGATATCTCTGTGCATTCAAAATGCCATCAATAAAATGCACCTGTGTTCTTCGTCCATAACAGATGCCTGCCCATACCATAACCCCACCACCACCATGGGCCACTCGATCCACAACACTGACATCAGCAAAGCGCTCACCCACACGACGCCACACACGCTGTCTGCCATCTGCCCTGAACAATGTAAACCGAGATTCATCCGTGAAGAGAACACCTCTCCAACATGCCAGACGCCATCGAATGTGGGCATTTGCCCACTCAAGTCTGTTACGGCGACGATCTGGAGTCAGGTTAAGACCCCGATGAGCTGAGCTTCCCTGAGACGGTTTCTGACAGTTTGTGCAGAAATTCTTTGGTTATGCAAACCAATTGTTTCAGCAGCTGTCTGAGTAGCTGGTCTCAGACGATCTTGGAGGTGAACCTGCTGGATGTGGAGGTCCTGGGCTGGTGTGGTTACACGTGGTCTGCGGTTGTGAGGCCAGTTGGATGTACTGCCATATTCTCTGAAACGCCTTTGGAGACAGCTTATGGTGGAGAAATGAACATTCAATGCCCGAGCAACAGATCTGGTTGACATTCCTGCTGTCAGCATGCCAACTGCACGCTCCCTCAATGCTTGTGCCATCTGTGGCATTTTGCTGTGAGACAAAACTGCACATTTCAGGGTGGCCTTTTATTGTGGACAGTCTAAGGTACACCTATGCACTAATCATGGTGTCTGATGAGCATCTTGATGTGGCACACCTGTGAGGTGGGATGGATTATCTCAGCAAAGCAAAAGTGCTCACTATCACACATTTAGACAGATTTGTGAACAATGTTTGAGAGAAATGGTAATATTGTGTATCTGGAATGAATTTTAGATCTTTGAGTCCATCTCATGACAAATGGGAGCAAAAACAAAAGTGTTGCGTTTATATTTTTGTTGAGTGTATGTTGCACTCATAAACTGTATAGAAGAAGAAGTGGACTAAGTGAGCATGACGTCATCCATAGCGTTTAGCGCCGCTCAAATGAGGCGAATTTGGAGCCAGGTTCTATGTTATGAATAGGGTTTTTTCTGACAGACAAAATAGCGGGAAAAAAATTCAGAATCATGTGTCGCGGGTTCATATGAACATTTTAAGACCAAAATGATGAGGCTCACAGGAACAGGTACAGAGAGAGGAGCAATAAGATCTCAATGTAAGTGAATGGGAAAAAGTGAGAGAAGGAGCCGGAAGAGCCTCCTGGAGCACATCCTATTTGGCACGCGGCGGCTAACGGGATAGCTTAGTCCACTCATATATACGGTCTATGGTTGCACTACAATTCTGATACAAAACTAACTGATATTATGCTGCCAAGTATGGTTTTTGTACACAAACATCTCACTTGTGTTGCCAACTCTGCTTCAGTGCTGATTCTTGTGTTGGTTCAAAATTTGGTTCTTTTAAAAAACTGAGATCTGGTTCACATTAAAGGGGAACTCCGGCATGTTTGAAGCTAAAGTCCATTGCTAAAGGTGGTCGAATTCTGTCAGAAGCCAAGAAATGGCACAGATCAGTGTTTCCTCGGCGGAGATCTCGCTGTGGTAGTGAGTCTGTCAAGGCAACAAACTAGTGTAGTGAATTGGGCAAGTTCTTAACTTCCACGTAAAACACCAATTTGCACAGAAGAGGGTTAACACCACTTTCTAACCCATCTTACAACACTCATGAGTCTAACAAACAAAACGCTCTGCCTGGCTCACTCATTACTGGTCTGGAAACGTTATAAAACAACTTTATAAGCAGTCTTAACCTTTGTCGATTTCCCACTGTGCATTGCGAAAGCCCAAAAGACTCGATTGCCAACTCTAGCGGCAGTGAGCGGCTTGAGCTGCCAGACGCAACAAGTGAGAATCGACTACTGATGGTGAAGAAAAATAGAAACTGAAAGTTGGTGAAAGAAAATGGTTCAGGAATGTATTTTTTAAGCGTTATTTCAAAAAATATAATCCACTCATAAATAGGATTAGAAACGACATCGGCGATCAAGTCTTTTGGGCTTTCGCATGCGCAGTGGGAAATCGACAAAGTAATGCTAAAGTTGCTTATAAAGTTGTTTTATAACAGACACTAATGAGTAAACCAGGCAGAGCGTTTTGTTTGTTAGACTCGTGGCTGTTGTAAGATGGGTCAGAAAGTGGTGTTAAGCTTCTTCATTGTGCTAATTGGCGTTTTACGTGGAAGCTCTCCACGAAATCTCTGCCGAGGCAACACTGATCTGTGCCGTTTTTTGGCTTCTGACAGTATTCGACCACCTCTAGCAATGGACTTGAGCTTCACATGTGCCGGAGTTCCCCTTTAAGGTATTTTCCAAGCTATAAGCCACGTCTTTTTTCCCAGGCTTTGAACCATGCGGCTTTTAGTGCGGAGCGGCTAAATTTTGATTTTTTTCTTCCACCGCGAGGGGCGCTCTAACTGGAATTTCAAAAACAAGATAGACGGAGAAGAATATGCTACTTTTTATTTAGCAGATATAACACGCACGACAAATTACTAACTGGTAATTATTTTCAAATCCTCACCCTTCATCATGAAAAGCACACGAAGGAGTTTGTATGATGCAAGTTTTAAGTTAAAGGCCAGCGATCTTGCTCCAGGAAGGAAACCGCTGTAGAGCCCTGCACCCGCGGGACTCAACACAAAACAGTGCGGCGTGGGACCATGAATGTATAATAAGAGCATTCTGAAAGAACATTCTGAAAGCTTATTGCGGGCGCGGGCGGTAGCGATACTGAAGACTGTGGGAGCAGGCAGGAGCGGTACTGAAAATTGTGTCCCGCGCAGACCTCTACCGTGCTGCTGCACGTAAGCTCGGCGTCAGTGGAGATGATTAAAGTGACTTGTGGTTTCACTGGACAGGAGAAAAGAAGGTAATCAGTTCCCGGTTCTTTTCTGTTTTTGACCCATTTTAATCAGCACAGTTGCTGCCGTGTTAAAAGGCACTGTTCGGAAAGAATCTGTTCAGGTACATAAATGTACATTTACAGTACAAAATCGTTCTGTATATGCAGTAAATATCTCATTTTTCAACATAGATATCAGCGGCTTATAGCCCGGTTGCGGCTTGTACAACTTTTTTCTTAATTTTTTTTTTTAATAGCGTGGGTGCGGCTAATATACCGGTGCGCTCTATAGTCTATATGCTAAAGGTATCAAATCTTTGCTACTACAGCTGTCTAAAAGTTCCTGAGCCACTATTGCTCAAATTTCAATCCTTACTACTACTACCTTCTACCTTTCTATCTACAGTAAATTATTTTAAATACAGGAAGTGCTCCACCGTGTTTTTAAACTTCATACACATTTACTAGAACCAAGTGGAACAGTGCATTTTGAGCTTTGGAAATGTAGACAGGGTTGCTTAAACATAGGTGAATGAAAAAAACACAACTCCAGGTATGTTTTTGCTGAAGTAACAACATTCTAACATAGTTTACAGCTCACAAGAGTCAAGTTTGCATAATATAGGACCTTGGCTTCCTGTTTTTGATATTTAGTAAAGGACATATTACGCAAATGAAATGCAAACATTAGAAGCTGATGGATCTTTTTAAAAACATGTTGCCATTTTAAGTCAAAAGTATAGCATTCTTTGAACTCAAGATTATATTAAATTGTTATTTCCCGAACTTTGCCTATAATTTTTGATTAATTAAAAGATAACAACATCAAATTATTTCACCTCCTCTATCATTTATCACTTGTCTGACAGCACAAAATTGAAAGTAGCATTGGCAGACTTGTGGGTGTTTCTTAAACCAGCACCCAAGGGACACCGGGGCGGCTTTCGGTGGCAACAAACAAGTACACGAAAACAGGATCAAAAGACTGCGCAGTGTGCTCGTCATTTTAATTCCCCATTTGAGCCAGAGAGGGAAAGAGAGGAGAAAGGGATGGGGAGAAAGAGAGAGTGCGAAGAGAGGGGAGGAAAAGAGAAGGGGGCGGGGCGGGGGGGGATAATCATCCAGTGGTCCAGGGGAGAAAGAGAGGGAGTGAGAGGAGAAAGAGAGCGGGAGAAAGAGGGGAGAGGAAGTGCTAGAAGAGAGAGAGGGAAGAAAGAGAGGAGGAGAAAGAGAGAGTGTTAGGAGAGAGGGCAGAAAAAGAGACGGGGGGGGGGGGGGGTGAGATAATCATCCAGTGGTCCAGGGGAGAAAGAGAGGGAGAGAGAGGAGAAAGAGGGGAGAGGAAGTCCTAGGAGAGAGAGGGAAGAAAGCGAGGAGGAGAAAGAGAGAGTGTTAGGAGAAAGGGGAGAAAAAGAGACTAGGGGGGTGAGATAATCATCCAGTGGCACAGGGGAGAAAGACAGAGAGAGAGGGGAGAAAGAGGGGAGAGGTAGTGCTAGGAGAGAGACAGAGGGAAGAAAGAGATGGAGAGAGAGAGGGAAGAAAGAGATGGGGAGAGAGAGAGAGGAGAAAGAGGGCAGAGGAATTGCTAGAAGTGAGAGAGGGAAGAAGGAGATGGGGAGAGAGAGAGGAAGAGAGAGGAGAAAGAGATGGAGAGAGAAAGAGGGAGAGAGAGAATGCTACTGGGAATATAGAGTCATCCAATGTCTTAGGGGAAAAAGAGAGGAAGAGAGAGAGGGGGAAAAGAGACGGAGGGAGAGAGAGTGCTAGTGGGAATATCGAGTCATCCAGTGGCCCAGGGGAGAAAGAGGGGGGGACAAAAATCAGAGACAGAGGGGAGAAAGAGAGGGGAGAAAGAGGGGAGAGGAAGTGCTAGGAGAGAGAGAGGGAGGAAAGAGATGGAGAGAGAAAGAGGGAGAGAGAGAATGCTAGTGGGAATATAGAGTCATCCAATGTCTTAGGGGAAAATGTGGCCATACCGGCTCGTCAAAGCCTGAACCCGTCAGATCTCAGAAGCTCAGCAGGGCCGGGCCTGGTTAGTACTTGGATGGGAGACCACAAGGAATTCCAGGTGCCACAGTGGGGCGCCAGTTGCAAAAACTGTCGTCGTGTCCTTAGGCAAGGCACATCACCCACATTGCCTAGTATGAAAGTGGTGTGTGCGTGAGTGTTGGTGGTGGTCGGAGGGGCCGATGGCGCAGATTGGCAGCCTCGCTTCCGTCAGTCTGCCCCAGGGCAGCTGTAGCTACAATAGTAGCTTACCACCACCGGGTATGGAGTGAATGAATAATGCTCTGTAAAGCGTCTTTGAGTGTCCAGAAAAGCGCTATATAAAACTGATGCATTATTATTATTATTATAAAAAGAGAGGAAGAGAGAGAGGGGGAAAGAGACGGAGGGAGAGAGAGTGCTAGTGGGAATATCGAGTCATCCAGTGGCCCAGGGGAGAAAGAGAGGGCGACAGAAATTAGAAAGAGGGGAGAAAGAGAGGGAGGAGAGAGTGCTAGTGGGAATTATAGAGACGTCCATTGGCCCAGAGGGACATCCACAGGAAGCAGGATGGATAGAAAGCCTTGGCAGCTATTCAAAGGCTACATGCTAATTTACACTTGGGAGAACCAACAAGATGCAAACACCAATCTAGCAAAAACTAGGAGTTAGATAACAACAAAAAGTTTGCACAGTCCTACTGATTATGTATTGTTATTTTGCGTCTAAAACTGCTGAGTTTGTGGGTTACGGTGCTAATAGAACTAGGCCTGTCACGATAACACAGTTAGAATATTGTTAAAGTAACTATAGATGATAAATGATAATATTAAAGGTGCACTGTGTCACTTTTCTGGTAGAAGGTCCGCCAGTTATGTATTTAAAGTATGGCAGTATGGCAGGTAAGATCTGTGAAGAGGTGACTCCACTCATAATTAGCATGTTTTTAAAGTTGTTGTTTTTTTTTTTGCAATAAAAACACCCATAATCAAATAAATGCGTCTTATGTACATTTAATACAATATTGTGGAACATACATAACAGGCAAAGCAATAGCATCTCCACCCCAAAGTTATTAGTTATTACCAAGTTACCTTTAAACCAAACTATTAAGCAGAAATATTCACAAAAGAAGTATTCTAAATATACAGTATTGTTAAATATTGTCGAGCTATTTAAATAAATAGCAAAATTCAACCCTAACCCAAGTAATGTTTGTGTAATTTTAGTTCATAATTCTAAAGAACCAAAAATATTCCACTACTACAAAGATAAATATTGACCCCCAAAAAGTATGGCTCTATTTATCATACGCTGAACGATAAGTCGATGTAGTATTTATTGTGACAGGCCAAAATACAAGTTAAATAGTAAAGCAGTTGAAGCCTTCAGTCGTTGGTATTCCATGATAAATATTATCACGTTCAGAAGCTTTGAAGAGCTCTCCATTATCCCAAGAGGAACGCTAATCTAAACATTACATCAGCCTGTTAGCACACACACTCCAGACTCCAAGACTTCATCATCAAAGTTCATGGGGTTTGCTGGGGGGTTGAAAATGTCGTATCTTTTGAATTCGATTGAAATAACTATTATTTTAAAGATCTTATATTACACAAAATTGATTCTCCTGAGGTTTAAGCCATGTTATAATGCTGTTACCTCATCAAAAACTCTGGAGTTGTGTTTCGTTTCATTCACACGTTTGAGTAATCCTTTATTATTAGTCTATCCACATCTCCAAAGCTCAAAATGCTCCGTTCCACCTTGTGATGTCATGTATAGGTAATTTTCAAGTTAACAGCTACCTTTACCTTTTGTTCAGAAGAGATAAAAAAAACACTTTATTGTCTGATAATCAGGAAGTGTTTTAACAACAAAACTTCGCTCTGGTCCAGGAGAGTTGTGAAAAGCAGTTATAAACTCCCCACTGTGAATAATTGGGATGCTTAGAATGCATTAGACAAGTGAGCAATAACTTTGGACCACTGAAAACCTTTTAAAATGAATTTGTTCTGTTTTTTTATGTTTTTAAGATAGTGAAACAGTGTAATCCTTCACTCTATGTGTTTAAGATGGTAAAAAATAAAGATCAGTGCCTTTGAAACAGCACTGGATATGATTTCTGTCTATACCAATTATATATAAGGGCCCGTAGTATGCTATTTTCTGATATTATAAAGTTTGATTCATTCACAGATGTTTAACACAGAAATCCTGCATGTTTAGGCTGAGTTCTTCATTATATCGGAAAGCAGATCAGACAATAGCATAGTATGGGCCTTTTTAAAAGCCCAGCATCTCTCAGACAGTAGCTTCAGTGGAATATTTCATTGAGTCAGCACGTGTCTAAAAATAACGAGATGGGGCGGGGATTACACAATGACTAAACCGGTATCAGTGGTTGCAGAAGACTTTGTAGAATTGCTGCGTCTCCCAATGGACTGAGTGGAAGTTTGATGAAATTTGAATAGTGCCAGTTATGCAAAGCGCCGTGTTAGGGGGCTTGGAACAGGTGATGAGGACATTTCCACTACAAGACTGTTTTATGTAGCAAATAATATGACATGTGTTCATTATAATTATCGCAGAGGCTGTTGATGTAGAAATATAATGCTATTTTAGTCTTTACT
Source organism: Odontamblyopus lacepedii (assembly GCA_034769755.1). Classification (NCBI taxonomy): domain Eukaryota; kingdom Metazoa; phylum Chordata; class Actinopteri; order Gobiiformes; family Gobiidae; genus Odontamblyopus; species Odontamblyopus lacepedii. Next base: position 14,331,632 of record CM068354.1, read on the forward strand.
GGCTGCTAAATATGCTTTTTGTCACTTTGGCTTCATATTTTAGGTATTAAAACGTATTTTCTGAGCTGCTACAAAGTTGTTTCCTCATCAAAACCTACTTGGAGTTGTGTTTGGTTTCTTAATGTTTGACACACAAATTTTGCATATTTCGGCTGAGTACTCTCAAATGAAAAACACAGAAGACACCTTGTGATGTCATGTGGTAATACAGGAAGTGCTCCACTGTGTTTTTAAACTCCATAAACCTTCACTAGAATCATTTGGATGATTTCAGCCCTGGAATTGCACATCTCTACTGAACAAAAGGTTAAATTTAGCTGTGAAAAACATGAAAACTCCCACTACATCACAAGGTGGATCAGAGCATTTTGAGCTTTGGAGATGTAGACAAACTACCGTATTTTTCGCACTACAAAATCAGAGACTAAGAACCAACATTTCATCTTGAAAGGCAAGTTATAGAAGTTATAGTTATAAAAACAACCCAATAGAGAAGAATCCATGTATCATTCATTTATTCTTTTTTCTATATAGAGCAAAAAATAAGAAAATGAAAAAAAAAACCTTTTCTTTATTATTTGTCTCTAAAACCAAAATGAAAAAAAAAAGGATAACGATTTGTTTTTTCAGTTTTGATTCATATATAGGATTCATATATTTGGTCTATGGACTGTCAGTGTGAAAAATGTAATATATAAGTCGCACCTGAGTATAAGTCGCAGACACCCAAACCCTGAAAAAAGTGTGACTTATAGTCTGAAACATACGGTAATAATAACGGATTATTCAAACATGTGAATGAAACAAAACACAACTCCTGGTAAGTTTTGGAGGAGGTAACAACATAATAATATGACATAAAGCTCAATACAGGACCTTTAAAATTTAGCTTTTGCAAGTATTTCCATACATCTTGATAGGAGAAAAATGTGCCATGGACCATCTGAATGTTGACCTATATTGTATTTGCTGCTAAATCTCACTTAGATATTTTTCCACAATCGCTCAGGCCCTTGTGTGTATATACACTCAACAAAAATACACTCAACAAAAATATAAACGCAACACTTTTGTTTTTGCTCCCATTTGTCATGAGATGGACTCAAAGATCTAAAATTCATTCCAGATACACAATATTACCATTTCTCTCAAACATTGTTCACAAATCTGTCTAAATGTGTGATAGTGAGCACTTTTGCTTTGCTGAGATAATCCATCCCACCTCACAGGTGTGCCACATCAAGATGCTCATCAGACACCATGATTAGTGCACAGGTGTACCTTAGACTGTCCACAATAAAAGGCTACCCTGAAATGTGCAGTTGTTGCTTTATTGGGGGTCTGGGGACTCAGAACCAGTCAGTATCTGGTGTGACCACCATTTGCCTCATGCAGTGCAACACATCTTCTTCGCATAGAGTTTATCAGATTGTCAATTGTGGCCTGTGGAATGTTGGTCCACTCCTCTTCAATGGCTGTGCGATGTTGCTGGATATTAGTGGGAACTGGTACGCGCTGTCGTATACGCCGGTCAAGCACATCCCAAACATGCTCAATGGGTGACATGTCCGGTGAGTATGCTGGCCATGCAAGAACTGGGACATTTTCAGCTTCCAAGAATTGTGTACAGATCCTTGCAACATGGGGCCGTGCATTATCTTGCTGAAACATGAGGTGATGTTCATGGATGTATGGCACAACAATGGGCCTCAGGATCTCATCACGGTATCTCTGTGCACTCAAAATGCCATCAATAAAATGCACCTGTGTTCTTCGTCCATAACAGATGCCTGCCCATACCATAACCCCACCACCACCATGGGCCACTCGATCCACAACATTGACATCAGCAAAGCGCTCACCCACACGACGCCACACACGCTGTCTGCCATCTGCCCTGAACAATGTAAACCGAGATTCATCTGTGAAGAGAACACCTCTCCAACGTGCCAGACGCCATCGAATGTGGGCATTTGCCCACTCAAGTCTGTTACGGCGACAATCTGGAGTCAGGTTAAGACCCCGATGAGGACGACGAGCATGCAGTTGAGCTTCCCTGAGACGGTTTCTGACAGTTTGTGCAGAAATTCTTTGGTTATGCAAACCAATTGTTTCAGCAGCTGTCTGAGTAGCTGGTCTCAGACGATCTTGGAGGTGAACCTGCTGGATGTGGAGGTCCTGGGCTGGTGTGGTTACACGTGGTCTGCGGTTGTGAGGCCGGTTGGATGTACTGCCATATTCTCTGAAACGCCTTTGGAGACGGCTTATGGTGGAGAAATGAACATTCAATGCCCGAGCAACAGATCTGGTTGACATTCCTGCTGTCAGCATGCCAATTGCACGCTCCCTCAATGCTTGCGCCATCTGTGGCATTTTGCTGTGAGACAAAACTGCACATTTCAGAGTGGCCTTTTATTGTGGGCAGTCTAAGATACACCTGTGCACTAATCATGGTGTCTGATGAGCATCTTGATGTGGCACACCTGTGAGGTGGGATGGATTATCTCAGCAAAGCAAAAGTGCTCACTATTAGACAGATTTGTGAACAATGTTTGAGAGAAATGGTAATATTGTGTATCTGGAATGAATTTTAGATCTTTGAGTCCATCTCATGACAAATGGGAGCAAAAACAAAAGTGTTGCGTTTATATTTTTGTTGAGTGTATATAAAAGCACTACCTTAAACAACCCAACGCTGATAACCCAAACACAATTTAATTAACACCTATTTCGAACCAACATTAAACAGTCTGGGCATTACTGTTTGCCATTCAATCTCTTTATCTCCACACACCATCAACCAGGAGCCGGGGAGGAGGAAATGTGTTTGAATAACCTGATAAATTTTCAGCTGGAGCAAATCAAGCGCAGGAAGTGTGCCGTTTGTTTACTATTCATCAGGTTTATTTTTAGGCCCTGTCCAGACTGGAATCAGGTAGCACAGTTGATCCCCCTCCCCCCCAGTGCGCGCAGAGTTATCGATTGTGTCACAGAATGTAATAAGGAGGAACAAGGTGAGATTAGGTTGAAGCATTGTCACTGTGGTGTAGAGTTCCCATACCTCAGGGGCTTCGCAAACAATTGGATTAGACTAGTGTGGCTTGTTTGGAGAAGTGACAAGAAACCTGCAGTCGTGTTCTTATTATTACTTTAGACAAGCTGAGAAATTACTGCTGGATTAGAAAGTACCTACAGCTAGCATGGGGTTGTTGGAGTGAGAACTTTGCATGTTCTCTGAAACGTTGCTCATGTTACGCTATTTTCCTCGTCTAAAACATACTTGGAGTTGTGTTTTGTTTCATTCACACATGTTCAATGCTCAAATCCTGTGTATTTAGGCTGAGTCCTTCTCTCAAACTGAATTGAAAACACTCCGTTCTACCTTGTGATGTCATGTGGTGATACAGGATGTGCTCCCTGGTGTGTTTAAGCTCCATACACATTCACTACTGTAGACTCATTTGGATAATTTCAGCCCTAGAATTGCTCCTCATCTTTCCAAAAAAAAGGGGAAAAAGGTAGCTGTTAATTTAAAATCTACCCCTTCATGACATCACAAGGTGGAACAGAGCATTTTGAGTTTTGGAGATATAGACAAACTAATAATAAAGGACTGCTCAAGCATGTGTGAATGAAACAAAACACAACCCCAGGTATGTTTTTGAGGCAGCAGTATAATATGACTAAAAGGAGTACATTTTAAGTAATATAGGATCTTTAACAAAAATTGCACATAATAAAATGAATTGCCCACATATTACATGCAAATAAATAAGCCTTTCATAACACAGCGAGAACATGCAAACCCCATGTTGAAAGGTGGTCCAATCCTGAAATCAAACCGTAAGATAACCATTGAGGTAAGATAGTCACAACGCACCAGTGAATATTAAACTGTTCTGCTGAGCTGCCCAAAAAGCAAAACTACTTTTCACATCTCTTAAATATTTCATCATATTAAAGGTGCGTTGTGCAACTTTTCTGTTGGAGAGTTCACTGCCTGCATGTCTCCATGGAGATGTTATTGCCGGGCTTGGAATGTCCATGGTATGACATTAAACATATCCACCTATCTTTTATTCTAGGGGTGGGACATTACTATGTTGAGTGTGATTCATTAATTACAAAGAAAATAATACATTAAAAATATTAATGCATACAGTATCTCACAAAAGTGAGTACACCCCTCACACTTCTGCAAACATTTAATGATATCTTTTCATGGGACAACACTGACGAAATGACACTTTTATACAATGTAAAGTTTTCCATGTACAGCTTGTATAACAGTGTAAATTTACTGTCCCCTCAAAATAACTCGACGCACAGCCATTAATGTCTAAACTGCTGGCAACAAAAGTGAGTACACCCCTAAGTGAAAATGTCCAAACTGAGCCCAAAGTGTCAATATTTTGTGTAGCCACCATTATTTTCCAGCACTGCTTTAATCCTCTTGGGCATGTAGTTCACCAGAGCTTCACAGGGTTCCACTGGGATCCTGTTCCACAGAGCTGGTGGATGTTAGAGACCTTATGCTCCTCTACCTTCCATTAGAGGAGGCCCTACAGAAGCTCAATGGGGTTTAGGTCTGGTGACATGCGTGGCCACTCCATCACCTTTACCCTCAGCTTCTTTAGAAAGGCACTGGTCACCTTGGAGGTGTGTTTGGGGTCGTTATCATGTTGGAATACTGCCCTGCGGCCCAGTTTCTGAAGGCAGGGGATCATGCTCTGCTTCAGTATGTCACAGTATGTATGTTGACATTCATGGTTCCCTCAGTGATCTGTAGTTCCCCAGTGCCGGCAGCACTCATGCAGCCCCAGACCATGACACTCCCACCACCATGCTTGACTGTAGGCAAGACACACCTGTCTTTGTACTCCTCACCTGGTTGCCACCAAACACGCTTGACACCATCTGAACCAAATAGGTTTTTCTTGGTCTCATCAGACCACAGGACCTGCTTCCAATAATTCATGTCCTTAGTCTGCTTGTCTTTACCAAACTGTTTGTGGGCTTTCTTGTGCTTCATCTTCAGAAGAAGCTTCCTTCTGAGACAACAGCCATGTAGACCATTTTGATGCAGTGTGCGGCGTATGGTCTGAACACTGACAGACTGACCCTCCACCGCCTCAACCTCTGTAGCAATGCTTCAGCACTCATACGTCCATTTCCCAAAGAGAACATGTGAACATGATGCTGAGCACGTGCACTCAGCTCCTTTGGTCGACCATGGTGAGAACTGTTCTGAGTGGGACCTGTCCTGTTAAGTCGCTGTATGGTCTTGGCCTCAGTGCTGCAGCTCAGTTTCAGGGTGTTGGTGATCTTCTTATAGCCTAGGCCATCATTATGTAGAGCAACAACTCTTTTTTCCAGATTCTCAGAGAGTTCTTTGCAATGAGGTGCCATGTTGAACTTCCAGTGCCCAGTATGAGAGAATGTGAGAACGAAAACACCAGATTTAACAAACCTGCTCCACTTACACACCTAAGACCTTGTAACACGAACAAGTCACATGACACTGGGGAGGAAAAATGGCATTGTTTGGCCTGTAAACTGCGATAATACAGTATGTATTATCGCAGTTTACAGGCCAAACAATGCGGAACGCTTGTCAGTGCACCATGTCGTGTCAATTACACCAACGCACACAGTTCTGACTATAACAACAATGGAGCATGAAAGCGCTCTGGGATTGCTGGACGGTAAATTTCTATTAAAAAAAACTGCCTGATGGAAGTACTGATAAAGGCGTCATTTACTGCAAACTGTGCAGAAAAGACATTGCATATCACAGCACTTCAACCCTGTGATACCATTTCAATGCAAAACATGTCACAGCGAGTACAGAAAGCTGGAGCTGTTGATGGTAGTAGTTCTGGTCCAAGTACAAACAAGAGCTGTCTGCAGCCCAAACTCGAACAACTAAATTCAGAGTAAATGCGTAATGCAAATATTGTTATGCAATTAATTGAGACTAGTTAATTACAAAGCCTGTAATTAATTAGATTTTTTTAAATTAAGTCACACCCCTAATTTATTCATTATGGGTGTTTCTATTGCTCAAAAATACAACAATTCCTTCTGTGAATAGAGGCAACTCTCCACAGATCTGAACTGTATTAATTTCTACAGAATTTCTACGGATTAATCTCTACTGTGGAATATTCTAGACAAAGCAATAACATTTCCATGGAGACAGACAGGTAGCAGCAGTGCACCTTTATGTCTAACATGTCAAATTGCAGGTTGTAAACGTCCAAATAATGTTACTCAAAATTAGTCATTACTCGTTAATTACCCGTGTACAAAGCTAAGTAACTCCAGCGTGTGTCTGCATTTCTTATTCACCTCGAGGGAGACTTTCCTTTTTTTTCCTTTCTTTTTGTCAAGCCCCATTATCCTCAAGAGTCTGATCACAGCAGGCGCCTTGTGTACCAGTGTTTTCTAGTCAGTCTGGGGATGTCATTGTTGTGGAAAAGGCGTAACGTTATTTACGATAATGAAAGGCTTGCTAATTCTAGTGTTGGACTGTGTGCCGCTTTTGTCGCTAACCAATTGTACTATTATTACAATATTAGAGAAACAGGACACTGAGGATGAAAATGAATAGCAAACTACCGGTAGTCTTCAAAACATAGTGTTGTATTATTTTATCCACCAAAGTGAGTCTGGTGCCTACCCACTGATCACATTCCATAAACCTATGCAAATTATACGTTGCTGCGTCTAAAAACAAGCTAGTTTCTTTTGAATGGTTTGCAGTGGTCCAAAGTTATTCCTTACTTATACATTCCAAGTAGCCAAGTAGTCGTAATATAAACTTTCCGCAACTTGTAGAGTCCAGAGGTGCGTTTTCTTATCAACCACTAGCATGCTAAGAGCACACATCCTTTTTCTTGACTGAAAAAATGCTTTAGAATTAGATGTAGACAGCGCACAGTAGTCTTATTTTGACTTTAAGAGCTGCTTTTACAATATATCTGTACTGGGACAAGACAAAATTAGCTCGAATACATGGGAAAACTTCAGCTACAGGACCTTTAAGTCAACAAAACTGATGGGTTCACTGCTCCTTACAGGTCACCCCAAAGGCATTGAAGTATGGGTCAACTGCAGAGTACCTATTCTCCAACTGGGTCATACATTTACCTGATAATGTTGCTTCCAGTGAACCTGATAATCATGAGTGTTATTAATTTCTCTGGATTATATTTCTGCAATCACTCAAACGCAGTGGATGAAAATGCAAAATGAAAAGCAAACTAGTCTTCAAAACATAGTGATGTATTATTTTAGCCTGGGCACTCATACCGGCCCTTCTGCACCAAAGTGAAGTGAGTCTGGTGCCTACCCACTGATTTAACATCCACCTATGCAAATTATACTGTGCTACATCTAAATGGTTGCATTTGCACAAATGCTTAACCTTAAAGAACTTGCCCTCCCACTTGGAAATCCATTTTCAATCCAAAAGAAACAAACTGTTCTGAATACAAAAATATCACAGCGAGTTTTTGTTGCGTTAATGGTGGTGTATCTAATATTTTTCTGTGTTGAAAATATTAAAAACCAATTAGTTTATTTTAAATGGTTTGCAGTGCACCAAAGTTATTCCTCACATATGCATTCTGAGCATTAATGAATCAGTAGTAGTTTATAAGCACTATTAACAACTTTCAGAGTCTAGAGGATGAGTTTTGCTATCACAGTAATCCTAACAACCACTAGCATGCTAACAATGCACTTCCTTAACATCTGAAGACAATATTTCTTTGTTAAAACACTACCTGTGCAAAGTTAATATGAAATGCAGTGATTTTACTCACCAAAACAGTGAATATGTCAAATGTACTGCATAAACAAGTTTCTGTCCACTAAATATGCAAGAAGACTGTAGTTCGGTCCCAAAAAAATTGTATTCTTGGCAATATAGCTATAGCATCTCATGATAATGAAACTGTAACCACCATATTTTTGATATTACTGCACACCCATATTGATTATATTTTTCCAGTCGATCAAACCGATGCTTCAAAGGTGAAGATCCATTAGAAGCTCCATTTTAATGGTCTAAAATGGTGCAAATAGTTGTTGTTCGACCTTTCTTGTTTAATTTTTATGGCTAAATTACACCTTGAGGCTCACAACATCTATCTGGGTGCAGACGAGATGTGCTGTTTCTGATTCTTTATAACAGGGTGCACTGACCTCCACAGTCACTTTGGAGTGCCTCATTCAGCTGCACTCCAGAAAATCCAACAAGGCCTTTATGAATTCAAGGATTCTGCCTGAGCAGGAAGAAGAGCTCTCAAGTTCAATGGTGGGGGAGAGGAGAAGTTTTTGGATTTCTTTGCCTTTTGCCTTTTGTTTCTAAAGCAGTGTTGGCAAAATCTTATGTATATACTGATGTGGGCCATAAAGAACCTGCATCTAAATCTGTGAAGACATGTTGACAGATGTATTTTTAGATGATGAATGGATACAAGAAAAAGGCAAAGGCAAAAGACAAAAATGAAGCTTTTTGTACTAAAATAGCTCCTTTGTTGTAGTTATTTGACATTTGCGTTTTTGCTTTGTTGTTTAGTTTTTTGCAGGAACTCATAATAAGAAAAAATATATATTGATAAGGTCAGCTTTGGAAAATAAATAAATATGAAAATGAGCCAGTCTTTTGCATAACTCATCTCTAGTATAGAGAGTAAGAGTAATTTGTGTAAGAAACAATTCATTGCGAATCAGACAATGCCAGGAAAAATGTACCTATTGTAAGACCAACATCACAGGAATACAAACAAAATGTGTGTTCAAAAGCAAAGATTTACCAACCAAATTACCCATGGAGATGTTATTGCTTGGTCTGGTTTGGTCTCCATGATAGAAAAGTTTAATGTCATACGTGAAACATTTCAGACAGTCAGAAGGCCTGTTTTTCTAGATATTTTTGAGCTATAAAAACACTTTGTAATTGAATAAATGCATGATCTCTCGTGCAGTATGTCATTTGTGGAACATTTAAAGCAGAGCAATGACATATCCATAGAAACAAGTCAGTGATGGACCCCTAACCAAACAGTTACACAGTGCACCTTTAACTAAAGTCTTGTTTCAGTCACGAGCCATGTCCTGATTTGCCCTCCACATCCCTTTTGTCAGACTAAAGTTAATATTATCAGTCTGGATATTGATTCTCCAGAGCTATTAGCATAAGACGTCTGGAGCAGACAGATGCGTGACAAATTCCCTACGGGGCTTTCCTCACACTGACTCACTGGGTACTGCTCCCATCTGTGTCTTTTAACCTTTTAAATCCAAGCCATGGGAGCGGCAGAGTGGTTAGCTGCAGGAACTACAGCTGTGCACATACCCACAGAAAAGACAACAGCACCAGCAGGGCTCCAGACATACAGAGATAGGCCTATCACTTAGTAAAAATACTAGTAGACAATAATATTAACACTAATTTATGCCACTGACACAAAAACCCAAGAACAAATTTATACAACAACAAAAAATTCTAAATGTACAATATTGTAAAAAATAAATAAATAAATAAAATAAAATAAAATAAAATAAAATAAAAATAAAAATCATGCTGCAATAAATAAATAACAGAAAGAAACACTTTAGTACTTGGTTGGAGGTCCATCACTGCCTGGAATGTTCCACAGTATGGCATTAAACAGCTCTACCTTACATTTATTCAATTACAAGTGGTTTTATGGCTCAAAAATACCTACAAAAACAATAATTCTGACCATGAACAGGGTCGCCTCTCCACAGATCTGACCTGTAACTTGGTCTGCTTTGGTCTGTATGAAGATAGAAAGGTTTGTGAAGCATTCAAGACAAAGCAATAGCATCTTCATGGAGAAAAGCATTTGACAGAACTAGAAAAGTTACACAATGTACCTTTAATTGAACCTTTTACAACTCAAGTCTTATCATATAGCCAAAAAATAACAAAAAATCTCCCAGTAGTGCAAAGAAAATGTACACACAATAAAACAATAAATACTGACCCCAAAAATATATAGTTTCAGCTCTCATATATAGAACCATAAGTAAATATAGAAATTATCATGACAGGCCTATACATACAGATAGAACACTGTCATTTGAAATATGGAAGGTGGATGAGACACCATCAAATTTTAATTCAAATTAGTTCAGACATACTCCGAAGCACATTTTGACTGTTAAAGAGGAGGTATTATGCAAAGTCAACAGTTGGAGCTTTTTACCATGTTATAATATATAGTGACTTAGCGCTAGGGGAGCAGGGACTCAAAAGCAAACTGAAACCTATTACCGGTACTAATTTTAATCTGTTTCTGGCAAATATAGCATTCTCAAAGCAATCCAAGGTAGGATGGTGATTTAAATTTTAGGACTGAGGATCACAGGGTCCCTCATGATTTGATACAATACAGGGCTCACGATACGATATTATCACAATATGGCGATACATGTGAGAATCGTTACAATGCACATGATACGCTGTGATATATTGTGTTTTTTTAAAGAACGAAACACTTTTAGCAACAATAATTGTTGTTAAACTGCTACTACTGCAAAGTTAATATAAAATACATCTATTTTAATCATCAAAACAGAGAATATGTCAACTGTATTGCATAAACAAATTTCCTTCCACTTAATAAGCAAGAAAATTGTAGTACAAAAAATGCTAACAGATCCTAAAAAATACTCTTGCCGATATATCGATACAGCAGCCCACGATAACAATACTGTATCACCAAATTTAGTATCGTAATATTTCAATATTTTTTGCACCCCCCTTCTAAATTTATGTGTTAGCAGTTAATACAGTACAAGCTGCCAGAGGAAGGTTTTTTTAATCTTTTATTTTGATGCACTAATGAATCCAAAATAACCTCTTGTTTGCATAAGGTTAAAGCTGAAATCTCTGCAGTTTAGTCATAACTTCACTCAGACGGTACTGGCGGTGACTTGAAGTCGTAAATGCTATGGATTATTGTAATGTTTACTCACTGAACAGGTGTATAACTGCATCCAGATGGTGGGAAAATGAAAATAATTGATGTGTTTTTGGTTAATGTGATCCTGCTTTGTTTTCTTAAATGTTGTCACTTTAAAACCAGGAGTTGTCAGTCAAGATAATTAGAAGCTCCTCCAGATGTGATTTGCATTCACATTTTTTTATCCAGTCTAAACAACACAATTTGAGGGGCCCATATTACGCTGTTTTCTGATCTATATTAGAATGTTGTTTCCTCATTACAAACATACCTGGAGTTGTATTTTGTTTCATTCACATGTGTTTAACACACAAATCCTGCATATTTAGGGTTCTTCTCTCATATTGAAAACACTTTGTTCCACCTTGTGATGTCATGTGGTAATACAGAAAGTGCTCCACTGGAATCATTTGGATGAGTACAGCTCTGGAAATACCAATCTCTATGAAACAAAAAGTACAAGGTCGCTGTTAACTTGCAAACTACTGTTTCATGACATCACAAGGTGGAACAGAGCATTTTGAGCTTTGAAGATGTAGATAGTAATAAACCAGAATTAAAGCATGTATGCCTGCTGTGATGATGGCCCTCGCCGTGGAGTGCACGTCCCTCCTTCGCAACCTCCCGGCATGCTATTATCCATTCCCGACAGCTGCCCACGCCCATAGATCCTCCATCAGAAAAATTACAGTGCACCTTTGCTGGTCAACCATGAAAATGCCCCATGTCCATGAAGGTGTTTTTCGCTGGCGTGCTATGGGTAAACTGTAAGGAATATCCCCCTAAAAAATATCATTTTTGTGAACCTATGTCTCTTTTGTTTGCCTATGCTAAACTTTGCTTGTCCCCACTCCCAAAGGGGTTCACTTCTAGGCAGCGCTGTTGAGTTGGCTCACTTTGGGCATTGTCGTGATGCGCGTTTTGTCCATAGACCATATATATGAGTGGACAAAGCTATCCCGTTAGCCGCCGTGTGCCAAATAGGAAGTGCTCCAGGAGGCTCTTCCGGCTCCTTCTCTCCCTTTTTCCCATTCACTTACATTGAGGTCTTATCGCTCCTCTCTCTGTACCTGTTGCTGTGGCCTCGTCATTTTGGTCTTAAAATGTTCGTATGAACCCGCTCTACATTATCCAGAATTTTTTTTTCACTATTTTGTCCATGAAAAAAATCCTATTCATAACATAGAGCCTGGCTCCAGATTCGCTCCCGTAGCTGTGGCATCGTAAGCCTCATTTGAGCGGCGCTAAACGCTATGGGTGACGTCACACTCACTTAGTCCACTTCTTTTATACTGTCTATGGTTTTATCCAATTTTTTACCAGACCAGTCAATTCCATACCTGGTTTGGGGACTTTTTGTCGACGTTTAAGCCCCTAAAATTACGATCGTTTGCAAGGAAAAATAAGATGAAGAAACGGGCGAAGAACAATAGCCCTCGCCAATTACTCTGTTACTGGCTCAGGCCAATTACTCAAACATGTATGAATGAAACAAAACTCAACTCAGGGTATGTTTCTGATGAGGTAACAACATTCTAACATGGCTAAAAGATCACAAGAGTCAGTTTTGTGCCATATAGGACCTTCAAATTAAAAACATTGTTAACAGTCACACATCACGTCCTGATGTGTTTCTTGGGGCAAACTGACCCGCCACCATTACCATTTTATCTCCACATTCCTTGCTGCAAGCTGGTGATGACAGTATTTCCATGGCAACCCTGGAAACAAGAGCTTTCCCCAGTTGGTCCCCATGGAGTATATCTGCCAAAACCACTCTATGCCCGGCCTTCTTCTCATTGTCCCTCTGTCTTTATCCGAAATAAGTGAAGATGTGACTGAACTGGTGCAAATTCAGTGACATTTGGGCTTTTAGAAATGGAAATTAATGAGCACTTAATGTTTTATTTAATTCCAAATGCATGTTGAGTTATCTTTTTGTAACAGAAAAAAACTCCTGAATTGCTTCTAATTTTGTGTGGCAGTGGAAGAGTACTTATTAAACGCCTCTATTAGCCTCTTTCTCTGTGCACTTTTGAAAACTAAATTGGACAAAAAACATCTTGATCTTGAGGTTTGCCTTAATTATGTAATATTTCATGGCCATATGGGGCAACAGTAGCTCAGTTGGTAGAGTGTTTGTCCACTAGTTCTTGACATAAATATCATTGTGAGAGCGAACAAGATACTTAACCCTCCCTGTCTGCCTACACTGATGTATGAATGTGTGTGTGAATGGGTGAGTGGTTTCTTGATGTAAAGCCTTAAAGGTGGAAAAGTGCTATAGAAGAATGTGACCATGAGTGTTTAGGCATGTTACTAAATTTTGTATTGATATAAGTATTGTTATCACAGGCTGCTGTATTGATATATCAACAAGAGTATTTTTTGTTTTCCTTCAGCTCATAATCTATCTCCTATTTACAAGTCCATCCTCAAACCTAAATCAAAACAAAGAAAACAATAGTAAAGTGTGTATGCTCAGAGGTGAGAAAGCACACATCAGGGGCCTGAATTATGCTAATATGACCCAGGCACAGTCCCCACTTAGTGCAGTTCAACAGACCTAGCTAACAAACTGAAACTGTCAACAAGTAGGTGTGTTAGTTTCAGAGTAGTTTCAGTGTAGTTAGCTCCTCCCTGCAGGCAGATGTAAGGCCGTGTCCACCAGCAATCTGACCAGAACTGAAGAAGCAGCCTGGATGAACTGCGAAACGTATTCAATAAAAAAAAAACACAAACGTCTATCCACTCGACAAATTGAATTTCTCCTTTGCTAAAGCTTTTTGTGTGACTGCACTACAATCTTGTTGCTTATTTAGTGGAAAGAACCTTGACATATTCAGTGTTTTGTTTGATTAAAATAGATGAGCTTTATATGAGCTTTGCAGTAGTAGTGGTTTACGCATTTTAACAACAAGAAATATTATTGTTAAAATGTATTTGGTTATAAAAAAAACAGCAATATAGCAAAGAGTATCATGTGTAATATATCGATTATTGCATGTATCACCATATCATGATAATATCATGAGCTGAGTATGGTATCGAATCAAGAGGGACCCTTTGAGTCCTAACCTTATGAGTGTTTCTGTTGCAGCAGTAGTTTTTGAGTCCTAATCTAACTATAATGTAAATACTCATGTTATATGCATATATCGACAGTAATTGCGATTATTCATGGCTACGGTCTATAGTGTACAGAAGCATCTATTCATCCCTATGCATAATCACAGCATAGAAAACATTTTTAAATACTAGATATTAGATTTCATTATGTTTCAGTTTTGTTTGCAGATTTCAAGCAGTTAAAAGATTATATTATATGAAAATTACAGCATATGCTAATGCAAAAAAAAGCTTCTTCAGTACTATAATACAACTGTGTTTTCTCTACAACAAATCCAGAACAAGACCCCGTTGAGTTTTACTTTTTTTCATCCATTCACAATGCATTCTTACATTCCTGCATTTATCTTTTCTTTTTTTCCTTGTAAACACAGTGCACACCAGCTCACACAGATTCTTGCATTCTGATGTGGAAGTCTGCATAAATAAGCTGTCTTGCTCGTTCTTTCTTTCTTTTTCTCCCTCCCTATCTCTCTTTCTCTCTTCTATCACTGCTCCTCCCGCACTCCTCTTGGTCACACCTGATTATAGAGACAGGAGCGGCTGATTGGGAAAAACACATGGTATATGCCGCATCTTTCTTGTTAGAGCTACGCTGGCTTCTTGATCACTGAGCATCCGCCTGCATCATGGCCGTGTACCAGGACAATATGGGCTCCATGGGGGTGCTTTGGTTGTGACTGCTTTATTCCGATGAGTAGGCGTAGAATTACTGTTGATTAGATCCCACTGTTTTGGCCTCATGACGAAAATTGAACACACTGACAGAAAAAAGTGAATGTTAAAAGCCACTTTTGATTCGAACTAGATTTAATTGGAATGTTACCAGCTCTTGAGTACATACTTATTCCCCATATTTCAGGATGGAGAAATAGGACAATTTTTAATATATACACCACCAGTCAAAATTTGGAAACACCATCTCATTCACTGTTGTTTTTTTGTTTACTCCTTTCTACATTTTAAATACAGAAGACATCAAGTATATGAAGCAGGATATATGGAATTGTACTGCAAGGAAAAATAACTCACTAGTGAAATAACTCACTAACTAATACATATTTAATACATATTATAGATTCAAATTCCTCAAAGCAGTGACACTTGGCTTTGTTGACAGCACTGCAAATCCTTGGCCTCTCAGTGAGCTTTACAATAAACGTACTGTATTTTCTGGACTACGAGTCGCTCCGGAGAATAAGTCACACCAGCCGAAAAATGCACAGTGAAGAAGAAAAAAACATAAGTCGCACCGGACAATATGTTTTTGGGAAAATTTATTTGATCAAATCAAACACCAGGAACAGACATTTCATTTTGAAAGGCAAGTTATAGTAATAACAACAGAACAAAGAACAACAGGCTGAACATGTGTCTGATATGTTCATGTCACATATGAACAGTTATTCAGAAAACTAGAGCAGAAACAACAGAACAGAACAAGTTTACCGAACTCTTCATCTCACTCCAAATCACTAAATCCATTGAATTCTTCATCCTCTGTGTCACTTCTGAGCAACTCCATCAACTCTAGCTAAATCCAGCTTTTAGTTCGTGAACTGGATTTATCTAAGCAAACAGGTACAATGTTGCTGCAGTTGGTGAAGTGACAGTGGTGCAGGAGTAATAGGATGAGATGTAGCAGATACTGGTACACAGGCCTAGAGCGAAAATAACCAATATGTGAAATTATATCCTTCTGGTTGAAACGAGTTGGTGTCCCTTGATGTAATAAAGGACTTTCAATATATTCAGTCGGTGCCTTGGGTTTGTACCTTGCCCATGTTTACATTTATGTTTAGATGTGAACTGATATATTTCATATATAAGTCGCAGGACCACCCAAACCATGAAAAAAAGTGTGACTTATAGTCCGAAAAATACAGTACCTGAAATAGTTTTCAATTCAAGGTGAGCCATGGCAGGGTCAAGGAATAACAATTGTTAAAATCACAGATAAAAACAAAAGGTGGCTGTTTTGAAATATTTAAACAATCAATTGTTGTTTTGTTTACTACATTCTACACGTGTCCATTCATAGTTTGGATGCCTTCAGTGAGAATCTACAATGTAAATAATCATGGAAATAAAGAAGAAACTGAGATGAAAAAGTGTGCCCAAATTTGAGACTGGTAGTGTATAGTTCATTATCTAATAAACTGCAAACAGCTCTCTGTAGGTCGCTAAATACTAGTAGATCAGATAAAACCAACATTCAGATGTATACACTTAACATATTTACTATGTGGAATAAACAAATCCTAAATAATGTGTATTCTTTAAAGTCTTTCTATGCCTGCATCAGATAGTTCAATGTAGTTTTTCAAATGACATATTCTAATTAGTGTCAAATGAGGGAAAATTCTCTATAATCTCTTACCCAAACCTTCTAGCCAGCTGTTGCTTTTCCAAATCAAAATTAAAACCCACAAACATCCAACTCTTCAAATCTGCAAACCCCTTCCAGCAAAACACAAAGTTGTTCCAAGAAATGATCACTCTATTTCTTCGAGCTTAACTTCTCCTAAAAGTGCAGTACTACAGTATACAACAAGTATCCACATTTCCACACTGATACCATTTTTGCAGATTTCCTTGCTAGCTGAAAGGGTGCCATCTTCCTCCTGAGCTGGCGGTGGCTGTGATTTGGCATTAACTGACCCGCTTGTTGGGCACTTCTGATGACAGCTGGCCTGAACGCAGTAGGGACTCTGGCTTCGAGGATTCTATCCACCACTAAAATGTCCATCCGACCGAAGCTAAATCTGTGCAACATGCTTAGACAGCCAACTCCATGTCATTTGGATTAGTCTGTATATTGAATGAGACTGCAAAATAGTGCAAATGTGCAAACCAGATTATGTTAATGCGCAAAAAAATAGTTTACACCATAGATTTTCAAGTATTTCCTGATTTTAAAGGTCCTATATTAGACAAAATTGACTCTTGTGAGTTTTAAACAGTGGTTGTGATAAAGCCAATGGAATCATACATTAAACTCAGTCCTTTTTTTTCGCACTTTGATTCTACAGGCGGGTGTTGTGCTCTGATCGTGATGTGACCTGAAAGCTGTACTAAGATTGACGAGAGCTCTGCTGAGGAAGAGGTGTCGTGAAGAAGGGATGTCTAAACAAAATCTGGGCTACAGTAGTAGTAGTAGAGTTTGTTAAAGGGGATTTACTTTGTTTATTTACAACTTCCGACCCATCTCAAATCTGCCGTTTTTTGGCATGGTCCTTGAAAAAGCTGTTTACCAACAGCTTACTAACTTTCTCCAAATGAACAACTCCTTTGATGTTTTCCAGTCAGGTTTTAGAGCCCACCACAGCACTGAGACGCTCTGATCAAGGTGACAAACGACATCTGCCTGAACACTGATGCAGGAAAAGTCTCAGTGTTGGTCCTGTTAGATCTGAGTGTTGCTTTTGCCACTGTTGATCATGTCTCTCTTACAGAGACTAGAGGACTGGGTGGGCATCTCTGGTGGTTCAAGTCCTATCTAGAAGACAGGAAGTATTTGGTTGAAATTGGAAACTGTGTCTCAGATCACATGGCCCTGACCTGTGGGGTGCCCCAGGGGTCGATCCTGGGCCCACTTTTGTTCAATCTCTACATGCTGCCATTAGGCCAGTTAATACGCAGCAATAATGTGTCCTACCACAACTACGCAGACAATACTCAGATCTATGTCTCACTGGCAGCAGGGGACTATGGACCAGTGGACTCACTCTGCCACTGCATCCAACAGATCAGTGTGTGGATGCAAAACAACTTTCTCCAGCTAAACTCAGACAAGACAGAAGTCATAGTCTTTGGCCCACAGAAACAAAGGGACAGTGTCAGCATTTACCTCCAGTCTCTCTCTCTAAAACCTTCAAATCTAGGGGTAATAATGGACTCAGACTTGAACTTTAACATCCACATCAAATCAATAACATCTGCAGCCTTTTACCATCTAAAAAATATAGCAAAAATCAGAGGTCTACTGTCTAAAACAGACTTGGAGATACTTATCCATGCGTTTGTCTCCAGTAGGTTAGGTTACAGTAACGGCCGCTCACTGGCCTCTCCAAACGAGCTGTAAAACAGCTGCAGTACATCCAGAACGCTGCAGCTCGAGTCCTGAAGTCCTGAACCAGGAAGTACGAGCACATAAGTGCTCAGGTCTCTGCACTGGCTTCCTGTGGCTAAACTCGGGGAGACTCCATCCATTCATCCATCCATCTTCTCCCGCTTAATCCGGCTGGGTCGCGGGGGCAGCTTGCTGCCTAATCCTCATAGCACCTGACCCCCCTATGAACCCCTCTGCAGGTGGTGAGCCCACAGGAGGGTGGACAACATGTTCCTTGATGTTAGTTCATAGGTGCAGGGGTGAATGTTTTTGAGTTGATGGGGGAAACCGGAGTACCCAGAGGAAACCCATCCAGGGGAGAACATGCAAACTCCACACAGAAAGGCCCGGGCGACCCGGGGATCGAACCCGCAACCTTCTTGCTGTGAGGCCTGAATGTTGCCACTCAGCCACCGTGCCGCCTTTCAGACTCGTGCAGCTAAAACCTGGAACAGTCTCCCTGAACATGTGAGACAGACTCCAGGCTAAAATCGGTTCTGTTTAGTTGTGCAGATGACTGAAAGGTTTTCATTTTCCATTCCGCACTCTTCTCTTCTCTCTAATTCTCTCTAATTTAATGTCGCATCTCTATTTTAAAATTTTATGATGATTATTTATGTTTTAATTTGTTTGTAGTCTGATTTTAATGTATTTCTTATTCTGTAAAGCACTTTGAATTATTTTGTGTACAAATTGAGCTATACAAATAAACTTGCCTTGCCTTGCCTTTATTTACAAAGATAACTTGTCAATGATATTTCTCTCTTTATAACTTACACACTTAATGGAATGTGGAGTAGCTGTTTGGCAGTCTAATAAAAACTAAACTGGAGGGAGATGTTTTGCATATTAGCAGCTCTTTTATCATCATGATCCAAAGAAGCCATAAGGAAGTTAAAGAAGATGTGCTTGCGTCTGTTATAGAGCTATAATCTGTGACACCCGTGGATCATTAGATTATGTTATCATTTTAAATCTGCACGCCACACAAGCGAGCAGCGTTTTTTTTTTTTTTCATTTTTACTTAAATGAAGAACATAAAATTGGAGAATTAAGTTAGAAGGGGGTTGGAAGGAGGCAAACGGGGGGTTGATCGGCAAAATTAGTTACAATTACAAGTTGATTTCGCAGAATAGGTCCACTTTAAGGCACAAAAACTATGAGCATCACAGACTTAAATGTGCATGATTGAAGAACAAAACTACACTTAACATAACTTTAGCATTATATTTCCTATTTGAATCTTTATGAAACAATAGGGCAGAATCTTGGTAGAATCAGAGGACATATCTCTCCATGCAGCAGTTGTTGATGGCACATTAGCAGGTTAACCCAAATGGGGCTCTTCCTGATGTCGCCAATCAAAGGTGGGCCAATTAACAACAGTGTCACTCCTCAGGTCAGTTTATCCATCTGGTGCAGCCCTCTGTTACCAAAAAGCTCAAAGTTAGAAGCAGCAACTTCACTGGGCAATACAAATGGATCTGTGAGACTTGTTCATCTATTATAAAGACAGTGCTCAAATGTGGAGCTGTCATTCAACTAAAACTCACAAAATTGTTCCAGAGATGATGATGGAATGACATTTTGTACTCTCTTTTAAGACAGCAAGTAGTTTTATACTTTTATGCATGTACAGTTTCAGAATCTCCACCAGTGTTGAGCAATTATGACTTTTGTTCCCACCTTCCAACCATTGTTCTTACAAATGTCATAAAATTATCCTTCATTTCTTTTTTGGCTGCAATATATTCCTACAAATTAAATAAAAGACGTAATGCCAGACCTCATGGTTCATGAGGGACTCCCTTAAAGCTTGGCATTTCATCCGGGGTCGGGACTTAACCTTCTATTGCAACCATGGCAACCTACTTTTAAACAGTGTTTTCCTATTCACCCGAGCTGCAGAGTCAAACACCACTCTAAACCAAGCTTGTCTCGTCAAAAGTCTAAAATTATACACAAAACAAAAGCACATCCAGGTTTGTCTTTGACTTTGTTGATGCGTTAGAGGCAACATTTTATGTCAGTTATGTCAAACAGCAGACACTTTGAGGTAGTGGTTATTCTCGCAAATGTTGATTTTTGTCAGAATATTTTTTGAATATGATATTAACTCCGTCCATTTAAATTGCAGCATGCAGCAGGTAGTTTGCGTAGAACACTAAGCCATTAACACTAATTCATGGGTTTCAGCTGCCTGTTTATAGGTGATTTTACTTTCACCAACCAAAAGATAAATTTTGTTTTAATATGTTGTTAAATGCAACAACAGTGCTAACTTTTTATCACTCTGAAAACCATGGATACAACTATAACTATAATATAGCAATAACCACCATTATTGCTAACTGTATTTTATTTCTTACCTGACCAGCCAGAAGTGCACGGTTTGACAAAACTTGACAAAGATGAGTGGATCTGGAGCCGCATTTTTTCTCTCTGATTTCAGGGGGTGTGACTGACAAGTGGATTAACCAATCAGAGAGACGTAGGCACAATCACGCTGGATTACATGTAAAAAAGGGTGGGGTAATAACGCAGAGGACTAAGAAAGTGGGGAATTTAGCAGAATCAACCAACAAAACACTAAACTGTTTTTATCTGAGGTAAAATAAGTTATATATTTTGTTCTGAATGTCACAAGAATTTTCGAGAGATGTCTTTCACATTTGAGAAACATGAAACACATTAGCGGCTATGGTTGGACCATCCCAAGTAAGACTGGAGGGTGTTCACACTCTGGTATGTTCCAGACCCTTCTGGGTTAGAACAGAATGTAGAAGAGACTGGCTGGTCAGGTTATTATTTTGCACTCTTGTTGTCTGTTGTCACTCAGTTTTGCATTTAGTTCTTGAAAGTAAGCCTAACGTACAGCTCATCTTTAAACAGCTTGTGCATAGAGAAACTCCCTCAAACTTCAAGGTGCACTATGTAAGAGATGTTGATGTAGATGAGAGATTGCTTTCCCCCTAGTGTTCCAGGGTATGACATTAAACACATCCATCTAGCATTTATTCATTACTGATGTTTCTATTGCTCCAAAAGACCAGAATTCCTTCTGTGATAGGGGCGACGCTCCACAGATCTGAATTGTAATGTAACATAATGTAGTGCTGTAACTTTTCCCGTGATATAGCTTTAATCTACTGTGGAACATTCTAGACAAATCAATAACATTTCCATTGGAGACAATCAGGTAGCGGACGCTCTACTAGTAATATTACGTAGTGCACCTTAGATTTTGTTAATCCACAAGAAGATAAATTATTTGGACACAGTAGCTCACACATCACATACATTATAATGGTAATATATATTTTTTTAAAAAGGAGCCAAAATATCGCAGCAAAATAAGTAGCAAAAATAGCAAACACGTCACAATTTCCACAACAAAAGAGATTTTATACTCTCATCAAAACCCTATTTTTCCTGAGATGCCAGCCGAGAACTGCTATGTCATTATTCCAGTTTGCACGACTAATGATGCCCCACATTAGATCTCTGCGCCTTTTGTTTGCAGAAAATTCAAAGCCAAATTTCACTCATCTGAAACACGTTTATGCAAATAGTCACCACTCCATTATGGTGTTATGATTGTGCGCTTGTTGTTTTTAAAGGTTATCATATTGAGTTGGTGGAGCTTGTAGGTCACGGATAAACAAAACTGAAAGGAACTATAGGGGTTTGGCATGGAAGCAACAAAACAATCTCCATGGTGATGTCTATGCCACATTTAGCTGTTTATTTCAAAATATGTAGTATATTTCAATACTGTAAAAGTAGTAAGAGGTATTAGAAAGAAAGCTATGAGTTCTTCCAATTTGGCAGTTACTTATTCCGTGTAACATGCACTTAAAATAACTAGCTATAGATTTAAAATTCAAAATACAATTCCTGGTTGAAAAAAAGAGTATTTAAACTGGAGCTATTACGCAAAATAGACTTTCTTGAGCTTCTCCTCTAGATATAACTTTTCTCTCAAAGCCGTATTTTTTGTGTTTCATGCATGTCTGAGAAATCTTTCTACTCCTACATTCGAGATGTCATCGCTCCAATCAACCCGTTTTCACCGCCACAGGCATACCCTCACTGCTCTGTACGTACTTCAACTTTAGTTTCTTAAGTCGGTGGGTGATACATATAGGATTCAGCAGTGTCGTCTGCTCATTTTTGGAACAAGTGAAAACAAAATCTGCTATTTCCTGACGTGATCTACAGTTTTCTACAGGAGGTGCCGACAGCTGTGTAGCTTTGTTGTTAAGTTCTTTTAGATGCATTTTGTGATTTAAGATGTACAAATTATAACAAAATGATTCACGGTGTCATAGATTATAATTTATATAGATTATAGCAGACGCGAGCACAATATGTGTTCTTTAGAAACGCCTTGAGCACGCCTGACTGGGCAACCGGAGAAGCACTTAACTGAAAACTTTGTAAGAAGACTCCCGCACACTTTTCCACTCTTCATCTACTTTCATTAGAACAACCTTTGGGTCCCTCTGACCTTCTGTGAAACAGTGCAGAAGTCTTCTTACATAAAATAATTTTTATAGAGCATTTGAGCTACATAAAGTTACTAAATTAAATGAAATAATCCAGAAATAATCAATAACCATAATGATTACGCTTGAGGAAATCAATCACGCTACATGGATTTCTTTGTTGCATCAGAGATTGATAAAATCACGAAGAAAATTTCTACATGTAAGATACTGATACTTACTTTTCAGGTGATGTCATTAGCATTCTCTGCGGGTATGACGCTAACTGTAAGCACTGCTCTGTCTGAGGCTTTGTTAGACTTTAATCTGAGTTTTATTTTAACCCAATCTGACCAGAAAGAACTGATTTAGCTGGAAGGATCAAGTCCTTCGCAAATAACACAATTCTGAAACACAATTTAGCTATCATCACTTTTTTTGTCGAAAATCAAACACCTGAATAGGACCGTGTATTGAGCACAGACTCCTGAAAATGCGCTGCTTAAGTCCATTTTGTATTTTTCTTGGTTTTCAGCAGTATGCGCATTGTGTCACCATGGCAACTGATGAACATTCCACCACAGATACAGGCAGAACACCCCCAATGTGATATCACTGCAAAGTATCAGTACCTTTAACAACATATGGTCCATGAAGGTAATGACAAATATACATGGAGAATGACTATATTTGTTCATCCTGTTTGGTGATCTATTCTATACATGAGTACAAATACAGCTGGTCTTGTGTTGACTGGCTCCCTAGATTATTGGTTTGTTTACTGTTAAAAGCACAAGGACAATTTTAGACGATATAACTACAATTTTCTTGCAATTTCCACAACACAACCCAATCTAAGTTTTCCAAATTGAGTTTTTAATCTTGTCTTCAGGGAGTGATTCATGCTTTTCGTAGATAGCTGCCACAAAACGGAAATGAACGCAATCCTTGAAATTAATTATAGTTCATTTATTTTTGCTAGTCACCATTTGCAGGCGGAATCCAGGAATATACATTACTTATTATAGGAGTAATGAGAAGAAATGGTACCTCCAGATGACTTTATATTGACTAAATTGCAAGGATGTTACGCCTCTTATGTAAATTGCTCATACTGTGAGACATGATATGCATATAGATGGAAGGCATTCATATTATAAATGGTAGCAGCAATTGATGTCTCAGATTCAAATTTGCATTCTTATTATTAGAACGTGAAAATACAATACAATGTTGTTGAAGTGAGACGTCGAAACTTCGCCCACAACCACATTTCAAATAAAGCTGCTGCTCGCTAACAGGTACCGTATTTTTCGGACTATAAGTCGCACTTTTTTCAGGGTTTGGGTGTTTCCTGCAACTTATATATTACATTTTTCACACTGACAGCCCATAGACCAAATATATGAATCCTATATATGAATCAAAAATTAAAAAACAAATCCTTATCTGTTTTTTCATTTTGGTTTTAGAGACAAATAATAAAGAAAAGAGTTGTTTTTTCATTTTCTTATTTTTGACAAACGACAAACAAATGATACATGGATTCTTCTCTATTCTGTGGTTTTTATTACCATAACTTCTATAACTCGCCTTTCAAGATGAAATGTTGGTTCTTAGTCTCTGATTTTATAACATAAATTTCCCCCAAAATGTGCGACTTATACATGTTTTTTTGGTCTTCATTATGCCTTTTTTGACTTATACTCCGAAAAATATGGACAATATCCATATTTCAAACTCAGTCAAACTCAGTCCTCTGCTGGCCACCGGGTTCCAGATAGGAAGTGAGCATGGGCACGCTTCCTGCTCCACTGACTTTGGCTCCAATTGACTTTACATTAAAAAATTGTCACCCCTCTCTCTGTAAATCTCTGTAAAATTGAGCCTCATCATTTTGTTTTTAAAATGTTCATATTAACCCGCTCTACATGATTCTAGGGTTTTTTATCCATAAATAAATTCCTCTTCCTAGTATGGCATTCAGCTCAAAATCCACTCCTATAACTGCAGGCCTCGGTAAGCTTCATTTGACTGGAGCCAACTGTAGACTGAACCATAGACAATTCTATTAAAACACCATATACACAACCTTTTTGGTGGAAGCATGATTTTCTCCATGGAGAAGCTATCGTTTTGTCTGGAATGTTTCACAGTGCGGTATTAAACCTTTCTATCTTCATGGAAACCAGAATGTTACAGGTCAGATCTGTGGAGAGGCGACCCCGCTCACAATCAGAATAAGTTTTTCTAGGTATTTTTGAGGTATAAAACCAACTGTAATAGAATACATAAGGAAGAGCTGTTTTCTGCCATACTGTGGAACATTCCAGGCAGGGCAATGACATAAGCAGAGAAACAAGCAGGTGATGGACCCTCCACTAGAAAAGTTACACAATGCACCTTTAATATATGGTAGATTTCAATTCAGACCTCCAGTCATTTATTTATGTATTTCTGTGCTGAATGCAATTATTTTACATAAATTTTATTTTATTTCTTTTATACAATACGTTTGGCCCAATAGGTTAAACTGAAATAACAAAGGTTTAGTTTAACTCCAGGTCTTCCATAATCTTATTCATCCATTTATTCACAGCAACAACTACTGGCTTGAACTTTTGTCTAGTACTATAATAAAAGTCCCGTCTGCTCTGGCTACGGGCAACTTTGGTCAATTGTTATTCGCAGCTTGTTTTTTTCAATCACTCTTGTTTTGTGTTTTGAGGTTCAGAGCACACTTTTGTGGTTCTAGAATAGATCTGGGGCATGACAAATCTGTCTTTCACAGTTTGCACACAGATTATTGATTGATTATATTTCAAACATGACAGAAAATAAATCACAAACATGAATTGCCTGTGTCAAAAAGCGGAACGTAATACAGCTTGTTGACATCTTGCTAAAGGAATAGAAGAATGATAACACTTAAAAAGGAGCGCTGTGTAACTTTTCTGGTGGGGAGTGATGTTATTACTTTGCCTGGGATGTTCCGCAGTACGGCATTAAACAAATATATCTCGCATTTATTCAATTATATAAGTTTTTACTTCTTAAACTACCATAAAACGTGCATTATTACCATGAGCAGGCCCGCTTCTCTACAGATCTGACCTGTAACTAGACCTGCTGATGTGACTGCTTGTCTCCATGGAGATAGATAAATGAAATGCTATACCGTAGAAACCTCCAGGAAAAAAAACCAATAACATCTACATGGAGTGAAGCAGGTGGCGGGCCCTCTACCAGAAAAGTTCTGCCACTTTCATTTTCAAACCTCGCACACGATGTCCTGCAGTTCAAAGTGACTTGCGAGGACCTAAAAAGAAGATTAGCGAGTGCAGAGTACAAAGTCATGGCTCGGGTGTCGGTCTGTATTTACAGCGGGTCGGATCGGGTACGGAATTTTATTTCAATTCTGTCGGAAAACGGGTCGGGTGTGGACTGAGATATGACAGGTGCCGGCGGGTGCGGTTTGTCAAAATCAGACCCGTGCAGGACTCTGAGTTATAGTACAAGTGCAAAAATGGTTCTTTGTTGTTCTCTGTAGTGGTATCTTGAAACTCAGAGCCTCTCGAATGTTCTATCCACTATTATACCTATAGGAAGAAGTTATGTTATGCTTTATTTGACCTTTATTACTTTTATGTGTGTGCAGCAGACATAGGAGAGGCAGAGGGAGAGCCTATGTGTTGAATGACTTGAAACAAAATGCCTCAAGGCAACAGTAAAGCACCATTTCCAACTGATTTCTCGGTGCATCCTCTCATCTGGGCCCTATATAACTGAACCAGCTCTGCTCTTATTGTAAATTAGAGTAATATTACGCTGTATGATTTTGATAGCCTCTACAAATGGCACAAGTGTAATGGATCTATGATACATAAAGATAAGCAGATTAGAGTTGTTGCAGTATAGATTTTATCGCATTGTGATGTATAGATTGTGAACTGCATTAGACCACTATAATATGTGTACAAATGTTGTTATGATACTAAAATTTCATGTATTTTTGATGCTAAGGAGAAGTCTCAATACTCAGCACCAATTTTGCTCACACAATGATAATAAACACAGGCATGCAATTTTCAGCTCAAGGTGAACAGACCCAGTTTGTCATATAAATCCATTTTTTGTAGTATCATTAGTATTAAATTGTTGAAGCTGATGTCTTGTTTTAAAGTTTGTTTTAGTATAAATTTGTCTAGCATCTTAGTTTTTGCATTTGCATGAAATTAAGTGGGTATTTTATTTCTATAGGGAATTATTTGCTACATATTTATTTAATTGAAAACAACGTATTCACATGTTTTTTAAGTTTCACTTTCATTTTATATGCTCTTTGAGTTTCCCCTCTCTTTTGCTAATGAAACTACTGTACATTGTATCAGGTTTGTCAAGTCGCTATGTACCGTTTTGTATCGTGTTTTTGTATATTTATGGAGAATTGTCTAACCATAAAGAAGATAGAGATCACTAAAGTACTCAAACATGAATGGGTGATACCTAAAAGTTTTTGATGAGGGAATAATATTATAACATGGCGGAAAACTGATTTCAGTATTTGGGTTCTACAGTAGCCCAGAGAGGACAAACAATATGGATCACACAAATGTAATGCTCATATTCACTGCCAAATGGCCACACTTTAACCGGGAGCAATTTCAATATTAATAAAACTGTTTTTTTTATTAACACACATAATCAGCTATCACAAATATCTCCTGTTTTGTTGTATATTTTCTCAGACTGGACAAACTAACTATTGCTGAAGGTACAACTTGGATGCTTTTTTAATTAACACATACATTTAACTCACTAAAGACTCCATTACATTTAAGCAAACTGAGCAGTGGAGGAAATGAACCGCACTAATGTAAATGCATGAGACGGCCCGTCTAATTTAACAACATGTAGATGAGTCTTATCCATAACCTCTCCGCACCTCTAAGGCACAGAGAATGACTGGCCAGGTATATGATTGTTTTATACCGAAGAAGAGAAGCTAGAAGACGAGGTGGTGGTGCAAAAGGGAGTAATAGACACGAACATGGCTTAAATTCCAAGGCTGGCACATTGTCTTTGAGCAGTCTGTTTGGATGCGTGCCATGGACCCCATATGCTCAAGTTATGACACAGTGCAGGCTCCAGACTGCTCTGAAGCCGGTCCTGTCATTAAAGTGAAGCCTCATATAATCTCAGCCTGTAAATTAGACCCTCTACTCTCTGAAGCAAGATTTATATGTACTGTGGTTTGTTTCTATAGTTTTAGGTTTTTTCAGGTTATGGAATTGGACGGTTTAAGTGAGAAATGGGGAGAAAGAGCGTAGAGACATTCGGCACATGAGGCTGGAAGTTTATTATTGTATTCATCTTTACCTATAGGTCAGTTATTTATGTAAATGTTTGTTTTTGTTTAATTTAAATCATATAAAACAAAATATTAATGTTCAGGGTAGTTTATTTATTCATATGTTTATTTGATGGGGTTTATGCATATTAAAGGGCCCATATCACACTATTTTCTCATCTGTTATAATGTTGTTTCCTCATCAAAAACATGCCTGGAGCTTCATTTTGTTTCTTTCACACATGTTTAACACACAGACCCTGCATATTTAGGCTGAGTTCTTCTCTCAAACTAAAAACGCTCTGTTGCACCTTGCGATGTGGTAATACAGGAAGTGCTCCATATAACTTCACTATAGAATCATTTGAATAATATCAGACCTGGAATTGCCCATCTCTATTGAACTAAAGGTAAAAAGTAGCTGTTAACTTGAAAACTACCAGCTCATGACATCACAAGGTGGAACAGAGTATTTTGAGCTTTGGATCTAGACAGACTAATAATTAAGGGTTACTCAAATGTGTGAATTAAACAAAACACAACTCGATGAGGTACGCTGAAGAGGTAACATAATGTGGCTTACAGCTCACTAGAGTCAGTTTCAAGTAATATAGGACCTAGTGTAAATAATATTATAATAGTATGATTATTTCAGGGTGTTTTTTATTTATATAGTTATTATTTAAGCAATGTGCATATTAATGAACATCTGTAGACTTCTAATTATGACCGATTATTGCAAAGGTGCTAATCTCCATCTGTGGTCCCTCGACAGGTGAGCACTCTCTGGGTTTTTATTCCCTTGGTGTTATGGATTATGGTAGCACACATTCATATTTCATTACCTACTCAAATCCATATAAATGAGCACACAAAACAAATCTGCCTCACCTGCACAAACACAAATAAATAAATACATACACCAGTGTGCACAGACAGATTCTACAGCAGGAACTGAACCATCAATGAGTCTCTGCTGTGTAAAGAGAAGTGTATTCTAATGGTATCCACTTTATATTATGATGCATGTTTTGGCAATACTTTATTGTCAGGTAAACTTATTTTCATCTAATTAGCTGGTAATTTCCATGTAAGGGGTTAATTACATGTTAATAAGTCTATATTATTTATTGTTAAAGCTATTAAATCGTTCACCATTTATAGTTTCTTAAATCAAAATCCAATTTTAAAATGCTGTTCAGCTAGTGTGATCTGCAGCTGAGATTTACGGTGACGTCAGCTCCCATTGGGCACCACAGTTTTCTAACGTGGAAGCAGACCTTTTCTTTTATTAGGTCGTTTTAGATGAATATTGTGATGTAAAACGGCCAAATTATAACATAATGATCCACAAGTGTCATGGATTATAGACAGAATAAACACGAATAAACTCTATACTAGAATACCCTAAAATAAAGTGTTGCCCAAGTTTTACATTTACCATATAAATCAACATGCTTCTATACTCAACTATCATAGCCCAAGCATCTTTTCTTTTCTTTTTGCATCTTATTCCTAGAGCCAGTCAAGTGTGAACACAAGACCCTGCTGTTTCCATTCCAAGTGTTCACCATCCCCGTGTTAAACTCTAAACAGTATGATGGTGCTCCAAAGTGCCTTAAGTGAGGGCTCTGACATGACTGAGCAGGTCAAAAAGAAAATACTATCAAATCCACATTCAAATCCCTTTTAAAATGCCCCACACTCTCCCCTCATCGATTTCACTCTGGTCTCATTGTGTTCAGAGCGGCCCACTATTGACTTTGCCATACTTCATCTGAACACTTTTGGAAAACACAGCACTTCTACAACGGGCTGTGACATTTTTGGAGCAGTTATCTTTTTTATATCTGGCTATTTATTCGGCAAGAGAGCTGCACAAGATATTCAAAATGGCTATTGGAAGATCAGCAAGCAAAACAGTTACTCATTCAGTGTTGTGATAAACCCAGAGATCTATAATAAGAAGTGGATAAGACCCTCCCTCTCTATCCTGATGTGAGCTTGATAAATGGGCTCGCCATAGGTATTACACCTCCTGTGACCTGTGCCTCACGAAGAATTCTCCCAGAGCCACAATGTTTTTTTGTGTGAAATCAGTCTGCCCATGTTCAGCTGGCAGGGCATTGACAGGTCGGATTGTAGAGATTCTCATCACACATCATTTCACAACATTTTAAATCATTTTAAATACTCAAATAGCCTAAAAACATCCACCAAAAATCAGAGAAATCAGTTCATCAGTCACTAAGTACAGCTTTAACCCTCATGTTAAGAACACACAGGGCCTCATTTATCAGGTGCTCATGTGTTAAACCGATAATTATGCTCAAAGTGCAGCAAACACACTTTCTTACAGACACTAAAAAGACGTAGCACAGTTTGGCTTCCATCTGCAAATTCATATGAAAAACAGGGCGCGTTTGCACAAGATAGCTGCTGCAAAGTGCATATTGATTTGAAATGCTTTAAAATGACCAACAATAACAGTTAAGATAGTAACATGTTGTTTTCAAAGCAGTAGAATAAAATATAAACACTTTACCTGACTCTCACAGTGCTCCACAGCAGCTATCATCCAGGTGGTCTGTTTCCCTATGTCTCTCATCCAACAATGTGTCTGATTGGAGACAATTGTCCGCCCTGACACTTGCTTCATCATAGTTCTCTCTCTAACAAAATGCCTTTCAAATTGTACTGGCCAAAATGTTCAGTCTCCTTTTCACACATTTTATAATACCTTTTATAAAAGGTACAGTATGGAGTTAAAGGTATTTTCCTGCATTGAAAGACGTAAGACGTAAGCCATGCAGCTTTATTATTACAGCTTTAACCCGTGTTTGTGTTTCCAAATATTTCTTACCGTGACACAATGCTACACTAAGCTCAGTAGGAATTCTTTTTACTTTTATGTCCCTTCACTGTCATTCTTCAAATATTATGGTTCAGTCAGACACGATGGCATGAATCTACCTCATAAAATACGACTGATAGCATCTCACACCTGTGGCACTACTGACATGCACACGGATACACTGGAAGCTTTTCATATCACTGAAACATATTTCTAGCCCTGAACATCTACTGCTGTACATAACATTTAAACTCGACAGTGCTGCAAATTTTCCAGTCAGAACAGATGTATATAATAATAATATGGACATGCGTATTCCTAAACTCCTACTGTGACATTCAATAGGGCATATTTCTACCTCTCTGTTCAAGTCACCACATACTAGGACTGTGCAATGAATGGAAATACATCATAATTCTATTTCCAGATCCAAGCCGTAGCCATGTCGAATTTCGCCTGACTGATGTACATGTAAAAAGGCCGCAGTGTTGTGTACCCGCTGTTTGAACAGATCAGAAACCAAATAGTGAGGAGAAGCTGTCATTCTTTCAGATTCACTGACCCTCAGACTGGCTGTTGTGATTCCAGCTCCTGCAGATGAATGCTGTTGTTGTGTCCTTGGGTAATACATTTTAACCCACCTCACCCCTAGAGTTTGAGTACACTGGTGTATGAATGTGTGTGTGAATAGGTGAGCGGTTCTTTGAAGGAAAGTGCCTTTTGGGTGCCTTGAAGGTGGAAAAGCGTTGTATAAAAATGTGAGCATTTACCAAATCTAGGTCAGTAAAAGCATTTTGTTTGGAGCAGAATTCAGACTTTATATTTGTTTTCTCAATCGCCCCATATTGCCCTATTTTCTGATCTTATGTTATAAAGTTGTTTCCTCATCAAAACATAACTGGAGTTGTGTTTTGTTTCATTTACACATGTTTAACACACAAATCCTGCATATTTAGACTTCATCTCTCAAACAGAAAACACTCTGGTCCACCTTATGATGTCATGTGGTGATACGGGAAGTGCTCCACTGTGTTTTTAAACTTCATACACCTTCACTACAATCATTTGGATCATTTTAGCCCTGGAATTGCCCATCTCTGCTGAACTAAAGGTAAAAAGTAGCTTGTAACTACTACTTCATGACATCATAAGGTGGAACTGAGCATTTTGAGCTTTAGAGATGTAGATAGACTAATAAACCAGGGTTAGTCAAACATGTTTGAATGAGATAAAACACAACTCCGGGTATGTTTTTGAGGAGGTAACAGCATTATAACATGACTTACTGTAAAATCGAATTAACTTTGTGTAATATATGACCTTTAAGCTAATGAACTACTGTATACGTCAGGTTAACAGAACAGGGTTACCCCAGCTGTACTGCTCTACTCTCCTCTCCTCACTTGATCTCAGAATACTGTGTTTGACTCCTAATTGAATCAAAAGCTGCCATCTTGCCCTGTCCTCTCAAAGGGCTGACATTTTGATGCAGGCTGGTGTCTTTGTATCAGCGCAACTCAAATCTCTATCCCTGTCTTCTCCCTTGAGGTGTCTGTCAACGCTGCTCTACATTTATCACTTCAGTGTCTGGCCTTATGATTTCTTCCTCTCACAATCCGCTCTCTATCCTTTGTTATGGAGTTATGATCAGGCTGTGTGCCAGCAAGGGCTTTAAAGAAAACAAGAGCTTTTAAGACTTGGTTTATAGCTGCTTTTTTAGGTTGAAGTCACTTGAGGTTGTCCCTTTTTAGATAGAAAAATGCAAAGTCTCATTTAGGGCCTGAGGATAACAAATATGTCTTCTCTCTCATTTTAATTTTATGATGATTATGTATGTTTTGATTTGTTTGTATTGTGATTTTAATGCATTTCTTCTGTAAAGCACTTTGAATTACTTTGTGTACGAATTGTGCTATACAAATAAGCTTGCCTTTCCTAGAAAAAATGGTAACTTTTGGGGGTTATTTAAAAAATATATAAAAAGCCCTAACCCTAACCATAAAAAAATATAAATCGACATACTTAACCTGCTACCCATTATGTTCCAAATAGGAAGTAAGCATGGGTGATCCTGGCGTTTTTATTTTGCTATTTTGTCCGTAAATCAAGATATGAACTATAATAACAGACAAATCAGGTACCTTCATTCACCAACGCTCACATCAGCAATAGGTTTGATTGACAGCATTGCTAAGCCTCACTCACTGCTAGCCTCGCTGAGCTTCATTTGGCTGAAGCTGAAAACTATGGGTGAAGTCACTCTCTTAGTCCACTTCTTTATACAGTCTATGGTTGTAATTTGATTTATATTTATTTACATTTTAAGGGATAAACCAGTTGAAAATCATACAGTTTTATAGCTTTCATAAGGTTTTAATGAACATCTGACCTTGTCCCACCATACTGCCCAAGCTGTCCCAATATTACTTCTATTTGATGTGGTCACCCTATTTCTCAATGCTTTTTAAAGACCATTTATCATTACCAAACTCATTCCGAACATGCCAAGATTTAAACTGCCTTCACGACCAATAATCAATATTTTTGCATCATGTTGAAGAGGTTGTTAAGGAGAATGTGTAAAATGACAGTGATTTTCAATAAGAGTGATGTTTTTTATACTATTGTATCTACCAGAATCAAATAAGGACAAACTGAGGCCATGTACACACGTAGCCGGGTATTTTTAAAACCGAACATTTCCCCCCCTCCGTTTATAAAAATTGTTTTATCCACACCACCTCGTCTTCGAAAAAAACACCTTCCACACATAACCGAACATCTGCGATTTCAACCACATTCATACGCATTCCAAACCTGTAGATGGCGTTATTTCCATTGAGCCCTCACTTCGCCGTCACTTCCGCCTAAACTTAAACAACAGAAAACATGGCGCCGACCTCCTTTGTCTGGACAGACTCGGAGTCAGAATTGCTCCTAAACACAGTTTAGGAACAATTCTGCTCTCAACACACACACAGCTCTCAAGTAACGACTCCGATCCATAGTCTGCTTTGGCTTTTGCAGTCGCCTAAACAAATGTCGCACGTTTGACGTCAGGGCAGATTAATATTTTTTGGCGCAGACAGTGACGTTTTAAAACGCAAAACCCCCGTTATCTCTGTCCACACAAACACGCATAAACGGAGTTTTCAAAAATCTTCACTTTGGCCGGAGTTTTCCCTGAATACTCGTTTTTGATGCGTGTTCGTGTGGATGACAGGTCAAAACGCAGCAAAACATCTTCGGTTTATCAGATACCCGGCTACGTGTGGACAAGGTCTGAATCAAACTTAGACTGGTGAATGGACAAAAGCTATGAGCAGAAGTCATTATCCGCCCTGACCTGTGTCTAAAATGTTGTCTTCATTTGATCATTTTTGTTGGTGGCACATTGGAAAAACATCACAAGAAAGTGATTTCCTGACAAATACATCACAGGAGATTGTCTCTGAAAGAGAAATCAAACCTGATTAAGTTGTTACAGAGATCTGAGTGAAAGAGATAAGGAGCAATGACCAGTTAGTCCAAAAATATGATGATTTATAGGCTGCATTACTTGGACTCAACTTTCTTGACTGGATTGAGACCTTATTTAAAATGTTTTCCACTTAACTCCCACTTTAAAGGTGCACTGTATAATTTTTCTATGGATATGTCATTCCTCTGCCTGGAATGTTCCACAGTATGACATTAAGCAGATTTAAACTTACAGTTAATTAATTACACCTAGTTTTATCCATCCATCCATTTTCATCTGCTTATCCGGGGCCAGGTCACGGGGCAGCAGTCTAAGCAGGGACTCTCAGACTTCCTTCACCCCAGACACTTCCTCCAGCGAGGCGTTTCCAGGCCAGCTGAGAGACATAGTCCCTCGAACTGCTTGTGGTGGGACATGCCCAGAGCACCTCTCAAGGGAGGCGTCCAGGAGGCATCCGGAAGAGATGCCTGAGCCACCTCAGCTGCTCCTCTCGACATGGAGGAGCAGCGACTCTACTCCGAGCTCCTCCCGTGTGACTGAGCTCCTCATCCTATCTCTAAGGGAGCGCCTGGCCACTCTGTGGAGGAAACTCATTTCGGCCGCTTGTATCCGCAATCTTGTCCTTTCAGTCATTCCCCAGAGCTCATGCTCATAGGTGAGGGAAGGAACGTAGATTGAGGTAAATCGAGAGCTTCGCCTTCCAGCTCAGCTCCCTCTTCACCACAACGGTCTAATACAGCGACCGCATCACTGCCGACGCTGCACCGATCCGCCTGTCAATCTCACGCTCCATCCTCCCCTCACTCATAAACAAGACCCTGAGATACTTGAACTCCTCCGCTTGAGGCAGAGACTCCCCGCTAGACAGCTAGTTTTATAGCTCAAAAATACCTAGAAAAACAAGCATAAAAACAGGCATTCTGACTGTGAGCAGGGCTGCCTCTCCTCAGATCTGACCTGTAACGTCTGGCTTGGGTTCCATGCAGACAGAATGGCTTAATACCATACTGTGAATTCTATACAAAGCAATAACAGCTCTTTGGAGAAAAGAATTTGTCGGGCCCTCCACCAGAAAAGTTACACAATGCACCTTCAAAAATGATTGGGTGATTTTAAAAAGGCACTTCAGTTTAATTCTGCATTGTAAACTAAAATTGTACGATCTATCAGGCGTTCTCTTTTTATTGTCAAGAGAGAGTTGTTTTCATTGCAATTGAAAAGTGCACAGACTGATCTGAAACAGCAGGCATGAGTCTTACTGTTATAAATCACCCAAATGAGTCCCTGATAATGTCTCTGAAATGAAAGAGCCCAATGTTACACACCGCACAAAATGAACTGGGCAAATATACTCCAATCACACTTCTATTTGAAAGCTGATCCAACAACCGTTTATTTTGTATTATTTTGTAAAATTCTTATTAATTCTTTTTTTTTATATTGAAATAGAACAATACTGCACACTTTGTTCTTGATAAACAGTACAACTAAATCTCTTCAGTGCCCAGATGCCCAGTTTTATTTTTGCATTTTCCATTTGTTGGTAGAAATGGTCAATTTTGTTTTTTGGTCTAGACTCAAATTACATTTATTAATACAGACTAAAAACACAGCACAGCAGCAGATCAGAGTAATATGTTGTGTTCGTATGAAGTCTGGGTCCATTACAATCCCATGGAACATTTTCACATAGAAATCTTAAATTTGGTGCTTGTCCTTCAGCAGAACAGTTTGGTGGCGATTGTTCTTGATTGATTTTGTTGTTTGGGTTTCGTCTTGTCACATACAGCTGGAATTGTAAGTGACAGGTTTTGCCCAGGGACTCACCAACCATATGGGCTTCTAGTTCTTGTCAATGTTGGCTCCGTCATCCTCAAAATGCTTTTATAGGTTTCCACGATACAGAGCAGTCATTTCTCCTAACCCAAAACATGCACAATATGCACGGTCTTCCAGCTAAACCCGCCACACACGACAGTTTTAAGCCATTTTTAAATGTGGGAGAATCATGTGAGATTTTAAAGGTGCGTTGTTTAACTTTTCTAGTGGAGGATCCGTCAAACGTTTTCTCCATGGATATGTTATTGTTTTGTCTGGAATGTTTCATAGTATGGCATTAAAGCATTCTATCTTCATGGAGACCAAATCAGACTGAGTACCAGGTTAGATCTGTGGAGAAGAAACACCTTTAATTGTCAGAATGCCTGTTTTTCTAGGTATTTTTGAGCTCTAAAACCACCTGTAATTGAATAAATGTGAAGTAGAGCTGTTTAAAGTCATACTGTGGAACATTCCAGGCAGAGCAGTGACATCCATAGAAAAAAAACAAGCAGGTGAGAGAGTCCCAACCACAAATCGCAAAGTGGACCTTAAATCGAGCGCAAAGACAGCTGTGTGATATGGCTGCAAACCACAGGTTAAAAGTTGTGAGCCTGTTTCCTGTCTAGAGCAAAATGACTCACTTTGAGACTCTTAAGTGTTCAAAAGATCAGAGCCCTGCATTTGCATCTTACTCCTTTGTGTCCATCACTCTGTCTGCCCCTGACACTCTGTTTTATTGGCTGTTACTGTGGTGATGTTTCACTGTTAGGATATGACAGAGCAGCTCCGAGTCACACTGTCACAACACACATGAGGAGAAGACACAAACTTGAGGAGAAGCAAATCACAGCCTAAATCAGGCAAATTATTCTGTAGTGTGTAGCGGGCTTAAAGGTCCTATATTACACCATGTTATAATGTTGTTACCTCATCAAAAACATACCTGGAGTTGTTTTTTAGTACTGGAATTATTGTAGCCTACCTGCACTTCTCAGTAAACTGTTCAAACTGCAAGTAATTTCCATCATGCAAATCCTTTGACTCAACCACACATTTTAATGACTTTTCATTGGTGATTTTGCCTTGTTTTTCAGTATGACTAGGTTTAATCATGGATTCTGTTGAGAGGAGCGAGCGGCAGCACTGCTGATGCTTTATTAATGGCTTCATTAGTCACTCATCTGCACAGGGGCTTTCATTCAAACTCATTTCTGTACTTTATAAACAGCAGGACGTGGGTAAGGCTGAGGTGGGCACTGGCATGGACATAACACAGCAAGTACCAAGATTATGAAAACTGGATTGCAAAAATGCTTAAAGGTGCACTGTGTAACTTTTTGGGTCTGGAATGTTTCACAGTACCATATTAAACCTTTTTATCTTCATGGAGACCAATCCAGACCAAGTTACAGGTCAGTTCTGTGGAGAGGCGACCTCGCTCACAGTCAGAATACCTGTGTTTCTACTTATTTTTGAGTTATAAAACCATTTTTGGGCTATAAAACCACTTTTGAGCTATAAAACCACTTGAGTTATAAAAACACTTGTACAAAATAGTTTGAAACAACAGAATTCAAATTCTTTGACAATGTTTTTTTTTGTCAACAAATTACTGGTTTACAAAGTAAACTGATGATTTTCTTGGCAAAGGAGATAATTCAATTTGTCAACTGGACAAAAGTTTAATTTAGTCGAATACTTTTTGCGACTCATCCAAGCTGCTTCTTTAGTTCTGGTCAGAATGCTGGAGGACACTGCCTTATATCTACCTGCCAGGGGGAGGTGTTAAATGCCAAGAAATTACCCTGAAATGAATACACCTATTTGTTTACAGTTTCTGTTTGTTAGCTCGGCTTATTGAAATTGCACTGAGTTTTGGGTCACATTCGCATAACTGTACCGGGTCATCAGGGGTATTTTCACACCTCAGGGCCTGGCCTGGCTACACCTATTGTTTTCTTAATTCATTTTGATTTAGGTTTTAGGATGGAGTTATAGATTGGAGACAGATGGTGTCTGAGCCCTCCATTTCTGTTTAAAGAAGGATTCTCTTTTTTTTAACAAAAATAGCCTCTTTAACTCCCCTCCCAAACTAATTCTTCTCTCTGGCTAAGATCTGCACCTCACTGTCCTCAAACGAGTGTCCCGTGGCTTTAAGGTGGAGATGTACAGCAGACTGAGGTCCACTCTGGCTCTCCCGTCTGTGCTGGTACATCCTCTTGTGCAGTGGCTGTTTCATTTCTCCTGTGTAATGCTCACTGCAGTCTTCACTGCACTGAATAGACTAGACCACATTCCTTTGTTTGTGGCTCTGTGTTTTGTCCTTTCGGTGGACCAGTTTCTGTCTTTGTGGGTTTGAAGTAGACTGGGATTTCATGTTGTCTGAAAATCCTCTAGTTTTTCCGAACTACTCTTTTCAAATAATGTCTGTAGTGAATAGCCTCCATTTCCTACAACACATTTTAACTTATCTATTATTTGTCATGCATTGTGAACATTATCCCAGGCTGTTTGTCATTCGATACTTGATTACAATATAGACAGTAATTACACGTGCCCTTGCACTAAACCCATCACCATGTGCATTGATTACATGAGGCTGTATGGAGATGGATTCTGATTGGACAGCAGGGTGACCGGGGTTTCTCAGTGCACGCTCTGTGTTCATTATCCCAGTTAGCATATTATGGTGTCACTTACCTCAGAGGACTGCATAGGGATCAACTGCTTCACATTCAAATGAATATTAGCAGGCGACAGTCTCACTCAGCTGTAATTACTTATGCATATGTCTTTAGGGAGCCCACTGTGTACACTGCATACAGTCAAATCTACATATACATCTTCTATGAATCTGGTTAATTGAGACTTGAACTGTGTGCACTTCAGATAATGACTGGTATAAGCAATGTCATCTGATAGCAGCCAAACACTTGGACATTTTTAATCTCAATGAGTTTCTCCTGGTTAAAGGGCTAATATTACACTGTTTTCTGAATTATATAATGTTGTTTCCTCATACCAAACATACCCAGAGTTGTGTTTTGTCATGTGGTAATACAGGAAGTGTTCCACTGTGTTTTTATAATCCATACGCCCTCACTGGAATCATTTGGATAATTTCAGACCTGAAATTGCCCATCTTTACTGTACTAAAGGTAAAAGGGTAGCTGACATCACAAAGGGAAGCAGAGCATTTTGAGCTTTGGAGATGTAGACAGACTAATAATAAAGGGTTATTCTTACATACATGCGTGAAGGAAACAAAACACAACTCCAGATAACAACATTCTCCCATGATTTAAAGCTCAAGAATCAATTTGGACTAATATAAGACCTTCAAATAAAAGCTAAATAAATCAAATAAAATACTGGCATTGTTATATTAAATACTCTTTTCAGGATAATTACTATATCTATTTATTAGTAAATGAAAGCTGTAGCAATATTTTTGGAGCTCAGCAATAATCATCTATCGTGTGCACCCTTTCTTTGCATTCATAGGAAACATGCTTTTTTTGTCAATTTGAATCATCTTTTTTTCAAGTTTGAGAATTTGGCATACAATGTCTTTTTTATGTGATCAACTCAGCCATGTTAAAAACTGTCCAGCTCCTTTTCATTGTGGATTTTTTAATGAGAAATTTTGTTCTAGAGACGGCACTCAACAACCGCTGATCACTTACAAAAAGATTAGGAATGCACCGATTCAATACTGGTATCGGTATCGGCGCCGATTTTGAAAAATTTGATGGATCGTATATCAGCTTCCTAATATTGGTTAAGCCAATATCCTGGTTGGACACATACAGTAAGTCAATGTAATAAGTCATATTTACTGTTAGTACTCAGGCCAGAAAGTCTCATAATGTTTGAACTTTTATTTATACAAGTTATAGTTGCTCTGTTGTTACTCAATAAATAAATAAATAACAGCTACATAACACATTTGGATCAGTTTTGTTTAATTTTATTTTTGTTTTCAGGAAACAAATGCAGTTTTCAGTCTCTGCACTGGTATCCGTTGATATCGCCAGCTTAAATCTATACTTTCGGAACTGGTATTGGAACTGAAAAGTCAGATCAGTGCATCCCTAAAAAAGATCCTTCCAAATAAGAAAGTCTTGTGTTGTATTTAACTTCAGGACCTTCAGTAGACATCAGCGCTAAAAGGATCCACACCAAATACCTTTCCTCTGATCTCCAATTTAAACAGAAGGTAAATGTGTAGACAGCCAGTAAACCTGTCAGAGTATTTAAACAGCTTGTGCCCATGGACCACAGTTACCTCATATGTTCCATGCTGTGCCTTTTTATTGGAGCAATGACGTACTCTTCGGCTAACTGGGGAGACGGAAAACCTCCCCTGGCTCCGCGCTAAAAAACCAAGGCCTCCCAACTGAAAGAGACAAGCCTGAAATGGGAATATTTGATCCCATAGGTGCCGGCTGTTCCCATAGCAACCGCAGCTAAAAGTTTGGTAAGATTGAGCAGTCATTGCCAAAGGAACGGACACACAAGGAAGGGGGTGTCAGGGATGTCCGCTAATCCACTGAGCAATCATCATTACCATTGTTGATTTGGTGCGCTCGTGAGGCCTTCAGAGACCTCGCGTAAATATCAGGGTCACACACACATTTACATCTCAAGCGGAGAGAAGGGACAGCTCAATGTGGGTGGAATATGGCAGGTCAATACATGTTTTATTAAACATGTGAGTGCCGGCAGCCAGGGGTCAGCTGAAAGCATTAGCATGGAAGCACCGGGACCAGCGCTAATCAAAATGCCAAAGCCTCAAAGTCATTTACTCCCACTTAAAGAGCAACTGCTTGTTTTCCCCCTTGGATTGGAGGCAATACGTAAAATCATCTTATAATGTATGCGACCTTTTAAACTAGGCTTTGGCCATGCAAAACTCTGGCCTCAAAGCAATTTTTCACCAAACTTCAAGTTTTGCTTTGTTTTTTTCTTTCTAGTGTTAGTGCTATGACATCCACAGGCAGGGATATGTGGCTGTCACAGCTCACTTCCTTTTTTGTTACAAAAGGGCATGAAAAGAGGAATATGTCCACAAATCTGCTTTTAATGAATTCAAAGTTTCTTAAACTCTCTGACATCTACCTAACAAATTTTTATCGAAAATGACAAAGTCCAGAACTGTATTGGTATACAGGAAATATTTAACTGTAAGACAATAGTGGTACACTGGAGAACTAAACCCAATCATTACATTAGCCAAGTTTTTTTTTTTCTATATTTTTATTTTTACTTGTACTAACAACATATACCTCATTTAACACAGGTCCCTTGCATTTATATTTTTGCTCTTTATCATATCATATTATCATATTATATTGTGATGTGTGAGCTGCTGTGTCCAAAAAATTATCTTCTGGATCAATAATCTAAGCTCCCCCCTCCATGTAGTTAGAACTATATTTATAGAGGCCTCCCGTACCACCATCATGGCCATCATTAGCTCTACCAGCATGCGTCCTCTGTACCCACCTGCCTGGTCCACTCCTCCATGGGCCTGAGCTCTCACAGTCAGCCTGACGGACAGCCCCTTCACCCACAGCTCATCGCTCATAGCGGGGGCTGACACATGAAAGAACCCAGCCACTACTCTTTGGCATTTAGCTCTGTGGGAGTCTGAGGAGGCACTACACTGGGAATGTGGAGCTCGCTGAAGGGCGGAGAGGGACAGTGCTTTCACTGTGTATCACCCTTCCAGGACAATGGAGCAGAACAGTCTGTGATCTAAGTGTGACGTTATCAGCAGCCTTCTGACCAGCTTCAGTCCCACTCTCTATAGCTCATATACTCTTGTGTACAATAAAGACACTTCAGCCACTTGGCCTGTGACAAAATGCTATGTGCAAAGTTGGGAAGTTTACTTTGATCATGTATTAAGTTTTCCATTAGAGTAGTCTACTATTGATACATGGGGGTGTTCTACGTGGGAGTTTGTTAGTTACCACGGAGACACAATGCACACATTGTCAAAAAAGTTTTTAAGATAAAACTCAAGATAAGACCCAAAATGGATTTAAAGAGCACATTTTCAGGAGCCAGTGACCAATAAGAAGGTGCATGGTTCTGTTCAGGAATTTGATTTTCAACAAAAAAGGGAAGAATGAAAACTCAAAAACTGTAGCAAATGCTAGCTAGCTTGTGACTGTAATTTTATGTGAGACTTGTTGTCAGTACAAATCAGCTCATGTGTTGTAATTCCAGCTACATTCATTCTTTATTGTCAAATTGTGTTAAAATAAACTCTGATTCAAGTCTTACAAAGCCTCAGACAGATTAGAGCCTCCAGTTAGCATCACAGCCCCTGGGAATGTTGACGACATCAGCTGCAAAGTATCAATATTCTGAATGCTTCAAAACTTTAAGTCCTTATACTGCAGTGTAAAAAAGTGACACGGGTTTTTCAGAATGCTTTGTTGGAGCGTCTGAATGCTTTAGCGCTGATTAGAGAAGACAGAATCACACAGGAACTTCAAACCACAGGAGCTGTGTTTTAGATTTTTCTCCTGACACAAGCATACATTGAAGCATACATTGCATGATCAAATACTGCTATGTATTATTTGCTTTTTGTATCCTGAATATCACCAAACGAAAGAACTATACCAGAAGGCAGTTCAAAATGAGTACTCTTGAATACATACGTTAAGTATGAATGAGCCTGTAGTGGCCAATGGTCACGTCTCTTTTACTGAATGTGAATGAATAATGGACAGTTGTGAAGCACATGAGAATTTTGTAAAGTTTGTAAAGCGCAATATGAAAAAATGTACACTACCAGTCAAACGTTTAGACTCAACTTCTGTGTTTTCTTTCTTTTGCAAATTATTTAGAATTTATTTTTACCATTTTTATATTTTTTACACTTTGTTATTGTAATATAATGTGATGTGTGAGCTACTGTGTCCAAGCAATACCCCTTGTGGATCAATAAAGTTTGTCTAAGTTTATATGTCCAAACTTTTGACTGGTAGTAAATGAATGAGTGACGGAGCCGCTCCGGTGTTCTGCCGTGTGCTGTAGGAGCGGCGCTGATGCCGTGCTGTGACCAGAGCCTCTTATTTTTGTTTGTTTGTATTGCTGGGACAGAGTGTGAGCAGTTGGATCAGGTTGTGCTGCTGTGTAAATTTTGCGCTTGGATGTTTGTTGTGCTCTAGATAAAGTTAAGCCAATAGTGACTAAAATGACCACAATTTCTCTGTTTCTGGCATTTGTTATAAAATGATATAGCCTATACATTTATCATACATATTTATAATTTTGCCTTATGTGCCGCCCCCCCCCAAAAAAAAAATTATACCACCAGCCGCCACTGGAACTGAATATAGATTACTTTACTTTCCACAATTTTACTCTAGTTTACATTATTTTATCACCTAATAAAGACCACCTTATAAAGGGATGTACAACTTCTAACAGCCATTATGTCTGAGAATCCTTGGCCCGTCAACATAATAAAACACATAGATGACACAAAGTCAAAGCAAATAAAAAACTGTTGTTAAAATCCCTAACACAGTGCAATCCCAGCATCTATGCACATTTAAGAGTCCCCCAGGCCTGTCACTATAACAACTTCTGAAGCACGATATATCGCTACAGAGAAATATCGATAAACGATAATACTGAAACTACTTTATGCCTCTATCACAAAGCAGGATAATCCCAGTAAACATATTTTTAAATAGGCTGTATCATAAAAACTAATTCATAAATGGCAGAATGAAGCAATAATAATTACCCATACACTGCAGAAAACTCAAATCTGGCCAAGTTAAGATTACATGAATTAAGAAAGTTTTATCATGATTTCTGTGTATTTTATTTTATATCAGTCTTATTATTCCCTCTTTCCTCTATTAAACTATAAGTCTATATAGTAATTACCCAGAGTCACCCAGTTCCCCATGTGGACACTCACCCTTGACAGTGGCCGTCCTCGTGCAGTCGTACAGAATGGCCAGTTCTCCAAACACCTTCCCCGCAGACATCTCTCCGAGCAGGGCATTCTCCTTCAGCACCTCCACTCTGCCATCTGTACCACACACACACACACACACACACACACACACACACACACACACAGAGAAAGAGGCTGTTATGAATAGTCCCATTCAAATGACACCTTCATTTGGTTACTCAGGTGAGCCGGCCCCCTCTCGGCTCCACTCTCAGCTTTAGAGATAAAACATGCGCTGGCTTATGGTCTGTCTGTGGGGTCCGGATTCTAAAATTATTGGCACCAAGTTGTGACTTTTTCGCGGCTCTC
This sequence comes from Odontamblyopus lacepedii, assembly GCA_034769755.1. Classification (NCBI taxonomy): domain Eukaryota; kingdom Metazoa; phylum Chordata; class Actinopteri; order Gobiiformes; family Gobiidae; genus Odontamblyopus; species Odontamblyopus lacepedii. The sequence continues at coordinate 14,376,170 of CM068354.1, forward strand.
TCATCCGGGAAAGAAAAATCTGATTATTTGGCAGTGTGGGGTTTTCAAAGAGTCCAAATCCTTCTTAAAGGCGCACTGTGTAATTTCTCTGGTGGCTGAAGAAGTATGCATTTTACAGTGGCAAAGCAATAACATCTCCATGGAAACAAGCAAGCAGGTGACCCTCCATCAGAAAAGCTACATAATACACCATTAAACTTCCCTTGAGTAAGAATATTATAGTAACAATATTCTTACTTTAGTGTTTTGGCTACTATACTCACATTCACACTTTATGGCTACTGGCAATTTTATTTTCAACATTTATTATATATTTTTTCTTTTGTGTTATTTTTCCATATCATTTTGGTGACTACTTTTTACTTCTCCTGTAGACATAAAATTAGACTACTACACACGTCATCTTTCACCAAGAAATATTTTATCTCTTGCAAACCACAGAACTATAATAAAATCTGAAAGGTGAACCCAAAATGGTGTTGTATAGTTTTCAATGGCCTGTGCCAATTGGTATAAGGGCCCATAAATAAATGTATCTTCCGCATTTACTTCCTCAATACGAGCTAGTCTTACAAAGTTTATGTTGTGAAGTCAGAACTGAAGAAGCAGCTTGGATGAGCGGCGAAACGTCTTCGATCAAAAACTCTTGTCCAGTTGAGAAATTGAACTCTACCCGTTGCCATTTATGTTGTGAAAATAGAAAACAATCCCTACAAAATCCAACCTTTGTGAAAGTTGTCAATGCCCTGTCAGCCGAACACGGGCAGTTTGAATTCCCAAAAAATGCATTCCACTTCATGGGATAATTCTTTCTGGGCCGAAGCTCCAGTACGAATGGAGTGGCCACGAGTCGGTCTGGAGCGGGGACAGAGTGGGAATGCCTTATCCGGATTTTATCATAGATCCATGTTGCAAACTGAGAAAGAGCCATGTGAGTCACTGTATGACGTTTTGATTGGCTGATTGGCTGTGCTAGAGCGACCCACGCTGCTTCACTTTTGCGTCTGAAAAAGCTGCTCTAAAGCCTCAAAAATGTGCCTTTTTTCAATACTGATATATAATTCTCCTTTTTACCATTTGAAAATTTCCGCTTGGGTCTATAGATATTTCATTGCTCTACCTGGTATGTTCCACAGTTTCACAATAAACTGCTCTACTTTAGTGGGGTTGCCTCTCCACAGATCTTGGCTTGGTCTCTATGATGATAGAATAGGTATAGGTTTAATGCCATACTGTGAAACATTCCAGACAATGCAAAAACACCTCCACGGAGAAGAAAAACATGTGACGGACCATCCACCAGAAAAGTTACACAATGCACCTTTAACAACAATATATGGCTCCTCTTGCTAAGACAGTAATTCACAGAAAACCAGCAGCCAGCACATATATGGAAGCATTAGATCTTTTACTGCCACTATGACATGAAAATATTATACACTGTTTTATTTTGAAACTAAATAGTCTCCCCATCTCTGCACACAATGTAAACATACCATTAGCAGCCAGCCTAGAGTACTTAAAACAGTCATAAAGTTAAGTGTACGACAAATTGGACGTTTGACCAGAGAGTGACTCCAGAGGGGAGACAGTTTAAAACAGAATGGAGCGAGCCAAGATGGGCAGATGTTTTCTTACACTGTGCAAAGGGCGTTAAGAAAAACAATAGACGTAGTGGTTGAGCCAAAATCAAAGACCTTTATGAATTGTTATGTGTTTGTGACGACATTTCCAGTAACAAGAGTCCAGTTTGAGGATTAGCAAGTACTATCGGGAAGTAAATGAAAATAATGTGCAACTTCAAAGAGCTTTTATCCATCTTATAACGTTATCAATGGGCCTATGCTATCGAAACTTCTATCAAACGCTATCAAAAGCTTATCTGGAGTTGTGTTTTGTTTTATTCACACATGTGGTAATACAGGAAGTGCTCCACAGTCATCTTAAGACTCCGTACACCTTCACTAGAATCATCTGGATAATTTCAGCCTTGGAATTGCCCATCTCTAATAAACAAAAGGTAGCTGTTAACTTGAAACTGCAGTTACATGTCATCACAAGATTGAAGATGTAGACAGACTAATAACAAAGGATTACTCAAGCATGTGTGAATGAAATAAAACACAACGCTGGCTATGTTTTTAATGAGGTGACCGCATTAGAACATGGGTAAAAGCTCACAAGGGCCAATTTTGTGTAATAGGACCTTCAACACTTAAAAAAAAAAATACTGGAAAGCGGATATATAGTAAAAAGTCTAATATGAACGGTGCTCAAATGGTCTTCACTATGATTCGTCTATCTCGGGCATGTCCGAACTATATTTTTACTGCATGTTTTTTAAATCTACCTCTATCAAACAAATTTAGTGTGTCCTTTTGAGGGTCTAAGCATGAACAAAGGTCTGGTAGGTCGTTTGAACCTGTTATAAATGCACATATTTGAATTCCTCACTGTTTTGACCACCAGTTTATGACCCTTGATCGGCTGGTCTGTGTTTTAATACGTGGCCCTTGATGAAAAAAGTTTGGACACCCCTGGACTATCTGTTAGCGCCGACAATGCCAGCGTGTAAGTCCCAAATGTTTGCAGCAGAGGGCATCAGATGAGTATTCTCAGTGACATCTTACAGGGCAGTTACAGGTCAGATCTGTGGAGAGGCAAACCCGCTAACAATCAGAATGCCTGTTTTTCTAGGTATTTTCGAGCTCTAAAACTTCCTTGCAAATTAAAAAATATAAGGTAGACCTGTTTAATGTCATACTGTGGAACATTCCAGGCAGAGCAATGACATATCCATAGCAACAGAGAAAGTGACAGACCCCCCAATTTAAGCTATAAGGCAGGACTCTCTTCAAACTACAAACATGTTACAAAACGAAAAGTGTTCAGTGTTAGCAAATTGTTACCTTCAAAACAACTTTGTCCCGTTATTATTGACACAATTTTAGCTCCACCTTTATTGTTCCATCTGTTTCATATTATATCAGCACCTACACTATCAATTTCACTCTGAGGATTACAGTTTTATTTTCTGTCGAGTATTGATCTCGATGTCTGCTACCTACTTGTCCAGACTACTTGGCTCCAGATCTTTTGGGAGCAGCTTGTCCAGGCAACAGAAATCGGTAAAAAAGTGTCTATCTCCACCGTAGTTGTTGATAGGGGTTGGTTTGGATGTACTACCAACTGCTACTGCACTAAAACTCCCCGAGGTAAATCTGAGGGGTGTACTATGGCAGCTAAGAGTCCTTCGTTGCTCTGTCTGGAGAGACTGTTGTTTATATATAGCACTATCAAGGTCATATGTATGCCTGGAAACTGCCTGAACTCCACTGAGACACGCTGGGTTATTCGTAAGAAAAGCTCAGACTCTAATAATCTTAGGCGAATAAGGCGAGACAAGACATCCCTAAAGGCAACATTTTTACATAGAGGAGAACGAAAATAAGCAGTTTGTATTCTTATGTATTTTTTTTGTTGTTGATAATAGAAATAGACTGATATACGTTTTTTCAGGAACTGTGCTACCGGTTGTTTAGAATCCAGAGAAACCAATGGCCCATAAACTCTGTAGACATTTTGAGCCCATACTTAGGGCTGATTTTAATTATTTGTGTAATTTAGAGCTGCATTGTGTAACTGTTCTGGTGGTAGGGGCTGTCAAATGCTTTTCTTTATGGAAATGTCATTGCTTTCTCTAGAATGATTCACAGTATTGCATTAAACTAGGGCTGTCAAACGATTCATTTTTAAAATCTCGATTAAGATCAGAAATTCCATAGTTAATCGCGATGGTGACTCTGCCAAACTGTAGTCTGTTGGATCTGAGGCTCTTGGCTGTGATGCGTTTAGCTTGGAGGTGCTAAATTAGACTAGATGTTCTTCGCTGGTACTGAAACTCTGCTTGATACAGGCTGCATTTAACTCTTCACAATTTACAAATTTTTAAAGTCAAATAAACAGTTCAAAAGTCCAGAAGTGTCTGTTTCTCCATCACGGCGGTGAGTTTACTGAAACACGGCGCTCTGAAGTTTGAAAGTGAAACAGCCAGAGGAGCTGCCTACGGATGTGTAGAAGGGACAAAAAGTTGGCGAACTTTAACTGCGAGTAAAAAAAAAAAAAAAAAAAATCATTGCGTTTTTAGAAGGGACAAAAGACTGGTGAACTCTAATCGCAATTAAAAAAAAAAAAAACGTGTTATGGATTGCATTAATCTAGTCGCAACACCGACAGAACATTAAACCTTTCTGTCTTCATGGAGACCAAACCAGAACAAGTCTCAGGTCAGATCTGTGGAGAGGCGACCCCGCTCAGAGTCAGAATGCCTGTTTTTCTAGGTATTTTGAGCTGTTTAAAGTTATATTGTGGCACATTCCAGGTAGAGCAATGACATATCCATAGAAACAAGCAGGTCCTTTAAATTTGTTAGTAATTCACCCACATCCCTTTTTTTTTAAACCTACAAGAGAGCTGTGTAGTCATGTTTTGTACAAGTATTCAAATAAGGCTCAGTCAAAACAAAATACTGAACTCAAAGAATATCTCTATTTGACAAGTCACATAATTATTTTTGTTATGCCTTTAAAACACCTTGTATTACTTATGCCGATTAATTAAACAATGCCAGCTAAAGACTTCGGGAGAATGTTAAAAATGTGTGCCATTCTTGTGCTATTTTGGGTTGATAATGTCACTGTTTTTATGCTAAAACATCTTTTTCTCAGTTTGGTTTGTTTATAGCCTAAATAGCAATTATCAACATTACATCTGTGGCTGAATATCGCTGATTAGTCACAATTAAACCCGATTTGCCATTGTCAATTCAGCCGCCATAAATCAGTCTGTAATTTACCTCCGAGTCAGTAACATCTCAAAGCACCCGAGTCTGTCCTCAGTCTCTTCTCTACCGCAGCAGCAGAACCAGCAGCCACCTCAGCCTCTCTGTTTCCTATAAATATTCTAAACTTCACTTTGCATTTGCTGAACAGTCTTTACAAAATGTATGTATAGTGAGTTAAAGGTGCTATATTACTCAAAATTCTCGTTTTTGCCATGTGATAATGTAACCTCATCAAACATACCTGGAGTTGTGCTTTGTTTCATTCACACACATTTGAGTCACCTTTTATTATTAGCCTGTCTACATCTCCATAGCTCAAAATGCTCTGTTCCACCTTGTGATGTCATGAAGCGGTCATTTTCAAGTTAACAGCTACTTTTTTACCTTATGTTCAGCAAGAAAAATCATACAGTTATTCTAGGGCTGGGCTGAAATCATACAGTTATTCTAGTGCGTTTTAGTTTTCTGTTTGAGAAAGGAACTCATAAATATGCAGTTTGTGTTAAACAAAACAAAACACAACTCCAGGTATGTTTTTGATGAGGAAACAACATTATAACACATATCTGAAAATAGAGTAACCTTTAAACACAGATCCTTTACTGTTATTCACACGGAAAACATAGCGCAAACGTGCCTCCAGCATATGAATTGGACTTCGGTGATAAGAGCAGACATACCCTCCCTTAAGGCTACATTTTGACACTGGTTACAAAGGACTGCTATCTGCTTTGTAAACTCCACGGCTCCCTGTTTTCTTCCCCGGTCTCTGCACACCTGAAAGACCCCAGCCACATTATTCTCTCCTCACGTTCTATTACTGATCAGCAGCAGAAGACAAACTTGAGATGGTACAAGAGCGTCCGCAAAGATGGTGGCATACTTTTCTCTGTCGTCTCGCTCGCTGTGAGTCGCCAGGCTTTGTTTAACTCTACATTTTGGGACATGTTTATTTTTTTTCCTTCCAGAACGTTGTTATTTCAATGTAGCAGCCTGGAGCCAGTAGTCTCTGTGGTCTGTCAGCAGCGCCACATGCAAATCCAAGTTATACAGAAGCTTTACTGAATCTCAACTATAGCTACTGTCATTTTGGGAATCTTGATATCAGAATTAGTACTGATACTTTGTAGTGACATCATGCTGGGGGTGTTCTACATGTATCTCTAATCGCGGAATGTTTAGGTTAAAGGGGCAGTTTGGAATTTTGGACGTAGGGTCTCATTTCCTAGTGCTGGAGACGCGTGGAGTGTGTCTCTGCACGTCTCTAACACTCTGGCTCACTAGGAAATGAGATCCTATGTCCAAAATCCCTTTAACATGGTGACACAATCCACACATTAGCTGCCAAAAACTGTCAGCTGTCAACACTCAAAAAAGTCAAACAGAAAACAAAATGGATTTAAACAACACTTTTTCAGGAGCCCATGGTCAATACAAGCGTTCATGGTCCTGTTTTCGACGAAACGGTGAAAGGGACTAACTGAAAAACTGTTGGCTAATGTAAACTAGCAAATCATCTCATCTGTCAGCTCTTTATGGTCAGATTGTGTTAAAATAAAGCAGGCTTTGTTAGACTTAAATCTTTAAGTCTAACAAAGCCTCAGACAGAGCAGAGCCTACAGTTAGCGTCGAATGTTGAGTATCAAGTATGAATACATAAAAAATTCCATTATTTTAAATAGAAACTTACATGTTATTGCAGGAAAAGAGGGATTTCATGAATGGTATTGAAATCCTTATTGAACATTTTCACTAGGTTTCAAAAGCTGAACATGGGTGAACAAGACATAATGGGCCACACGTTTGAGCTGGACAAAAGGGAATTCAAAAGCTTTCTCACTACAAAAAAAACAAAACTAAACTAAAACATTCTAATTTAATAGGAGTTAAGTGGCTGGCCTATTTTGCGGTTTGTTCTCGGACAGCAGGATTTTGCTCTAGGGCCTTTCTGTGGACCAGTGGACGGCCATCTGCCTCCACAAAGGATCTGAAAGTAACATTTTCATTGTTTACGTGTTGAATATGTAAATTTGATGGATGAATATTTCCAGATAATAGTCCGTGTATTATGAATGACACATCGCAAAACCTAACAAAAAAGCTGGTATTTGCTTTTCAGATCTGGCATCCTTGTACCCTTCTTTTGAATGTAATAATCCGCCAAGGTTAGAAGGAAATTCAGACTAAAGGCCTTTTCTCCTGCTTCGACTTCACTACCATTCTAACTCCTTTCTTTTATTCACTACTTTGTTTTAATTTGCCGCTTTATGAGCAGGCAGGTAGAGACCGGAGCCACTCGCATACTGATTTCTTATACTGCCCAAAACACCAAATAAATCTTAATTTTGTCTGTTGAACCCACTCCACTTGAGCCACTGGGGAGAATAATGAAAAGTAAAACAGACAAGGCTGTAGTGAGATTCTGAGTACACATATGCATGCCTGGATCCATACGCGTAATTGAAATGCTCTTTTAAAGCATACAAGACATGGAATTTCATTAGAAGTAATAACCGGGGAGTTTTATTTAATAACGCTGGCTTGAATATGTGAGAGTTTTTCATACCAGGACTATTTGTATGTATTTATTTTTGTATAAAATATGTTAGTAGCTCATTTTCTGCTCCCAAAAGCCTTTATTGCATTGCCTACAAAATTACTTTCAGCTAGCAAAGTGGAAAGTTGTTGGTTTGCTATTGCTGTGTCCTTGGTCAAGACACTTCTCCCTACCTGCTTTTTGTTACGATATTGGCTAAGGATGTGGATGGATGAATGACTTGAAAGATGCTTTGAAAATCCAAGGAGAAAAAGAGGATCAACAAAAATTTCCCATTGTATACTTAATGTACTTATTTACTTTAAAAATCTCTCCTAATATTTATGTCAAAACTCCCTCCACACGAGCCACTGGGGAGAATAAAGAAAAGTACATCAGACAAGGCTGGAGTGAGATTCTGATTACACATATGCATGCCTAGATCCATACACGTAATTGAAATGCTCTTTTAAAGCATACAAGACATGGAATTTCATTAGAAGTAATAACAGGGGAGCTTTATTTAATAACGCTGGCTTGAGTTCGGATGAGGAAGATATTTTTTTCATAAAGTTTGGATCACGCAAGGAAGGAAATCTAGGATATTGTTTGGGAATCTTCTTCTTTTTCTTACAAAAATGTTAATAGTTCATTTTCTGCTCCAAAAAGCCTTTATTGCATTGCCTACAAATTTACTTTGATTAAACCAGAAAGTTGGTGAATTGCTATTGCTGTGTGCTTGGCATAAACTGTTTATATAAATGCTAGGGGTGTAACGGTACACAAAAATCACGGTTTGGTACATACCTCGGTTTTGAGATCATGGTTCGGTTCATTTTCGGTACAGTATGGGAACAAAATGCGAAAATGTCACATGTTTGAATGATAAAATGCAGCACATCTTTCCCCCCAAAAGGTCCGTCACCTTGTGTAGGCGATACTGCACAAAACTAAATGCTCAGGGAAAGATTAAACAGTAAACAAACTGTGAAAATCAATACTAATCATAAAAAATAAATAATCATAACTATTAGAATTAGAATTGTTTAGACCTGGTTTAGACCTGGTTTAGACCTGGCTCAGTCCTGGTTTAGATCTGGTTTAGTTGACAGTTGCTCCTGGAGCACTCGGGGGCTGAGACAGCGCTGCTGATCCCCGGGCCTGCATGCAGCGTGCACTGCGGCGAGGTGAGGGCGGCTGTGTGCTTTGCAGCTTCTCTTGCCCGGATCTCGCTGTTTCCCGGGGCTGTGGGATCAGCCTCCAGCGACACCTCGAGGGAATCCCCCCGCACTGAGCGGCCGTCCTCTCCCCCGATGAGTTAGACAATATCGCTCTGATGAATGGCTCGCTCGCAAACTAGCCCCACTGCTAGTGACCACTGTGACTGCTGCAGTGAGTCTTGTCATTTTGGCCTTAGAATATTTGTACTAAACCACTACATGATCCTGGTGTTTTTATTTCACTGTTTTGTCTGTAAACTAATTCCTATTCCTAAAATGGACCAGGCTCCAAATTCGCCCCATAACCGTGAGCATCATGAGCTTCATTTGACTGGAGCTGAACACTGTGGGTGACGTCACACTCCCTTAGTCCACTTCCCTATACATCCTCTATGGAATCCTTGGCTAATATACACTGAAAACCCAAGGACAATAAGAATCAGTACAAACATTTCCCATTTTATACATTATGTCCTTATTTACTTTAAAAATCTCTTCTAATACTTCTGACAAAATTGTGAGCAGATGCCATGAGGTAAAGTGATACAAATGCTTTGGAATAAGGAAGAAGAGGGGGATGAGATGTCTAATCTAAGTGTCATTTGTGTGTGTGCGCGCGCGCGCGCGTGTGTGTGTGTGTGTGTGCGCGTGTGTGCGTGTGTGTGTGTGTGTGTGTGTGTGTGTGCGCGTGTGTGCGTGTGTGTGTGTGTGTATGCGTGTGTGTGCATGGTCTGTCCTCCAGGCGATGGGCTTTGCTAATGGGAGATCATTTGAATGCACGAGACGAGGAGCTACAGGGACAACAGAGCAGCCTCCCCCCGGGCACTTACATCAAGGTCTGCACAAGGTTTGAAAAGGTGATTCTTCTGTCAGGTCTGTGAGGATGGAGAAGTGTGTTTTCTGTTATATGTTTGTGGCTTCTGTTGTGAATTTACTTATTGCTATAAATCATGAAAAGGAACAAAATCCTGGTAATACTCTATAATAGCTACAAACTCTATAATACTCTATAATAGCTACAATGTTAAAAGACAAAATAATGCAAGAGCCAAACATGTACTTGTAAATATTTAGGATTGTAGCCAAAGTTAAATTCCATCCTTAGTCCCCTGTTGCAAGGTCAGCCACATAACCTGCACAATTCATAAAACATGACAAAATCTACAATACTTGCTCCCACAGGCACCTCTCACTCATACGCGATAAAACACACTCATACAACATTAATATTCAAATGTACAGACTTATACTAATCTATGACACCCGTGGATCATTAGGTTGGAATTTGCACATTTGAAATCACAATATTCATCTAAAACTACTTAATAAAATAAAAAAAGCTGACTCTTGTGTTAGAAAACTGTGGTGCCTAATGTCACTGCTACAAGGTGTAGATTTTTTTAATTTATAGATTTTTTTTCATTTGTACCAAAATGACTTTGAAACACTGGTGAATCCTACATGTATCACCAATTAAGAAAATAAAATTGGAGAACAAAATAAGTCAAGAGCAGTGGGCAAATGTCAGTGGTGGTGAAAAAGGGGTTAATTGGCAATATGGCGCCTTGAACATAAGTGATTAAAGATTACTCAGATAAGTGATTAAAGATTACTCAGATAAGTGATTAAAATGACTCAGATATACAGGTTTCTCTCCAAATACAAATGTGGGTGAGTAAATGGTGAGGGAAACGACTATAACAAGACTAAAAGCAGAAGTTTTAAGGCTAATTAAGGTGTATTTATTGCAAATTGTGAATTATTCCAAATTGTATGACACAATTTTGCGGTGTCACAAAATATTACTCTTGAAAATACAATGTGTTACCAACATTTAACCGTATTTACCGTACCATATCTTTTGGACTATAAATTGCTCCGGAGTATAAGTCACACCAGCCAAAAAATGCACAATGAAGAAGAAAAAAACATATAAGTCGTAGTTTTGGGGGGAAATTTATTTGATAAAATCAGAGACCAAGAACCGACATTTCATCTTGAAAGGCAAGTTATAGATGTTATAGTAATAAAAAACAACCAAATAGAGAATCATTTGTTCGTTCGTTTTTCAATATAGAACCAAAAATAAGAAAACAAAAAAAACAACTCTTTTCTTTATTATTTGTCTCTAAAACCAAAACTGTCAGTGTGAAAAATGTAATATACAAGTCGCACCTGAGTATAAGTCCAACCAGCCAAACCCTGAAAAAAAAGTGTGACTTAGAGTCTGAAAAATACGGTAGTGTCAGTACAATATGTTTCAATCTTTGGGAGAATAAATGATAGCAATTTTACTGTTCCCTATCCATTATCATTAGGAAAGACAGAATCTATCTGATCTAATTTCCCCTGGATTAAAGTGCTAATAAATCACATATAGAACCCATTATATTACAAACTAAAATTTAATTATGAAAATGAATTCATACAACAAGACATGAGGAAGACATGTTTTATAGTGGGCATGAGAGTGCGGTCCGCTTTTTCTTTTTTTTCATAGTCTTATCATTACAGGAAACATCACGTCTGACATAGTTTCTGCCTGCTTTCTTCAAAATGGGGCTCTGGTCACAGTTGTCTTTTCTAGGGCACAAATTACCTTATTATGATTGCGTAAAAACTTAAGTAACCTCTATTATAACCAGAATGTAACATGGTCCGAGGTCTCTGTGCCTGGATATAAATTTGGGGACAGTTGTCAGCGTTTCCTGGTGTCCTTTTCAAAACCATTAGCCTTTGTCCATAAATAGCCCAGCGCACCAAAGATCAGCAAAGGGATATTATTAGAAATCTCAACTGAAAGCGGTTTTATGTTAAGTCCAGTAAAATGGACTTGAAGAAACAGGATGCTAGGGAGTTGGCGTGCCTCAGAACAGCGCATTTACAAGCACCCTCGCAATTTTTATCGCCTATAGGGTCACATTTCCAAACCTGTTTTTGCGACTCCATTAGGGAAATAAAGATATATTAGATCAAATTCACAATCTATTTCCTCTTTGCTCCCAATGGACAAGGTTCAGTGCGGGATTAAGTGGCAAGAAACTCAAGTTCACAATTTATTTTGGGTCAGAGATCGGGAAAAATAGTCCGGCGTGCCAGTTGACATTTTGAGTGCGCTTTTGTGGGAATTGAAGCCATGGGAGCAAAGAAAATGCATCTATGGCTAAGTGTATGATTTGTTCAATGGGAGCCAGTGTGGCTTAGAAAATATAAGGTCCTATGAATCACCATCTGGACAGTTTTTTTGTGCTTTTTGACACGCTTTCTGAGGTAAAGTGTGTGGATGTAAAAGGTGCAATTGGTCTATAATGGTTGGTGTTACATATGGCACCAGATCAAGCTGTTCTGTGCCTCGTTTTGCGAGGAACATTGTCATCCCGGTTGAAATGGCACACGAGAGTAAAGGTGAAGGTCCTATCTCAGTGTTAAAAACAACACCTTGACCCGCACTGATACGAAAAGAGCTTCTATTTACTCGTACAAATGCTCACAATTGATAGAACACCTATTATGTATTCTTGTAGCTTTAAAATACCCATATTACATTATTTTCTGATGTTATAATGTTGTTTCCTCATCAAAAACATACCTGGAGTTGGGTTTTGTTTCATTCTCACTTGTTTAACACACAAATCCTGCATATTTAGGGATGAGGTAGCAGCATTATAACATGGCCTAAAGCTCAAAAGAGTCCATTTTGTGTAATACTGGACCTTTTAATCACCTTTAAAAGCATTTGGTTACCTTGAGATAAATTAACCTAAAATAATAACTACATTTGGAGAATATGCTATATAAACTTCACCTCCTTTTCCAATGAGGTATTTAGGCACTGGAGCTCCATTTGCTCTCCGCCGCAAGAATAAAAAATGGGAAAGTAAACAAATTCAGCATGAAAGCTTTGCCTAATAGAGCCATTCATTCGTTGTGAACACAATTTGAGCACAGAAGTCCAGTGAGTGTTATGGACCTAAAAACTGAGCAGAAGATCGTACTTACATTTGGTTTTTGGAAATGATCTCATGTCTTAACAGTCATCCATCTAAAAGTTGACTCAGTATTTTAAGACCGAAAATAAAATTTGAAATAATAATGAAGATGATTGACCTTGTGTAATAGGAAATATCTTCCACTTAAAACAACCTTGAGAAATACTGAAGAAGCGCATGCTTAAAATAATGAGAAAATTGCTTCTTTTGAGTGTTTTTTGCCCTCATCATCCAAATCAATATCAGAAATATGTCTGATACTTGCATCAGTGGCAGTCAAATCCAAAACTATTCCGCTCAGGAAATGTGTAACCCATGGAGACGAGCTACATGCTCTGAATCGAATAACACAAGAATTAGTTAGTTAATGGTTGAGCTAACTTGTTGTTTTTGAGAGATGTAAATATGTTTTTCATGCTTTCGCTCATGAGGTAATGGAACGTATTTAGTTAATTGGTAAATAATGTAAATGAAATCATAAAATCAACCACAAAAATGTGTTTTCTCAGTGCTATAATTACATCTGTCATTATACATCAGTAGCTTCTAAACTCTCAACAGAATACCTCAATACATAAAGGTTAGTTTCTGTCAAAAAACCCATACACATCGCAGTAGAATAGTAGTAGTAGAATCATCAGCCTCCTCAGCCACTCCCTATTCACTCATAAGTGCCACTAGTATAGATTTATCCATCTCTTCTAATCCATCTATCCATTTAACTATTGATACTCTGAAGTGACATCACTTTGGGGGTGTTTTACATGTGTCTGTATCTCCTAGAATGTTCAGCAGTTACCATGGTGACGCAATACACCCATTAGCAAACGCTGTCAAAAAAAATCACAAATCAGCTGACCTGTTGTCATTCTAGCCGTGTCTGTTCTTTAAGGTCAGACTGTGTTAAAAGCAATTCTTGATTAACGTCTGACAAACCTCAGACAGAGCAGTGCTTACAGTTAGCATCACACCACCAGAGAATGTTAATGACATCAGCTGCAGTGTAGACTTAGACTGAGACAAACTTTATTGATCCACAAGAAAATTATTTGGACACAGTAGGTCACACATCACAATATAATATAATAACAAAGAGTAAATAAAAAATATAAATGGTAATAATACATTCTAAATAAGTAGAATAAGCATAAATATATAAATGTATATGTACAAGTCAAAATAAAATAGAAAAATAAGTAAGAAAATATAAAATCTTAGCTATATAGAAGAAGTTCATTGCATCTCACTCTCTTATCTGTCTGATTTGTATTTTTTTAAACAAAAAAACAATACAAAAAGTACAACTCAAGTGACAGTAATTTGTGATCGTCCAAAAGAGCGCCAAGATTTTGCCGTGCGTGATTGACAGCCATATTTATTGGAGGAAAGTCTCATCAAAAGCATTCTGTCGGTATGTCATAAAATCAGAAAGAAGGAGAAAAAGTGCTCCAAAAAAGTCTTCCTAGGTCACACATAATCGTTTCAAAGTGTAGCACCCCATCTCGCTGTTCCTTTTGGGAATTCCCTGCCTCTCTGACAATTTCACGATTTTTTTTTCCTTTGGTTTGGTAACAACACAAAACAAATGCTCTGGCACCTCTATAGGACATGGAGCAGCTGGTTTCAACCTTTTTACATCAGCCAGGCGTCGAGATGAGAAAAATTAGCCAAAAGCACCGATGTAATACTGCCTGTCTGCCTTTGGAGCTCTTCTGTGAGCAGACCCGAGATGAACCCATGTCTCCGGAGAGGAAAAGGACACAGGAGGTGAACGTGCACTCTCCATGTGCACCAAGTTTCCTAACCAAAACATAGGTCTGTCACCATAATTACAATATCGATTTATAAACGCTGGAACAGTATACAGTATTTTGAGGCTCAGTATTTACCATGGGTACCTTTTATCTTTGCAGTAGTTGGGAGATTTCTGTATGTAAAAGAAAAAACATATCAAATAAAATAAAAATTTCACAGCTCCAAAGAACTGCAATGGAGATCTGCTTTTTTTGTGCATAATTTTTTCTATCTACCAGTGCCATTTTTGTTTGACACGATAAGATTTAAAAGTGAATTGTTTCACTTTCTTGGTGGAGGATCTGCTACCTGCTGGTCTTCACAGTCAAACAAGTATTTTATTGCTTTGCCTGAATGTTCTACAGCGTTCAACTTTTCTATCTTCATGGAGACAAAAATGCCACTAGACCAAGTTATGGGTCAGATCTCTGAACATCAAGCTCGGCCTTTTTTTCCAGATAGATCTTTAAAGGGGAACTCCGGCATGTTTGAAGCAAAAGTCCATTGCTAGAGGCGGTTGAATACTGTCAGATGCCAAAAAACCACACAGATCAGTGTTGTCTAGGTGGAGATCTCACTGTTGCAGTGAGCCTGTCAAGGTAACAAGCTAGTGTAGTGAAGGGGCCAGCTCTTAGCTTCCACGTAAAACGCCAATTTGCACACTGAAGAAGTGTAACACCACTTTTTAACCCATCTTAGTCACAAGTCTAACAAACAAACACTCTCCCTGGCTCACTCATTAGTGTCTCGAAACGTTATAAAACAACTTTATAAGCAGCCTTAGCCTTACCGATTCGATTTCCCACTGCACATGCGAAAGCACAAAAGACTCGATTGCCGACTCCAGCGGCGGCGAGCGGCTCAAGCCGCCAGAAGCAACAAGTGAGGATCGACTACTGACGGTGAAGAACAATAGAAACTGAAAGTTGTTGAAAGAAAATGGTTTGGGAATGTATTTTTTTAGCGTTTTCAAAAATAAAAATTCACTCGCAAAGAAAAATGGGATTAGAAACTACATCAGCGATCAGAACTTTTGGGCTTTCACATACACAGTGGGAAATAAACAAGGTAAGTGTAAGGCTGCTTATAAAGTTCTTTTATAACCTTTTGAGACCAGTAATGAGTGAGCCAGGCATAGGGTTTTGTTTATTAGAATCGTGGCTGTTGTAAGATGGGTTAGAAAGTGGTGTTAAGCTTCTTCAGTGTACAAATTGCGGTTTTATGTGGAAGCTAAGAACTTGCCAAATTCACTCTGCTAGCATGTTGTCTTGACAGACTCACTACCACAGCGAGATCTCCGCCGAGACAACACTGATCTGTGTTGTTTTTTGGCTAGTATTCAGTATTCGACCACCTCTAGCAATGGACTTTAGCTTCAAACGTGCCAGAGTTCCCCTTTAAGGAAATTTTCGGTGTACTTTTGAACAATAAAAACATATGCAATTTAATAAATATTTGATAGATACTGTAAGTTCAATGCCATAGTGTGGAACATTCCTGGTAAACCTAACCCATGCCCATTAGTGTAACCTCAACCAGAAAACTTACACCTTTAAGGGAGAGAGTAGAAAAAATAACTGCTATGTTTAATTCTTGGTTCGTTCTACCATTTATTTGTTGCAGCTCAGGCTTTTTAATTATACTGTCTATTTAAAAGCTGGTTTATTGGGATTATTCTGGTTTTTTTTTTACTAGTTTCTATACCATCATTTACTGCAATATATCTCCAAATTTGTTATCATGACAGGCCTGCCAAAATATTAAAATTCTTTGTGCATTTCCTCGCAATCACCCTTCTTATTATTGTCACAAGTGGGCAAACTGACTGATTGCCGAAGCAAAGGAAGACCACTGAAAATAATGTGTGTATTTGTCAAGCCGATCGTAGCGTTGTAATTAGCAGTTAGCATCCCTGACATGTGTGCGCAGTGTAGTAGGTTTTTTATGCAGTCCAGGATAATTAGCTAGCTTCCACTTCAGAATACAAATTAATGTGGCGGTTAAAGATGGACGCCAATCACACTCTCATTTCCGTTTTTTTTATGAGCTGTCGGCGAGGCTTCAGTCGAGAGGAAGTGACACTATGAACCAGGCAAGATCAGTGCAACAACTGTCTGGGCGACGCTAATACTGGAGGATGATTTGAGTTTATTTAGAAAACGTGAAGAATAAAAGGTTTAGAGGACTTCATTTAGATACTTCATGCATTGGTTTGATCAGTTGGTGGGGTAAAAATCTAGAACTATATGAGTGATGAACTCAAAAAATGCCCAAATATGAAAATGTTTAAACCAGGATATAAAGAAATGATTATAGGTGGGTATGAAACCAAGATGGCGCCGCGGATGGTCGCCCTGGTGCTTCGGAGCGCACTGATCACTGATACTCTTATACTCAATATTATTATACTCCTGTAAATTTGTAAATTTTGTTATATTATAGCTTTTTTTTTTTTCTACTTTAATTTATTTTATTCTATTATTTGTTGCATGTCAGTGTTTGTCTACATCCTGCTCCAAGTACCGCAGCAATTTCCTAATGTTGTGAACCTGTTCACTCATATGGCAATAAAAAACATTCTGATTCTGATTCTATGCAGAAGAAGGAATTTAAGTGAATCTGTTATTTGAATGTACACTAAAAGATTTAGATTATTTATGCGAAATCATGCTAACTTTGCACCACCTAGTGCTTCTCTGTGTTCCTGTTTATCTCTATAGCACTTTAGTTGTTTGAGATGCCACAGAAGTGTTTCTGTTGTATAGGCAACTGTTTGATGTGTTTTGGCATTTTAAATTGCACGGTTTTGTGCATAAACCGAACCTTACACGTGTGTCCGCGTATAAATGCTTCATGTGTGGCGTTGACAGACTTGCGCGCCGCAGTCTATAAGTGACGTCTCTTCAGAGCGGTCATTTTCTGAAATGAGCAACAGTGATGAGCTTCTAACACTTGACAAACATCTTTATCTTAAACGCTATCACGAGTCAGAGCCAACGGCAGGCGCGGCTCAAGTCCAAGTGGCTGTTATTTCAAATAGCGATTAGATTTAGACTAGATTTTAAACTGAACGGTTAGCTGATTTTACCCGGTTAACAAGGCTCAGTGGTCGGTCATGATTTTTTTTTAGTTTTCACCATCCCTATTAATTAGCTGAGCTGATTTGTGCTGTTTAATAAGTCTCAAATAACATTATAGTCACAAGCTGGATAGCATTAGCCACGCACGTATTGATCACAAAATGAAAATGTGTTCTTCAGTTTCAGGCTATTTTCAAACTTTTTGGCAGTGTTTGCTAATGTGTGTCGTCATGGTAACTGCAGAACATTCCACATGTAGACCCATAGAATACATGCATATAATTTTGAGGCTTAGATAATAAAACATAATCTGTAAACATAGATTCTTATCACTTTCAACAATTATTCGTTTTAGAGTCCAGAAACCTTCTAAAACTTTCTTCCTCTTTGCTTGTGGTGTTGTTTTTGTTTAGATCAACTTTTTGAGTTAAGATCAGTCCAAACAAAAGATGGAAGGTATATTAAAATATGAATAGTATAGGAATTGTTGCTTTGACAAGAGATAGATAGATAGATACTATATTGATCCCAAAGGAAATTTGACAGTAGCAACATAGAAACATAATCCATCCTCTTGCATTTCTAAGATATAGGGATGTGCAAAATTAGAATATTGCGTTGTAATCTTTCATAAATAAGATTCTGATTCACATTCTGAACCTCAACCACAACATTTGCAGGCACATTTATGATAGATTGTTGTAATATTATCTAAACATCATCTACATAATTATCCTCAATAAAGATCACTGGAATTATTCTGCCAGTATCGCCTATTCATGGTTCAGGGCTGACATGTCATTGATTTTAGCCTCAGTTTAGTTCATGTTCATCCCTTATGTCAGATTTTATAGTCCTGCTTTAGTTTGTTGTGCACTATGTAACTTTTCTTCACCTGATTTTTTTCCCATGGAGATTTTACAAGTAATGTTTTGCCTGAAAAGTTCCACAGTACCATTAAACTTATCTACCTTGCACTTATTCATTGACTGGTATTTTGTTTGCTTAAGATCTGACATGTGACTTAGTTTGGTGGTGTCACTTTTTTGTCTCCATCGAGATAAATACATTTAATACAGCTCTGTGGCACATCCCGGGACAAATCACCAACATCTCCATGGGGACGAGGAGGTAACGGACCCTCCACCAGAAAAGTTACACAGTGCACCGTTACATTTCAGAAAGACATGGAATTCCAACAGGCAGAACATCTCCTGACCCACTTGAAAAGTATTTATCTAACCAATCACCACCTCAACGCATAAATTATAGAATCATCGAGCGCTAAATATACAGCGATAAGTGTGCCGCCCCATGGCAGTGACATACAGACAGCAGCACAGAAACCCCCAGCTCCAATCTGGGCACAGGAGAATGGAGCCAGATCAAAGAGGAGGCAGCAACAAAGTCTGTGCTTATGGAAAGAACTTGAAAAGAGCCGGTGGGGCCTTATCTGAGAGTCCTGACAACCTAGAGAACACTGGAGGTGATGGATGACGCTGGCCTTTACAGATGCTAAGCAAACTTCAAGAAAATGTACACTGATTAAGGGCTGGCTCATCATTAAGGATTATGTTATGTGAAAGACAGGTTATGCAAAAGGCAAAGGTTGTAATGGCGAAGTGAGACGCAGTGAAATAGATGATAGTTGTGACAGTGATGAATGGACGTTATTGTACTGCTGGTTAAAGGTCTTTTATTGTGTGTTTTGGGTGGTTTTCAAACTGCTTTGGACAGCATAGTCTTAGTAATTTCCTGTAATATAATGTAATTAAGTCTGTATAGACCTCAGTTGGCAGCACTTTTGCAACTGCCTGTGACAAATTTGTTAATCTGATAAATGAGGTGAATGAAGCAATGGAATCAATAATGATGTATAAAATATAAAATACAAAAATAATTACACAAAGTTTTCAGTTCCCAGTGTAAAAGTGCATTATTGTTCATGTTTAGGAGAGTAAACGAGACCATGCAGAGGAAATCCATCCAGACACAGGAAGAACATGCAAACTGTACAAAGGGAACACACAGGGCCTCATTTATGAAGCATTAGCTCGTAAAAACGCTAAAAATAGAGCAAAAACCTGAGAGACAGTGCAATTTTGCTTAATAATAATAATCAATTAATATTCAAAACAGTTTTGAATAAATATTCTGCTCGTCTTTCAAATGACAGAAGCGTTTTCATTCTTATCATATGCTATTATTTCATATGCTATTATTTAAGAACCTGCTTTCAGTCACATTTGTAGAGATATCTAATCGTAACTGGACAATAACTCTGCTTTACAAATAGGAAAGTCTCTCGTAAATTTGTTTCATAATAATCCTCAATTTCATGATTTTGCTAAAACTCGATTATTAAAAACCCAATGAATGAAATTAATTTGATTAGTTGCCCAGCCCTACATTCACTGGATGCTCTCATTTACATATCAGTTTTGTGGCACTTCCCAATGTTACACCACACGCAACAGGCCTTCAAATTGCTCAGGCTATTTCAGTTTCGACTCACGGTTTAGCTCACGGGTTGATGACTGAGGCCCAGGCTGTTATTCAAACTCAGGACCTGCTTGCTGTGAGGTCCCATATGTCACCAGTTACTATAAAAAAAAACTCATCTGAATTCCTTTGCGTCTAAGCAGCACTGTCTAGCTCTTTGAAAAAACACTCTGGCTCCAAAACACTGTCATCCGTGTGGGAGGTTTTGCAATAGCAGCCAGGAAGCATTCCCATTCACACCTCCACAGAGATCTCACACACTCGAGCCTGACCACCTCCAAATGTCTCCCCATGCCAGCGTGCCTTTTTGCCTATTCATGCATTCAAGCTGGCTGCATACACCACTCACCTACTGTTGCTATACACATGAAAGACCTGTTTTTGTGAGACCTGGTCACTTCTCCTCATGATTTTCTATAGCACCATGGGATATGCAAATTATCTTGACAACGCAATCTTTTGTAAAATTGTTTGTTTTGGCTTTGGCATTTGTGTTTAATATTTAGAAGCCATTTTAACTGTCCAATAAATCAAAACACCATTTTGTAAATTGCTTCAAATATGTTTTAGAAAGCAGTTCTGACAGAAAGTTTGTACAAAGGAACAGAGAATGCGTCAGAGCTTTTGTGTGCTCAGGCGTTTAGAATGGTTTGCAAATCACGCCAGTAACTTATCGATTACAATGTTAACATATTTTGTTTTATTTGACTTTTCTTGAATTCTTTGACTCCTTTATTTAAATTTTCCTTGAAGTGCTTTAGTCAAACTCTTTTGTTTGAATCCATATTTGGTTATGAAAGTTCAAAAGCCTAAAGCAAAGAAAAGGAAATGTGAGTTTGGAAGAAGAAAACCTTGAGGAAGTGCTGTCCTTGTACTGAAACGCACATTCAGCCGGTTGAATAATCTGGGACCTCAAGCACAGTACAGTATGTGTGTGTACCAGTCTAGTATAAGTGACAGGTGTAGTAGCAGTAGTAGTGGTAGTAGGGGTAGCGGTAGAGGTATTAGTAGTGGTAGTCGTAGTAGTTGTAGTTGTAGTAGCCATAGTTGTAGTAGCAGAAGTATTAGTAGTCGTAGTAGTAGTCTAATCCTCAATTATGTAACAATTTTATATTTTTAACTATATTTGAAGAAATTTTAGTTCTATTAAAACCATTTGTTCTGTTTTCTTAGTACGTATTACTGACCACCTCAAACCACATTTTTTATTTAGATTTCACTCAGTGAGTACTGGGTTAAGTATTCACCGAGAAACCAGAGAGTTGCTGGTTCAAATCCTTAATCCTAAACCCATAATCTAATTCACATTTAATCCCCATTGCTCCAGTCATAGTTATGTGGATGATTGCATCTTGCACAAAACATCTGGCAAATTGACATGAAGAATATCTGTATTTTGTGCCCAAATCAGACAAAATAGAGACTGTTTTCTTCATTCTAGTCAAAGCTATAATTGCAGTCTGATTGAAAAAGTTTATCTCAGAACCCAACCACCAACACAGGTCCTGAAGAAGACCACATTTAAAATCAGCAACACTTCTGTGTGAGTTTACAGTCCTTAAAACATTCACAACTAAGAATAAAGATTTTGCAAACATGATTGAGGTCATTTCTCTTAGTTCTGTGCATCATTTGTAGTTGTTTTATAACAGTAATAGCAATAAAGTGCTTTTGAGTGCCTTGGAGGTAGAAAAGTGCTATATAAAAATTACCATTTAGTAGTAGTAGTGGTAGTGGTAGTAGTAGTAGTCGTATTTGTAGTAGTAGTAGTTGTCATAGTAGTAGTGGTGATGGTGGTGGTAATAGTAGTAGTGGTGGTAGTAGTAGTATATTGTGAGTATATTGTTATCTTGTGCCTATGATTGTCTGTATCGATTTCTCAAGAATAAGAAATGATCCTAAACTCTACTAAAAGCATGTCTCAAACTTCCTTAGCAAACATGGGAGACAGTATTTTTTTAATAGACATTTAAGCTAACACTAGCCTGACCTCGACTGGGCATACCTAATGGGAATTTTATCAAGCAGCAAAAGAATAATAGCCAATAACTGGTATCCCTTTCCTTAGAAAATAGCCTCCGAGTGCACTCCAGTTATTACAATGAATGAGTCAGTCCCCAGGT
The DNA here is from genome assembly GCA_034769755.1 of Odontamblyopus lacepedii. Taxonomy (NCBI): domain Eukaryota; kingdom Metazoa; phylum Chordata; class Actinopteri; order Gobiiformes; family Gobiidae; genus Odontamblyopus; species Odontamblyopus lacepedii. The sequence goes on from CM068354.1 coordinate 14,398,257, forward strand.
CCAGTTATTCGTCGTCCATGATAACATTAATGGGCTTCTCAGTGGAGCTTTATTAAGGTGTCATCTTGGGGGAAGTGTGAAGCCCTGTAATTGGAATGACATTTAAATACACAGCCCTCATAGACACACAGTAAGAAGAAGAAGAAGCGTCGGCCATGTTGGAATCACAAAAAAAAGACGTAAACAGGATACAGCGATGTTTCCGTTTATGTCACCTCAAATGTCGTCTAGATATCACGGTGTATATCCAGCCAAGTTAAGATGGCTTGAATGAAGAAAGTTTCATCATGATTTGAGTAAATTTTCCTTGACAAGTAATTTTCTGGAACGAAACTTTTTGTACTTGAAATATGAAAGTCTATCTTGCTACTTTCTACAATACAGAGGCTTTAAATTGTGGAATCAGTTTTCAGATCTGGTTAGCGACGGCAGATCAGAAATGGCGTTTAAAAAGAGTTTGAGGAAATGTTTGATATTTCATGATAATGTTTGAGAATCTTTCAATTGTGGATGTTTCATTGTGTTTTAATCCATGTTTGAATCAAATGTATTTAATCTAAGGTTTATAAATGTTTTTTTTAATTTTTTTTTTATTAATGCACAGCTTTAATATTTAAATTTAAATGCATTCATGAGGTTTAAGCTTTAATATTAGGCCCTTTTGGGGGTTTTGCCTCTTCCCGCACTTTTTTTATTATGTTATATATGTGCTAAATAAATAAACACACTTAAAGGTGATGTGAATAAGGGCGCCTCTCCACAGATCTGACCTGTAATGTAGCGTAGTGTTGTAACCGGCTTGTCTCCTATGCGATAGATAGGAGACAAGCAACTGGCGGACCCTCCACTAGAAATATTACGCAGTGCACCTTTAAGAAAAGAAAAACAACAACTTTTTGTATTTAAATAAGGAACAAAATCTAATATTGCTTGAATTAAGAAGTACACACTTATTCCATTGGTACATCATTTTACTTGTCAAGTTGAATCTATTCAAAGTCAAATTTAAAGGTGCAATGTGTAACTTTTTGGTTGAGGGTCTGTCATCTGCTTGTCTGCCTGGAATATTCCACAGTATGACATTAAAAATATCTACCTTATTAAATTATAAGTGGTTTTATAGCTCAAAAATGCTAAGAAAAACAGGCATTCTGACTGTGGCCTTGTCCACACGTAGCCGGGTATCTGATAAACCGAAGATGTTTTGCTGCGTTTTGACCTGTCATCCACACGAACACGCATCAAAAACGAGTATTCAGGGAAAACTCCGGCCAAAGTGAAGATTTTTGAAAACTCCGTTTATGCGTGTTTGTGTGGACAGAGATAACTGGGGTTTTGCGTTTTAAAACGTCACTGTCTGCGCCAAAAAATATGAATCTGCCCTGACGTCAAACGTGCGACATTTGTTTAGGCGACTGCAATAGCCAAAGCCAAAGCCAAAGCAGACTATGGATCGGAGTCGTTTCTTGAGAGCTGTGTGTGTGTTGAGAGCAGAATTGCTCCTAAACTGTGTTTAGGAGCAATTCTGACTCCGAGTCTGTCCAGACAAAGGAGCTCGGCGCCCTGTTTTCTGTTGTTTAAGTTTAGGCGGAAGTGACAGTTAAGTGATGGAAATAACGCCATCTACAGGTTTGGAATGTGTATGAATGTGGTTGAAAACGCAGATGTTCGGTTATGTGTGGAAGGTATTTTTTTCGAAGACGAGGTGGTGTGGATAAAACTATTTTTATAAACGGAGGGGGGGAAATGTTCGGTTTTAAAAATACCCGGCTACGTGTGTACATGGCCTGTGAGCGGGGATGTCTCTCCACAGATCTGACCTGTAACTTGGTCTGGTTTGGTCTCCATGAAGATAGAGGTATATAAGAAGGTTTAATGCCATACTGTGAAACTTTCCAGACAAAGCAATAATGAAGAAATGCATTTGCTGTACTCTCCACCAGAAAAGATACACAATGCACCTTTAAGTCATTTCACCTTACCCAGATATTGCTTTTCCAGTGGATTCATTGATTCAATTGTAGCACTACAGTCGGGAGTACCGTGCACAACCCGGAGAGTTTCTACACATGAGTGGCAGCTTTCTTGATGCAATTTTCACATGTGGAAAAAATCAATAGTTGTTGGAGACTGACGCTGTAGAAACTGAATGGCAATTTTGAAGTGCTTTCTCATAAAAAGAAAGAATGTATTGACGAGACAAAGTTTATGCTTAATGTTGAATTTCAGTTCACTTGGAGCTTGGGTGTAAATAATAGACTGTAGGCTATGTGTGTTGTAGTACTGGGCAGTCTTACACCCTGAATGATGCAAATGGATATTCATTATTTCATTTAAAATAGGGCTTGGATAGGATAATATGTTGCTAACTTGAAAGAAATCAATGCATTTTGAAACATTGGAAGAACTTCAGGCTTGTATTGTGGCCTTGGGGCATCACCTGGTTATTTCCAGGTCATAGGTGAGTTTAGAAGTTTAGAAAGGCCCTATATTACACAAAATGGATGTTCTAATATTGTTACCTTCTCTAAAACATACCTGGACTTGTGTATTGTTTCATTCATACCATTGACCATATATATGAGTGGTCATAGCTAAAGCGCAAGCTGCAATGTGTCAAACAGGAAGTGCTCCAGGAGGCTCTTCCAGCTCCTCCTCTCCCTTTTTCCCATTGACTTACATTGGGATCTTATTGCCCCTCTCTCTGTAACTGCGGCAGTGAGCCTCATTTTGGTCTTAAAATGTTCATATGAACCCGCTCTACATGATCCTGAATTTTTCATTTCGCTATTAGCAACAGGTTTGATTGACAGCTAGCGCGTTTTGGTCCCACTTTCCTGCCCTGATTGACTTTTTCTGAAATAAAATGACAAAATAAATCAAACAATTACAATAGCTAACTTTACTAGAATCTTAACTTAAGTGAATTTCATTAAATTGCCAACTCTGTTGTTGTTCGTACATATAACATAAATCAATGACTTAAACTTGAGTTTGATGATAAAAGCTAAAAGTTTCCTTATTCTCAAAAATCACAGAAATACAGCGGTCCGTGCAGAATGGTGCAAAGTAGAGTATCGCTGCTCCCCGGTGAGTCGGGTGGGCACATTTAACAACCTCAATCATGATTGGCTCTTGCGGTTGCTATGATACTCGCGGTCGGATTTCCAAATATGGAGCCTGGCTCCAGATTCACTCCTGTAACTGTGGCATCAGGAGCCTCATTTGAGCAGCGCTGAACGCTATGGGTGACGTCACACTCACTTAGTCCACTCATATATACGGTCTGTGATTCATACATGTTAAAGTAACCCTTTATTATTAGTCTGTCTACATCTCCAAAGCTCAAAATGCTCTGTTACACCTTGTGATGTCATGAAGCTATAGTTTTCAAGTTAACAGCTTCTTTTACAGTTTGTTCAGTAGAGATGAAATTATCCAAATGATTACAGTGAAGATGTATGAAGTTTAAAAACACAGTGGAGTACTTCCTGTATTAACAGTGACATCATAAGGTGGAACAGACTGAGCCTAAATATGCAGGGATTCTGTGTTAAACATAAGTGAATGAAACAAAACAACTCTAGATATGTCTGTAATGGGGAAACAACATTATAACACACTGTAGATCAGAAAATAGTATAATATGGGCCCTTTAATGTCATACTTTGAAACATGAAAGAAAATACTGAATATAATAGGCCATAATGTTCCTGGATGTCTAATGTTTTTTTGCTATTGCAACTAATGGTCTGTGGCTAAGTAAAAATATATGATAAGTTCTACCTCTGTGATATGTATGCATTTACCCATATTTTTACACAAAATAACCTACAACCAAAGTTCCTTTTCACTGCATAAATCCCAAACCTATTGAGTAAATGTTTGGACTTTTTTATTTACTTATCGTATTTCTTTTACCTTTAATTTTGCGCAAATCAATATAAGGACTCCCCAGTGAATGGTTGACATTAATGAAAGCACTTCTTACTCTGTTTAAGGATCTGAGGAGGAAAGCACTGCCTTTCTCACTTACTCTACAAAGTGCTGTTAACTTCTGCCAATCTCACATGTTCAAATCATCAGACCCCTCGCAAAGATTTTATATTAGTGATTGGACTTTCGGCTTTTTCGTGGGATCCGAATCTTTTGCATCTGTTAATTTCAAAGAGCTGTTCAGAAGACTTATTTATATGACAGAAAACAGAAATGTGAGAACACATTTTATCTATAAACCAATTACAGAGAGAAATGCCCAAGGCTCAGATTTGTTTAAAATGGTTCAAACTGACAGTGTTTTACCACTGAATAAATAAACTGTTTTGCTACAATAACATTATTATGCTGTCATATATGTTTTGTCATATGTCATAAATGTCTCACTCATGTTTTCTGCTCTGCATCTGTGCTGATTCTTGTCCTGGTTTAGCTTTAATCAGTATAAACATGCATACAAATTAGAACAAAAAAGATTTAGAGATCTGATTCCAACTGTTCATGTTAAAGATGCCCTGTGTAACTTTTGTGGTGGGGGGTCTGACACCAGCTTGTCTCCATGGTGATGTTATTAACCATATCTATTTACATGGTCAGATCTGTGGAGAAATTACACTGCTCACAAAATGAAGGCATGTTTTTTATTGAACTTGTGAGAATAAAACACCTGTAATTGTACTAAATGTAAGATTTTAATGTCAAACTATGGAACATTCAAGGAAAAGAAATCTCATTTCCATGGAGAAAAGCAAGAGGAAAATCCTCCACTACAAACGTTACACAATGCACCTTTCAGGAGCATCACTATTTCATATGTCACATCTTGTACCCTGACGTGAGATGTGATTACTGTTATCATGGAAACCGTTCTCTGGGTCTTGGCTACGCTGATGGGGAACTTTGCCATTTAGATTTTTTTGGATTAGGAGCAGGAAAAATGTACAAAGATTAAAGTGATTTTTGGATTAAATAGATAAAACTGCCTTTGGGACAAATGACGGATGCCCATTCTCCAGCAAAATACTGTGAAAGTGATTCTCCGACAAATTGAAAGTGATCTCTCTGAGTGGAGTCTGAATGTCTTTCCTTACTGTAGGTTATATTCTAGGATATACAAGACAAATATACAAACTCAGTGCCAGTGAATGTACACAAAAGCCTTTTTACGAAAGCATTGCTCTGGCTGGAATGTTCCACACTATGACATGGAACAGCTCTACTTTACATTTAGTCAGTTGCAGGTGGTTTTAGCTCAAAAATACCTAGAAAAACAGGTATTCTGACTTTCAGTGGGCTTGCCTCTCCACTGATCTGACCTGTAAACTCTCTGATTTGGTCTCCATGATGATAGAAAGGTTTAATTCCAGACAAAGCAACAACATTTCCATGGAGAAAAGCATTTGACGCACTGGAAAAATTACACAAAACCCAAAAAAGACTTCAACATGTACCTTCAAGTCATTTTCCGCTCTCAATAGTCAAGCCAACAACTTGAATTTTCCCTATATCCAGAAGAAAAGTTACTTCCCCTTCCTTCATCTCTGCCTCTAAGCTCGGCAAAGACAGCTTATCCACTGCGAGCACACTTCTGCCTCCAGTTTGCATATACCCCCACAACACAAACACCAACATACTTTACTTTATAACATGCAAACAACCTCGCGGAAGCTTCAGCGCGGTAGAGACAGAATTGAATTGGAAGAAAATTAGCATATTTCTTCTTCTCCTCTTCCTCTTCCTCCTCTCCCTCCTCTCTTTCGCTTGGTTCCAGCTGAGGGACTCTCCAAAGCAGATTGGCCACAAAGGAGTTCAAAGCAACAAGGATCACCGGCGTACGTTTCATTAATTTCGTCGCGGTGGAGTGAATATATGGGATCAATTCTTATTCCGGGTCAAAAGACAAAGCGCCGTGCCTTTGCTAATCAGTAACACTTAGAGCTCCAAACAAAAGCGGCGGAGATGGACGTGGAGATAGGTTGGGTCAGACAATGGAGCTAAAATACAATAGGCAACTTACAAGTGATGGGCAATCGGAAGGAGACAAGTGACGAGAGACAGATTGAGGTCAAAGGTCCGGCGAGACGGCACTGGCATTGAAATTTGTGTGTGTGAATGTGGGATGTCATAGAGAAATGAGAGGGAGATGGAGAGAGAGTGAAACAGAAAAAGATGGTGTGCTTTAGGGGAGTTTATTAGTTGTGTAGGGGACATATTTGCACATAAATGATGTTTTGACGAGAGTGTGGAGTAACCGTGTGTTGATGGTTTAGGTATGTAGGTGTCTATCTTCTTCATTATTTTGCATGTGTAACCAAAGTGAAACCTATTTCTACCTTGTTGTTAGGTTTTGATTTTGTGCATCTTTATCAGACCTGAGTTTTCATGTAATACTTGCAAGAGGCCATTTTTGTCAAGCCCCTCCAAAAGCATCTAAAGATATTAAAAACAAGTGGCTTGTTCACAGATGTTGATTCTGAAAGTGCCTCTTTATAAATCTTAAAGGTGCAGTGTGTATTTTTCTGGTGGAAGGTCCACCACATGCTTTTCTCCATGGCAGTGGTATTGCTTTGTCTTGAATGTTTCACAGTATAACATTAAACCTTTCTAGTTTATGGTCAGATCTGTGAAAAGGCAACCCCGCTCACAGTCATAATGTCTGTTTCTCTAGGTATGTTTGAGCTATAAAACCAACTGTAATTGAATAAATGTAAGGTTGTTGTTTAATGTGATGTATGACATATCCATAGAAACAGATGACAGACCCCCAAGCAAAAAGTTACATAGGTCATGTTTAAATTATAGAGGATATAGATGATAGATGAGATTCCATTGGAATATTCCACATGATGGCCTTAAAGGAACAGTTCAGAATTTAGGACATAGGGCTTCATTTCCTAGTGAGCCAGAGTGTTGGAGACGTGTGGAGACACTTTTTTAAATACTCCATCCAGTCCTTGTATTTGCAGAGGTTGTTGGTGCTAGGCTAGTGCATGTCAATGGCAGTCCTGCCAGTTGTCCTGCCACTAAAAACAGTCTTACCCACTCCACAGAGCAACTGAGGCAAATCTATTATAACTCCAGACTGTCCATGTGAATGTCTGTGTCGAATCATTTTAGAAGTAAAAGCAACCTTGCTTTTGAAGGATTTATGTCTGAACAGCATCAGTGAGTTGCATTTCTTAATAGAAAGCTCGGCAGTGGCGGACTGATATATGAGAAAATAGTCCCTCATCGTGCAATGATTCATGCGATGCAAGGTTAGTTTTACTTCAGACATTATTCCATCAACACAAACATTCACATCGATAGTCTGGCATTATAATAAATTTGCTTCCAGTGCTTTATGGACTGGGTAAGACTGTTTTAGTGGCAGGCTAACTATGCCCATTGACATGTGCTAGCCTAGCACCAGTGACCTCTGGAAACACACAAACTGGTTGGAATATTTAAAAAAGTGTCTCCACACGTCTCCAACACTCTGGCTCACTAAGAAATGAGGCCCTATGTCCAAAATTCTGAACTGTCCCTTTAAATGTATCTTGCATGTATTCAATTAAAGGTGTCAAACCTCAAAATTACTTTCAGAAAACTCAAGGTCAAATTTGTGAGCTTACCACACCACAGATCTGACCTGTAACTTTGCCTGGAGACAAGCAGGTAGTGAACACTCCAGAAATGCTACTTAGTGCACCTTTTAAGTAATGAAACTTACAAAATTAAACATTTAAACTTTTCTTGCTAACAAAGTTTCTGATCAGTCATCATTATATCTGCTGATATAATGTTACAAATTGCACAACGGGGAAATTTCTAAACACTTGCACATGATATTTCTAAGTACATCCATTCTTGTTAAAAACCTATGCCTGTACTTTAGTCTGTTGATAAAACCCCATTAGGCAGAGCAAAGGTTTTAGCTCATGTATCTTTTAGGCTACAGTGGAATCCCCTGGGCTTCTCACACTCAAATTCAAAGAAGCTCAACGTTGTACTGTGCAGTTTCCCAGGATGCTACTTTGACAGCAACAGCAGCAACAATCCGCGCCCTGCATGTAGTTAAGTTGCCAGGCAACAATGGAGTAAAGGCAGATTGGGTCTCTTTCGATTCTCGAGATAACTGCATTCCCTGGCTGTCCTTGGCCATGTGGAGACTGATTATTTGGATTATGTAATTGTGATAATAATGATGACATAACAGATTCCACTACTGAATGAATACAAATATGCCATTTCGCACAGCCCTATAATCTACGACCAGTCAATAGTCTAATAATGTTCTTACAAAGACACAAGCAACCAGGCAGGTTTGAACCTCTGACCATTTGGACAGTGGGCAAGCAGCAGTCCACTATGCCTTCTTTTCCTTTTGAGCAATTTACCAATCTTTATTCCATTAAAAGACGCACTATGTACTGTAACGTTTCAGGTGTAGGATCTATGACCCGCTAGTCTGTACATTGACGTCATGACTTGGCCTTGAATAACCTGCGATGTCACTGTAAATGGAGTCACCTCTCCACAGATCTAAATGTCTAATTTTGCCTTGTGCAGCAGCATCACCTGCTCATGTCCACGGAGACAGATGCCAGTTTAATGTTATACTGTGAAACATTCCAGGCAAAGCAACATACAGTATCTCTTGAGCGAAGCAGATAACTCACTGTCCAAAGTGAAAAGTTAGGGAACTCACTTTTATTCCTATTTTTTCTCAGTTTCTCAAGTTTTTACCCCATCTTAATTTGGTGATCAAGGCCTATTATGCTCCATTAGGGACAGAAACGGCACAAATGTTTTTCAATTTTATTTTCATTTTAATGTGATGCTATTACGCCATTTCTGATCTATGTTATAATGTTGTTTTCTCAACACAAAAACCTGGAGTTGTGTTTTGTTTTGCTCTCACGTGGATATTCAACCCTGGATATTTAGGCTGTTCCACCTTTTGATGTCACGTGGTAATACAGCAAGTGCTTAATAGTGTTTTTAAACTCTGCACGCCTTCACTAGAATCATTAAGATCATTTTAGCCCTGGAATTGCCCATCATTAGTGAAAAAAGGTAGCTGTTAACTTGCTGTTAACTACTGCTTCATGACATGAAAAGGTGGAACAGAGCATTTTGAGCTTTGGATATAGACAGACTAATAATGCAGGATTACTCAAACATGGTTGAATGAAACAAAGCACAAATTCAGGTATGTTTTTGAAGAATTAACAACATTATAACGTGGCAACACAAGAGTCAATTGTGTGTAAGAGCTTTAACATATTACCTGGGATGACTGGTATCCACAAAGCCTATACACCAGGGTAATACAATGTGTGAAATTTGACCTAATTAGAAGAAAGTAACACAAAAGCTGCTACTACACTTGTTTGTGATGATATGTCATTAACACTGAGCTGTCATTAGTGTTACCGGCTCCATGACAAATACAGGCAGGGGCCATCTTATGTTATTTTCTGATCTATGTTATGTTTCCTCATCACAAACATACCTGGAGTTGTGTTTAGTTTCATTCACACATGTTTAACACACAAATCCTGCATATTTAGGCTGTTCTTCTCTCAAATGGAAAAATGGAAGTGCTTCACTATATTGTATGTAAACCTTAATAATATGATCACTTCAGCCCTGGATTTTCCATTTTTTATACTCAACAAAATGTACAAGGTCGCTATTAACTTGAAAACTACTGCTTCATGACATCACAAGGTGGAACAGAGCATTTTGAGCTTTGGAGATGTAGACAGACCAACATTAAAGGGTTACTTAAACAAGTGTGAATGAAAAAAATACAACCCCAGGTATGTTTCGATGAAGTAACAGTTTTATAATATGGCCTAAAGCTCACAATAGGACCTTTAAATATTACAAGAAATAGTGCCACGTATACGTCCAAGTTTTGCACAAAAGCTAGTCCAACAATGGTGTTACGACCCCCAGTACTACTACTTCTACTGCTACAATCAGTTTAGCTGCTGTTAATAGTTTGCTACTACTACTGGTATTGCCACTGCTAGCGCAAAACTGAGACTTCTCTCAAAAAATTGGGGAAAAAATGTGATCAGAATTGCACTCTGTCTGGAAATAAAAATCCTGGTCGTACAAATTGGACCACTTCACACTTCTCTTTTTTGGGATGAGATGAGGCATGAATACCCCATATAATGGTCCGCCAGGAAAGGTACTTCTCCTGCAGCATTTTCAATGTCTGACATCACCATTATGAGCCAAAAACAGAACAGGTAATGACTCTTGGCATTGGAGATGGTAGAGAATTCTAATGAATGGCATTTTTTTTGGACAGATGAGATTAGGTTTGGTCCAATTCATACTTAAAGGTCGAGTGCGTAATTTTTCTAAGAGAAGCTGTCATTGTTTTGCTGGCATGTTCCACAGTATGACATTAAACTGATCTATCTAGCATTTTATTTCATTACATGTGTTTTTATTGTCTATGCATTTTTACTGTGAGCAGGTTAGCCTCTCCACAGATTTGACTTGTAACTTGGATTGGTACCTGCTTGACCCCCCAGAAGATAGATACTGTATGTTTAATGCTATATTGTGGAATATTCCAAGCAAAGAAATAACATATTCATGAAGAGAGAAGCTGATAGATGGATATACCATCGATCTGAAAAGTTACTCAGTGAACCTTAAAGAAAAGACTAAAATATTAACTGGCCAACAAATATGGAAATGTATACAGAATATTATTATTATTTATACAGAATTGGCTTTTTTCTAGAAGTGGCCATGTGCGCCTTCATTATCATTCAGGTTGCATGGTTTTTGCATAGGGCGGATTTTGCATAGTTATCAAGCTACCCCAGAGGAAACCTGCATTGTTGACTTTTGGTGCACTTGGACATTTCACATTTTACACAAATCCACTTTATATTATTTTAGCTGCAGGAATTTTCTCCATCATTTAAATGCTTAATGCAAAATGTCAGTCACAAGTGAAGTGCAGGTTAGTGGCACTCAGAAGTAAATATGGGATGAATAAGGTGGATATTAATGTAGAAATTGTTGTCATGATACTAAAATTTCAATCTAACATATTAAATAAACCGGGACGAGGGGGCTTTTTTACTCTCGCACACCTGGGATACTGTCCTGGGGAAGTCGGACTGCAGATGGCCCTGTCGTCCTGCCTCCACCTTTAGGAAAACGTATATATAAATCAGCTGACCAGACACATCACAGCAACACACGTGAAGGCCGCTAGAGAACAGTCAGGATATGAAAACTCTTCGTCTGAAAAAAGAACCTAATAACACAAAAATGTTGATACTAAGAATGCACTTAACACTCGATACCGATTACGATATCATAATAAAGACAAAATTTCCTTTTTAGTAGTAGAATAAAATTTCCATGTGTGCCGTATTTTCCGGACTATAGAGCGCACCTGTATATAAGCCGCATCCGGTATATCCAAGCCGCAACCGGGCTATAAGCCGCTGATATCCATGTTGAAAATTGATATATTTACTGCATATACAGAACGATTTTGTACTGTAAATGTACATTTATGTACCTGAACAGATTCTTTCCGAACAGTGCCTTTTAACACGGCAGCAACTGTGCTGATTAAAACGAGGTCAAAAACAGAAACAAACTGGTAATTGACCTTCATTTCTCCTGTGCAGTGAAACCACAAGTCACTTTAATCATCTCCATTGAAACCCTTGACCCGAGCTTATGTGCAGCAGTACGGCAGAGGTCTGCGCGGGACACAATTTTCAGTCCCGCTCCCGCATTCTTCAGTCCCACTCCCGCAGTCGCACTCCCGCCTGCGCCCGCAATAAGCTTTCAGAATATGTCCCGCGCCGCACTGGTTTGTGTTGGTTCCCGCGGGTCCCGCGGGTGCAGGGCTCTACAGCACAGTTTCCTTCCTGGAGCAAGATCGATGCCTTCAACTTAAAACTTGCATCATACAAACTCCTTCGTGTGCTTTTCATGATGAAGGGGTGAGGATTTGAAAATAATTACCAGTTAGTAATTTGTCGTGCGTGTTATATCTGCTAAATAAAAAGTAATGTATTCTTCTTTGCATTAATTTTCCGTCTATCTTGTTTTTGAAATTCCGGTTAGAGCGCCCCTAGCGGTGGAAAAAAAATCCACAGATTTTCCTTTGTAAAAGCCGCATGGTTCAAAGCCTGGGAAAAAAGTAGCGGCTTATAGTCCGGAAAATACAGTATATAAAAATAGTACCTTATTTATTTTAGTATGTGGCACTAATATTCATAATAAAGCTTAAAATAATATTAAAACTCAAAAACTGTAAAATGTGATTTTTTTTGCAGTATTGATACTTGCTTAAATGAGTATCTAGTTTCAGTATCTGATCTTTTGACAACCCTAACAGAAACTGTATATACATTATAAAAGGGCATAGCTAACCCCACACTCTGAATAAGAAGTGTTCATGGGGGCGCTTTTGGCTCCATCGACTGTTTCCACTTGACTTTACATTGAAAAACTGTGGCCCCTCTCTCTGTAACTTTTGCAGTGAGCCTTGTCATTTTGGTCTTAAAATGTTCGTATTAACCCGCTCTATATGATCCTGGTGTGGTCCGTAAAGAAATTTCTATTCCTAATATGGACCTGACTCCAAATTCGCCTTTATAACGGCTAGCATCATGAGCTTCATTTGACTGGAGCCGAACGATCCCTTAGTCTACTTCTTTATACACTCTGTGGTAGAAAGCAGAAACAACTCTTTTCTCTAATGCTAATACACAGAAAAGGTGGCCTCCTGGACAGTACCATGCATATCTAAAAGCTCATTATTTGACTTCGGAGCCAGTCGGATCAGATCACAACAGAGAGAGACTTCACATTCCAAACATGTGATCTAGTATCCTTGAGCAACATTGTGCAGACTTGTCTTTATCTCTAATTTCCTGCCAGTATTTGCTATTTCAGGAAATACATCGCCATCACGTCAAACAACAAGAACAGAAGATCGGCTTCATTTGTCAAATATTGAGTCGGACAGGCTTGATATAAGAAAAGCCCAGAGAAGCCAGTGAAAAGCTTTGGAGTGGAGAATGACACATAGGCCTTCTTTCACTGATAACACCTCATATTAGTACATGAGAGGTTTTAGTAATGTAAGAGAGTGCAAAATAGCCAATACTTTCAAAAAATATTTCTATGATATATAATGGTAGTACTTAATGGTACTACATAGCTGGTAGCAGGGGCTGAAAAACACTATGGAAATGTACTTTAAGGGGTGAATTAAAAATGGATGAAGCTAATGGAAAAATAATGCATTGTGGGAAATTACAAGCATTTAGGACATTTTAACAGGTATAATCATTATGTAGTAATTTAAACAGATTATCTGATAAATCTGACAATTAAATGTTAACTTATAAAAAGGGAGTTTCAACAGAGATCTGGAGTAAAAGGAAACACCAAATCTTTTCTTTATATTAACCCACTCTATATAATTCTGGTGTTTTTATTTTACTATTTTGTCCGTCCTATAACTGCTGGCATTATGAGCTTCATTTGACTGGAGCTGAAGGCTATGGGTGATGTCACACACCCTTAGTCCACTTCTTTATATATTTTATGATGAACCACTGACAAATCATACGAACAGCAAGTGAAGAAAGTTATGAAATTTGGAGATAATAGTTCAGCACAAGCTAAGGTACGAGAAGTCACCGGTCACCTGCAAAAAGGCAACAGTGAAGCTGAAACTGAAATTCATATATTTTACTGAAAGATGTACTGCATAACTTTTCTGGTTTGGGCATATCTCACCTGCCTGTCTCCACTGATATATTATTGTTTTGCCTGGAAAACGTATGTATCTAGAATTGATTTAATTATTTTGATGCATTCTGATGCATTCATATTGTGTGCTGAGTCACCGCTCCACAGATCTGACTAGTCCAGGCTCTGCTTCCTAGACTAGACTTATTTATCTCCATGGAAACAAGAAGTTGATGGTTTTCCTTCATGATGCAACTTCATGGTTCACTACGTTCCTCCCCTCACCTTTGGTCATGAGCTTTAGGTAATGAGCGTAAGGACAAGACCACAGATACAAGTGCTCCAAATGGGTTTGCTCTGTAGAGTGGCTGAGTGCCCCCTCAGTGATGGGGTGAGACAGGGGTCCAGGCATGTCCCACCGGGAGGAGGTCTGGGGAAGACCCAGGACATGCTGGAGGGACTATGTCTCTCAGCTGGCCTGGGAATGTCTTGGGGTCCCACCGGATGAGCTGGAGGAAGTGTGTGGAAAGGAAAGCCTGGCCCTGCTCAGGCTGCTGGCTCCATTGCCTGACCGACTTGTCTCTTCTGCATTCTGTTTGAATCCAGAAGGGCTTGGAACCAGACCATAGTGTGAAAATCCTCCATCCAAATTTTAGCTGATCCAACCACAGCTGCTAATTTGTATCCTGTCTCTCTCAAATGCAGAAACATCTCTCAAAAATTCTCGCATCATTCAGAACAAAATACATAACTTCTTTTACCTGAAATAAATTATAGTTTGGTGATTCAATTGTTGATTCTGTAAAAATCCACACTGTTTCTCAGTCCTGTAAGTAGATTTTTTTTAAGCAGCAATGTTTGTTTTAGACGTGATCAGAGCATAAGTTTCTCTGATTGGTGAATCTGCCTGTCAATCATGCCCTCTAAAATCAGGGAGACAGTACACAGCTCCAGATCCACTTGTCTTTGTACAGTTTTGTTTTGTCAAAGTGTGTGTGTGGTTCTGGCTGGTCAGATAACAGCCTCTGTGACCAGGCGCCAGATAAAGCAGAAGAAAATGAATGCTTGGATGGCTTAGATGAGTCTAATGCAATAAGAATGTGGAACATTCTTGGTAAAGTAATAACACCTCTCTATGAATACAAGCAGGTAAATGAAAAGTTACATAGCGCAGCCTTAAGTAGTAAATTATATGTCTGAGGCTAATACTATACATTCTAAGGTAGTCCTAAGCTACATCACTGTGTGTACCTTTTTACCTGTTCAGACAAAGTAATACCATAAGAATAGCTTTCCGCTGTGATAATTCTCATAGTGAGCGGGTCAAAGGAGCATGTCTGTGGTGGTGGTGAAGCGATAGTGCCTTTAATTTTCTTTCTGTATCATGTTCTTCACTCAGGTGGGTCTATTGATTCCATCTCCTGTCTGTGCTGCAGATGAGAAAAGTGCAGCTCTCTTGGTTCATTGGACAGTGAGAACCCAAGCGTGGGGGGAAGAGAGACATCTATTCTTATTACAGAGACACTTGGTCTGAATCAGGCTCCCAGTGGAATCGATAACATAGATACTTACAGCCTTTGTTTAGGTTTTGTGCTTTTATCAATACAAACTGTTCAAGGACAAGATTGAGATCTATGGGAAAGAACAGTCTATTCTTGTGATTACTACATCTGACCTGTGTAATGCAATTTACATGAGAAAAACATACAACTACTGCTATCTGAAAACTAAACACAAACTGGAACTAATATGGGACCAGATATGAAGCTAGTATAGGCACAGGAAATGGGCTGCTATGGGGGCTGGAGTCTGTTCACTAAAATTACAAACGAATAATCGACAAAAGAGTTTCAGAGAGCACAATGTGTCCACTCAACTAAAGTTAAAAGGCTTCGTTGATCTTAAGATTTTATGAGTGATATGGAGAGTCAAACAAAGATAGTTATATTGCAAGGATAAATGTGAGTGAGGAAAATATTTAAGTTAATGAAATGTTAACCACAAGAGGATACTGTAAACGTGCATGTGGCTCATTGGTGATTTTGTTGGGGTGGGAAACGATTAAAGAAATGTTTTGATGATCTGTGAAAGGAGCAGAGTTTATAAGATGTATCTTCTTCCTTTTCCTCCTGTTCATGACAGTAATGACAAGGCACATGGAACATGTATTTATGGTAATTGTCAGATATTTGTTTTTCCTTTTCAAATTGATCCCAACAAAATGAAATGGCACAAGTGACAAATAAGTAAATAAAAAAACAACTTCCACTACTACTCCCCTACTACAACTCTTCACTAGCACATTCACTAATATCTATTACCAGTACTATTAACACCACTACTAATACTTCCATTACCAGTACTACTAACACTATAATACTAGTACTGCTACAACTACAACTACTACTACTACTACTACTACTACTGCTACTGCTACTGCTGCTACTGCTACTGCTACTGCTACTACTACTACTGCTGCTGCTGCTGCTGCTGCTGCTGCTGCTGCTGCTGCTACTGCTACTGCTGCTGCTGCTGCTGCTGCTGCTGCTGCTGCTGCTACTGCTACTACTACTACTACTACTACTACTACTACTACTGCTACGACCATACTTAAACTTGACTGATACAATTTCTACAGCATTGCATTTTAAAACACAACTCAAACTTTTAGCCTGCATAAAATATTTTATTGTAATATTTGTGCATTACAGCATTAGAGTAAGAAGGGTCCCAGACCAGAATGTGTGTTCAAATAAAAAGCAAAGTCTTCAATATCCTCCCTCGGCCGCAGGCAGACTCAGCAGGTCTCCTTACTTTAAAACAGAGGGCAACTGGCACACTCTTCCATGATAACAGAATACACACTGGGACGACCCCATCAGGGTTAGTGCTGCCTCTCAGCAGGTTGAGGGTTTGATCCCAGAGGTTGGCCTATAGCAGTCCTTCTTTCTGTGGAGTCCCCTTATCCTCCCAGTGATAACAAGTAGAATAGAAGTAATGCTGTGGGTACCATCCACCAAAACAAAAATAAAAGTAGAATAGTCTGAATAAAAATGAGGTGGTGCTGGGGTGATGTTGGGTGATAAGATGAATAATGAAGTACAAAAGTGAAAGTACAATACTTAAGTACAATTTTGGGGTATCTGTACTTAAGTAAATTTTACCGTGGATATTTTTTACTTTTACTTCACTACATTGAAGAGCATGTATCTGTACTTTTTACTCCAGTATATTTTAGATCTGCACTGAAAAGCTTTTAGATCTGCACTGAAAAGCTAAAAGTCCTTTTCTTTATGGTGTGAAACCTGTTGAAATGGCCGAAACTAATTTAATCACATTTGATTTGAGTTAATGTCCCCAACTTTGTGCTAACCAAATACACAAAAGCAGCTAGAAAAATTAAGGAATCACTTCAAATCTGCTAAAATCACTACATTTCACGTTACGGTGGCTGAGTGGCTAACGCTCATGCCTCACAGCAAGAAGGTTGCGGGTACGATCCTGGGCTTTTTTTTCTCTGGGCACTCTTTCTTCCTCCGGCCACTCTTTCTTTCTCCAGGCACTCTTTCTTTCTCCGGGCACTCTGGTTTCCCACATCAACTCAAAACATGCAGCACCCCTATTAACTAACATCAAGGACCATGACGTCCACCCTCCTGTGGGCTCCACTCACAGAGGGGTTCATAGAGGGGGTCAGGTGCTATGAGGATTTGCTGGATAAAGCGGCAGATGGATGGACTACATTTCATCCTGTTGTTCTGAAACTCCTTTTTTTTTTTTTTTACTTTTTACTCTTTAAATACTTTTTTAAATAGGTACTGTAATACTTTTACATAAGTACATTTTTACTTTTACTTGAGTAACTTTTTGCCCAGTATCTGTACTTTTACTTAAGTCATGACATTGAGTACTTCATCCACCACTGGCTAAGAAGCTCTGTAAACAAACACAGTTGTCCAGTCAGTGGTGTTTTATAATATTTGACGATTGAATGTTGACCACTATATTAAACTGCATGGAAAAGCAATCTTGTATATCCGTGACTCTGAATCATTTCTATGGCTGCTGGAACTGACCTTGAGTAGGACAAACTGATTTTAAAATGACCATGGACAGTTTGTATATCCATGAATTATCCACAAAATCAGACAAGTGTAGAGTGTTTTCCAATGTCAGAGCTAAGAGACCTCGACAGTAACAGTAAAGGTGCATTGTCTCACAGTATAACCTTTCTATCATCATGGAAACCAAATCGGACCTGGTCAGAGCTGTTTAATGTCATACTGTGGCATATCCATAGAAATAAGCAAACAAAAAGTTACAAAATGCACCTTCAAGCTGCTTTTTAAAACATTGGTGTCATAACTCATTCCTGACGGAGTGTCTGGATCAAAGTATAGTGTTGATCTAGCCTCCCAGCCTCACAGATTGCACAATTTGGATTAATGCGCCGCTAAAAATAGTCCCGCGTATCTGTTCCAATTATCCTTTTTTGGCACCAAACTAGCTTATATTACGTAACTTTTAATTACAGACAAGATAATTAAAGGTGCACTGTGCAACTTGGCTGGTAATGGGTCCACCACATGTTTGTATCTATGGAGATGTTACTGTATGGCAATGAACTGACGTATCTCCATGGAGACATCACCAGGTCAAGTTACGGGTCAGATCTGTATAGAGGCAAAGAGTAAAAATGCATGTTTTTAAGGTAATGTTAAATGTTTTTAAAGAAAAACCTGTAATGAAATAAAAGCTGGATACTATACTGTGTAACATTTTAGGCAAAGCAATAGCATCTCCATGGAGACAAGCAGACAGACCAGGAATGTTACACAGTGCACCTTTAATGACATGCTTTAGCAAACACATGTAGTCATTTTGTTCTTAGCGTACAGAGAGATTTTGAAACAGTGTTGACTTGGATAAAATTTAACGAAAGGAGTTTCCTGTTGTAATAAAATCAGCCGGGGAGCCACAGGTGACAGAGGTGATAATCTACAGGGGATTATCATAGGAGAAAAACATTTAGCTACCTGCATGCTCCCCATGGCTTTTGACTGGAAAATGGAAAAGTCTTGTTGTTTTTAGCTCTAACTGGCATTTGTCAGTGTTCTTAGGCGTCTTCTAATGAATGATTAAAAACACTAAAATCTTGTTATTTAGAGAAGGGAAAGCAGCCCCGTTCTGCAAATAAAAGATTTTTAGTTGTCATGGTGATAATGTTTAATTAACTATTGTGCAATATATTGTATGGGA
This sequence comes from Odontamblyopus lacepedii, assembly GCA_034769755.1. Lineage (NCBI taxonomy): Eukaryota > Metazoa > Chordata > Actinopteri > Gobiiformes > Gobiidae > Odontamblyopus > Odontamblyopus lacepedii. The sequence goes on from CM068354.1 coordinate 14,417,256, forward strand.
TAGTAGGAGGTCACTCACTGCAGAAGGGAGGTTTAATATTGTTTCTTATTTACAATCTTAAAGGTGAACTATGTCGCTTCTGCTGCAGGGTTTTCCACTGCTTTTCTCCTTGGAGATTTTATCAATTTGCAAAGAATGTTTCGCAGTATAGCATTAAACTAATTTATCTCTAGAGAAAAGCAGGTGACGCCATTAGTCTTGTTACAGCACTAAAAGTTTGATAATAAAAGGAATACATTCTATGCTCAATACAGAATCTGATATCACAATGATAACACAAAAAAACTTTATTTAGACAATAGAGTCATTTTCCACATTAAATCATAGTGCTTTCTTATATTATTTTATAGAGTGGTCCCTGGGCATATACTAGTCTATGTGCACTTATAATTCTTCTGATACAGCTCAAGATAATGCTGAAGCTATTCAGGAAATGTTCATTTCTGTCCTGAGAATGTGATGTTTTTAGTGTCAATACTTGCAAAAATTAGTATTTAGTTTCTGTACTAGTTTTAGTATAGATTAGTAGAATAATTTATTATTTTAGATGCTTTTGACAACCCTACAACAATCAGAACCTAAAGTAAAATAGGATGTTTTATTGTTTAAATCCTTGTTTCTGAACCTATATTACACATATATACACATTTTAAGGCTTTACATCGATCTGTGTCTATCTCACAAATACCTGAGCTGTTACAATATGGCCTCCTTTAACTGGGGAATAAGAAAGCAGTTAGTTTCTACATCTGTTCAAAATTCAGATTATGATGTATTGCCATAAAAAACAATAGTTGGAGTAAAAAAAAACATTGTTAGAAAGGTATTCAGTATTTTTAGCTTTTGTTTGTTTTTTCATTCCTTCAACTTTACACTGGAATTGTTTCTCTATGTTAGAAGATTTTCCCAGATTTACCTGACAAGAAACAATAAAATAACTGGCACTGCTACCAATTACAGATGGAGAAAACAGTGATTCATAGTAGCACCGTCTCCGAACAGCATAATTGAATAAAACGCATTTAGAACAAAAATGTGAAGGACCTTGACTGTCTCCGAGCTGTAGTACCAGACACACTGGTCTTATTGTTCCTTCAGCTATCACATGTCAGTCTTACCTCTTCCCCCGCTGAGCTTAGACAAAGTAATAAAAAATACAGTGCGATTGGAGTGGCTAAAAGGTAACAAATACAGAAAAATGCATTATTCAATGTAGTATCCGAGCATATTTGTTTTTAAAGGGCTATTTTTCTGATCTATGTTATAAGTTCTTCTCTCAAACAAACTTAAACTTCATCCACCTTCACTAGAATCATTTAGATAATTTCAGCTCTGGAATTGCCCATCTCTACTGAGCTCAATGTAAATGTGGCTGTTAACTTGAAAACTACCTCTTCATGACATCACAAGGTGGAATAGAGCATTCTGTGGTTTGGAGATATAGACAGACTAATGATAAAGGATTCCTCATGTGTGAATGAAACAAAACACAACTCCAAGTATATTTTTGAGGCTTAAAAGTTACAGGAGTCAATTTTGTGCACTACAGGCCCTTTAAATATGTTTTCATGGCTGAAAATATCTTGAAAAACATTCATTCTTACTGTGAGCAAGGTCACCTCTTCACAGGATCTGACCTGTAACCATAATGTGAAACATTCCAGGCTAAGCAATAACAATTCCAAAGAGTTAAACGGGTGGTGTATTTTGGGAAATGTTACACAATGCACTTTTTACATGTGCACTATAAAGTTAATAATAATAAAATAATAATGTATCAGTTTTATATCAGGCTTTTCTGGACACTCAAAGATGCTTTACAGAGCATTATTCATTCACTCCACACTCGGTGGTCGTGAAACTATTATTGTAGCCACAGCTGCCTTGGAGCAGGCTGACGGAAGTGAGCCACCATCACTCATGCACACACCGCTTTCATACTAGGCAATGTGGGTGAAGTGCCTTGCCTAAGGACATAACAATAATTTTTGTGCTTGGCGCCCCCCTGTGGAACCTGGAATTCCCAGTGGTCTCCCATCCAAGTACTAACCAAACCTGGCCCTGCTGAGCTTCTGAGATCTGACGGGAACAGGCTCTGACAAGCCGGTATAGTCCGGCAGTTTCATTATATAATCATGAAAATGATTTTTTTTTTTTTCAGAATTCATTATCAAAATAAAAATGTTTCATAGAGGCATATACATTCACATGGACGTACTCAGGTGCAGACTCCTCTGCCTTCTTCACCCACCATAGGATATCATGTGATATCATCCCAAAAAAGTCACTTTAATTCACAGTGTACATGATGAAATCGACTTATTTTCTCATCCCTGCAATAACATGAAACAGAATTGAAATAAAAATGTGGCGTGATCTTTAATATGTAATGTCCTTCAGAGCATTAGCATATTTCCATGATATAAAATGTATAATTCAAAAGGCAGCTGGGGTGTAATTCCTATCCAGAACATCATCAAGCTGTCACGAGTCATCTACCGCCTTTAAAATCACATTCAGTATTTACCAGAAGACCACCAGAGCACTCACAGGGGCTTCCAAACGCAGCAAATGGGCCCCAAATGGCACTAGCCTGAACATATTGTCTCTCTTTTCAAGATAGCCACATTGCACTGTTCATACTGGCAGAGCTTCAGTCCAAAACTGTTTGACTTTATAGAGCTTGAATAGTTCATTTTAGGCTAAAATATTACACCAGAACCCAATAAAAAAAACAAAACATTTGGAAAAAAATCTGTTTGAATTTTTTTTTTGTTCTTTTTTTTCATTTTGAGTTAAATGCCAGTATTGGTTCAAATGGAAAACGGTGCTGCCAGCGCACAATCCAAATCAGAAGAGAGACAGATTCATTATGTAGTATGTGTGTGTGGTTTTAATAGTGTGTACATGATTTTTCCCATGTATTTGAGCAAAAATATGTCTTACCCCTGTACAGATATTATATTGTATAAGCAGTTCTTGAGATCAAAATGTGAGACAGTATACAGTCTTCATGCACTTATTATAACATATTTTATTTGTCAGTAAAAATCAGTTCAAATCAGTCACATTTCACTATACCTGATTTTACCGTCTCGAAAAACGTTCCTCAAAGCATTCCAACATCCTGATGATACACTGATGACTGATCAGAGCACAGTTTTGTCGTCACGGTAATCCTGTCAGCAATTAGGATACTAACCGCACACCTCCTGATTCTTGGAACAATAAAATGCCTTAGAATTAAATACCAAAATCTGCTTTTACAATATGTGGAAAACACATTTTGCTCAACAATGAAAAGATTGGCCACCAGCTTTTTGCCATTTCATTTTGCACATCATTACACATGCCATAAGTGGAAAATAAACGGCGCTGTGGTCCTATATATACCACGATACGCGCAATAAAAGAACAGCTCTTTATGGAAGTCATGAGTCACTCTATAGGGAAGGGCTGCATCAGGTAGTTTGAACCATTCAACACGAACAATGCTATGAGCCATGGAGGAAAAACACTGGATATACAAGGAACTGGATGAGGATGTGCACAAAATCTCAACTGAAAATACGCAAAAAAGTTGGCGTGTGTATGCGACAACTGGACAATCGTGGAATTTTAAAATAAAGTGGAAAAAATAAGAGTTAGCTGGTGGAGGGTCTGCCACGTGCTGGTCTCCATGGAGATGCTACATGAATGCCTTGAATTCTCCACCGTGTATGATTCAAACTGTACTGTACATCCGTGGCAACAACAGATGATGCCACCAGGTCAAGTTACTCTTCAGATCTGTGGAGAGGGGACCCCTGTCTTGTAAAAACACCTGTGATTTAATAGATACAAGCTATAGATAAGACAAATGTAACTCACCTCAGAACATATCAGAATGAAGTGAATAGACTTGAAAAACATACTGTAGAGGAGCACCTTTGATTACGCAACCAAAGCCCTGGTATTGGGCAATATTAATAGAACATACAAGAAACCACTAAACCGTTTTTTGATGAGGAACCCGCTATAACATGGCCGGAAGCTCAGAAAAGATGATTAAGAAGAAAAAGTAGACCAGCGGTTCTCAAACTTTCAAGCAAAGAAAAGATTTGTCTTTCAGAGTAATTAATTAAACTTTGACTAACTTCCATGAGCCGTAGTGCTGCCATATTTTGGTTTTAAATCCTCTTCGCTCCATTGTGCAGACTAACCAGGGCGGGGGTATTGTTGCTGTGTTCTTCTGTTTGGGGGGAACACTTCATTGAAACATGATTACAATGGTTATGATCATTATGTGGCACCTGCGCGCCTCTACACCGGTGCCACGGCCAATCAAAACTCTCATCTCATCGCCATGGAAACTCCACCTTTTGTCTATCGCAATCAGCTTTGTCTTTAAAAAACGAGGGCCCCACTGGATGGAGGTAAACAAAATATCATTAAAATATCGGGCCAGTCTCATCACAGCGCAGAATTGGTGCCAAGATCTTTTTCCATTTGAGCAGCTACTGTTGTGTCTAATCTCCAATTACCTGACACATCTGTAACAAAAGCTAACTGCTGAGGGGTGTTTAAACAGAATGGCCTGGTAATACGTCAGCTTAGCATGAAGGATAAAAGCGTGCTGCTGTTTAGTCAGTAGGAAGGCTGTTGATTAAACAAACAGAGATTAGTTTAGAGCAAGTGGATGAAGAGGAGTTTAAGGCAAGAGAGCTGAGATGGGGTTTGTATGGCGTTCTTGTAATTTTTATTTTATTTTTTTTTATTGTTCCTCATCATCCAATCATGAGAAGGAATACTGAGAAGGAGTCAGTTAGCCACACTTGCTAAAATCCACTGTATAAGATACTCGAAAAGGCTTCTGTTCTTTTCACACTTTACTGCGCTCGCTGAACCGGCCCCAGTGCCACTAGATTTAGTTCTGTTTACTTTGGGGTTGTCTTGTTCACACACACTGCGCATCGTTCAGCCCAAACACACACCGTGAGTCACGCGAAAGTCCATCCGCTGATTGCCAAACTTATTGCCATGACAACACAGAGCGCGGGGAATACGCACATACACGCTTCCCCTACACAGTGGACTTTTCTTTCACCTGTGGTACATACATTGTGAAAGCTGTATGTGCTGGAGGAGAAACATCCTTTTGAACGACACACAGACAGATCCAGGCTTATCTGCGCAGACAGAGGCAGGAGGACATGCTAATACTAAGCTGATCCAAATTTCCGCATCAGAAGAACACTGCAGGTCTGCAGCGCACATTCATACAGATATATCTGATCTGAGTTCTGTTTTGACCAGTTCCAGCACTGTTACTGTTACTCTGTCCCGTGTATGTCGGCCCCCGTTTGACCATGTTCACATTACACTTGTTCTGCTCCAGAGTGTGAGTGGAGCTGCTCTAAAACTCCTGTTTGACGACCTCTCGGAGCTGCAGGTCACTGTGGTCCTGAATGTAACTGTGATGTGATGAATGTGATGTGTGGTTTACACCAGCCCAAGAACAACACTGAGTGACTGCTCCTTTATGTCAACTGAACAGGGGCAATGTGAAAACAACCTTAGACAACAAATGAGCATCAAAACAACAGTGAGTTTGGAAATGTGATCACGATAAGTGTATTAAACTAGTGGTCTGGTCTGAAAGTTATAGAAGATTGTTGAAAATAAAGCAATAGCCATCCAAAGTGCACCTGTCACTCAGCTAAGACTCCATAGTTCATTTCACTCCATAACCTGTTTGCACCTGAAAACCATCAGTGCAAAAACAGTCTTTTTGTGAGTGTACCTCACTGCTTTATTACTCTGCCACGCTCCACAGAAACAGCAGTGTGCAGTGAACAGCTCATTTGGTAGGAAAATCATGTAACCTGTAACCTGCTTGTCTCTCTGATGATAGACAGGTTTAATCTATACTGTGGAACATTCTAGACAAAGCAATAACATTTCCATGGAGACGAGCAGATTGTTACACAGTGCACCCTTAAGAACACAAAACAAGTAGTAATTTCGTAAGTTTTATTTTATTTCATTTTTTTTTTACATAGATTAGATATGAGGTTATACAGCCTTCAGTTTCCATAAATGTTAACGTAATATGTTTGTATTCAGATGTTTTAAATCTTCTGTATTTCCTCTGCACAATTTCAGAAAAACAAAATTTAATTTGAATTTTAATTAAAACTTTGCAATGTGGGTTTAAAAAATAGGATTCTGTTCAGAGTGCTCGTTGTAAACAACTCCAGTAGCATTTACATATGAGAGAAGACTGAAATATGAACTGATAAACTAATACAAGAATACAGTGCATTTCAGAAAATGTTTGGAGAGGCAAAAACTTGAAGTACAGCAAGATTTTTCTATAATAAGTCAGGATATTCTGTTCTTTGTGAAGTATATTCCACAATCTAAATAATTGCAGTCTTTACGTTATGATAATTGCACCTACTCCCACTACTACTCTTAGTTTGATTGCAATATACTGTGAAGTCCTATTCTTTCAAATTAAAATGCTCTTTGTAGCAACAGGAAACTAAAAATATAAATATACATACAGTAAATAGAAAACAGTACATTTAAATATTTTAAAGGACCATATTACACTATTTTCATATCTGTTAAAATCTTGTTTCTTCATCACAAACATACCTGGAGTTGTGTTTTCATCAATGTTTAACAAACAAACCCTACACATTCTTTTCTTTTGGTTCTTTTCTCAAACAGAAAACACAACTCCACACACCTTCACTAGAATCATTTGGATAATCTCAGCTCTGGAATTGCCAATCACTACTAAACTAAAGGTAAAAGGAGCTGTTAACTTGAAAACGACCACTTCAGACCATCACAAGGTGGAGCAGAGCATTTGGAGCTTTGGAGATAATAATAATAATGCAGGATTAACTCAAACGTGTGAATGAAACAAAACACAACTTAAGGTTTTTGAGGAGGTAACAACGTTATAACATGGCCTAAAGCTCACAAGAGTCAATTATGCGTAATATAGGACCTTGAAATGAAGTCTGCTCAGTACATAAAACCTCATAACCATTGAACATCCTCACATTTTAACATCATACTGAAGTTACATTGGCATTGCACCACTGATATTACACCAAATCTCTCCAAGAACCCATTCTGCTCTCTGAGAAATGACAAAAGTCCTTGACAATCATTTCTATCTTTCAATTCTATCTTCTGTTTGCATTCATTTCATCAAGACACTTCCCCATTTGTGACCTGCTCTAACAACCTCTCCAACTCCCATTTCAGATAGTGATTAAAATCTTTTCTCATCTTGCAAGCTCACAAACTCCAGGCTAGCATCTGCGCATGGCCATATTTCTTTCAATATGCAGTCACATTTTGTCAGACTGCTAATGAAAAATGACAATGTTCTGTCATCTAATTTATCATGTCAGTGCATTTATTATACGTTTCCTGACAGGTTTTTTTCTTTTGGTTCAATTCACACATGTTTAACACAAAATTCTCTCTCAGACTGAAAACACTGTTCCAGCTTCTGATGTCATCAAATGGTAATACAGGTGCTCCACTGTGTTTTTAAACTCCGTACACCTTCACTAGAATCATTTGGATGATATTAGATCTGGAATCGCCACTCTCTACTGAACAAAAAGTAAAGTAGCTCTTCTATATTACACAATTTTGACTCTTGTGAGCTTTAAGCCATGTTATAATGTTGTCAACGCTTCAAAAACATCCCTGGAGTTGTGTTTTGTTTCATTCACACATGCTTGAGTAACCTTTTATCATTAGTCTGCCTAAAAAACAACTGCTTCATGACATCACAGGGTGGAACAGAGCATTTTGAGCTTGAAGATGTACACAGATTAATACTAAATGATTATTCAAACATGTGTGAATGAAGCAAAACTCTTTTTCCTTTTGGTACAATGTTCAAGCCAATTTGCTCTTCTGAAACTCACAGCGAATCTGTTTTGCATTTAATTTGCATTTGCCAGTTAGATAGGCCTCGGTTTGCATATCTGCTCTTATAGGCCTAACATAAAGTCAAGAGCGCTCTTCTTATAGTCTGAGTTAAAAAATGTATTATTCATTTTGCAGAAGCTCGCAGGGAGAATTTTTTAAGTTCATTGTTTTTCTTTTCAAGCTGATCCACACTGACTAGACTGATCAATATATTTGGAGGGGTCAGTGGAATAGCAATGAGTGGGCTTTGTGTATTATACTTTGTCTTGTTGGTAAATCTGGTGTGTTTTGAAATTCAGAACTTTAAACTTTTCCTATGTTACACAAAATTGAGTCTTGAGATCTTGTAGCCATGTTATAATGTTGTTACCTCCTCAAAAACATAAAGTTGTGTTTTGTTCATTCACACATGTTTGAGTAACACTTTATAATTAGTCTTCCTGCATCTCCAAAGCTCAAAATGCTCTGCTCCACATTGTGATGTCATGAAGCGAGTTTTCAAGTTCACAGCTACCTTTTACCTTTATTTCAGAAGAGATTGGCTGAAATTTCCAGGGCTGAAATTATCCAAATGGTTCTAGTGAAGGTGTGTGCAGTTTAAAAACACAGTGGAGCTTTTCATGTATTACCACATGGCATCAAAGGGTGGAACAAAGTGTTTTCCTTTTGAGAGAAAAACTCCCTAAATCTACAGGGTGTGTGTGTTAAACGTGTATGAATGAAGCAAAACACAACTCCAGTTATGTTTTTGATGAGGAAACATTATAACATAGATCAGAAAGTAGGGGAATATTTGCCCTTTAAAATCAAATACTGTAAAAGAAATGAAGCGCTCATTTGCAAAAACATTTTAAAAAGTCATCAGAGGCTTGCTGTTTTCTCTTGTTATGTAATGTTCACAAAAGCCCAAATGCCTTTTACTGAAATCAATATATTCAGGAAGGAATAGGAAGAAATATGTTTTGACAAATTATCAGAATGGATGTATCTGTTTTTGCAATTAAACTCTTCATCTTATCTGTCATCATTAGCCACTTCATTGCTGCAATGAAATACTATTCTTGTTCCTAGTTATTTGATATAGATGATGTAAAGTAGTTGTTAATATATTTGTATCTGTGGTCCCCCTTTGCACCATCCAATGGGCGACCTGTCAGGAATTTTTGACACCCTCAAAGCAGCTCCAGACCGTAAACTGTACATATAAATGGACATAGCTATCCTGCATTCCAGTGAAGTGAGCATGGGCGCACTTCTGGATCTATCGTCTCTGGCTCTGCTTCACTTTACACTGAAAAACGGTTGCTCCTCTCTCTGTAACTGTTGCTGTGAGCCTTGTCATTTTGATCTTAAAATGTTCGTATTAACTACATATTTAACTACATATTCCTGGTGTTTTTATTTTGCTATTTTGTCCATAAATCATGATATGAACATTTATAGCAGAGAAATCAGGTGCCTTCTTTCTATGGAGCGAGACAGCTGTCAGAAGTATTTGTGTGTATAGGATAAAAATCTGTGCATATTTGGCTGTAGTTGAGCATAAAATAAATATTCGTAAACTCTCGAATGAGTCCAGTGGTACATAAAATATGTTGTGTTTATTTTTTCCATCAGAATACGAATTGAAAAGTTACAACATCAACAATTACAATTCTGAAATGAAAAGTTACCATTATGCCTTCAATACAAATGAGAATTCACAGGTGCGACTTTACTGTCAAAAATACGTCATCAGGTCACGTCATGTATACTTCTGACAGCTATCTCGCTCCATATCTTTCTCCAAGATTCCTCCCGCTACCGTTTGGTTGACAGTTTTGCTAAGTGCCTGCTTCCTGCTAAACCAGAGGTGCTTGAAACTCCAAATTCACTCCTATAACTGCCAGCCTCCATGAGCTTTATTTGGCTGGAGGCAAACGCTATGGGTGACGTCACACTCCACTTCTTTATACAGTCTACATACTGTTTTGGTTGCAAATAAACCACCCAGACATATGGAGACTCTGCAAACTCCATGCGTTAACCACTTCACTATGCTAGCATTTGATTTAGTATTGACTAGTTATAGACATTTTGTAGAATTAACATTTTCTACTTGCATTAAAACAAATTAGGTTGAAAATAAACCTTGCTAAAACACAATTGTTGATCTAATCCAGCCTACTTCTTACTACTTCGGTTACAAGCTCAGAAAATGCCAAACAACTAAGTGGTAGTCGCTGCATTTCTAGAGACAAAATATAGTATAATATAGTACTTCGTCAACAAGACCTAAATTGATAATATGGCATGGCGATATTCTATAGCGTATAGTGACATTTAAGTGGTAGGACGTATCTCTCCATGTGGCTTCAGTGATCCATGACTGCTGTATAAAAATATGCACCAGTTCCCAGGAGAAAGCTGGAGTAGAGATGCAGGCGGGTACGCACTGATCGATCTGACTGACTCATCTCCTAAATATAATTACCTCCTAAGTCATAGTTCTTATCCAGGGCAGTGGGAGCGGGGAGTTAAAGCCCGTGAGTCACTAAATGAAGACAGAATGCTGCTATAACATTTGTGTTGGCATTCAGGCAGAGGGAAGATTCTCCAGAGAGTAGTTGGCCACATCACGCCAACCACATGAGCCAAACATGCTTTTACAGCAAAAGGCAAGTCAGGGTCGCTCAAGTGCTGAGAGTTGCCTGGTTGTTTACTCGCACTTTGCAGCTCAGTTTTGTAAAAAGGGAAATTAAAACGATTTTGGCGTAACAGTTTTGTTTTGATGGATGACGCAAGTTATTTTGTAATATTACTGAGGAGGATGATTCATTAGGGGCATGAACGATGATGCAAAATGTGATTTGGGTGGCCGCTCACACCTTGAGGGGGTTCAGTGGTCTTAAGAAGCAACAGTGGTAGAAGAAAGGGTAGTAAAGGGACAATTTGGAATTTTGGACACAGATATAATCTATCACTACACGAATAAATAAACAAATTTTGCAATGTTTGCTGTAGCCTCATTTCCTCATGGGTGTTGGAGACACTTTTTTAAATATTCCATCCAGTCTTTGTGTTTGGAGAGTTTGCTGGTGCTAGGCTAGTGCATGTCAATGGTCATAGTTGTCCTGACACTAAAAACAGTCTTACCCACTCCACAGAGCACCCAACGCAAAACTGTTAGAACGCCAGACTGTCCATGTGAATGTTTGTGTTGATAGAATAATTTTAGAAGTAAAACCAACCTTGCATTTGAAGGATTTATGTCTGAGCAGCAGCAGTGAGTTGTACTTCTTGATAGAAAGCTTGGCAGCGGCGGACTGATATATGAGAAAATAGTCCAAGGTTAGTTTTATTTCATACATTATTCTATCAACACAGACATTCACATCGATAGTCTGGCATGATAACTGTTTTGCTTCAGGTGTTTTGTGGATTCGGAAAGACTGTTTTTAGTGGCAGGACAACTATGGCCATTGACATGCGCCAGCCTAGCACCAGCAACCTCTGCAAATACAAGGACTGAATGGAATTTTTAAAAAAGTGTCTCCACACATCTCAAACACTCTGGCTCACTAGGAACAGATTTTGAAATCTAATAAAGCTTAAAATACAAAGGTTTCATACTATACTATGAAGACAAAGGAATAACATATTCTCGGAGAAAACCATTTGACAGAATCTCCACCACAAAAGTTACCCAATGCACCTTTAATTTCATGCTATGTTGCAATGGCACAATAAAACCAGAAATGCCAAGCAGTGTCCGTAATCTAAAACGGTGGCCCACTAGAGACAAATCTCTCAATCAATAGCAGCTCCTCCTAAAATATTAACCTTTAAATGCCACCTTTTATTGTTCAACCTTTGACAAAACTCTGGAGTATGAGCTGCCCGCATTGAAGGCTGATTTATGTGGAGATTGCGGTTGACTGACCACTATGTCACAACAACTCTGAGCTTAGGTTTGGATGGAGGCACCGCACAAACAACTTCTACATTGTAAAACTGTGCTCAAGTTTATCTCACAAAAAGTTATATGAGTTATATTAGTTTGCTTATTACATATATCAGATGTTATGGTGAGTTTTGTTTTGTAAATTGCCCATTATTTAAAGTCTTGCACAAAATTGACTTTCGTGAGCTTTAAGACATGTTAGAATGTTATTACCTTTCAAAAACATACCTGAAGTGTTTTGTTTGATTCACACAGGCTGTCTGCATCTCCAAAGCTCAAAATACTCTGTTCCACCTTATGATGTCATGAAGTGGTCATTTTCAAGTGAACATCTACCTTTTGTTCAGGAGAGATGGGCAATTCCAGGGATGAAATTATCCAAATGATTTTGGTGAAGGTGTGTGGAATTTAAAAACACAGTGGAGCACTTCCTGCATTGCCACATGACATCACAAGGTGGAACTGACTGTTTTCTGTTTCACTCAGCCTAAATATGCAGAGTTTGTGTGTTAAACATGTGAATGAAACAAAACACAACTCCAGGTATGATTTGATGAGGAAACATTATAACCTAGATTAGAAAATAGTGTAATATGAGCCCTTTAAGAGACTGTTTTTTCATTCATTTTCAATTATGTAAGTATTTAAGTCACATTTTGGGGCACCATTTTTTTTCTACCTTTTTATAACAAAAGGGAGAATCAAAACCATCCAAAATTTAAAACATGCAAAGCTGAAACAACAATGGACAACAAAATAATGCCACTAAAATAGATGAGTCTGTTAATTGCTTCAGGTCTAACAATCCCCCTCTCCAGCTCCCATCTGAGGCCGTGATTAAACTGTTTTCTTCAGCACCACCACCAACCTGGCATCTGCGCTCGTGGGCCATCTACAGCCTTTATATTCCATATAATAATACCTCTGGGTTTACACTTGTACGTGACCCCAATCAAAGCAGATACTGATCTTCAACTCCAGCGTATTGTTATATCGATCCAGGTTATTTAACAGGCATTACTTGAAACTCTGAGTCGCCGTGGTGAAATATATTGGCTTGAATAAGAGTGGTCTTTCCACCCCATTTACTCTGATCAGTGAATTTGAGTCTATTTTTCTGCGTGCATCCTGTCAATATTCTCACATCAAGAAAATCCACAGTAATTTACTTACTGTAGCTGCAAGGTGCACTATGTAACTTTTTGTTGGGGCTGCTTGTTTCTGAATATGTCATTGCTCTGCCTGGAATGTTCCACAGTATGACATTAAACAGCTCTACCTTACTTTTATTAAGTTACAGTTGGTTTTATAGCTCAAAATACCTAGAAAAACAGGCATTCTGACTGTGAGCGGGGTCGCCTCTCCACAGATCTGACCTGTAACTTCGTCTGGTTTGGTCTCCATGAAGCTATAAAGGTTTAGCACCATACTGTGAAACATTCCAGACAAAGCAATAACATCTCCATGGAGAAAAGCGTTTGATGGATCCTCCACCAGAAAAGAAAAGTTACACAAGGCGCTTTGAAGTAGAAAAAAGTTCTGTCACATCTCAAATTCTTTTACTTGTCATCAAATGGAATCAACAGTCAGTAAATGCAGCATCGCGAACCATTTTCTCATCAAAAATTCCCTTTCTTTTCTCAGTTAGACCTACTGTATGAGGGTGCGATCAAAGAAAATAGGATCCACAAACATTTCTCATGTCTTTGGGGTCGTCTTACCTGCCAGGACGTAGACCAGAGAGCCCACGTCTCCCTCCTTGATGATGAGGCTGTGCTTGGCGTACTCCACCGGGTACATGCAGTCCACGATCTCCTGGATCTGAGACGCCTCCAGGTTGCTCATGAAGTCATTGTCCTTGATGGCTTCCTTGATCAGCTCCTTGGACCTATGAAGATTACAAAGGAGAGACACCTTAGAAATGAGTTGAATCTTACTGTAACTGTAATTTTGTCCAAACTATAGAGCTTGTCTAGGTTGTATGGTCACATCAGTGTTAGCAAGGACTGTGGTTTGATTGATGGACCATGTGGGGCAATTTTGTATAGATTAGGGTTGTCAAAAGTATAGAGAATCATATACTAATGGACTCGATTTGAGAGATATCAATTTTCTTTTACCATTGAAAGAAGTTTCTACTTTCGAAATCTGTCAGAAACAACACTCAAGAAACTTCTCCAAATGTCGAGCAAGAGGCTTAAGAGTATCTAGCAGGTGCATAAATCTGCAATTAATCTTGTTGTTGAAAAGGGATAAGAGTACCTCAAGGAAATGAAACTAAACTCACAGAGAGCAATTTAATTAGCATATCGGCGGCCTTGCAAACATATATAATCTATCACTACACGAATAAATAAACTAATTTTGCAATGTTTGCTGTAGCTGCAGTAGAAATAGTAGCATCAACAAATCAAGATAGTACCTATGCAGAAAGGATGGAATAAGACACAATTCCCCCAAGACGAGACAAGATTTAAACAGAATTTATAATAAATACATTTTGCGGTACAGCTCATAATTTTAACCATACCATTTATTTATTTTTGCAAGTATCTGCCGGGATGTTTTGTTTATTTAGAAAATTTATTCTACAAAAGAAGTGAGACATATAGCCCTGGCAAGGCTGTTTTAGAACCAAGCCTGGTAACTTTTTGTGTGAAGATTACAAGTTCTTTTCTTTGTTCATTTGTTTTCTGGGTAATTTGGTTGCACCCTCAAAAGTCAGTAACAGCTGGGAATGTGGAGTTAGAGGGTAGAGACATTTGGTCAAGGCCAGCGTCACCAACCTCAAAGAAGCTAAATAAGAGCCACGAATTAAAAAATTCTCTCCCGAAATCCTCAAAAGGTCTTTTTGGTCCTCTGAGTCAGGTACACCCAGTGACATTGAAAAATGGCTCGTCTTATTACGCAGGGAAACTCTTCCTAAGGGGACCCAAGATCACATTGTCTAAAACTATACAAAAGTGACAAGGATCAAAAGAAAAACTTTCAGATTCTGCTTGTGTATTCTTTATTCTATGACCAGAAAACTGTAAAAAGCAATATCTAAGTTTAAATTACTTAAATTAAGAACAGTTTACTTTATTTGAGCTTGAAAATGTGTTTTCGTAATTCAAGCAATGCTACCTTATTTCAAGTACACACAGTTGTTGTTTTTCTTAAGTATAGCAATATGTATTTCATTTTTAAGTACAAAACGTCTCATTCTAGTGAAATGACCTAAAATCATGATAAAAACTGTCTTAATTCAAGCAGTCTCAACTTAGCTGGAGTTTAGTTTTGCAGTGAGAAGATAGATTTCTTTCATTTTATAAACAAAATTAGATAAACCTTCAAACCAAAAACGATCACAGTGCCACTATTATGTCACCTTCCTCTTGTTCCATGGATAATAGGCAGACATTTTTATTATCTCCAAACTGTTGAACAAGTCACTAAACCACAGAAGCCAGGGCTAATGGATTCAAATGGCTGCACATCAGAAGCTGGCCTTGGAACTGCAGACCTATTAGTTCACTAAAAATATGCTTAATAAGTGGACTCGGCTACACGGGACCAGCTTAAAACAAGAGCCTACCCGTGAAAGGGGGCGCTATGTCAGAGGAATAATTTGACCTTTGGGGAAATCAGTGTTTCCGCTACAAGCTAATTGAGAGGATGAACACAGATACAAGTCCCATTCGGCTAATTGTAAGCACCAAGAATGCAAAGCAGGGACAATGCAGGGGCTAGCTAACGTCAGGAAATAGGCTATTATGCACAGAGCATTTACAGACCATCTCCATAGACTTTAGATAAAGCTATTATTAGGAGCAGGAGTTTCACTGGCACTAAAGTGGTAGCAAATTTGGAATAACAGTAGCAAATGTCCCTAAAAGAATAATAATTATAGTTGTTAGCAGTAGTAATAGTAGTAATAATAAGGTGCGAGGTGTAAATTACTTTGTATTACAGCCTTTGTATAAAAAGTGCGTTAATAATAAAGTTAATTGATTGACATTTGTTTCAACTTTATCAAAAAAAGTGGTCACCCGATGAGCATTTGCTGTTGCTTTGGACAAGTGCGATTCAGTTTAGACATTTACAAGTATACAATAAGTATTTTGCAGTAACAGCAATATTTTCTTATCGGCACAGCTTTGTTAAAATAAATGTTTAATATTATGATACGTTTTGGGCCCACATTGTCTAGTAAATTGTCTTATTACGCCAATTTATGAACCAAAATTGGATACTGGCTGATATTGTGGAAGCCGATATTAGAGTATAGTAGCATATAGTATTTTTATGTTAAATGGTATTGTCTAAAAGTTTGTATAGTCACTGTTCGTAAGCCTTAATATCAAAAGCCTCGCAGCTCTACACATACCAACACTATTTCAACAGCATATTTCAAAGACGTGACTTTAAGTGACATTGACATTTTCCAAGCGGAGGTTAAAAGCAGATTTGTGAAGAGCTGTCCATCTGTCCGCTGCAGCAGAACCTTTGCCAAAACCAGCCGAGACCCGTCGTCACGCATCACCAAAACACAAAAACAGACCTGACCAAGCTCTGCAAGCTCAGCCCCTCTCCTTCCATTTCCATTTCTTAAGCAGAGAATAGCCCGAGACCTGGTTTTAGCCTGGTTTAGTGCTGAATTAGGTTAATATTATGTATCAGGGTTAATCTGACATGGGCGTGCTCCTGCGGTGAGCTTTTTTACAGTATCTTCTAATTCATAAAAGGGGAACGCTTCTTATCGCACCTCCTGCTACATTTGACAGGCAGAGCTGAAGCAGTTTCTATTGTGTGCGCTGGCCTTTTAGAGAGAGGGAAGAGAGGGGGAGGAGAGATAATGAAGAGAAAGAAAATGAGAGAAGGAGAGAGGAACGCTGTAGGTACTCATCACCAGAGGGGTATGGAGCTAAAAGGACAAATAAGCTACACATGGCGCCACAAGGCTCTCTCTCAGGAGAAAAAAATACAGCACCTGCAGGGAAATATTGCGAACATAAATAGTGGAAAACAAGCATTTCATTTTGCATTCAGGCACGGAAGAAAACACGCAATAAAAATGAGGGCTGACTAAACGCTAAGAGGGACATATTATAGAATTTTCAAAACAGTCTGTATATTATGAGAACAAAATATCATCATGATCACCTTGAAAATGGTGATTATTACCAGCAGTTTTCAAGGTCCTATATCACCTATGATGCAAAAAAAATCATATACTTCACTTATACTTGACAAACCTGGAGTTGTGTTTTGTTTCATTCATACCTGATTGCTAATTTTTCATTTTTAGCTTTTTCCCAACTTGAGAGCTCACAATCGTTGCCCCCACCTTGTGATGTCATCAAGTGATAATTCATGTTTTCTGATCTTTATAATGTTGTTTTTTCATCAAAACTATAACTAGAGCTGTGTTTTGTATCATTCACACACAAACCCTGCATCTTTACCCTGAGTTCTTCTTCTTGTAAAACACTCTGTTCCACCTAGTGATGTCATGTGGTGATACAGGAAGTGCTCCACTGTGTTTTTAAACTCCACACATCTTCACTGAATCATTTGGACGATTTAGTGAGCAAAAGGTAAAAGGATTGCTGTTAACTTGAAAACTACCACTACATGACATCACAAGGTGGAACAGAGCATTTTGAGCTTTGGAGAAGTCTTTTTGAGGAGGTAACAGCATTCTAACGTGGCTTTAAGCTCACAAGAGTCAATTTTGTGCAATATAGGCCCATTAAAGTCCCCTCACAATAGTAGACTTACCCAATGCTCAAATGGCCTTTGCTCCCTATAGAAGCCACGTCTATAGTGTTAGGCGCAGCAGTCATGGGCGCTATGGCAACGCATCCAGTGCCACTTACATCAGCTGTGGTTTTTATGTTATAGAAGATGAAGAATTTCTTAAACATTTTATGTACAGTTGACTTTTTTTTTTTACTTTTAACCTTTTTGTGTGTTCGCTTATCACAGTTTACTCAAAGTTATATTTTAACTGATTCCTGCATGTTTGAGTTCCTGTATTCAGCATTTGAGGCTTAGAAAAATTCCTTCCTTCCACTGATCTGTACATTTGTGATTATAAAAAAAAAAATCCAAGTCCAGGTCCTTTCACATAGGGTAAAAAAATGTCACATAGCCATTTCTTGATACTAAAAACGCATAATTGAAAATCCACTGCCGTCTGCCTGAGGTAAAATAAACTAAATGTAAAGTCACAATCATAGCTTATAAAAATGTCCAAATCATGTGTCTTTTTTCAACATACAATGAACAAAACCCATTCACTTTGTTGCTGTCTTAAAGGGTCTATATTACACTATTCTCTGATCTGTGTTATTGTGTGAATGAAACAAAACACAACTCCAGTTATGTTTTTGTGGAGGTGAAAACATTATAACATGGTCAGTTTAGTGTAATATAGGCCCTTTAAGGAAGTGTAACATACCGTGACATACCATCTCTGCGTAATAATGTGTAGAAGGCAAGATGCTACATTAATATTCAGAAGTTGCAGTTGAAAGCACAAGATCATAAATCAACTCCCTCACTCCAAAACTGGGACAGTCCAAGGAGGATGTCTTCAGTAGATCTTTCAAAGGAATCTGTTCAATTTATGTTCTTCATGTATCATCTCAATTGACTTAAGACAGTGGACTTGGTATTTGCTTTTCTTCTTTATATAAGACCGTATTATCTCTGATGTTATAAATCATCTTAATGGGATTTTATACTGTAGATCACAAAGGAAAACTGAAGTGGCAGGTCCTTTTTGTCAAGTTACAGAGGTGTCACGGGGTCCTCTTCAAAACACTCAGGCGGGGTGCTCATTTAGGATGTTTTATTCCACAGTGCAGAACAGGAAAAACAGGCGCAAAAATGTGTGCAGGAAATATTTACAGTGAAACAGTGAGAAAAAAGGTCTATTTACAGGGCAGGCAAAAAAAGGTTGACTTCTCCTACAAGTCTCTCTCTAGTTCTCGCTCCACTCTCCCTTAGTCTCTCAGTCGTTTGCTTGCTCGCTCCCTCGCTTGTCCAGCGAAACACTACCTTCTTTGTAGCTAGGACACGACAAGACACGACCCGACCAGACACGACGAGAGTAGAGACCAGACCGACACAGGTGCTGAGCGGCAGGGTGCACCTTTATACACCCCTCGCCCCTCCCACCTTACGTAACTCCCCTCTAAAAACTTAACTAAATCATTTCTACAACTAAATGATTACTATTACTGGGGCCAACAGTTACACAGAGAATTGCTTTTATCTCACCTCCATAAATGCCCGAAAATGGGTTAAACACAAATAAAACACAGTTAATTGTCCATGCCAGTCACCTGTGGCTCACATGACCCCGGAGCGCGCACAACGGGAGGATTTAAGCTCCTGACGTGGATGTGTCCGGGTTTGCCAGTGTGCACCGGGATGCGACAGCAGCGGCAGCGCGAGGGCAAGTAACAGTCGACCACCGCGGGTCTCTGAAGGACAGCTCTGGCGCTTCCAAGTGTGCACCCTTAGTCGCGGCCGAGAACACGCAAAAGCGAAGTCCACTGCGCGCCCGAACCGCAGCGCCCGCAGCGCGGAGCCCAGCAAACAAGGAAACAGGTGAGCACGCGTCTTCCCACGTTTTCCCCCGGGGACCGTGCTCTCAGGGACTCCGTCACAAGAGGGGATTACACTTCTATGGGGTATTCATTGCAAACACATTACATTTAGATCACCGTGTTGCCTTTTTTTTGTTTAGTTTTAGAATGCTATGCTAAGTTTCGGTTTCTTTTTCGACATTTCTGAGTCCCACTTCTGTTTGCTCCACTGTGCTAAATCCCTCCCCCTTCAGAGCCCAAAGGCATGTGATTCTCGAAGTACTGCACATTGAACCAGGGTTGTGAAGTTGTAGTGAATTTGTGTGAGAGCATGAGTGACGTTGGCTTGTGGGCTGAGCATTGGACAGAATCTTACAGCTAACTGCAAGGAGGGTTCGAATAGGCCCCGGGAGAGATCTCTTGATTATTCAAACATGCATGGATGACATATAAAACCTCTTCAGGCATGTTTTTGATGAGGGAACAACGCTATAGCATTGTAGAAAAGTTAAAAAAAATGGATTTCGCGTAACACCCCCTCTTAAAATCCAATATACAGTAAACATTTACATCCTTTTTAAATGTTACTTACTCTGGAATGTTTCACAGTATGGCATTTAACCTTTCTATCTTCATGGAGACCAAACCAGACCAAGTTACAAGTCTGATCTGTGGAGAGGCAGCCCTCATCTCAGCCAGAATGCCTGTTTTTCTAGGGGCTTTTGATTAATAAAACCACCTGTAATTGAATAAATATAAGGTAGAGCTGTTTAATGTCATACTGTGAAGCATTCCTGTGAAGCAAAAAGTTACACAGTGCACCTTTAACACATTTTCATAATTAATATATTCGTGGAATATTGCGCTAACTTATTTCTGCCAAGTTTACGATGTGATTGAAATTCAAGCCAACATCTTCAAATTCTTAAGAGCATCTTTTAAAAAAACATCGATGCCGTGATTCACTTTAAGCTCTGACCCGAATAGAATGTCAGAAAACAGATTTGGATTTTAAAAAAGGAAATTAATTTGATATGTTTTCTGGGTAAAAATAGCGATCTTGTTTGAAATCGCTATGTTCAAGGTAATGGTGTTTGCAAGTTTGCCAATTGCTCCATTACGCTGGCTGTCACGTTGTTTACTATTGGCGGGAAAGCTTAATGAATGGTACCAGCTATTTTTGTGCGTTGCCTTATTGGTATTGGGCATGGAAAGTGGTGGGAGGAATGCTTTGAAAATGTATTTAGTTACAGAATATTGAACACCTGAATTAAAATGTGTTTTGTAACATATTCTGATACATAGAGTCATTTATTCTGAATATGCAAGTCGCACTTAAATGATGACATTTTTGACATTTTCTGATCAAACGCACAAACCCTGCATATTTAGGGTGAGTTCTTTTCTCAAACTGAAAACATCACACTTGTTCCACTGTGTTTTTAAAGTCCATACAGCTTCACTAGAATCATTTGGATGATTTCAGCACCAGAATTGCAAGCTCTATTGAACAAAATGTAAATGGTAGATGTTAACTTGAAAACTACCGCTTCATGACATCACAAGGTGGAACTGAGCATTTTGAGGTTTGGAGATGTGGACAGACTAATAATAAAGGATTACTCGAACATGTGTGAGTGAAAAAAACCCAACTTCACGTATGTTTTTGATGAGGTAGCACCATTTTAACATGGCTTAAACCTCTCAAGAATACATTTTGTGTAATAAAGGACCTTTATATTGAATCAAGCAGGGGTGTCTGACCTGTAGCTCTCCACCCCCTTCCAAGTAGCTCGCCAAAGGATTTCTGAATTATACATATTGTGCTGAATGACTCAAATTTGATGAAATATATCATTTTGATGTCTAACTCTGTGCAGTAACAAATGGATGAAGGTTTATGTTTTATAGGTATTTAACTGTTCCCCATGGCTGTTTCGTTTTGTAAATGTAGCTCACAGGAAGAAAAAGGTTGGAGACTCCTGGAATAAAGAGTCTCTGAATCTTAAATCAGTTGTTGGAGAGATACCAATAGATTTCCTCACTAGTCCCAGGACTGAGCAATTAAAAACGTTAACCATGATCGATTCAGTAAATTCTAATCATCAATGATATGCAAGATGTGTTTTTTAATTAACAGGTCCACAGTCAAACCTCTGTCTGTGGAGCATGTAGTTTGGTGTAGAATTGTTAAAAACTGCAAATTAATAAGAGAAAAAAAGATATTTTGTTTTTTCCTTATTTCTTCAATTTTCAGATGATACAAAACAAAAGTCCTTCCACAACCCACACTTGTCTCACACAAAGCTACATAACAATAACACAAAAAACACTTCAAACATCAACAGTCGAGTCCAGTCCTGTCAAAATGTTCAGAAAAGGTGGCCAGGTCTTTATTTTTTGCAGTTCTATCTAGTCCTGAATCACAAATGTTGGCATCCATCTGAAGCCTGTGTTTTGGTCAGTTATTGACCTGGCACAGCTTCAAATCAAAGTCAATGTTAGCCCACCCGTGATTAGTCATCTGCCTTTTTCCAATATTTTTCATCTTTGTCCACAAACGTTATTTTTTTCTTTTTTTCTAAGTCAAATCGACCAAAGGCCATGACTATAACTCTGCATTTGAATACCTTAGCCCCTATGCATGCACTATTAATTAACTTTTCAGGCCGGAGGTTCTGCGACTTGTTTGGAACGTACTGTTATCTGTCTTGTATTTATTCAATTATTGCGGCTTTTATACTTCAAAAGATGTATTCTGACTTCTACCTTGGCCTGGAGAAATAACCTGCGTGTCTTTGTGGTGATACACAACGATGAAGGCCCTGTATTACACAAAATTGATTCTTGTGAGCTTTAAGCCATGTTACAATGTTGTTACCTCATCAAAAGCATACCTAGAGTTGTGTTTTATTTCATTCACACATGCTTAACACACAAACCCTGCTTTTTTGGGCCGATTTCCCTCAAATACTGTTCCACCTTGTGATGTTGTGGAGGTAACACCATTATCACATGGCATAAAGATCACAACAGTCATTTCAGCCGAATATATGACCTTTAAACTAAGTCTAAATGTGGCGTATGACACATAAGTAACTGCTTCTGCTCTTGAGAAAGTAAGCGTCTCCCGAAAATTGACAGAGATTAAACCGTTGCACCTATTTCTAAATGCTGCTTGTCAAAGCTATGGCACTGACACTCTAAAAATGGAAGTGGTGTTGCCTTATTATCTTATCCCAAATAGCATTTAAAGGAGCACGATGCAGAGTTTGTTTTCTCATAGGCTTATTCTCTGGTTGGTTAAATCCAGAAACTATTTTGTCACATTGCAAAAGAAAGTGGAAAATGTTCGAATTTGCCGTTTTCTTGTTAATTTTGTCAACATTCTCCTGTTACATTTTCATAAGCAAACTAAATGATGCAAAATAACTGGGTACGAATACAAAATGTAATGGGAAGTGAACAACAAAGAACTACAAAAATGCAACATTAGAAGTGAAGTAAAATTACATTATTTTGACCTAAATTGTACTATTAATGGTCCTATATTTTGCAAAGTTTATTTTCGTGAGCTTTAAGCCATGTTACAATGTTGTTACCTCCTCAAAAACATATCCAGAGTTCTGTTTTATTTCATTTACACATTCTGTCTACATCTCAAGTTAACTGCTACCTTTTACCTTTTGTTCAGTAGAGATGGGGTGGTAGAACTCCATCTTTGAAAGTAGTGAAAAGCACATGTAAACTCATTGTGGTGAAAAATCAGCATGTTTTATGAGAGTGAGGATAGTGTTAGGATTATAGAAATAACAGCAAATGACTGCAGTGTTTCAAATCTAACAGTTGTGTTTCCACGATTGTAAGACAGCAAAAGTAAAAGAAGCATAAAATCAGGTATAGTGTCTTGAAGAGTATAAAAGCTTCACAAAATAGCCACCCTTGTTCACCTAACCCCTGTTTTTTTTAAAGTCTGAGGAAAAATGAACAGAAATGTAACTTTCCAGACATTTCTACTCTTACAACATGGAACTGAGAAAGCAATCTACTTACTCATTTTACTTTTAACTCTTTTTTTTTTTACTTTTTTCTTTTTCTTTTACAAGGTCAGTAACAAGTGTTCAGCGATGAGGGAAGGTTGATCCACCTTAGGCCTGTCTGTATATATAACTATACTGGTCACATGGTCACATTTTTACATAGGAACAATATTTTTTGAGACTCAGTATATATCGCTTGTGCATTTTCTGTACTAGTGGGGATTTTTTGGTTATTTTTTGTAGTACCATCATAGACCGTATATATAAATGGACACAGCTATCTCGCCAGCTGCCACGTTCCAAATAGGGAGTGAACATGAGGGCGCTACCAGCTTCATCGACTCTTAAAATGACTGGAGCCGAACACTACGGGTGACGTCACATTCTCTTAGTCCACTTCTTTTTACAGTCTATGAGTTCCATTCAACTGTGGCAGTTGAAGGTCAAATAAGTACCTTCTACCTCATAGATAGAGACAAATTAGAGTTTCATTCTTTTTTATTGCAGCTCATATTTTTCTTTTTTTCTTAACAGTGTTGTGCATTTCGAATATGTTTCTGCTCAGCTCATGGCTTTTAAACCATTATTTTATATTTTATGTGTTTATTTACATGTAAAATCCTACAATTATCCTCAAAGAGAGTTGAATGAACATTTAGTGTTCTTGTAGTAATAGGAAAGGTGTTTTAAAAATGAATGAAATCGGTAGGTAACAGTATGTAGGTAAGTGTAATATGGATTGTCTACTAGTGTATTTTAATTGTTATGGGCCCCATTTATAAGATAAGGATGTTTTCAGGGGTGTCCCAATGACAAAATGTATTTACAAAATTATGTTTCATATTTTCCTGTATTTTTTGTCATTTTGTAATAAATAGATAAATAAATAAAATAGATAATCCTGCTTAAATTTGATTATGTCAGTGGCATAAAATAGTTTCAGCATTATCATTTATCGTCTATATTTTCTGCAGCAATAAATCACACAAATAAAAAGGAACTTAAAATGACTCAAATTAACAAGATTTAACTTGAAGATTTAACTTCAGTAGATTCCACTTGACAAGGAAAATGATCTACCACTGAAATAAGTTTTTTTTTCTTAATTCAAACAACATATGAGTTAGTTTCTTACATTAATTATTTAAAAAACTGTTTTTCTTATCTGTGCACCAAGACATATTTTCATATTTAGGTACAAAAAGGCTTGTTCCATTGGTAGATTTTTACCTATCATGTGAAATTTACTCAAATCAATATAATGCTCTTAATTCAAGTCATTATAACATGGCAAGATTTTAGTTTCACTTTCACAGTGTAATATTTCAACACCCTACTCTAATCCCAAACGCAAATTCTCCTTTTAATGAAGGTTAATTTGAACTGAAGACTCCCACTGGTCTTTTTAATGCTACTTTTACTGAGCCTGGTAAACTTTTAAGAGCCCCTCTGTCTATGAAACCCCTTAATCTATCTGACCTTATCTGCTAATCCACTATTCCATCACAATTACACCCAGGAGAACTGACTCCATGTTGCTCAAAAGTCTGGCCACGGGCTTGCAAAAACACCAGCCACTTTATGAGGATGATATATTTCCTCCAGTCCAGTTCGGGGCCCTGGCAAGATCCTTAAAAGGAGAAAATATGCAGCTTTTTATGGGGGAAAACAAAAAGATTAGCAGATGGAAGGATGGAGTGAACAACTAGTGGAGATGAAACAGGAGCGTGAGATACGGCGATTTGACGCATTTCACAAAAGTAATGTTCAGTGTTGTAATTTTCTTGACGTTTCTGGGCCAATTACATGAGAAAGTATTTAGTTTGCATCCAGACTAACATGGGGCCAATCAAGGTTAAAGGTGCACTATGTCACTTTTTGGTTGAAGGTCTGCCACCTGCTTGTTCCTATGGATATGTCATTGCTCTGTCTGGAATGTTCCACAGTATGACATTAAACATCTACATTAGGGCATGGAAACCCGGCTCAGACGGACTCGGACAAATATTTAGAACGCATGTTTGGGCTCAGGTCGGACTCGGACACATCAGCGTGATAAGACATGACTGAGCCCGGCCTCTTGTGCTAATGTGCACTTGTTGCTCTGTGAGACTGTGTTGACGTTCCGAATGCCTTTTTTCAGCTGATTGATGAAACGGGACTTTCCACACAACCAATATCCTACCTGTGTCATTAGTAGGCTATAAAAATAATGTGATTTTAATTGTGCTGGGCTCAGTCGAACTTGGACACAAATATCTTAATGCCTATTGGACTCAGTTTGGATTCCATCACTGCTCTGTCGGATGAGCGAAAAAATTCAATTACGTTTGGTTTTCTAGCCCAAAAATACGTCAAAAACCAGGCATTCTGACTGTGAGTGGGGTGGCCACTCCATGGATGTAGACCTGTTACGTGGTCTGGTTAGGTCTCCAGGCAAAGCAATAACATCTCCACAGAGAAAAGCATTGGACAAACCTTCCAATAGAACGTTACGTAATGCACCTTTTAGACTGAGCTGATATAACAGAGATTTGGGGAGTAAAATGTTAAGCTGAATAAGCGAAGACTGAATTGGATGCTCCTGGGCAGTTTGATAGAAAACTGATAATATAATGTAGGATTTGGTGCTGTTACATTCCTATAAGTTAGGATATTGTAAAAGGAAATAACTTTGTTAATTTGGGTAACTGCAGGATATAAAGGTAAAAACAAAAATTACTCTAAAACTAAGCTAGAGTTAAATATTAAGATTAAGAAATATCATTTATATCATGTATGTTATTTTGAAGATATGCAGACATAAGTTTAAAGGGCCCATATTACGCTATTGATCTGTGTTATACAGTAATGTTTCTTCATCAAAACACACCTGGAGTTACGTTTTGTTACATTCACATGTTTAACACACAAATCCTGCGTATTTAGTTCTTCTCTCAAACTGAAAACGCTCTTTTCTACCTGGTGATGTCATCATAATACATGAAGTGCTCCATTGTGTTTTTAAATTCCATACACCTTCACTCGAGTCATGGTGGATGATTTCAGCCCTGGAATTGCTCTACTGAACCAAAGGTAAAACGTAGCTGTTAGCTTGGAACAGAGCGTTTTGAGCTTTTGAGATGTCAGACTAATAATAAATACTTACTCAAACATGTGTGAATGAAACAAAACACAACTCCAGGTATGATTTGACAAGGTAACAGCATTAGAACATGGCTTAGAGCTCACAAACATCAATTTTAGACCAAATATAGGACGTACGTTGTAAATGTCCAAACATGTAGTGAATATATGCATAAAGAGATATGCATTTTACTTTATGTCAACCAATAAATGTAAAGACCGGTTTGAGCACATTCTGTTAGATTTACATAATATTGTTTGAATATTATCAGATATTCTGGTCACATTTCTAGTTATCAAAGCACAGGCATTTTTACCAACCAGGTCTGTCTAAATAACCAAAACCAGAACTAAGAGAACTAAACAAAAAATAAATACATGAATAAATATAAAAAATTGGTCTAAAATAATCCTGCTGAAGGATTAAGCCAAATAAGTCTAAATACAGCCTAAATAGCTCTAAATTCAGATTTTGCATTGCCTTGAAGCTCACAGACAACCACAGCTGGAGAAGGTCTTTGAAAGCTCTCAAACATTCACCGCTCTGATTAGATTAGCCAGCTTTAGAACAATCCCAACTGGTTTTCAACTAATAAATCAAAGAGAAATGCTGTGTACATTTGAAGGCTGACTTTATGTGTTCAGTTTGATAACGAGTGAAAGGAGAGGGAAAAAAATGGAAAGCGACACCAACACTTTTCTGGAAATTGGGCGATAATTTAGAAAGCTTTTGATGGAAGTTTGGGCTACTTTTTTCTGCTATATATTTCAAGTAACCATATTCACTGATGTATTTTTTGCTTGTGTCTTTGGCAACTGTCCAGAATCACTCTAGTTTCAAATGCTTTCTGAAGTGTTCCATGATTGCGGTGCGTAATTGAGGAGAACTACGCGACAATTCCCATTAAAAATAAAACTGAGATATAGAAGTCCTCGTAATTATGATGGGCACACACTGGGTAGTGCAAATGAAGCTAATGAAATGATCACTTTAGCACCTGCATCTGGTGAGGTAGACCAGCAAACAGGATTAAACGTGGATTAAGAATGATTTGGATTCCGGAAAAGCAAGTTAAAGGTCGACTATGTCACTTTTCTGGTGTGGGGTTATTGCTTTGCCTGGAATATTTCAATGTAAGGCTTCAAATGTACTTACACTACTGGTATCTTGCATTTATTCAGTTACAGCTGTTTTTATTGCCAAGAACGGATTCAGATTGTGAGTATTGGTGCCTCTCCGTAGATCTGACGTGTAACCACAGACTATAAAAAAGTGGACTAAGTGAGTACGACATCACCGAGGCTAACCAGGTGAATTTGGAGCCGAGTTCCATGTTAGGAATTGCTTATCGGACAAACTAGTGAAATAAAAACTCCTGATCAACACTCGAGCGGGTTAATATGAATATTTTAAGACCAAAATGAGGAGCCTGACAGTAGCGGTTACAGAGAGGGGTGATGTTTTTTCAATACGAGCTGAATTGGAGCCAGAAGTGCACCCATGCTCACTTCTTATTAGGCTAGCAGGTTAGCTATGCCCATTTATATATACAGTTTATGGGCTCTAACCTACTGGTCTCCATGGAGATGTAATTGCCTGGGATTTTTCAAGGTGGCACGGCGGCTGAGTGGCAACGCTCAGGCCTCACAGCAAGAAGGTTGCGGGTTCGATCCCCGGGTTGCCCTGGGCCTTTCTGTGTGGAGTTTGCATGTTCCTTCCCGTGTCTGGATGGATTTCCTCCGGGTACTCCAGTTTCCCCCATCAACCCAAAACATGCCCGCACCCCTATGAACTAACATCAAGGACCATGTTGTCCGGGGGGGTCAGGTGCTATGAGTATTGGGCAGTAAAATGCCCCCGCGACCCAGCCGGATTAAGCGGGAGAAGATGGATGGATGGGATTTTTCAAATTAGTACTTCAAAACTATATATCTTACATTTATTCAGTTACTGGTGTTTTTATTGCCAATAATGCATTCAGATTGTGAGCATTGTCTCTCTATAGATCTGACCTTCTCCCCAGGCCTGCTTGTTTATACGTTTTATACCATATTTTGTAAAATTCAAGGAAAAGCTGTAAGCGTTACATATTGCATTTTTAAAACAGGGCTAATCAAGGTTAATACCAGTGTTAAACGAAAAAAAGAACTCAATTAAGATGACTGAAACCAGGTATCAGGGCTGGACTAGATCCAAACATGGTCTTCTTGGAGGTTTTCAGGGCCAAAAGCAGGTCTGAACCAGAACTAAACCAGAACTAAACCAAGTCTAAATCAGGACTCAACAAGAACTGTGTAAACAAGAAGCAGAATCTCCAAAAAGCTCCACAGATCAGCATAAGTGTGCATGCATTCCCTTTGTGCTTTTGTGCTGCACAGTGAAGCTGACAGGTGAAACAAAGATTAATAGCTTTTTCTTTTCCCAAACAAATCTAGTGGGTGGTTACTTTGGTCTGATCCCAGGAGCTGGCTGTTTGGCGCTTGTCGACACCATAATGACATTCATATCTGACACATCTGAGCAGCCGCCATGTTTGTTTACGCCTGCCTCTTTCCGGATGATACACAACTCTGGATTGTGTTGTGCCTTGTGACCTGAGCTAAGTTCATGGGAGATGTGGAGGAAGGAACACAAACAGAATGGTGACTTTGGCTGTGAAAATGTAATTACTATAAGCATTTTAAAAGACTTGTCCCCAGAGCCAGCTTCCATGTCCAGAGATATGGTCATGGAGGCCCCTGACTTTGACTGCCTCCCAGACTCTGCACTGGCCCCTCATGGATCCTCCTCCGGGACGCCCGGGGCCCTGTGGGGGAAGACTTAAACTTTTCATAAAGGGCGTAAAAGTGCTCTTAGTCTGACCCATCACCCAGGACCTGTTTACCCTACTAGCCTGACTTAATAGCTCCCAGGATCATTCTGGTGTTCAGACCCCTCCACCATTTTAAGGTGGTGGTTCAAATAGGGGCCACGCCTCTCTAGGAATCGACTCCAGCGTGTGCCACCAGAAGGAGGTCCCAGGGAAGACCCAGGACATGCTGGAGGGACTATGTCTCTGACTGCCGCCCCTGCAACCCGACCCCAGATAAGCAGAAGAAAATAGATGGATGGTGTTTTAAAATATCATTATAAGGGCTGTAATTTTTGGTCGACTAAAGGCATGTCCTGCTGATTAAGTGAACAGAATGGGTAGTGGCAAAATCTTTCAAAACCATTAAGCATTAATGTATCTCAGTGCTTTTGAGTGATGTGCTTAGCTGTATTACAAATCTAAGGAAATATCACTGCAATTAACTCATTTATCATATTGTTCTATTAGAATTCATAACGACGACACATCGGACGATCCCTCCTAAACTCCCCATTTTCAGCCATTTGAACCTTACATTAAATGACCCACTTTTGGATTTGAAAGCACCGGCACAAATCTGGATCAAACTGTTCTAGTGACCCACATTTTCTGCCATTTGTATCCGAGGCACAGCTCTTAATATGGATGGCATGATAGCACTCTCTCCTTTACATAAAATAGAATATGCCAATGCTGAGAAACTTCAAGAGCCCACAGTGTTCTTCTGTACTGCATAATAAACGAAAACAGAACTTGTACAAGGTCAAAATATAGGCTATTTGTTAGTATGCATGGATAATAATAATATAGTTTGATTTGAATGTCTTGGCTAGAGCTGCAAGATTATGGAAGTGAATTCTAATATTGATTTTTTTCAACAGAAGAAAGAAGAAATATGAACTTCATACTAATACAAGAATCAGAAGTTTTTGTTTAGGTCTAAAAAGTAATGACTGTGCGGTAGAAACATGTCCTTGTGCAACTTTTACTTTTCTGGAGTGTCTGGATTTTTACTGATTGGAGAGTCTGTAGCAATCAGCCACATCTTATTTCATATTTATCTTACTTCATATTCAAAAAGCCTAAATATTCATCTTACTTCATATTCAAAAAGACATATTGTGCTTGTGTCTGCTGTATAGTTATAGTCTATGACACCTGTGGATCATTGTTATTATTGTGACGTTTTAAATCGCAATATTGATATAAACAACTTAATAGAAATAAGTTTGCTGACCCAATGGGAGATGACGTCGCCATCAGTGTCACCACAATAAAGAGGCGTGAAGTTTTCAACACCTCCAATGAATCACTGCACATCACTCAAGCGGGCAGCAGATTTTTTTCTTTCATTTGTACCTATGCGTATCACAGCTTAAGAAAATAAAATTGGAGAACGAATGGAGGTCTTGAAAATAAGCGATTAAAGATTGCTAAACATGTATGAATCACTCCAAATACAAAGGAGAAGGTGAAGGAAACAGCTATAACATGGTTAAAAGCTCTGTCGATTAAAAGTCAATTTTGCATAATAGGTCTGCTTTAATTAACAGGAACAAGAGGCCAGAAAGGACACAAGAACATCACATTTAACAAACATCACACTGTCAACTTAAAAATACCCAGAAAAACCGGCATTCTGACCTGTAACTTGGTCTGGTTTCATCTCCATGAAGATAAAAAGGTTGACTTTCGTACTGTGAAACATTCCAGACATAGAAAAGCATTTGACGGACCCTCCACTAGGAAAGGTTACACAGTGCACCTTTCACTACATTTTGGCCTGAAGGAGGAAGTATATTGTTGAGCTCAGTGTCAAACAGCTGGACTTCTTCACAGCTGTGCACTATTTTAGCTCCACTTTAAAATGGCTGTCAAACTCCGGACAGCAGTGTTTGGGTAAGTCCCGACAGCCACATAAACAGAGAGGGTAGAGCCCTGTCTTGTGTTACTTCGACTTGGTCTGCGCCTTGATAAACTTACAACTGAAATACCAGTGTCACAGTGTTGAATATTAACTGTGATTACTGTGAGAAAAGACTATGCTTTCTTTGAAAAGATATAAATATATCGCATGTAACTGTATTAAAACTAGCTTTTTTGTTTTTTCTGCTGTTTTATTTGTCACTGTCAGCCATTCAGATGCACTGATTTAGCTTTCAGTTTCAGTTTTGATACGGTCTCGATAAGAATGTGCTGATCCTTGATATCAGACAATACCAGTGCAGATCCTGAGAACAGCATTTTTTTCCTTAAACAAAACTGATCCAACTGTGTTACATAGCTGTTATTTATCTCTAAACTAACTACAGAACAGTATAAATAAAAGTTTAAACATAACAAGAGTTTCTGGGCTGACTATGAATACTAAATTGTCTTATTACATCAAGTTATAAGTCCAACCAGATATTTGGAAGCCGATATCCAATTTTTCACTGTCGCAAATATCCCTACCAGTCACAGTCTGCTACTTTTGCCTTGCAATCACCAAAACTTTAATATAAATCAAAATCTCTCTCCTCCTTGTCCTAGTAATCAAATCCATCCATCTTCTCCCGCTTTATCCAGCTGGGTCACGGGGGCAGCAGTTATGAACTCATGAACCCCTCTGCGGGTGGTGAGCCCATAGGAGCAGGCAAAACAGTCAGCCTCCTCCACCTCACTATTAGAGTCTGGATTTCTCAAACCATTACACAATATTGATTATTCATTCAATAAATAATCCATCGATACAATTAAACGTGGATGACAGAAAGTTGTAGATAACTGTTACTGTGATTACAAATGTTAGCTCGGGTGAAAGTTTGTGATTATGCAGGAAATTTCGAAGTTTAGATTTACTTTTACTAAACAAAAATGGCAAATCATGTTAGTCTTGTAATTGCCAATCTCTCTAGGTAGCTGTTAGATTGAAAACTATTGCTTCATGACATCACAAGGTGGAACAGAGCATTTTGAGTTTTGGAGATGTAGAGAGACTCATAATAAATGGTTACTCAAATGTGTAAATGAAACAAAACACAGCTCCAGGTCTGTTTTTGCTGAGGTAACAATATTACTACATGGCTTAAAGCTCGCAAGGGTGAATTTTGTGAAATCTAGGCCGTTTAACTGAGCTGATATAAGATACATGATGATTATGAGCTGCACACTCTGATCTGTCATGAGAGTCGTATCCTCCTCCACAACACAAGGATTAATAAAGACTGTGCCAACTTGAAAATGAGGGCATCCAAAATTTTTAAAGTATTTTTGAAAATCATTATTGCAATTGCTTATTGCTTTGTGGTTTTCATTTAATTATCCATGTGGTAAAAGTTTGCGTTAGTGGGCATCAGTGATTAGTTTAAAAGATATAATATTTTCACTCTGAAACCCATATATAGCCACTACTTTACAGAATGTCATGGACGCAAAGTTCTGCAATTCCACTGATCTCTTAATTCACACCTGGACCTCTGTTACTATAGCAACGCCGTGTATTTAAGGTATAAACTATAGTCTGCAACTTTTTGTTTCACTTTAAGTCATGTACTGTATTTTTATATGTAGATTATACATCAAGAGTCACCTCCCTTCCTCCTCTTTGACCGATATGCGCAGGAGGCAGACCGGTACCTCAAATGACTTTGGCAAACCCGATCCGCCTGTGCCACAGGTGCTGCGCCTGCTGCTGCACTGGAGAGACTATTACGCATCAAACACTCTCACAGGGACCACTATCTCCGCTACAGACACACCACTACCCTCTCTGCACCTCTGCCACACCAGCTGCTTTATCAGGAGGGGGTACCTACTCTGCGCTCTTGTCGTAGAAGGGCAGCTTGTCATGGCTCAGAATGTTGGCGGTGGGCTCGGCGGAGATGGCCTGTCTCTTGGAGCGCTGGTGCTCGCGGAGCTGGTTGTGCTTGTGGACTTGCTGCGTGGCGGGCTTGATGACGGAGCGGTACTTGTCCAGCTCGTTCTGCAGTCTCTGGATGAGCTCGTCCTTTTGATCCAGCTCTGCCTCCAGTTCGTCTATGAGCGCGTCCCTCTGTCGCAGCTCTTCGATCTTCTGCTGGAGCGCGTACTGCAGGTCGCGCAACGTGCCCATCATTGCACTTCCTGCGAACTTTCTCTCAGTCACGGCGCTCCGAGTTGTATAGCTCCAGGCATAAAAGTTTAATCCTGTGTTTCCGTGTGCGTATCGCGCCTTAAAACGAAATACCTCCTCCAATCTGGGTAGACCTAAGGTGAACCCATAGCGCGCGTCTGAAACACCACTAGGCAAAGTTTCTTCCTCTTCCTCTCTCTCCCGTTTCTCTCCGTTTCTCTCCTCCTTCCTTCCCTCCCTCCTCTCCTCGTGTGACAGCGGAGGAGCGTCCTGGCCGTGCGTGCGTCAGGCTGCGACCCGGCGGACAGAGCGCGGGAGAAGTGCGGTCTTGCTGGCGCACTGGAGCTCTTCGTCTCACATGAATAATGGTCCCGGAGAGAGAGCGAGAGAGTCAGCGGCGTGTCATCATCATCATCACCCTCGTACCTCCACGAGTCGCCCCGGGGCTGCCCAGTACGCGCGCGCTTAGGTACAGACGAGCGGCGGGTGGAGGTGGAGGTGGAGAGGGGAACTTTGGCAATTTGGATGTTAAATGAAGCGTGAGATACGTTTGGGGTGTAGGGGAGTTGTTAAAGAGTCAAGTGCAGAAACTACGACGATATGTTTTGGGTTTAATCTATGCGCAATTCCACCTAGGCTTTTATTTGATTTATTTTTAACAAATGATTTCGCAAACAATTCATACCAACCACACACATGCCCAAAATAAAAGTGGTTAAATATAGAGCTATGGGAAACTGCAATAGATCGAGCCATTTTAGGTCTTTTGGGTCTTTGTGGTTTTTGAAATAGCATACACTGTTGTAAATGAACGATTCTCCAAACATTTTATAAAATCGTGTACGATATTTCAAGTCAAAATTGCCTCAAAATTTGGGTGAAGGAAATTCCCTGTCGCCATTCAAAGTTCGCACCCTTGACCGAGCACCGAGCGCCTTGGATCCAGCTGCGAACAACCGTAAAAAAAAAATGGACGGATTGCACGAGACAGACATGCAAATCCCCAGTCTGCCCCTCTCTTCTCTTTCTCTCTCCATCTCCCTCTCTCCTCCGTCTCTCCAGACACTTCCTTCCCCCGTAGCACCTCCAACATCCCCCCCATAGCCTAATCTGTCGCGCGTCTGTTGCACTTTCTGTATAAAGACCGTGCAATAATCCCAGTGACTCATCTATAAAAATGAACAGCTCAGGTGTTTTTACGCACGAAGTCACCCAAAATTTCAAAGATGTCAAGGACGATCTGATAAATAATGAATTAACGGCCGTGCGTAATGTGCGTAAAAAGACAATGGCGGTTAAGCTTGGGTTGGCATTAGAGGCTTTTTAGAGGAGATGTGGATATCCGTCAGACTGAGGTGTTGACGGGAGGGCACAGTGATTCCCCTTGGTCCTGACAGCAGTGAGCCGTGTAAACAAATGGGACGAGACACGCGCTGCTAAGAAAAGACCGCAGCTGCCCTCTTGTGGTTGCTACGTATAAACAAAAGCAGGCATTAAAGGCATGCTGTAATAAGCCTTTCCATTGAATTATAAGAATAGACCGGCGTGGGACACAGGGAATAAAGTGTGCATCTGATGTGGACAAGGACAAATGAGCTGTGCTTAAAACTGTAACAGACAAGAGCAAGGCTGGACTCACACTTTGACTAAAATATTTGATCCATTTCTTTTTTTATGAAAGGTGTATATTCTACTATTTTTCTTTGCTATTTAAATATACATTTTAGAAGACTATATAGAGCAGATTATAATTTATTTTTTAGTAAAACTGAATAAAAATGAAAGATTTCCTAAAGTTTTTGACCATTTTCGAAGTAGAAAAAAAGTATATTTAGCAAAGTATGGAAAACATTCTTGACTACATGGAAAATATGCAAATTTTAATGGATTCAGTCAGCAATAATAATATTAGTCATAATCATATTAGTAGTAATCAGTGCAAACAAAAGCTGTGCTTGCAAAGCAGTACTTAAAAATTAAATTAAGTATTTGTAGAATGAGAATCAACAGTAAAAAGGTGGTAATTGTAGCAGATGAACAGATTGTATTAGTATAGCAATACAGCACAAAATAGTAGTAGTAGTAGTAGTCGTAGTAGCAGTAGTAGCAGCAGTAGTAGCAGCAGTAGAAGTAGTAGTAGTAGTAATAGTAATAGTAGCAGCAGTAGTAGTAGTAGCAGCAGTAGTAGCAGCAGTAGTAGTAATAGTAATAGTAGTAAATCTGCTCTGTATTAGTAGGCATTTTACATGTACTTAATGTGTTATTTGGGTGATTATAAGCAGTAATGGTAGTAGTGTGAGTGATCATTTTATGTAACTGTAATAGCGGTAACAGTTTTATAGTTGTGGTAGTAGGAAAACCTCAAACTGTTGTCTTATATATACTTTCTCAAAATAAAATGTTGACCCTTACCCTTTCCTCTACTCAAGTTAAAACATTTTGAAACAACACTTTTTGAAATATTTGTATAACTTTAAGCTCTCAAAATGTGAACGGGTGGTAAAGTTGTTTCTGACAGATATGCATCACACATCACTGGATCCAAACGCACAATCCCCCATAGGTTCACAAAGCAGGATTTTACAAGCAGATGTTTGCAATAAAATCTCCTCCTTAGTGACGTTTATATCTACATTTTGCATGGTCGGGCTGGTCTGACTGTGGATCGATTACACATTTTTCAAGTAAAGCAGTGTTTGTACTCACAAGTGGTAACAATATCTCACAAATATGACGTCAGGGCAGTGTCCGTGTAAATTAAATTCACATAAGAGCATGTTTGAGACAGTTTTGAGATACACAGAAAACACTTACATATACTGTCTGTTTGTCTGTTTTTGTGTTTTCTTACAGTCTTGTATCTCTCATGAGCTAAGTTTGGATTCCTGTGCACGAAAACAAAATAAAGGGGGGACTTGGCTGACATTACAGCTGAATGTCACAATCCCAAAGTGTGTTAAATAAACGGACTGGGTGACATAACCCATCTGGAAATGAGGATTGAGAAATAATTATACAACAACAGCAGCTTTGGGGGGGATACAACCAAGTTTATCACAATAATAAGAGAGCACATATTACATTTTTTTCTAGTATTTTTATCTTATAATTTCACATTTATTATAATTATTATTTTTCATGTGTAATTTTTGGTTGAGGGTCTTGTGTCATTGTTCTGCCTGGAATGTTCCACAGTTTGACATTAAACAGCTAAACCTTACATTTATTCAATTGCAGGTGGATTTATAGCTCAAAAATACCTAGAAAAACATGCATTCTGACTGTGAGCGTGTTGTCTCTCCATAGATCTGACCTGTAACCTGGTTTGGTGATGAAGATAGAAAGGTTTAAGATGATACTGTGAAAACATTCAAGACAAAGCAATAAGCGCTTTGCTCCATGTATGGATAGTTAAATATAGTAAAAATAGCTGTGGGACCCTTATTTCACCGTAGTAGCAGTGAGTGTATAATGGGGGCAGGTTAAAACGAGAATTTTTCAAGGAGATTGTCAGGCCTGTCACGATAACAAATTTTGAATTTTGAAGAAAATATTATATGCTAAACGATAATATTGACACAAATTTTTGTCACTGACATAATAACCCAAGAGCAGATTTAAACCACAAAAACTATTCTAAATGTACAACATCATGAGCTGCAATAAATACAAAGCAAAGTAAAACACTTGAGTATTTAATTTGCATCTTTTGTGGCTTAAATCTTATCATAAAGCCAAAAATACCTGGAAATTTCGCAGAAGTGCAAAGAAAATGTACACATGATAAATACTGACCCCCAAAAATATTGTTCCAGCTTTTATATATTGAACAGTAAGTCAATATATATAAAAAAGAGACAACTCATTGCATTAATGAGTAAGTTTAACCAACTATATTTATTATTCTATTATTATGTGGTTAAAAGTCAGTTTAAATAATATCTTTTCTCCTCTTTATAATTGCTAGCAGCTATTGTTTTTAGCCTCATTGAAGATGCCTTGCAAACCACACTGTGCTCTCATCGTAGTTCCATCATTTATCGGGGCCGGACAGTTTGCTTTCGTGCTTTCTAGCCAGACGGTTGAAGGTCTGATTCCTTTGCAGACGCGCGTGGCCAGTCGAGCCTTTGTGTCCTCCTGGTGCTTCCGTAGCTGGTCTCCGGATGCTGTCACTTGTCTGTGGATGTTAGCGTAAGGCCTGTGATTAGCTGACAGCTGGGACACACTCTGGCCCCCACAGGATGCTACTTATCAGCTGCTTGGTATTTAAAGCCTGTGGACGCTATCAGGAAAATATTCTGCAGTTTATAATGTGCAGGAATATAAAACACCAAACGTCACAATAGTGGAGTGGATTAAAAAGTGCGAGCCAGGTGTCGCTGTGCCCCTGAGCAAGACACTTCAGCCTCTTTTCCACTGTGTGATTAGTTTGCTCGGGTGATCTCTCAGAAAAGAAATACTATAAAATAAAATTATACAGGGAGACTGCGTACTTTTTGTATAAAGTCAATCACTGAAAAGTCATCAGCACATATATGCGGTACTATGTAATACTATTTAATTATAATTACTAGTTTAGAAGTCTTTAAAATGTCATTAATTCAGACTAATCCAAATACCACCAATCATACAGGTATTATAATGTAATATGTAGTATTCTTAATCCACGTGTACATGTAGGCTATTCTTATCTTGATCCATATGATCCACCACTGTCCTACATTTGCCGTGGGAGGTCATAGGCTTCAAATCTACCATGACACACCGAGCAAGTCCAGCATCGGGATTAACATATAAGTGCTATCTGCAAAGTATGATTTGCTGTTACCACAAGGATCGTTATTAAAGCATTTATTTTACTTGCAAATCAGTCCAGGCTACTTGACATTATTAATCTCAACTGGGATAAAAACTTGAAAGGGAAAAGTGAAAGGTTAAAGCCGATTTGATGAGACTAATGAGTATTTTGGTAGTTATTTTTATATTTTGGTGGTTATTTTTTCTGATAGTTGACTAGAAAAATGATTGATTTTCTATTCATTTTGAACCAAATAAAGGGTAAAATGGTGACTAAAAGCTTCTGGATATAGTATTTTATATTTATAGTTGAAGTATTGATGAAAACGACATTGTTTCTTCTTTCATTTTGTGATTTCATAGACTTTCGTAGACTCTGTATAGTCCAGTGGAGGTCAATATTTATCATGAGGACTTTTGTACTGTAGTAGTGGGGAATGTTTTGTTATTTTTATTGCAATATGATATAATGATTTTAGATTTCAACCGTAGAAAATTAAATTATGAACCAACATTACACAAACGAATTACTTAAGTGTTTAACAATATTATACATTTCGAATCCTTTTTTTGCAAATAATTCTGCAGTTTGGTTTCAGTATTATCATTTATAACCTATATTTACTTCAAAATGTGTTATTGTGACAGGCCTATAGTCCAGATAGTGATCAAAATACTGTACAATTATCAGTCTCATCAGTTACTGCGTCCGTATTGATAGTCCTTTTCCTTTCCCTTCCCTATTCGCCGACTCATCAGTAAAGTTACCGTCACTGAAGTGCATTTTGTACTCCAGCTCCTTCTACGTTGTCCATCCTGCTGTCCTCTCCTGGCCCGTGTCCTTCAAAGCTCCTCTGGGTTAAATTTCACCTCCCTAACCATCCTAGCTCAGCCTTTTTTTTCCCTCCCCTCTTCCGATCGATGGAAACAGGATACGGAGCTCCATGCCGCGGAAACATGAGGAGGCTGATGTACCGTCCCATACAAGGCCTCTCCAAAAGGGGGTGGGACGGGGGGGAATGGGGTTGGCATGGCGATAGGAGCGGGTCTCTTCGGTCTCTGCCCCGGGACAGAGCACCCGCAGGTGAACGGCCTCACGGCTATAGTTCACCCCTCATTTGTTGCCCCATAAGAGGAGTTGTAAACAAGAGATTTCTTTTGCTTTAGGGGATAATTATAAGATGCAACGTAAATGAGCCATAAAAAGCTGAGATTTGAGTTGGTGCTCGCATAGTTTTGTGGGATAAAATCAGTTAAAGAAAGCAAAGATCAAAACAACGTATTTCGTAGCTTATTTTCACTTTAAATAACTAGAAAGTTCTGTTTATTTTAAAGATGCTCATCTAACTTTTCTTTTGAAGGGTTATATACATGTTTGTCTTCATATGCCATTGCTTTGCCTTGAATATTCTGTAGTAGGGCATTAAACTAAATCTAAAAATCTGTTTCCATGGAGACAAGCAGGCAACATCACAATGCCAAGTTAGAGCAGGTCAGATCTGTGGAGAGGCAGGCACATTTTTCAGAGAATATCTGAGCTACAAAAGCGACTGAAATTAAATACATGAAAGATGGAACAGTTTAATGCCAGACTGTGGAACAATTATGTGCAAAATAATAACATCTCCATGGAGACAAGCAGGTGGTGGACACTTTACCAGAAAAGTTACACGTGCACCTTAAAGTCTGTGTTTTAGGCCTTCCCAAAAAGTCAAAACAAAACTTAATAATTTCAGACAAAAATGTGAAATATAGTTGAAGTGTCTAAATGAGTAAAGCATCAAAACTTATATTCAGATGAGACGAACTTTCAGAGCGCGATTTAACCCGCGGCCTCGGGTGTTCCTGGACTGACAACAACTATAACAACAACGTGCCCTCAATTTATAAATGCAAATGAGCAGAAGAAGCTGTTTCGCCATTGCAATAAAATTAGCCAAATTGTCCAATGCATTTTAATCAGGTTTCCATCTTGTGTCTGCTGGTGTTCATAATCCTAATGAAGCAATTTGTTTAGATGAGTTTATGATTAGTGCGTGGTCATAAGGACAGGGCGATCTAAACTTCTTATTGCCACGCTCAACCCCACGCACAGCCACACGGTCCGAGGCTAAAACCAGCGCCTAAAGGTGATGAAGGAAGCATATGGTCAAACAAAGCGCTTTCTAATGGTGTATTAAATATCCCCCGACATGCACTTCTGGTCCTCAGCGTCCAGCTCCTAAAAGCCAATAATGCATCGCGCTTCTTCCTGTCTGCGCCCTGTGGGACTGCCATGATGGATCTGATCAATTAGGAGCTCTTTTCTGAAGCTGCTACGCCTGCCTTGAAGCTGCGTCATCGGCCCCAAAGAATCAAATAAGAATCAAGAAGTGCTTAGTCCATTCATGGCCACACGGACCTGTTTACACGTAAAACCACACGCAGAGGACAGTGGGGGGAAAGTGTGCGTGCGAGGAGTGAGTTGGTGCACAACAAGTTTGACGGTGCCAAATGAACTGATACAAATGCTTTAGGTGCGTGTGAGGGCACACAGGGGAACACATGTACTCACCATTCCGACTTGGCGTATTTCCGAAAAGCCTGCCTGGACAAGTCCTGCTGCGTTTGAGGCTCCGCGGAGATGCCCTGCGCTCTCCGCGTCCTCGGTCCGATAAGTTGCTGAGCGCACGGCAGAACGGACTGACATTTGTGCAGTTTCCTCTTGAGTTCCTGGATCTCGTCGTCCCTGTCGGCCAAACGCCGCTCCAAGTCCCGTATCCTCTCCTCTTTGAGCAGCAGGATC
This sequence comes from Odontamblyopus lacepedii, assembly GCA_034769755.1. NCBI lineage: Eukaryota > Metazoa > Chordata > Actinopteri > Gobiiformes > Gobiidae > Odontamblyopus > Odontamblyopus lacepedii. The sequence goes on from CM068354.1 coordinate 14,458,419, forward strand.
TTGGCGAAGTCCTCCTCCAGATCACTCATGGTGGCGATAAACTTTGCTCCCTCCGTGTGACAGTAGAGCCGAGTCGCTTCCCGTACAGGCTGGAGGAACGGCACGCACTGAAACCCCGCGCACGAGGATTGGAAACAACGATAAAGATGGTGAAGCTCGCGATGATCCCCTTCTCGGTCACTTGTTTATTTCACAGGAGCGTCCGAAGTGGCGCTTGGAGCACGCCAGCAGCTCAGAGCAGCGAACCCCCCGGGAGCAGCTGATGAGCCTTCATTGAGAAACCAATTACAGCTGCGCCCTCCCCTCCCTCTTTAGACGCACGCAGGCACGTACGCGCACGGGCCGAGTGGACACGAGAGCCCAGACAACTCTCCACACACTACTTGACCGCGGCTCACACACTGCAAATGCGCACACGGCAGAGGCTATTTCTGCTGCCGATACCGACCGCCGCCTGCCACTGCTCCCGCTGCTGTCAAAGATTTGTTTGTGCCTTCCTCAAAGTAGCTCCCTCCGGCTCCACACCCGGTCCTGTCCTGCGCTGACCCGGGACTCATGGTGCCCCGCGGCGCGGCGTCACAACACACGGCAGCAGCAGCGTGGTGAGGCGGAGGCAGGCAAACAGTCTGTGTTCTAACAGTTGGAGAGGATGAGCCACAAGAGTGCTTTTGTAAAAAGTAATAACGTTTCATTACAGATCAACATACATGACTGAAGCTACCACACACCCCGAGGTGGAACATTGTGCCACTACCAGATAAAGCTGCTATTAACACGCTGTCATGATTCTCAACCTGCTGAACTGGGTTGGAAATGGTGGAAATGTACATGGATTTTTTTTTATTTTATTTTATTTATTTATTATTTGCATATCAACAAATATTGCTATACATACACATACAAATCCTGCATATTTGTATGTGTATGTATGAATCTCAAACAAAAAAACACTTGGTAGTGTTTAGTTATTTGTCGTAGATGATACAGGAAGTGTTTTTAAACTCCATACACCTTCATTATAGTTTAGTTTAGTTTAGTTTAGTTTAGTTTAGTTTAGTTTAGTTTAGTTTAGTTTAGTTTAGTTTAGTTTAGTTTAGTTTAGTTTAGTTGTGAGAAACTGCAGGGTCACACACTCAGGAGCCTCCTAAATCAGAACATCAGTCAACCTATAGAATAATTTGGATTATTTCAACCCTGGATTTGCCCATCTCTACTGAACAAAAGTTAAAAAGGAGCTGTTAACTTGAAAACTGCCACTACATGACATCACAAGGGGGAACGGAGCATTTTGAGTTTTGGAGCTGTAGACAGACTAATAATAAAAGGTTACCGAAACATGTGTAAATGAACCATAACACATCACCGGGTATGTTTGAGGAGTTAACAGCATTATAACATGTCTTAAAGCTCACAAGAGTCAATTTAAAACAAAACTTCACCGTGATAATACATGCACAAAAACTGTCCATTTCCTATAAAAGCCCTAAACTATGAATTTTGCAGATAGAAATCCAAGTAAATAACTTTGATTGCTTTTTGTTTGTATTCTGATCACTTTCACAAAAACACAGCCTTGAGGATTTCCTCCCAAATCTGCTCCACATATGATTCACAGGTGTTTGTTGTCCTCACAGGGAGGAATAAACTCGGAGTAGCTGAACGTTCTGACCAGACTTCCCCTTTGACTTCTCTTCTTTTGAGGTAGGGGTCGGTGCAAAACTGGTGATCCGAGACTTTTTAGGAATCTACTGACCAAACATACGTGACCCATGGGAATACAAGTGTCCTTATAGAGACCACTGAGTAACATGTAGCTGCCAGATACCACAACATAAATTCTTAGGGGGGAAGTCTGGATACAAGGTCAGCAATGGTTACACAATCCTGACTAAGCAGTTGTAGTGTTTTGTTTTGTCTGCTGAGGTCTGTCTTCTCATTAAGTACAATATAGTGTGTTACCCATGAAATTCTTGTCAATTTTTATTAGTTTCATAAGCAAACGGTTTCACCATAGACTGTCTGTATAAATGGACATAGCTAACCTGGCAGCTGACATGATCTGAATAGGAAGTGAGCATGGGGATGCTTCTGACTCCATTGCCTCTGTTTCCAATTTATTTTACATTGGGAAATTGTCTCTGTAACTGCTGCAGTGAGCCTCGTCATTGTGGTAATAAAACGTTTGTATTAACCTGCTCTACATGATCCTCTGTGTTTTTATTTTGATCTTTTGTGCATAAATAAATCCCTGTTGCTAATATGAACCTGGCTCCAAATTCTCTCTGATAACTGCTGGCCTCGGTGAGCTTCATTTGCCTGGAGCTGAGCGCTATGGGTGACGCCAAACTTCCTTAATCGACTTTTTTTTGCAGTCTGTGGTTTCCACATGTACCTTGCCTGTACTTGTGGTGTGTGAGTGATTGAATAATTGTCCACTGCTCTGAGAGGCTTGTCACGCTTGTAAATTGCAGTTATTTCCAAGGCATTATTTTCATTATTACTATGATTATTCACATTTCAAATTCGTTTTCAAGAGGTCAAATTGTAAAAAGAAAAAAAAAGAAATATTCTTATTATATAACCAGTAGATTTTGTATGTGCAAAGTAGAACAATTCAAAAGAACCATTCATGGCCAATTTTTAAAGAGTCCGTAACCCCTTTTTTCATTTCTTTAAAGTGCACTGTGTAACTTTTCAGATGATCTGAGTTAGAATATTCCACAGTCTTTATGGAGATAAGCAGGTCACCCCACTAGGCCATACTCAAGTCATTTGTGAGACCTGCTGTTATAGAAGAAACGCAAGATGGATCAATTTCAAAGTGCTGTATTACATAAAATGGATTCTTGTGAGATTTTTGCCATGTTGTAATGTTGTTAACTCATAAAAAATCTACCAGTTGTGTTTGCTTCATTCACATATGTTGAGTAGCCATTTGTTATTACTCTGTCCTCATCTCCAAAGCTGAAAATGCTCTACTCCACTTTGTGATGTCACGTACTGGTAGTTTTCAAGTTAACAGCTACTTTTTACCTTTTGTTCAATAGAGATGGGCGATTCCAGTGCTGAGATGATCCAAATGATTCTAGTGAAGGTGTGTGGAGTCCTGTATTACCACATGACATGCTTTCTGTTTGAGAGAAGAACTGCCTAAATACGCAGGGTTTGTGTGTTAAACGTGTGAATGAAACAAAACACCACTCCAGGTATGTTTGTGAGGAGGAAACACATTATAATCAAATCTGAAAATAGTACAATAAGGATCTTTTAATGTCATATTGAAACATTCCAGGCAAAGCAAAACAATCTCCCTGGAGACAAGCAAATAACAGCCTTCTAAAAAGATGACATAGTGCACATTTAAAAAAGAAATCATCCACACTAATAATAATAATGCCTTCTGTACTGTAGCTAACCACCATTACATTCACCTGTTCCAATATCCGTGCATCTTCTCTCATTTACAATGCTCCTCGAAAACCCAAGTCTACAGAGAGCAGATTAACCCCAGAGCCCTGCAAACATTATCTTAAGCAGTACTTTTCTTTGACAGTTCAACATAATTAGCCATTTAAAATTTCCCTGCTACATCCCTCCATGTTGCGGCTGCCTGGATGCGTGACTGTGGGGATAAGAATAGCCCGAACACTGTATCGTCTCTCACACATTTCTATGCACCACCTCTTTTCCTTGTTTTAGCTTTTGAAGGTTCTATATTACACAAAATTGACTCTTGTGAAAATTGACTTGTTTAGCTGGTTATTATATGTTTATTTCCTCAAAAACATACCTGGTGTTCTGTTTTGTTTCATTCACACATGTTTGAGTAACTATCTATTATTAGTCTGTCTACAGCTCCAAAGCTCCATATGCTCTGCTCCACCTTGTGATGTCATGTAGTGGTAGTTTTCAAGTTAACAGCTACCTTTTACCTTTAGTTCAGTAGAGTTGGGCATTTCCAGAGGCTGAAGTGATCCAAATGATTCTAGTGAAGGTGGATGGAGTTTAAAAACATAGTGGAGCATTTCCTGTATTACCACAAGACATCACAAGGAGTGTTAAACGTGTGTGAATGAAACAAAACACAACTTTAGGTGTGTTTGTGATGTTGTGATGTGAAGTTCAAGATTACAACATAGATCAGAAAACAGCGTACACAGCAAAAAGTGGAGCATTAAAATTAAGTCACAGAATCAATTTTAACATTTTCTCATGAGTCCAATCTGTTCTAGAGTTAATTTAACATTTTCAGAAATGCTACTAAAGTAACACTGGACCAAAGTTCCTGTTTAACCCCAAAATTAAGAGTTATCTTAACGTTTAGAGAGTAAACGGATAACACGTTGTAGGGTTATCCTGACTTAGCTAAACAAGACACAGAGGTGTTTTATTTTTACACTTTATTTTAGTTAATGATGAAATTATGTACAAAACTGGTTCAAATTCTTCCCTCGCAAGAGTTTGAAGTGGTGGGAGGTGTCAAATTAACACTAAGGGAAGTTGAGTAAACACTAGGGGAAGTTGAATAAACACGAGGGGAAGTTGAATTAACGTCAACCATATCAACTCAACTGGCAAATAACCCCAACTCGAACTTCTTGTGTTAAAAACAGTTGAAATATTTTACCCCGAAATTTTAACCCTAAAGTTTTTGCTGTGTAATATGGGCCCTTTAAATCCATTTCAAGTCCTTCATTGATAAAAACGAAACAAAAGAAAAGTTGCTGACAATATTTCATTATGATTCAAAGTGTAAAAATAGTACCGTATATCTTTTTCATATATTTTTCACTCTGGTTTAACATTGTAGTAGTGCTTGGTCTTGTTATTATTCCAAGCGCCTCTTATTAGCATCCTAAAGAGCAAGTCTATTTGTTCAGATTGTCCTATAGAGGGTATCGCCATGGTTTTAAAGCCCAGTTTAAAAGGCACAAGTCACGCCTGGTTTGCTAATCGTGGCTAATGCTATCTATGGGTCCTTTCGCTTTCTGTTTGAACCCATACTATACAGCTACAGTGTGGACAACTGTGTCATAAGAGGTGTTTGTTATTAGGTATTACTATTGAATAAACATAATTTGACTTGTTTTGGTAACTGGTTTGGTAAAAACTTTAAAGATTTTATGGATGTAGTTACAGGAACATTTCACTGTATTGATCATTAAAGGTCTTATATTACGCAAAATCGACTGTTGTGAGCTTGTAGCCAGTTATAATGTTGTTACCACATAAAAAACCTACCTGAAGGTGTTATTTCACTCACATGTTTGAGTAATCCTTTATTATTAGTCTGTATCTCCAAAGCTCAAAACACTCTGTTCCACCACATGGTCATTTTCAAGTAACAGCTACTTTTTATCTTTTGTTTAGTAGAGATGAGCAATTCCAGGGCTGAAATCATCCAAATGATTCTAATGGTAAGATATTTGTGCACTGGCTAGAAACAAACTTCAGAATACGGACAGTCTGTGAATTCACTTGAAGTATTCTCCAGAATGTGTGTATTTTCCAGTGTATCATTTACACAGATGTGTATCAGTCTGGTCCCCACGCCCTCCACTGAGTTTGAAGCCTGGCTAAATGTGATCGTGCAATAAGATTAGCTTTTTTTGGTGACACATGAGAAACGAAGGAGCTCTTTGGTCACATGTCATTTACAAATAAATGATTTGCTGATTTGCTTTGCACGTTGATGTTTTTCAATCTCTTGTGATATTTTTTTGCTTTACTTTTTCCGATATGGACGAACTAAGCACGCCTCTGATTGGCCTGTTTGTCTGTCAATCACACCCATCTGAAAGCAGAGAGATTCTCCAACCAGACACATGTCTACGTATATAGTATTGAAGAAATGTGCATTCTTGTATTTCTTCCATAAAAGATCCACCCCATGATTGGCATACAGAACTCATCTCCGAATGCTACAAATATTAATGTGGCCTTTGCTAAATGCTCGGTTAGCTGATGCGTAGCTGATGCTAATGACTTGCTTTTTGCCATTTGCTCTTTACTACACCAGCCTGGTTTTCACAGAATACCCTAAACATAAACTTATATACTGCACACGTGACCATCCTCATCTTTTGGCGCACTCAGCTTCCTGTCTCTTCACCATCTATTGCGCTATAGGTTACATATGTTATATAAAGGGTCGTGTCTTCGCTGATATCAATGTACCAAACACTTGTGGATTAATTATGGATGCAGCAGGCGGCGGGTCCATTATGACAGAGGTAAATTAAGTGTCACCTTTTGTCCATCATGGCAGATTCACCACAAAGAACTCAGACAGGGGGAGGAAAAGAAAGACCCATTGACATTGCATCTAAGAAGGAGGTATTATGTGTTATCACAAAACACTAGTTAATATTCCATAGACAAAAATATGTTTTCATCTCGGACGCTTTATGCTAAATAATATGGAGAGGTGAAGTTAAACAAGCTGCTGTTGTCACACAGGAAAAGATAAAAGTGAATGGTGAATTTTTTATAGAATAGAGTTTTAAATTTCAGTATGTATATAGTTTTATTTGGGTAGGAATGGGAAAATATTTGGGTAGGAATGGGAAAATAAACAACAATAATAATAGTAGCAATAATAATAGCAATAATAGCAAAAGAATAGTAAAAAATAGCACAGATTTTTTTCTCCTTTCTCAACAAGGATGTGTTACCAAGGAACTTTTTGTACCTTCTCTGTTTTCTGCAGGAAACTAAATAAAAGCAGTGTTGTAAATTTTGCTTGTTTGGCCCTTGGTTTGACTAAAGGGATTACAGAGATCGGGAGAATTTTTAAAATGGGAGACTGTAGCCAACATTTGCAAATCAGATCCTAAAACAAAAAGAAAATTGCCATCTCCTCCTCAGTTGCAGCAGATAACATTATGAAAAAGCACAGCAGTAGTTCTTGTAATCAACAAATCAGACTGGGTTTACTTAAAGGTGCACTCTGTAGCTTTTTAGTTGGGGGTCTATCACCTGTTTGGTTTTATGGATATGTCATTCCTTTGCCTGGAATGTTCCACAGTCTGACATTAAACAGCTCTACCTTACTTTTATTAAATCACAGGTTGTTTTCATACCTTGAAAAACAGGCGTTCTGACTGTGCAGGGTCGCCTCTCCACAGATCTGCCCTATAACTTAGTTTGGTTTGGTCTCCATGAAAATAGAAAGGTTTAATACCATACTGTGAAACTTTCCAGACAAAACAATAACAGCTCTATGGAGAAAAGCATTTGACGCACCCTCCACCAGAAAAGTTACACAATGCACCTTTAAAAACGCAATTCTTGACTTTTACATATTCATAGCAAGAGTAAACAAAATAATACTTCGTTTAAACCCACTAAACGTGCCTTAAAGGTGCATTGTGTAACTTTTCTAGTAAGCATCCAACACCTGGTTGTGTCCATGGAGATTTTCCTTCCCTGGAATGTACCGCAGTATGGCATTGAACTTGCTTATTGTGTAACTATAGATGTGTTTTACAATAAAACAATGCCTTGAAAAATATGTATTCTACTGTAAGCGGCTCCACCTCTCCACAGATCAGACCTGTAAACTGGCATGTTGCGTATGTCCATGGAAATAGGTAAGTTTAATAACATACTGTGAAAAATTCCATGCAAAGTAACATCTCCATGGTGATAGACCCTCCACCGGGAAAGTTACAGTTATACAGTTTAACTTTTCTGCTGTCTGCCATCTGCTTCTTACAGGATACTCGTCAGATCTGTGGAGAAACGAGCCTTCTCACAGTAAGAATGTGTATTTTCAATGTATTGTTTAGCCATAAAACACCTGCAAATCAATATAAACACACAGATAAGGCTTTCAAAGTGTAGTAGACATTAAAGGCGCATCTCTCCATCTCCACGGAGACATGCTGCATAGTGCACCTTTAAATAAAAAGCAGCAAAGCTCATTTAATAAGGAAGATTGTATTTTCAACCCAGCTCCTTCCTCGTGTTACCCGTCTAGATTCAGTCGGCTGTCAGTCAATCAAAGCCTACAGACTGTGCCTCTTAACCAGTCACCTTCAATTCTGCCCGTGTACTGCATCTCATCTTCTATTTCAACCTCAGACTGCGTTACGAAGTGGACTAAGGGAGCGCAACATCGCCTATAGCGTTCAGATCCAGTCAAATGAAGCTCACGAAGTTAACAATTCTAGGGACGAATTTGGAGCCAGGTCCAAATTAAGAATAGGAATTTATTTATGGACAAAATAGACAAATAAAAACACTAGGATCATGCATAGCGGGTTAATAAGAACATTTTAAGACCAAAATGACGAGACTTACAGCAGCAATTACAGAGAGAGAAGACAGTGGCTAGTGGGTTACCTCTGTCCATTTATATGTTATGGATGTAACCATATCCAAATCAAGTGCTTATAACTGTTATTTCTTCATCAAGTCTGCACTGAAATGGAGTGATCATGGTCTGTATGTAGTTCCCTTTGTTGTTTTAGCTATTGCTGCTCCATAACTTTTCATTTAAGCCAAGAGACGACATCACAATTTCTTTTGTTTCATTCCTAAAATATAAAATGACATTAACAGTGTCACAATATCAAACATACAAGAAAAGAATGAAAAGGAGCCGAAAGAAGAGTCATTAACACTGACACATCAACACAGACAATAGCTGTGAAACATTTCATTTCAGTCACAATTATTAATCAGTTGCCAACAGAAATCTTCCCTTTTGTACACAACAAGTTTTCCTTTTCTTTTTCACACACACACATTGCACTGGATTTAATGTGTTTTTCATTGTACTTGATTCTTTGACTTCTTTTTCAAGACTTTTCCATAACTGAACGTTTCGCTCCATAACTTTGGTTCTGAATCAGGGTTTTTTAAACATGTAGGTTCCTTTTAAATTGTAGTGGCTAGTTCTCATCTCATCACATATTTTCAACACTTTAATTTAACAAATAATGGGTTGGATGGTTCTCTATAATGACTGTTGGTGAAAATTCTCGAGGCCCTTTTCTGTTAAACAAATAATGGCGGTAGGTTAGTTTTACATGTTGACCCCCAAATTTCCACATTTCAGTTACTGCTACATCGTTTTAATATAATCTGTGCAGTCTATGGCCACAACCCATCTCCACCTCACTTTAACACAACAGCAGACATTTTTACAAGATCTTTGAAACAGTCCAGTCTGTGGTTAGTCGATATGTGTGTAGTCTAGTTGAGTGAGTGAGAACATTATTAAGTTTTATGGCGAGTGTGGAGTATCTGAAGCTGTGTTTGGATTAGAAAATGCTGGTAGATTGTTTTGGTCCAGTGGGTGGGTCTTGTTTTGAACATGTAGTAAACTTGTCTATCATAACTTGTGTTTAGCTTCCATGGAAACTCTCATTGTTTATTAATTGTTGGTCTTGTAACTTTAACTTTCTTAACTTTTTAACTTTTCAGGTACATGGTCTGTCAGTTACTTTTCTCCATGGAGATGTTATTGCTTTGTCTGGAATGTTCCACAGTATCCTATTTAATTTGACTATCTTTACGGAGGCCAAACCAGACCAAGTTACAGGTCTCATCTGTGGAGAGGCAACCCCACTTTTATGAATGCCTTTTTTCTAGGTATTTTGGAGCTATTAAACCACATGTGTTTGAATAAAAGTAAAGTAGAGCTGTTTAATATACTTAGCAATGACATATCCATAGAACACAAGCAGGTGATGGACCCCAAACCAAAAAGTTACACAGTGCTCCTTTAACTTTAAGCATCTGCCTATAATTTTGATGCAGTTGTCTGAACAAAGCATTAGAGTATATTTGGATACCATTTTAGCAAAATTTGTGAATGGTTAAATACTTGGGATGAAATTTCTGAAATATTGTTGAGTAAAAAAAATAATAAAGCATTTTGGAAAATTTTGTTAAAGATGCATTATGTAACTTTTTGGTTTGAGCTCTGTCACCTGCTTGTTTCTATGGATATGTCATTGCTCTGCCTGGAATGTGCCATGACATTAAACAGCTCTGTCTTATCTGTGAGCCTTGTCATTTTGGTCTTAAAATGTTTGTAATAATCCGCTACATGGTCCTGCTGTTTTTTCCCACTCTTCTGTCAGTTAAAAAATCGTATTTATAATACAGAGGCAAGCTCCAAATTCACTCCTTTAGCCGCTAACATCACAAGCTTCATTTGAGTGAAACCAAACGCGATGGGGTACTGCAGCTCAGGCCTAGAAAGAATTCTCCCGTAGAAGCATAATGTATTTTTTGTGAAATCAAACTGCCCGTGTTCAGCTGACAGGGAATCGACAGCTTTTATAATGGTCAGATTTTGTAGAGATTCTTCTGTTTTTTTTACATATAAACTTTGAACAAAATTTAAATCATCAAAGTGCCCAAAAGTTAATGTTGGAAGAGTTAGCCTTGCTCCGCTCTAGCTGCTCAATAGACCGAAAACCAGGAAGTAAACGCGGACATAAACTTTATTTGCGGTCATGCGCCAGTGAGCACAAGCCACTAAAAACAATACGACGCCATCTTGGATTAATCTTCCAGATTTTATTATAGTTTCTAGTGACGTCACACTACACACTTTTTATACAGTCCGTGTTGCTTCTCCTCAGATCTGACGTGTAACTTGGCCTGTTTTGGTCCATGAAAATAGAAAGGTTTAATACCATACTATGAAACATTCTAGACAAAACAATAACATAGCCATAAAGAGAAGCATTTGACGGGCCTTTATGCACCTTTAATTTTCAGTCACTAGTTAAGTCCGTATAGCATCCCTAGCTAGCACCATTGCTGTAGCACGTGTCTCCAATTGCTTTAGCATTTATGCACTCGGGAGCTGTAGCATTTATCATTATGAGTGGTCCGAAAGTGTGTAGGCTTATCTCATCCGACTATTTCCGTGTTTACATAGTCTGAGTAATGCAGCACTACCCGTTTTGGCTTACGCGTGGTATGGGTCATCTCCCCTGGATGTTGTGGCTTAGGTAATGGAGGCCAGTTAACCTTGTGGCCGGGCAGAGACTCTATGACTGCACAGACTGACTCCAGCCATTCATGAACATTATCGAGCGCATTACAGCAGCGGGGGCAGTATGACTCAGGGGTGAATGGTGTCACTGGGCTAAGGGGCTATAGGCTGATTCACTGCTCTAACTTATTCATTCATACGCAAAGTAGAATAGGCAATCAAGGCAGGGCAGGTTTATTTGTATAGCACAATTCATACACAAAGTCCTTCAAAGCGCTTTACAGAAAAAGAAAGACAAAGTCACAATACAAACAAATAAAAACAGAAATTGTCAGCATAAAATAGAATAATAAGACAATATTTAACATAGCCCCTGTGTATAAAATCTAAGTGCTCTAAGTGCTTTGTGATGCATTTTTTGTATGAAAAGCGCTCTATAAATAAAGTTTGATTGATTGATTGGCTAATTCTAAAATTAAATGAGTTAGCATTAGCCCAGTTAGCTTCTTAAGTAAGGCCTACATGAATGGAATGGCTTACAATTTCCATGAATAACAACTAATAATACATTTGCATATAAAGAGAGAATAAAGTCAGACCTTTTTGTCAGTTGGAAATGTTGTCAACAAATTGTTGTCAAATGCAAACCTAACTTAAATCTAGAAAATTCTACTAAAGGAAAAGCAGAAAACAGCTGAATAGATAGAAAAAAATAATACAATAAAAAAATACAACAATACAACAATGCGTGATAGATATTCTATAGATTCTTTGTAAATTGGTGCACAAAATCACATAAAATAGAATAAAAAGCTGATATTTAACATGGCCCATTTGTACAAAATCCAAGCTAATCCTAAAATCAAAATGATTAGCTTCTTATCTCAAATCCTTCTCAAGTAAGGGCTATATGAATGGAACGGTGTCTTCCAGCTTCCCTACCATTGTTGGTATCCTTTTTTTATTATTATCATAGTTAAGCTATCAAGATATAATCGTTGCTCATTGTCCTCATGTGTAAATTGTCCATATGGTTTGATATGTTGTTGTTTTTTGATATAACTGCACTATGTCAATATGGATGTTATTATGTTTCATTGTGAAAGAATGTAAAAAATGTCTACTTGCCCTAAATAAATAAAACAAATGGTATAGCATTTGCATAATTTGACATTTTGTTTTTACATGATCAGCAGTCAAAGTCTAAAGCCAAAGAGACATTTTTTTTTCCTAATGCTAATCAATACCAAAAATCAGCATGCTAATTTTACTGATAGGATCACAAACCTCTGTAAGTTTCTGACCAGTGGCCATCGCTGTTTTTATTATAACTGTAACATAGGCTTAATATCTTGCCATATTGTGCAACATCTTTGGACAGTGAAAAGACCGTGCCCTCCGGTTTGCCTCGGGGGCCGATCGGATTACAGAAGACAAGAGGGCAGACATTAGTCACTGTTTTCCTGTAAGGCACTCTCCCTCTCTCTCTCTTCCACCGATCGAGATAGAGGGGAGACATGGGGAGGGGAGGGTGTCTTGGGTATATGCAGACCTATGCTTGCACATCATTACCACCCACTCTCACACACACTTGCATACAAAGATTTATGTAACCATTCATAAAATCCCCAGCAGCAATGCCAGTAACAGCTTAGAGAAACATAGCAACCAAAGCTAGCCTGAGAAGTTCCAGCACTCTCCAGAACATACCACATCATGTGGGAGATCCCAACATGGGTGTGGATATAAAGTTCACATTGTTATTTTTGGTAATAGAAAAATGTTTTTTTAAAAGCCTTAGGGGGTTCACTGAATGTTACACAATCAGACATTCAGTCGGTGTTGTCCTTGAACCGAGCTTATGACTTATGAGTATAATTGTTTTTATTATTCCTAATAACAGTCTTTATTTAGAACCTTAAAAAACTAAAATTACAAAGTGATTTACTGGACAATACAGCAAAACAAAAAGAAGAAGGAAGAAAGCACAGGCATAGAAATAAAAGAAATCCACTAAAAAGATTTGAATCCAATAAAAGAGTTAAAAGTTCATGAATATAATTTTGTGCTCGACAGTTTTGGTGGGCTGTAACATGTCCTACAGGAGGAGCATTTAAATAGAAAAGAAAATCAGACCACAGCTAATGAGGGCTGAGGAGGAGATAAAATGACCTAAGGTGACTGTAAAAGTTCTGTTTAAAATAAAAGCAACTTCAGAGTTTTTGATGCCAAATTTTTATGAAATATTAGAAAATATTGTTGTCAACAATATCAAATGCAAACTTATAAAGACTTAAATTTAAAAAGCACTGATAATTGTTATTTTAAGAATCAGATATTTATAGAAGAAAATACTATGAAAAAAATCTATCAATCTTCTAGAATAAATCAGCTCAGTCCATATGGCAGCACAACAATGTGTGATGGATAGTCACTATAGAGCTTGTAAGCTGGTGTACAAATCACATAATGTATGACTTCTTTTTGAAAGTAGCTATTATTATCGACATAGAAAAGCTCAAAATGTGCCCCCATTGTGAATACAGTTTATTGATCCCAAAGGAAAGTTTGGTTCTTAAGATAGCACAAATGTCACGAGAACTGGACCCACCAAGATAAGAATGGCTGTGGTTCTGACTGTATGAGATTGTGAAGCCATCAGCCCGTACAATAAAAGCACAAATGGTCAATGTCACATATATTTATAAAACTGCTGTACAGGCAGTTTATATATAAAATATTCTCATAAGGCTTTTTCTGATAATGTGACGCCAAAGAATTACATAATATGTTTCAAAATGTGTACAACTTTGTCAGGGTTGGTGCGATTACTGTATATATAAATGGACATAGTGAACACATGGGCGCACTTCTCCATCGACTCACCCCACTCTCTGTAACTGCTGCTCTCAAGCTTCTCATTTTGGTCTTAAAAAAGGGTGTTTTTATTTTGCTGTTTTGTTCTTAAATCCAGATATGAACATTAATTGCTTGGTTTCAGAAGAATCACAACATTCTATAGGCCAGTACTATTTAATATAGATGGGGACAGGTTAAATGATTATTGTTAAACTGCAGATTTTTGTTGTAATATCTTGGTCTTGGGTCTAGTCAGTAATAGAAATGACCAGGTTCCATATTTGGGAATTTACGTTTTCCAATATTTCTTGGCAAAGTACAGTCATCACATTCTGTAATCTGAAAACCAATAACACACAAATCAGAGGCCAGAGGACTGCTAGCATCAGTGAGCTTCATTTGGCGTCGAATGCTATGGGTGACTTTCGTAGTCCACTTTCTTATACAGTCTATGGCAACTATCATGCGCAACTATCATGCACATACATAATACATATAGACAAATTGAATGAAGTGATCTGCCCAATGACACGTTGCTGACACAAAAATTTAGATTAAGTCGTTAAGTTTAGATTAGTCCTTTAATGATTAAAACTACCGGGTTCACCAAATAAAAGTCTTGTACTTGCTCTCGTCTTTTTTCCCCATGAAATCACAAGTTAATTTTTAACGGTTTGCAGCAGTCCAAAGTCCGTTATTCACCGCGATTAGTTTATAATTCGTTTTTTGCCATGTACCGCTAACAACAACTAGCATGCTAACATACACTTCCTGATTACCAGACAATAAAAAGCTTTAATTAGACTTATTTTAACCTCAAGAGCCGCTTATAGAACATATGTGTGCTGCACAAATTCTGCTCGAATACATGGAAAAAACTGAGTAGAGGCCCTTTAAGCTCTAAACTAAAACGGTTACTTTGCAGTCATCTATTACTGCACCACCACAAACAAGCGCAATGATAAAGAGATCAGTGATTATAACGCTGTGACAGATCGCCGTACATTCCCTGTGAGACTTCGCGTTGACCTTCCAGGAGACTCCATCCCCTCGAGGACACCATGTTCCGTCTGCTTGCCGCCTGCCTGCCCGAACCTGTCTTTCCCACCGGACCAGAGGAGAGAGAGAGATAGAGACAGAGCGAGAGAAGGAGGGAAGAAGAGAGAGGAGAAGTGCACCATGGGAACAGACAGCTCCAGAAATCGGGCACTTTACCGGCGATACCACACGCGCTAGCATCTCGCGGACGTGGCCTTGCATTGTAACCTGATAGCTAACCCGCATCCTCATGTCAAGAGATGAATACAAGCAGGGGCCAGGAAATTGACTTAGCAAACGCAATAATGATACTTCCTTCCTGTGTTCCTGCTAGTAGCGTCAAAATCAGATAGGTGCAGATGAGAAGAGCCATTATTCCACGTTTTGGAGCTGATCGCTGAATATGAGGTCCTAATAGAGACATGTGTGTGACTGATTGATGTGGATGTAAAGGGCTCTTCAGTCAATCTGGCTCTGGCTCCTAGAACACTCGAGTCCCCAGGAGCACAGGGGTAATCTGCACTTGCAAATAATCCCCTATTGATTACAGCGTCCTGGGGGAATGTTGATGAATATATACATATACTGGGAATCATTACAACGGTGATGTAGGCACGGGAGTCGTGCATGGGTATTACGTAAAACTGCACTGTGTGTCTTTTCTGGTGGCGGGTCCTCTACCTGCTTGTCTCCATGGAGATGTTATTGCATTCTCTGGGATGTTCCATGGTATGACATTAAAGATATGCATCTAGCATTTATTCATTGCGGATTCATTGCGGGTGTTTCTATTGCTCAAAAATCCAATTATTCCTTTTGGGAATAGAGGCGACTCTCCACAGATCTGAGCTGCAATGTAGCGTCATGCTGTAACCTGCCTGCTTGTGTCTCTTGTGATAGAGTTTTAATCTATACTGTGGAGCATTCTAAAGCAGGGGTCTCCAACTTTTTTCCTTCGGTGAGCTCTATTGCTAATCAAAAATGCAAGAGAGCCACTCATTTTAGCAGTCATATAGGAAAGTATAGATCCCTGTTAAACATAAACCATTATCCATTTATCAGTGCACACGATAGGCATCAAAATGATATATTTACAATGGTAAATAATCCAAGTTTAGTTATTAAGTATGATAAGTATAATTCAGAAATCCCTTGGTGAGATACTTGGAAGAAGGTGGAGAGCTGTGGGTAGCTCTTGAGCTACAGGTTGGAGATGACTGTTCTAAAGAAAGCAAGAACATTTCCATGGCGACAAGCAGCTGGCGGGCCCTCTACTAGAAATATTACGCAGTGCACCTTTAATCACGTCAGGCTCTACAGGGGTGCAAAGGGATCATTGCGAGCCTATTTTAAAATGCTTGCATCCTTTATTTTAGGCAGGTTAGATGATGACTCCAGTCAAATGAAGCTCACGAGGCTAGCAGCTATGGGGCGAAATTGTATCCAACTCTGTATTAGGAATAGGAATTTATTTACAGACAAAAGAGTGAAATAAAAATACAGGGATAATGTAGAGTGGGCAAATTTTAAGACCAAATTGATGAGACTCATTACAGCAGTTACAGAGAGGGGTGACAACTTTCCAATGTAAAGTGAATTGGAGTCAATGGAGCTGGAAGCGCCCTCATGAACACTTCCTATTTGGAACAAGGCGACTAGCGGGTTAGCAATGTCTATTTATATATACACTTATACACGCTGGTCTGCACCCATTGCTTATAATAAGACAAGAAATATTCTGGTCAGCCATGCTTTTTTCTGTAATATAAATGCAAATAGTTAGCTTAGTGTGTATTGATTAAATGCACTTGGATGGACATTTAACAGAAAATAGAGGCGCTGTCAAAACATATGCCTCAAACACTAATCGTAATGGAATGATTCAAGTGTGAAAAGTAACAAGGGAGCTCCTGATTCCAGTCCTAGTAAATGTTACAGTATAAATGAATAAGTCTGTCTGGATGGGATAACTAAATATTATTAAAACAACTGGCTTCTACTGGCTGCATTTGTTCTATGTTGGAGTTTCTGTTGTTGTATCCTTGGGCAAGACTCTTCATCCAACTTGCTTATGTATGAATGTGACTTGCAGTGTTTTGAGGGGTCAGTGGTGCAGACAGACAGTGTCACTTCAGCCAGTCTAACCCAGGAAGCTCAACAGCACAAAGTATGTACGTAAGTAATTAATACAATAGAAAAACATATTACTGTTGTTGACTTATTCCAGCGTACATTTTCCAAGAACTTCTGTTCTAATACAGTTCCTGAATTAGAAGTGTTCCATTCCCACATCCTGTAACACATGAGTCTGCTCTTATAGGTCAGACTCGGGCCCTTACCTGGAGTATTTGCCTCAAAAGTGAAGTGTTCGTAAATTATATAACATATCGCCAGCCTCATAGCATATAAGAAATATTTTGCACATACTATATATATTCTTGAGCTTTCTTTTGAGCTTAAAGGTGCACGGTGCTGTATAACTTCTAAGGTGGAGTATCTGATATTTGCTTGTCTCCATGTAGATGTTATTTCTTTGCCTGGAATGTTCCACAGTACAGTTACGTGTGTTTTATAGCTCAAAAATTCTTACTTTGTGCAGGCTTGCTTCTCCATAGATCTGACCATTAACCTTTCTCCATTGTGAGCACCAAATTTAGTTTTTTTCATGCTGTGGAATAATCAAAGCAAAAGGAATACAGTATCTCCATGGAAACAAGCAAAGTTAGGCAGTGCACCTTTGACACTGAAATAATTTTCCTCAACCCACCTATTGATTAAAAAAAAAAAAAGATATTAAAAAATGAAAATGCATTATTATTTTCAAATTTAACAAAAGACTATAAACTGTTAAATCATTGTAAAACAGCTCCTGGCTCTGAAAACATCCAAATGTTTAAAAGGCGTGAAATGGTCTTGTGTTGACAACCGTTTGGCATGATCCATGTTTGAGCATAAGGGGAGAGGATAATTACACAAACACCATAGCTGATGTCCATGTTCGGGAAATCATCTTTTTTAATGTGTCTGTTGTTACAAAAGGAGGGCATAATTTTCATAATAATAAATAAAAACAATGGAGATGGGAGAGATGCCAGTGAAACTTATGGCAGTGAGACTTATGGCAGGAGCTTCCAGGAAGACTCGTGTCAGTGGGTTAACAGAGGTGAAAGGCCACAGCAGGAATGCAATTTTCCCATCATGCTCCAGATGTACTGTCTGACTAACACTGTTGATGAGCACTGTCACATGACCATCCCAACACCACTGTAGACTTGTGTTTACCTGCTCTCAGACACATCTGACTCTTCTGGTAACGCTTAGTATGATTTGTGTACTTATTTACATTTAAGGATAAGGCCATTTGAAGGAAAATATCAGTTATAAAGTAGTTTTGACCTTGCAGCTCAAGATCTGGATATGGGTCCCCAGCACTGAAGAATGGATCAAATGCAGAGGACAAATGGGGGACTTCAAGCTTTAAAGGTCCTAAAATTGACCCCTATAAGAGTTAAGACATGTTTAATCACAGTTTAGAATTTTGATTATTCCCGCTTAAGCACAATTAATTATTCTTCAAAAAAGACCAAAATATTTTGACAAAAATCCAGATTATTGTTGCTCGGCTTGTTGTTGGTGTACAAGTAGCACCGTTGCTGCCGCTGAATCAAATGTGTTTTGCTTTAAGATGGTATTATAAACTTCTTGTGCTTCTGTGGAAAGAGAGTTCATCGCTGCAATATCTGCAAACTACCTTAGTTTTAACGTCCCGTGGGGCAGTTTTTTGAAGAGAAATTTGCTGCTGAGCACCAGTCACAGTGTCATCTGTCATCTTCACATCCGTGTATGGACAGACCTGATCACTGACCTAATAACCTGCGCCGCCTTTCAGGTCACCATCCACACTATCGATAGAGGAGCATGTGCATTCAAAATAAATTGTGTGATGAATCTGCGTTAAAAAAAACATTAGTGTGATATTTTTTGGTGATAATCGAATGCGCCCTAGTTAAAACGCTGTAACGTCATCAAAAACATACCCAGAGTTGTTTTGTTTCATTCACACGTTTGAGTAAACTTTATTATTACTCTGTCTACATCTCCAAATCTCAAAATGCTCTGTTCTACCTTGTGATGTCATGTAATGGTAGTTTTCAAATTAACAGCTATCTTTTACCCTTTGTTTAGTAGAGATCGGCAACTCCAGAGCTGAAATGACCAGAATGATTCTAGTGAAGGTGTATGGGGTTTAAAAATGCAGTGGAGCACTTTATATATTACCATATGACATCACAAGGTGGAACAGAGTGTTTTCATTTTGAGACAAAAACTCTGCCTAAATATGCAGGATTTGTGTGTTAAACTTGTGAATGGAACAAAACACAACTCCAGGTATGTTTTGGATGAGGAAACAACATTAAAACATAGATCAGAAAATAGCCTAATATGGGCCCTTTAACATAGCATATTGGGAAATACTAAAACTGTACTTTTGTGATATTTATGTCTTTGAAATGACCATTTAGCCATACATTTCAGTTGCGCTATAATTTTACCACTGCAAAATCCAATCAGTGCCTTGGTTGAGGTCTTTGACTTCATTTTTTAAAACTCATGTTTATACACCACAATAAAAAAACACTTATGTTACTGAAAAGGGCCATTCTCCTCCATGTGTGCATTTCCAATACTGTGCCCCATCACGCATTCCCCTTTCATACAAAAACCCCCGAGCTCTTCGACATCTCTGCATGCTCCTTTGTCGAACTGAAATTGGAAAACGAAATGCAAATGGGGGAGGGAATAACAGCTCCGCACGCAATCTGCATCTTCTGCCTTATTGCCCTGCCATCCCTGATTCAGTTTGTAGAGCGTTTTTGCAAATCAAAATGGCCGTCGAGCTGGAGCAGATTGCGTGGGTTCCCAGGTGGGCAGGGGGTGAGGCGTCTCTCTTCTGAGCTATGTGACCCTGTGGCGCTGTGGTTTGGAATTAGGAAACCTTTACTATCCAATACCAAAATGATGTGTGTGAAAGCTGGAGATCATCTGCAATAGAAAATAACTGAAGATAAGTGATTAAAACATGCATCAATCACTCCAAATACAATTTCTAGAGGGTAAATGAGAAGGGAAACAACTACAAAAAGGTTAAAAGCTCTGAAAAGTCGAAAAGTTTGCCCGCTTTAATGCTTATTTTGTTTAAGGATATGTTTTATGTACAAGTATTCAGTAGCCATTAACTATTTTCCTTGATAGCCCTTGACAATAACTAGACTATTTTCTGTGTTAATAAAGCACAACAAATGTACATTCTTAAAGGTGCATTGTGTGGAGATATTATTGCTTTGTCTGGAATGTTTCACAGGTCAAGTTACAGGTCCGATCTGTGGAGTAGCAACACCCACTCACAGTCAGAATGCCTTTTTCTAGATATTTTTCAGCTATAAAACCATCTGTAATTGAATAAATGTAATGTGGAGAAGTTGAACCACCTGTTTACCAGCTGTTTGTCTCTAACCACTGGGCTGTTTCCCTAAAG
Source organism: Odontamblyopus lacepedii (assembly GCA_034769755.1). NCBI lineage: Eukaryota > Metazoa > Chordata > Actinopteri > Gobiiformes > Gobiidae > Odontamblyopus > Odontamblyopus lacepedii. The sequence goes on from CM068354.1 coordinate 14,478,812, forward strand.
AAAAACTTTGGACTTTTCCTATTATTTTATTTGATTATTTAATTTAGCTTTGCCTGAGACTGAGAAACGTGATTTCAATTTTTCATAACAAGAAACTTTTTGAATCTTTGAATTTTGAATCTTAATGTCATACTGTGGAACATTCCAAGCAGAGCAATGACATATCCATAGAAAAAAGAAGGTAACGGACTCCCTATCAAAAAGTGCACCTTTAATTCATAATGAGCTAAGCGTTTATTAAGAATTCAGGCCTAGTGGCTACTTAATTAAAGGGGTTAGGGTTATGGGAGTAAGGTTGGTTAAGGTCTAGTTATTATAAGGTGTTGCATTTTCTTCCCATCAGTGTTTTCGCGAGTCAGAATGGCCCCTGGAGCAGATTGTGTGGGATCTCAGGTGGGCAGGAGCAGAGGTGAGGAGTTTTTCTTCGAACCGCCGTGAGCTATGTGACACTGTGGCGCTGTGGTTTGGTATTAGGATAGCTTTAGGTCTGTGTATTTATTTATACTGCTGTCAGGGGTAGGGAGGTTTAAGAGAAGGCAGCAGCTGCGCAGGTTGTGACCATGAGGGAGTTAACAGATAAGAAAATAGTTTTAAAGAGGATGATGGAGACTTTTATTTAGGGGTATGGCAAGTGATATTGTCTCTCATTAGGGGGGATTATAATAGAGAGAATGACTGTTAAATATACCTAAATGCAATGCTTTGTTGGAGCATTTTAAAAAGGAGGAGGACTGCATACACCATGGACCCCAGCATAAGGAAATTACTGTTATAAAAGCTTGGTTCTGTGATAGTAGTGACAGTAATAATTAATGACATTTACTGACATTACAATTATAAGCAATCTACTACTACTACTACTACTACTACTAATAATAATAATAATAATACATTTTATTTATTAGACGCCTTTCTGGAACACTCAAGGTCGGCTTATAGCAACATCAACAAATTAAGTACGATTAAAACATACAGTTAAACCCTACAGTTAAAGTGGGACAGTATTTAATTGATTGATTGTATTTAGTATAGTATTTTATTAGCTTTTAGTATTTATTGTTTTAGTATTTAGTATTGTATTAGACAGTATTATAATTCTGATGGACTTTTTAGCACTGATTTATTAAATTTTAGCTTGATGTGAATTAAACATTTTCTTATTTATTCGTTACATTTTCTATCTTTATATTTGAAGTTCTCTCTCTTTTTTCCCTGACAGACTACACATCACTTGCAAATATGTTTTGCATTCCTCTCAGTACTGGCGCTGATCCAAGAGGCATAGAACAGAGTGAAAAAGAAAATTCCTGAACATTTGAAACACCTTAAAGGTCCACTTTGTAACTTTTTGGTTGGGGGTCCACTGTTCTGCTTGGAATGTTCCACAGTATGGCATTAAACAGCTCTACCTTTCATTTAGTTAGTTCCAGGTGGTTTTATAGCTCAAAGATACCAACAAAAACAAGAATTCTGACAGCGAGCACAGATCTGACCTGTAACTTGGTCTGGTTTGGTCTCCATGATGATAGAAAGGTTTAATGCCATACTCTGAAACATGTCAGAAAAAGTAATAATATCTCCATAAAGAAAAGCATTCAACAGACTCTCGACCAGGAAAGTTACATTATGCACCTTTAACAGCCTTAGTTTTGTCTCCACAGTCTCCACATAGCTCTGCTCTGATGGATCTTGTGGTGGAGCATAGAAAGCAGCATTCAGGAGGTGTAGTCTGATACACGTGGTGGAGTTTCTATTTGGAGAGTGTGATTTACACTGAAGGTGTGAGTGTCACTTCTGCATTTCAGTTCTGTCAGGAGCTTTGACTAACATCCACTTATAGGAGCTGCAGAGGCAAGAGATGAGAGTTTAGAGAGTCCATGTTGATGGCAAATTAATGGGCCCTTTATTATGTCTCTGTTAGTGTTTACAAAGTTCTTATTAAAGAAGACTTATTGTATTGTATTGCATATTGAAGTGCTTGAACCTGCTATAGTTATTATCTATGACACCCATGGATCATTATGTTATAATTTGCTCATTTTAAATTTCAATATTCATCTAAAACGATTTAACGAAAGCGTTAGAAAAATGGGGGAGCAGATGTTGCCATAATTAATGATTAATGATTGCTCAAACATTCATAAATCACTCCAAATACAACTTCTAGAGGGTCAATGAGAAGGGTAAACAACTATAACATGGTCTGGAAAGTCAATTTGCAGAATAAGTTGCAATAAATCTTTGTTAATACAGCATGGCTATTGTACATACTTCATAATACACAAATAGTTTATGAAGAAAAAGTGTCCCTCCTCTGTGTCCTGCAGCCTCACAGCAGTGTCCAGGGGGAACCAGCTGAACGCAGCAGGAAAGGCCTCACTCTTACACTACTCTGTTATTTCGGTTGGTGATGAAATGAACTATTCCCTCAAAGTATTTCCTATAGAAGGTCTTCTGCCACCTGTGCATGCATGGTCTCCATGGACACAGGAAAACAGGTTATTTCATACAATCCACCAGTCTCTTGTGTCCATTGAACTGTACATGCTGCACTTCTTAGGTGGTTATAATCTCATGATATGGTGTTAGAAACTGAGCTCAAAAAAGTTTCAAACCTGTTCAGCATGTGAGCCAAGTAGCCACAAGAGCAGCCAATATTAAGCATTTGATAAATACTACCTAATAGCTGGATAACTATTTCCTGGCATAGTTACCACTTAGTGATTAATATGTACTTCCTAAGTGTAAGTTCTACTCTGTAAATGTCCATATGTGGCAGTATGCGCCCTGTGCCTGTCCGTAGCCTATTAGGTGTGGGCTGAGCCTTTAAAAGGGCGGGTCTGCCACGTGCTCCCCTTTGGCCTCTGACGTCACCCGCTGTCTCTGGAGCAGCGCCACAGCACGAGCGCCGGGTTAAGTCAATATCACTTTAAATCCCCCTTTATTGGCCTCAAGCCTGGTGATTGTGCCCCGCGGTGCGTGTTCCATCCGTGAGTATCACGCGTTCTGCATTTATCTTTTCACTCGCCAATATATCCAACAAACACTCCTCCTTTCAGACCTCCGGCATGTGCGCTGCACTCTGTTAAACACTCCGCTGAGTTATTCTGTGATTCCACACTGATGGTGACGTGGACATTCACCTGGCGCCGTTCTGTAGCGCGTGGCGTCCAGGGCTCTGCGCACGAGGACGCGTCCAGCCTCTTGCTGCGCACTGCGCATTCACACGCTCCGGTAAGAGTTTCGCTCCATTTAATTATTTTATTGTATTTTAAGAAATTAATTCAGCGTTGTCCGTAGGCGGGGCGCTCGGGTTACACCCACCCTCCGCGCTGGGTGCGCCTCTGAGCGCGGCGCATCCTGGGAGCTGGTATGTATAATTATGCATGGCCCCTGTCCTGCTGCGTATGAATCTGAACAGTCCATATGCTAAATTCTATTTAGGTTGGAGATCTTCGCGAGTTTCTCATCTGCTCATTTTTGTAGGGAGTTTTCCCTTTTCCGCCCCTTCCTTCTTCTCCCTGCTTAAAGCAGAGTTAAAGTTAAAGACTCTCTTTAATGGGTTTTATTATATGTATGAAAGAGCCACTTTTATAAATTGTTTTAAAACTATTTTGTATAAATAAAATCATAGCTCTGTTGCCTCATACTTACCTGTGTTTTCCCTTTTTACATTATAATTTATTTATTCCCTTTGGGGTGGTGTTGCTGGACTTTTATGATTATAAGTTGGGGCTAGTGAGCAAAATTGGGGCCTGTTCATAATTTTGGGGCCTTCTGCCCCCTGTGCCATGACACACATTCTCTTATCCACATTACTGATCTGGTCCAGTCTGTTATTAGCACAGGGTGGCATCATAAATAAATAAAAAATGTCCCAGTATTTTTAAGAGCCACTGAACTCTTCACTAGTTAATATTACTTCATTGTTGTGTTATTAACCACTGTGCTCATAAGGGACTTTGAATGGCCTTGGAACTCTTGTTTTCTTCACGAGAATAGTTGGAAGTGTCTAGGGAGACGAAAGTCCTGGATATTTCTGCTTAGTTTGCATATAAAACGTTAACCTGTCACCAATGAAACCTGTGACCATGAAACTCCACAGTTTGCTGTTTTTTTGCACCGATTTAACCTGGTGTGAATAAAAGGGTCCATGATGTGGTATTTTCTATGTTATTATGTTGTTTCCTCATAAAAAAAATACAAGGAGTTGTGCTTTGTTTCATTCACACGTTTAACAACATGTTTACATCTTCAAAACTGAGAATGCTCCGTTCCCCCTTGTGATGTCATGTGGTAATACAGGAAGTGCTCCACTGTGATTTTAAACTCCATACACCTTCACTCAAGTCATTTGGATGATTTCAGCCCTCTAATTGCCAATCTCTACTGAACTAAAGGTAAAAGAAGCTGTTCACTTGAAAACTACCGCTACATGACATCACAAGGTGGAACAGAGCATTTTGAGCTTTGAAGATATAGACAAACAAATACACCAGGATTTCTCAAACATTTGTGAATAAAACAAAACTCCACAGGTACTCCAGGTATTTTTTTGAGGAAGTAACAATATTCTAACATGGCTTAAAGCTCACACCAGTAAATTTTGCTCAACATATGACCTTTAAACATGTATTTTTATTCATTTCCATTTTAAGCTCTCCCTAAATTCCTACCAATTGAATTTTGCCATGACAGGCTCTATGCGTAACTTGTAAATAACAGCTTGCATTCTTCTCGGTATTGCCACTGGTCCAAGGGGGATAGAATAGAGTGAAAATGAAATATTTAAAAAAGAATACTGTGGAGACTCTCCCTTGTGAGGAGTGATACAAATAGCATTACTTTTTACTTGGTTGTTGTTAGCAGCAGCTGAAGTAACACTGTAATGGCACTGGTGGGATGTAATAGTTAGTTATGGTTGAAAAGCAATGACCCTATTAACATGTGTAGTTCAGCCAGAAACTTGGTGTGAATGAGTGAGCTGTGATGTGTTGTTTATTTAACGGATAAGCTAGCAGGTAATGTGATGAAGGGAGAGAATAATGAGTTTATGTGAGGCTGGATGGTGGTGATGAGGAGGAGATGGAGAGGTTGAAAAGGCAGACATTTCTCAAAATGAACAAAGAAAGAGATTGCTTTAAAGGTTCGATATTACACATAATTGACTCTTGTGAACTTTAAGACATGTTAGAATGTTGTCACCACGTCAAAAACATATCTGGAGTTGTGTTTTGTTTCATTTATGTTTGAGTAATCCTGTTATTAGAGGTGTAACGATATCCAAATTTCTCTGTACGATATTTTCAGGATATGCATCTCATGGTACGACATTTATTGCAATATTTTGTGGAAGTTAACCAAATCGTGAAGATACATTTTCCTTTAAAAATGCCTTGACAAGCCTTTTGTTCTGTCCCAAACCAAAGAGTTAAGTTATTTCATCGTGTAAATTTACTGAAAGAGAGCAAAGGATCATGGTCTATGTAGTTCCCTGTATTTCTTTTATTGCTGCACCATAACAATGAATTTAAGCGAAGACACTCGATGTTTGATATATTGTGATGACCCATGATATTGTTGAGACTTCTGACTATATGATATCACAGTATTTTGGTTATTGTTACATCCTGAACCACTGCCTTTTACCTTTAGTTCAGAAGAGATTCCAGGGCTGAAATCATCCAAATTATTCTAGTGAAGGCGTATAGAGTTAAAAACACAGTGGAGAGCTTCCTGTATTATATTATCATCATAAGTATGTGTTTGAGAGAAAAGTACAATTGAATGAAACAAAACACAACTCCAGGTATGTTTGTGATGAGGAAACAACATTATAACATTACAGAAAATAGCATAATATGGGTCCTTTAATTCCTGAATATTGTGAGCTGTGATTGAGAAGGTGTGAGTGACTGACAGGAACAGAAATGTGGCAGGAAGTACAGAAATGAGGAACAAATGTGACGCTTGGTTGAATTTTTGCTTTGGCTCAGTTTTCCTCTTGTACATCTTGCGGCTGAAAGGCTAATTTGGGACAGTGCTTCATTACTGCCACACTGAGATACAGGGGAATGCTCCTTCATGTTTACCTTCACCGGACTTTTTCATCATTCAGCTCTCTAATTGCCTTCACTACTTTGATTACAGAGGCCCTCGCAACCATGGAGTTTTGTATGCTCAGAAATCAGGACTGAATTTCTTTTCTTTTACAATTATAATGTCTAAAGAAGGAAAACACTAAAGGTGCAAAAAATGATCTGGTGGGTGGTCTGCAACCTGCTTCAACCTGCTTGTCTCTATATACAGTAGATAAGTTTAATGTCAGGCTGTGGAACATTCCAGACAAAGAAATAACAAACGTTTGAAGAGAAGCAGGAGGTAAATCTTCTCTACAAACAGAACGTAGTGCAGCTTTAAATACCAAGACTAGGGCTGGGCAATCATTATCTCATCCCTGTGACGATGCGCTATTTTGGTCATAGTGTGATGAATTATTTCTCTATATAATGCAGCTGTCTTGTCATACACTCTCCTATCCACTTTCCATCTGTTCATTGGTATCTGAGTGACAGCTGGATATAACCAATCAGTGAATGTGAACGTTCAGAAGAGACAGATTGCTTTATTTACCTTAAAGAACATGTACGGTGCTATATCGTTCTAATCTGTGACACCAGTGGATCAGCACATCACATTTTACATTGCAATATTCATCTAAAATGACGTAATAGGCTGGGAAATACACTCAACAAAAATATAAACGCAACACTTTTGTTTTTGCTCCCATTTGTCATGAGATGGACTCAAAGATCTAAAATTCATTCCAGATACACAATATTACCATTTCTCTCAAACATTGTTCACAAATCTGTCTAAATGTGTGATAGTGAGCACTTTTGCTTTGCTGAGATAATCCATCCCACCTCACAGGTGTGCCACATCAAGATGCTCATCAGACACCATGATTAGTGCATAGGTGTACCTTAGACTGTCCACAATAAAAGGCCACCCTGAAATGTGCAGTTGTTGCTTTATTGGGGGTCTGGGGACTCAGAACCAGTCAGTATCTGGTGTGACCACCATTAGCCTCATGCAGTGCAACACATCTTCTTCGCATAGAGTTTATCAGATTGTCAATTGTGGCCTGTGGAATGTTGGTCCACTCCTCTTCAATGGCAGTGCGAAGTTGCTGGATATTAGTGGGAACTGGTACGCGCTGTCGTATACGCCGGTCAAGCACATCCCAAACATGCTCAATGGGTGACATGTCCGGTGAGTATGCTGGCCATGCAAGAACTGGGACATTTTCAGCTTCCAAGAATTGTGTACAGATCCTTGCAACATGGGGCCGTGCATTATCTTGCTGAAACATGAGGTGATGTTCATGGATGTATGACACAACAATGGGCCTCAGGATCTCATCACGGTATCTCTGTGCATTCAAAATGCCATCAATAAAATGCACCTGTGTTCTTCGTCCATAACAGATGCCTGCCCATACCATAACCCTACCACCACCATGGGCCACTCGAGCCACAACATTGACATCAGCAAAGCGCTCACCCACACGACGCCACACATGCTGTCTGCCATCTGCCCTGAACAATGTAAACCGAGATTCATCCGTGAAGAGAACACCTCTCCAACATGCCAGACACCATCGAATGTGGGCATTTGCCCACTCAAGTCTGTTACGGCGACGATCTGGAGTCGGGTTAAGACCCCGATGAGGACGACGAGCATGCAGTTGAGCTTCCCTGAGACGGTTTCTGACAGTTTGTGCAGAAATTCTTTGGTTATGCAAACCAATTGTTTCAGCAGCTGTCTGAGTAGCTGGTCTCAGACGATCTTGGAGGTGAACCTGCTGGATGTGGAGGTTCTGGGCTGGTGTGGTTACACGTGGTCTGCGGTTGTGAGGCCGGTTGGATGTACTGCCATATTCTCTGAAACGCCTTTGGAGACGGCTTATGGTGGAGAAATAAACATTCAGTGCCCGAGCAACAGATCTGGTTGACATTCCTGCTGTCAGCATGCCAATTGCACGCTCCCTCAATGCTTGCGCCATCTGTGGCATTTTGCTGTGAGACAAAACTGCACATTTCAGAGTGGCCTTTTATTGTGGGCAGTTTAAGGTACACCTGTGCACTCATCATGGTGTCTGATGAGCATCTTGATGTGGCACACCTGTGAGGTGGGATGGATTATCTCAGCAAAGCAAAAGTGCTCACTATCACACATTTAGACATATTTGTGAACAATGTTTGAGAGAAATGTTAATATTGTGTATCTGGAATGAATTTTAGATCTTTGAGTCCATCTAATGACAAATGGGAGCAAAAACAAAAGTGTTGCGTTTATATTTTTGTTGAGTGTATTTTGGCCGGCAACAAGAAACATGGTGAACGTAGCGGGAAAGCACATAAAGGGCATCGATCCCGGTTATTTATCCACTCTAACTGCAGAAGACCGAAGAGGATTTGATCAGAAATTGGTCAAGAGCATCGAAGGAGCCAAATCACCCTTTTCAACCCCTACAAAGTGTGAACAAAAGCAAATTTCTAGTCTGAATCGCCAACTACGTGGCCAAACAACCACTTTGGCAATATCCACAATTACTTGGTAGAAACTTATGGGCCAGGGGTCGATTTTTGGTTCACTGCAGATGGATCATTTAAGCTTGGATATTTATTTCATACAAGCAGGACTCAAATAGACATTGAGTAATGGATAATGTGTTTAATGCACATTTGTTTCCATTGTAGAGAAACGAAACTTAAAACCGCATGGCTAATTTGCATACACTGCACTGAAAACGCAGCTCGTGCTCATGCAGTCAGCTTCTGTCGGACTAAAGGGCACAACTCAGTGGATTATGAGTGTTCTTCCTGTGACAGAGGATCTGTTGCTCATGGTGAGTCTGTTCTGTGCTTCTGTCACGCTGGAGATGGTTCATGTTCAACTTTTAAGAGATTATATGTCTGCAGGATGTATAGACCATATATATGAAAGGGAATAGCATATTCTCTATAGCATTTCATTGATTTCATAAATGCAACACACTATAGTCTTTTATACATAGCATACAGGTAAAAAAAATAAAAATAATAATCATGCACCGTTATCCTCATTTTCGGGTTTTGTGGCTGTGCAGGTGATTTCTGTGGGAGACGCTCCAAATGGCTCTTTGAGTATTTTAGGTTTCCGACCCCTGTCCTGGGCCATTAACAGCAAAATCATAAAATCATGAATTTTAAACAAATACACAAACCTGTCAAGAAATGGGCCCATCATATACGCATTCTTGTTGGGTTCCACGGTTTGCTTGGATCGTCAGTATTCGTTCTGAAGATGTTTGAAAGCCGTTTAATCCGTTGTTGGCTGTTATTTTCACTTGGAATACGGAAAAGACCATTTCCTTCTTCCTTCCTTTCTTCTATTTGTGCCTCCGAAAATGCAGCAGGAATTCAGCATTATTGCTGATAAGCTGAGAGAGCGCAAAGTCATGCACTGTGTTTGTTTTTTGCTGCCCACCTCAATATTTCCCATCATGCAACAGGTGCATTTAACAACAATTGACATTAGCTGAAACTCGCCTATTAGAGAAACCAGCCCGTTGACTTCTGTGTTAGAAAACTGTGACGCCCAACGGGAGCTGACATCGCCGTAAACGTCATTGCATCAAAGAGTCAGCACCTTCTATGGATCGCTGCAGATCACTCTAGCGAGTATCTGACTTTTCATTTGTACCAAAATGACTGCGCGGCACTGCCAAATCCTAATCTTACCAATTAAGAAAATACTTCATGAGGGTAAATGAGAAGGAAAAACAACTATTACATGGGTAAAATCTCTGGAAAGTCAGTTTTTGGCTTCAACTAAGTGTGATTATTCATAATTTTTGCCATCTCACCCCAACACTAAGACTGTCTAAATAATGCATAATATAGGTTTTACGAGAAAAAATCACTTAGCCTTGAACTTTCTGACCTTCACTGGAGCGCTCTAATCCATGAAAATATAGGCCTACTCATCATCCCTGTGGGGCATTATACTCAGAATGACTCCACACAGCCAGAGAGAGAGCTGTTTGTTGTGTAATAGTGGCTAAGCACACCTGAGTGATGATCCAGCCTGTGGAGAGAGCTCATATCAGACCTGCCTCTGCTGCTGCTCAAGAGGAATGCGCTTAATGCGAGCGAGTCCCAGACAGAGCACGTACCCTCCCTCCCTCTCCCCTGTAAACTGTACCATATGGTGTCTATACGTCAGGCATTGGGTCAAAACTATTTACAAGAACCTGTCACACAAGATGGATGCTCACTGATGACACAGAGAATAAATGAATGCACAACAAGGGTGAGTAAGTGGTTTGAGAAGCATGATAACTTTGAGGAGAGCTGAAAGAAGATATCTGATTTTGATTTTTCTAAGAAGCATTTGTGATTTATGTTTTGTTCAAGGACACATTTTAAACTTCACAAGAATTAAAGGTCCTAAATTACACAAAATTGATTCTTGTGAGGTTTAAAGGGGAACTCTGGCACGTTTGAAGCTAAAGTCCATTGCTACAGGTGGTCAAATACTGTCAGAAGCCAAAAAATGGCACAGATCAGTGTTGCCTCGGCGGAGATCTCACTGTGGCAGTGAGTCTGTCAAGGCAACAAACTAGTGTAGTGAATTGGGCAACTTCTTAAGAGGCTTAACACCACTTTCTAACCCATCTTACAACAGCCACGAGTCTAACAAACAAAACGCTCTGCCTGGTTCACTCATTAGTGTCTGGAAACTTTATAAAACAACTTTATAAGCAGCCTTAGCATTAGCTTGTTTATTTCCCACTACACATGAGAAAGCCCAAAAGACTCGATCGCCGATGTCATTTCTAATCACATTTATTTACGAGTGAATTATACTTTTTGAAAATGCTAAAAAACAAATACATTCCTGAACCATTTTCTTTCAACAACTTTCAGTTTCTATTATTCTTCACCGTCAGTAGTCGATTGTCACTTGTTGCTTCTGGCGGCTCAAGCCACTATCCTCCGCTGGAGTCGGCAATCGAGTCTTTTGTGCTTTCGCATGCGCATTGGGAAATCAACAAGCTAATGCTAAAGCTGCTTATAAAGTTATTTTACAACGTTTCGAGACACTAATGAGTGAGCCAGGGAGAGTGTTTTGTTTGTTAGACTCGTGGCTATTGTAAGATGGGTTAAAGTGGTAAGCTTCTTCAATTTTACGTGGAAGTTAAGAACTTGCCCAGTTCACTACACTAGTTTGCTGCCTTGACAGACTCACTACCACAACAAGATCTCCACCGAGGCAACACTGATCTGTGCTGTTTTTTCTCTTCTGACAGTATTTGACCACCTCTAGCAATGGACTTTAGCTTCAAACGTGCCGGAGTTCCCCTTTAAGCCATGTTCTAATGTTGTCACCACATCAAAAACATACCTAGAGTTGTTTGAGTAACCCTTTATTATTAGTCTGTCTGCATCTCCTAAGCTCAAAATACTCCTTTCCACCTTGTGACATCATGTAATGGTAGTTTTCATGTTACCAGCTACCTTTTATTTTCACTTACGTGGAGATTCAGGGCTGAAATCATCCAAATGATTCTAGATGGAGAATAAAAACACAGTGGAGCACTCCCTGTATTGCCACATGACATCACAAGGTGGAAAAGAGAAGAACACAGCCTACATATGCAGGGTCTGTGTGTTAAACGTGTGAATGAAGCAAACCACAACTCCAGGTATGTTTATGATGAGGAAACATAACCTCTAAAGGAATCCCATACATTTCAGAATATGTGGGAGAAATCTTGGGTTATAAGGTAAATAGAACAAGACAGACAGATATTTCGTTGTTTGCAGAGGAAATTAGGTTTATAATAACTGCAGCCATTCAAAGTGTAATTTTGGTTTGATTGCAGTATCTCTTGCAGCCCCACCAGGATCCAACGATCTTTCTTGAACTTTATGATTCACAGAGCCACATAATATTCCTGACAATGTGTTCAGACAAAATGGAAAAGATCACTGAAAACACAATCAGTTTAATAGAAGTATTATTCCCCTAATGTTGCAAAGTCCTGTGGGAATATGCTCAGTGGCAAATTATAAAACTTATAAAATAAATACCATCAATAACAGAGTAGAAAAGAGATAAAAGAACCATATCATACCATATTATACAGAAATTCCTGTGTTGCAACGCACAGTTGAAGAAAAAGAGAATAGAAATATATCAAAAAATCTATTTTTTTTTTCATTGCGATGTTATTGTTTTGTCTTATAAGTTTCATAGTAAGTACAGTATTAAACCTTTCTATCTTCATGGAGACCAAACCAGACCTAGTTACAGGTCAGATCTGTGGAGAGGCGATGCATGTTTATGTACCAGAAATGAATCAAATTATTTTACAGTATTTCACACATTATTATAGGAAGATGATATACTAGTATATACAGGTACAAGTATACATTATGTAGCATTTTGGTTGAGGGTCTGTCATCTGCTTATTTCTATGGATATGTCATTCCTCTGCTTAGAATGTTCCACAGTATGACATTAAATGGCTCTACCGTACATTTATTCAATTACAAGTGGTTTTAGAGCTAAAAAATAACTGTAACTTGGTCTGCTTTGGTCTCCATGACGGTAAAAATCTTTAAGACCATAATGTGAAACATTCCAGACAACGCAATAACAAATGAATGAATTGAAAACATGGTTTAACGGCCCTAACAAGGAGCAATTGGTCACTTTCAATATGAACTTTATTGTAATCTGTAAACTTGTCATAATATTTTTTATAATGTTTGTGGGTGTATTGTGATTTCTCATACAAAAAGTAATTTATTTCTTTTGACATTTTCTCCAAAGAATTTTGCCAAAATTGTTTCCATTTTTTAAAATCTGTTTTGCTGCAGTGACATCTGTATATGAGAAGCCTCTTAACAGAACAAAAGTCACTGTGGGTGGCAATAAGTCCATTACAGCATGAACAAAAGTGTGTATTGTCAAAACATAAAAATAGGTTTATTTTTGGGTACTTTTGACAATTTGACTGACATGGTGGGTGCGTGGGTATAGGATAGAGTCATATTGACAGAGACAAAAAGAGAACAGTTTGAACACTTGTATATGAACTCTCAAAAAGAACTAAATGCCACTGAATTTAGTATTAAAGCATTAAAAGTGCTGTACCTGATTTTTACAGTCTTGAAAATGAACTAGTTCATTTTTAACTCGTGATGAGTTTATTAATACTTCTGATCTGATGCCATCAACATTCCCTGGGGATTAATGCACAAACACTGCTGTCAGAAGCACTATTAGACTTCAGATCTATTATGGAACTATATTATTGTGTATGTAAATGCTATTTGTATTTCTATTATAACAAATTGACTTTTACATGAGCTTATGATCTTTTAGGGAGCCTGTTACCATAATTATCATAATTCAGATACAATTACATTATTGTAATATTTATTAATTTACACTGACCCACTGAAAACTAACTAAATAAATAAAAAGCACATCCGAGCTCTGGTCCTCGTGTGAGTGTCACACGGCTATAAGACCAGTCCCACACTGAGCTGCAGTTGAACCGGGGGCAGATCCTCTGGCTCTACCCACTTTAAAGAGTGGTCCCCAGTCTCTCCAAAGTTGTTGAGTACAACAATAAATCGATATAGTAATTACTGTGGCAGGGCTACATGGGACTGGACTCTGATCCATCGTGTAAAGAGACTATTGAAGCACAGTGCAGTAAGAATGAGGATCCCAAACTGAAAACTTTACCAGCTAAGGAGCCATTGTAAAAGATGTTGCTCTGACCGTCTGGTGCCACAGGAGGAGATGCAGGTCTGTCGTCTTGTTGTGAAGATGTATTTTGGACAACAGGTGGTAAAACCATCGGTACAATAATCAAATTATGTTCAACATTGTCTGGTATTGAAAAGATGTTTGTCTTTTTCAATGCCAGTACCAATACCTGTAATACCATCTCATTTTTTCTGTAAACTGTCAGACAAAATTTGTTTCACAAGGTACTAAGCAATTTTACATATTTCTTCTTGGTGTCAACTCTTAACAGCCGCCTTCTCATTACTTACAAGAAATTTCAGATCTTGCTCAAATCACTCCAACCAGTGATCCCCAGGGTTAGGATTTGCATGGGTTTTTCTGCATTATACTAGAAACTGAAGATCTTCAGGTTGTAACTTCTTTAACCAGTGGTCCAGAGTTTCTTCAAAGTTGTTAAGTGAGTTTTTCCAAATGAGAACTGCAGTGACTAATTTCCCCTGTTTTATTTCCTAATATTAAGACAAAAGTTGTGGGTAGGCATATTGTTGGTGCATCGGGATGTTCTCATCACTTTCTAGAAACCAAAGATCTTCTCTTGCAAACAAATTCCTTCCATTGTCTCATCAGAATTTAAACCATTAAAACAGAAGGCACAGATGGACATGCTGTTTATTTACAGTTTGGATAATGGGTGCCACTGTCTCTTCTCACTGTCACGGGTGGTTCACTTTCTGCGTTCTCTCTATGGCTGTAAAAGAGAACCATACTGAACTCATCCAGTGAATCCGGATCATAATTTGATGTTGTGGACCTCTCATTTGGACTCTGAAAAAGACAAATCTTCACATTTTCAAAACCTCCTCCAAAGTTAGTCCAGTTAACCAACTCATTACCAACTTCATCATCATCGCCATAATGGTTGTCCCTTTTAGTAGCAGCCTCCTTCTCTTCGTTATATAGAAGAAACTTGAGATATTCTGGCTGTAGCCGCTCAAACCAGTGATATCCAGTTTATCCAAAGTCATTGAAACCAGATTTTTAGATCCAAATTGCACTGACAAATACTTTCTGTTTTCTCTGTTAAAGTTAAGTACTTGATTCTTGTGTAATGACTTTTAGTTGTTGAATGCCGGAAAATTATGTGCAGTAAAGTGGTCTTAAGTGTTGTGATGACTGCCAAATCTCTTTCTTCTGCCTTGCTTCTCCTGATTTGGTGTTTCTAAATTTCATATTGAGGTTGAGACGCTTTTTAGCAATCCAAATGTGCTCTTCAAGGCTGCTCTTCACGTTCCCTCCTTTAACTATATGTTTTGATCTTTTAACGGTGCCAAATCTAAGCTTTAGATTTTGATGTGATGGAAGCATATCAAAATTTCAGCAAAACAGCAGTCACTTTAAGAGGCCAAAACATTTATGTATTTACGCTTAAGTGCCTTTGACAGGTTCAACTACTCATTTTACTAAAACATTTATTCCCAAAACAACCACTGCCCAAAAGCGATTCTAGGTAAAGTTTTCCATGGTTGCCTGTAGAGAGTTGTACCTTCAGACAGTGTTTTTATAGCCTTGTCCAGTGAGTTTGGGTGTGGATGGTTGGAGTGATTGGGGGGTTGTTAACACTTGGTTGTTGACCTGGAGCCAGTGGGGGCTTGTAGAATGTCCAGCTGAGCCAGGAATGTGTGGAGACCCTATGGGCAGGGAGAGACCAGGGATCAGCCTCTGGAACATATGGGACTGTTATACAAGAGTGCAGCGATATCCAGTCAGTGTCAACACAATGTCTATACAAATGTGAATGGTACAGTAGTAACATTTTGATCATTTCTCACTATATGTTTCAATACTGCAATTGATCTGCTTGGAATGGTCCATAGTATGACATTAAACAGATCTACCTGAAGGCTGCCACACACTACAGGAGAATTTGCCCAAATTTTGGCGGCGATTTCTTCTTCCCAATTTCAGGGAGGCGTGACCCGATTTTTTGTGCGATTTTGAAGCCGCTGCTCCTCGTGTGTGGTGTCAGTGTCAGATCGTCACCACCAAACATCAACAACGCTACGGTAACAGCCGATAAAACAGAGCGTCAGGGGCAGAGAAGTGACGAACACAGAGACGCAACATATAAACTCGGGACATAGCGAAAATAAAGACTTTATTACTCACCTAATGTATAGTGGTACTTTTAAACTGCACCATCTCTTGCTACTGCTGGATCCATAGAAATTGTCCTCTGCAAATAATGACACCCAGTCCACAAAACCACACCATTAATCCCGTTTGCAGCTTTCTTTGAAAGTAAAAAGACAGTGTTTCCTTATGTATTTGTTTACATCCAGACAGCGCGCGGTGAAGCTGCAGATTAGCGATACTGACTTTTCTGACTTCCTGTGGACTTTATCGCTAATCTTTTATGCTTTAAAAATCCTGTATCTGAAGTATTGCACCATTTATCACAAATAATAGTACCACAGTTTTGACTTGTATCTAAACTAGAAGTGCAGAGCTCTGATCTTTGAACATTTAAGAGTCTCAAAGCGACTCGTTTTACTGTAGACAGGAAATGGCTGTACCAATCGCACTTATAACTTTATATCCTGTGGCCCGCAGACAGATCCCGCTGCAGTCTTTGTGATCGGAGATTTTAGTCTCATAAGTTTCTCCTCATGTCTGTGTGCATTTTGTCGCACATTTAAAAATCATTTAAGACCAGAAAATCCTCTAGTGTGTAGCGGCCTTTACTTGCTCAAAAATACCTAGAAAAACAGGCATTCTGACTGTGGGCGGAATTGCCACAACACAGATCTGACCGGTAACTTGGCCTGGTTTGGTCTCCATGATGATAGCAGGGTTCAATGCCATACTGTGAAACATTCTAGAGAAAGCAGTATCATCTCCATAGAGAAAAGCTGATGCCGGATCTTCAAGCAGAAAAGTTACACAATGCATCTTTAAGGGTGGGTAACATTTCCATCAGAAATATGCTCAAATATGCTGTAAAAGTTGGTCCCTGAAGATTTGGTTGTGGAGTTTTGCACAAAAGTGAGCATTTTAAAAGTAAACCCAAATATCACCTTATATCTTATGTGAAATACTACAAATACTTCTTTCTCTTTTGTATTCTTTTTAATTATTAAAGGTATCCCATTGTTGCTCAAAACAGACATGTGTAAACTGCTCTATTCAGTGCATTAAAAAAATCTTTTCATTATAGTTGATAACATAAAAAGTAATAATTTTTTTCCATTTCGGTGCTGTCAACATGAAAATATAGGCTACAAAAATGTCACTCTCATTTGAAAGATTACAATGAATGAACTTTAAGGATGATTTTTAGCTAATACATTTCCAACAAAAAACACAAGCATCTGGATTTCAATGCAGTAAATATCATAAACCAATATTGTGAGAATTCTATAGTGTTGCATCCTCATAGTGCAAAATGTGCTCCCTTTCCACCTCAGACACTTCAAAACAAAGCGAGTGCTGTATGGTGACAGGCTAATGAAGGCGCACTAAGCCACACCATCTGAGGACCCAGCCTCCGGGGGTCTAGAGTCAGGATTTATGACTGTCCCTGTGACGGCCCCGTCTATCTTTAGCTCTGCCCTGTCTTTTACGAGGAGTGGGGGGTTTGTTGTCTAAGCTGGCCCCAGCCATTCTGAAAAAAACTACCAAAAAACCAGCTATCCACCACCACCAATGTGACACAACAGAATCCCCCTTTAGGCCTGGAGTGACGGGACCCATGTGGAGATAGGCATGTGTTTGAAAGTATTTAAGGTATTCACACAGTGTTGGGAAATAACTGAATACATGGACTGAAAAGGCTTATTCTGAATACTGATACTGATGAGCAGTGGTGGAAGGTAACGCAGTACAAGGTAAAAGTGCAATACTTAAGTACAAATTTTAGGTATCTGTACTTTAGTTAAGTACATTTTACAGTGGATGCTTTTTACCTTTACTTTACTACAATTGAGAATGTGTATCTGAACTTTCCACTCCACTCCATTTTCGATCTGGATTGAAAAGTAAAAAATAGTTTTCTTTATTTTGTGAGACCCGCTGAAACTGAAATAGCTGAGACGTTATTTTTTTTAGCGCATTTAATGAGAGTTTCCATCCCAACTTTGCGCAAACCAAATACGGAATAAAAAACTAATAGAAAAATTAAGAAATCAACTGAATAATTTAAAATCAGACAATTTTTAAAAATCAAAATCATTACAGTTCATCCTTTAATTTGAATCTCTCATAATCTCTGCAAAATGCTTTTACGTTTTACTCTTTAAGTACTTTTTTAAACAGTTACTTTAATACTTTTACTTAAGTAGATTTTTCATGGTACTTTTACTTGCATAACTTTTTACCCCTGTATCTTTATTTTTATTTAAGTAACAAAACTAAGTACTTCATCTACCACTGATTTTGAGTAACTGTATTCTGGTACAGCTACTTTTTTCATTTGGTGGTATTCAGAGTACAGTTACTTTCTTTAAATTAAAAGAAATACATGGCAGTACTTTCTCATGTCATTTTGGCTTTGTACTGCAAGTTATTGGTGAGGAAAAAAGAAGCCATAGGTCTTGTAATGGGTGTGTGTGATTATCGTGACAGGCCTATGGGCACAGAGCAGTTCATCTGCTACTTGTCATAAAGCCAATGTCCAAAAAACATAATGACTGAGCAACAGCATTCAGTATGATGTAATAGTACTGTCTGATGTCATGGTAGGATACAGTATGATGTCATGGTAGGATAGAGTATGATGTCATGGTAGGATACAGTATGATGTCATGGTAGAATACAGTGTGATGTCATGGTAGTATACAGTCTGATGTCATGGTAGTATACAGTATGATGTCATGGTAGGATACAGTGTGATGTCATGGTAGGATACAGTCTGATGTCATGGTAGGATACAGTGTGATGTCATGTAGGATACAGTATGATGTCATGGTAAGATACAGTATGATGTCATGATAAGATACAGTATGATGTCATGGTAGGATACAGTATGATGTCATGGTAGGATACAGTATGATGTCATGGTAGGATACAGTGTGATGTCATGTAGGATACAGTATGATGTCATGGTAAGATACAGTATGATGTCATGGTAGGATACAGTGTGATGTCATGGTAGGATACAGTGTGATGTCATAAGATACAGTATGATGTCATGGTAGGATACAGTCTGATGTCATGGTAGGATACAGTGTGATGTCATGGTAGCATACAGTGTGATGTCATGGTAGGATACAGTGTGATGTCATGTAGGATACAGTATGATGTCATGGTAGGATACAGTATGATGTCATGGTAGGATACAGTATGATGTCATGGTAGGATACAGTGTGATGTCATGGTAGGATACAGTGTGATGTCATGGTAGGATACAGTGTGATGTCATGTAGGATACAGTATGATGTCATGGTAAGATACAGTATGATGTCATGATAAGATACAGTATGATGTCATGGTAGGATACAGTATGATGTCATGGTAGGATACAGTGTGATGTCATGTAGGATACAGTGTGATGTCATGATAAGATACAGTATGATGTCATGGTAGGATACAGTGTGATGTCATGGTAGGATACAGTGTGATGTCATGGTAGGATACAGTGTGATGTCATGGTAGGATACAGTATGATGTCATGGTAGGATACAGTCTGATGTCATGGTAGGATACAGTGTGATGTCATGGTAGCATACAGTGTGATGTCATGGTAGGATACAGTGTGATGTCATGGTAGGATACAGTGTGATGTCATGTAGGATACATTATGATGTCATGGTAGGATACAGTATGATGTCATGGTAGTATACAGTGTGATGTCATGGTAGGATACAGTGTGATGTCATGGTAGGATACAGTCTGATGTCATGGTAAGATACAGTATGATGTCATGGTAGGATACAGTATGATGTCATGGTAGGATACAGTCTGATGTCATGGTAGGATACAGTCTGATGTCATGGTAGGATACAGTCTGATGTCATGGTAGGATACAGTGTGATGTCATGGTAGGATACAGTATGATGTCATGCTAGGATACAGTATGATGTCATGGTAGGATACAGTCTGATGTCATGGTAGTATACAGTATGATGTCATGGTAGGATACAGTCTGATGTCATGGTAGGATACAGTCTGATGTCATGGTAGGATACAGTGTGATGTCATGGCAGTATATAGTATGATGTCATGGTAGGATACAATATGATGTCATGGTAGTATATAGTATGATGTCATGGTAGGATACAGTATGATGTCATGGTAGGATACAGTGTGATGTCATGGTAGGATACAGTGTGATGTCATGGTAGGATACAGTGTGATGTCATGGTAGGATACAGTATGATGTCATGGTAGGATACAGTGTGATGTCATGGTAGGATACAGTGTGATGTCATGGTAGGATACAGTGTGATGTCATGGTAGGATATAGTATGATGTCATGGTGGGATATAGTATGATGTCATGGTAGAATACAGTGTGATGTCATGGTAGGATACAGTGTGATGTCATGGTAGGATACAGTGTGATGTCATGGTAGAATACAGTGTGATGTCATGGTAGGATACAGTGTGATGTCATGGTAGGATACAGTATGATGTCATGGTAGGATATAGTATGATGTCATGGTAGGATATAGTATGATGTCATGGTAGGATAGTGAAAATCAAAGAGAGGCTTCAGAAGCAGGTTTGTGTACAATTCTCACCATGGTGTAGCACCAAAGTACATCTCTGACATGTTAGTGCCACATGAACCATCTCACACTCTGAGACCGGCCTCCTGCTGGTGCCCAGAGTCAGAACTAAACATGGGCTAAAGCAGGACTAAAGCAGGAATAAAGCAGGACTAAACCAGGACTAAAGCAGGACTAAACCAGGATTAAAGCAGAACTAAACCAGGACTAAAGCAGGAATAAAACAGGACTAAACCAGGATTAAAGATGGACAAAAGCAGGACTAAACCAGGATTAAAGCAGAACTAAAGCAGGACTAAAGCAGGGATAAAGCAGGAATAAAGCAGGACTAAACCAGGATTAAAACAGGACTAAAGCAGGACTAAAGCAGGACTAAACCAGGATTAAAACAGGACTAAAGCAGGACTAAACCAGGATTAAAGCAGGATTAAACCAGGACTAAACATGGTCAGCTAAAACCCGAAACAGTTTTCCTGAACATGTGAGACAAGCCTTTACTTTGATGATGTTTAATCCAGGCTCAAAACGCTTCTTTATACCTGTGCATATGATTGAAAGGTTTTTACTCCACTCTCTTCTCTTTTAAAGGTGCATTGTGTAACTTTTCTGGTGGAGGGTCCGCCAAATGCTCATCTCCAGGGAAATGCTATTGCTTTGCCTGAAATGTTTCACAGGCTGGTCATTAAATCATCATGAAAAACAATCCAGACCAAGTTACTTTTGAGCTATAAACCACCTGTAATTGAATAAGAATAAGGTAGAGATGTTTAATGTCACACTGTGGAACATTCCAGGCAGAAAAGTTACATAATGCACCTTTAATGCTAATGTTTATGATGATTATTCAAGTTTGCTTTATGATTTTAATGGTTTTCTTTTTCTGTAAAGCACTTTGAAATACTTTGTGTATGAATTGTGCTATACAAATAAACTTGTCTTGCCTTGCATTGCTTTGCCAGACTGAGCGCATAAATATTCTGGAGAGGTGCACAGAAGTCAGGAGGCTGTGAAGTGGTTTGAAAAAGTGTTTGGAGGTGTTTTGCTAGGGGACCAACTTTAATCTGACTTTAAATGATAGCTTCTTTAATAGCTTGTCTTGGCTTGGTGCAAAATAGGGAACTAAGCCAAGTGAGCCGAATCAATTGCAAAGCCAGTTTTCTATTATAAAAAAGGATTCATCAAAGACTTACTTGTGGGGATAAAATGTTGTAGAAACAAGTTAAGGTTAATACCAATACTGAAAATGTAATACTTGTTGGTATCTCCATAAACATCAGTATCAAGAATAGTATCTGTATTTGTATTTGTTTCACTTATCATTGGGAACAGCACGTTTTCAACAAAGCAGTATGGGTGAGGGGAAGTCGGCACACTTTCACAAATGTTCTTTTACTGACCCCTTGTGGCTGGAGGTGATATTGACTCGATCTTACAGAATTCTTGAAAACTCTTGGCGCACACCAACCTGTTCCAGTTGAGCAATAAAGTAATAATGTATTGTATTGGGTCCGGCCAGTGGCGATCCTAACCCTGTGCACTTGTCTCCATAGAAAAAGATATGTTTAATGCCATGCGCTGGGATATTTCCACCAAAAAGTTACTCATTGCACCTTAAATTTAAGCCCTATAAACCGTTACAGAGAGGTGTCTAAA
Source organism: Odontamblyopus lacepedii (assembly GCA_034769755.1). NCBI lineage: Eukaryota > Metazoa > Chordata > Actinopteri > Gobiiformes > Gobiidae > Odontamblyopus > Odontamblyopus lacepedii. The sequence goes on from CM068354.1 coordinate 14,501,007, forward strand.
CTATGGCCCGAATTTGGGCTTAACCAGACATTTTACTGGAAATTCAAAAATCATCTGCCATCTTGACATCAGTGAGAAACATTTTGGTGGGAGACAGACTTGACATTATGGTTCCAAGCCTGAGCACATGGTGGCTCAGTCTAACCTCTGCTAAATGCACCCATTTAATAATTCACTGTATTGACCATCAGTCTGTGGCCATTGATGAATAACGTTGTCTGAGTCCTTATCTGATCTCATGAAATTGCTCTTAAACTTAGATGACCTAAAGTGCACCTCAGTTCTTGGATTATATTTGCATTACTGTATGAAGAGACCCTTTGAGTACATTATGCAACTGTATTCAGGTCATGCACTTCAACCTCCTCACGGTGCAGTTAGATTTGAATGGCTGCACTGTGATTGTTTGTTTATAGATTACAGTATTATTACTGATCAAGGAGCGATGATCGAAAAGCGCACTTCAGTGTAAATCAAAACACGTCTGCCCACTGAACAGTCTCATCAGTCTCAGAAAAAGCTTTATTGCTGTTATCAGTGAACAAAATTCACAAACTAGCAACTAGGAAACAATGAATAATTATAGTAACAGATAATCTTGACAAAATAAGCGCCTGCACCAAAAAGAGATGTTAAATAAAAATAGACTTTGAACATAAATACAAAATATACACTATGGAAAACAGACAGTGCAGTGTTCGGCTTAGCTGCTACATTCCAAACAGGAAGTGATCATAGAGGAGCTTCTGGCTCCATGGACTTTGGCTCCAATTGATTTTACATTGAAAAATAGCCCTTTCTCGGTTACTTCTACAGTGAGCTTTGTCATGTTGGTTTAAAATGTTCATATTAACATGCTCTACATCACATGTCTCCAACCTTTTTTCTTTGGTGAGCTACCTGTACAAAACGAAAATGCCAGAGAGCTTCTAGTCATCAGAAAATGAGTATATTATAAGAGCCAAGACAAGCCTTAGATGAGATACAGGTGCCTAAAAACATAAACCATTGTCCATCTATTAGTGCACAAAGTTAGGAATCAAAATAATACATGCACAATGGTGGTAGGTATTTAATTAATCAGATTTTACTTATTCAGCACAATACGTGTAATTCAGAAATCCTTTGATGAGCTTCTTGGAAGGCGCTGAAGAGCTACAAGTAGCTCCCGAGTTGCGGGTTGGAAACCCCTGCTCCACATGAGCCTGGTGTTTTTATTGAGCTATTTTGTTCATATAAATTCCTATTCCTAATATGGATCTCGGCTCCAAATTCTCTCCCATAACTGCTTGCCTCATGAGAGAGTGCAGCCAAACAGTAAGGTCACACACTCACTTAGTCCACGTCTTTATACAGTCTATGGGAGGAGGTGGATGGAGGCAATAATGTCCGTGGAGAAATCCATCCTCTGAGCTGCAGTATATGCCCCACGGTGTTTCATCCATTCTGTGAAGTATGTGATGGGCCAGGCCGTGCTTTCATTTTTCAGATTTTTCTTTTTCATATTTCTTAACTGAGATGTGTCTATTTTGTCTATATGAATTACTTGTGTAAACCGTGAAGATGTTGCAGATGGTGAAGTGTAAACATTGACACCCAAGACGACGTGCTAATGAATTAAATGATCAAATGGAAGAATATGTCAGCATTATATAAACAGCAGCTTCTCACAGTGAAATACCAAGGCTCCTGTCAGTCCAATTACGGCGTGAAAAAGTTGTTCTGGTGGTTGAGTGACACTTGCCCATGGCGTGTTGAAGGGTGTGGGAGGGACACTGGGGTGAGGTCGGGGATGGGGCTTGTCTCAGCTGTCATCCTGGTTTTCTCGTGGCGAAGAACATGTCCACGTGCTTCCTCCTGGTCATATCCATCAGCATCTTTGAATCACAGCTGCAAACTCCCCCTTTTACCTCAAATGACTTTACAACAACTTGAATTCAGTTGAAAAGTTACATTTTAGTAAAGCATAAAATATAATATTGCCTTGGGAATAGGACAGTACAGTACACAAAAATATACAAATGGCTTCTCACAAAATAGTGTCTATATATCAGTATTTCAATATTGCATGGACTGTATAAAGAAGTAGAGTGGGACATCACCCAGAGCGTTCATCTCCAGTTAAATGAGGTTCATCGAGGCTAGCCGTAATGGGGCGAATTTGGAGCTGAGAGCCATATTAGGAATAGGAATTCATTTACAAAATAGCAAAATAAACACCAGAATTCAGTATATTCAGTATCACAAGAAAGTATCTATGACAGGTTACAATACTTATTTTACTAAAAAACAGTTGAGACCATTATGTTTGAGATTTTACTAAAAAAAAAATTTTAAATTCCTAGTTTGGACAAATTTTGGGTTCAAAATTTTACTTTCTGGTTGGAAATCATGACCTCACGCTAGGGAATTCAACTTTTTTCTACCAAAAATGCAGCACAGTAGGCCAAATATTTCCTAACGTACACAGAAATGATTATATGGCAAATAAAATTACAAAAATAATGTTTAAATATTGTCTTGTGCGTAAATTGTAAATATTATCGTCAATAATATGATATCATCAATATGGAATTCTCTAAAATAGAACACTCTACTTCTGTCATTTTCAACTCATTTTTCAACTTTTCTTCACAAACTGCTTCTCGATTTGTGTAAAACCATAGTGCATATTTACAACAGGTATTATCCCACCAATGAAGTCAGAATTAGAGAACGCTCAGAACCTGTCACGGGGACTTTAAGAGTTTACTTATGTTTACGCTCTCTAGAAACAGCAAATTTTCACGATACCATAAAGTAAACCACACACATTTGTTACATAACACATAGGCCTTTCATTCCCAACTCTAATGCAGACTTTTAGCAGCACGGCCACTTTCGTACCCCCGTAACATCTCTGCTTTTAGTCTCATTTTGTCTGCTCCCATTAGGATTTGGAGTGCCTTTCTAACTCACCTTCATTACTGAGAAGATCTGTGAGCGACTGATTTTCAAAACAACTGGCCATTTTCTTTGTCAGAGGCCTGCTTTGATGCCACGGGAGACGAAGACGGCGGCTCACTCCTGATTATGTCCCAATTAGCATAACAAAGCAATGGTGTTTAATATTTGCGTGCGTGTGGTAAGGGTCTTATCTTTGCTACTTCTTCTTCTTTTGTCTTCACGCGGTTGCCTAGTAGCCACTGATGACCTCTTCTTATCCAATCGGCATCACTTGGAGCCAGAGGAGATCACCCTGAATAACCGGCAGGACTCCCAAGGGCCGTATACCCCGTCGCGCTGACGTAATAGTGAAAGCAAAGCAGCTCCACTGAAATGAATGGTTTTAGTAATATTACTGTTGACACGGGGAGACGCAGGATTCAGAAAGAGTCAGATGAAGCTGGGCTGGTGTTATGTAACATGTAAATACGCCCAGTGGGGTTAAAGGTCCTATATTAAGCAAAACTGACTCTTGTGAGCTTTAAGCCATGTTATAATGTTGTTAGCGCCTCAAAAACATACCTGGAGTTGTGTTTTTTAAATTAATTTACACATATTTGAGTGGTTTATTAGTCTGTCTATATCTCCAAAATGCTCCGTTCCACCTTGTGATGTCATATATATCTGGATGATGTGGTAACACTGTTGACTGGAGGGTGACTTTGCCTTTGGTTAAAAAGAAAATCCATAGTTCTCCATAAGTCAGGAAAGTCTAGTATGTTGTTTAATTCTCCTGTAGTCAAATTCATTCACATTCGTAGTGATAAATATTGACCTAAAACAAAACAAAAAACAGGGATTGTGACTGTGAGGGTGACACAATCCCTGTGACTGCCTCTTCGCAGATCTGACCTGTAACGTGGTTTGGTTTGGTTTCCATGAAGGTAGAAAGGTTACACAATGCACCTTTAAGCATTTTGTTCAGTTATTATTGAAGATTAAACTGGTGCTTAGTCCAGAACACCACGACGCACAGCGGAAAAAACGTGTAACGCCCCGCTCTGACTTGTTTAATCCGCTTATACCACCAACTGAAAATAGTTCCCTTTTAAATCGGACAACCTTTGGCTGTCCATGGGTGTTCAAGGCATTAGTTATTTCTGGTTCAGTTTTCAGCTAGTCCCCAACAACAGTTCATTTGTTTACCCATTGCTATGGTGATGCTCACAGCGTAGTTATATTGAACTGTGTTTATTGCCAGACTACATGTGTTCAAAAATAATACATGGCAGGTCGCCTCACAATTCTCAATGACCATGGTATAATAATGAGGAATACGGTGCTATGCAGAAAGTGTGTGTTTAAAAAAATACCCTATAGAACTGCACAAGGAAAAACTGTGTGTGATTTTTCTGACAAACTGGAAATTATGGTACTTAAAACACCTGCAGCCTTTGTGATTTACTAATCGCATCCATGCACATTGTGGATGTGATTTGATTGCGATTAAAGGGCTCATGTTATGTGATTTTCTGATCTATGTTGTAATGTTGTTTCTTTATCACAAACATACCTGGAGTTGTGTTTGTTTTATTCACACATGTTTAACACACAAATCCTGCATATTTAGGCTGAGTTCTTCTATTTGAGGGAAGACCTGCAGTTCCACCTTGTGATGTCATGTGGTGATACAGGAAGTGCTCCACTGAGCTTTTAAACTTTAAACACCTTCAGTACAATCATTTGGATTAGCTGTTAACATGAAAACTACCATTACATGACATTACAAGGTGGAACAGAGCATTTTGAGCTTTGGAGATGTAGAGACAAATAAACCAGGATTACTTAAACATGTGGCCATGAAACAAAACACAACTCCAGGGATGTTTTTGATGAGGTAACAACATTATAAAAAAATAAAACTTTGATTCACGTTTTGATTCACGTTTTGATTTGATTCAACTGTATAACGCACATTTTCACTTTCACCATGTTGTGGCACCTCTCTTCTCCACCGAATAAACTCGAAGCATTTCATATGGGACACAGTAGGGATGGGCATTTGATTAATCATAAAGTTTTTATATTAAAATTGTCGTCATTATTATAACTATTACTAATCTGCATAAATAAACTCAACTTTACAACATAGAAACCATAATCACAAGAGCCACATCAGCCCGTTTGAGATTAGAATGTGTTTAATGCAGATTTGTGCACATTTGTTTACGTCTTACAGAAACAAAACTTAAAACCGTATGGCTCATTTGCATAAACTATAAATGCTGGAAAAGCAGCTTGCTCTTTGTGCACTGATGCGGTCATCTTCAGTCGGACTAAAGGACACGACTCAGTGGATTATATGAGCGTTCTTTCTTTATTATTTATTTATTTGTATCGTTCTTGGGGGAAAGTGAGAAAGAGGGACTGCAGGAAGTGCACTATGGAAAGCCTATAAGAAGCAAATGCAATATGTATTAAAAAAAATCTTATATATCGATTTTCCGGAAAAACAAATCAATTTGACTTGCCAACTCGATATTTATTTTTAATAGATTTTTTGCTCAGGCCTAATTATAAAGCTCACAAGAGTCAATGTTTGTGAGTTTGTGTAATATGGGACCTTTAATCTAATAATTAATCTAGTCATTAATCTAATACTCTACCATCAAGTGGCTAAAGTGAGTAGTATTTTTGACCAAACTAGCACAGATAAAAGTGAACAGTGATGACATAACTGCCTCTGGACAGTACAAACACTGGTCATGTTCTATAGTTCCACCCCACATAACAGAATCACCCTGAGGACTTTAGCTTCAAACTTGTGCATGTAAAACTCTCAGTCTCCGTGTTTCCATTTTATTTCTCTTCATTTGCACACTGTACAGTAAATCAAGCATGCACGCCTCATTACACAACCTTTGACTTTGCACTGTAGAAACTCAATGTATACACGGCCGACCTCCTTTCTCTGCTGGTGTGGGGCTGTCTGACTAATACTGTTTGACTTGAAGCAATTTTCTGCCTTTTTATAGTAAGGTAATATTCCCACGGGCACAGGAGCAGTTCTAGCTGTCGTCTCCATAAATCAGCTTTTACAACAGTGGAGGTGAAAATCAAAATGCAGTAGAAGAGTTCAAAATCCCTAAATTAAGAAGCAAGTGTGTTCACAGAATGCAGATATGACACATTGTGGGAGTGCTGAGGGAGAATGGATTTAGTCTAATCTGAAGCCACGAGTCACCTTGGCTCATTTGGAAACAAGCAGCAGGGTTGGCAGACAGAATGCAAATTTAATTGACAGCTATAGATTTTACAAGAATTCAATTTGAGGTGTGTGAAGATGGAACGGTTTTAGTTTCACATATTAAAGGGTCTACACTACGTTATTTTCTGATTTCTGTTACTCATCACAAACAGACCAGGAGTTGTGTTTTGTGTCATTCACACATGTTTAACACACAAATCCTGCAGATTTAGGCTGAGTTCTTCTCTCAAATCACTGTTCCACCTTTTGGTGTCCTGTGGTAATACAGGAAGTGCTCCATTTAACTAAAGGTTAAAGGTAGCTGTTAGCTTAAAAACTATCACTTCATGACATCACAAGGTGGAACAGAGCATTTTGAGATGGGAGATGTAGACAGACTAAGAATATAGGATTACTCAAACATGTGTGAATGAAACAAAACATAACTCCAGGTCTGTTTTTGAGGAGGTAACAGTATTTGAGTCAATTTTGTGTAATATAACAAGAGGTCAATTTGAGGAGTATGAAGATGGACAGAGAGGCAGAGATAGGGTGATGAGTTCAGTCTGTGCTAAATGTCTTCTGGTCTCCTCCCTGGGGAGGGACTCCAGCACATCCCACCAGGAGGAGGCCCCGGGGAAGACCCAGGACACACTGGAGGGACTATATCTCTCAGCTAGGCTGGGAATGCCTTCGGGTCCATCCCGAGACGGGGGAGGGAAGTTATGTCCCTGCTTAGATTGCTGCCCCTGGATCCCCAGATAAGTGGAGGAAAATATATGGATGGACTGTCAATGAAATGCCATGAATTATTAGTTTGAATGAAATATTGTTGTGATCTGCATATGTTATTGTTTATTTTTTATCAGAAAAAAGTCATAATATTTCTTAAACTTACCTGGCTCCTCCACTGCTCTTGGGGCGACCTTCTATAATCCAACTTGTCTTTGTTATGATCCATCAGAGTGAAAAGAGCTGCATGCGCTGAGTGAAAAATGAATTATGGTCCCAGAGGAGAGGACTCTTGATATTTCATCACTTTTATAAGACACAAAGATAAACTGGGTCCTATGTGAGATCTGTTAAGATAAAGTGTGTTTGCTTTCACATTAGCTTTCAGTACAGTATTGTGTGTATAGTCTGCACACAGATTATGGAAGTCTAGGTCATACACATTATTTAAATCAGTGTTTATAATGAGGTAAAAGGGGGCTGTATCTACAAGTTTCACTTCACTTTAACTAGCCTTTTTTTAATGTATAAAAACAGTGTATTCAAAAAAAGCTATTCAATTCAGAAAGTTTGTCAGTTTCCATATGAACATATGGAATTATGAATTATGTTCCTCACTCCTAATCTTCTAAATTAATAATAATAAAAATAATAATAAAATAAAAGGAAAAGCCCAAGTGTTCTTCTTTAGGGAGATGCAGATTCCTGCTTCTTGGCAGCCTGGTGGTTAGAGTGGGGAGAGAGTTCAGCATCCTAACAGCTGTACCTCCTCCCGGGGGCAGGAGGCTGAACAGATTGTGTGTGGGGGGACTTGCATCACTCACAATTGTGATCACTTTGTGGATATAATATTACAATGGAATGGCCTTCAAGAGGAGGAATTATACAAAATAGATTTTTAAAAAGTTTTTTACCATGTTATAACATTTCCTCATCAAAAACAGGCCTGTAGAGGTTTTAGATGTCATCCATGTTTGAGTAATTTAGCGACCTCTCCTGAGCCCTATTCAAACCTAAACCTATGTCACCCATGCTCCACATGGCAGTTCTCCAGAAATACAAAAGCATGATGCAAAACAATGCATTAACCCGATGCAATGTGTGTTGTGATAGCTCTTTGAACGGGGAGTGACTTAGTGAAGGGAGCAAGGGGCCTCTTAAAATCAAAAATGAAACTGGAAATGTATTACCATTATAATATGTTGTTTTTGGCAAATGTAGGACTTTCAAAATTATAAAAGATAACACGGTGATCTAAATATATTATGTGTTACCAGTTAATACCCCAAAGAAGTGTAACACCCCCTCTTTATATACATATATATTCTATATTGTTTTTTAAAAAAAAGTTTCAGCATAGTTTCAGTCTTATATTTTATGACTCCTGGTTACTTGTGGTGAACTCCTTTGATGTATGACAAACTTTGCATTATAATAAGAATCTTACTTCTAACATTTGCTCTTGTTCCTTTTTTCTGTGTGGACGCTTTGTTGCTCTCTGCATGCAGCTGACTGCTCTCCACTAACTGCCAAATGCCAAAGTCCCCAGCCCAAAAGTCACACTGTCAAATGGATCAAAGGCAGTGGAGGCTTCAGAGGGCTGTTCTGTGTGTACACGACCCACGGCAGTGCGCATTTACAAAGGAAACTGGTCCAGAACTGACACAGAGAGGGACATGTGCAGAAGTCCATAAGGGGATTGACAATGAGAGGCAAAATAGAATGTCAGGTGTTACTCATTCATTCAATTAAAAAATGATCAAAACTATTATGTATTTCTGTGTATCTGTCTCAATCTGAACTCACAAGACTTCACTTGCCCTGGAGTTCAAGTAAAAACAACTATTTATGCAGAAAAAAGTACTAGGTATTTAGATTCTTGTGAGGTTTTAGCCACGTTATAATCTATAATATAAAAAAATCTTCAGCTATTTCACTAACTTCCACTGTTGATGGTTAGAATCAGGTATAATAGATGTATTTAGTGTTCATTTTGAGTATAAAATTTTTAGTTTAAGTCCAGATTTAGTTGATTAAAATGTTCTGCTAATTTACTCAACAAAGTCTCAGATAGTTTTAGTCTAACTAGAACATTTATTCTTTTGAACTATGATTTATTGCTTCATGGGACCTGTTGTACAGATGTGTTTTTTGGACGTCGAGTTTGTTTATGGTCTGGTTTGGGCCTCTGGGATTGAAACCTGAAGCTCAGGTCTAGTCTCCACTTGTTACTTTCATTCAGTTTTAATATTTTTTTCTTATTAAAGCTCCTATATTACGCAAAAGTGACTCTTGTGAGCGTTGAGCCATGTCATCCAAAACAAACCTGGATTGTGTTTTGTTCTAAGTCTCTTAGTACAAAGCTCAAAATGTTCTGTTCCATTTTGTGAGGTCATGAAGTTAACTTTTCAAGTTAACTTTCCTTTTTTCTTTTGTTCAGTAGAGATTGGCAATTTCAGGGCTAAAATAGTGCAAACATTATAACACAGATCAGAAAACAGCGTAATGTGGGGCCTTTAAGGTGCACTTTAAACAGAATCCTACTTTTAAGACATAAATGGCGATTGTAGTCACAATGCTAATCAGGAAAATCACTATTCAGTTTTCTTCGCAAATCGTTCAGACTTACTATATATATACTGCTACTATGAAACCAGTGTGATCCAACAAATGACTGCTATTACGTACATACATTTCTCCATAATTGGTTGTGCTGTGAATAACTTACCTGACCAGCCAGAACCGCACGCTTTAACACAACTTTACAAAGACGAGTAGATCTGGAGCTGTGTCCTGTTGCCCTGATTTCTGAGGGCGTGATTGACAGATGGATGAACCAATCAGAGAAACGCATGCTTTGTTCGTATCAAAAACAAACATGGCTGCGTAAAAAAAGAAGAAAAAACAATAATAAGGGACAGAGAATATATCAAGTAAAATATGTTATATATTTTGTTCTGAATGTGCATGCACGTGATACAAATTAGCGGCTGTGGTTGGACACAGGTTTTTATTTCTGGATTTGAACAGAATGTAAACGGGACTGGCTGGTCAGGCAAATCACAAGAATGAGATTCATGTAAAAATGTTTCCTCTAAGCCCAATTACTGCAGGTTTGCCAACTGATAAATGTGGTCTGGCATAGCTTTACTTCTTTACCTGATAAAAAGTTTGAAGTCAGTAAACAGGAAATCATATCTGAGCTTTAAACAATGGTCAGAAAATAGCAGCGGGGAAGCCGTATTTTACTCGGCGTGTCAGAGGCTGGCAGAAACACCAGCTGGGTTTGTTGTGTGTGACAGATGAGAATTGTTCTGTGATAAAAATGTCCAACTAATGAAGCACGACAAGAAAGTTTGACATAAGCACAGTGAAATGAGCTGCTTTGATGATGTAATGCAGATTTTTGATGCCAGATGCCTGTGACACAAGTGGGCACTGTGGGTGAAGACTATGCACTTTGGGTGGGAACTGAACTAGAAACCTTATCGTCTGAGGGTCAGCATTACCATCACTCTGACTGATACTTTGCAGCTGATGTCCTCAACGTTCCCTGGTGGTTTGATGCTAACTGTAGGCACTGCTCTATCTGAAACTCTGTTACTCAAGTTACACTTTAATCTGAGCTTTGTTTTACCACAGTCTGACCAAAAAGAGCTGATCTAACTCCTAAACAGGACCAGGAACAAACAGGCTTTATTGGACTGTGTTAGCTAATGTGTGCATTGTGTCACCATGGTAACTACCAAAACATCCCACCATAGAAATCCATGTAGATGATGATGCTGCACATTATGCATTGTTTGTATTGCTATTGGCCTTTAAAGATGCTCTTGAGTATATTTGCTGGCAGCAGTGGGAATTACCATGGGGAAAACACAAGCTCGCAGTTTTAGCATAATAACTGGCAAGTTAATGTAAGCAAGCAGTTCGATTTGGCGCCAGAAATGCTCAGAATGAGTCTGCTGATGAGTTATGGATCAAAACATGTGACCAATGTGACACCACATAGTGTCACTTTACAATAGCAAGCAGTAACTTTTGAGTAGAGGTGGGGAGGTGGGTAAAGACGCCAAAACTTATACTCAGGCAGGAGTAATGTTACTTCAAAAATATTACTCATGTGGTTCCAAAAATATTACTCATGTGGTTCCAGAGCTTACTCAAGACTTAAAGAGCGAGTATGTGTACGTAAAATCTGATTTCAAATACGTGAATGTCAAAGGACAACATTAAATCAAGCAGAAAATCTGGTACATTCACAATCATAGACACAAAAATGAGAAAACGTAATTCATATCTGAAGCACCAGTAAAAGATAGAAATGTTCAAATCATATTGTCAACATGAAGTTTTGTCACTGGTAGATTCAACGTGGGAGGAGTAATTGAAACTTTTACTAGAGTTACCTCAATAAAATATTACTCAAATAGGAGTATAAATATGCTGCTACCAAAAAGTACTCTGAAAAGTATAATTTTTTGGAAAAGTTACTATAAATAAAAAGAGTCTACTCACCTCTGTTTTCAATCAAATGCGACAGTACAACTTCTCTTAAATGTACATGAATAACTCAAAAATAAGGGAAACTGTACAACCAACCTGATTTTGCGTACAGTATATCTCTACAAAAAACTGAAAAATTTAAAAGTGACATCACAAAGTAGAACGGAGTGTTTTCTTTTTGAGGGAAGAACTCAGCCTAAATATGCAGGATTTGTGTGTGAATGAAACAAAACACAACTCCAGGTCTGTTTGTGAGGAGGAAACGGCATTATAACAGAGCAGAAAGTCGTTTAATATGGGCCCTTTAATTAAAAAACATGACTGAAGCCAATAAACAAGTCAATTTGTTCATATTACGTGTCTTTAATATCACAAAGCTTCCAAACACAAACACTCTTCCCACATTAGCAGGTGGTTTCTTGCATGTATCCGAGCGCAGACCCAGGAGCAGATAAGGCTCCTGGGAAAGCGTGGACACAGACCCAGGCCTATGATGGTATGTTAATTTTGGCTTCAACTGGCACTTGAAAAATGATGTTGCCATTAATTATACGAGGACAGAATGTGACCATAGCACACGAGGAAATGAGCGGCTAAAATTAGAAGATTTTCCCTTCGTCGTGATAAAATTCTTAAGGCAGCTCAAACCACCCGTAACGCCACGTCTGCTGTTCTTTAGTAGAGTAATTAATGAGCAGGGTTGGATTATAAATAAAAACACAACAGCAACACAATCTATTTTCATTTTGGAGTTAAAGGTACACTGTCACTTTTTGTGTATGCCTGTGAGACGTCATTGCCTGAAAGCGTCTATATTACTCTATTTATATATCATTATATAATGTTTCCTCATCACAAAAGGACCTGGAGTTGTTTTGTTTCATTCACATGTTTAACACACAAACCCTGCTCAGTTCTTCTCTCAAACAGAAATTGCTCTGTTCCACTTTGTGATGTCACATGGTAATACAGGACGTACTCCCCTCTGTTTTTAAACTCCATACATCTACACTAGAATTATAATTTTAGCCCTGGAATTGCCACTCTTTACTGAACTAAAGGCCACTACACACTACAGGATTTTTCGGTCTTAAACGATTTTTAAACGTGCGACAAAATGCGCACACCACAGACATGAGGAGAAACTGTTATTATTATTTGTGAAATGTGGTGCAATACTACAGTTACAGGATTTTTAAAGCATGGCGATGCTTATAGACTGGCAATAAAGTCCACAGGAGGTAGAGTCACTATCGCTAATCTGCAGCTTTACGCTCTGTGGATGTAAACAAACATGCAGGAACAACTTTTGTCTTTTTACTTTCAAAGAACGCTTCAAACTGGATTAATAGTGCAGTTTTGTGGACTGGATGTCATTATTTGTGGAAAACAATTTCTATGGATAATGTGGGTGAGATGCTGCACTTTAAATGTACCACTTTACATTAGGTGAGTAATAATAAAGTCTTTATTTTCGCTATATCCCGAGTTTGTACGTTGCGTCTCTGTGTCCGTTACTCCTCTCACTGCCCCTGACACTCTGTTTTATCGGCTGTTATTGTAGCGTTGTCGATGTTTGGTGGTTATGATCTGACAGTGACACCGCACATGAGGAGCAGCGGCTTCAAAATCAAGGTCACGCTCCCTGAACTCGGGGAGAAGAAATCGCAGCCAAAATTGGGCAAATTCTCCTGTAGTGTGTGGCAGCCTTAAAGGTAACGTGAAATGTGCGGCTTCATGACATCACAAGGTGGAACAGAGCATTTTGTTTTGAACTTCGGAGATGTAGTATTACTCAGAAATAAGAAAAATATACATATATATATTACTGTCAAATACACTTTAGGCTAAAAATTATTCTTTTAACATACTAGTTACAAAAATGCACATCACCCCTTTAATCCAACAATAATCTTACACTCAACCAAACCACCACCAAGTCAATGACAACTTTTTACTGTCTCTTCTTCTCTTTTCTTTTGCCGGGTGGTGTTTTGCCACTGTAAGACTGACCCTTCATTTCAACTTTCACACTCTGTACATTTCACATGCTCCAAAACTGCTCTACACAGTGGTCAAATGGACTGAGGTCTGGCTCCCTTTTCCCTGCAGTGACCTGAGGCGCCCATTCTGACCACCTTGTCCAATTTGCTGCTATGAGAGACTGTGCAGGAGAGCCACCTACAAACTGCAATGCAATTTAAAGCAGTCAAGAGCTCTCAACAGCTCATCGGCACAGGCTGACGGAGCGTGGAGAGATGAGTAAGAATATAACGCTAGAATGACCAGAAGCCGTTACGAAAAGACAGAGCTTTTGAAATGAAGGTGATGGCCTCAAAACACGAACATAAAAGAGCTCTAGAGAATAGTATATGTCGAAACTGTTTTAAAAATAATGTGTTGCATTTATGTCTTTAATTTTGCGCTTTGTATTGCTTATTCTTTCACTCGATACTTACTCAATGCTAGTGGTAAGCGTCACCTGTTTGTTTCTATGGATATGTCATTGCTTTGCCTGGAATGTTCCACAGTGAGACAAACAGGTCTACCTTACATTTATTAAATTACAGATGATTTCAGAGCTAAAAAAGACCAAGAAAATGGGCGTTCAGACTGTGAGCGAGGCTGCCTCTTCACAGATCCGGCCTGTGACTTGGTCTGGTTTGATCTCCATGAAGATTGAAAGGTTTAATACAAACAAAAGCAGTAACATCTCCATAGAGAAAATGATTAGATGAATCCTCCACCTGAAAAGTTACACAATAATATCTGATCCAGGTTAGTCTTCTGTAGTCCTGATTTAGGCCCATTTGAACAGCTCTGGTCCTGTTCTCACTTAGGATCAAGAGCTCTAGAGTCTAGATCACATGTGTCACACTCAAGGCCCGCGGGCCACATGTGGCCCGGCAAGTAATTTTATGTGGCCCGCGAGAGCTTAAAAGATCCGAATATCTAAAAATAAATAGGTTAACAGCGTGCTTTGACCAAAAACTACATTTCCCATGATGCCTGTCGACTATGACACCCGCAATGAGGGTTCACTGCCACTCTGTGGAGTGTTTTCACATCAATGCTAATGAGTGAACCTGAGAAATAAATAATGATCCCAAAATGTCAAGGAAGAGAAAAGTTGATGCAGATGGAAGACTGTTTCATGAAAGGTGGGAAGCCGAATACTTGTTTGTGCTTCAAGGAGAAAAACCGGTATGCCTTTTGTGTTACTGAGACAGTGTCGGTTGTCAAAGAATACAATCTCTTGGCGGCATTTTGACACTAAACACGGAGCCAAATGCGCAAAGCTAGCCTTCCAGAAAAGCATAAAATTGCCCAAGAATTAAAAGACAAACTGCAGTTACAGCAAAGTGTGTTCACAAAATCCACAACCACAAACAATGCAGCAGTGAAAGCTAGCTTTATTGTGGCTGAAGAAATCGCCCATTCTTCCAAGTCTTTTTTCAGAGGGCGTTTTTGAAGCAGTGCATGCTAAGGTCTGTGAACAGGTGTGTCCCGACGAGTTACAGACATTTAAAAATGTTAGTTTATCAAGAAACACCATCGCAGTGCGAGGATTAAGGAACTATCAGACAATCTTGAAAAACAACTGGCCGAGGAGACACGCAGCTACGGCTTTCTCATTAGCTGTTGATGAAAGCACAGACAACACGGATACAGCGCCAGTTATCAATTTTATTAGGCGTAAAGTCGGATCTCTCCGTCACCGAGGCTGTTGGATGTAGCAGCAATGCATGGGACCTAGCAGGAAGGACATTTTGAGGCGGTGGAGAAATCTGTAAGCAAAACTGCATTGCCCTGGAAAAAGTTAATAGTCGGATTAACTACAGGCGGTGCACCCGGCAATGTGTGGAAGTAAAAGTGGGCTTGGTCGGACTAATGAAGGGGAAAATGCAAAAAATGAACTGTCACACGCCTCTGATAGCTTATCATTGCATTATCCATCAAGAAGCTTTGTGTGGGAAAGTGCTGGGGATGGATGACATAGTGACTACAGTCATGAAAGTAGTAAACTTAATTCGGGCGCGAGGCTTGAATCATCATCAGTTCCAGCTGTTGTTGCAGGAGAGGGCCTCGGACCACGAGGATGTGCCATACCATACAGAAGTGCGGTGGCTGAGTAGGAGCAAAGTCTTCAAGCGATTTTTTGAGCTCAGGGAAGACATTGCTCTTTTTATGCAAATGAGGAAAAACCCTTGTCTGAACTGTCAGATCCAAAGTGGCTGTGTGACTTTGCTGTGTTGTGTGACATAACCAGAGCATCTATTACCTGAATCAGAAGCTGCAGGGGCGCCAAACAAGTAATCACGCAGATGTCCGACACGATCACTGCTTTCCAGCGTAAACTAGACCTATGGATATGCCAAGTGAAACAGAACAATCTTGCCCACTTTCCTGTTTGTCCAGAGCATGTCAGCCTCATTTCCTGATACTTTTCATGTGCTCAGTTAGCTACCAAACTGAGCCTGTTACAGCACTGAGTTTGTTCGGCGTTTCTCAGACTTCAGAGCACAGCAGTCTGTTTTGACATATTTGGCAATCCTTTCACCACCGGCGTGTGCACTGCACCCCAACACCTTCAGATGGAGTTAATTGAGCTTCAGAGCGACAGTAGTCTGAGAGCAAAGTTCAGGATGCTGCAATCCAGGACTTTACCGTCTGCTGCCCCTGATTCGATGCCACAGCTTGACATCATGCTGCCCGATGTTTGTCCATGTTTGGGAGCACCTATCTATGTGAACAGATGTTTTCCATAATGAATCTGAACAAAAACCAGCACAGATCACGCCTTACTGATGACAACCTCCATGCTGTTTTACGGATTGCCTCAGCACAGGACCTCAAACCAGACATTGACACACTAGTAACAAGAAAACGGTGTCAGGCATCTGGACAGAAAACACACAGGTAAGCATTTAAAAAAAATCTATTAAAATATAATAACATGTAATTGAACCAAGAACAAGAATAGTTAAACTCTGTGTGCAATTTAATGATTATGCTTGCATTTTGTTTTGTTTGTTGTTTTCAGAACATGATCAATGAATGGGAGAGACTGAGGGTAGAGATCCACTTGGTGTGTTCAGTGACAGGCAGCATCTCCTCTTCAAAAACCTAAAAGCTTGACCAATATAGTTGTTCACTGAGTCAACTGTTATGTTGTTGTTTTTTGTTGACTACATATTTATATGTAGCTGCAGTTACCTGATTATTTAGTGTATGCAGGTTTTATGCATGTATGCAGACAAATTATTTCAATAAAAACTGTAATAAAAATCAGTTGGACGCAAGGCTGTGTTCAGTTACTGTTACATGTGGCCCTTTGAAGACAGCCATTATGCTGATGTGGCCCTCGGTGAAAATGAGTTTGACACCCCTGGTCTAGATCATACCACAGACGATCCCAGCGAGTTTCCCCTGCAGGGTAAATGGTGCTAAAGGGAGCTCAGTCACCCATGTGGAAAACATGCACAGAAATGCGATGTCCTATGCAAGCATGAGGCTAGGAAATGCCCAAAGTCGCCCAAAGACGGGACCCGCTTAGTTCATTATCCAGCAAACCCAAATCTAATCCATCCTTGGAAGCTGTAGATTCTCTGTCCGCCAAACACGAGCAGTTTTCACAAAATCGACATCTGCTATGGGAGAATTCTTTCTAGGCCAAGACTGTAATACTGGGGACTGGAAACTCATCAAAGTGGCAACAGTTTGTCCAGTTTTTCTAATACATTTATGGCCTTATAGCCCCTGATGGAAGTGTCCACTCTGAGAATCTTGGAAAACAGGTTTGGCCTGGTTAGTACTTGGATGAGAGACCAGGTGTGAGCAGAATTACTCAAGTAAAATTATCATATAGAAATATTTATTTATTTAAGCAAAAGTACTGGAATACAGGTTTGAGAACTATTAAAGTGTTAAATTGAGTTATTTAGATAAAGAATTGTGCTGATTTTTGGTCACAGTAGTAAAACGAAAGCCGAACTCAAAAACTTTAGTTGGGTGGTGACCATGAAGATGCTAATAATAAACCCCAAATCAAATGAAAGGTACTTTTATCATAATATAATGGAGTAGAAACTACAGATACCTGCTCTCAAATGTGGTAAAAGTTAAAAGTATCCACTGTAAAAGAAACCTAAAATACCTGTGTACTTTGTTACCTTCCACCACTGGATACAGCAAGATAAAACCAGTAAAAATATCAAAAATCTTGCTCTGAACCAGGCCTAAAATGAGTATAAACATAAAAGATTTAGAAGTATTTCTTCTACTGGGAGCAGGGTTGTGATGAAGAGTGTGGTGGTGAAGAGGTGGCTGCAGTGTTACATCTCAGCAGTTCTAATAACAGTGAGTGTGAAGAAGCAGCAAAAGTTGTGATTATAAAATGTAGCTGGATTTCAGGGTGGATGGCGTTTGGTCTCTGAGGGATCACAGTGAGAATGGTGGACTTTACTGTGAGGCCACGGATTTACAGCTGAATAAAGGTGTGAGGAGTCTCAAAGGTTCAATAAAATGCAAAACTTCCAAAACATCCACAGAGTTCTCTTCATTTAAAGGGAGAATATTACACCATTTTCTGATCTGTTAGAACTTTGTTTCCTCATCACAAACAAACCTGGAGTTTTGTTTAATTCAGACATGTTTAACACACAAACCCTACATACCTCTCAAACGAAAACACTCTGTTCCACCTTGTGATGTCATGTGCTAATACAGGAAGTGCTCCACTGTGTTTTTAAACTCCATCTAGCTTCACTACAATCATTTGGATCATTTGAGCCCTGGAATTTCCAATCTCTTCTAAATAAACAGTAATTTCTGTTGGCCGTCTATAACTTTATCTGCTCTGCATGTTCTTTTAATATTGATTTAAAACTCCCCACAGGAAATAAATACAACAGCAAGTGAAGACCTGCACTGACCTACATGGACAATATTTATTTGGATAAAAGTTGAACTGCAGTCAAATTAATATTTTAAGTCTAACAGTAAATAATTGTAAAAAAAACAAAAAACAAAACAAAAACAGAAACAATTAAATAAGACACATGATTAACAAGCTGAGTTCTTGTCATGTGATAATACAGAAATTGTTCCACTGTGTTTTTAAAGTCCATACACTTTCACTAGAATCATTTGGATAATTTGAGCCCTGGAAATGCCAATCTCCACAGAACAAAACATAAAAGCTGGATAACACTTTATGACATTACAAAATGAAATCACAAGGTGGCACAGACCATTTTGAACTTAGGAAATGTAGACAGGTTCATGATAAAATGTTACTCAGACACGTCTAAATGACACAAAACACAAGTCCAGATATGTTTTTCAGGAGGTAATAGTATTATAACAGTTCACAGGAGTAAATGTGTGTAATATACAGTAGGACCTTTAATTTTTGATAGAAAGAATGTTAGAAATCATTACATAGAGTTATCTTATTACAGCTATTTGCATTTCCTTTCCAAACAACAAACACCCCCACACAAAACTACCAAAACACTCCTTTTCCATAAGATATTGTTTTTTCTATACATTACAGTAACTAGCTATCAGTTGTAAAAGGCAAACAGAAGCATATGGAGAGATCCTGCGCTTTATATCGACCTCTTGTACTATTGATTATGAGAAAATCAATGCGTATTATGCTAGTCTTCAGTATGATGTGTGTATATGAGTGCTTCGTACATTTCCATTAGCCTCCAATAACAGCAACTACAAGACTAGTGGGGATTTTATTACACCAATCCTTCTCTCTTATCCCACCTCCGCCTTTAAAGGACCCAAAACATGCACTTAAAAAGCCTGTATGGCATCACAAATCTGCCACGACGCTTAAAATAGAACAGCAGGGCATGAATCAGTCTTTGAGCATAAGGAAAAATATTTAGTGAAGTGTTATGCAATGATTGTCTGAGCTCGCGATGGTAAAGAGGAGTCGGGTAAACATGGAGAGAGGAGCTGACAGATTGGAGAACAGGTTGGAGCTTGGACACAGAAGCAGCCTGAAAAATAACATGGTTTATTTGAGCTGTGAAAATAGAATCACAACGTACAGCACTTAAATAAAACTATATTACTCAATTCTGGTGAGCTTTAAAGGTGTACTGTGTAACTTTTCTAGTGGAGGGTGGCATTAAACAACTAGGCCTATATCCTGTATTTATTTCATTACTACCACAAAAACATGCATCAATAAGCATGAGCGTGCCCACGTCTCCATAGATCTGACTGGTAACTTGGCCTGGTGATGGTGCCTGCTTGTCTCCATGGAGATAGTTAAGTTAAATGCCATATTGTAGAACATTCCAGGAAAAATATATACATGGCCCCATGCAAGTTAGAATATTTCCTCGTCAAAAACATACCTGGAGTTGTGTTTGGTTTCATTCACGCATTATTTTTTATTAGTCGGTCTACATCTCCAAAGCTCAAAATGCTCTGTTCCACTGTGTGATGTCATGAAGTGGTTGTTTTCAAATTAACCGCTACCTTTTTTCATTTGTTTAACAGAGATTGGAAATTCCAGGGTTGAATTCATCCAAATGGTTCTAGTGAAGGTGTGTGGAGTTTAAAATAAAATAAAAAACACAGCAGACCACTTCCTGTATTGCCACATGACATCACAAGGTGGAACAGAGGGTTCCCAGTTTTAGAGAAGAACTCAGCCTAAATATGCAGGTTTTGTGTGTTAAACATGTGAATAAAACTAAACACAACAACATTATAACATAAATCAAACAGTGTCATATGCGACCTTTAAATATAAGTAATTATAAAAGGAAATAAGATAATAAGTTGAACAAATCATAAATAAATGTCCAGTACAAAGTAGAAGTTGCATTCTAATCTCATCTGGCCGTACCTGCTTGTTTGTGTCCATGTCCGATCTCATCAAATCTCTGAAGCTAAGTAAGGCTGGAGGCGGTCGGGAACACCAGATGCCAGAGCCGGGAAACACAGTGCCTCATGGAGACAGTTGTTGTGTCCACAGGCAACACACTTCTCCCACACTGCCTAATATGAATTGTGTGTCTGTGTCTGTGTCTGTGTCTGTGTCTGTGTGTGTGTGTGTGTGTGTGTGTGTGTGTGTGTGTGTGTGTGTGTGTGTGTGTGTGTGTGTGTGTGTGTGTGTGTGTGTGTGTGTGTGTGTGTGTGTGTGTGAGAGAGTGCGAGTGTGTGTGTGTGTGTGAGAGAGTGTGTGAGAGTGTGTGTGTGTGTGTGTGTGTGAGAGTGTGTGAGAGAGTGTGTGAGTGAGAGTGTGTGTGAGAGTGTGTGAGAGTGTGTGAGAGTGAGTGATGATGATGGTTGGACGGGATGATAGTTTAGATCGGTAGCCTTGCTTCTGTCATACCCCAGACTGTATAAAGAAGTGGAGTTCAGCTCCAGTCAAATGAAGCTCACTGAGGCCGGTATTTATGGGGCAAATTTGAAGCAGTTACATATTAGGAATAGAAATGTATTTATGGACAAAATAATTGTAAAGTAAAAACCATAGGCCGTATATATGAGTGGACTAAGTGAGTGTGACGTCACCCATAGCGTTCAGCGCCGCTCAAATGAGGCTCGCGATGCCACGGTTACAGGAGCGAATCTGGAGCCAGGCTCCATATTTGGAAATCCGACCGCAAGTATCATAGCAACCACAAGAGCCAATCATGAGTGAGGTCGTTAAATGTGCCCACCCGACTCACCGAGGAGCGGTGATATTCTACTCTGCACCTTCTGCACGGACCACTGTATTTCAGTGATTCTTAAGAATAAGGAAACTTTTAGCTTTTATCATCAAACTTTAAATAGTAAGTTTAAGTCATTGATTTATGTTATGTATGTTTTGTACAACCAACAACTACTGTCAATCAAACACGTGGCGGCAGCGACCTCGGTGAATGAAGGCGTCTGATTGGTCCGTTATTTATGTTCATATCTTGATTTAGGAACAAAACAGCGAAATGAAAAATTCAGAATCATGTGTCGCAGGTTCATACGAACATTTTAAGACCAAATGACGAGGCTCAGCACAGCAGTTACAAAGAGAGGAGCAATAAGATCTCAATGTAAGTCAATGGGAAAAAGGGAGAGAAGGAGCCGGAAGAGCCTCCTGGTGCACTTCCAGTTTGGCACGCGGCGGCTAACGGGTTAGCTATGTCCACTCATATATACGATCTGTGGTAAAAACCCCAGGATCTTGTAGAGCGAGGTAACACAAACATTTTAAGACCAAAATGACAAGACTCACAGCAGCAGTTACAGAGAGAGGAGATGTTTTTTCAATGTAAAGTGAAAAGGAGCTGGGGTCAGTGGAGCCAGAAAGTGCACCCATGCTCACTTCTATTTGCAACGCGGCGACTAGCGGGTTAGCTATGTCAATTTATATATACAGTCTACCCCAGGGCATCTGTGGCTATGAGCAGTTTAGCACCACTGAGGATGGAGGGAATGAAAATAAAACTACGGTGTAAAGCACATTGTGTGTTTTTAAAAGCTCGACGTAACAACAATCACAAATACATTATTATTCCACTGCATTAACCAACATCGAGCAAACATAGTTCTGCTTTTTCTGGGGAAGTTTTTCAAGCTTCTTTGTGCTTTCATAGTTTATCTAATCTTGTATCTTGTGGGATGATGGGTTTGAAGTGAAGTGTTTTGCTCAGGGACAAAACAACAAAACTACTAGAGATACGGTACTTAAGTTGATAAAGCTGCCTGAAATATGACCAAATCTACTACCGAAAATGCACACACACATACGCCTGTCAGTTTTGATTTAATGTACTAAATATAATTGTGTTCGGTGAGCTCCATTGGCGTTAATAGCTGGAAAAGGGCTTTTGTTCTCATCTGGTGCTGCTACGAGGAGCAGGAGGTCTTCATTTCGCTCTGGATGAAAAACGGGGGGAATATATTTATCTTTTCTAACCAGCCCGAGAATTCTGCTGGCACACGGTTTAGAGCGATCCGGCCAGCTCATGTCCAAACTCCCACACACCACTACTGTCCACACAGAGGGGGGAACGAGGGAGGGGGAGGAGGGAGAGGAGGGGGGGAGAGGGAGAGGAGGGGAGAAAGAGGGAGAGGAGGGGGTGAAGAGGGAGAGGAGGGAGAGGGAGAGGAGGGGAGGGAGAGGAGGGGGGGAGAGGGAGAGGAGGGGGAGAAAGAGGGAGAGGGAGAGGAGGGGAGAAAGAGGGAGGGGGGAGAAAGAGGGAGAGGAGGGAGAGGGAGAGGAGGGGAGAAAGAGGGAGAGGAGGGAGAGGGAGAGGAGGGAGAGGAGGGGAGCAAGAGGGAGAGGAGGGGTGAAAGAGGGAGAGGAGGGGAGAAAGAGGGAGAGGAGGGGGAGAAAGAAAGAGAGGAGGGGGTGAAGAGGGAGAGGAGGGAGAGGGAGAGGAGGGGAGAAAGAGGGAAACGAGGGAGAGAAAGAGGGAGAGGAGGGGAGAAAGAGGGAGGGGGGAGAAAGAGGGAGAGGAGGGGGAACGAGGCAGAGGAGGGGAGAAAGAGGGAGAGGAGAGAGAAGGCGGGAGAGGAGGGGGAGAAAGAAGGAGAGGAGGGGGAGAAAGAGGGAGAGGAGGGGGAGAAAGAGGGAGAGGAGGGAGAGGAGGGGGAGAAAGAGGGAAAGGATGGGGAGAAAGAGGGAGACGAGGGAGAGGAAGAGGAGGGGGAGAAAGAGGGAGAGGAGGAGGAGAAAGGAAGAGGACGGGGAGGGAGAGGGGGAGGAGAAAGAGGGAGACGAGGGAGAGAAAGAGGAAAAGGAGGAGGAGAAAGAGGTAGAGGAGGGGAAAAAGAAGGAGAGGAGGGGGAGAAAGAGGGAGAGGAGGGGAGAAAGAGGGAGAGGAGGGGAGAAAGAAGGAGAGGAAGGGGAGAAAGAGGGAGAGGAGGGGGAGAAATAGGGAGAAAGAGGGAGAGGAGGGGAGAAAGAGGAAGAGGAGGGGAGAAAGAGGGAGAGGAGGGGGAGAAAGAAAGAGAGGAGGGGGGAAAGAGGGAGAGGAGGGGGAGAAAGAGGGAGAGGAGGGGGAGAAAGAGGGAGAGGAGGGGAGAAAGAGAGAGAGGAGGGGGAAGAGAGAGAGGAGGGGGGAAAGAGGGAGAAGGAGGGAGAGGAGGGGAGAAAGAGAGAGAGGAGGGGTGAAAGAGGGAGAGGAGGGGAAGAAAGAGGGATAGGAGGGGAGAAAGAGAGAGAGGAGGGGGGGAAGAAAGAGAGGAGGGGGAGAAATAGGGAGGGAGAGGAGGGGAGAAAGAGGGAGAGGAGGGGAAGAGAGAGAGGAGGGGGGAAAGAGGGAGAGGAGGGGGAGAAAGAAAGAGAGGAGGGGGAGAATTAGGGAGAAAGAGGGAGAGGAGGGGAGAAAGAGAGAGAGGAGGGGGAAGAGAGAGAGGAGGGGGGAAAGAGGGAGAGGAGGGGAAGAAAGAGGGAGAGGAGGGGAGAAAGAGAGGAGGGGGGAAAGAGGGAGAGGAGGGGAAGAAAGAGGGAGAGGAGGGGGAGAAAGAGGGAGAGGAGGGGGAGAAAGAGAGAGAGGAGGGGAAGAGAGAAAGGAGGGGAAGAGAAAGAGAGAGAGGAGGGGAAGAGAGAAAGGAGGGGTGAAAGAGGGAGAGGAGGGGAAGAAAGAGGGAGAGGAGGGGAGAAAGAGAGAGAGGAGGGGGGAAAGAAAGAGAGGAGGGGGAGAAATAGGGAGAAAGAGGAGGGGAGAAAGAGAGAGGAGGAAAGGGAGGAAGGAGGAGAAGAGGGGAGGAGGAGGAGAGGGAAAGGAGGACGACAGAGAGAGGTAGAGACTACACTGTAAAAAAAAGTCGATAGAAATGACAGTAAAAAACTGTCAAATCGCAACAGTCGAAGGCCGTAATATCTAAAACAGTATCACCGTAGTAAATACAGTCATTTACTGTAAATTAAGAAAATTTACATAACTTTAATATTTACGATTGTAATATGTAGAAAACAGAATTTAAAAAGAGTAAAATGACCAATACCGTTAAGTCGGAAAAGTAATAATAATGTGCTTATTACAGTATTTTACCGTAAAAAAAAGATTTAAATAAAAAAAGTTTACCTGAAAATTTACCTGAAAATTGACATAGAAATTTTTTAACTGTAATACTGTTTTTTTATGTTTTTTTTTTTTTATTTTTTTTTTACGGTAAAATATTGTAATAAACACATTATTTAACTGTGCAATCAACAGTGTCAATACAACTTTTGCTTTAAATGAAGCAAATGTTTTACTGTAATTCAACGGTCGAGTTCTGACTATATTTTACCGTAAAAATAACACTTTTTTTTATTTTTACAGTATACAAAGGTGGAGGGGTAGATAGAGGAGGGGAGAGGTAGGAGTGAGGAGAGGAGAGAGAGGAAGGGGAAAGGAGGAGGAGAAGAGAAAGAGGAGGAGGAGGAGGACAAAGGAGATAAGTAAGAGGAGCAGACCTGTCACCGTAACAAAATCTGAAGTGCAATATATTACTAATGAAAATATAGACGATAATATTGAGGAGAAAGAGAGAGCGATGGAGAGGAGAAGGAAAGAGACGGAGAGAGAGGAGGGGTAGAGCTCAAAACATCTTTCATTCACGGGGCTTGATTAAACAGCCAGGCCACAGCGATGCGTTCAGGGCCCGGTGGAGCGTGGTGCAGGTGGGGAAACAGGAAGTGGGCAGTCGGGGTTTACATAAGAGGGTGCCGGGTTCAAATACTTTACAATTCGTCTCATGGTGTAAATTGTTGAAACGCTGCGTCTCGTAAATCACGGTTTGTTTACTGCAGATGTGTTTTCGGGTGAGTTTTGTGCACGAGGTTGCCATGGAGTTTGTTGTGAAGTTGCGTGTGTGCAGATATTTTCCTTTTCCACTTTAAAGGGCCTGTATTACACCATGTTCTGATCTTATGTTGTTTCCTCCATACAAAAAACAAACAAACAAACTAAAACAAAAAAACTAGAATTTGTTTCATTCGCACATGTTTAACACACATTCTGCATTCTGGTCATCATACAGGAAGTGCTCCACTGTGTTTTTAAACTCCACACATTTTCATTAGAATCAGTTGGGTGATTTCAGACCAGTAATTGCCCATCTTTCCTCAACAAAAGATAAAAGGTGGATGTTATTTAATTTGAAAACTACCTCTTCGTGACATCACAAAGTGGAACTGAGCATTTTTGAGCTTTGAAAATGTAAAAAGAGACCAATAGGCTAATGCAGGTTTGCTCAAGTTTTAGGAAGTAATGGCTTAAAGCTCACAAGAGTCAATTCTGTGTAATCTAGGACCTTTATACTTTATACAATTTTGTGTAATCTAGGACCTTTATACCAGGGGTGCCCAATACGTCGATCGCGATCGACCAGTCGATCGACAAGGTAGTGTCGGTAGATCGCCAGTGTAGATCGTAATGTAGTACTCGAGAGCGTTTCTTTAAGGTCTTGAAGGCGTTTGGACTCGGTCTTGTCTCGGACTCGAGATATGACACTCGTCGAGTGATGCACGATCATTACAGCCGCTGCATTAAACTCGTACCGGTGTGCGGGAGTGCGCGAGCCGTCTCTCTGCAGCCTGTGCGCTCGTCCGGAGCCCGCGGACATTGCGCGGCGCGTCACCACACTTACTGCCAGGGTGCGCAGCGTATCCACAACATGTGTGTGGCCTCGCGTAACAGTGCGCATCACAGGGCAGGTTAAACTTCTTAAAAAATCCTACCTGTCCATCTGCCTCGCCTTTTTCGCGCTCTCGCTCCTCCCAAGTAGAGCGCACACAGGCTTCCTCAATGCGCGCTGATTCGAAGGGCGACGAAACGCGACGCAAAAACTAATCAAAATGTATGTTACTGTGTTGGCACAGAGCAGGCCTACAGCACAAAGCAGACCTACCGCGACGGGTGGAGTTTGACGAAATGCCACAAATGCATCTGTACATGTGCATTTGGTAAATGTGCAGAGGCTGCTCAATATCACTGCAAAACCAGTAAGATAATGTAACTCCAGGTTTAAAAATCCTACACACTTTCTACACAGTTTTCTGTAACGTGCCAGTGGAAGTTCTCTTAAAGAAGGGTTGTCAAACTGTGGTTAAGGGTCCAAATAGGGGCAGAGAGTGTTCAGTACAGTTTGTCTTATTAAATTAACATTTATCAGATAAAATGTAGATAAATCTATAAAAACTTATTTATTTGAGTCAGCCTTTTCCCACATGAAGATCATTAAGTCCAAGTACTGTTCCACATTGACTGATTTTCAATATATTTATAAATTTAAAAAAAAAAATTGCATTTTTGTAGTAGGTAGATCATTTTGACTAGGTAATTTTATAAGTAGCTCACATGCTGAAAAAGTGTGGGCACCCCTGCTTTATACAGTTTTGTATAATCTAGGACCTTTATACTTTTATACTTTATGCAATTTTGTGTAATCTAGGACCTTTAAATTTGATGTTCATTTGAAAACACTAATTCACACATTTTTTGCGACTAAATTGTGAATATGGTGTTTTAGCATTGTCTAATCTTACTGTTTCTTATTTTATTTTATTCATTTTTTAATATTTTGTGGCAATTTTAAAGCAAACTATAGGTAAATTTTCAACTTTGTATTCAAAAACTGTCAAAAAAGTGTGTGCTGCCTCCACTGCAATTCCAAGTACTACATGACATCGCACAGAACTTGATAACAACCAGGGATTTCTGATTAGACCTGGCTGCAGGGGCGGAGTCTAAATTGTGGATATGTGTTAAACTTTATGAAGATTTGAGTCTGAATTCCCTATCTCTCAATTTTCTAATAGGTCTGACTAAAAATACAATGTTCCCTCATCATTGTTACTCTTAAGCTTGGATTTAAATGGATGCATTTTTGTATCATGGTTTGAGTATTCAGAAAATGTTTTCACCTATCCCATAACTCTGCCCATTTTCCTGTCCTAACTTATTATTCATCAAAAAAATAAATAAATCAAATGCATTCAAATATGCAAGGAAAAGATGAGCGGATGGTTCCCACTTAATGCATACACAACTATCACAGAGTGTGGCTTGTTTACAGGGAGGGATGCTTGCCAGGAGAAATATTTTTGCTGACGCTAACTTGAGCATTTACCTATAAAATATGCACTTTTTGAATATCTCACTTATGTGAAAGGATCACATCAGGTCAAAGTGAAGTTTCGCAGCTCATATTCTGACAGACAGACCGGTGTAACGTAAAATCCAGCACCATTTCTTTCAGGACTCTGCTAAATCTTTTTATGCCACCACCTATTAATAGAGAAGAGCCGCGAGCCTGAAAGCGTTCAGTAAAACATGGCAGACAGGAACTGATTTAATGCTTTTTACTTTTTGGGTCCCATGGTATGAAGTCAGAATAAAGTAATTCAACTATGAAAACACAATGACAATAATGCTGACTTTGTAATGATGAAGATGAGACTTATTTGTCATGTGTGTTTTTCATGGGTCCCAAAAAACACACATACACATACATATACACATACACATACATATACATATACACATATACACATATACACATACACATACACATACATATACATATACACATACACATACATATACACATACATATACACATACATATACACATACATATACATATACACATACATATACACATACATACACATACATATACACATACATATAGACATACATATACACATACATATACATATACACATACACATAGATATACATATACATATACACATACACATACATATCCATATACATTTACATATACATATACACATACACATACACATACATATACATACACACAACCTCAACCTAAATCAACACATATCTGAACTTTAAACCAAGTTGTTGATTTAATATTAGAACTTTTAGGTAAACCTATAGGGAACTTGTTTTTTGTCCCAGTGACTTTGTGTATTCTAGAGATTTCAACCCCCACAATGTATAAATAAATAAATAAATAAATAAATAAATAATAATAAATAAATAAGGCGGCACGGTGGCTGAGTGGCAACACTCAGGCCTCACAGCAAGAAGGTTGCGGGTTCGATCCCCGGGTCACCCGGGCCTTTCTGTGTGGAGTTTGCATGTTCCTCCCCGTGTCTGGATGGGTTTCC
The DNA here is from genome assembly GCA_034769755.1 of Odontamblyopus lacepedii. Classification (NCBI taxonomy): domain Eukaryota; kingdom Metazoa; phylum Chordata; class Actinopteri; order Gobiiformes; family Gobiidae; genus Odontamblyopus; species Odontamblyopus lacepedii. The sequence continues at coordinate 14,529,515 of CM068354.1, forward strand.
TCCGGGTACTCCGGTTTCCCCCATCAACCCAAAACATGCCCGCACCTCTATGAACTAACATCAAGGACCATGTTGTCCACCCTCCTGTGGGCTCACCACCCGCAGAGGGGCTCATAGGGGGGGTCAGGTGCTATGAGGATTGGGCAGCAAGCTGCCCCCGCGACCCAGCTGGATTAAGCGGGAGAAGATGGATGGATGGATGGATGGATAAATAAATAAATATATATATATATAGCCTAATTAAAATGAAAGTAGTGTATAAAAAAGGACACGCTATTTTCTGATGTGTTATAAAGTTGTTTCCTCATCAAAAACAGACCTGGAGTTGTGTTTTGTTTCATTCAAACATGTTTAACACACACATTTGTGCATATTTGGTGGTGTGGTGGCTAAGTGGCTAGCACTCACGCCTCACAGCAAGAAGGTTCTGGGTTCGATCTTTCTGTGTGGAGTTTGCATGTTCTCCCTGTGTCTGGATGGGTTTCCTTTGGGCACTCCAGTTTCCCCCATCAACCCAAAACATGCACTGTAGGTGTGAAAGTGGTGTGTGTGAGTGATGGTGGTGGTTGGAGGGCGCCGGTTGGTTTGGCAGCTGCACTTCTGTCAGTCTGCCCCAGGGCGGCTGTGGCTACAGCAGTAGCAGTAATCATATGGAGTGAATGAACAATGCTCTGTTAATAATGTGTCTTTGGGGACATGTGTCTGTGAAAAGCACGATATGAATAAAGTTACCTTACTTACCTTACCTTACCATTTAGGCTGAGTTCTACCTTGTGATGTCATGTGGTAATACATGAAGTGCTCCACTGTGTTTTTAAACTCCACACACCTTCACTAACATCATTTGGATAATTTCAGCCTATAAGTAATGTAAAAGGTAACTGTTAACTTGAAAATGACCGCTTCATGACATCACAAGGTGGAACAGAGCTTTGGAGATGTAGACTAACTAATAAAGCAGGATTACTAAAACATGTGGGACTGAAACAAAACAAACTCCAGGTCTGTTTGAGGGAACAGCGTTATAACATTGCTTACCTCTCATAAGCCTATAGCCTGGACGTAATGCTGTTTGATAAGACGTAATATAGTCCCGTGCTGACAGTGTGGAGGTGGTAGTTCACAATAACATCAGCCCTTGGGTTCATATCATGTGCACAGAAACAATACGGTGCAGTCTCAATAACCTCCAGTAAAACGTGGCAAGTGCTGACTAAGCTCCGTATGGAAGAAAAAAAAAGAAAAGAAAAAGAAAGAAATCTGCAGCGTTTGACAGTGTAGTCCGCTCTCACATTTGTGCTGTCACATGCAATATCTATCTATAGCTCAATATGCCCACCTGCTGGCTGAAGGCGGTACTGCCATGACATCATGTTTAAAGGTCCTAAATTAAGCAAAACTGACTCTGAGCTTTAAACCATGTTATAATGTAAAGATTGGCAATGGCGGGTCTGAAATTATCCAAATGATTCTAGTGAAGGTGTATGGAGTTTAAAATACAGTGGAGCACTTCCTGTATTACCACATGACATCACAAGTGTTTTCTGTTTGAGAGAAGAACTCAGCCTAAATATGCAGGATTTGTGAGTTAAACATGTGAATGAGACAAAGGTCAGGTCTGTTTGTGATGAAGAAACATTATGACATAGATCAGAAAACAGCGTAATATGAAGTGTAATATGAGCTCTTTAAAAGTCTAGAATATGCAGTCTTACAATCCAACTTTTGTCCAACAGCTTTATATGCTTTAGCTTTGGTATTATTTCTTGTAGCATAACTTAATGCAGTTTTTCAAACTGGGGTACATGTACCACTAAAGGTACACGAGGCCCTCTGCAGTTTGAATATGCATTTTATTTAGACATAACTATTCGTATTTGTCCTCCTTTGGGTTCATTTTTATTTACAACTAGGCTCATCGATCATCTCATTGATGATCCAGTATAATTTTAGAGCATTTTAGAACATAGCCCCAAAACTAAGCCTGATAGTCTGTGTTGAAATCTGAAAGTAATTTACTTAAAAAGGCCAAAGAGGCGGTCTTAAATGGCACTTGCTATGCCATTAAACTTGTAGCATTTCTTCAATTACAGGTTTCGATGACAAAAGGGGAAAATCTTTCTTCTTGGCATTGTTACTGTGAGCTGCTTTTGCACGGATGACCTGGTACTTGGCCTGGAGTCACTGGCTTGTCTCCAGTGAGATAAGAACCATACTGTGGAAAATTTAATGCAATGCAATCACTTCTCCATGGAAACAAGCAGGTGACAGATACTGCACCAGAAAAGTTGCATCATGTGCTTTTAATGTAGTGACAACAGCTAGTGCACTGAGTAAGAGATATATTTGCTTGTAGAAGTATTTTGGGTAGTGAACATCCTGTATATAGACTTTAAAACCACAAAGACACAAATGAGCTCCCTGGATTAGTCATATACCAGTGTGGATGAAGTATTTTTTAGCTCTGGAGGCTACTAAATATGTAAAATTTCAAAACTTGAATGAAACACTGCTTCAGGTATGTTTGTGATGCGAACAGTCGTAACAGAAAACTAGATGAATCAGGTTTATAGGTATCTTTTTATTCCAAAGTGTCCCAAATAGAACCCTTCATCATTATCTTACAAACATATGGTATACACATGAGTAGGGACAAAAATGGAGGAACAGTCGAAATATAACAACATAACCTCCTCATGGTCAAGAGAACACATCAATGGACACACTGATCTACCACCAGGAGAGCCTCACTGTGTAAACAGACACTTGGCATGTCTCCCAGTAGATTATGGCCGTATGCAAAGACCCTGCTCCCAGCACAGAGCATGAAATAATAATGGACATTGCTACAAGAGGGAAATGCTGATTGTGCAAGACATGTTTAGCTTCACAAACCCAGAAATAGAATAAGATGCTTAAAGGTGCACTACGTTACTTTTGGGTTGGGGGTCCATCGGATGCTTGTTTCATCTGCTTTGAATGTTCCACAGTATGACATTAAACAGCGTTACTCTGCTTTTATTAAATTACAGGTGGTTTCAAAAATACCTAGAAAACCAGGAATTCTGACCGATCTGACTTGTAACTAGGTCTGGTTCGGGTAAAAGATCGAAAGGGTTAATGCCATACTGTGAAACATTCCAGGCAAAGCAACAAAGCTCCATGGAGAAAAGCGTTTGAGGGACCCTCCACCAGGAAAGTTACACGCTGCACGTTCGAGATAATTTTGAAATGGTTTAAACTCCCAGGCTTAGTGCAGTTTTCATCTATCAATGCTAATCAAACTGATATAGTGAAATAATACTTTTTACAGTCAAATAAAAGACACATTTTCACATTTGTGGAACTAAAACGCTGCTGTCTGCATACACGTGGCCATAAACATCATCGGCTGTGTGCGTCATGCAATAGTTTGTTCTCCTCACTCATCGTTGCTTCTTACTGTAAGAAGGTAAAGTCTGACGTCATGGACACAGACTGTCTTCACTCTAGAAGCAGCAGCGGGATTTGGACAGTGACAAGTAAAAAGTAAAATACAATACTATCATTTCATCGTAGTTGACATTCCTTAACTGATTATGACCAATATTAAAAAAGAAGAAATTTCAGATGTTCAATTTAAACCCTTGCGATATATAGCATAGTTTATATAACCAGGCACGTTTTAAATAGATAGTTACGTTTGTTATACTTATTTCATTGTTATGATGGTTACTTTATGAACCCATCAAAAGGTTAAAAAGTAATTGAATGAAAAAGAAGTAGCCAAAATATGCTAAAATACTTTGTAATACTGCGTGTGTCTCACTTCAAAACTGAACAACTGAAATCCATCATTCCATTATGATGTTTATAACTGCGCCATGACAATATATAACAATTAAACCAAACAGAAAGAGTCACTGGTAGGAAATAAAGTGTAGTGGGCGCGCTCCATACACATAAACATAATGAGGAGCAGATAACACCCTGGTGTAAAAAGATTAGGTACATATGAAATGATATCAACATGATAAAATACAATTAACAGTCATAATTCTCTTTTAGAACAGTTACATGACAAAGTTGACATCTTAGAGTACTCATGGAAAACGGGACATTTGACTCGCGCTTAAATTTTGGGAAGACCAATTTTCTGATAAGGCTGGCTTTGTTGATTTTACATTCAAGGGAGCAAGATTTTGAAACTATTGTAAGGTACCGCCCCCTGCTGCTGTGAGGGTGCAACAGCAGCACAGAGACACAAGACACATAGAACTTGGACTGTTTTACAATCAAGCGAAGAAAGGCACTGGAGAAATGCTATACTATTTTAGCTCTGTACGCTCTCGCTGTCCATCTTGAAAAAGGTAAAAATCTAAAAATCTTGGACATCATCTGAGTTTTGAAAAATAAAGTCTCAACATACTTAGAAAATTCAGTTTTTGCATTTCGACTCATTTTAGCAAGTACAGTTTACAAAAAGTAATCTGCTATAAAAAGAATAAATGCGTATGGCATTTTGGTTATCAAACAAGCTTTTGATTGACACGGTTTGCACTAAAAAATTGTAAGAATATGAAGACATGATTATTTACATTTTTGTGCTGCAAGAGAAAACATTGCTGAAATGCTTTGTTGTTCTGCTAAAAATAAGCAGGATAATTTGTAAAGACACTAAACCTTTATAAATTAGTGCTTTTTGTTGAACAGGAAAAGGATGTGAGACAACTTAAAAATATATACAAACGAAAATCCTACGTGGGTCACAGTGTTACCCATTTGCACAGGTCTGTTAGTGGAGGTGAAGAGACAGCGCTACATTGAAAGTGCAGTGGAAACTCTTTTGCACTTTTGGAAGTCCTGATCCTCCTCTCTCCTCTCTCCGTAGTGTCTCTCTGGTGCTCATGGGAGGTCCAATCTGCTGTACCGGACCCCTCGGCTCCACTGCACACCTCTCCATGTGGGCAGCTGGTAGTTCCTGGGGACGGTGCCGCGGACGTTCTCCTCGAAGTACTGGAACATTCGGAACCACCAAACCCGCGAGAATGGGTTACTCTGAGACGTCTCTTTGAGCGACTGAAAATAAAAAACAAAGCAAATGGTGTTTTATCCAGCACAAGTTAAAGGTCCATTGCATAACTTAAACTAAAAAATCTTCTCACACAAAAAAGGGAACATTGTACTTTTACAATGTGCCCCTATTGTTTGTAAATTCCATGCTCCTTCACTAGAATCATTTGGATAATTTCAGCACTGGAATTATCAATCTCTACTGAACTAAATGTAAAAGCGAGCTTCATGACATCACAAGGTGGAACAGAGCATTTTGAGCTTTGGAGATGCAGACAGACTTAGGATTACACAAACATAAAAAAACAAAAACAAAAAACAAATGTTAGATTTTATTCAACACGAGTAGGAAATAAATGAATTATATGGAATGAAACATTTTACACCAGAAAAAAGTACAATGAGACCTTATTTCACCCCACCCACTTCTGCCTGTAAGTGCAACTAAAGCACTTTTTTGTTGACACACTTCTCTTTTGAAAATTGACATTTGCGAAACAGCTCACACAGAATCCCAAGCAGGATTATGGTTTTCCTACATTTACACTAGCAGTAAACAGGATATATAAATCCTTTGTTGATAGATTTTGGGTGTTCTCAAATATTAGTTTTTTGTTGTCATGTTTGAATTTCTTTATTCAAAGTGAGAGTTTGGGCCACATCCTGTACCATGTGCGAACTCACGTGTAATAGATGAATTCACTCATTCATCATATGTTTCTGAATGAGTGTTTGGAGAAAGAGCCTGGGAACTGTGTCAACAGATGAGAAATGTTCCACATTATTTGACCAACACTCAGACAAACATTTAAATCAAATGATCAAACTAGTGAAAAAAACAAAAACAAACAAAAAAAAACAGTAAATTCTGCTCTTAAATAAGTAAGACCTGGCCATGTATCTGCTCAAAACAGCACTCACAAGACTATAACAACGATTAATGCACTAACTCAACTCACTATAAACCCTGCTGTTACTGCTGCTGTCCCATATAAATCCATAAAATCAAAATAATTAGTCGACCAATAAAAAGTCTAAGACTAAGACACCACTGAAAGACCAAGTGCTTCATTAACTAAAAGACGACAGCCCGACATCAAACCATAGTGTAGATACTAGGGATGGGACGAGATACAATTTACACAAAACGAGACACCAGATTAGGTCCACAAGAACAAGACAAAATGAGACATAATCTATCATAAAGTTTGCAGTTCAGTTCACACTTTTGGCCTCACCATTTCTTATTTACTTTATTTAATACTTGTGTTGTCATTGCAGCACAGCTCTTTTCAACTACAGCTTCTCAAGAAATGAACTTGTGGATTGGACTTTTGTCCAGGCCAATTGTGGCCAAAAAATCTCACAAGATGATTTTTCCCTTGGGTGTACAATCTTGTGGTAATTTTGTCTCACGAGATCTTGTCCCATCCCTAGCAGATGCATGTGAGTTCCTTGAGTATGAAGCTGACCTGCTGGTTGGCCATGGAGTGGTACCACCAGAAGAGACGTGTTGTGATGAAATAGGCCACCACCACATCCACAGTGTAGTGGTCATGGGCCAGGAGGATACAGAAGATTGCCACAGCACTCAGCACCCAGCAAATCCAGGGGTACCACCAGAACCTCCTGGGAGAGTCTGCAAAACACACAAAACATGTTCAAATGCCTATAGTCCGTTTTTTTTCTTGTTATAATCTTCTTCCCTCATCAAGACATACTTGGAGTTGTGTTTGTTTCATTCACACATGTTTTACACACAAACCCTAGAATAATTAGAATAATTTCAGCACTGGAATTTCCCATTTCTACTGAAGTAAAGGTAAAAGGTAACTTAAAATGTAAACTACCGCTTCATGGCATGGAACAGAGCATTTTGTCCTTTGGAGATGTAGACAGACTAATAATAATAATAATAATAGGATGGGCAATTTTGTGTAACATAGGCCCTTTATGAACAAGTCACCATTTCTACCACCAGATGTCACTGTCACTATAAGTCAGTGGTGTCTACACCACCTTTAAGTGTGTATGGGATGTAGCAGGGACAGATTACTCAGGGCTGGAATAAGCAATGTGCTTGCATATCTTTGTCGAATACTTAAACTGTGTGACACTTAGTGGTGATCCTGTGTCTTAACTGGCGTGATACGAAACAGAGGAACAGAAAGTGCTCATGGGAGTGTGTGGGAGTCCACAGGGGATATGAGACACTTCCTCTGCACTTCCTGATGCGCCTCAGAGCAGATGGTCACAGAACAAATGAGAAGAACCAGTAACAGAACTGGGATATACACTCACACTTATACAGTACGTAAATACTGACTGATTATTGAAGATTGACTGAGTTGCTGACACACATGAACTCAATCAATCCAACTTAATCTGCAAAACAAACACTTCCTGTTAATCCTAACTACTAATGTATCTCATCCACAAAAATGTCAGTTTAACCAGACTCACAAAGACACAGAGTGAACAATTCATAAAGACCATTGAAAGATGCAGAGTGGTTTAAACTACTCACATTCATTGATGAAGAGGTATGTTATGGTTAACATAACTGTATGGCCACTGTACAAATAATCTCCACACATTGTGTGGGAACCAGTTATGGAAAGACCACCTCCAGCGATCATCTTCATGACTCTTCTCATCTGTGCCTCCCAGTTACCCATGAGCTGAAACACAAGGCAGAAGAGATGTAAAAGTGTTTTACCGTGTTCACATCACTCACTGTCAAAGCAAGATCAGCTACACTGGAACCTTGGATTGTGAAAGGCCTGAGAATATGATATTTTATCAAATCAGACAAAGCGATGTGGCTGAAAAGGTGCACTAAGTAACCTTTGGAGGAGGGTATGTTAAACTTGTCTATTTCCATGGAGAAAAGGTCAAATCTGTAAAGACCCAACTCACTGTGGGATTGACGAGCGGGTGGCTCCACTCCAGAGGAGATACATAAGGCTACCTTAAATATTCCTACTAAATATCTTTGGTGTAATTATCCTCATAAATCTTCTCTCAGCACATGGTATATTTTAGAGTCTCCACATAGTCTGCATAACAGTTATTTGATGACTAAATGTGTTGAATATTATTTAAAATGATCGACAAGTTACAATTAACCAATTCAATTGTTTCAGCCCTAAAGGAAGGTCAAGCGCCTCAACCAGTAGCACATTAGAACATAATCTACTGTAAAAAGTTTGTAAGAGCAGCATTGCACCAGTTAATACCACTGTGTAATGTTTAAGCCATTGCGTTAGCACTGTTCATTTCACAGAGTCCTTGGTTGCACTTTGCGCAAATTCAGTCAGATCAAATGTTGCAACATCTTCCCACAATGACTAAAGTCGTGTTAATGGACATAGATTTGTTCCAAGAGCACTGTTGTGAGTAGATTTACATGGTGATGTAACCATTAAAATTAAGAGTCTAGAGGCAGTTAAAGGCAGATATAGTGTAGAAGAGCATGACTGACCTTTGGAGAACATTTGAAGTGCATCCCAGGAACAGGCAGAGTGGTGATGTACATGGTGATACACCGATACATATAAAGAGTGCCCACGATGAAGAAAAAGCGCCTGCCTATAATTGACCTGGAACAGAGAAGAGGTTCTTCAGGCTGAGTTACCACAGTGGAGCAGAACATCAAACCAAAAAGCTCCACTGACCTGTGCTTTAGCAGGAGCCACTGGAGAAACCACAGTAAGACCAGCAGCATCCCAATGATCTCACAGATGGAGAAGGCCCACTCTTTCCTGTCAAACACGTCAAAGAACTTATCAGGCAGAGGAGGAGTGTGCTCTTTGGAAGGGACCCTCTCATGGACCACTGAGATGACCACAGTGGTGGTGACGAAGCACACCACGGCATAGATGAAGGACACTGCTGTTTTTGGCCACTCTGTGGGGAAGGAGGAGCGCAGCTCTTTAGTGGGAATAGGGATCTGCACCATCTCCTTGTCGTAGTTCCTCATTCCCAGTGTGCCGTTCCTGTGAGGCTTGGTGGTCCCGTTGGGCAGACCCCCAGCGTGCCCATTTGCATGGCCATTTTTATGAGTCTCGATATGATTCTCGATGAGCAGTGTCTGCACACGCTCCAACAGCTGCTGGCCACTGTCAGAGGACACCAGCGACAGCGGCGTTTTCCTGAAGTCGTCTGGAGTGAGTCTGAGCAGAGCTGGTCCATCTGTCCCCTGAAGAACATCCACATACTCAGACATGCCCTCGTCTATCAGCCAGTGCGACACCTCCTCTGCTGTCCATGAGCCCGCCTTCTTCATCCTGGAACACTGCACAAGTCTCTGTCTATGGGGCAGGGCTGTGTCCTCTCCTGCTTTGGCACATGGTGAGCGTGGCAGCCCGGCTGCCTCTTCAGCTGACAACACAAGGTAGAAAAGTGTGCACAGGATGTCTTCAGCTCATTGGTTTCCCCTCAGAGTCCAGCCCTGTAAAAAGAAATGAAAAGAGCGTGAGAGGAAATGTGGTGCTGATGAACACTGACACACCCAGAGTTAAGGCAGATATCTGACTCATATGAAGGCCATATCCTGCACACATCATTTTGGAACTTAAACGACCTTAATCGCAAAAACACTATCCCACTCTATTCTCCAAGCATCAAAGTATTTACTCTGCTCTGTATACGTTTGAAATCCAGACTTTAGCCCACAGCCAAAGCCAACAGGAAGGCTCCACATGTGCTGCATATGTGGGGTTTGTTTACAGGGTGGGACGTCGGCGGTGGACACGGGGGGCTGGGCTTGTGTTCAGGGGAGTGTGAGGTCTAGTGGGGAGTGAGTGTGTCTGATCTACTGCCTGGGTAAACTGAGAGCGAGGGGAACGCAGGACAGGGAGGAACTCATAAATCAGAGCGGAGGTCAGCAGCTATTGGCTCCACCCCTGTAACGAGGGCAGTGAGCCAGCGCTAAAGCCACAGGAGCAGGAGGAGAGGGATGGTAGAGAGGAACAAGAGAGTGCACAGGAGGATTAAATACTCACAACGACAATATTATTATGAGTTATACTGTGGAAGCTGCTTTTGGATTCAAATTCAACATATTTATGGACAGGTCTTGTGCCATAAGATCTTCCATCCATCTTCTTCTGTTTTATCCGGGTGGGTTGCGGAAGCAGCATTTCGCCACCCAGTCCTCTGCGCACCCGACCCCCTTTGAACCCCTCTGCCAGTGGTGAACCCACAGAAGAAAAGACCCATGTCACCCGAAAGGACGACGTGGGTCCACCCTCCTGTGCCATCACGGCGGGAAACTGGAGTGCCTGCCACAAGACCTTACAAGACAAAAAAATGATCTCATGGCATTTCTTCCCCTGTGTTTACATTTGGATGAGACAGAAATGGGGTTAAGCTGTAGCCACTTGTAAATCAGACACTGGTGAGGCCAAAATGTAAACTTGTGGACTGTGAATCACAAAATGTATTGATTATAGACGTCAAAATATTGTCTTATCTCGTGGTCCCAGCCTTGTCCCACCCCTAGTAAACATACATGACTCACTTCAAGTACAACTTTGAATGACTTAATGATGAGAAACCATGATTTATAACTTAGGTAAAGGCTCTTAAAAGTCAAATTTGCACAATGCGTCGCCATGAAGTAGTTGTCTAGCGCTGTACATGATTTAACTACTACATACTCCATACACTACTATAACTGCTCAGGCATTTACTAGAAATATTCAAATAACTACAAAGAGCGCTGTAACTGAAATTTCCCCATTGTACTGAAATTTCCCCATTGTACTGAAATTTCCCCATTGTGGGACAAATAAAGGATATCTTATCTTAACTGCACTTGCCTTAGACACTAACTACCTGAAAAATTTATCAGATATTGGTTTGGGTTCCTACTGCATTCTCACTGTTTGCAAAAAAAAACATACATCTTTTCTCAATATGAGTCAACTCTCAGTAAAGGTTTTTCCCCCAATCTCAGTCCAACAGTGTTCATGGGGGGCGCTTTTGGCTCCATCGACTCTGTTTCCAACTGATTTTACTTTAGAAAATTGTCACTCTTCCTTCTCTCTGTAACTGCTGCTGTGAGCTTCATCATGTTGGTTGTAAAATGTTGTATATTGTATTAACCCGCTCTAAAATGATCCTGGTGTTTTTATTTCACTATTTTGAACATAAATAAATTCCTATTCCCAATGGGCATGGCACCAAATCGGCTCCTATATCGGCTATACTCCCTTAAATCCACTTCTTTATACAAATTATAGGAAAGAAACTAGAGACTTGCCTTATTTGTTTGAGATTTGAGAGATGAAAGAGCATCACACCACATTAGTTCTCGAAATAATCGCATCTGAAAAATGTGGCACCTTTTACATCCTCCTCACAGCGAGATAGCACCTCAGCTACATGTGAGTGGAGCTGTTTAACATACAGTTCAATAGAAGACTGGTGTTTAATGGAGACACAGGCGAATGAGGAGACAAAGGGTGCTGGCGTCGATCTGTTAGCAGAGCACAATTGAGACAGATCAGAGATTAGCTGTCACTGAGTCAGCTGGCTGCACTGGACCTTTGCTCTCTCTCAATCAGCTTATACAGTGAGGAAATAATCAGGCCTAACAATAAAGCCACCAACAAGTGCACCCTTTCTGTAAACTGGACTTTGTTTATGTTCGACTTAGGGATCTGGTTCGGAAAAGTTAATGGACTACTTAAGCAGACACTGTCTACAGTACAGATACAAACTTAAGAGAAAAATAGTCAAATGTTGCAAGAATGTCAAGATTAGGGATGGACTGATTCAGCTTTTTCACTTCCGACACCAGTATCTGATATATATACCGTACTTATCTTTAAATATTTGCTAATACTGTACCCGATATGAACCTATACCAGAGTAGGGACAGAAAAATACTTGAACTTATCACACACGATCCAATTTTGTTATGTAACTTATCTATCCTTCATATCACTACTGATCCGCTCTGAATGAATGAAATTCAAACATCTCCAAAGCTCAAAATGCTCTGTTCTACCTTGTGATGTAATGCAGTGGTAGTTTTCAAATTAACAGCTACTTTTACCTTTTGTTTAGTAGAGACTGGTAATTCCAGAGCTGAAATTATCCAAATAGTTCTACTGAAGGTGTATGGAGTTTAAAAGCACAGTGGAGCACTTCCTGTATTACCACATGACATCACAAAGTGGAACAGAGTGATTTCTGTTAGAGAGATGAACTCAGCCTAATTGTATAAGCTGTGTATGTATAAAATGAAATGAAATACAGCTCCAGGTATTGTGATGCGCAAACATTATAACATAGATCAAAAAACAGCATCATCTGAGCCTTTAAGATTACATTTTTAATATATTACAAAGATATAACATATGAAAATTGGTGGTGGCCCATGGAGCATGACTTTGTAACACACATTTAGAAGCATTCTTTTATGAAGCAAGCTCATAATATTTGCAAATGATTTTCAATTTTCAGTTTACAACAAACAAACATCTATTTCAAAGCACTTAAACACATGTCTGAACTGCTTTTAAATTATGCTTACATTTTCTCTGATTAAAATGTTTTTTATCCTCTTTTTAATGATAATCTTTGTACAGCGTGTGTTTAGAAAAGCGCTATATAAATAAAATGTATTATCATAGTTGTAAAATGTTTATTTAGTTGAGGCATTCTTGGGCAGCTCAGGGGCCATTAGCTGCTGTAGCTTCGGTTCACTGCTTGCCTATCTAATTCTGGCTATGATAGAGGTGGGGTTGTACAGAAGTTTGTTTATGGAACGGTTCCTTAATTCTTGTGTGAAGCTAATTTATGTGCTTCCTATTCTTACTTTGTTACAGTAATTTGTAATAACATTCAAATGTTCATGTAGATAACTACATACAAAGATAAGAAAGGACATTAAAGCTCCATAAATCTACTCCTGTGTCCTTCACTCTCTGATCGGAGCAGTGTTTTGGATGAAGTGTCCCAGTCCATCTGTCTAAAGTCCTAGCTATTTCTAATTATTATTATTAATTCAAAATGACATGTTTTTTTAACCCTTTCTTAGGTCTTTACATGTCACGGTGCATAATTCCCCTTACATTATCAGCTATAAGCACCTGTTGTATCACAGGATGCACAGTTACACCTAAACGTATCAGTAAAGTGTGTGTCATTCAGTGGACTTCGCCCAGTCAGTTACACGTGGACGATGTGTAACTGACTGGGCTTCTCAATAACAAAGAAGACCAGTGAAATCCACTGCTTCAGTTATGCAAGACTCGGTACATGTGCGATACCACAAAATGAAAGCACAGGGACTTTTGATTCAAGGTACTTCATGGGACAGGAAGCTCAGGAGGGAGTCGCATTGTTCATATTTGACTCACGCCAACTACCACTGAGAGCACTAAGATTACTAAATAGGCAGCCTACATTTGTAAAGAGTCAGGTATACTGTTGTTATCGCTTTATCTGAAATGTTTCACTGTGCAGTATTAAACAGTTCTACCTTACAATTATTTAATTACAAGTGGTTTTATAGCACAAAAATACTTAGAAAAACAGGCATTCGGACTGTGAGCAGGGTCGCCTCTCCACTGATCTGACCTGTAACTTGGTCGTGTGTGGTCTCCATGAAAATTTAATGCCATACGGTGAAACATTTCAGACAAAGCAATAACATCTCCATGAAGAAAAGCATTGGACGGACCCTCCACCAGAAACACAACTCCACAATACCTTTAAGACTTTTTAGGACTGACACAAAGTATAATAAACTACGTGTTATTCCACTACAACCATTTGAGTAATTTTCCTTTGTAAAGCTTAAAATAAAAGCATTATGTTTTAGTTTTGCACATGATCTTTACTCATTTAAACATGATCTTTACTCATTTAAACATGACCTTTACTCATTTAGCCTGGTTTTCGTCCCAGTTTAGTCTTGTGGTTTAACTTTAAAATTAATTTACTGAACAAACAGATATTAAAATTAGGGCAATATGGCAAAAATTAGGGCAATATGGCAAAAAAAATCCACTTATTTATCGACCACAATCAGATTTTTTCCAATTTTCACTGATTTTCTTACTAATAACAAATGTTTCTATTAATTAAATGAAATACAAAAAGGATGTTGATATGGTGAATATATTGATTGCACAGCCCTTATCAAAATACTGCACGAATGTAGTTATCAGTTGTTTATTTTATGATTGTAATAAGTCTACATTGTGTCAGTGGCACACATTTGTTTCAATATCATCATCTACATTTACAGCAATATATCACATTTTAAAATCTGTTATTGTGACAGATCTAGTTTATGCAAGTCCACAATTTAATCAGTCTAAGAAAATGAAGTAGAAGTGAAGATGAGTGTGGCTTTTGTCTTTTGCAGAGGCTGTAGTTTGAGAATTGGCACCAGAGACAAAAACCTGTGAATAAAAAACCATCTCATCTTCAGTTAAGACACTTCTCTTTCTCACCTCACGTAGTTTGACTGTGCTGCCACTGAAAAGCCCTCAGCCTTTGGCCTCATTCTTCAACGCACGCATGCTCTGCTGATTTTATGTCAGGTTGAAAATAAGATATATCTACAGTGAAAATGATTTTGAATGAGACGTTTGCAAATGCTGATTTAAAGCCCACTTACTTAAAGCAGGAAAAATGCTACGTTAAAACAAATCGAGCTTAAAAGGTTCTCTAGATATGTATTCTGGTGCAGAGTTCGCCACCTGCTTGTATCCATGGAGATTGTGTTATTGCTTTGCCTGGAATGTTCCGCTGTATGGTATTAAACGTATCTATTCCCACGACAAGACAAGCTGTAAAAACATCTGAATAGGAATCAGGTGGAAAGTCCCCCAGGCTGGAACCCCCCGACCCCCTTGTGCCCTTGAAACTAAGTTAATTAATCTATATACATATAAAATAAAATATATAAAATATTATACACATTGTATTAATTGCACACGCAAGTTACAGTGTCTCTACAGTATCTCAACACATTTGTTCACATAAATACAAACAAAACATGCAAAAATGATGTGGTCTCAAACACACACAAATAAAGTAAGTACAAGTAAATACAGTGTGTCAAATTACTCCTCAGGAAAGTCCACAAGTGAGGCACAAAAGATCAGTAAAATGCCATAGACAAGGCCCGACATTTGATCCGGCTACGCTCACATTTTATTATGATATAGAATGCTGATTTTCTAACTCAACACATCAGAGTGTGTGACGCGGCCACTAAAGGCCGGCAAGAATTTATCTGAATAACGAATTTATCTGAATACTGAATAAATGCAATCTGTCGCTGTAAGGCTAACAACTGGCATGCCTATGTGCACCTCCTGATTATCGGACAACACATTTTGTAATTAGCTGCAGGCATCACGCAGCAGAGATATTTTGACCTCAAGAGCTTCTTATACAATACCTGTACTGCGGTAAATTTTGCTCCAATACATGGGGAAAAATGGGTATAGACTCTTTAATATCCTACTTTTAAACATTATAAGCAAAGAAATAACATCTCCATGAAAATAAATGTTGCATAGTGTACATTTCATTCCAGTAAATACATAAAACAAAGTGCATGTTGATTCAGTACAGTGTGTAGAGACAAACCTACACTAGTGAGCCGCTCCACTAGTTTAACAGCGGTTTGATTTGCCTGTTCAGTTGCATTCAAACCAGCTCATTTGTTTGTCTCCATTATTAACATAATCACTCCCTAGTTCCCAAGAAAACCACATCAACACATTAAATAGAAAACAAAACAATGAAAAGTGACTCAATGTGATATTATGTGGGAAAAGTGAGAATACTGTCGTGTTTTTTGTTGAATGGTAAAACAACTGGAGTGTATAGTTGAACTATAATGACCACAACCCGCCCACACTTTTGTATAGAAAACAAAGCCACCATCATATTACGTTACCATGGAAACCTAAAACTACTTTTGAGTAGTACAGTTTTACTCATGGTTACACGAACAGATTTTTTAATAGTTTTACTCATTTAAGGGTTTATATTGGGCTATTCTCTCATCTTTGTTCTAATGTTGTTTCCTTATGAAAAAATATGCCTCGAGTTGTGTTTTCTTTCATTTACACATGTTTAACAGGCAAATCCGCTAATGAACTAAAGATAAAAGGTGGCTATTAACTTGAAAACTACCACTTGATGACATCACAAGGTGGAACAAAGCATTTTCAACTTTGGAGATAGAGATAGACTAATAATAAAGGATTACTCAAAAAACATGTGCGAAACCAAACCGAATCCTGGGTTTTTAATGCGGTAAACAACATTATAACATGTCTCAGTCCCAGGAATCCATTTTGTGTCATACAGGACCTTTGAGCATGAAAACAGGTCACGAGAAGAACAGAAAAACATGTCAAACAGCCTTCAACTTCAAATTAATAGGAAGTGGTGGAAGAGTTACTCAGTTGCATAATTCAGTGGAACAAGCAATAACTTTCATGTGTCAAGGAGTAAATCAAAATGCTATAATAACATTTCATTTTGTTTATTAGGATTCAGAAATGTTTTGTATTGTAGTGTATTGTAGTGCTTTGAATTCCACAGTGTGTGTAAATCCTTGATAAAGATATTTAAGAACATATTGGGTTGTCACAATACTAAATTTTCAAACTCAAATACAACTGATACTCGATACAGACTTCTAAACCATAATGATAATTTGAAAATACTCATTTAGACTTTTTTTGTGTGTATGTGACCCTAAAATCATCCAGGTCAAGGCAGATAGGTCTTTTCCTGTTTGTGTAACTTTTTAAAAGGTCCAAATTACACTATTTACCGATCTATGTTGTAATGTTTCCTCATCACAAACATACCAGAAGCTGCGTTTTGTTTCTTCACATATTTAACACACAAATCCTGCTTCTTTTGTCCTGTTCTTCTCTCAAACAGAAAACACTCTGTCATGTGGTAATACAGGAAGTGCTCTACTGTGTTTTTAAACTCCATACACCTTCACTAGAATCATTTGGATGATTTCAGCCCTGCAGGTGCCCATTTTGAGCTTTGGAGATGTAGACAGACTAATAGTAAAGTGTTACACAAACATGTGTGAATGAAACAAAACACAGCTCCAGGGATGTTACTGAGGACGTTACGAGATTTATTATAAAATGGCTTAACGCTCACACGACTGCATTTTGTGTAATATAAAGGACCTTTAAGTATCAATACTTGTTCAAAAGAGTATCTAGTTTAATTAGCCTCTGATTTTCAACACTTCATCAACCCCAATAAAATGTGGTGGAAACAACCCCCCCCCCCCCCCCCAAAAAAAAAATGATTCAATTGTCATATGGCAGTGGTGTTGACAGCTGAGGTTGTGGCCAGTGGAAATGATGACACATAGAAACTACATTATCCCTCTCCTGACATAGTAAATGTTTCCCCTCTCTCAGTTTGGTTTCCCGGGAGAGGGGAGGCTAGCTAAGCACAGGGCAAGCCATGTGAGTGGGCTAGAGAACACAGGAGACAATATGTCAAACAGATGTAATCAGACACAGCACTTGAAGCCCATCTTTAGATCATTCCTGTCCCTCCCACACCATTCCACAAACAGGAATGATCTCACTGGCTAACCTCGGAGCCAGATCTGGATCCTAGGCAATGTTTATGTCACAAATGGAGCACTTTGGCTCCATGTACACAACTCATCCGAACAGGAAATTGGGTATTGTGGGTCTTAACAGGTATTGCTTTGACTACAAGTATGTATTTAACATTACTCTTGGAAAGCCCTCAACATTTCCACTATCAACCTCCAACATGCTCATATCATCTTTTTCCCCCCTGAATTTACCTTTGGATTGGACAAAAAAAGAGACCTGGTGAGTTATACAATTTGAGAGGCTAGAGTTCCAAAAAGCAGTACTACAGTAACTGCTTAGTAGTATTACATAAAATAAATAAAAATAGTGAAAGCAAAATTGTGAAATGGATTGCACTGCTTATTTATTATAAATTATGTCAAAATTTAGTCCTGTCTCATGGTTTGTCTCGTCTTGAGAAAATTGTGTCTCATCTCATCTTTGTTTTCTTTGCATTACTGGAACATTTTTGGTTATTTTTTCGCTACATGGTAAAATTTACCTGTAAAAAGTTTAATAAATTACTTCTATGACGCATTACAAATGCAAATTAAGTTATGTACTTAGTAGTGTTTCATTCTGCCATTTATTTATTTTAGCTCATTATTATTATTATATTTACAATATTGTACATAGGGCTGGGCGGTATACCGTTTGAACCGGTATACCGGTAATTTTTATTTTTATGATATGAATTTCTTATTTACCGCCATACCGTGTGTGCGCGCATATGTCGGCAACACAGAGCGGAGCGTCGCTGTGACAGCGGTAGATTGAGCGGGGGCTGTTTTTCAGTGTTACACCAAACAAGCCAACAAGCCAGGTAAGGATAGCGAGTTGAGTAGAAAGTAAAATCTGCATCTTCTCCCCAATCTCTGCGTAACGTTGGCACTGCAGCACAAAACACTACACAGACGTCCCTGGTAGGCGCGTTTGCTAAAGGGACCGTCTGTGTAGTGTTAGGCGCGTTTGCTAAAGGGACCGTCTGTGTAGTGTTAGGCGCGTTTGCTAAAGGGACCGTCTGTGTAGTGTTAGGCGCGTTTGCTAAAGGGACCGTCTGTGTAGTGTTAGGCGCGTTTGCTAAAGGGACCGTCTGTGTAGTGTTTTGTCACACGGGCGAGAGCGCGGGTGCGCGGAGCCGCGCACTCCGTCTAAAGGGACCGTCTATGACAAGAAAAGCAAACGTTGGAATGATATTACCAACTCTATCACACTCCACTTAGCCAAAGACAAAAATACCGTTAAATACCGTGATACCGTGATAATTTAAAAAAATACCGTGATAACAATTTTTGGTCATACCGCCCAGCTCTAATTGTACATTTAGAATAGTTTTGTGGTTTAAATCTGGGTTATTGTGTCAGTACCTATATGTTAGGGGTGGGTATTGCCAACAACCTTGCGATACGATTCGCGATACAGGGGTCTCGATAGGATACGATTCGCGATACAGGGGTATCCCGATACATGGTCTTCAAGGCGATACGTATCCCGATATTTTACATTACGTAACCTATAATTTAAAAAAAAGACAGATGTTTACTCAAATGTTATTTTTATTTTGGTGTAGCGCATCAGTTACAATGTAACAGAAGAAGGCTGTAAGGCAGAAACTGCCCTTGATTAACCTGTTAACACCCGCACTCGGCACAAGTGTTCAAATATGTACCAGATGTTCCAAACTGTAATAAGATGTAATGTATAATAAATAAACCATCTTCTGAAATTTAGGCATGTTTTCTTAAGATAAATAACTAAAACAAGCCAAAAAATTTCGCTCCATATGTCTCTTGTGCCTCCACCAGTGAGTGTGCGTAAAAGGAGGAGAGAGAGAGTCTCCATACACAGAGCGCATGGAGCTAGCCTATCACTACAGCACCTCTGCCCCACATGGGGCCCACCGCTGAAATCGTCTTTTCATAGGCTACTCAGATCTGTCAATCATTTCCTGAAAGAACCAATGACTGAAGAGGTTTTGCCGTGGAACTGTCCCTTGGTCATGCGTAATATGCCGCTAACTGGACGCACTCGTTTTGTTCCCCAAGCTGTAGCGCGGCGCCCCGTAGCCGGACCGAAGCCTGGATACGCTTATTTTGTAGCTAAGAGTGTGGAGAAAACAAACATACCCCATACCACTAACAGGAGCTAAGCGTTTAGCTATGCTAAGGACCAAGAGCGAGAGTAGTAGAGAAATGCGTCGCTCATCCATTCAGACAAACTCGGACTTTCTGGATTATTTCTCCACGTGGAATTATTTTATGAAAAAAGCAACTGGATATTCTTTTTCTGTGGACTGTTACGGACTAATTGAGCACAGCTATTCCTGGATTGGACCCGTTTCGGACCGACAGAACCGGCTCAAAGGTAAGAAATGCAATGAATATTTTCGGGAATTATAAGTTATGGCTCTTTGGGCTCGCTGTGTGGCATAAAATGAATGATATGGTTGTTTTACTGAGGAATTAAGCTTTCAAACGATGTATAGCATGTCAATATTGGAAAAATAAGTACGGTGAATATCTGGCTTGACTTTTTAATGTTGTGTAATCGCCGTCGTGGCGGTAGGTGGGTCTTAAGTGGTTTTAATGTAAACATGGCTTAACAAGGCTGTATGCTGACATGCAGCTACCTTTGATGAAAGTAAACTTAAGATATGGCCTTAACAAGGGTGTAGTGCAGAAGGAATGCTGCCTTTGACAATACGAAATGCGCATTGCAAGCAAGGATCACTTATCAGACGTAGTTTGCTGAAGCTTGATAAATAATGTTTGTTGCATGTAAAATATCGATACTGACGCCTCCGTATCGATACGTGTATCGCCAAGAGGCCCACGACGATGTATCCCCGTATCGATTTTTTTAACACACCCCTACTATATGTATATATTTACTTCAGCTATAAGTGCATTTCAAAATGTGTTATTGTGACAGGCGTACTCGGAATGCACTCAACATTTCCACTATCAGTCAATGTGAAACATGCTTACATTTTAGAGTATTTGATCCACTTCTTCGGAGCCAGCACCTGTTGACTTTCCTTTCCCTATCTCATTGCATATGTTTCCCAGCCTGTATCAAAGAGGTCTGCTTCAGAACTGAGAGGAAATAGGCTTTCACTTGAAACCAGCAAACACACACACACACGAGGGCTGAAGGATAAGACGAAGTGATTCATGACTATTTTCTTTTAAATTATTAAAACTAATACAAATGGCTTTCAATATAATTGAACAATTGAGCAAAAGCAATACTTTTAATTATTGCCATTTAGTACTTTATACAATAGTCATGCTTCTTCCTCCAAACCAGGTTATTGTTTGGACTGGCAGTGGACCTCTTGATTAAAAAAATAAATAAATAAATAAAAATGCATATACCTACCTAGCATTTATCTGTGACAGAATAATTAATGGTTCATGCAAGGTTCCTAATGCCTATTACAGGTTAAGGGTCCTATATTATGCAAAATGTGCTCTTGTGATGTTATATTAGAATCATCAAAACCATTCATGCAAATGATTCTCTTGAAGGTACCTGTGGAGCATTTCCTGTATTACCACATGACATCACAGGGTGGAACAGAGTGTTTTCGGTTTGAAAGTAGAACTCAGCCGAACAATACAGGGTTTGTGTTAAAACGTGCAAATGAAATCAAATGCAACTCCAGATGTGTTTTTGATGAGGAAACATCATAGCAGATAAAAACAGTCTAATATGGGCCCTTTACATATGAATACAGACTGTGCTTGGATAGAAGAGATATTTTGTTAGCTGAGACAATGCTTTCTATTGAAGTGCTACTAAGAATGTGATAAACTGTTGCCAACTATGTCAATAATTTACCATTTCAATTAATACTATTAACTGTTTAAAGCTCAAGTTAATGAACAATCTTGTAGTTTGTCATAAAGCGCAGCCATTTTGCATAAGTGAAAAGTGAGGAACAATACAGGTGCAGGGCCAATGGGACCTATGAAGTGAAAAACTTTAATCTGATACGCAAGGCTGATTACTGATAGCCCAGCCAAGCACCGGTACAGTAGGTCTTACTATAAAAGGTGCTCTGAAATAGGCAAAACAAAAAAGCAATTATTCACAAGATGAGTTTGATCGATGCATGGCTTCTCACGTTGCATCAAACTGGGGCATCTAGATATACTCAACAATGGAGCAGGCGTTTTTGAATGGTGAATATCTGACCCAAGCCACGTACAATATGCAACGAACAAAGACGCAAGGATTCCTCTCAAGAATAGCTGCTTTGTTTGACTTTTTCAGCACTTTTTTCTCCTCGGGCGGTGTCCAAACTGTATATAAAAAAAGAAAAACTCCCACCCCAGGACATTATAATACAAACACCATCTCACCTGTATCCGCTTACATTCATCTCTTCAATAATCCAATGACAACAGTGAGATCTAATATTTGCACTACTGATCCTGGCCAGCGCAGTTAAAAATTAACTGTACGCAGCCGTTATGGATCACAGCACACAGGACTCTGCTACAGTGACTCGGGCTTTGGGGAAATATAAGCACAGACAATCATTCACTGAGTTTCAAGAAATGCCAAATGGACCGCTTAATTACTCAAATGTCAATGAGTTTACTACTTCAGTCAGTTTAAAGGCACACTGTGTAACTTTTCTGGTTACAGGGGTCTGTCACCAGATTCTTTCCTTGGAGAATTTCTCACATCACCAACAGCCGGTGATGTGAAGAGCCTTTTATTTACTGTAAGAGTCCATTTTTGGCTCGACAAGTACAAATTTGGTCATTTCCACAAAACCAGTTTAAGAAGGTTTTCTCAGTAGCTAAAAACAGGAGCATAAAAATATGAATTTCTGTTTTCTTTCTCCAAGGAAAGAATCTCTAATGAATGTTCCACAGTATGGCATTAGACTTTCTACAGAGACAGTGATGTCATAAGCCCTAGTTACATCTCAGATCTGTGGAGAGGCGAGCCCACTCACAGAAAGAATACGTTTTATGTCAATAAACGTTTAATGCCGCACCGGGACTTTCCAGACAAAGCAACATCACCATGAAGACAAGCAGATGCTGGACCGTTTACTATAAAAGTTACACTGGTCTTGGTTTAGTTACTCTTAAGCTTTACTTGAACACAGTTTGACTAGTAATTGAAAGCAAGTAAATATTTTGTTTACATTGAACTAATCTTAATATTGTGACAAAATATACTTTAAAATATCACAATCATTATCGCAATACAGAACATAGTTATCAAATATTGCATGTTTTTCTCATATTGTGCTGCCCTATTTGAAACCAAGTGGAGGTTAAAGTTTTATTTGAAACCCGCTGGTGGTGTGAAGAGCCTTTTATCTGCTGTAAGAATTGATTTCTGTCTGGACAAGTAGAGATTTTGTCATTTTCACAAAACCAGCTTAAGCTGATTTTCTCAGTAACATAAAAAAACATAAAATTTCTCAGAGTATAAAAATATGAATTTCCTTCTCTCGAATAAAATGGCTGTTTATCAGGATGTATTCCTGAGGCAAAAAAGTTTACATTAGATCCACTAATTAAGGATTTTCCAGCAATTTTCCCTCATTCTTTTCCAAAACACGGTATTGATCATTTAAAAGTACGGCACTGTTTTCTAGCTACACATAATACAATAGCATCTTTCAGTACTTCTACTATTAGCTTTCCAAGTGTTCATTTAAAGGTGTATTCAGTAACTTCTCTGATGGAGGGTCTGTCACCTGCTTGTTTCTATGGATAAGTCATTATCCTCCCTACCACAGTATCACATTAAACTGGTCTACCTTATATTTATTAAATTACAGGTAGTTATATAGCTCAAAAATACCTAGAAAAACAGACATTCTGACTGTGAGCGAGGTCGCCTCTGCACTGATCTGACCTGTAACTTGCTCTGGTTTGGTCTCCATGAAGAGAGAAATGTTTAATACCATACTGTGAAACATTTTATACAATCAATAAAATGCAAGAAAAGCATTGGATGAGCCCTTTACCCAAAAAGCTACACAATGCACCTTTAAGGAAGTCTCCATTTTGGATATTTGGTTTCATTATACATTAAGCTAGTGAACGCAATGTTCTTGACCCCGTTTGATTTATAACCGCCGATTGCTCTAGAAGAGTTCAATTTTCCAGTTTTTAAAATCATGTCTTCTGAGAAATGACCATGCACTTTACCTTGACCTATTCAACATTTATACTTCCTTGACAAGACCAATAAACCAGCCACAATGGCACAAGTAATGGTCAGCTATAAAACGCTGGCACGTGGCTAACTCACCTTGTCGTGTGCCTCTGGGGGAGCACAACGATGAACACTAGACCTACGCTTGTCTTGGTGCGTTTCTTTCTTTACATTGTAAGACCACATGCAGGAGATATGGGCCGTCCAGCCTAGAGGAACAGATAGTCACGTGACCAAATGATTGCTAGAAATGTCTGGTATGTTTGCTGACCTGACACTAAGTTCCTGGAGGGATCCACAACAGCAAGTACAGAGATGTCACAGAAGCATCCGGAAAAAGACAAATCCCATTCAGTCCATTTTATTCAGTAGTGTCTATAGTACACATGGTACACAGCATTTACTAGAATCATAGCAAGTGAAAACAAGGCGAGCTTAGCCCAGTTGTTTTAACAGCAACAGCTCCCAACAGAAAATAAAATGCAAAAATCAAACATACTAACCCCGTTAAGATTATTGAATTACACATACTCTATTATATTGACATAGTGGATGGATAGTTATGGGATGGCTGCACTGAGGCACTCATTCATGAGAAAAATATAATGAAATAATCACCTAAATTGCTACTATACCTACCAAGATGGATTATATTATGTAATGAATAACCAATAATTACCTTTATTCAACACGTGGCAATAGCAAAACACACAAAAAACACAACGGCGAAACTAACTAGAGATGTAACAATAATCAGAATATTATATCATAAATAAACGCTCCTGGACTTATTAAATCTGTAGTGGCTCATTCAAACCTACGTCAGATGCAACATTTTGAAAGATTCACTTCAATATCCTGTATCTGTGGCCCTATACACACTGTCGATATAAGGCCCTCGGTGAAAAAAAGTTTGGACACTCCGGATCAAAATATACTGTAGGCTGGCACAATACATTGGATAAGAAGCTTCTTTGCTTAAATGCATTGTTTTATTGTAACAACAATAAACTGAGGGAAATACATAGACTATTTTGTATACATCTTCATAATTCTTGGGATTATGCCAAGAATTAAAACAAATACAATTTATTTCAAAAGCGAAAAGTAACCTATCTATAATTTTTGTAAGGCTAATCAAAATATTGCAATAAATATTGTATTGTGAGATGCCTACTTTGATAATATTGTACAGTGAGTTGAATATTAACCATTACATCTCTAAAATTTACTTATCAAATTCTACAGGAACTGTTATTGTTCTGCCTGGAATGTTCCACAGTTAAAACATTAAACTCTTCTATCTCCATGTAGATGAGCAGAAACAAAGCTTGGTTAAGATTATGAAATGAAATAAATGCAAAATAGGCAACGTACGAACTGGAAAATTACAAGCAAAATATCCCATCCCCGTGGAGACATGGAGGTGGTGGACCCTCTACCAAAAAATTACTTTGAAACAACTGGAATAAGAATGTACCAAGACTGCCCAAACGAGAAGTAGCTTAACTGTTTCCAAAGAGCCGTTGCAGAGTCAATACCAGTCCGCTTGAAAACATGTAACATTTACTTAGATAACGGCGCAAAGGCCATAAACATTAGCACATATCGAGGTTATGTAAATCCCCAGAGAAGAGAAGTGCTCTGAGTGTAGCCGTTGTACTATGAGCTAATGAGAGCCCACCCGTAGTTATATGAGTCTCTGATTAGGAAGTCCAGGCCCCTGCTGCTCAGCTCGGTGGCAGCTTCTCTCAAGTCAGCTCTAAAATAGGACACAGTGGGACTCTTCACCTGGGAGTAATTAGCTCACACCACAGCACCCAGCCTGCTCTTCACGCATCTGTGTCAACAAGGCCCGAATGCCAACAATGGCCTGTATATTATGGAACATGGGGCTACACTAACAGAACTGCAAGCAACAACACAGTATTGGCTAATGTTCATGGAAAAAGACGGGTTAGACCTCTAAAAACATGTTTGGAGATGCTTGATTTTTGTATTAGTAGACCTGTCACAACAATTACTATATCGTCTTATTGTTCAATATAAAGGTCAATATTTATCATGGGGAGTTTTTCTTTGCACTAGTGGAAAAAATGCAGTTCATTTTCTGTACTATGAGAAGATAAGCACTGAAGAGGGTTGAATAGACTTTGAATATAACTGTATATAACTTCTATGACTCATTATAGAAACACACTAACTACAAGTGTTGCATTTTGTTATCTATTTATGTATTACAGCTCCTTTTTTAACACTATTAGATTTAGAATACTTTGTAGGGATAATTCTACTTTATGATTAAGTTTCAGTATTATTGTTTGACATCTTTTACACTTGAATTTTCCCAAAACTTTTTTCCCAAACTTACAGAGAAGCATGGGGTCAGCTCTGTATATTTGGTTGTCGAGTTTTGGTTAAAGGTGCACTGCGCAACTTTTCAGGTTGTGGGTAAGCTACCATGAAGATGCTACTGCTTTGCCTGTAATGTTCCACAATACTGTATTAAAATTATATAAAGATGCATTTATTCAGTTATGGGTGTTTTATTGCTGAAAAATACCCCTTTAAAAACATGCACCCTTACTGTGAGTGGGGTCACCTCTTCACAGATCTTCCCTGTAAATTGCCCTCATGGCATCTGCTGCTAGTTTCTATGGAGAGTTTCATGCCATACTTCTGAGGTAAAGCAATTGCATCTCCATGGAAACACGTAACTGGTGTGCCCTCAACCAGAAAAAGTAACACAGAGCACCTTTAAGGTTAGGGCCTGGGTTGGAGACTATAGACGAGGTTAGAGTCTGGGTGGGGGTTATAGATTTACCAAAACATCTTTTAAATGTGAGACCACAGGGCTGTGGGAATTATGCCTTGTACTTTTTAAAAGGCAGGTCTGTCACAGATGTGTCAAAAGATAGTAGCTGGGGCATTTAGTTTGGGAGTGAAACTGGAATGCTCCAAAATGGGAACGAAACTCTGAGCAAGTCCCAACAGGGGGGACACAGCTCAAGTGTTGACAATGCAGATCTAAACAATAGAAGGTGCATCGCTTTACATTCTGCAGCTAGTGTTGCCCGACGAGCTTTTGTACCACATAATGTACAACTAACTTTACAGCAGCGATCCAGCTTTATGACATCTGATATCGATGCTTAAGCTTTAAAGGAGCATTGTATAACTTTTCTGGTCTGGTCAAATTCTTTTCTCTGTGGAGATGTTATTGCTTTGGCTGGAATGTTTCACAGTATGGTATTAAACCTTTCCATCTTCATGGAGACCAACCCAGACCAAGTTACAGGTCAGATCTGTGGAGAGTCGACCCACTTTACTTTTGAGAAATAAAACCAGCTGTAATTTCATACATGTTAAGTAGAGCTGTTTAATGTCAAACTCTGGAACATTCCAGGCTAAGGAATAACATATCCAAAGAAATAAGCAGGTGACGAACCTTTAACCAAAAAGTTACACAGTGCACCTTTAAGTATCTCCCAATACCCAATATTAACCAATACCAGTGTAGGGATGGAGAATGCCATATTCACCCAATAACACACTTAAATTATTACAAATCTGTAATTGTACTTTGTAATTGTGTTAATGTCATTGTTATTTATCCAGCAAGTAACTACTGAACATTTTTGTGTGAATACAAGTTCAATCATTATGAGACGTACTAGTACATCAGCCAGTATATAGTCTTTATCCAATATAAGATCCAACCAGAATATCATGAGACTGATATCCAGCCAGTATCTGGATTGGTATAAAGATACAGCTGGCACTGAAATTAAGGTATTCTTTTTTCATAAAATGTAATAATGATCATTAATTTGAATTTCAATAGCACAATGTGTGTCAAAAGTATTGGGAAAAAAATATTTTTTATGCAAAATATAAAATAATTGTTCAAATTTTATTCCCAACCTTTTGAAACCGAATTCCAAGTAGAAAATACATTGGCGTTTCAGCTTAGTTCTTTATGCAAAATGGTGGTTAGAGCATTTTACACAGTGGTCTATCATGCGGGTAATTTGAATTTACAAAAGACACAGGCAGAGACACGCTTAGAGTACCTGTTTTTTACCTAACTAAGTCTAATCACTAAAATTATCTTAGTAAAACTAGGCTACATTTAAGTGCTACTAGCCTAGATTTCTCTAAAAACATTTGTAGGCCACAGGAAACTGGGACGTGGTCATGTGAATGGTGGAAGAGCTTCATGTGTTCCCAATTAGTGGAAAGACGAAAATGCTTAGATTGTTCCAAGATGGATGCTGTAGCCTAAAGAAGTTACAATTACAATACTGACTTATCGCTTAATACATTAATATATTTTAGGACTCAATATTTATTGTTGATTTTTTTCCAAACGTGTGGATATTTTAGCCCTTATTATGTAATATAAGATCTGAGCTGTAAATGGTAGAATGGTAGAACTGCTATGGCTAATGGTTAATTCTACCATTTATCTGTTGTAGCTCAAACTTTTTAATGACACTCTCACTTTAAAAAGGTGCAACTTTTTGGTTGGGGCTCCGTCACCTGTTTGTTTCTATGGATATGTCAAACCAATAACAGGTGGTTTTATAGCCCAAAAATGCCTAGAAAAAACAGCATATTGACTGTGAGCGGGGTTGCCTCTCCACAGATCCGACATATAACCTGGTCTGGTTTGGTCTCCATGAAGATAGAAAGGTTTAATGCCGTACTGTGGCATTAAACCTTTCCAAAGCAATAATATCTCCATGGAGAAAACCATTTGACAGGCCCTCCATCAGAAAAGTTACACAATGCAAATTTTAAAATGCCTTACTGTTATCTTGCTTTGTGTTTTTCTGTAGCACTATATCGTTTCAAAATGTGTTATCGTGACAGGCATTCATCTGTTGTTTACATTTTTAACCACCAATCTACTCTACTATTAAATAACAAGACGCAATGCAAATAGAGTTTTGACAGGAACAAAGATGGCGGATATAAAGCCACAATAGCCCAGAGCTTGATAAAGGTAATATTTGTCCTCAGGTGCTGGTGCTGACGTAAGACCTATGTACAAATACACGGTATGATTGATTTGGAAACGAATCTATCGAGTGTATCTAAAGTCAACGACTGGAGAGGAGCGGAGCAGAGCAGGAAAACGGTCTGAGCCCATTAAAAAGGCAATAAAATGATAATAGTTAGAATGGATGAGATGACGTCTGGTGCTTTCTTGTTTGATCAGCGGAGGGCAGTTACTTCTGCCGGTAATGGTGCACTAACAAAAATGCAAATGGACATGGTCATTTTCAACTGTTCTCCAACAATACATAAAAAAACAACAAAAAACTGCTGAAATATTTATTGATCTTGAATTATACATTGAAGGTGCACTGTGTAACATTTCTGGAGGTCTGCAACCTCTTTGTCTCCATGGAGATGTTAATGCGTTGGTTTAAATTAAATTTAAATTGCCCTCAGTATAGCATTAAACTAATCTGTCTTGTATTTATTCAATTACAGATTTATTTATTGCTCAAAAAAAAAGTCCATCCATCCTTAGCGTGAGTGGGGTCACCTCTCCACAAATCTAACCTGTCATTTGGGTCACAAGTCTCCATGGAGATTACGTTTATGGCCATATTGTGGTACATATGCTCAATGCACCTTTAAATTCAGTGTAGTGCACTTAGTTAAGATCTACACATCATTCTAATCTGTATGTTTTAGAATTACGACAGAGCATGTGAAAATAGGTTATACATTTGGTAAGAAACATAAAGAGAGATTTACTGCATACCTCCCAATATGTGAAAAATATATTGATATGTTATGTAATGTGCTTATGTTAAAGATTTATTGATTTTTGTTGCCATAGTGCTAAAATCAATGTTATAATCCAATCACGAGGATAACAAGTCACTGCAGTCATTGTGACAGTCCCAGGCACGGCAGAGGAAGGGCATCTGTCATAATGCAAAATCAATATGCTAATGAAGCAAAGGAGTAAGTGTGTTTACAAAAGAACAAGAGGAATAAACCCAAAGCAAAAGACAGAAAAAGAACTCAACAAAACCAGTTCATAAAAGGGTTGTCAGAAGTGTCGAAAATCAGATACTAATCGATGCTAAAACGAATGTCAAAATTAGATAATTTATTTAAGCATCAGTATTGCAACAAAATCTATAGGACATAATTTGGTCTTTACCTCATAGCAACATAAATAATAAAGTCGTATTATTTTGTGGATGAAAATGACATTCTCTTACTAAACAAGGAGCATTTTGTCTTCATTGTGGTATCGTTATCAGTATAGAGTGAATTCCTTCGTATCGAAATGGACTTACCTGATAACTTAAGTATCGTGACAACACTAGTTCATATTTATAAGTTGTTCACGGGTTCATTCAAGTAGGGGTGGGTATTGCCAACAACCTTGCGATACGATACGATTTGCGATACAGGGGTCTCGATACGATACGATTCGCGATACAGGGGTATGCCAATACATGGTCTTTAAGGCGATACATATCCCGATATTTTACATTACGTAACCTATAATTAAAAAAAAAAAGACAGATGTTTACTCAAATGTTATTTTTATTTTGGTGTAGCGCATCAGTTACAATGTAACAGAAGAAGGCTGTAAGGCAGAAACTGCCCTTGATTAACCTGTTAACACCCGCACTCGGCACAAGTGTTCAAATATGTACCAGATGTTCCAAACTGTAATAAGATGTAATGTATAATAAATAAACCATCTTCTGAAATTTAGGCATGTTTTCTTAAGATAAATAACTAAAACAAGCCAAAAAATTTCGCTCCATATGTCTCGTGTGCCTCCACCTGTGAGTGTGTAAAAGGAAGAGAGAGTCTCCATACACAGAGCGCATGGAGCTAGCCTATCACTACAGCACCTCTGCCCCACATGGGGCCCACCGCTGAAATCGTCTTTTCATAGGATACTCAGATCTGTCAATCATTTCCTGAAAGAACCAATGACTGAAGAGGTTTTGCCGTGGACCTGTCCCTCGGTCATGCGTAATACGCCGCTAACTGGACGCACTCGTTTTGTTCCCCAAGCTGTAGCGCGGCGCCGCGTAGCCGGACCGAAGCCTGGATACGCTTGTTTTGTAGCTAAGAGCGTGGAGAAAACAAACATACCCCACACCGCTAACAGGAGCTAGGCGCTTAGCTATGCTAAGGACCAAGAGCGAGAGTAGTAGAGAGATGCGTCGCTCATCCATTCAGACAAACTCGGACTTTCTGGATTATTTCTCCACATGGAATTATTTTATGAAAAAAACAACTGGATATTCTTTTTCTGTGGACTGTTACGGACTGATTGAGCACAGCTATTCCTGGATTGGACCCGTTTCGGACCGACAGAACCGGCTCAAAGGTAAGAAATGCGATGAATATTTTCGGGAATTATAAGTTATGGCTCTTTGGGCTCGCTGTGTGGCATAAAATGAATGATATGGTTGTTTTACTGAGGAATTAAGCTTTCAAACGATGTATAGCATGTCAATATTGGAAAAATAAGTACGGTGAATATCTGGCTTGACTTTTTAATGTTGTGTAATCGCCCGCCGGCGGGTGGGTGTTAAGTTTATTAATGTAAACATGGCTTAACAAGGCTGTATGCTGACATGCAGCTGCCTTTGATGAAAGTAAACTTAAGATATGGCCTTAACAAGGCTGTAGTGCAGAAGGAATGCTGCCTCTGACAATACGAAATGCGCATTGCAAGGATCACTTATCAGACGCAGTTTGCTGAAGCTTGATAAATAATGTTTGTTGCATGTAAAATATCGATACTGACGCCTCCGTATCGATACGTGTATCGCCAAGAGGCCCACGACGATGTATCCCCGTATCGATTTTTTGAACACACCCCTACATTCAAGGCTGTTTGTTTGTAGACAGTTGGCCCAGTTGTTCTATACCAACGCTGAATGCTCATGGCTACAGAAAACTCATTGTTTCCATCAAATTCCTAAAATGCAGCTTTGCACTTTTTGCTTAATCTGGTAGTTAGATCAAGAGATTTGTATAACTATATTTCTGTATTTTTGGTTACTTCATATAATTATGCCTTGTTTGACAGGAGTCTCTCGCTAATTTTGCTACTTTAAGGTGCATTGTGTAGGTTTTCTGGTAGAAAGCTCAGTTTTACATTTATTCAATTACAGATGGTTTTATTGCTAAAATTACCCAGAAAAACAGGCATTCTGACTGTGAGCGGGGTCGCCTCTCCACAGATTTGACCTGTAACTTGGTCTGGTTTGGTCTCCATGATGATAAAAATGCCGTACTGTGAAGCATTCCAGAAATCAATAACATCTCCATGGAGAAAAGCATTTGACAGACCCTCAACCAGTAAAGTTACACAATGCATCTTTTAAGAATGTATTATTACCATTTATATTTTTGCTCTTTGTTATTATATTGCGATGTATGAGCTACTATGTCTCAATAATTTCCCTTGTGGATCAGTTAAGTTTGTCTAAGTCTAAATCGGAGATGCTTTTGCTCAACTACTGTGCAACTGCTGACAACAAACAACCCCATTCACTTGATTTAACATTTGCCCCTTGAACGCTCTCAACAGTCGCACTGTTTTTGTCTGTGGAAAGTCTGTTTCCTCACACACAGTTCTAGTACAATTCCGCTCTGTGTCAGTTGCTGGTCAATTACACAATGACTTGAAAGTAATTTTAATACATTTTGGTGTTATTATAATGGTCTATGGAGCATGCATAAATTTATGATTAGAGTTAGAACTTCTGCTGATTCATTGTGCTCCAAGTAGGGTTGTTAAAAGTATAAAAAATCATATACTAATCGACACTAAACTATCTATACTAGTCTGCTGATTCATTGTGTTCCAAGTAGGGTTGTTAAAAGTATTAAAAAAATCATATACTAATCTATACTAAAACTAGTGTCAGATACTCATTTGAGCAGGTATCAATACTAAAAAAGTCACAGACAGAAATGACCCTTTCCTGAATAGAGAATAGCTTTAGAATGACAGGCTAGTGTATGCCCATAGACCACTATAGAACCTACCTGGAGGACTGTGGGATTACAGAGATACATGACAGAAGAAAGCATTATTATTTACTGTTGAAAATCACATTCTGTTGTCTAAAAAATGCTTTTTATTATCTTTGTGACGATAGAAGATTGTGCCACTAGTTCCAAGTCATTCTCCTCGTGAACCAAGTTTGTCGAAGTCTCCGAACTTATCTGCCTCTCAAGTAACCCTGAAGAGCTGCTCTGAACGGACACGCCCCTGCCTGGGATCTCTTGGGGAAAAAGTTGTAGTAGTAGAGCCTGGAGAAAGTTTACAAGTATTACCCAAATAAGAAAGCTCTACAAGCAAAACTAAGTCAACAATGGGTATTTGAACAGGAAAAAGTTGAGATTTAAGGTAAAGTATGTGAAGCAGTAGTAGTAATAGTAGTAGTATTCAAAGTAAAATAAATAAAGCCTGCAGCATTTCAAAGCCCACCTAAACAGCAGAAATGCATGTGGCCCACTACGTTGTTTCCACCTTACTGTAACACCAAATAAAACACATGGCCATGCTTTGAATGCCACAGTAGTAAGTGATATCAGTTGGCCCTTTCTCGAGTGTGTGAAAATATCTTTGGTTTCCTTTTGTAACAGTGGTCGGGCACGTCTTACCAAATTAAACACTTCAAAACAACGGTGGGCGGGGACCTCTTCTAGAGCAAAGAAAACTACATTGGTTTCCATTAGAGCCTCTACAGCCGCTGTATATTGGTGGCTTAAAGAGCTTACAGCCTGGTCACTAAAAATAGATAAGCAAGCTGGCGTCTTCTTCAGCGCGTTTCTGGGGGCTAGCAAACAGGCTACATATAGCTAAAAAGCAATAGCTAAAATCACACCGCTTTTGCGCGCTAAACTGTAATAGCTGTGTTGTAATGATAAAAAGGCTAACACGCTAAACATATGTGTAACGAAATTAATAAACAGACACTAGTTAAAATAAGTAGGCGCAATGGAAAATATAAGAACGTGATGATTAATTGCAATATTTCTAACGAGACAGAATAAGAGCAGGGGCGCAAATGTTTTGAAGGCTAACGAGGAGGAGTCTATAGCGTGTTTTGTGGCCCGCTAAGAGGCCCTGTTTGTTTACCAGCTCCACAAACCGCAAACAAGATCCTATAACGGTGTTCGAGTGGGGAGTTTAGCGTAGCATTACACCGCTGACACTTGAAGCACAGAAGCACAGTTACCTCCTCACCACGACTTGCGCCTCTCTCGCAGCGAACTATGGAAGATTTGCGTGTACAACAGCGGTGCCGTGGGTTAAAACAGTTTTGCAATCATATTTTCGCGTACCTTGGAGACGACAGGTCCAAATGTCGGCTTGAAATGGTCCCCGGGTAGTGTGTGTGGATGTGGTGACGGGGAAGATCTGCGCGTAATCTGTCCGGTGTTTTCACGGGGAGGCGGCTTCAGAACGGGCGAGCGGGGAGTTCCCTTCTCGGCGTCACCCGGCGTGCGTTTAAAGGCTACGAAAAGAGTTGTTTGTTTCAGCTCTCACACTAAAATGGTCGGATATTTTAAAGTAATTCTCTTGTAGAAACGCGCAGAATGTTGTTTTAGGCCTTTAATATTTATGTATGAAGTCACAGGAATAAATTTGTGTGCGGGATATATTTTATGCTGTGTTTTATATTTCATGTGTATAGTGGTAAATGGTTTTGGGAAGGAAGGATGGGCTATTGTATTGTACTGTAATTCTTTCTTTCGTTTCTTTCTTCTTTCTTTCGTTTTAAAAGAGCACACAAAATTAACAATAACGCAATCAAGCTGCTAGCTAGTTTTATCTGTTACAATAATAATGTCTAAATTTTAGTATAAAAACGTTTGCAACTGTTTAAATTCAGAGTTAAAGAGAATCCTTGAATGTATCCAGTGATGACTAAAAAATCCTGTTGGAACAGAGATGACTCTCTCGTTACTCATCTGTAGGGGCCCTCTGGTGGCCAGGATCAAGTAAACGGCCTTTTTTTAGTTAATCACAATTGTTTTAAAGAGACACAATAATGTGCCCTTCTTGCATCATCATTTTCTTTATGACAAAATTCCTAAAGGATTAAGTAAAGTAAAGTTAAGTAAAGTAACTATGGCAATGTCCAATACACATAATAAACATATTATAGTGTAGGCTTTAGCTTTGCTTGCACATATAGACCAAAAATACGTTTCTGTCAGAGGTAAATTATAGTAACTCTATCTGAGATCCCAAATTATACCACAGCCAGACTATATTTGACTGAAAATGTTTACAGGTGTCTCTTTTTCTGTTCGGAAGGCCATTACAAGGAGGACCAATCAAGTTTTTAACCCTAAAATCCATGGCTCATTTTTTGGCTCATTCAAATTATATTTTCCCATTTTGATGTTCTCATTAGTTAAGCATTTGTTTTCATTAGCCACACCACAGTATCTACATAGATGAGTTAACAAATGAATAATTGAAAAATATATTTTATGGGTTTATGGCCCTTTTCCCCATTTTGACTGTTATCATACTATATACACATACGCATATGTTTACTGGAACTAGAGCTATTGAGAAAGAAGCAGAGAAGAATTTGAATATTGTGTGACCATTCAATTCTTATCAGGGTTGATCGTGTGTTTGCAAGAATGTTTCCTTCGAGTTGACTTGAGGTGAAAATGGGTCATTCTAGTGCAACTTAACTTATAAGTGTTAAATCCTGTAGCTAAACTGCCATTGTGCAAATCAACTCACTTAATCTGAATTATAGATTTTGTCTTGTCTGAAACTAGGCTGAAGTTTGTTTGCATTGCAGGTCAGGTTCTCTTCTGGACTCCGGACTCTCTGAAATTTTGATCGGGTCTGAACCGTAATCGCTAAACAATGCTAACATCAAACTTTAAAACTGCAATATCATTTTATTGCTTTCACTTCTTTTTTGGATATGCCTTCACTGAAAATTATGAAATACCTACAATTGCAAGATATTTTGGTCCTAAAGGAAGATATGAAGAAGTCAATCCATATTTACTGAGAGATGCGCTCGCTATAAACAAATCTATGCTTCAACCTCCGAGCTCTCAATGTCGAGAACTGCATATGACTGCAATAATAAGACATGGAACCAGATATCCAACTACTAAGAATATTAAGGAGATGCATCATCTTCACAACTTCATTGTTAGCAACACCTCCAGTGAGAAGAGCAGGCTGCTAGAACAGTGGACCATGTGGTACACAGAGGACATGGACGGCAGGCTGGTGGAGAAAGGAGAGGAAGAACTGAAGCATTTGGCGGTGAGACTGTCCAAACTGTTCCCCGCACTCATATCAGAGGAGAAGCTCAGAGGAGGACTCATCAAGTTCATCACCAGCTCCAAGCATAGGTGTGTTAACAGCACCCTGGCCTTCAAGAGGGGTCTGACTGAGCTCTGGGACATCAAAGGTAACTTTATAAGGCCCTATATTACATGAAATGGATTCTTGTGAGCTTTAAACCATTATAATGTTGTTACCTCCTCTGTTGTATTGTGTTTTATTTCACTGACACACGTGTGAGTTACCCTTTATTATTAGTCTGTCTATATTTCCAAAGCTCAAAATGCTCTGTTCCACCTTGTGATGTCAGGAACCAATAGTTTTCAAGTTAACAGCTACATTTTACTTTTGGTTCAGTAGAGATTGGAAATTCCAGGGCTGAAATTAACCACATGATTCTAGTGTAGGTGTAAGGAGTTTAAAAACACAGTGGAGCTCTTCCTGTATTAGCACATGGCATCAAGTGTTTTCAGTTCGAATATGCAGGGTTTGTGTGTTGTGTGTGAATGAAACAAAGCATAACTCCAGGTATGTTTTTGATGAAGAAACAACTTCATATCATATTTTCTGTTCATCATCTAGGCACAGTAAACTGAACACAGTAAAACAGCAGAAATAACGCATCAGTATCTGGAGGATAAGGGGTTGTTTTCAGATTGACCAAGTTCATATTGTTATGGTACAGAAAGTTTACCCCTCAAGAGGCTTTTACTCCCAATTCTCCAGTTTCCACCTTTGACTTATAAGAAAGAAGAATGGGTTAAAGGCACAGGATGACCTATTTTTTCAATGTTAAAGAAAGGTATTACAATACATTGTGTTTCTTGGGGCAGCAAATTAGGCACATTATGCTTGATCTTTAAAGGGCCTATTTTACGCCCATATTGCCAATCTTTACTGAACAAAAGGTAAAAGGTAGATGTTAACTTAAAACTACTCCTTCATGACATCACAAGGTGGAACAGGGCATTTTGAGCTTTGTAGACGTAGACTAATAACCCAGGATTACCAGGATGTGTGAATGAGACAAAACAGAACTCCTGGCATGTTTTGAGGAGGTAACAAGATTCCAACATGACTAAAAGCTCACAATAGTCAGTCTGCTTTTGCATCTGATTTTATCTGTGGAGATGTATTACTTTGTCTGACCACCAGGCCAATGACAGATGACATAGAGCAAACACAAAATACAAAAACAGATAAACAAGACTCAACACAGAACAGTAAACGGCCAGATTAAAAGTGTTCACAGACTTGATTATGCTGAAACATGACCTCTGCTCTTCTCTTTACAGATCTAGACTTTGAGCATGAAGTAAACGATGCCCTCATGAGGTTTTTCGACCACTGTCCCAGGTTTGTGCAGGACGTGGAGAAGAACTCTACAGCCGTGGTGGAGCTGGATAAGTTCAAGAGCGGAGCAGAGATGAGCAGGGTTCTGGAGAAAATGGCAGACAAACTCAATGTTACACACAGACATATAACTTACGGTAATATTCAACATAAGATTCAATATGCATGTCTTGATTGTCTGTATTACTCTTTCAAATATGTCATGCCAGTACAGTATAAAACGACTCCATATGTGTTTGGAATGGATTACTGAAGAAACCACTAGATGGAGCTATTTAAGCTTTGAACTATAGTGAGTGGGCTAAAATTGATTTCAGATAAAAGTGTTGTATGGATTCGTCAATAATATATAAAAGAAAATCAGTGGTGAAAACCTTCCATATTACACAAAATTGACCCTTGTGAGGTTAAAGCCATGATATAATGTTGTTAACTCATCAAAAATATACCTGGAGCTGTGTTTTGCTTCATTCACACGTCTGAGTATTATTAGTCTGTCTATGTCTCCAAAGCCCAAAATGCTCTGTTCCACCTTGTGATGTCATGAAGCGGTAATTTTCAAGTTAACAACCACCTTTTACATTTTGTTCAGTAGAAATAGGCAATTCCAGGGCTGAAATCGTCCAAGTGATTTTAGTGAAGGTGTATGGAGTTTAAAAACAGAGTGGAGCACTTCCTGTGTTACCACATGACATCACAAGGTGGAACAGAGCTGTGTTTGAGAGAAGAAGTCTAAACCTGCAGGGTGAATGAAACAAAACACATCTCCAGGTATGTTTTTATTATAGCACAGATCAAAAAAGATGGATACGTTAAATACACTATTATGGAACATTTAAATAATTGTAATATGAAGATGAGCATGGAGCAAAGTCACTATCTCTAATTATTTGCTGACATTTCAAAACGGTGTCTTGTAGATATGGCTGAAGCTGCCTTTTTCTTATGCGCTTATGAGTTCGCCATCAAGAACAGGAACTCCCCCTGGTGTCAGCTCTTTGATGAGGAGGATGCCAAGGTAAAAGTGACATAGTTAAGTGATACTATATATTCAAAGGATGAGAACGAACTTGTTTTTGCCACTTTTTGTATGTGCATTAACAGGTGACAGAGTATGTCAGTGATTTGAGAGAATACTGGAAAAGAGGCTACGGTCATGACATCAACTTTAAATCCAGCTGCATCTTGTTCCATGACGTGTTCGAGCGACTGGACAAGGCCACAACTCAGATACTGTAAGTTACGCAGCCTACTACTGCATCCCATAATTAAAACTCATTGTAAAAGATAAGAGTATTTTTGTTTTAACTTAAAATGCCCATATTACATTATTTTCTAATCTTTTATAATGTTGTTTCCTCATCATAAACATACCTGGAGTTGTGTTTTGTTTCATTCACACCTGTTTAACCCACAAACCCTGCATATTTGGGGGATGAGTTCTTCTCTCAAACAGAAAACACTCTGTTTCACCTTGTGATGTCATGGGGTAATTCAGTAAGTGCTCCACTGTGCTTTTAAACTCCACACACCTTCACTAGAATCATTTGGATAATCCCTGGAATTGACAATCTCTACTGAACTAAAGGTAAATGGTAGCTGTTAACTTGAAAACTACCACTTCATGACATCACAAGGTGGAGCAGAACATTTTGAGCTTGAAAGATGAAGACAGAGGTTAACAACATTATAACATGGCTTAAAGCTCACAGGAGTCAATTTTACATAAAACAGGGGCTTTAAAAGAGTATAAAATAAAAATCTTTCTTATTTCTTTTCCCTACAGGTCTGATGAGCCTGTGACTAATACTGTGACCATCCAAATTGGTCATGCAGATACCCTCCTCCCACTACTCACACTCCTGGGCTTCTTTAAGGACAGTGAACCTCTCAAATCTGAAAACTACGCCTCTCAAACCAACCGCTCTTTCCGCACTAGCCACATGCTACCGTACGCTGCTAACCTTGTCCTGGTGCTGTACGACTGTGGAGGAGGGGAGCTCAGACTGCAGCCGCTGCTTAATGAAAAGACAGTAGCTTTTCCAGGTTTGAGTGACACACAGAGCTCAATGCCTCTCTATGCAGATGTGAAGGAGAGATACAAGGAGCTGCTGCAGGGGTGTGACTTTGAGACTGAGTGTCAACTTTTCACAAGTTAGGAAGAAAATGTGATAAAATATTAGTTTAGTCAGTACGCTCCGTAACAGAACAAGTTCAGCTGCTGTTTAAACTAAATTGAAATCTAACAATAATCGACCTAGGGCCTCTATTACACAAAAACACTCTTGTGAACTTTAAGCCATGTTACAAAGTTGTTACCTCATCAAAAACATTCCTGTAGTTGTGTTTTGTTTCATCCACACATTTGAGTTATCCTTTATTATTAGTCTGTCTACATCTCCAAGGCTCAAAATGCTCTGTTCCAGCTTGTGATGTCATGTAGAGGTAGTTTTCAATTTAATAGCTACCTTTGACTTTTTGTTCAGTAGAGATGAACTCATCCGAATGATTTTGTTGAAGGTGTATGGAATTTAAAAACACAGTGGAGCACTTCCATAACATCACAAGATGGAACAGGGTGTTTTCGAAAAAATAACTCAAAAGAACTCAGCATAAATATGCAGGGTTTGTGTGTTAACAATGTGTGAATGAAATAAAACATAACACAACAACAACATAGATCAGAAAATACCGTAATATGGGCATTTTAAACATATACTGTATTTTATATGGTTATGATTAGGCAAACGAGCTATGTACATGTTTAAGGGTATGGGATTTTATAATCTAATAGTCTCCTCCTACTGTATTGTAATCTAATACAGTAGGAGCAGTTTAAAAATGAACTTTTTTTTTTTTAATAGTTCCGTGATTTAAATTACATGTCCAATACCTGTGTGGTGATGTTTTGATCCAGCAGGGGGCAGTCGCTCCAGAATCAGAAAAATATCAACTTGCTGCACGTTTATCAAAAATGTTCGACGGAGCATTGGGGCCATTCATAAAGGAAAATATATTTTTTGGTATGACGAGATTGAAGTCAACATGTCGAGATTAAAGTCGGCATGTCGACATTAAACTGGTAAATGTCGAGATTAAAGTTGAAATCAATGTCGAGATTAAACTCAACTTGATTTCAACTTTATTTTCGACATTTTCGAGTTTAATGTCGACATGTCGAGTTTAAAGTCGACACACCAAGATTAAAGTCGACATCTAATTTCAGTTTTATTTTTCGGAATTTCCAGTTTAATCTCGACATGTTGACTTTAATCTCGTCATGTCACTCCGTCGTAAAAATGCCTTGCCTTGTTTAAAATGTATGTATGAAAATGTGTGCTGTGTGTTTTTTAAACCAAGGGTTATAGGCTATTGGATATTAGATTAAGATATTAGTAATTATAACGTATAAGCATGTCCATGGTAAATTTCCATAGTAAACAAATATCAGCTTTTGCTCTTTTGCCCCTGTTAGATTTTTTTTGTAATCAATAAATCATGATGCTGTTTGGCTGGAAAAGTGCTCTATCATTTGGCAACCTGAAAGTTGGCCAATGAGTGGCCAGATGTTTGACCACTTCCTTATTGACGGTGGGATTATTTTTCTTTGAAAATATACGTTCTTCCCTTAGATATTAATAAATAAGATCTGTTTTTTCCATCATGTTTAATCAATTCTGCAGACCTGACTTCACGTCACTTTCCGTTGACCATTAACTTTTATTGGACGAGCAAAGTACGGTCGCCAAGAGATTGCGTAACCTGCAACGCTATGATGCCCGGCGACTGTAAATTTGTCCTTTTAACCACTTTAGTTTTTCTATATTCGTGCTGTTTTTGTGTGAACTCATCGGATATCCCCAGTATCCCTCCAATCGCCAAATACTTCAGCACCAAAGGGAGGTACGAGGAGGTGAACCCGCATCTCATCGCGGACATTCTGGCTGTAAACACTTCTCTTATTCGGCCTCCTTCTCCCCAGTGTCGCGAAATCCATCTCACCGCCATAATCAGACATGGCACCCGATACCCCACGACTAAAAACGTGATAAAGATGCTCCAGTTTTACGATATAGTCAAAAACTCCGCGAACCCTTCAGGGGACGAGGGCTGGCTGCGTGAGATCCGAGAGGAGTGGACCATGTGGTACACGGAGGACATGGACGGTCGGCTTGTGCAGAAGGGGATAGAGGACCACAGGCATTTGGCGGTGAGACTGTCCAAACTGTTCCCCACACTCATATCAGAGGAGAAGCTCAGAGGAGGACTCATCAAGTTCATCACCAGCTCCAAGCATAGGTGTGTTAACAGCACCCTGGCCTTCAAGAGGGGCCTGACTGAGCTCTGGGACATCAAAGGTAACTCATATTTCTTAAGACAGGATAAATATGTGTTATAATTCTCTTACCACCTCAAAAACTTAGCTAGAGTTGCGTTTTCTTTCATTCACACATGTTTGAGTAATGTTTTATTATTAGTCTGTTCTCAAAATGCTCTGCTCCACCTTGTGATGTCATGAAGTGGTAGTTTTCCAATTAACAGCTGTGGGACATTAAAGATAGGCCTATACTATGCAAAGTGTATAATGCAGAATGCAGTAGATTAGCATATATGTAGATTATATGTAGATTATAGTCGCATATAATAATAGCCCGTGTAACTGGAATGACCAAAGGTTTGAGTTAAAGGACATGAGACAGTTTTTTCATGCTTTTGTAATTATTGGTTTGGTGGGTGAATAGTTGTCATAGTTTTACAGTTAAGTGTGGTGGAAAAAAAGTTGTGAAATAAAGCACAAAAATACAGCACTGAGTTATAAACAATCAACAATCAACAATGTCATCCGCAACACTAACTCAAGGAACCGTCTTCATAAATCATATATCACTTTTTTTCTACAGATGTGGAGTTTGACCACACGGTGAACGATGCTCTTATGCGTTTTTTCGACCAGTGCACTAAGTTCGTGCAGGATGTGAGCGATAACCCCACAGCTCTGTCTGAAATGGACGAGTTCAACAAGGGGCCTGAGATGGGAAGAGTCCGGGAGAAGATCGCAGACCGTCTGGGAGTGCCCTATAGTTACATCACACACGGTAAGAGTTCAACTGCATCCAAATCATTCTCAGCAGGTAAATGTATAACTTACTGCGGTTCACTTTAATTGTACCAGTCACATTTTAGCTGTGAGGTCTTTGGTAATTAAAATGATTAAATGAAAAAAATGTGCCTTTTCATAATTCTCATGGTGTCAGTTCATAAAAGTTGTTCCTGTTTGGGTTTCCTTTGCACTCCCAGACTGCCACTATAATCAGATCATGGTAAACAAAGAAACCAGTCAGACCAGCATCCTTTTCCATTTTCTATAACAT
Source organism: Odontamblyopus lacepedii (assembly GCA_034769755.1). Taxonomy (NCBI): domain Eukaryota; kingdom Metazoa; phylum Chordata; class Actinopteri; order Gobiiformes; family Gobiidae; genus Odontamblyopus; species Odontamblyopus lacepedii. Next base: position 14,572,462 of record CM068354.1, read on the forward strand.
ACGCTGTGCAGTTTCTGATTTCTTGGGTTTGTTTGGGAATTGAAGCTTCAAACTTGACCACACTAATTCCATTTTTGGGGTGGAGCTAAAATGTGCGTTGTCTCCACTAGATGGCACCATATATTATTGCATGTCTGAGTGTGTTTGCGTGAGTTTGTAATGCACATTGAGTGTTGGTATATGTGTGTGGACATGCAGGTGTGTGTGAGTGTACGCTCAAATGCTTTTAACTTTTTACTGGATGGACTGGATTTGACTGAATCTCAGTTTGATCCTGCTGAAACTAAAATAGACCTAACAGACACACATATATACACACATATATACTTTCACATGACCCGACTCTAGAGTGACCAGATTTTCAAAATTCTAAACTGGGGCACACCCAGGTAGAGATGGTTAGTATAAATAAAACTGAGAAAAGAGCGCGTCACATTGTGCATTCTCATGTCAGTCATGATCTGAGGTGCTTCTGTTGCTGCATTTTTTTTGCTTTGTGGTAATTCGCAAACACAGATGTCTGTATTTTGGCAAAACAAATAATGATTTATGCTCCTCTTTACTGTTGGCAGGGATCAAATTTGTCAAAAATTGTGATAGTCCTCAGGCCCGGCCCTAACCATTTTGACACCCTAGGCAAGATTTCAGGTGGCGCCCCTTGGATTGCAAAAAAAATAAAATAAAATACTGCCAGAGTACAGATACTCACAAGAAATCAAACAGTTCATACTGACGATGTTTTAGACCAGGGGTGGGCAAACTTTTTGGCTCGAGGGCCACAAAGGGTTCTAAAATTTGATGGAAGGGCCGGACCAGGAGCAGATGGATGGAGTGTTCTAGTCTGACTACGTCAACCCAGCAAATAAGACGAAAATAACTTGCAGGATCCAACAATTTACATGTGACATATTCAAACATCTCAATTCAACATGTGCACCATATATAGGGCCGATGATTTTCCACTTCAAAAATTAACATTTTTCGTTTCAGAAGTTTTGACTTCCGTTTGATTGTGACACATTTGATAATTCTGTTGACAGTGTTGGGAAGGTTACTTTAAACTGTATTCCCTACAGATTACAGATTACATACCCCAAAATGTAGTTTGTAATGTAATCCATTAAATTACTTAAATAAGTAACTGGATTACTTGATATTGTCATGTTTTTTTAAAACTACATGAATGTAGCAACCACCTCCTGCAAATTCTGGTTTGGTTTTAGACCTGGTTTTAGTCCTGGTTTAGACCTGGTTTTAGACCTTGTTTAGACCTGGTTTAGATCTGGTTTTAGTCCTGGTTTAGACCTGATTTTAATCCTGGTTTAGACCTGGTTTTAGTCCTGATTTAATGCTTGTTTACACATGGTGTAGACCTGCTTTAGACCTGGTTTAGTCCTGGTGTTAGTTCTGGTTTAGAGGTGCACAGGAGAATGCGAGGTCCACGCAGCGTATGCAACAAGACACAGTCCACGCGCGGTGTCCACACCGAACAAGAGGAAATGTGGCACGCGCCGTGCGGGAGCAGGTGCAGTGTGCGCGGCACACTAGATATAGACTTGGCCGCAGTGCTTTATGGGAAGGTTCTCGGACCATGAGTGAGGAAGTCGTGTTCAAGATATAGTTCTACCCCCGGGCACTGAGCCACAGCTCATGTGGATAATTTGGTTTTATGCATCACTGTATCTAGAGTGCGCCATCTATTGGGAAACGCCAGAATTGCAGGGAAAATAAAACTAATACATTTTATTGCAGTTCATTCATGTTTGGCGGGCCGGATTAAAAAGGTTAACGGGCTGTATGTGGCCCCCGGGCCGTAGTTTGCCCCCAGTGGAGGATTTTATCCCCCGTTGCCGATTTTTGCGCTTGGCGCCCCCTAGTGGAGCGGCGGCGCCCTTAGCATTTGCCTATGTTGCCTAATGGGGGGGCCGGCCCTGATAGTCCTATTTTAATCCTGGTTGAGAGTCGTAGTCCTGGTTTAATCTCACTTTAGTCCTGGTTTAGAACCGGTTTAGATCAAATTGGGGCACCTGGGACATTTCTTGTATAAAACTGGGACAAATCAATGGTTTTATATAATTCTAATGGGACAGGGGACACAGGGCTCAAAACTGGGACTGTCCCAGGTAAATGGGGACATCTGGTCACCCTCCTGAGTCACATCTCACAAATGCATGCAGTTTTGTCACCTGTTTTAGAGCATTGACCTCGGCAGGTACGCTCAAGGTATGTTTTTGATGAGGAAACAACATTGCAACATAGATCAGACAATAGCATAATATGGGCCCTTTAAACACATATTATCTGGTAACGCACCATTTACACCATACAAGTTTGACTGGTGCAAATGTACAGTTCACTTCTGGAGTTACACTGTGTAGTTAAGCCCAATTTTCTGCATGTGAATCAAAACATTTTTTCTTTACCACAATTCTTCACAATTACAGAATTAGAAAAGTTAAATAATGTTGGTAATTTGATACATTTTAATGCCATCATAGTGTTAACATGATGTAATTGTACACATAATATTTCCATTCTTAGACCTGATGGAGGTGAGTTAGAGCTACTTTATTTGAGCATTTTAAAATTTAAGAAAGCACAACATTTGGGGCCTTATCTTGCCTTCGATCTTAGCCCTAGCTCAAGTGTGGGGTGTGGAACTCTAAACAAGCGGTGTGTCATGCCTGAATCTGGGGTAGAGTGGAGCAAACTGAGGGTGTGGTGTGACGTGTTCAGTGAATTGGCAGAATTGTAACAATAAATATCAAACAAGTCCACCAAAAAACGTGTAACATGCTCAAGACATCTTTTATTTGGAAATGTATTAGGATGATAAATGCTTAACATTCATAACATGTTCATGTGCCGTGCGGGATGTTCGTGCATAGTTTGGTTTGATCTGGAGCTGTACAAAAGCTGCTCATTCACTTGAGGCCGTTTACAGCGCTGCTCTAAAGTGTGTTTTCTTATCCTGTCTGCGGTCCTAATGCTGCAATGTCGGATTTCCTCACATCCTCGTACCTCAACTTCTGTCATCAGCTTCATTTAATTTCATGACCAAATTATTTATATTATGCCACTTTGGTTAATTGATAAAGTTAGTTGCCAGTAGGTAGGCGACCATCAGAACTGTAGAAAATCTGCACAAATCCGTGGACCAAGGCCAGACTCTGACAGTAATCGGTGCACACATTCATTGACAGCTCAGGGCGGTGACAGTGGAGCAGACACATGTCTCGTATGTGCTGCTCTCTTGGCAGCAGTGGTCAGTAGAGCTTTGTACAGTGGCTCAAGCGACGTATAGTGCACATGAGCACTGCTCTGTACAGACCTGCGCATCCTGCTCTGTGCCCTCATGGTGCATATCAGTCACTTGTGCGGGCAAATGCAGATCATTCAGTCATCCTCCCCGTATGTTAATGGTTCAATGTCTACGCAAATCGATAAAATCAGAAATATTTATATGATAATAAATGTATTCCATAATCCGCGAGACATCCACCTGTGTGGGACCAAATGCAGTGGACACCCGTGAGATGAGAATGTGAGCAGTCAGCAGTAGTAGCAGCAGTGGACCCTCAGGTGAGGCCGTGGTGGTGGACTGCTGGCTGGGATAGGTGGGAGTGGATGCGACAGGGGGAGAGCAGTGACAGTGGGTCTGCTGTGGGATGAGGAGAGCATGAGATAGACACAGGTCTGCTGTGTAATGGGAGGCAAATGAACACAGAGACAGTTTGACGTGTGCGCAGTGTTCGGAACACAAACGCAGACATTCAGAACATTTAAAGGAAACTCCCCCTTTTTCCTTTTACTCGTCAGTTTCCCCAGAGAGGAGTTTCACTTAGTCACTGTTGGATAAATAGCAGGGACATTCACCCGTTGACTGTTTACTATCTAGTTACAATTTCACTCAGGGAATTTGATTTCAGGTACTTGGCTGACTTGACTTTTTTTTTTTTACTTTGGAGAATAAATACAAATTGTCCCAATGCTAGATATTTTGTAAGGAAAAATGTAGCAAAACTAACCCTACATTCACCTTTACAGTGTTTCACTGGTCTGTGGAATAGCTGATGTTTCCCTCAAAGTATCTCTGCTGGATTATCTGATAGTTATGTTAAATCACAAGGACAGGCAAACCAGACAAAAAACTTCAGACTTATTGATTATAGTTTTTCATTGCAGTCACATGAAACTGGATCAGGAGCAGGGCTAGAGATTGGGGCACAGCAGGGAGCAGGGGCATCACATGGATTGAAATGGTGTGGTTTTGTTTTGTAATAAACAATAGCCTATATCTGTTGACCTAGAGAAACTTCATTGATCCACAAGGGAAATTATGTGGACACAGCAGCTCACACGTCACAATATATTAGAATAAATAGCAAAAATAGCAGAGTCTGGTGTCAAATAAAGCATAATTATACAAATGTATATATTAATATGTACAAATAAAAATAAAGTGTTATATATATATATATATATATATATATATATATATATATATATATATATATATATATATATATATATATATATATAAAGTGTGTGTGTGTGTATATATATATATATATATATATATATATATAAATAAATACATAAAATATAGAAATATACACAATGTTATAAGGAGAAAACAGTGCAAAAAATGTGACTAGTGGCTTTCAAGTGCTTTACTCTTCTTCTGATGTCACTAGTTGACTTAGCTCTTCAGCTAGAATCGATTTCTGTCCTTTTCTTCTCCAAATATTGTCAATGTGACATGTTTCAGAAGGTGATGTTCTTTTTTTTTGGATCTCCTCTCATATTTGCTCTGCTTACGTGTTAGCTGGTGAGTCTCTAGTTGCTGAAATTGTGAATCCTGTTGGAGATTTTCATTTTCATGTCTCAGGATCCTATTGTACAAAGTTACCTCTGCCATATAGTTCTTTCTGTCACGATATGAAATTTTGAAATGCGATATATTACTAATGAAAATATAGATGATAAACGATAATATTAGAAGTGAATTATGGTAATGGCACAATAACCCTAAAGCAGGACTATCCCCAAAAACTATTCTAAAGATACGAGCTGCAGTAGTTATAAGTATCTATAATGAACCACAGAAGTTATTTATTCATCTCTCTACAAAAATAACAAAACGTTCACGACTATCACAAAGACAAACTACGCATGATAAATATTGACCTTGAAAAGCTGTTGTTCCATCTAGCATATCGTCATCATGGCAGGTCGAGTTTCTGCATTCTCTCTTGCTTCATTATTATCAGGCAAACATTGTTCATTTGCTTATTATTTTTTGGCGTGTTGATTCAGTTTGCTTCAGTAGTCGAGCAACATTCCAGAAAACCCGTCTTTCTTCACAGCTAAAGAGATGACTATTTTTGGTACATTGATGAAATAGTTACACAAGTCACACCTAAATGATGAGATCTGATAAATCCACTGTGCATGTTGTATACTTTTGTGAGAACATCTTCAATGTGATCTATTTAAAGGTACACTGCATAACTTTTCTGTTACAGTGTCCACCATCTGCTTGACTCCATGTTGTCTTTTTCTGAATTGTTCTACAGTAAATAACTGAGCTAACTAAGCTGTTCGTTCACTCTGTGTAACCTAGTAGGATGTGCACGGCCCTGAGTCTGACGATACAATACATATCATGATACGCATGTCACGATTCGATATATGCCGATACTAAAACAATAGATGATATAGTGTAATTTATCAATAATAACGTCTAATAATACTGTCAACTACACCTTCACGAGAACCAAATTCTATGAAATATAATGTATAACCGTTTTTAAATCATAAGATAATTTGAAGAAAATGCACACCAATTTTGAGAACGCAATGGAATGAATACATTTTAAAAATTGATTCAGATACATTTTGAATCTATTCGAGAATTGTGCAATGAAGTATCACGATATATCACTGAAATTATTTTTTCTTACACCTATAACCTAGTGCACTTATAACACACCATTTTAGCTGACTTATTTTGAATATTAATCCATTAGAGCTGATTTTCTGCACACTTCTTGCATCCAGTATATTGGGTTTTATGTTTTAGTATTATGTAGTATTATGATAAACTATCTACAGCTCGTATTGATTTGTGGACACTGTCTTTCAGAGTCAGCTGAGGCGGCCTTTTACTTGTGTGCCTATGAATTTGCCATCAAAACAGTCAACTCACCCTGGTGTCAGCTTTATGATGAGGTCGATGCACAGGTATGTCTTCTACACGTATCTCTATGGGCAGAATGTTTAGGAGTTACCACGGTGACCCAATGCACACATTAGCAAACGCTGTCAAAATACAACAGATTGTCCGAAAACTCAAAAAAATTGATTTAAGCGGCACATTTTCAGGAGCCTGGGATCAGTACGAATGTTCAGGTTAGGGTTATTTACGGTTAGGGTTAGGGTTAGGGTTAGGGTTAGGGTTAGGGTTAGGGTTAGGTCCTGTTTATTATTTTCAAAAGAAAGGTGTAAGTAACTAACTGAAAAACTTTTGGCTGATGTTAGCTATCTTGTGACTGTAATTTTACGTGTGAGAGATCAGCTCACTTTTGTAGTTCCAGTTAAATGATCCCTTTCTGGTCAGATTGCGCTAAAATAAAGATCAGATTAAGTCTAATTTGAGTAACAGAGCTTCAGACAGAGTAGTGCTTCAGTTGGCGTCATACCCCCAGTGAATATGGATGACATCAGCTGCAAAGTATCAGTCATGTCAGCCATTTTAGCTACATGTTTGTTGCGTAATTACAATATCCTGAACTAGTAGCCTCCAGTCGTTTCAGTGTAAGTCAGTGCAGAGGCAAATTCAATGCTGGGTTTTCCCTGTTTTGCCCCACTGCACTATTCTCTCCAGTCAATACAAAATGACTATCTGTGTTTGTGAAAGAGTACATTGTGTCCTGTTCATTGTGTTACCGTACTGACCTAACTCTCAGGTAATTTGAGTTAGTGGTCACAATAATCAAATTACAAACACTGCATGTATTTCAGTGACGGCATTTCCTCTGCAAGAATCTCAATCAGGACCTCCAAGGAGTCTAATTTGGCCCTCCGAGGATTGTTTAGATTTGTAAAGTCTATTTTGATTTAATTTGGCACTGAAAAGAGTGTTAGGAAATGAAAGGAAGCTCATACCAATTTATTCCCCTGAAAAGAAGAATAATTAAACACCATTTAATTAGAAATATCTTTGCAGACAAACTTTTTATGTGAAAGACATTAATAGGTTTGGCCCTCACCCCACTGATAGGCATTCATTTTGGACCACTGGGGGAAAAAAGCCTGTATAAAACTTGCCAATTTGGATTTTTCTAGTTATTTATTAATTTATTTTGCTTTGTTATAATTGAAAAGCTCTACAAAGATAAAAAACAAAACAAAAGTTAACCCTTAATGAAAAGAGAACTGTCCACGGCACAAAAACTGCAATGCTTTTCGACTGCAAAGAATCATGTGAGTCTCATAGCTGTACATGCAATGACAAAAATTACAAAAAAAATCACGCAAGCATGTTCTGAAATGCATGGAATTCATATTAGGGTTGTCAAACATATAGAACATTATACCCTAATCAATACTACAACTAGGATTGAAAGTGGATACTTATTTAAGAAATTATCAATACAAAAAAAACTTTTTTAACATTTCCTGAACATTTTTCTTTTGCATATGTGTTGGAAATTACAATATTGTCTAAATCATTCAGCACTAGTTAGAAAGCTTTGCAGTGTGGCATGTACTACTTTTTACGCTGACGCTCTTCTTCCTGGGATCCAAATAAGATAATTGCGTAAAAAAATGTACATGTCAGCCATATATTCAGTATATTAAGTTCATGAATACAAAATAGATGAATATATATTTCAAATAATAAAATCTTTCATTACTTTTGGACATCCTCTTTCCCTTATAGGTTATGGAGTATGCTAATGACTTGAAGCAGTTCTGGAAAAGGGCCTATGGCTACGACATCAACAGCAAATCCAGCTGCATTCTCTTCCATGACGTGTTCAGTCGACTGGAGAAGGCAGCCAGTGAAAACCAGTATGTGAACCACCTCTCACTGACTGAACGATATTTACACGCCATTATAAGTAAGTAAAGGGCTGTTTAAAGGTGCATTCTAGACAGAGCAGTGACACATCCATCGAAACAAGCAGGTGACAGACCACAACCAAAAAATTACATAGTGCATCAGTAAATGAGGCAGAGATTATTTTTGCTAATAAATTCAGCTTGCTATTAGGCCTTTTGAAGTGAGACATATTGCTTAAATAAACCAATAATGATAATACTGAAACTTATTTATACTTGTTGGTTAATATGTACAATGGGTCATAGAAGATAGTTCGACCTTCTACAGCGTAAAGGTCCCATATCTGTTATAAGATTGTTTCCTCAACACAAACAGACCTGGAGTTGTGTTTTGTTTCATTCACATGTTTAACACACAAACCCTGCATCTTTAGGCTGAGTTTTTCTCTGTGGTATGTGATAATACAGGAGGTGCTGCGCTGTGTTTTTAGACTTCATACACTTTCACTAGATTTCATTTGGATCATTTCAACCCTGGATCTGCCAATCTTTACTGAACTAAAGGTAAAAGGTAAAAGGCTGTTTACTTGAAAACTTGCCATCTGTTCCAAATGCTCTGTTTGCAAGGTGGAAAAGAGCATTTTCAGCAAAGTGTTCCTCAGACATCATAATCATTGCATTTATATAGCAGACATCATAATCATTGCATTTATATAGCACCTTTCAAGATACCCAAAGCACTTTAGAGTTCATTATTCATTCAGTCAGAAGCAAGGCTGCTAATCTGCACCCTCAACCCCTCTGATCACCACCATCACTCACACACCACTTTCATACGAGGCAATATGGGTGAAGTGTCTTGCCTAAAGACACAATGACAGTTTCAGCGACTTCCCAGAGGTCTCCCATCCCAGTACTAACCAGGCCCGGCCCTGCTGAGCTTCTGAGATCTGACGAGATCAGACTTTGACAAGCCGGTATGGCCACAAGTGTGTGTGACGTGTGAAAGAAACAACTCCAGGTATGTTTTTGATGAAGTTACAATATTATAACGGTTTAAAGCTCACATTTTGTGTAATATAGGACCTTTAAATCTTATCATATACTACACAAAATAAGACAAAGTTCTCCACTGATGATAAGAAAAGAAACATTATATGAATAAATATTTAGCCCCAAAATATATTCAACCATCTATCATTTAGTGAATGATAAATGTATAGGTGTATATAGGAATGATCATGACAGGCCTACTTGCCATACAAAATAAAAAACATGTTGGTAATTTTGACCATTTTGACCTCCTTTACCTGGTTATTTTTTCAAAATATATACACCTATAATAGTCTGCGAAGAGTATAAAAAATACAGGAAGTAGCAGAATGTTCTAAAACCTAAATGCCTGTAGCTTTTTTTACCTACATATGACACCTGATACATACATACCTGATACATACATTACCTGTATGTTAGCTTGAACACGGACACTCCCATCCAGAATGCAGAAAGTTTCCCCAAGTGACACATATTTCTTTTAGTTTAAACCTTCATTCAAAGTAACAAAGTTTTTAGATAACAAAGCTCTGATGTGTTTGTATTTAGTCTTATCATTATTGTTATGTGGCCAAATCTCTTTGCCTCTTTGATCTCAGAAGTTAAGCAAGACCAGACCTGGTTAGTACTTGGATGGTAGACTGCTGGGAATACCAGATGCCACAGTGGGGCGCCAGTTTCAAAACTGTCACTATGTCCACGTCACAATCCCAGTAAGAATGTTGTGTGTGTGTGAGTGTCGGTGGTGGTCGAAGGGGCTGATGGCTCAGATTGGCGGCCTTACTTCAGTCAGACTGTCCCAGGGCAGCTGTGGCCACAATAATAGCTCACCACCACCGAATAAGGAGAGAATGAATAATGCGCCAAATTGTAAAGCGTCTTTGAGCATCTGGAAAAATGCGATATAAGACTAATGCATTATTATGATGTTGTTATTATTATAGTGTGGAATTTAAATTGGCCCCTGTTTACATTAGGGTTGCTAGGTAACAGCTATGGAATTATCCAATTCACTTTATTTGTTTGGCACATTTCCAAAGTGCTGCACAGAGAGATAAAATCAATAAAGAACAAAAAATTGAAAAAATAGAATTACCTCTATGTATGTCACATGTTTCCTGTATCCAACCAGGAAGTAAAATTATAAACTTCACCAATATAAAAAAAACACTACAAAAAATAATATAAATGAAACAAATATAATGTTAGTAGTCTAACCTGTCAATTGGACTGTGTGTGTTGTTTTTTCTTTTAGGCGTGGTTCCCCAGTGACTGAAGCTGTGACTATCCAGATTGGCCATGGTGAGACCCTCTTACCTCTCCTTACATTACTGGGCTTCTTTAAGGACGGTGAACTTCTCAAATCTGAAAACTACGCCTCTCAAACCAACCGCTCTTTCCGCACTAGCAAAATGATACCGTACGCTGCTAACCTTGTCCTGGTGCTGTACGACTGTGGAGGAGGGGAGCTCAGACTGCAGCCGCTGCTCAATGAAAATAATGTGGCATTTCCAGGTTTGAGTGACACACAGAGCTCAATGCCTCTCTATGCAGATGTGAAGGAGAGATACAAGGAGCTGCTGCAGGGGTGTGACTTTGAGACAGAGTGTCAACTGTTCGAACAAAAGAAGAAGAAGTAACTGTTAATAGGAATGTGAAATATCTACACAGTTTCACAATGATATTGGACACCATGGCATTGTTTTGTTTTGTTTTTAATTGAGAAAATGTTCTAGTTATAAAATAATTTCCCGTCTCAAAAATTTCCCCAGTACAATGTCAACAAAATGTTTCACTGGTGTCAAGCATTGACTATGCAAAGAAGATCAATAGATAGATAAATACTTTGTTAATTCCAAAGAAGTTGCCATTTTTGGCAGCAACAATGAAACATAATAATAACAATAATACAGTAGTAATTATCATTTTTGCAATGCATTGTACAGAGGACTAGGGGAGTGTGACGTCCTAACCTAGAAGGTTAGCTATGTCTTTTTATACATACAGTCTATGGTGTCAAGCAAAACACTTTGAACCAAGCCAAGAGTGAGGATTCAGCTTCAGAAAGTCCAAAATGCTTCTTATTACTAAAATGTTTACCAAGGATTTCACTGGGGGTGCCAGTATTAAAGAAGGGCTCTGCACAGCTATACCAAATATGAATTCACTTAAAGGTCCTGTATTATTCATAGTTGACTCATGAGGTTTAAGCCATGTTAGAATGCTGTTACTTCATCAGAAACATACCTGGAGTTGTGTTTTGTTTCATCACACATTTAAGTAATCCTTTATTATTAGAGTGTCTGCATCTCCAAAGCTCAAAATGCTTTGTTCCACCTTGTGATGTCATGAAGCTGTAGTTTTCAAGTTAACAGCTACATTTTACCTTTTGTTCAGCAGAGATAGACAATCCCAGGGCTGAAATTATCCAAATGATTCTAGTGAAAGAGTATGGAGTTTAAAAACACAGTGGAGCACTTCTGTTACCACATGACATCACATTAGTATTTTCTATCTGAGTGAAAAACACATCTTAAATTTTCAGGATTTATGTGTTAAACATGTGTGAATGAAAAAAGTGGAACTCCAGGTATGTTTGTGATGAAGAAACATTATAACATAGACCAGAAAATGGCCATACCGGCTCGTCAAAGCCTGATCCCGTCAGATCTCAGAAGCTCAGCAGGGCCGGGCCTGGTTAGTACTTGGATGGGAGACACTGGGAATTCCAGGTGCCACAGTGGGGCGCCAGTGGCAAAAACTGTCGTAGTGTCCTTAGGCAAGGCACATCACCCACATTGCCTAGTATGAAAATGGTGTGTGCGTGAATGGTGGTGGTGATGGCGCAGATTGGCAGCCTCGCTTCCCTCAGTCTGCCCCAGGGCAGCTGTGGCTACAATAGTAGTTTACCACCACCGGGTCTGGAGTGAATGAATAATACTCTGTAAAGCGTCTTTGAGTGTCCTGAAAAGTGCTATATAAAACTGATGCATTATTATTATTATTATAACGTAATATGGGCCCTTTAAATATGTGGCGATAGGACCAAGACTACTGTTACTACTGCGTATTACTATTCAACCAAATTTTATTTACCATTTTGAACAATGGGTTTTAAAAAATGCATTGCACCTTTTCTGTCTGCGTATTATTTTTGGTATCATAGTGTTATCATAATAAAAAATAAAAGAATATAATGGCTTGCAAGAACAGAACTTGAGCAATACTTGTAGTGAGTAGATCGGATTTCACTTTTGAGATCCAGATAGGAGCACCAGCACCATAACCCTTTGTTGCTTGGCCTAAATCAGCTTCGAGATGAGGATAAAGATAAAAAAAAAAAAACCTGTAACTTGTAACCCATTCAGGGCAATAAAATTATACAAAATTATTCCTTCATTTTTGACCAGGAAATAGCTGGCAGTGAACAACATCAATGCATTTAAATAGTCAAATCAGAGTGCAGAGCTAAAAAAAACTGTGTATAGGACTACGTGCCTAGAGGATTAATCCACTGTGCATGTCAAGGAGAATATGCAAATTCCTCCATTAAAGACCCAAATTAGTTTGAGAATAAATTTGCACTTTATTGTTCTAAGAAACCAAACAAGTGACAAAATGCAGATGGTCAATAGAATAAACAACAGAATAATTTTAAAAAATAGCTACAGTAAATTGTTAAAGATGTTTCCTGGTCTGTTCTAATGTTGTTTCCTCTTCAAAAACATGCCTGAGTTTGTGTTTTGTTTCTTTCACACATGTTTAACCCACAGACCCTGTCATTTGATAATACAGGAAGAGCTCCACTGTGTTTTTTTTTAACTCCATACACTTACACAATAATCATTTGGATGATTTCAGCCCTGGAAATGACCATATCTACTGAACTCAAGGTAAAATGTAGCTGTTAACTTGAAAGTTATAGCTTCATGACATCACAAGGTGGAAATGAGCATTTTAAGCTTTCGAGATGTAGACACTGGACAGACTAATGATAAAGGATTACTCAAGCGTGTGAATGAAACAAAACACAACTCCAGGTATGTTTCTGATGAAGTAACAGTAACTACATTGTAACATGGCTTAAACCTCAAGACTATAATAACTACTCAACTATAATACAGCGCGTTTAATGTTATACTTTCAAATCGAACTGGTTTAAGAGTAGGCTACTTAAAATCTTCAATTTTGACCTGGAAAGTTGCCCGTTTACTTAATTCATAATAAAATGATTTACGTTTTAGCGACGCACTCGTTGACGATGATTGTCTTTCCTATGATTACAAAACTTACTCCGCCCATGGTCTATGTTACTGCATTTCTGTGGTATTCGCGCCAGGAGGCAAAACTGACTTTACAACGCACAACACCACACAAACAACTTGCTTATCGAGCTCAATCTTCTACTTATAGACGTGCAACTTTCTCAGATCGGCCCTCGCTGTGTCGTCGTGCGCCAGCATTGGCTGCGTGCTTTCGCTTTATGCAGAGGAGGGCTGCTGGAGGCTGGGCAAGAGGAATGCTACGTGTCTTGAAGGTCCCTTTTTAAAGCCCCTCGCCTCCTTTTAGCCGTCCGAAACTTTAGAGGCTAGCTCGAAGTTTGACGAATCTCTGGCAGTAATTTTGTCGTGATCTTTGCCCTGCGCCGCGTTCGGTTTGTGTGCGACAATAAGGAAGACATGTCCGGCGTGAAGAAACTTCGTACGGTACGTAAGATGTGAAGATAAAAGAAGATGAAGTACTGACTATAGTATAACATGGGGTTAGATTTGCTTGGCAGTGTTTGGAGAAAGTACGCTGCGTAAATGTAAAAAAGTAGTGCGTAAAACCTTTTCCAACGCAGCGCTTGCTTCGGTGTTATCATCAAGTTATCTCAAAGTTGGTAATAGTGTTATAAGTAGCCTGTAAGTGCCTACAGTGGTTAAAAAGACACATTTCGAGCTAAACTGTATCAGTGGTGGTATGACACATCTTCGATTAGACGTACGCGTAAAAACCCAGGTGTGAAGACATTCTGAAAAGGTTCTCGTGAATAGGCTGCTTGTTGGAGTAACGTATCCGTCAATTTGTCCCATTCATCGGGCGAGCTGCTGAGTGGGAGAAAGGAGTCACTGTGAGGAGGCAGGCTCAAATACCGGGGAGAAGTTGTGTTTGCAGACTTGGAAAAATACGAACATCCACGTCTACTTAAAGCTAAACACACTAAGACGTTTCAGTAAGATGCACAGTTGACGTTTTTCTATTATATGTATTTTTTATTTCCTTGGGGTGCTTCATGCTTACATTGCTTTGATTTTCCACAAATAATCCCTCTTGCACACCAACTAGTCTAACAGGACTAAACCAAGTCTAACTAAAAATAATATTCATTGATCCATCCTATAACTTAATAACAGGCAAATCTTAAAACATGTGAAACCCATGTCTACAACAGTTAGTTAAATTGTAGCCTAGAAAGAGTATTTTGTTTTCAACAGTGTGCTTCTTTGGAAATAAATGGCAATAATCATTTCCCAAAGAGTTGCCAGTTATGAGATAAAAAGTAGATGCATATTTTTTGGTTTGAGGATTAACATCTGTGATTAAAACGGTACAAGATGATCTAGATATCAGTGGACATTGTATCTCCCTAAAAATCTATCTGGACCATTTGTATCTACCGTATGTCAAAATGTACTGTTAACTTGCCTAAGCAAATATGGGACAAATGGGTTATATGACAAGTTTTGCCTACAAGCCAAAATTATTCTAAAGGTAAAATGAAACACAATATTTTATTTTCCATTACAATATTGTATGTCTACCCCATCCATGTCTTAAAGGTGCACCATGTAACGTTTTCCCTGGGGGTTTGTCACCTTCTTGTTTCTATGGGTATGTTATTGCTTTGCCTGGAATTTTGATATTATTATGATTTAAACAGCCTTACATTTATAATTACAGCCAGTTTTATAGCTCAATAATACCCAGAAAAACATTCTGACTATGAGCAGGGTTACCTCTCCACAGATCTGACTTGTAACATGGTCTGGTTTGGTTTCTGTGATGATAGAAAGGTTTAATACGATACTGTGAACCATTCCAGACAAAGCAGTAACATTTCCATGGAGAAAAGCATTTGACGCACCCTCCACCAGAAGAAACAGTCCTCTTAGTATTTCATCGATTGGTGCAAAGAAAAAGAGGGCGATTTGACATGGGCGAGTCTTGGGTGGGCGGGCAGAGGGTGAACTTGTGGGCATTGAGTATTGCCACATCATCACTGGGTTCCTGGTCCTGGCAGTACACTGGTCACACTGTCTCTGCCTCTCCTCCCTCTCCCCCGCTCGGTCACTATGAAGATAGGCCCATTCATTCCATCTCTGCTCCACGTAACTCTCCTCAAGTCCAGCACAGTGTGAGATATCGGCTTTACATAATGGAGAGCTTGGTAATTAAGACACATTCTCCCAAATCTTTTAATCTCATTAGTATTGCTGCGGTTGACTGAACAAATTATTAGTTGACTCAAAAGGGGGCGTGGTAAAAGCTCTCAAAACTATTACGTGTCTCTGTGTATCTGATCCAAAATGTACTCACAAGGAGTTCCTGCAAAAAGACCTATTTATACTGAAAAACGACTAGAAAACAATGTACTTATATCAAGAATGTACTTGTGAATCATGATTTTAAAAAATAAAATCTTCAGCAAACTCTCTCACTCACTGACTTCTTTCTGCTGTTGTCTCATATAAAGCCTATAATCTAAATTAAATTATACAACTAAGACTCCATCGATGGCTTAATCAATTGAATGACTTATTGGTTCGGGGTCCATTACCTGCTTATTTCTATGGAGATGTCATTGCTCTGCCTGGAATGTTCCACAGTATGACATTAAACAGCTCTACCTATTAAATTATAGGTGGGTTTATAGCTCAAAAATACCTTAAAAAACAGATTCTGACTGTGAGCAGGTTTGTGTCTCCATAGAGCTGACTTGTAACATGGTCTGGTTTGGTTTCCATGGTGATAGGTTCAACACCATACTGTGAAAAATTCCAGACAAAGCAATAACATCTCTATGAAGAAAAGCATTTGACAGACCCTCCACCAGAAAAGTTACGCAATGCACCTTCCTTCTCTGTGAATTCATACATGTTTGTGTCATGTTGTTGTCATACATTCAAGCCTTAGTGCCCTGAAAATACTGTTTTCACCCGTCCCCTATGTGTGCTATACTTTTCAACAATAAAACATGTAAATTACAACCTGCTGCTTGTTACGTCAGATGCCAGTATGAAGAGGTGGGACCTGTTGGCTTTGAAGTTTTGAACAGAAAGTCAGTGGATCCATTTCTATTATTAAGTTGTATTAAGCCGATTAGAAATATCCAAAAGGAAAACCACACACGAACCACACGTGGAACTCTTTCTCCTCTTTTGTTATCTGAAACCTGACAATAGTAGTAGACAAAATGTATTAGTTGCATAGTTTTGTTTCCCCAATTTAGGCTTGAGTTGTTTGTGCAAAAAACCTGTTCTACCAGATTGATCTTTGCTGACCTTTATTCTTCCGTTCCAGGATCTCAACAAGTCGACCAATGTGGTTTACCAGGCCCATCATGTAAGCCGCAACAAGAGAGGCCAAGTGGTAGGGACGAGGGGAGGCTTCAGGGGATGTACCATTTGGCTAACCGGTAACTAACAGTCATTTTTCTGTGTGTGTATTTGAGAAAAACAAATTATGCTGTTGAAATCTGGGGCATAGCATTGACCCTCTAGCACCCACAATCATATTTCATTGTAAACAGATATGGGAGGTTTTGTGTGTTAAGTTTCATGCCCAAGGACACAACAACAGTATTTACTCTACCACTAATCTTTGGGTTAATGGGCAATCGATCTACACACTGAGCTTCTGTTGCCCAAATATATTAGACATACTGTTTAAAGGTCCTATATTACACAAAATTGACTCTTTAAACCATGTTAGAATGCCACTACCTCATTAACACATACCTGGAGTTGTGTTTTGCTTCATTCACACATGTTTGAGTAACCTTTTTTATTAGTCTGTCTACATCTCAAAAGCTAAAAATGCTCTGTTGCTCACTCTTATCTTTTAAATTGTCAAAATGATTGTAGTGAAGGTGTATGGAGTTTAAAAACACAGTGGAGCACTTCCTGTATTACCATGACGAGGTGGAACGGGTGTTTTCCGTTTGAGAGAAAAACTTAAGCATAAATGAATGAAACAAAACACAACTCCAACTATGTTTTTGATGAGGACATTATAACAGATCAAAAAATAGCGTAATATGGGATTAAATAATAATCGACAAATCAAGTTGTTTATAAGTTGTTAAGTTGTGTTAAACATATATTATGAAACACGCAGTTTGATAAATCTGTGTTAAATAAGTGGTCAAAGCTCTTAATGAAAGATGGGAATAGATGACAGCAAGTCCAACTGCAGTGCTCTCCAGGAATGAGTCCCACTCTTGAGATAAACATCACTGGTTGACGGATCAGATCCATTGACAGACAGGTTGGTGGTGCGATTCTAGCTCCCAAAGATGAATGCTGTCATTGTGTCCTTGAGCAGGATACTTAACTCTCCCCCAGTACCTGCGTACACTGGTGTATTATTGTGTGTGTGAATCAGTCGGTGGTTCCTTGATGTAAAACACTTTGAGTGCCTTGAAGGGGGAAAGCGTTATATAAAAATGTGACCATTCACCATCCCACCTTCCAGAATTTAAATTGAAAGTTGCATTGTGTAACTTTTCTGCTTTACTCCATGGAAATGTTATTGCTTTGTCTGGAATATTTCACAGCATGGTATTAAAACTTTCTATCTTCATGGAGAATTAACCAGACCAAATTACAGGTCAGATCTGTGGAGAGACAACCCCACTCACAGCCATAATGCCTGTTTTTCTAGGTATTTTTGAGAACCACCTGTAATTGAATAAATGTAAAGTAGAGCGGTTTTATGCCATACAGTGAATACCTATACAAACAAGCAGGTGGCGGACCCTCCACCAGAAAAGTTACATAATGCACCTTTGAATTTGTTTTTGTTGTTTGTTTTAGTTTATCATTTGTTCATTCATTCTCTCCCAATATTCCCCCTAGGACTGTCTGGTGCTGGAAAGACCACGTTGAGCTTTGCCTTGGAGGAGTACCTGGTGTCTCATGCTATTCCCTGTTACTCTCTGGATGGAGACAACATCAGACACGGACTGAACAAGAACCTGGGCTTCTCAGCCGAGGACCGTGAGGAGAACATCCGGCGTGTAGCTGAGGTGGCTAAACTTTTTGCTGATGCCGGCCTGGTCTGCGTCACTAGTTTCATTTCCCCTTTTGCCAAGGTTTGTGTAACATTTTCTTAGTTGATTCATGAAAATAAAAATGACAAAAATAAAATAATTGAAACTTTTAACATTTACTGAGGCAAGGTTATGTTTTTTTACTCTGACTGGAGGGTTGATAGCTTGATTCCCACTTGATTCAAACAGATTGTGCCCGTTGTGTCCTTGGGTAAGATACTTGTCACATTGTCTCGTCCTGTCATGTCAGATTTGCCTTCATATGTATCATTCAAAGGCACTATGGTTCACTGCTTCAGAATTTGCCAAAAATCAAATCAAATTAAAACAAGCAGTGATAAAGGCCCTTCTCAACCCTTGTATGTTTCAACCCTGGTGGTGTTTTATTTAAAATTGCTACTAGCCCTGTCATGATAATTACTTACCAACTTATTTTTCAATATATGAAAGCAGGAACAATAGTTTTAAGGTCAGTATTTATCGTGTGTGCATTTTCTTTGCACTAATGGTAAATTTTTAGTTCATTTATCATCTATATTTACTTTGCTAACATATCAACCTTCAAAAAGTGTTGTTTACTTGGCCTCTTCATGCATTTGTCCTTCGGTCCATATAATTACCTAACAAACTCCTAGTTACTGAATAATCCATGTTCTTTACTAATACACCCTGAAATGAACTTTTTCCAGGATAGGGAGGAGGCCAGGAAGATCCATGCCAACTCCAGGCTGCCATTTTTTGAGGTCTTCATCCACGCTTCTCTGGAAGTGTGTGAGAAACGTGACGTGAAAGGACTGTACAGGAAGGCCCGGGCTGGAGAGATCAAAGGTATCCTCTAGCAACCGTAGGCATTCATCATTCAGTCCATATTTATTCTTATTGTGGTGCTTTTTATTTAGATAGACACTGTCTTCTGATGTTAAAATGGTGGTGGTTCATCACAAATAAGCCAAGAGTTGTGTTTTGTTGCATTCACACACCTTGCATACGAGTTCTTCTCTCCAACAGAACACACATAGTTCCACCATCTGATGTCATGAGGTAATACAGGAAGTGCTCCACTGTGTTTTTAAACTTCATACACATTCAGTAGAGCCCTTTGAATAATTTCAGCCCTGGAATTGCCTATCTCCACTGAATGAACTTGAAAACTACCATGATGACGTGATAGATGACATTACAAGGTGAAACAGAGCTAATAAAGGGTTACTCAAACATATTGTATCTGAATGAAACAAAGCACAACTCTAGGTATGACTTTGAGCAGGTAACAACATGATAACATGGCTTGAAGCTCAAGAGTCAGTTTTGTGTAATATAGGGCCTTTATTCACAGCCCTGTTATAACTTATCCTTAAAAATGAAGTATTTTCTGCTGTGTAATATTTAACAGGATTTACTGGCATTGACTCTGACTACGAGCGGCCAGAAGCTCCAGAACTAGTTCTTAAAACCGGTGAGCTGACAGTGAATGAATGTCTCCAACAACTACTGGACATGTTACGAGAGCAGGTACGGAAATAATCCACTAGAATCTACACACCATGCCCTTTGCTAACTAGCCTCAACTTGATTTCATGAGCAGTTGTCTAGATAAAAGTGGCAAATACTGTGTGAAATTGAATGGCTGCCAGAGAAATTAAGGGCAGAGGTTGATGTTGAAGGCTTCAGGGCACATGTGATTGAGTTATTGTATTATACTGTAGTATGTGACATACTCTATGAAATTGGTATTATTTTTGTCTCTTCAGTTTTGGTGGTTCAGAGTTACAGTGTTCTTTATTAATCTGCTGTCTACATGTTTTTTTTTCTCTTTCCTTATGTAATATGATGTGTTCTTTTTTATTGTAGAATATTGTACCCAGTGAAATCCTGGAGGAGGTCACAGAACTCTTTGTACCAGAAAATAAACTGAATCTGGTTTTGGCAGATGCTAAAACCCTTCCCAAAATCAGCATCAATAAGGTAACTCACTTTTTCAACAAATGGAAATGACCACACACATTACTTATGTACATGCCAAGAATAACAGGCCATGAAAAAGGCCATACATGAAAATAATATAACAGAATTCTTAAAGGTCTTAAATTACACAGAATTGACTTGCATGAGCTTTAAGCCATGTTAGAATGTTGCTTTTTCATCAAAAACATACCTTTTGACAGACCCTCCACCAGAAAAGATTCACATTGTACCTTTCAGCAGAGAGAAAAAAAATCACTTGCTCGAGGAGTAAAGGAAGCTATTTTGAGAATTGCTTGGGTTTTAATCTACTAACTGTTTACAAAAGACATAACGACCCATGATGATGTTTGCTGGAAAACAAGGGCAGGCCAGTTTCACTCTAATGCGCCTCCCTTTGGGCCTGGACAGTTGCTCAGAGAACAGTAGTAGAATTCCCAGTGCTTCAAACTAGTACCATCAGTTGAAATGGCTTCTGGATGGGAGCCGAAACATCTTCGTTAAAAAAATGTTCTACATTGAATCACTCCTGAACGAATAAAAGATTACACCATTTTACACAGACCATCTCAAACATTTCATTTATTCATGATATTCTAACTTTTTGAGATGGTCTGTATATGTATCCCATGTTCTAAGTAGCCTATATAGAACTGTGATTTATTGCAGTTTATATTTTAAAAGTAGGTTCTGGTCTCTGATGACACTCTCTCTACATTAATACATATATAACATACATACTTAAAAACAAAAGCAGTATTTATTATATTTACTTTCTTGCTTTTCTAATGCACAAAATCATTATGTCAGTTTGTTTAACGGTCCTACATTATTCAGAATTGACTCTTGTGAGCTTTAAGGCGTAGTATAATGCTGTTACCTCCTCAGAAATGTAGGTGTTCTCTGTTCCACCTTATGATGTCATGTAGAGGTAGTTTCTAAGTTAACAGCTCCTTTTATCTAGTTCAGTAGAGATGAGCATTCCAAATGATTCTAGTGAAGGGGTATGGAGTTTAAAAACACAGTGGAGCACTTCCTGTATTACCATCACATCAGAAGGTGGAACTGTGATTTCTGTTTGAGAGAAATAATAAGCCTAAATATGCAGGATTTGTGTGTTAAACATGTGTGAATGAAACAAAACACAACGCCAGGTATGTTTGTGATGAGGAAACGACATGATAACAGGTCAGAAAATAGCGTTTCATGGGACATTTAAGTAAAGCACATGTCAAACCTGTCCCCTCTGTCCCACAGCTGGACCTCCAGTGGGTGCAGGTGCTGGCTGAAGGCTGGGCCAGTCCACTCAAAGGCTTCATGAGAGAAAGAGAGTTCCTCCAGGTCACGCACTTTGGCAACCTGCTCGATGGTAATAATAATAAAATAGAATAGTTAGAGAGTTAGAGATATCTGG
This sequence comes from Odontamblyopus lacepedii, assembly GCA_034769755.1. NCBI lineage: Eukaryota > Metazoa > Chordata > Actinopteri > Gobiiformes > Gobiidae > Odontamblyopus > Odontamblyopus lacepedii. The sequence continues at coordinate 14,594,274 of CM068354.1, forward strand.
CTGATATTTGCACTTTTTATTGTATCAGATATCGGCCTTAACTCTCCAACAGAGGCCAGTGTTTAGTTTGGCCCAATCACCTGCTTAAATATGCTAAATATATGCATAAATCTTTGTTTGAACACTTAAGTCCAAAGATTGTTCTGCAAATATGTAACTTACACTGGACTCTGCACAGTTTGCAATAAAAGAAAAGAAATTACCTAAATTGGCCCTATATATCGGTTCTATACACGGTATCTGCATTGAACATGCAAAAATTTATTATTATTCCACCCACCTTGTTTATAAAAAAAAATAAAAGGTTAAAGGGGGCTTATTGTGTAAAATTCATTTTTTTCCTAACCAGAGTAATATATTTTTGAGTAATCCTGCATTATCCTGTGTTTGAGGATTGAGTACTCAGAAAATTTTAGTTCTCACCTACCCCCTATCTTAGTTAATTGTGATTATTCAAAAATTCAGACTCCAGGTCATTCATGAAGGGTTTTCAATGTTGTGTAGACAATTTTCAAAAATAAAAAACATGTAAATGAAAACTTGGTCAAATCTCACTATGAAGTGGTGGAGGTTCTTAGTTTTGACCAGAAGTGAATGAACCTGTTGCTTTTTTAGTCCGTTTTAGATCATATTTTATGTACGCTGTAGTTCAATGCTAAAGATAAGAAAAAATATGTTACTTTAAAGGTGCATTGAGTAACTTTTCTGATGGCAGGTCCATCAAAAGCTTCTCTTCATGGAGATGTTATTGCTTTGTCTGGATTGTTTCACAGTATGGCATTAAAACTTTCTATCTTTATGGAGAACAAATCAGACCAAGTTACAGGTCAGATCTGTGGAGAGGCGACCCCGCTCACAGTCAGAATGCCTGTTTTTTTTAGGTATTTAGCTCTAAAACCACATTCAATTTAATAAATGTAAAGTAAAGCTCTTTAATGTCATGTTGTGGAGCACTTCAGGAAGAGCAATGACATACCCATAGAAACAAGCAGCAAACCCTCAGCCGAAAAGTTACATAGTGCACCTTTAAAGTTCTTATTCTGCTCTTGTGTTCTCAGATGGAGCTATAAACCAGTCCATCCCCATAGTGCTGGCCGTGAGCACAGAGACTAAGCAGGAGCTGGATGGGTGTGCGGCCGTGGCTCTGGAGTACCAGGGCTCCCTTGTGGCCATTATGAGGAACCCGGAGTTTTATGAACACAGAAAAGAGGAGCGCTGTGCCAGGCAATGGGGCACCACTTGCCCCCAGCACCCGTACATCAAGGTAATAAGACTGTATTTATGTTTTTATTTAACTCTGTGAAGCGTCTTTGAGTGTCAAGAAAAGTGCTATACAAGTGTTATGTCAAATTATAATGCTGTTACCTCATCAAAAACATGCCTGGAGTTGTGTTTTATTTTGTTCACACATTTAAGTAATCCTGAATTATTCACCTGCCTACATCTCCAAAGCTCAAAATGCTCTGCTGAATTTACCCAAATGATTCTAGTGAAGGTGTATGGGGTTTGAAAACACAGTGGAGCACTTCCTGTATTACCACATGACATCAAAAGGAGTGTTTTCAGTCTGAGAGAAGAACTCCTAAATATGCATAACACAACTCCAGATATGTTTTTGATGAGGAAACAACATTATAACCTAATCTTCTCATTGTAAAATAATCACAGCTCTAGTAGTTGAGCGGGTACTGTGGATATTGGAGGACAACTCGAACAGGAAATAGAATTATCTTTCTATCGTATTGTTAATTACAGATAATCATATCTGAGTATCCGCAATTGTTATAGCATAGAAAATAAATCTTGTACTTATTTATCTACACAACCTGTAGTAGCTCCATTGTATTTCTGCTAGTGAGTTGTTTACATTTCATCAACCTTATTCCCGAAATTGTCGTGGGCACTGCATCATCATTTAGGTTGTATTATTTTGCATAGGGCTGCCAATCTTGACAGCAAATAAGTGCAATATAGACGATAAAGCTGTTTTAAAGCCCCCCAGAGAATCGGTGCAGTGTTTGTGAAAATTTTACATTTTACACAAATGACCCGTTTCCCAAATTCTCCATTGACATGAATGGGATTCACGCTTAACCACAAAAAAGTGCGGTTTAGGAGCAGTTAGAGACAAAAGTGGGCAGGGTGGAATAAGGTGGATAACACTTGTGATCGTAGATGGTGATGGAAGGAGGTGACTGGCTGGTCGGTGGAGATCTGGAGGTTGTGGAGCGAATCCGATGGAACGATGGACTGGACCAGTACCGACTGACCCCGCGCGAACTCAAGCAGAAATTTAAGGACATGAAAGCAGGTTTGAGAAGTTGTATTATGCTTTACAATGAAAATATGGGCAAATTGTAAATCATCTACTGTACTATGTTTTCAGATTCTTGAAAGTTTATGGGGAACAGTTAAGTTGGAAAAGTTATGCATGGTATTTAGTGCGTGCAGTTTGACATCATAAAAACACTTTCAGTCACTTAATACAGCTGGCACGCTTCCCCGGCAATTACAACATCTCAGAGCTTGCTGCTTACCTGCACTTTGAATGGTGTTATTGCAGTGAAAGCATGACGAGGCAGTTTGAAGTACAGTTTGAATTTCCAAATAATCATCCAAATAATGACTCATTACTGAAGATTAATCACGATTAGTCAATATGTAAATATATGATTTGTTGTTTTATCCACACTACTTCAAAAAAAGAGTCACAGGACACAGAAAAACATGGTAGATTTCTCTCTGCGGTGAGAGAAATGTGAAATGTAATTTTATTTAAAATTATGGGTGACCAATGAGTTCCTTTGTTTCACATGCATCACTGAAATAAACAAATCTGATTGGATGGCTGTGTTTGAGCCTGACTGGAGGTGAGAGAGAGGGAGTGATGACCAGACTCATTTATAAAAAATACAGACAGATATCATTCTGGACTTGAACTCCAAGATTATCACAGGAGAAACGAAATTGCTAATTGAATGATCACAATTAGCTAATGGCAGTTAAGTCCTTTGCAAACAACTAAGTATCTTTATTATCTAAAACACTGCTGAATTTTTATTGGCCCTCAAGCCTTCTGCTAAAGTGGCCCAGTTGATAATAAGCAGTATTGTTTACTTATTTATTATTTACAGTAAATTTAAATAATGATTTAAATAATGATTTAAATAATGATACCACTATGACCTCTATAATAAAACGTGATATAATACTCCAAAACATGCACTGTAGGTGTGAAAGTGGTGTGTGCCTGAGTGGTGGTGGTAACACCACCACCGGGTCTGGAGTGAATGAACAATGCGCTGTAGCTGTTGTTATAAGGCGACGTTGGATGTCCAGAAAGGCGCCAAATAAATAAAATGCATTATTGTGATACAAACCTAAAATGAAGATTTAAAGCCTGAGTAAAGGTACGGTGGCTTTGTCACAACTATGTAAATGAACCCATCTGAAGGGACCACTGTATAAGACAAACTGTTGCTGGGTTTTCACTTCGAATATGTTTCAAGATTTGGCCCTTGGTGAAAAATATTTGGACATTCCTGGTTTAGAAGTCTTCTCTCAAATATTAATGATTCTGGACATGTTTAAAATGTGAACTTAGAACAAAATCCCACTATTAAAACATAAATTTCAAAACTAATCATAATCACAATTAAATGTTTAGCTAAAATCTCTCAACCCACTGTGCCATACTATAGAAGGATAGAGGCTCTCAAACAGGCTCCTACAGCTCCACTCAAACAGTGAGAGATACAGGATTGCATTCATACCATACTCCATACTCACCTTTATGTTTTTTTTTAACCTTTTATTTACCCAGGAAAGTCCCATTGAGATTACTAATCTCTTTTTCAAGGGATTCCTGCCATGCACACATCACATTCATACTAGGCACTGTGTTTGAAATGTCTTGCCTAAGGACACAACGACAGTTTGCCACTGATGCCCCCCTGTGGCACCTGGAATTCTCAGTGTCTCCCATCCAAGTACTAACCAGGCCCGGCCCTGCTTAGCTTCTGAGATCTGACGGGATCAGGCTTTGACAAGCCGGTATGGCCACCTTCATGTAATAGAATACCTTATGTCATGGCCATCACGATTTCATTCATCTTTTTTCTCTGCCATTTTTTCTACTTATTTTAAATTTATTATAACAATTTATATTTTTGCTCTTTATTATTATATTTATTGTAATGTGTGATCTAGTCTAACCCTATTCTGGACTTGTCAGGCAATGGTAAAAGTTTTTCAAAATATTATCAGTAAAAAACTCAAGAATAATCTATAAATCAAACAAACACAACAAACATGACCCAAAAGCCTGAAAACTTTGAAACCCGTCTCTCTGTCAATACCCACTATTTTCATTGTTTTTCCAGATGCGGTCTTTGCCTTCCAGCTGCGTAACCCCGTCCACAATGGCCACGCCCTCCTTATGCAGGACACTAAGAGGCGTCTGTTGGAACGTGGCTATAAAAACCCCGTGCTCCTCCTCCACCCCCTCGGAGGCTGGACCAAGGACGATGACGTACCCCTGGACTGGAGAATGAAGCAGCATGCAGCTGTGTTAGAAGAAGGAGTCCTGGATCCCAAAAACACCATAGTGGCCATCTTCCCCTCACCCATGATGTACGCTGGGCCCACGGAGGTTGGTTGGACATTTTATACTTTTTCAGGGAGAATTTACTACTGATTTTGAATTTATTATTACTATTTACTTTTTTGAGGGTGCCACGTTCTGTAGTGGGCCCCGTGCTCACCACCCGGCGCCGTGCCATTTTAGCAAAATGGACTAGACTGCCACATCATTATTTTTTTTTATAGACACAGGGTGTCTATAAAATTAAGCCCTCTGTAGGCTAAACATTTTATTTCCATTAAAAGAGGTGGCATCCTTTTCCTAAGACATTCCTTTTCCATGTCCATATTTGTTTAGATAGCCAGCTTTTTCACATTGAGTTCCGAAGTGTTTCTTTAAAAAAAAATTGAGCAGTATATTATATTGTTAAGTGTAGCTACTGTGACCAAATAATATTTATTTATTTTATTTTTATTTATTGTTTCCTGCTTTACCAACTCTATAGTTACAAACATGTGACTCTTGCATTGATTGATTGATTCTTGATCTCCTCTTCTTTTAGGTTCAGTGGCATTGCAGGGCGAGAATGATCGCAGGGGCTAACTTTTACATTGTGGGTCGTGATCCAGCCGGTATGCCCCACCCAGACACCAAAAAGGACTTGTACGAGCCCACTCACGGAGGCAAGGTCCTCACTATGGCTCCCGGCCTCACCTCTGTAGAGATCATCCCCTTCAGAGTGGCAGCATACAATAAGACCAAGAAGGCCATGGACTTCTATGACAAAGATCGGTAAGTTATAGTATATGTCCAGAAAATATAAGGTAAGAAGTAACTTTGTCCACAGCAGGTCTGTTTAGTTAGCAAGTTGATATGATCAGGTTAAAGGTGCATTGTGTGGAGGATCCATCAGCTGCTCATTTCCATGGTTATGTCATTGCTCTGCCTGGAATGTTCCACAGCATGACATTAAAGATCTCTACCTCATGTTTATTAAATTACAGGTGGTTTTATAGCTCAAAAATACCTAGAAAAACAGGCATTCTGACTGAGCGGGATTGCCTCTCCATAGAGCTGACCTGTAACTTAGTCTGGTTTGGTCTTCATAAAGATAGAAAGGTTTAATACCATGCTCTGAAACATTCCAGATAAAGCTATAAGATTCCCACGGGGATAAGAATTTGACAGATCCTCCTCCAGAAAAGTTACACAGTGCTTATGGGTGGAGTAAAGCTTCGGGAGGGTGTTTAATACCCTTTAAACTGAAAAAAATCAGAATAAATTTTGACATGAAGTCTAGCCAGTGTTATCCAAACATCAGTGGGGTAAAGTCAATCAATTTTTGAAGTATCATAATGTCCTCCACATACAATACTACATAAAACCTGCTAACCCTCTGTATAAACATGTTCTGAAATACATGTGAAATACATGTGAAGAATGAATTTGATTGTTATTTACTAAACCATTAAATCATCAGGACATAACAAAGGCTGCGCAAATATTTAGTTAGCACAAACATCATTATTAATTGTTCTGCCAAGTTTAAAACAGTGAATACATTCACTCGCCCAAATAAATACACTTGGTAGGTGGACTCCTGTAAGTCTCCAGCCTCCCAAATAGTATTATTCTATGTGTAATTATATGTAGCTGCATAGAAATGTATTGTCCTTGGCATTTACTGCACGTAATTAACTGACGTCTGCAGCATTTATTTGCTAAAGTAGACCTATTGTGCAAAATTGACTTTTAATCATGTTATAGTTGTTTCCCTTCACCATATATTCACCCAAAGCTGTATTTGGAGTGATTTGTGCATGTTTGAACCATTGACTAATGACGGGGACTAAGGGAGTGTGACGTCACCCATAGCATTCGGCTTCACTCAAATGAAGCTCATGATGCTAGTGGTTACAGGGGCGAATTTAAATAGATTTTTTTTAACGGGCAAAATAGCAGAAAGAAAACACTTGGATAATGTAGAGCTGGTCAATATGAACATTTAAGACCAAAATGATGAGGCTCACAGCAGCAGTTACAGATAGAGGGGCCACTATGTTCCAATGTCAGTCAGTGGTAGCCAGGGTCAGTAGGTGCCGGAAGAGCCTGCATACGAACTTCCTATTTGGAACATGGCAGCTAGTGCGTTAGCTATGTCCATTTATATATACAGTCTATGGTTTGAACAATCTTTAATCGCTTTTTTTCAAGACACCAACTCCCGTTTTCCCCACCACCGGTATAGGGCCACTCTCTACTTACTTCAATTTAATTTTCTTAATCGGTGATAAGCGTAGGGTTCAGCAGCGTCACATAGTCATTGTGGCACAAATCTGCTGCTCTCTAGTGTGATCTGCAGCTGTCTATAGGAGGTGCTGACAGCTGCACGAACGTAAAGTCGACACAGAAGTCGGTGGATTTGTTTCTTTTATCAAGTAATTTTAGAAGAATACTGTGATTTAAAACATGCACATTATAACATAATGATGCACTGGTGTCATATAGATTATTACTATATAGCTGACACAAACACAATATGCACTATGTGTGACGTCTTTAGCATCAACTTAACACTGGGTACATTTATAAGCACAGTAAAAATCAGATAACTAGAAAGATAACTAGAATAATCAGATGGCACAATACTTTTAATTAATTAGACAGAGTGTCAAAAACAAAAGTAAAATTTATAAAACATGTTAATACATTATTTTTGGCAAATATTGCATTTTCAAAACAATAAAAGGTAACATGGTGATTAATATGTTATTTGTTAGCAGTTAATCCCCGATAGAAGTAAAATACAATACAATACCTCTTTCAATTGACACATAAACAACAAAATGATCTGATTACTGTCATCAGATTTTGCATTTGCATGTAATTTATCCGTTACGCATGTGCTATTTCAAAATACTCCATTCTCCACTGTTACCAGCAGAGGGCAGTCATCCACTGACGAAAGTGAAGGAGCTGCTGAACAGTTTCCCATTCAAGTTCTAAACATATAATACCTGTACAATGTAGTTCAAATGGTCTTAATAAAACATCATTTGGAATAGTTAATGCAGTTACAATTGATTGACACTATATATTTATTTATTTGTCTGACTTGGCTTTATTTATTTTTGTTACTTCTAGTCATGAAGAGTTTGAGTTCATATCCGGTACCAAAATGAGGAACCTGGCTCGCAATGCAGAGAACCCCCCTGAGGGCTTCATGGCTCCAAAGGCCTGGAAGGTTTTGGTGGACTACTACAATTCTATACACAAAGAAAAGTAACTCTGAGACCAGCGTATACTGTTGAAATCAGATAAAAGATTGACATTTGAGATTGACAATGTATGAAGTAGAATGTTGCGTTAGCATTTGATAATTTATGACAGGTTTCTCCAAATCAGAACATGAACTACATTCCAATGTGATTTTTATATTAACTTATAACATATATTTTAATAAAGTTGTATTTTACACTTGTATAATTTTTTTGATGACAGAAATTGTGTGTGATGTGTTGTACTACTAAGGGTGAAAGACATGACTAGTGATTCTATTTTGACAGACTATCACATACTGTGTACCTATTGTGTTTGTTCAAGGAAAGAATGTAAATCTTGTGATAGTGAAACCATCATGTTTTAAACTGGTCCAGCAAACTGCAAATGTACGTTTTCTGCAATAAATGACACACTTCCCATATTGTCCCGTATTACTGTTTTAATATGTGGTTCTTTTCCTTAAAAACACGGGCCCAAACTCAGCATGGGAATGCAATATTTTCATTTACATTTTAGCTAACATAATAATGTAGCCTGTTTCTTTGAAGTTTATGTATTAATTTAATATACACAGGGGTGGGTAAATAGCAAAAATAGTGCTCAAGTATGAGTACCATTATTTCAAAATCCGCATAAATTACTCAAGTACAAAGTAGGCTAGTGGGCCAATACTTCGGCATGTGAGGGGTTCTATTCTAATTAGTAACTAGACAATGTTCATAAATTACAAATCAGATGTAACATCACCTAACCTCTGATTTATGATTCTAAGTTAATGTAATTGGAACCACAACACACTGAATACTGCTAAATTCTGATACAGTCAAAAGACAGACCAGAAAAACAAGTCTCTGAAGGAGAAGAGTAAGAAATACAAGTGGTTAAATGAATAATTTCACAGCCTTGAAGCCTTGACACTGGGTAAAGAAATGATCACGCTGCATTTTTTTACTAAAAGTTGTATTACATAGGTGAAATTTATGATTTCACTTGATCAAAGATTTGTGTGTTTTAGGTTCTGTCCTGAATAAGAATTTGATATTTGTTTGCCTGAGATATAGCAAGTGAAAAACAAAACAAAAAAACAAACATGCATACAATTTGCTATAACTTCTCTACTTTCTTGTAATTATCAATTAAACTGGTCAGATTGAAGTAATTTATGTTACAACCCTGAGAAATGCACCTCTGGGGTCTGGGGGAAGCTGTTATAGTTAACCCCTTTAGGAATGAAAACAGCACAGTTCAATTAATAATATTCACCTTTTCTTTTTCTTTTTTTTTAAGTTTTCTCGTGACAGTGACTGCAGCTCCATATTTCCTAAAAGATGTCCTTCTGATTACACATCAGATTTTGCAGTTTCCATCCAAAAAAATAAAATTGCATAATAATCAGATCAATAATCATATCAATAATCAGTTATACTACCTAACCACTGACTTAAGTCAGAATGGCTCTTTTGTCACTCTGACTCAAAATGGCTTTAGATGTCCCATAGTACAGGCATTACTGATGAAAATTCTTTGTCAATCAATTACTGTAAAAGTTACAATTAAAAATTATCTTAAATTTAATTAATTTTGAAATCATTGATAATGAGTGTGAAAACCTGCCTGAAAGGTGTGACAAAATTACCCTGCCCTCCAAAGCTCTTGTGTGTTATAACTCTGGATGTAGATGGAATGAAAAGACCAAAAATAGCTGAGATTTTACTCTTTCATTTGGTAGGCTATACATTTTTTATTGTTTCTATTGTTTTTAGTTCCATGGACAGTGATCTTCCCCACATTACAGTAAGATTTTAAAAGCCACATTACTCAAATAGCCTTACAGCCTGACAACTACTCATAACAAACAAACAAAAAAATAAAATAATAATAATAATAATTAAAGCCGCTCGCGGCAATGATGGCCCTCGCCCCGGTGCGCACGCCCATGCCAGGCAACCGCTGAGGTCTTGTGACCGCCCTGACACAACACTCTCTCCTCCCGACAGCTCGTCCACCAGAAAAATTACATAGGGCACCTTTAATATTTGAAAATGGGAACGATCTAGAGCCAAATTATAGAAACTAGGACACAGGTCACATGACTTTTATAATCAAGAGCACTGTCAGACTAAGACTGCATAAAAACAGACCCTCCACCAGAAAAGTTACATAGTGCGCCTTTAAACATATTTTGGGGGGGAGTATTTGCCCCCTTTTTGGCCAACCATGGAAAATACCCCATATCCATAATGTATTTTTTTGGTCGGAGACATGCATAGAATGTATTCCCCAAATCTGGTACAAATCTGATCACGTTGACATTTCATGTCTGGGGTAGGGGGCGCTATAGAGTTCACTTTTCTATATACTTTATAGTGTATTATATTCAGGTCATGATCAGGCATTAATGATTCAAATTTCAGCACAATCAGATGAACTCTGTGCGTGTAGTAATTTTGGAACTATTTATTGAGGGAGTCTTTGCGCCCCTCCTTGCCAACCGTGGGAAACACCCCATATCCATAATATATTTTTTTGTTTGCTTTGACACAGAGAATTTAATGCCCAAATTTGGTACAAATCCGATAATGTTGATGTTTCATGTCTGGATAGGGAGCGCTATAGAGTTCACTTTTCATATACTTTATAGTTTATTATATTCAGTCCATGTTCAAGCTTTAGTGATTCAGATTTCAGCACAATCAGAGAAAGTCTGTGCGTGTAGTAATTTTTGAACTATTTATTGGGGGAGTCTTTGAGCCCCTCCTGGCCAACCGTGGGAAACACCCCATATCCATAATATATGTTTTTGCTTGCTTTGATACAGAGAATTGAATACCCAAATTTGGTACAAATCCAATAATGTTGACGTTTCTTGTATAGGCTAGGTGGCGCTATAGAGTAACTTTTCATATGCTTTATAGTAGTGCTGCCGCGATTATTTGACGTTGTCGACGTAATCGAATGTGAAAATGAGTCGAATACAATTTTTTTGGTCGAATATTCGCCTTTATTTATTTTTGGTCTCAAACGGCTCGTCCAGAGACCTTTTGCTTGCCTGAGATCAGGTATTTCCCCTCCACACCACTAGTCGTACTACACTCGAGGCGGACACCGGCGCGGCTAACAGCGGCTACACCCGAGGCGGACACCGGTGCCGCGGGCAGCGGCTGCGCCCGAGGCGGACACCGGCGCGGCGGGCAGCGGCTGCGCCCGAGGCGGACACCGGCGCGGCTAACAGCGGCTACACCCGAGGCGCGGGAGCACGACCACGATGCATGAGGTATTGAGAATACCGTTGCAATATGCTGCTCGTGCATACTCATTAAATTGTGTGTGCATATCGTTGTTCAACATTGTCGAATGAGCACACACAACAGACATAGCAACAAGAGCTCTGCCAGCGGGGCAAAATACGCCCGTAATAATCAATAGGGAAATCTGGCTCTTGCAGTAGGAGTATGAGTATGACATCATCACATTCTAGAATCGGAATTCCACCAATCAGATTGCAGCAACAGAACTTAAAGACACTACAAAGCTTTAATGTGCCAAAGCTCAAAGAAGCAGAGAATGTGGGTTGTTCTCGCTTTCAGCAGCAGAACATTTGAGAAGAGAGTTCAGATCTACGGCAAGAGGGAAACAATAATCCTATACATTGTAAACAACAGAAAAGCACATTGATATTTTGCCTCTTCATGAAGACAAAGCTTCAAAGACTTCAAAGCTTTGAAGTGTCCACAGAGGGACGGACGGACGGACAGACAGACGGACGGACAGACAGACGGACGGACAGCGCCATACCATAATACGTCCCGTTTTATCACGGGCGTATAATAACCTTTGCAACTCGCACGCACAGCACACACAAGGTAACCTCTCGGGAAAATCTAACACACACACTTGTGTGTGTTAGAACCGCTTGTTGTTTTTTTTAAATTAGTCGTTTAGATTAGTCGACTAATCGAAAAATTAGTCGAGAGATTAATCGTTAGAAAATTAGTCGTTAGTGGCAGCACTACTTTATAGTTTATTATAATCAAGCCCTAATCAGGCATTAGTGATTCAAATTTCAGCAAGATCAGACAAAGCCTGTGTGTGTAGGCATTTTTTTACTATTTTTTTATTGAGTCTTTGCGCCCCTGGTGGCAAACAATGAAAATTGCACCATTTCCATAATATAAGATTTTGCTTAATTTAAATTTTGATTTCAGTTCAAATACTGTATGGGCTCACCACCCGCAGAGGGGTTCATAGGGGGGGTCAGGTGCTATGAGTATTGGGCAGCACGCTGCCCCCGCGACCCAGCTGGATTACATAGACTTTAAATTTTTGTCTTTTCCAGGGGGGCGCTGTCGAGTGGGGGCACTTTGGGCATTGTTGCAATGCCCATTTTATCAAATTTTTCGCCGGGCCGGTCGATCTGATACCCCCATGTGAGACTTTTCGTCGATGTTCAGGCCCTCAAAATCGCGATCGTTTGCAAAGAAAAAAAATAATAATAATATAGCGTAAGAAACCGACGAAGAACAATACCCCTCGCCACTTCGTTAGGCGAGGGCCAAAAATGTAGTCAATGTTAGGCTAATGTATCTTTAAAAATACATATAGCCTAAAATTTAGGCGCATCACAGTTTGATCTTGGAGAGCTGTCTCCAGAGGAACTATGCTGCCGCCTGCTGGTACAAAAAATTATGACACGTAATTTGTTTCTGGCGTGATTTTGATTGGCTACAGTATTCTTTATTATTTTGTTAAAGGTTTTTGGTTGTTAAAATAAAACATATAGTGATATGTTGTTGTTAATAGATATAATTAGGCCTATATAATATTTGCTGTTTGAGTGACAAAAAGTGCCGCCAGCAGTACGCTCCAAAATGGCACACATTCCAATGTTCAACATACATTTTAAAAGTATCGCGCAATTTAGTTTTATTTTTGCAGAGTGTGCCTATAATGATTAAAAATGGCAACATAGAACTACCTAAGTGTGAAGTTAATTAACTGGTGGTCTTTGTTGTTCTATTAGGGCACATGGTCTTTTCTGCAGAGCAAATAATTGGAGTTTGACGTCAAAGACTTGCAATGCAATTAACAACTTTAATTAAATTTTGGGTTCAACAAAAAGAATGCAGAAAAAAGTCACCCACTCATTCATTAAAATCTAAATCTCATATTCTGCAACATTTTATCTTTAAACAGGGGCTATATAGACTTTTCATGTGTAAGTGACAGTTTGAAGCGCGAAAAGTGACATTATGTATTAAACTTCCCTAATTACACTCACACGTGATCACTTTGACAGGGAGCGCCGCACGAACACTCACTTTATCCTTCCGCCAAAGTCACGCAATAACTCTATAATGGAAATGTACCATTTTCTAGACCAAAACTATCACGGCAATATAATTGTGTGAGGTGTTGCTTTGTTTGGGTAAGTCCAGGTTGTTTTAAAGCAGTGATGAATAATCAGTAAAATTGTGGCACTATTTAGCGTCGGCGGCGGGATATTTGTTCTAAAATCCGTGCCTGCGCTACCTTCTTTTTTTCCTTCGGTGGAGGAGGCCATGACGGGAGCCTGAGCGCAGCTGCAGCGAGAGCAGCGACAAAAAAGATGATTCTCCGGGACGGACCTGTCAAGCCAATCCCTGCACTCTAGTTGTCTTTGTATAGTCTATATACATTTAAGGTGGAGCCTGTCACTTTCTTTCGGATGTGTTCCTGGCAATCAGTCGATGACAATGTTGAATCGTTAGGAGGATTTCGGATCGAAAAAGGGGGTAGCATTAGCTATTGTCGCTAGCTAGCTGCTAGCTAGCTGTTAGCTAGCCCGCTAGCTCCGTCCGAGTGACTGGATACGGGTTTTGGGAACCGGCGAGTTCCCCATCCTCCCGCCGTCGAGGCTTCGTACTGGACCTGGGGTGACATGTAGAGGGATTTTCCAGAGGACTACTGCATGTGTTTTGTACGGAGCTGTGAGACGAATCCAAGGATTGGGAAAGTCGGGCCTGCACGGGGGAGCGGAGCACGGCCCGTCTTTATGATCCACAGGAAACCTTTCTAATCCTATCGACTGCCACTGCTAGCGCTGCTGGCTAGCTCACTGCGAGGACCTGCAAAATTCACAGCAGTGAGCCAAACTACACTCTGCGACACACTCATACAAACTGTAAACCTTAGAAAACTCGTTTTTACAATTAAATACATAAACTATTGCAACAATGGCTGCGATTATAAAAGAAATGGTCAGCCGCAACAAAAGGAGATATCAGGAGGACGGCTTCGACCTGGACTTGACATGTATCCTTTACCATGTGTCTCTTGTCTTGAGATATGTATTGAAACGCTCTTTGAATGATTGTGTGGATGTCTTTTGAATGCACAAATGTAGTTAGCGCTGGGGCTACTTAGCTCGATGGCTAGTTGGTCAGACTGCACACTGCTGTCAGCAGCATGTTTGAAAGATGGTGGATCTGTCAAACCTGCACACGCAAATGTCACAGTCATGTTTTACCTCCAACGTCTAACATCCTTCTGGTTTCTTCCTCATTTCTTAGGATGCACTGAACACGCGCTTAAATGTTACGATTGTATGATCTTGGGCTGTCTTCTCTCAAGTTAAAATTATTTTTAGAGATGTTTTGGTTACTTTACCCTTTTTAACTTCAGCTGTTTGTTAACATGATTTTATTTCTTACACAATAGTGTAGAGATACTTGTGTCAATCTGTCATTTGGTAGTGAACTTTATCCGTGAATCCTTATCAAAAGACAACCCCTCAGCTTTGATTCAACCATACAGTGACTCTTGAGTATTACACTATTTTTCCACCTATACGTTCTTAGGACAATCTCCAGTCTTTGTTCATGGCCATTTTGCTCTGTGGACGGCTCACATAGCATCTATTGACGCTGATAATAGCTGACCTGGTTCCCTGGTGCATTATCACTAGCACTAAAGTAGCGACTTATGCACATTTGGCCGGAGATAAAGCCAGATTTACAGCTGGTTTTCCTGATCGCGTTGAACTAAATGCAAATCAAATGTAGGGCAGCCAAGGGAGAGCGCTTTGAGAGTTGATATAGCCCTGTAACAGCTTAGTACCCTTCTATACACATGTCCAATGCGTAGTGTGATGTCTCTCTTATATGCTTGTAATTTGGCCATCTTTGTGTGTACAGAATGCTCCGTTCATTGTGCTGGCCTTTACGATTACGTCTTGTCGTGTGTTAGATTGTGTGTCACGTTAGCGGCAGGTCCGTGGTGCACCGCTGGAGCTTTGCCTGTGAGGAGCACGACTCTGCCAAGCGGCATCCATCTATCGCTCCAAGGCCCTGTTCACTCGACCCGGGCCCTTTCTTTCGCACTCTCCTCTCTTTCTTTCTGTCATCTTTGGCACGGTGTCTAAAAACAATATGGAGCTGCGGTTATGTAATGCCGTATCACAGTTCTGGGAATTGCCCTTAAAATAGAGTAGCCGGTGATCTTGTATCCGCGCTGCCGTTTAGTGTTCTGTGTTTCGGTGGCTGTCCTCTCACCCAGCAGCTCCGTGGCGCTTATTCTTTCTCTTCTGTACTCTTCCTCTCCTTCCCTCTCTTCCACTTGCCCCCTTTCCTGTCCTCCCAACCCCCTCCTCCTCCTCCAGCACTCTCCGTCTCTCTCACTCTCTCTATCCCGGCTCTCAGTTCGCGGATTTGGCGTACACACATGGAGCGCAGGCAGGCAGGGTTGGCTTTAAAAAAAGAAAAGGCGTGCCTGAAACAGCAAAATTTTCTTTTCGTTATTTTCACTCCCCCTCCTCCTCGGGCTTCCGTCAGGGGTCCCGCGTGTGCGTTTCCTCCCAGCTGCAGACCGAGCCCCCCTGCGCTTCGGGCTGAGGTTCTCCCGGGACCGCTGGAGCTTTTTTTCCCAAACACTCGGAGTGGGCTGACCACGATCACTCCACCAGCAGGTCCAAGGGTTACAGTAGCACGTTAAAAAGCTTAGATGACCTGCATTTAACTGTTAAGGACGTTTTATTTAGAGGGGTTACACAGACGGGTTCCTTTGTCAAAGCATGGGATGTATGCTTTTGAAATTTTGCAGGACAGTAAGGCTGCATGATATTTGAACAATTGGTGTTGTGTGTATGGCTGTTAAGAACTGTGATATTGATATTATTGAAAACTTGCAATATTTTAAAATACTTCTTGACTATAGTTTCAGTTAGAATAAAACCATGTAATCTTTTTATTTACTAGAAACTTTTACAGCAGACCTATTAAGCAAAATCAACTTTTCTAGAGCTTTTAACAATGTTGTTTTCTCTCACTATTTACCCTCTCAAATTTGTATTTGAAATTATTAGGTGCCTGAATCTTTTAATTGCTTATTTTATAGACGTCAATCCCCGTTTTCACCACCACCTGTATACGCCCACTGCGCTGTACTTACTTCATGGTCCAATTTTATTATCTTTATTGTTGACACATTTAGGATTCATTTTGGTACAAATGAAACAAACCACTGATGTGTAGCTATGCATCGGTGGTGCCAACAGCTGCAAGGCTCTTTGTGGTAATGACATTTACGGTGATGTCTGCTCCCATTGGGCACTGCAATCAGCTGACTTGTTTGCTTTAAGTTGTGTTAGATGAATATTGCCATGAAAAAAGTCCAAATTCTTTACATATATCACATACATATATCAAACGGGGCATTTTTGTCAGATGGATAGCCTTGGTGTTATTGTGATATATTGAGTATATTGTGTCTCGATATAGATACTTTGGCAGTATCTTGTGCAGCCCTACTGGACACTTCTCAGCCTAAGTTAATTCCCCTATACATTTGGCTTTCTGAAAGTTATGCACTGTAAAACTTCAAAGCCCGGCCACACTTCTCAACCCTCCTAATGAAAATCAGAGCTCATTAAATATGTATGCCTTCTATTTTTGACACGGCGGCACAGGAAGTGTTTGAAAAAGCTTGCCCTTTAGTCAGTGGTTAAAGTGTGAATCCTGCAAAACCGCTCATGGGGCACAGGCAGTTTCTAGGTAGGCGTGCTCTCTGCAACTGAGTGCCCAGAAACATGCCAACTCAATTATTCTTTTTCCTTGAAACCTGACACTGATGTGAGACTTAAACGCTGCGCGTATAGCACCATATAACCATTATGACATTTCCCAATGCACTGCTAAATAGGGGGCTGTCAAGCAGGTAAGCAGACAGAGTGGAAGAGTAGATGAAACCATACTAATAAGTAAGATTGCGTTTGGTTTCACGTATAGAATGAATCTGTGAAATGGTTGAAAAGTATGTTAAAGGGGCCATATTGTACTATTTTCTGATTTATGTTATAATGTTTCTTCATCACAAACATACCTGCAGTTGTGTTTTTGTGAGTTCTTCTCTCAAATAGAAAACGCACGCCTTGTGATGTCATGTGGTATTACAGGAAGTGCTCCATTGTGTTTTTAATTTCCATAACCCTTCATTAGAATCATTTGAATATTTTCAGCCAGTCTCTACTGAACAAAAGGTAAAAGGAGCTGTTCATTTGAAAACTACCACATTACATCACAAGGTGGAACAGAGCATTTTGAGATTTCTAGATGTAGACAGACTAATAACAAAGGGCTAGTGAAACAGGTGTGAATGAAACTAAACACAACTCCAAGTATGTTTTTGATGAGGAAATGACAAATGGCTTGAAACTCACAAGAGGCAATTTTAGGACATTTTTCAATGTTGGTGTTAAGTGTCGTCATTCGGATAATGCAAGGTAAACTCAGGACAAAATGGTCATGACTAATACTGGACTTTAAAAGTACATGGTGCGGCAGTTAGGATTGGACTGTAAATTATTGTTGAATGCAAGATCTTGGAGTTGTAAGGGCAAAAAGTCTTGCTATATGGATTGGACACGGTGATAACTGACATTGTGATATGGTTGTCAAAAAAGATATCTAGACTAATTGATAGAAAAAATATAACATTGTAGATAGTCCCTTTAAGAATACAAATAGGATGAAGTTGGTCTTTATGTGTATTAGAACCTAGATGTAGTAAGATACAGTAATGTTACAGGGTGATTTTGTGTTGAAAATGACAGAATTGTCCTTTTGAAATTTGAAATCCTTATCATGTATCAAGCTTTTTTCTTTGTGTTGAAGTTACACACGCGCTACACCTTAACTTATCAATATATGGTTTATCTGTAATCAGTTCTTAAAGGTGCACTGGTGTATGTAACTTTTTCGCTGGGGGTCTGTCACCTGCTTGTGTCTGTGGATAGATGGATAATAAATTTATACCGAAGGAAATTCATTAATCTATAGAATACATCATTGCTCTCCCTGTTATGTTCCACAGTATGACATTAAACCGCCCAACTTTACACTTATTCAATCACAGGTGGTTACATAACTCAGAAAAACAGACGTTCTGACTGTAAGCGGGGTCGCCTCTCCACAGACTTGAGTTGTAACTTGGTTTGGTCTCCATGAAGATAGAAAGCTTTAATACCATACTGGGAAATCTTCGAGACAAAACAATAACCTCTCCATGGAGCATTTGACAAACCCTCCACCAGAAAAGTTACACAATGCACCTTTTAACCCTTATACTTATTTAGCATCCAGCAGCCCATAGTAGAGAGTAGATCCTCGTTCCCATCAGTGGGGGTGCAGTGAGCCTTCCCCCGCCCCATGTTCAACCTTGGCATGTAGTCCAGAGCGGTCAGGCCGAGCTCAAAACGAGATAAGCCAAACATTTGCCATCCTCCCAATATAACTGCGCGCTCTAAAAATACCCACGGGTCAGGGAGCGCCCACATGTGAGCGGGAGGACTCACAGCCAAGGCCAACTGTCACTACTTGGGACGCGCACATGCACACACACAATTTTTGTAGTACTATATATTGCTGAAGATATAGATGATAAAAAGTAACGTTGAAATTAATTTATGCCACTGACACAGTAATCCGAAAACAGGATTAGCCCCGAAAACTTGGAAAAAATGTACAATACAGTTAAAAGTGCACTATGTAACTTTTGGTTGGGGGGGCTGTCACCTGCTTGTTTCTGTGGATATGTCACTCCGTCTAGAATGTTCTACAGTACGACATTAAACAGCTCTACTTTACATTTATTCAATTACAGGTGGTTTCACTGCTCAAAAATGCTTTGGAAAAACAGGCATTCTGACAGTGTGTGGGGTTACCTTTCCACAGATCTGACCTGTGACTTAGTCTGATTTGGTCTCCATAAAGATTTAATACCATACTGGGAAACATTCCAAAGCAATAACACTTCCACAGAGAAAAGTATTTGACAGACCCTACTCCAGAAAAGTTACACACTGCATCTTTTAAAAATAGAACAGGATGAAACAGTTTAGTCGTAGTACAGTAGGTATATGGTGTCTACAGTGACTCATAGAAGTTATTTATTCGACCTTCTACAGCTCAAATCCGACTGTAGAAAAGAAAAATAACAAAAAACTCCCCACTCGTGCAAAGGAAATGTACACATTAGAGATGGGACGGTTCACTTTTGTCACGATTTGATTTGACTTTTGATTTTCGATTCACAAATTATACTATTAACATTGAATTAAAAAATAAAGTGATAGTGTTATTATTTTATTAGCATGAACAATAAATCATAGCATTTAGTGTTCATATTGTAGATATCTGAAATAAATGACTTATAATAAAAATAAATCACTTTCTAAATTAAATAAATACGTTGCCAGTTCTTATAATTAAACTAAAATAGACCCATAGCAGTTGGCCACTATGAATAAATATTTGGATTAATGATTTAGGCTGCAATCATTCAAAAAATACTGTGTGTCATAGGGAGCGTGTGGTTTATTATATGTTACTTAAGCGCTATTAGACATAAATGAATGTGTTGGTGATGTTTTTTTCTGCATTTATTTATTTTGATGGTTAAAACTCCCTGCTCCCCTCGACTCTTATGTCTGTCTATGAGTTTCTGCCTTGTTCCCAGCACCAGCCCCTCTTCCCCTGCTAAAAAGGCGATTTTCTTCTTTTTTTTGCACACTAAACATATTTTAAGAAGTAATAATGTATAAACAGGTTATTTACCAAGTCAAATTAAATAGATTGTGAGATAGATTATTTAAAAGTTCGTATTTATGTCAGTTTTTTCTCTAGCGACGTAAAATAAAGTGACTCAAAGATAAACTCACCTGTTAGAATAAAGCACCACTTTGCCTCTGTAGAGCTGTTTACTTTGTGTATCTGAGAAAGGACCTCAGCTTGGCCTTTTCTTGCCTGTACCAAAATGACAAAGTGCACATGAAGGAGCACGTGGGAATCAAACTTGATACAGAATCGAACAGCGTGATCATTTTTTGAGAATCGTTCCGTCTCTAGTTACACACAATAAAATAACTGTTCCATCTAACCTATATTGAAAGATAAGACTGTGTAGCATTTATCATGACAGGCCCACACTTCTCTGAGCGTTGTTCTAATGTGCAGAAGGAGAATATTCACTCGCATCTAGTTTTTGTGTAGCTGCAGAGTTCAAATCTTTGATCGTTTTCGCAGTGCGGCCTTGAGAAGTGTTGCATTCTCAAGTTGATTGATGTTTGAAGATTTTTACTACAAATGAGTCTTTGTTGTTGAATCTCTTGAATAGGACTCTATAATCTACGAGGTTTTGATAGTAACATAGGGAAGTGAGTTTAAGTGTTGTTTTTTTCTCACTGTGTAGTGCCTGATACTTCCATTTTTACTTCATTTAGATTGATTAAAAAAAAAACTTGACAGAATTACATTTTCACTTAAACTCAAACCTACCTGGATAACAGGAATTGTGCAGAGGTGGATTTTGTTTTGTTAGTTTTTGTGTCTTCCTTGCTTTGATGTAAAACCTTTTTTATAAATAAAAGGATAAATTAAGGAATAATAATAACATAATGGCCAGTAATAACAGCACAAAATGCTTATAACTTTTATTTGTAGTTTGCAAAAAATGGTCTTGTTTGCTCTTTAGGTTAATGCGCACAATATTTTCAGTAAATATTCTGGTAAACTAAAAGGCATGAGCTGCAACTTATAATGAACTATTATTGGTCAATAGTGCGCCATAAAAGTCATTTATTCAACCTTTTACAGCTCAAATGTGATTGTCTTTGAACAAAATCTCAAATCTCCTCCACTTTCACAGAAAATGTACACACGAGCGCCAAATATATTGCTACAGCTTTCATAAATGGAGTGATAAATTGATGTAGTAATAATTGTGACAAACCTACTTGATGATTGATGAATGCGCACTGTCCTGTTTCAAATGAGACGGTTTCCCTGTCAGTGAAAAGCCAATTACAATGTTTCGTTTTGTATTGAAAGAAAGGAGAAGTCACATGTGTTGCTGTAGTAATCCTAACTGTGTGGGTATTTTCCCTGGCATGCAAACTGTACATTTCCTTGACCTCCTCCTGAACAGATATCTATCCCAACATTATTGCAATGGGGTTCCCAGCGGAGAGGCTTGAAGGGGTGTACAGAAATAATATAGACGATGTGGTTAGGTAAGTCTCATGGGCAAATTCGAGTTCTATTCTGTAATTTATGTTAAATATTAATTTTTTCTCCGCGTGTCATGTCATGTTTTCCCCAGGTTTCTCGACTCGAAGCATAAAAACCATTACAAAATCTACAACCTGTAAGTGCCCGGCATGACTGTCGTACCTAAACAGCCATTTGTTTACTTACCCACTTCCTCTGTGATCACTGACTCTTGTCCCGTTCTGCCTATTTTAGCTGCGCAGAAAGACACTACGATGCTGCCAAATTTAACTGCAGAGGTAAGATTTTGAATTATTCACCCACCACAGTGTTAATATGTCGTGTTTTAGATGTTGTAGTATTGTGTGGGGGAGAGGGTGGCCACGTAATAAGAAGCCTATTGTAATATTTGCTGCTTAAATATGGATCCATATAAAATAATATCTGTATTTCGCTATTTTCTGATCTGTTATAATGTTTCCTCATCACAAATATACCTGGAGTTGTTTTGTTTCATTCTCACATTTTAACCTATAAATGCTCTTCTCTCAAACTGAACACTCTGTTTCCTCTTGTGATGTCATGTGGTAAAACAGGAAGTGCTCACCTGTGTTATTAAAACCCATGCACCTTCGCTAGAATCGTATGGATATTTTCAGACCTACCATCTCTACTGAACTAAAGATAAATGTTAGCGCTTAATTTGAAAACTACTGCTTCATGAAATCATAAGGTGGAACAGAGCGTTTTGTGCTTTGGAGAAGTAGACAAACAAAGTTACTCAAACGTGTGAATGAAACAAAACACAAGTCTATGTTCTTGATGAGGTAACATGGCTTAAAGCAGGTTTTGTACAGTCATGAAAAACCTGGAAAAGTCATGGAAATAAAAATAAAATTTCCAGGCTCTGGATAAGTTTTGGAATTCAGTTGGTTCAGGAAAAGTTTTGGAAATGTATAAAATATTTGGGTCCCAACAATAAGTTATTAAATCTAAAGATAAATCGGGAACGGCTTCTTTTCTTTTTAATCCAAACTGGAGAGCTGTGTCACTCTCACCCACGTCAAGTAGCTTACGCTGCTCTCTGTACATACCACCAGTTTACGTGGCCCCTGGCTGAGCCTTGGGTCATGAGGAGGGCCTGCAGGTGCCTATGGACCTAGGGATCATAAGCACACAGGGAACATGAACCGCTCATCAAGTGAACACTGGGATTAAACTGTATTACTTTATCAAGAATGAAGGACATGCTGCTTCGATCAAACCTACGCAACCCGCAACTGCAAGTGAAGGACTAACTTCTAGTGCCATTCATACTTTTTTGGAGGAATGAAGGACTATGAATCATGCGAGAATATTGATACATGATACTGACATGACATGAAGTAAATGGACGCGTGCGTGCACAGTGCACCTGCTTCACAACAGGAAGCAATAGATTAAATTCACAATTGAATGTTAATCGCGGACTGTATTACTTTCGTCAGGGATTTAATGGGCCTATGTTTGGCAGCATGTCTCATACTCTGTTGTCTATTCTGCGTGATTGGACTAAATCAACTTTTATTTGATGGGCAAATGTTGGGCTCTTCTCCATAGCTGCGCCAACATAGGGAGGAAACACTGTCTATTGCATATGCTATAGGCCTACATTCTCTAAAATGGTTACGTGGTGTGGCGAAAGTTTTTAAAAATGCTTTCACATCGGGTAATGTTAGCATGGCGCGCTCTTAAGGCACAGGAGCAATCTCTTTATGGAGTGTGGAGAAGAAGTTACAGTACAAAACAGGAAGGCAACGTTTCTATGAATGGCAGTAATATCCATGTCGGATAAGTACGAAGGACAGCGAAGCATTGAGGCTTTGACAAATAAGACAAAAAAGCCACAAAAACGTCTGATATAGGCCTGTGATTCCCTAATTTCTTAGGGAATTAGACTATAATTTCCTCTAATCCAACAGGCATCCCAAAATATAGTTATATAATGGGGAGAAAATTTGTCCAAAAAAAAATCTACATAAAATGGTTATGGAGAAGTCATGGGAAACCTTAAGTTAAAGTCTGTACGAACCCTGTTAAAGAGCCCATTTTGCGTAATATAGGATCTTTTAAGTTATGAAAGGCAAGTTTGTGGTTTCTTTGTCAAGGAAATGTCATACAGAATACATCCTCAAATTAGGCAGGGAGTTCAAGGCCTTCGTATCTCTGAATATTTCTGTTTCTCAGATGGTTTCATAATCATCCTGAGAAATCTCCGAAAGGATATTTCACAAACATAATGATTCACATATAGCAATAGCCAGGGCTTTTTTCCCTTCATGATTGTTGATTGTTTTGTATTATTAAAAACAACCTATAGTTTAAATTTTCAAACAATACAACATAAACCATGATAAATGTTTATTCCTTGCCCTTTACCACAAAAAAGTTCATTGTCTTTTAAAAGTCCATGTGGTTTGGTGCATAGCTCCAAACACATGCTATAACTGACAGAAGATTGGCTGTAGATCTCTCCATTAAAAAAGGTCCTGATCACTGACTATTAGAAATGATGTTCCTCCACACCAGAGAATTGAAATAATATCCAAAAAGTTGCACACTGTCCTAGGGCTGTCGCGGTTGGGGAATTTCTCCTGCAGTGCGGTTTAGCGGCTCAATGGTGCGGTATGCGGTGATGCCATACCCAGGTTCGGGCGGGTCAGATAACTCAATTAGAAGAGGTAAAGCGGGGGCAGGTGAGTTAGGTCCCATCATAGCCTCGCCTAAAGCATGTTCTGTAGCTCTGATGAAACAAACGAGCGCAGGACTTTTGTATTTGCATGTATGCCATGCCAAATGAAAACAGCCATAGACAAGAAATAGGAGCATGGTGTCCTGTGCGGACGGAGCAGATACGGGAATACTGTAGGTTCATAGTTCTGCATCGAAACTATACAAATGATGCTCCAGCGTGAACAAGGTCACAAATCATACATGCAAAGTCAAAGCTCCTCACCTGGACGGAGGCCTCTGGAGCACATAGGCGCTACATCAGGTGCTCCTTGCTCCATGATCCAGGAGCTTTAGTCCCAAACTCCACTGAAAGCTTCTATGTGCGGTATATCCTGTGAGTGCAAGGGTCATTTCAAACAGGTCCTAAACAGTGCACTTTAGTGTAAATAGCAAAACGAAGGGTGATTCTTTACGCAAATAAAACCATGTGTTCGCAAGGCGCACCTCCAGATACTACAGCCATCTGCAGTGGAGCGCAACGTGTTTAATGTGCGTGGTTTTGGGTCGGGTCCCGATCGTAGACTATATATTCTTTATACTGTCTATGGTCCCACTATTTGAACACATTTGCTCAGAGCCACGTAAACATGAATTAGTTCACAGTAGAACAGCAAAACATGCTGCGGTGGTGATGGTGGCCCAGCATGCACCACGGTGATTCATTTTTGACGTTCCTGCGACAGCCCTACACTGTCCCCATCTCTGTTAAAAAGACACTCTGTGTGCACAATTATTAGGTGGGTATTTTGACCATATAACGATTTTTATACATATTCTCCAACTAGAAGCTGTATAAACTTGAAAATGCATAAATATTGGGGTGTGATCACAGCACCATCAAACATTTCATTGCAAATAGTCAACAATGTTACAAGAAACATGTTGAGAAAAAAAAGACATAAATTAACTGCAAAAGATTTGAGAAGAATCAAAAATTAAGCTACCAGGAACCCATTATCCTCCAGCATTGTCATATTCCTGAACTGCAACCTACCTAGAGTGTGTTCAGTGCAGAGACATGGCCAAGGTGAGGACCACCACTGAAGAAACATAAAATGACATGTCAAGACTGGGCCAAGAAATATCTGAAGACACATTTTTCAAAGGTTTTATGGACTGATGAGATGAGAGTGACTCTTGACGGACCAGATGGATGGGCCCGTGGCTGGATCAATAATTGGCACAGAGCTCCACTTTGACTTTGATGCCAGCAAGGTGGAGATGGGGCACTGGGCACTACGGGCTGGTATTATTAAAGATTGGGCCGTTTCGGGTTGAAGATGGACTCAAAATGAACTCTAAAACCTATTGCCTATTGACACTTTCTTAAAGAAGTGGTACAGAAAAAAGTCTGCATCTTTTAAGGGGACCATGATTTTGATGCAAGACCGTGCTCCATCACATGCAGGACGAATACTTCACTGCATGGCTAGCGAGTAAAGATGAAAAAATAATGACATGGCCCCTTTCCTCACCTGACCCAAACCCTGATGAGAACTTGTGGGCCTTTCTTAAACGGAAGATTTACAATGAAGGAAACCAATATACCTCTCTGAACAGTGTCTGGGAGGCTGTGGTTGCACAAAAAGTTGATCGTCAACAGATCAATAAACTGACAGACTCCATGACTGAAAGGCTTATGACAGTTAACAAAAAGGGTGGTCACAGATTTTTCCTTTTTTATGGTCAGAAATGTTTATTTGTAAATTTTGAGTTGTTTACTATTCTGACAAATGAAAATAAACAAGGGAGAATGGAAAATTTTCATCTATTTGCAGAATAATTCTGCAAATTAATAGTTGCCCAATAATTGTGCACACAGATTTTCACATAAGAAAGCCAGAATTTCACTTTTATTAAATATTCAGGTTTGAGGTTTATTAACATCTTGGATTGATCCAGAACACTGTAGTTTAATCAATTATAAAATGAATCCTTATAAATTCAACTTGCCTAATAATTATGCATACAGTGTAGTTACTTGTACGGCTGTCAGGCTTTAGTCCATAAGTCTATTTATTGGCTGATGGGGTCTTAACTCAACTAAAATTTGGATTGGTTGACAAATCTTTTTATTTATATTATAAGAATTTATATGGCAGACAACAAAAAGGAGAAGTTGGTGAGTGAGTTGGTTGAAGATTTGGAATTTTTTGTGATTATTGTGTAAAAAAAAAAAAAAGTCGGATTCAACTCATGATTCACCAGTTAAATCTCTCTTGATATAAATCCATTGTTTCTGAGCACTTTTTCATCATAAGTAGTTGTTTTTGTATGAACTGCAGGTGTAATCTTGAGTCCAGTTTGGGTCACATACAGAAATGCGCAGTAGTTTTGAGACCTTTTGCCATGCCCCCTTTTTAGTTTACTAATCATTCAGTCCATCACCTGCTTCTTTCTATGGAGATGTTATTACTCTGCCTAGAATGTTCCACAGTATGACATTAAACAGCTCTACCTTACATTTATACAATTGCAGGTAGATTTATATCTCATTATAGCAGGCAGAAAAAGCAGAAGAGAAGTTGGTGAGTTGGTTGATGATTGGGGATTTTTTGGTATAAAAAGAAACTGATTAAAACTCATGATACACAAGGTAAATTTGTTTTTATATAGATGCATTGATTCTGGGTACTTTTTCTGCATAAAGAGTTGTTTTTGCAGAAGTATAATAGTTTTGAGAGCTGTTGCCACACCCCCTTTATATTCAACTAATCTGCAGGACATGTCTTCATTCGACTACAGCCCTAGATACTTTAATCAGTCTATGATGATTTCTAATTTCTTCTAATCCGCCCCTCTCTACCTCTGCCCCTCCACAGTTGCACAGTACCCGTTTGAAGACCACAACCCTCCCCAGTTGGAGCTAATCAAGCCGTTCTGTGAAGATCTGGACCAGTGGCTCAGTGAGGACGACAATCACGTGGCAGCCATCCACTGTAAGGCGGGCAAAGGTCGCACGGGGGTCATGATCTGCGCCTACCTTCTCCACCGTGGCAAGTTCCTCGAGGCCCAGGAAGCTCTCGACTTCTACGGGGAAGTCAGGACAAGGGACAAGAAGGTGGGTATTAGAGTTAGACGTGGACAAACTTTATTGATGCACAAGGGAAATGATTTGGACACAGTAGCTGACGCATGAGAAACTTGCATTGCCTATTATATATTATTTATATAGCACAGTTCATACACAAAAATATAAAGGGGATAAAGGGGAGAGTGGGAGGGAGGGTGTCTAGTATGTGATAAGTATTGTGATAAATTTGCGATTTGTTTTAATAAACTTTCAGTTCAAAATTCACATTTAAATGCCTCTAGTAGAATTGACAAAAATACTGAAACATGATCTGAAACTTGTACAAGAATCACATTTCAGAATGTGTTTGCGTAGAGTTTTTTTTTTACCCAATGAGGTGGAAATTGCGATTTGCTAATTACCACAATTTACTGTTCAGTTGTGATTAATCTTGCAACCCTGGTTATTTCTATGGTGAATGGGGAGAGTAAAATATATTGTAAATGTGTTTCACTTGTATTTTTTCCCCTAGAAGTTTGTGCTCTGGTTAGGCGTGTTTAAGAATTAGTTGTTTCACACCTGGATAATTCTTGGTTCAGCCCAAGATGAATTCTGGTTTGATTTTGCTGTAGAACCATAGAACTAGGTCTATTTGACCAAAACTGCAACTCACTACTGGTGTTGAATTTTGGTTTTCTTGACAATATTTATGTTTTGATGTATATATCATGTTGTTGGTTTTGCTGCTCTTGGGGTTAGAGGTCACCTTTTGTTTTGTAGATTAAAGTTGAACACATCAGGATTAAGATTATGATCATGATTCTCAGATTTAAAATTCAGTATTGATAAGAGATTTCAATACCTTTCTTTTTATACTTTATACAAGCCTTCTACAAGTTCTGCACTCATCATCCTCTGTTCTGCTCAAATCAGTATCTGATGCTAGATGTTAGAGCCAGTATGGATTTATATCTGGATATTGAATCTTTGTGATGATTCTAATTAGGATATGAATGGAATGTTATCAATGCCACTGGGATAATTTTATCTCAGTGGCATTGATAAAAAAAAAGAAAGAAATAGCAATGTTTAAATCAGAAATCCAACCTCACACAGCTGGTGAAATGTAACGATATGACTTCTGTAACTGTGATTTGTGTGTGTTTCAGGGAGTCACAATCCCCAGCCAACGGCGCTACGTTCACTACTACAACTACCTACTGAAGAACCAGCTGGAGTACAAACCGGTGGCCCTGCTCTTCCACAAAATGGTGTTTGAGACTCTCCCCATGTTCAGCGGGGGCACCTGCAGTGAGTCATGATCCTCTATGCACACACACACATATTTATATAATATAATATATTCACACAAGTATTCAGGTACACTACAGGTCACAACTAGTACTTTTAGCGTAGCATAGTCCATAAAGAATCACCTTGTGCATTAGTTGTGTCTTCTGTTGATAATTTGTCTGATTTAAAGGTCCTATATTACACAAAATGGACTCTTCTGAGCTTTAAGTCATGTTAGAATGCTGTTACCTCATCAAAAATATACCGGAGTGGTGTTTTCTTTCATTCACACATTTGAGTAATCCTTTTTTTTAATCCTCATGATGTCATCAAGCAGTAGTTATCATGTTAACAGCCTTTACCTTTTACTTTTAGTTCAATAGAGATTGGCAACCAAATATTCTAGTGAATGTGTATGGAGTTTAAAAACACAGTGGAGCACTTTCAGTATCACCACATTGAGATAAGAACTAATAAAGCCTAAATATGCAGAGTTTGTGTGTTACACGTGTGAATGAACCAAAACCCTCCAGGTTTGTGTTGGTGAGGGAACATACCAGATCAGAAAAGAGAGTAATATGGGCCCTTTAAGAACCACCCTGTGCCGTGGTTTTCTTCTGGTACTAATTCAGTGGACAGGTTGGATTTGCAGGGATAAAGAATGAGGTTTTAATGAGTGTGCACATTGATTCCAATTGGCATCTGTAAAGTTTGACTGTCTGGGTTAGGAGAGGTGATATTGACAAAATTAATATGAATAAATACTTGTTTTTGACTTTCACAATATTTAGACTGTATTTTGTTAATCCAACTGAATTTTTTTTAAAGTTGTCTATAAAAATATTAGTTTGGATTTAAGTATTAGTCAAACATGCAATGTCTGTACAATAATCCACATGAGTGTAGAATTAACGATCTGCACTTTTTGAATAAAAATATACTTAATCATATTGTGCATTCACAATTGAATATTTTTCAAACCTCTAGTCTCAGTGAGCGTTTGGAACTGGCTGTACACTCTGCCAAAGGCCCAGTGTGTCTAGGATAAGATATAGGTTCCTGTTGCACAGAATAACAAAATAAAATTGGAAATTGATGAGCTACATGGAGATTGAACCCAAAGTCCTGTAGAAGAAGGTAACAGCTCAGAAGTAGAACGCAGTAAAGCTACAATATGAAACATTTGAATAATAATAATAATGGATCAGTGTTATATAGCACTTTTCTGGACACTTTCCAAAGCATTATTCTTTCACTCCACCCTCGGTGGTGGGTCGCTCCCATCGTAGCCACAGCTGCCCTGGGACAGACTGATGTGATTTTGGGAGGCGAGACTTGATGTTTTCTATCAATCACAAAACACATTCCTCCTCCTGTGCTCTATATTGTCATGAAAGCTGCCACACCAATTGATCCACCAGCAGCTTTCAAATGAGCTCCGCTCTGTAAATCTGGGCTTGCCTCGTGTTAGCAGGTGGATGTCTCATTTGTTAGCTCGCAGTGAAGCAGCTTTCCTTGGCCCTGGCTGCTGTGCTCTCCTGTCTCTGAACTGTCACAAAAAGTGCCTGCTCCTCTCTTTATTCTTGTGGCTTCTTCAGTCTGTAACACTCCACTGTATTCAGCAGCTTTTTACTATATCGATCTCTCTCCTTCACCTCTCACTAAAAACAAGGCCCTATTCCAAGTTTGACTTTTTTTCACACACTACACGCACAATAGCGTCATTCATTTGAACAGCACAATTCAGTCTGGTTAAAAAGTCAAAGATTAGCGTCGTCAACTTCTGCCTTCTCTTCCTTCCCCTTTTCTGAATGTATGGCGTACATTGTGTGTGCGCGTGTGTGTGTGTTCGCTGTACTGTCCGGCCCCCTCTCACCAGGCCCCTCCCCCTCCCTCCCGCTCGGCCATTGTGATAACCTCCTTCTCTTTCTCAAAGGGGACAGTACCGTAAAAAACAGGAGCGAGCCGACCCCTCAGGGCTTCAAGAAAGGGAATTGGCACTGGGGTAAATAAAGAGCCTTTTCCTCCATTTTGAATATTTCACGTATTTGCTTTTTTTTGTGTGTGTGTGTGGCCCCAGAGATCCAGCAGGTCAGGAGGCGGCGCAGGTACTAAGCTAACGCGCAAATGAGCTTCTCCCCACACCCTCCTCCTTCAGTTTACAAACAAAAGAATAGGGTCCAATGTCTCTGGTTCTGGGTCATTTTGTGCTCTTTTTAACTTTTTTTCTTCTTTCTGCTCCTAATATTAATCCTATGTTGTTGACCTTTCGCCTCTCCATTCAAAGTGGAGGTGGGCGGGTGTAACCATAGTAACGGCCCTTTGCTTCCTCCCCTGTGCATGCACAGACCCCCAGTTTGTGGTGTACCAGCTGAAGGTGAAGATCCACACGTCAAACCCTGCTCACACACGGCGCGAGGACAAGCACATGTACTTCGAGTTCCCTCAGCCGCTGCCCGTCTGCGGAGACATCAAAGTGGAGTTCTTCCATAAACAGAATAAGATGATGAAGAAGGTGAGTGCGTCTGGAGATGGGACAGTTTACACTTACAGGGGAATGACCATAGAATGTATCGAGAAGTGTGATGTCACCCGTAACGTTCAGCTCCAGTCAAATGAAGCTCACGGTGCTAGCAGTTATAGGGGCAAATTTGGAGCAGAGGTCCTTATCAGGAATGGGAATTGATTTATGGACAAAATGGAAAAATCAAAAGACTAGGATCATGTACAGTGAGTTATTACAGTAGCTCACTGCAGCACAGAGAGACTTTTCAATGTAAAGTCCAGAGTTACTGGAGCCATAAGCGCCCCCATGAACACTTTTTATCTGGAATCTGTGGCTGGTGGGTTTGCTCTGTCCATTTATATATACAGTTTATGGTAATGGCTTAATTAACGGTAACTGGAATATCAAGATGGAAAAACAACCCAACGTGTTAACTTTACATCACAACATGTCTAAAATCATATATTTTCAGTTTGAGCTGGAGGAAAGGTCTAAGATCGAAATCACTGTTTAACATCAGATTACATTTGTCTGTTTGATTTGTGTAATTTTGGTTCATGGTTCACATCTCTAATTACTACCATATACACATGAAACTGGCACAAAGTTCAGTGTTTCCTCTGTCAGTACTTTCATTCTGAATGTGGTGCTGTAAGTATTCAATCCCCCAGGACAGGCTTTTTGTCTACTTTAATGTGGAACTGAACACTAAAAACACATTTTCTGCTACTAAACTGTATATGGCGTATTAATAGCATTGTCTACAGTTTCTAGTCATTTTTTGGCACTTTAAACCACAAGATCGATATGGCACATCCCATAAATGAGGTTCAACCTTTGTCGATGATAAGTTTGATTATTTATTCTAAAATCTTCCAGGAGTTATACAGACTCCTGCCCTACATGTGAAATTTTCTACAACATGAATGCAGCCTGTAGTGTCTTGAGTTTGCCTGGTTCCTTGTACAGGTGTGGCACCTGTCACATTTACAGTACTACATATGCTAGCTATGTGTGTATGTGGTAATCTGTATTTTTTTGTTGCTATTTTGTAATCCTAAAAATATTTCCAAATGACCCCTCATCCCCCTCCTGTTTTCCTCCAGGACAAAATGTTCCACTTCTGGGTGAACACATTCTTCATCCCGGGTCCAGATGAGGAGAAGAAACGCGAGGAGAACGGGACGGTGGTGAGCGACATGGACTGTCAGCAGCAACAGCCTCCACCGGGCCCACCGAGCAACGCCGAGCGCAGGGACAGCACCAGAGACGGAGACAAGGAGCGCGTCTGGGACAGGGACAAAGACAAGGACAGGGACAAAGAGAGGGAGAAGGAGCGCGACCGGGACCGGGACTACCTCATCCTGACGCTAACCAAGAACGACCTGGACAAGGCAAACAAGGATAAAGCTAACCGCTACTTCTCTCCAAACTTCAAGGTACGGACCGCGTTCACATCACAACATGAAACTCAGCTTCTGAACATGTGGACCATGCCTCTGTTTTCATACATCCACACGTTGTAAATGAAGATGTCTAACTGGACTTTTATGTGTCCCGAATACAAAGAAGCAAAGAAACGATGTAACAATCGTTTCTTTGCCTCTAATGATGCTATGAACTGTTCACTGGCATTACATTTTTAGTGTCATGATTCACATAAAGCAGAACCAGTGATGTTTGGATTTTCTGGAAACAAGTCCTGACTGTACTCTGCATGTGAACATGTACATGTGACTGCTGATAGTGTGTGTGTCTGTAGTGATAGTCACTATATACTGCACTCTGGTGATGTTCCAGTGGGTTTGAGTGCACTGATGTTCTGACAGATTCTGTGACTGTTAACCTAAATACTCGATCATACGTGTGAACGCTCCAGCTCATTCTTGTGTCTTTGACTTTCAGGTGAAGTTGTACTTTACAAAAACGGTGGAGGAGCCCACGAATTCGGAGGCGAGCACTTCGACATCAGTCACCCCGGACGTTAGCGACAATGAGCCAGACCATTACAGATACTCTGACACCACTGACTCTGATCCGGAAAATGAACCTTTTGATGAAGAGCACCACACACAGATAACCAAAGTGTGAATTCTTTTACACAACAGGAAGAAGAAATGATCCACCGAAAAAAGGAGAAAACTTGAATATAAACTCTTCCCTCCCCCAGACGGCAATAGAATATCATCATGTCAAATGCCAACTTTAGGGAAAAAAGAGAAATATCTCGACCAATATATTTTTTATTTTCCTTTTTTTCTTTGGCACGGCCATGTACCATGTGCGAGGTATTGACACTGTTGCCCCATGGAAAAGGTGCTGTAGCTCAAATGTGTTTATATATATATACATACACATATGTATATACATATATACATGCATATATAAACAAACTTTTGTGTCAAAGACAATGGAAAGATTACCACAATCAGGAGACGGGAGTTGAAGTCTGGGAGAAGTTGTAATGATGTACTAGGACTATGCTGCTCCTTCTCCTGTCTAAACCAAGGCCAGTGCTGCAAGTCACTTTGTTTCACTCCTCTCTCCTCCCTCCCTCTCTCCTCCTCTTTTACTCTCCGCCCTCCATCCTCCTCCTTTACTGTGAATGCTTCTTGTGCTCTTTGCAGGCTGTCTCACGTGACTTTTGGCCTTTGTGCAGTGCAAACTGCATGCGGGCAGTGGGTTGGGGGTGGGCGGGGTTATGAAGAGGCTGTGATGATGTCTAAAGCATTGCCATTCCTATCCCCACTGTGTTTAAATTATGCAGGCTACCCATGTAATTGTCAATGTTTTTTTATCATAAAATAATAAAAATATAATACACAAAACAGCAGGGAGACAAGTGTTTGCAATAATGTCAACACTACATTTAAAGGACTGGTGATTTGCATGTACTGGATTGGCGTCCATCCTAATAAATGTATGCAAAGTTGTCTTTTCTTAAACGGCAGCTCGGATGTGTCTTGTGCGTGGGGTTCCCCAGTGCTTTGACTCATGTCTTATGTAATCCTCACGCCTCACACTGGAGGAAAACCAACAAGAAACTTAAAATCTGTTGTTGCCGTCAAATCAAACCACTACACGTTCTCTGTCCAGAACATGACGGCATTACTGCTATTTTAGGGACAATATTTCTCTATTTTATGATCTGTAATGTTTCCTCATCAAAAACATGCTTATTTAGGCTGTGTCCTCTCAAACAGAAAACACGCTCTTCCAACTTGTGATGTCATGTGGTGATGCAGGAAGAGGCAACGGTCTAACATGGCTCAAATCTCCAGAGTCAATTTTGGACCTTTAAGCGCACACAGGTTTAATAATTCACT
The DNA here is from genome assembly GCA_034769755.1 of Odontamblyopus lacepedii. Lineage (NCBI taxonomy): Eukaryota > Metazoa > Chordata > Actinopteri > Gobiiformes > Gobiidae > Odontamblyopus > Odontamblyopus lacepedii. Next base: position 14,628,565 of record CM068354.1, read on the forward strand.
CTACAGAGAAGGGGGGAAAAGTACCTTAGTGAGGCATTTTGCTCCGGTTTAGTGATAAAGGTCACGGCTGAAATGGCGAGAAGCACCTTGACGAAGGAAATGATTGGAGGATTATTGTGAGAATTCAGTTAAGGCCGGAGAGCGCACTTGAAATACAATGGACCCAACCACTGTCCGAGCAGCTCCTTCATTACGATTGTGTTCTGGGCACTGGCTACAAAGGCTGGACTATTTCATAGCCCAAATCAAGATGACCTATTTCTTCCCCTTTTTGCATTTACTGACTGAACTGTATATATTTTATTTATACCAAGGTTGTTCCACATCTTCAAATGACAATGAAATCGTTCTTAATTTTAACTTCAACGCAAAAATATGAATTCAATCTGATTTTTGAAGACATTTTAGGCTTTGAACTTGATCCAAACCAAAAAATCTACATTTTTAAATATTGCTGGACTATTCTAAGAATACATTTTTAAATGATCCTTTAAAAGACTAAAAATTACTAAGATAAATCCCCCTGTAACCCTTGTATTTCAAAATTTGCCGATATGCTAAACGTACCACAACTCCACCTTGCTACACGCACACTACCAAACCAACAACACTGCTTGAAGTATAATGCAGCTGCTTGACGCTTGATCAGAACAGAGGAAGCCAAGGAAGCAAGGAAAGGAGACAAGGAAAGATGTGAGTTTGAGGCCTTGGGTGTGCTCAGCTTGACATCCTCCCAAACCCAAAGCCTAACAGGATTAAGCTCCATGTCATTCTGATAGTTGGCAGAAGAAGTGGCAAGGACTTAAGTTTGTTTTTTGTTTTTTTGCTTTTCTTATATAGCCCAAAGTCTCTTGATAATAAAATAAAGTATAAATTAAACACATTTTTTATAGCCATGGCAGTCTCATAATCCCCTTCTGCTCTATTAGGAGACTGGGGGCTCGGTGGGCTTGATAGAGACATCAAAGCCCAAACCAGAGCGACCAAGAATCAAGCAGGCAGCGACCGCGAGGGGCTGCTCTGATTGGCTCATCTGGAGGAAGAAACGGAGAGGAGGAGGAGAGAGGGAGGCTGGAAGATATAAATTATGAATGTGCCCAGTAGAGAGAGAGAAAGAAGGGATGTTGTACGCAGGCAGCAGGCCAGACTGAAGACAAGTTTTAGTGGAGTCGTACAGGCAGCCAAACTTGTGAAATATTCATCTGATCAATAGAGTACTTCATTTGTATGTACTCAGCACTGCCTCGGTGCTGTTTTGCTTTTAATGCCCTTGGCAATGTGAGATGAAGCTCAGCATCAGAAGTACAACAGATCGCTTTGCAGCTGGCCAGTCATTCACTCACACCTCACTACGAGGTCTCAGGTTTGAGTCCCGGACTGTGGGGCCTTTCTGTGTGGGGTTTGGACTCATCACTCTTCACTCTTCACATGCACTGACTGTCTGCTGCCTCCTGAGTCCTGACTCAAGTAACTGGTGAACACCTAGACCATGGTACTGGTGTCCACTGAAGACTCAGTCAAAGTTGCTCTGTGGTCAATAAAGCACATTTCCCCTGCAGTTCTTTAAGTTTTAAGTGTAGAATAAACACAACATTTGGTTAGTATATAGCAACACATATTTGCATAACAAATGCTCTATGTAAAGTGTCAGGTTAGCAGTCGCCATAGAGTGAACTCCACTAAAGGCCACAGTGATTCAAGCACAAGCAGCTGGCAGATACCTGTGTCTGGTTATTGCTCTTGCCCCTGCAGCGATGAAGTGGTCATATGTGACATGGACCTAAAGCCGAGCTGCAAACATGAGCTGCTTGAGTAAGAGCCTGTTCTGTTTGCCTCTAAGGCGCAAATTAGTGGAAAGACTCCAGTCGGGAGTTGCAAATAAATAGATTAACATCATTTTTGATAATCTTTTTAATTACAAAAATAACATTTTGGAGAGCACTAGTTCTGGGTTTGCCAAAAATTGCTACGCTCAGTCTAGACCTTTAACATTTGTTTCAGCATGAAGAACATACATGTTTATAATCTCACTGCCTCTAAGCTTCATTTACAGCGGGCCTGACAGCGCCTCCATTTCGCCTGATTTACCCTTTTCACGCGTGGATGAAAAAGACACCAAATGTGCAGATTTAGGCAAAGTATTATAACCAATGCTGTGAGGGGGTCTGTCTGGCCTACAAAGAGAAGATAAGCCCAAGATGGTAACCCCATTTCCTCCCCATCTGTTGGTTGGTCAGCTGTATAGAGGAGGATTGCACTCAACAGGACCTGGCAACTCAACCCCCACCACCCCCTCACCCTCCTGTTTTCCCCATATCTCTATCTCTCCTTTCCCTCTCTCTGTCTCTCCTCCTCTCCCTGGCCCAGAGCACAGCTGTGGAGAGTTTGGATTAGGTCAAGAATAAAACAGGAAGTCGAAATTAAACAAAAGCTTAAACACACTGTACGTTAGCACAGGCAGTGACAGCCAGTGGAAAAAGCAGAGGAGGGCTGAGGCTTAAAGAAGAATGGATAAGAAAAATAGTGCATTAAATCATAATACTTAATACTTAAAGGACCTGTATCTAATTTGCTCATGTATCTGAGCATTTTTAAGACATAAAGTTACTACAGTTCAAATATGTGGAGATGTAGTAATTTTATAGGTGCATTTTGTAACTTTTCTGGTAGTGGTCGAGGGTCCATCAAATGCTTTTCTCCTATGACATTAAACCTTTCTATCGTCATGGAGACCAAACCATACCAAGTTAAGTGTCAGATCTGTGGAGAGGCGACCCCGCTCATAGTCAGAATACATGTTTTTTTTTAGGTATTTTTGAGCTATAAAACCACCTGTAATTTAATAAATGTAAGGTAAAGTTTAACCTGTATACAAGTTGGTTGAGGGTTGAACAATGCGATCAACGGAAAATTCTGTTGCTACATTATGAGGTGTATACAGTCCTGAGAATGTTGTGCTTTTTAATTTGGCCTATAAATTACCACATAAAAGCACTCTGAATTCACCAAATGGGGAAGTGGAAATGGAAAGAATATTTTGACCTGTTCTGGGTGTGGGTGATGTGCAGCCAGTTGCAAAAAGTGTTGCAGTGTGCTGTAAGAGGAAGAGCTGTGGTATACTATGCATGTTTGATTATCATATAGAACAAATGGATTTATTCAGAAAGCCTTTGAAAACAGTGACACACATTTACATCTGTGAAAGTCTCGTGTAAAAAGGAACTCCCCAGAAACCAGCTTAAAGAACCTAGAAGGGTTATTTCCTGATCTGTTATAATGTCGTTTCTTCATCAGAAATATGCCTGGAGTTGTGTTTTGATTTTAACCCTGGAATTACTGTTAACTTGAAAACTACTTTTTCATGACATCACAAAGTAGAATAGAGCATTGTTAAGTTTGGAGATATAGACAGACTGATAATAAAGGATTACTCAAACGTGACTGACTGAAACAAAACAACTCCAGGTATGTTTTTAATGAGGGAACATTGTAACATGACTTAAAGCTCAGAAGAATCAATGTTGTGTAATATTGGACCTTTAACTTTTAGAAAGGGTCCCAGACACATATGCACTGACTTAACAAGAATATAATCAACAGAAGTTTCTTATGCATTTTGTAGCTAAACGACACATGATGAAAAAGAGTAGATAGCTACCATCTTTATGAATATTTTGATTTCCAGGTACCACCAGTGCGAGTCTTAAAACAGGGCTAAGACTGTGCTACACCATGACTAAACGGTGCTCTTCAGGCCCTCACCCACACAGACATGAGAATGCAAACTCCACACATCAATGAAACTGTGAGCTTTGAGGCAAGTGTGCAAACCACTCAGCCCTTGCACCATCTTCATCTCTGGCTATTTTTAGTCAGATGGGCCCATTATATTTTGTACCTTCTTAATTTCCTTGCTCTTACTGTTACTGATGTGTTGCTATCATAAAACTAAAAATGTATTAACGATGTGAAATATTAGGGAGTGGACATTTTCTTCATGTCAAATAAAATTTGCCGCAGTACACATATATTGTATAAACACTCTTGTGTTATAAAGCCGTTTTATCGTCCACGAACCAGGAATAAAGGCTGGTGCATTGTTAGCATGCTAGTTGCTGTCAGCATTACTCATTGCAGTGAATAATTTTGATGCTTGGAGAGTGTTAGGAATAAGTTTGAGCATGTTAGCTAGTTCATTTAAAAAAAAAAAGGTACAGCACATTTAAAAAGGAAAGGTTGTAAAGTAAAGTTTACATTTTATTTATTTATTTAAACTTTATTTCACCAGGAAACACCCATTGGGATTGAGATATCTTTTTCAAGGGTGACCTGGCCAAGAGCAGCACACGTCAAGAGTATTACAAAACACAATACACAAACAGTGGGAGCAAATCATTTAAATCTAAAACAGGCCTAAAATGCGACAATATTTCATAAATTGCCAAATGTTATAAAGTGCATAGATTAACAGCGACGGCCATAAATTCACATTCAGTTCACATTAAAAGCATAGGCACTGAGTAATTGAATCCCTCTACCTTTGTAGTAAAAAATATTGAAAAATATGAAAAGAAACTACATCAGGCCCATTAGTTTGTGTCTGGAGAGTTTCCACGAAGAAGGAGCAGAAAAACCAAAAGCCTCTTACCCATCTCAGTACGTACAAGAGGGACAACACACTGATTACAAGAACGCAGACTGTAGTGGCTGGTGCTTCTTTGGAGAAGAGAAGACAAATAGAACGACACCAAACCTAAGAGAGCTTTATAAACCAGAAGCATCAGTGGGTATAACGTCTGACTGTTAGTGAGGCCACTGGGCTCTGGCATAGAGCTCACAGTGACGGGTAAGGCCACTACAACCTGTCACAAACCACAGTGTTCAGTGACTGCAAACAAGAGGATGAAGCTGACATATAAATACTGTCCCCATAATCAATCAAAGGTAAAAATGTTGCAGCGACAAAATGTTTTCGAGCTAAAACAGGATTTGTTTCTAAAATAAAATCCAAGCTTAACCTTCAGTTTGCGTACCAACGATGACACATGTTCTTTAAAAGTAAATCTCACGTCAAATCTCACATCAATCTCACGACCATTTTTTACCCTACCATTTTAGATATCTTTATCTTTATTTATGTAGATTTTAAAGTTGATACTTTATACTTTTTCTTCACTGCATTTGAGTGCATCCACTACTTTTGTGACCAGGACTGAAAAGTAAAAGTATTTTTTATGGTAGTGTGAGACCTGCTGAAAAAGGATGAGGGGTTTCGTTTTAACATATAGTCTGAGTTAACACAAATATACAAATAAAAACAGCTATAAATAAATATCAGCTCAGTTGTTTCTGTTGAACAAAAGTCAACACAAATCTTTCTCAAAATCTCTATATTTTAAGCTTTATAAGGCCGCAAAAACTGCACATAATAGTTTTACTTTTTACTCTTTAAGTACTTTTTTAAACAGGTACATTAAGTAGATGCTTTCATGTCATACCTTTACTTTTACTTGAGTATTTTATTGCACCACGATCTGTACTTTTACTTCACAAATCTGAGTACTTCTTCCACCGCTGCCGATGAGTCAGCTATTACATAACTCTGAATGTTTCTGTAATACACCACCATTAAACATTTCTCATGCCTTATTATAATAAATCATAATCCTGCTTTCGCATGTTAGCGCTGAATGCTGCTGCTGTGCTGTTGAGCAAGCGTGCGGGCCTTAGATTCCCTTTGACACGTACTGTAGCCTGTATCGAGCAGCCTCCTCTGCAGTATCTGTACATAAGACAGGCACATGGAACCACTTACTGTTCTCTGGAGCCCTTTGACCTCTGCAGTTCTCTTCAGCCCAAACACTCAAGTCCCTGTGTGATCAATGGGAAGGACATACACTGCCATTGTGTGCAGTAACAGCATGTGTAGCCCGGGGGAAGATTATATAGAAAGACAGTATTAACATGGCACACAGCTGTACACGCGGTCTGTGTATGTGTACATAGAATATAAATACACTTGAGTTGGAAGGGGAAGATTGAAAGGAGGTCCGCTCTAGGGCTTTGTATAGGACTGTGTGTGTGCGGAACGAGCTGTTTGTCTTCACCATCTACAGGCAACAAAGTCTCAACAAACCAGCAGTACTAGCGTGGGTTCAAGCCGAGGTACTGATGCTCTGTCAACGTACTCTGGGGGTGTGGTGTTAGCGGGAGGCACTGCTCTGTCTGAAGGTCTGTTACTCAAGTTTAATCTGAGCTTTGTTTTAACACAATCTGACCATAAAGTACGGACTTGTATTGATCACAGGCTCCTGAAATGTGTTTACATCTGTTTAATATTTTTTCTTGAATGTTCAGTTTGCTAATGTGTGCATTGTATCACCATGGTAACTGAAAAAACTGACAAAAATGTACAAATTTATTGTTATATTCTTGTAAATTTGTACATTTTTGTGTTATATTATAGTTTATTATTTTCTACTTTATTTTATTCTATTTTATTTGTTGCATGTTTAGTGTTTGCAGCAATTTCCTAATGTTGTGACCCTGTTCACTCATATGGCAATAAAACCTTTCTGATTCTGCTGAACATTTCAGTAATAGACATATATGTAGAACCCATCCAGCATGATGTCAAGGCAAAGTAAACATTGCTTGATTTCAGATAACACAACATTCTATAGGCCCAGTAAATAATGTTTAATGCAGATGGGGACAGGCGTTTTTTTTGCAGGGTTTTTGTTGTAAAACAGTGAGATCTTGAGTCTAGTCACTAATACTGTAGAAACGATCCAATTCGACATGTGTTTACCTTTACCTTTTAGCTATTTCACGACAAACTACATTGTAAACTATAGGGAAATCTGGCTCTTGCCCCCATCTGTAAGTACGGCCAGTTGTAGGTTATGTTTAAAATAGGGATGTCAAAATAAGGCAAACATAATGACATTTCAATCTCAAAATTGAAACCTAAAATTTGATATGTGACACCCTAGCTGGAAAGTAGCAGGGTTGTAAATGCAGAATTAAAATAAATTATTCCACAAAACAGATCCAGACCTAAACCTAATCTCAACTGGATTTCAGGCAGCAGGATTCAACTGCATCTGTGCTCGGAAAATGAAACCTGATTAAAATATAGCATTGCCGGAAGTGCATGCTCAGACATTAGAGATTATTGTTGCTAAACAGAACAGAAAAAGTAGGCTAATCTTTCCTGACCTGCAGCTATGATGAGGAGGACTCTGTGATTGGTCAGTCTGTCTTAGTTTAGACTTTGATCATTCAATCAGATCCCAAAACCATGACCGCATTTTTTTTTCATATGCCAAAGTTGTATTTCGATAGATTCAGGCATGTTTGAGGAGACTGTATGTTTCCTATAAAGAATTCTAAGCTTGGGTGCTGTTTTCACCATGAGCAGAATGGGGTTCAGTGACAAAGGTTAAAAAAACACAGACGAAGGCAGTGAAGCAGTGGTGCACAATTTTACTTTTTGTTTCAATGATTACAAAAAGTGCAAGGTGCAAAATGGAGGCAGGCACCAGTTTCTTCTCCAACCGCAGAACATAAAACTGGCATTTTTGAGGTGCCTTTTACCCTGTATGCCTAATTGGGTAAAACCAATAGCTAAAAACAAGAATATAAAAATTAAAATTAGCTTTAAAACCTTTACCTAGCACTCCATAGAATAAACCCAACACCAAATAACTATTAAAATCCCTAAGTATTTACATAAAAACCCTAAAACCATACAACAATTAACTTTAAAACCTATAAACCAATAAAATATCTATGCTAATACCACTGTACAATATCTACTCTTGGTCCAGCCCGGAACCTTAAAAGAGGGAGCTCGGTTCTGGAGGACTCTTTTGGGACCTGCACAGAAGAACATGGAGGTAAATACACAACACACTATTCACTAAAACACAATTAAATACACTAACACACACTTAAAAAACACTTAAAACATTCTAAAACGGGTATATTCCACGATCTCTATTGCACTATTCAATTTCTAAAGGTAATTGGTTAATTCATTGTTTCCTTTCCCTTCAACAGCTGTCAGTTAAAGTGCCACTGTGCCTCAAGATTAAAAGTGGTAAAAGGAAAACAATAAAAATACATTTTTAATACCAGTTATGTGCTATGTTTTTTGTAGTGTGCAAATATGTTTAAAGTGCTGTCAAATGTGCAGTGATTTAAAGTGTGAAAATGAGAGTGAAAGGTGAAGGTGCTGAGTGTATTTCTCCGTAACAAACCAGCCTGTTTGTTACACCCCCATCCACTTCTCTGTACTTAAATGCGATTACTTTTAATTCATTTTCTACTCGGTTGGCTTAGTGCACAACGTAGACGGCGAGTTGTTGGTGGGTGTCACTAATATGTTTGGGGCAAATGAGGTGAAAACACAGAAACTCTTGTGTTTAATGCATTTTATTTATTTGGCGCCTTTCTGAACACCCAAGGTCGCCTTACAACAACAGCTACAGGGCTTTTTCACAGACACATGTCCTCAATGACACTTTACAGAGTATTATTAAGAGCACTGTTCATTCACTCCAGACCCAGTGGTAGTAAGTTACCACCAACACTCACACATACATCACTTTCACACCTACAGTGCATGTTTTGGGTTTAAATGAGTCCTTTTGCGCAGGGTGACCAGATGTCCCCATTTACCTGGGACAGTCCCAGTTTTGAGGCCTGTGTCCCCCTGTCCAAGCAGATTTATCCAAAACCAGTGATTTGTCCCAGTTTTATAAAAGAAATGTCACTGGTCTCTCTATTTTTGACCAATCTGACGCCTGCGAACAGTAAAGAGAGGCATAAATTGTCATTTGTTTTGGTAAAATACAGAAAAGCTGCTTAAAAATGACCCAAACACAAAGAAAATGTGACTATACGCACTCGTTTCACAATTTTATTATTACCAACCAACCCAAACTAGAGGGGTCCCAGTTTTTATTTTGAAAATCTGGTCTCTAGTTTTGCATCAATACTAACGCAAATGCTATTGAGGCATAATAAGACCAGAAACTCAAGTAATCTGGATATAAAACAATCTTAGTTTTAATCTTGGTAAAGCAGACTTTTTCTTTTACATTTTAAATTCTTCTCTCAAACAAAAAAACTCTGTTCCACCTTGTGATGTCATGCGGTAATACAGGAACTGCTCCACAGTGTTTATTTTATGTGATTAATCAAACGTGAATGAAACAAAACACAACTCCTGGTATGTTTTTGAGGAGATAGTAATGTTCTAAAAGGCTTAAAGCTCACAAAGTACATTCTGTGTAATATAGGACTGTCATTTTAATTGATTTGTTTTATATTTTACATTTTTTGCAGTAACAGGAGGCGCCTATTCCCATCATCTCCAGCTTTACTTTTGACAGGCCTGTTCTCCACCTGACTTTTACCCTGAAATCTTAGAGCCCTTCTAATCCTCCCCCCAAGCCCCCTTTCTTTCTCTCCCTCTTTATCACCCCACCCCCTCTCCCTTCTCTTCATCTAGTGTCATCAGCCTGGTAATGTAAGGCATATGGCTGTCCCTAATCCACACGCCCATAGTCTGACAGGCACACATTTCTTGTCTACATCTTGTTGTTTTATTCAGAATATTATGAAAAGGCACAGCTCCTTTGGCTGTGACATTATCTGAAATGAAAGAGTGATATGAGTGTAGGGGAGAGGGTTCATAGCGGGGGGTTTGACACTTTTAGATGCGAGTAGTAGAAGAATAGACCTGGAGGTTTGAATACCTGATGTACAGAGGGATTGGGCTCATGTTTAGGGGTCTGTGGATAGCAGGTCTCACAAACTGCAAAAGAGAATAGTAAGTAAATCTTTGGAGGTGTCAAAAGGTTAAAAGGACATAAGATTTTGATTTTAAATTTCAGACATGTGGCGTGTTTCCTGGATCAGAGATAGCTTTTTCTGATTTATTAATTACAAAAATATTGGTGTTGTTACGTTAGTGTTTTGGTTCAGAACGTTGAATGAGCCTCACATGAGTCTCTCTTTTGGATTGTCAGTTTAAATTCTGAAATCCAGTTGATTTAAACCTAAAAGGATCTATTTATAGACAATGAAAACTTGTACGTGTCCTTTATATGCATGTTTAGGCACTTGCAGCCCAACTCGGGTTCAGTTGTGATTGTAGCAGCTTCAGTAAGAGCGTTTATGCACTGTAGACTTTTTGTGCACGTAGGGAAATGTGTCCGATTTTTCTGCGTCGATGGGAGCACCTACAGTCATCTCCAGATGTTTTTAAACCAGAATCTTGGTCAGGAGTACCTTGCTGTTGTATGTTTTAGGCCTATGATGTGGACTGAGTTCTGGAGTGAATGAATTGAATGATGAGTTTTGATAAGGATTTTAAGGTGCTGAGAGAACTGGATATGACTGAGGATTCAGAATTTTGATGCTCCGGTCATTATAAAGACGTTCTCTTTGTATGTTTGTTTTTATGAACTATAGCATCAACCTGCCCAGGGACACAGGTGGAAATAAGCACTGGCGCTACAACCTGGTACATGCATCTCTCCTGCTAAGGTTAATGTAGATTGTGCGCTGTCCCTGTCTCATTAAATAAATAAACTAAACTAAACCTGAGCATGCAGCGCAAACCTACCCCGACACAAGATCACCTGAAACAACTTCACCGTCATGCAGCCAGATTGAAACGTTGCTTATACTGTCCTCTAATGCCATGTAATTCTACACAAAATAAACAAACACTATAGTAATAAGGGCTTACTACATACAACATACCAAGTCATAACTATGAGAAAAAAAATCCCACTGACCCACTTTCGGCACCTAACACAGCATATGGAAAGCACTAATCTTTTGCAATATGCAGGACAACTATGATTATAACTATTACTATGGCTACTAGGAATAACCCAAATTCCTGTCACCCCTTTACATTTTTGTCGACTAAACCTAAAAGAACAAAAATAAAACCTAGGTCTTCTCAGCCTGCACAGTTCATGAAAAGTACTGCTTTAGGGACACGTCCTATTCAAAAATCATATAAGATATTGCTTGAATGCACTTCGATCTGCAGAGCCTGGCAGTAAGAGATGGCCGTGACTCATGGCACTGTTGGGTTATGCGAGCTTCACCGAGCGTCAGCTTGAGTGGCACTTGTGCACAGGAGGTGAACCCAGGCTATTCGTCGCATATGTTCGGCCAATTATGCTTCAAGTACTGTGGTATGCTGGGTTAGCTTGCAGCATTATTCAGTTTGGGAACTTTCAGGAACCTGTGATCAGTACAAACACTCATGGTCCTGTTAATGTGCATGTGATTTTTGGCAAAAAGGTGGAAGTGAGTAGAGATATCCAAAAGTTGAGTTGTCCCAGTTTTATACAAGAAATGTCCCATGTGTCCCTAGTTTGACCACACTGATCCCCACCAACAGTAAAGAGGGGAATATATTGTCATTTCACTAACAAGGACCACGTCAACAACACATGTGCGAAGCGAGAAGCGTTTATTATATTGAGATAAGGTGGGTCTGCATGGTTGAGACTCAGGGTGGGGGGTTCAGTCTCAATCGTCACATGGCCCAGCAGGACGGGACCCCCCTCGTAAGCGTCTTATGTTTGGAAGAGAACAGATAGGGGATGTGAGGGTGGGGTCAAGATATTCAGGACGAACTGGGTTTCCGGGTTAGGCTGCTATAAATAGGCTTCTGGGAAATTGAGGCGTGACAGAAGTGAGCTGTAATTCGCTGGAGAGGAGGCAACAGCGGTTGAGGCGTGGTCCTGCTCCTGACCCTAAGTTAATCATATTAACTACATTTGTTTAGCAGGGAAAAGTGAGCTTGAAAATGACCATAAGAAAAAAATAAGTTGAGAATGGATATTGTCACGCACTCTTTTCACAATTTTATTTATACCAACCATCCCAACCGTGGTGTGTCCCAGTTTTGAAATGTGAAAATCTGGTCACCCTGCTGTAATATTATCTGAAAAGGACTTGTTTAACTGAGCGATTCAACTCGCCTGTTGTAGATCCGGCTAAATCAGTTCTTTCTGGTCAGATTGTGTTAAAACAAAACTCGGATTAAACTCTCGCAAAGCCTCAGACAGAGCAGTGCCCACAGCCTCACACACGCCTTGCCTAATAGCTTTAAAGTAGGCTCCTGTTAGCTGGCAGCTCCATCAATGCCATTTTTACCGTTTGGCTTCGTCTTCGTGTGTTGACGACATAATTATTCTTAATACCCTGTTGTGATATCTATATTGCAATTAATCCCTATCAAAGCCCACCATTAACGCATACTGTTCTAATCACATTTGCTCATGCTCCAACTGTAGCACAATCATCCACCGAGGAATATCCGTCCACACATTTCTATAGTATCTGAGCACAACATGTGGCTCCCCCCTGAGACTTACTGCAGGGGTGAGCGTGGTCCATCCTCCCATTTTGATCCTGCCACTCAACCAACCAACCAACCAACCAGGCACTGTAACCAGCCATCCACAGCTTTTTAAAGGGCCGGAATCCCGCAGGGGGAGAGGCAGAGTGAGGATTAGGGATTAGCAGCTGTTTCCCCTCTCAAACGCTTTGGAGAAGGAGATACAGCTACACACCGAGCTGATGGGCAAATTAATAGATGAATAGAAAATGCCTGCACCGTGCTGGATAATGAGCTAAAGCCCCCCACTTCCATAACTAGTGAGGAGGTGTCCTTTCTGTGAACCCGGAGAGGCTGTCACACACGTACAGCTGGCATATAGGAGACGCAAAAGGCATATTGTGAAGCGTGAGAAAGGTTTAAAACATGACTACTCTAATCTGAGGGTGCGGGTCCACAAAGCCAGAGACTGAGCACCAGATTGAGCGTCGGAGAAGCTAGCGAGGAGCATGCGAACAGATTTAGATGACCTGGGCGTACACCCTGTGGAGACGCCCGGCTTTTAACCCCAAATAAACAGAGAGAGAGCGCAAGTCAAATCAGAACACACAGCAGGGGGGTATATACATTATCCTCATGTGGCACAGACTATACCAGGCAGCTAAATCACACCACATGCACGATTTGTAGCGGATGGTTAGCGCGGTAGCTCCTAAGGGTGTGACAAAATATAAACAAGAAGCATTAAACCTTTCTGTCTTTGTGGCATCCAAGTTACAGGTCAGATTTATGGAGAGGCGACTCCGCTCACAGTCAGAATGCCTGTTTTTCTAGGTAGTTTTGAGCTATAAAATGACTTGTAAGCGAATAAATATAAGGTAGATCTGTTTAATGTCATATTGTGTAACATTCTAAACAGAACAATGACATACCCATAGAAACAAGAAGGTGACGGACCCCCAACCGAAAAGTTACACCTTTAAATTTGTTGATGTAATACACTTGAAATACTTATAGTTTTGCTTTTTACTTTCAAAAAATGTGAGAAACGGAAGCAGTTAATTTCAAGATGTAGTGGTCCAAACATATCCTCATTTTCCTAACGTATTCCTAGCATCCTCATTAAGTGTGGCTTTAAGTTTTCCAACAGATAAATACTTTATTATACATCATATTTATATTCTTTTACAATGACGTGTAGATAAAGAAAACTGAAAGAGAAAGAAATTTTCTAATCGAGCTTCTTAGACGTTGTCAGATTTTATCAGCTGTCATGTTTCCAAACATCTTCCTGGTTTGTGATGTAAGCGTGAATAGAGCCTATAGCATGTTAACAGCATATCAGCCTTACTTCCTGGTTTGCGGACAATAAACACATAATTAGATGCAGACAGCTCACAGTGAGATTCTGATCTTGACCCTGAGCTTTTACAATAACCCTGTATCTATACTGGGACTGGAGTCACTGATTTAACTTACGTGAACATTTTGGTCATTTTGGTTTTACAAAGGAATCCTCTTTAGAAATATGTTGAATGTATTTGTGCAGTAGATTTCAGTAGTGTGAGCCACTTTTTCAAATATTAACAGTGTCAGGTATGCGTAAAACTATGGTTAACATTTATATTAAGCATTTTTAGTGTTTTTATGTACATGATTTGGCTATGACCTTAAAAAATGTCATGTGGTGCGACCGAGAATAACCTTAAAATTGTTTTATTTTCTAAAACATGGTTGGGATATTAATATAAATTCTGCGTAATACAAAGCGTGTAGAAACAAACATTGCATTGCAACATGGCTCTTTTTTTGTTTTTTGTTTTATTTTTAATGCATATTGATATTTTCTTTTGCTGTCCAATATGACAGTCACCTGCTTGTGTTTAATGAACAAACTACTGCCCTGGAAAATGCATCAAATGAAGAAAAATGCCTAAAGAACCGTTCACCCAAGTCGACTTTGTCTGTTATTAAAACTCCAGCCATAGAATTCCTGCTGTTATTAGTCGCACCACATGATGCACGGTCACACCACATGACATTTTAACACTTTAAGTACAAAAAACATACAGAATAACTAATTTCTGAAAAAAAAAATTTGGTTCCATGGAGGTCAGAGGTACTGCAGAAATGTGGTGAATTATTATGAAATTTGATAATTTTTAACTGAAGAAATTGCAATTGGACAGAAAAAAATATAGAAAATAAACATATCACTGACCTGTGATAAGAAATGCTATTTTGTTAATGACAACTGCACTGAAACACAAAGTGGAAGAAGTGCCTTGCTCAAGGACACAACCAAAGTGTGATATAATGAGAAAGTTATTTAGCTGTAGCTTTTCAATATCAAATAAGTGAAATTTTAAATCAGCTGTGTACGCAATATATTTTGGTTTTAAAAGTTGTATCTTGAGCGGTTGTCTTATTAAAACACATCTCTGGCTTCCTAGTATAACAACAGCGTATAAATTTGGCAACAATAATACACATAAATACTGGGGCTTCTGTCAGTTCCACTCAGGTCAAATAATGGTTGGCAGCAGGAGCCCTAACTGTTGCAGCGCTAACAGGTTTTTAAGGTGGAACTGACACGTTTGCCTGGGTGAAGAGACAGCACGAGCGGCCATCTCCAGGCTGTCACCGAGAGGCTAACACAGAGCCTGACACCACCGCTCCACTGTCAAACCCACCAGCACATGATAAAGGCTCTTCTGGAAAAACACCAGCAAGCTAAAAATGTCAGATACTGCTGCTGGTGACCTTTTGAACTTACATAAAGTGCAGTTATTTGGTTCTTTTTCTGGCTTTTTTTTTTTGTTCATGCAAATTTGAAGTAATGGACTGGAATGGATGGAGCTGACCCTTTAGCCGCTGTATTCTAAATAAGGAGTGTGGATGCATTTCTGGCTCTATTGACTCTGGCTCCAGTTTACTTCCGATTGAAAAGCTGTCGCCCCTATTTTGTAACTGCTGCTGTCAGTCTCCTCATTTTGATGTTAAAACTTTATGTTCAAATGAATACAAATGTAAGAAATATGTATTAACGGCGAAAAGGCTAGTTCTGTCCATATACAATCGAGCCCTATCATGCAATCTTAACAATATTGAAGTTTGTTTTTTTTATTTAAAAGTTAGCTACAACAAAACAGCAAATACTAATTTCAACTTGGCTGTTCATCAACTTCAAATAGGCCTATAAAAATATGTATTTCATTTGCATTGATAGCAACAGAGGTAGCGATGTTGTTTCCGTGAGGTACCAATGCTATTTATTCTAAACGCTGTTTCACTTTCAAGGTCATCTAGCCGCATTTCTTCTTTTTGATGGCTTTGAAAACCACTCAAGACTGAGGTAAGAACAAAATGTGACCTTTACCCCACATTACTACTTCCTCCCAATAGCACTTTATACCAATATTTCACCTCACAAGACTGACATAGTATATAATTCATGGTATTTTCTTTAAAAAAGCTCACTCATTTATGTTTAATTGCAATCATGAATTAGTTAGCATGGTCTACGTGGAACTGGGACTTAACCTTTGCGGAGGGAACGCAGAAATGGAAAGTAATGAGAGAAATGTGATATAAAAGAGAAGTGGCTTTGAGAGGTTTGGACAATGCACCAGAGACCAGGAGGATGACTCAGACTGAAGATGGGCCTTGTCAGAAGAAAATTACAAAATCTAAAGATGGATTTTTCTGAATTTGAACCCTGGTTGCTGTAAAATATTAAGTCTAATTCTGAATCCGATTGTGTTTTTTGAAGTAAGAGCATTTTTTTTCAGTTCTCTGTCGTTCACATTAATGAGGAAATAGTTAAAAGCAGAAAATGTGGTGGAAAAAACAAAAGCACCAGCTGTAAATTAAATATTATGTATTACCGAACTGTTTTTATGGGGCCATATTGTGCTAACTTCTGATCAATTTTATAACGTTGTTACCTCATCAAAAACATACTCTTTAACACATGTTTAACACACAAATCCTGCACGTTTAGGCCATGATCTTTTGGGGCCTCGTCAGAAGAAAATGACAAAATCTAAAGATGAAGAGACTGAATTCGTGATCCTGAATTTGAACCCTGGTTTGTGTAAAATATTAAGCCTAATTCTAAATCCAATTGTGATTTTTCTTTATTCAATATTCAGTTCACTCTGAGTGCACTTTTCACTCGCATTTATGAGGAGACTGAAATATGAACTGTCAAACTGATCCAGGATCTCGTTTTAGAACGTACTTGTCCACAGGGCTGGCAGAATAATAGGACCCCATGGATATTTTGCTTTTGATTGGCATGTTACAGTATCACATTTTAGTTTCAATTTTTGTGAGTAGAAACATTGCAATTTTACGATTATTCATGATTATTGACACCAACAAGTCACAGAAAGTCACAGAACTTGTTGGTTATGGTGTCAGTAATTGATTATGTAAAGTTAATGTGACAAAATCCACATAAAAAAAGATATTTGCTGTATATGTTGATTTGAGACCAATCACAGCCAATTTTAGCGACAATGTGAACTATTTTGTTAGTGAAAAACATGCAGAAGGTCAGATCTTTGTGCATTTGTAGACAACTAGATGTATCAAAAATTGGATCAGTTTGTTCTACTGTTGTTTCACACTCAAATAATCGTCGGGACTTTTCAGATTGCTTTCGTGATTAAATTGTGACCATTCAAACTCAGATTTCTGTTTGCTTTATCTCCAAAACCACATCCTTCCTCTGCCCCCTCTCAGGCCACCTCAGCGCCAATATGTTCAAGACTAATATGATGGCCCCGAGGTACAGTCATACTCTGCCTTCCATGACGTCTTAAGAGTTCAGAGTTAAGTTTACGCTCTATAAACTATTCATTACACTTCTTGTATGGGCTCAGGTCAATTTTCTGTGCTGAAATCTCCTTCGATGATGTCATGATCTAAAAGTCCTCAGCTGACCGAGTGCAGAGAGGTCATCTCAGTTCATCGTAGATTCTAGAGGCTCATGACTGTCTCATGCTGAAGCACTTTTGGAGAAGTCACCTGATTACACCATACAGCTCATGCACTTTTACAGCACTTCAAATAAACACACTTAATTGATATTTTGGCATTACGCTGGAGGGTACCTCTATGTATTTCTATGGCTGTATATTTATCTGTTACCATGGTGACACAATGCACACATATGCACTGTTGACCTACTTTTTTTTTTAGATTCTCTAAAAAAAAACACACAAAATGAACTTAAACATTTTCAGAAGCCTGTGATCAATACTAGTGTCCACAGTCCAGTTTAGGTGTTTGATTTTCCCCAAAAAATCTAAATAAAAGGTGAGAGTGAGTAATCGAAAGACTGTTGGCCAATCCTAGCTAACATGTGACTAATTTTATGTGTGAGAGAGAGAAGATTATTGTAGTTCCAAACCAAATCAGCTCTTTCTGGTCAGATTGTTAAAATAAAGCTCAGATTAAGTCTAACTAACAGAGTAGTGCTTACAGTTAGCGTCACACCCTCAAGGAATGTGGACGACAGCTGCAAAGTATCAATACTCCCTGCTTAGATTATTTATTCACACATTTAACACATAAATATTTAGTCTATGTTCTTTTCTTAAATGGAAAACACTTTGAGATGTGGTAATACAGGAAGTGCTTTATTGTGTTTTTAAACTCCATACATCATTAAAATCATTTGGATGATTTCAGGTAAAGGTAGAAGGTAGCTGTTAACTTGAAAACTACCAATACATGACATCACAAGGTGGAACAGAGCATTTTGAGCTTTGAAGATGTAGGCAAGTAATAATAAATGATTACTCAGGCATGTGTGAATGAAACAAAACACAACTCCAGGTATGTTTTTGATAAAGTAACTATTTTCACATGGCTTAAGACTCAGAAAAATCCATTTTGTGTAATATAGGAGCTTTAAATGACTGCAGACCAAAATGAGCATGACGAATCACAGAGGATCTGAGCTGGTCAGTGGTCACTTCCTCTGTGATTCCTCCTGATAGCAGCAGAGTGTAGCGGAGGACGTGGGAGCCAGACACAGAGACGGAGCGTGAACCAGGGGCCTATCTGTACTCAGACACTCAGCACTGCCACAAATGAGCCTGGGTGAGTCATCACTTCCTTCCTAATAGGCCTCCGTAACATGAGTGCAAACCAGAACTACAGTAGAGAGTAAGTAGCAGGGCAGGACACAAAGGTCATGTGATAAGAAATGTGACAAAGGTTCTGAGGGTGAAGTCGGAGGCAGGTCATTGCATCATATCATTATTCACTATTTTCCTATTCAGCGCTCAAAGACTGCACTGTTTTCACACCCACTTTGCAATCTGTTAAGGTGCGTTGTGTATTAAATCTTTTTATCGTCATGGAGACCAAACCAGATCAAATCTCACAGTCAGAATACCTGTTTTTCTAGGTATTTTTGAGCTATAATGCCACCTAATTTAATAATACATGTAAATTAGAGCTGTTTAATGACATACTGTGGAACATTCCAAGCAGAGTAATGACATATCTATAGAAACAAGCAGGTGAAGAACCCCTAACCAGAAAGTTACATAGTGCACCTTTAAGATATTATTGTATTTATTGTGGGTATGTTTTCTAGTGGGGAATTTTGTGGCTTTTTTGTGCAATATGATAGATTTGAGTTGTAGAAGGTTGAATTATGAACTTCTATGTCTCATTACAGATACAAACTACTTAAAGGTGCATTCTGTAACTTTTCTGGTTACAGGTTACAGGTCAGATTTGTAGAGAAGCAACCCTGCCACACTCAGAATGCCTGTTTTTCTAAATATGTTTGAGCTATAAAACCACCTGTAATTAAATAAATGAAAGGTAGGGCTGTTTAATGTCATATTGTGGAACATTCCAGACACACCAACCATAGAAACATGCAGGTGGCGGACCCCTAACCATAAAGTTACATAGCTCACCGTTAAGATAAATATATATATATATATATATATATATATATATATATCTATATATATATATATATATACATACATATATATATATATATATATATACACATACAAGTGACAGATGGAACAATTATTTTTGGGGATCAGTATCAGATTGTGGGTATGTTTTCTAGTGCGAAATTTTATATTTGTTATTTTTGGTGCAATATTATAAGATTTGAGCTGTAGAAGGTTGAATTAGGAACTTCTACACCTTATTACAGATACAAACTATCACATTCTGTTATTTATTCATATTTTTTAACAATATTGGACAATTTGAGTCGTTTTTTGGGGATAATTCTGTCTTATGGTTTAGTTTCAAAATGATCATTTGTCATCTAGATTTACTTATACAACACTTTAATTATTTTTTTTTTTTTATTGTGGCAGGCCTGTTTGTGAGGCTCTGATTGGTTTGGCTGGATTTAACCAATCACAGTGAAGCGTGAATTTTCAGAAGAAACCGATGATTTCATTCACCTCTGAAATACCCTGGAAAAATACTTAGTAAAAAAGAAACCAAAATTATGATCTGGAGCCAAGAAAATGGTTATGTTTATGTTTTATTTTTTGTAATATCACCCACGCCTACTTGGAGGGTATTTTGAGCCCTTATGTTTATATCATTTTTGATTGGTGGGAAAGATAACATTGACAGTAATATTTTCTGTAGAAGTATCCGTGGTAATATACTCCATTGTGCTTTGACAAACAGCATTTTCTGTTTGAGAGAAAGAGCTCAGCCTAAATATGCAGGGTTTGTGTGTTGAACATATGTGAACGAAACAAAACACAACTCCCTCTAAATAATAATTATAACGCCTAGGGGGGCTTTGAAGTAACAGCAGCTGGACGTGAATGCTTCTTCTACGTCTTTCTATGGCACGGGCTGTAAAACATAGATAGTGATAACATGCAGCCCAGCGTGTTGTTAATTAACTTTTGCGGGATAATAATTAAGCCTGAATCTAGTGAAACCTAACAGTGAGCCACGGTTACAGTTTAGTGTCCCAGTTGCAGATCAGCACTTAGGTGAGTTTGACTTATACTTAAAGGGCCCATATTACACTTTTCTGATCTGCTGTATGTTAAAATGTTGTTTCTTCATCACAAACAGACCTGGAGTTGCGTTTTGTTTCATTCACACATGTTTAACACACAAATCCTGCATATTTCAGCCTATTTTTTGTGATCTCATGTGGTACAGAATGTGTTCCACAACATAAATTTCAGCAAGATCAATGAGCGAAGCACTAAAATCGTTAAATTTGATATGGGAGGAATGTGATTTTGTTGCTATCACAATACATTTTCAATTAAAGAGTAAAATTTGCTTTAGATTCAGAGTAAAAATAATCAGTAGTGCATATTTTTCATAAGGAATTTCAGACAATAAAACACCCATCATGAAATAAACGCTTTTCTTTTTTGCCTCATCCTGAGCTGAAATGTTACAGGGTGAGGCTTTAATGATCAAAAACGGTTCCGAAATAAATGTATATACTAAAACTACTCCACGTTCCCGACCTCTGGTGCCATCTGCCAGTGACAGGGCAGAAATGCAAATCAGCTCCAGTCAGATAATGCCACAGCGCACACTCCATTAGCGCATACAGCCTATACGGAGCTAAAGTAGGTCAGACGGACCAGCAGCAGCTCCTGTGATGCGTGTGCGCGCGCGTTTGTGCGTAATAAGGCCCGTGCGCCGCTTTGTGCGTAAGGAGACGACTACACAACGGGGGGATGGGTGCTCTTCATAATATCCTTCATGTCTACTTGATGCAACAATATAGGCAAAACATGGCTCCTCCTCAGATTCACCCATCCAGATACAAATAAAATGATGTGAAGCTGAAATTAGACTACCACAACTGGCAACGCGTACAACTGATAGTGTTAAAGTAGTGTGGAGGGGGGTAGGAAAAAAAGAAAAGCAAGAGCCCGGGAGGTGATGCAACTGGCAGGCAACACTAGCGTAATTCAGACAGATGCGCGCTCCACTCATATCGCCGTGCACCACTGAATTATGAATGAGGCCCACGATGCACCTCTCCACGGCGAAAGAAGAGGATGCCAAGTCTCCCCTTTGTGATTGTGTGTTTGTTTTAGTAATGGTGAAATGTGGAAGGGCAGGGAAATGCGGAATTCCAAACAGGGTGGCGGGTACGGTGTAATAAAGACGTCAGGGTGTTTTTTTTTTAATCGTAATGTCAGTTGGGTTGTGAAGTGTGAAGGGTGTTGGACCAGAGTTAGAAAAGGCTTTGTGCTGGTCCAAAGCCTGGATAAGCTTTCCAGCATAATTGTAAGTATTTTATCTTTTTTTGTTGTCTATAAAAATGTTTCTGATTGGATGGGGACAAAAATTTGACAAAATTTTACAAAGATGCGTCGGTATCCTGTCTTCTTAATTCCAGAGGGAGTGATTGGCAGGCGAATTAACCAATCAGAGAAATGTATAGTGGTTATCACGTAAAAAGAAGAAAAAACAACATAAATCAACAATTAAAGAACCAAGCTATTACTTATTTCACATAAAAGAAGTTATATATTTTGTTCTGAATGATACAAGACTTCTGAGACTGAAGAAGAAGAAGTTTTTCTCATTCAGAAAAGAGCTTACTAAATTAGCGGTTTATAATGTTTCAGAAACAGTCCAAGCTTTCAGATTTTAATTTTATTCATTTATTTATTTTATGTCTATGGGCAATTTACTCACTGTTGAGATTCATACAGTGTCACCTACTTTTTCATTTTATTTGACTATTGACACCATAGACTGTATATATAAATGGACATAGCTAACCCGCTGCCCGCTGTGTTCCATATAGGAAGTTAGGAAGTATGGGTGCACTTCCGGCTCCATCGATTCTAGCTCCAAATCACTTTGTATTGAGAAAACATCACCCCTTCTCTGTAACTGCTGCTCTCATGCTCCTCATTTTGGTCTTAAAGGGGAACTCCGACATGTTTGAAGCTAAAGTCCATTGCTAGAGGTGGTCCAATACTGTCAGGAGCCAAAAAACGGCACAGATCAGTGTTGCCTCGGTGGAGATCTCACTGTGGTAGTGAGTCTGTCAAGTCAACAAACTAGTGTAGTGAATTGGGTAAGTTCTTAACTTTCACTGCCAATTTGCTTCATACTGAAGAAGCTTAACACCACTTTCTAACCCATCTTACAACAGCCACAAGTCTAACAAACAAAACGCTCTGTCTGGCTCACTCATTAGTGTCTGGAAATGTTGAAATAAATAAAACAATTTTATAAGCAGCCTTAGCCTTACCTCTGTTGATTTCCCACTGCGCCTGCGAAAGTCCAAAAGACTTGACTTATTTACGAGTGAATTATATTTTTTGAAAACGCAAAAAAATACCTGAACCATTTTCCTTCAACAGCTTTCAGTTTCTATTCTTCTTCACCGTCAGTAGTCGATCCTCACTTTTGGTGGCTCGAGCCGCTCGCCACCGTTGGAGTCGGCAGTCAAGTCTTTTGGGCTTTCGCATGTGCAGTGGGAAATCAACAGAAGTAATGCTAAGGCTGCTTATATAGTTGTTTTATAACATTTCCAGACACTAATGAGTGAACCAGGCAGAGTGTTTTGTTTGTTGTACTCGTGGTTATGTTGTAAGATGGGTTAGAAAGTGGTGTTAAGCTTCTTCAGTGTGCAAATTAGCATTTTACATGGAAGTTAAGAGCTTGCCCCATCACTACACTAGTTTGTTGCCTTGACAGACTCACTACCCACAGTGAGATCTCCACCGAGGCAACACTGATCTGTGCCATTTTTTGGCTTCTGACATTATTTGACCACCTCTAGCAATGGACTTTAGCTTCAAACGTGATGGAGTTCCCCTTTAAAATGTTCATATTAACCCGTTCTACATGATCTTGGTGTTTTTATTTCACTATTTTGTCTGTAAATAAATTCCTATCCCTAATATGGATATGGCTGACGTCACACTCCCTTAGTCCATTTCTTTTTACAGTCTGTGGTTGATAGCATTGATTGGCATAATGTAAATGGTAAGTACAAAGAATGACAACACTGAGTATAAACAAACTATTTTTACAAACCCACATACACATTTTCAACCCTAACTTTCTCCCTTCTGAGTCCTGTCACAATCCATTTTTAAAAAGAAAGTTTTTTTCTTTGATGAATTCTCTTTAGCGTCAACAAGAACATCTCACCGCCAGCAGCGCGCACATCTACAGCAATTGTTCCTGTATTCATTCTCCACAGTAAACAATAGCTCTTCAATAATAAACCAAGGCACGTCGTCTACAATCATTTCAAACAAACTATTTTTAGACTCTTTCCTCTAACTTTCTCTCCAACTCATCACGAACAAGCATGTTAAATGTGCTCACAAGGGATGGTCATCATTTCTCATTTCCTGCACTTTGGGCCTATAGACTCTTTAAAAGTTTCTAAACAAACACTTTCTGAATTCCGGAAAGGAGGCGACTGCAGGCACAAGTGAAGTGGAACATAATGCAGTTTCAATGGACACAGACTATCACGTAGAAAGATAACAAAATGGGATGCTTTTGGCAAATGATAATGATTGATGATGAATTACTAATATTAAAGCTTGGTTCAAAGGGACAGTTCAGAATTTTGGACATAGGGCCTCATTTCGTAGTGAGCCAGAGTGTTGGAGACGTGTGGAGACACTTTTTTAAATATTCCATCCAGTCCTTGTATTCCCAGAGGTCGCTTGTTCTAGGCTAGTGCATGTCAATGGTCATAGTTAATCTTGGTTAGTCGATAGAATCATTTTAGAAGTAAAACCAACCTTGCAATTGAAGGATTTATGTCTGAGCAGCAGCAGTGAGTTGTACTTCCTGATAGAAAGCTTGGCAGCGGCGGACTGATATATGAGAAAATAGTCTCTCAACATGTGATGGTTCATGCGATGCAAGGTTAGTTTTATTTCAAACATTATTCTATCCACACAGACATTCACATGGACAGTCTGGTGTTATAATTGTTTTGCCTCGGGTGCACTGTGGAGTGGGTAAGACTGTTTTTAGTGGCAGGACAACTATGCCCATTGACATGCACTATCCTAGCACCAGCAACCTCTCCAAATACAAGGACTGGATGGAACATTTAAAAAAGTGTCTCCACACGTCTCCAACACTCTGGCTCACGAGGAAATGAGGCCCTATGTCCAAAATTCTGAATTGTTCCTTTAAACACATTTTGTGTTTTACATTATTTCTTTATTACGTTTGAGCATTTCTGATTAAGACAAAATCCAGATTTGTAGGGTTTATTGGACAAATTCTTACAAAAATGTTCACACCATAATATTGTTTTCCCCATTTTATCGACGTTACATACTTACAACAGAGACTGCATAAAGAAATGGACTAAGTGAGTGTGACATCACTCATAGCTTTAGGTTCCACTCAAATGAAGCTCACGATGCTAACGGTTACAGGGCAAATTTGGAGCCAGGCTCTATATTAGGAATAGGATTTTTTTTAACTGACAAAAGTGGAAAAAACCTCCAGGATCAGGTAGAGGTAGGTAGATTTAATATGAACATCTTAAGACCAGAATGAAGAGACTCACAGCAGGTACAGGGAGAGGGGTGACAATATTCCAATGTAAGTCAGTGGGAGCTGGGATCAGTAGGAGCCGGAAGCGCCCGCATGCACTTCCTATTTAGAATACGGTGGCTAGCGGGTTAGCAATATCCATTTCTATATACAGTTTATGAATTAAACATAAATTGTACCTTTTGTGAAACAGAAATACCTATCTGAGGCTGCAAATAGTATTTACAGAGAATAGAAAAGCACTTTTTCTACTTTGGAAATTCAAAATGTTTGCTTATTTTTCATTATCAATCACAATTTATACAATAATTTAAATTGAATGTCAGTTAATCATTGAATATGTGTGATGGAGTACATAATTAGGCCTCTGGTCGCCTCCATTCTGTAAATTTGAACATACCATTTTAAAGGCTCTCTTTAACCAAATGTCCACTCTCCAAATGTGCTTCTATTATTGTGATATATGACACACCGCGATGGTGAATGCACTGTTCACATCTGAGCTAGACATGCAAATGTGCACATGTGTCTGAGAAAACAAAACAAAAAGGTTAAACAAGATGAAAAGGTTAATATTTTCCAAGCTGGTGGGTGGTTGTGATAGTCTTGTGAACCACTGTTATGCACACACACACACACACACACACACACACTAGCTGCCTATAGCGTGCCTGGATGTGGGTGCAATGGTTACAGTTCTGCGTGGCAAGTAAATGTACAATGTATGAGAATGAGAATCGGCCATGACAGTTGAAAGAAAGCAGAAGGCTGTTTGAAAATCCTCGCGTTTATATGTTGAATTAGGCTCGTACCAGCGATGGAAACAAACGAATGGAGCATCAAAGAAGTTCTGGGTTTGATGCTAGTGAAATATGGCAATGTGTTGGATGAGCCATAGAACCCTGCTGTGATTTCATTAGCAGTTTGTCAGAATATTTTTTTAATGATAACATGAAGGGATTGGATAAAGAAAATATGCTAAAGTTTATGAACATAAAGAAGTGCAATAAAGGTTTGGGATGCTTATGAAACATTTGAAGATTTTTCATTTGAATTATGGCACATTTGGAGTAAATCATTTGAGATAAGATGTTTGGGGAGTAATGCCGGTGTTCCCTATTATAGAAGCAAGAAAAAGCTGAAAAAATAAATATGGCTAGAGTCTGCATGTTAAAGGGCCCATATTATGCTATTTTCTGATTTATTATGATGTTGTTTCCTCATCAAATCATCTCTACTGAACTAAAGATAAAAAGTAGATGTTAAAAAGACCACCACAAGATACAACAGAGCATTTAGAGCTTAGACAGATAACAAAGGGTTACTAACAACTAGTTACTTTTCCACTTTCCTGATTCTCGGACAATAAAACACTAATTAGATGCAGACACTACGCAGGAGACTTATTTTGAGTTACTAAAATTTATCTGTACTAGAGCAAGATGCATTTTGCTCAAACATGTGGAACGAAAATGGGTATCAGCCCTTTAAACTTCTGAGAATACCTTCTGCTAGGAATAACAGGGTGAATCAAGTTAATTAACATGTCGTCAAGTTTTTGTGGAGGAGGAAATAAAATTATACCACGGTTAAAAGCTCATAAAAGCGTATTTCAAAGAATCCAGCCCTACAACGGCACATTCAGGTAACAATACAAGGACACGGTATTATTTTGTGATCCAGATTTATTGTGATATTTTTCATAACTACGAATTTTTCAAAAAAGACTCTCTCCACATATAGTTCTTCTGAGGACATAATTTGGAAGCTTCAACATTTGCTGACACTGTAGTACCACCTAAACTCTGTGATAAGTTTGGCTCCCAGGTGGAAACTTATCTAGTTCTAAAGGAAAAGTCAGATTCAGTGGAGTCATTAGAGTTCATTATCTCCGCATTATGGGTATCTGTAACGGCCATCTCCTCCATAGTTGTCATGACATTTTGGAAAGAAAAAAAAAACACTTACACAGAAAGGTCAACTTGTTGGTGCTGCCAGAACAGAATCATTTTTGGATTCAAACTCTGGCGTAAAAGTTCAGAGGACTCTGCAAATCTTTAAGATGAAATCATAAAACTTTGGTGCCAAGATCACTGTTTTTCCAAAAAATATTTTCTATTTTACAATTTTAAATTTTCCCCAGCTCGGAGTAAGTAATAAATCCAAAATTATTCACATTTTCTATTACTACCACGGCTGCCAATACTTAACGCCTTAAATATGTATAGGGCTCTACAAGTTTGATAAATCTCAGTACATGCCACAACATCATATTTCATTCACTCTGTAGTAGGATTGTCAAAAGTAACATCTAATTTATCTAATCTAATCTAATCTAATCTAATCTAATCTAATCTAATCTAATCTAATCTAATCTAATCTAATCTAATCTAATCTAATCTAATAACACTAATCGATACACTAATCAAAACTAGATTCTAATTTGAGCAAGTGTCAATATTTAAAAGAAATCACATTCACAGGACAGAAATGAATCTTTCCTGAATCACTTTAGAAAGATCTTGAGTTGTATCAGAACAAGTATAAGAGCACATAGACTAGTGCACACCCATGGAGCACTGTGAAACCTACCTGGATGACTGAGGTACACAGATATAATATTTATGGTAATGCAAAAGAAAGTACTATTATTTAACGTTCACATCACGTTCTATTTATTATCATCGTGGTATCAGAATCAGTATTGAGTAGTAAGTCTATACTATGAAAATCAAAATTAAGTTTGAAATGTTCATATTGTGACAACACGACTCTGCAGTCATGAAGCTGCTGCCCTCGGGTAGACGGAAAGACGCTATGTGCACCATCGGCCCTCTCAACAAACATTAATCACTCAAACAATAATCCAATGCTACTCCATTTTCGATTAAAATACAAAAATACAAGTTATATCAATTTTTTCCATTTTCAGCAACAACTGCCAATCATACTTTAAGTGCAAATAATGTGAATTTGAACCACTCTGAACCCAGTTTGTACTAATGTGTATAAAGAATGCAAACGTATTGTACAGTCACATAATTGTCAGCACCACCCATAGAAAGGACAAGGACACAAGTGAATACAGAGAAATGAAAAGAATACCTTTGTACAATGTGGCAGAGGCTCTTTGAGGACACCCGTAGACCACAGGTAGGCGTCAGGACATGCTACACATGCTTCGCTGAGCTCCTACCCCCTGCTGTTCGGATAAAGTACATAACTGGATTTCCCACAATTCCAACAGTCCCAGTAAATCCCAGTGTTTGGAATACTTAGTTGGTATTATACAGCTGCCTTTCTTCTACTTTGAAACATCTTCTGCAGTACTTTTCTCCATTCTCTCGTCCTCACCAGACGGAGGAGTGCTGGAATTGTGAAGGCCAAATCCCCCTTCATATGTAGATGCAGCTTTCCTAGATTCCATGGCTTCAATTGGAATAAGCACTGAAAGTCTCCAGTGCAAACCTATAACCAGAATGCAAGACAATATCTTCAAAATGAGTATTGTTTGATGCACAATTTTATTTCAGCTGAGATCATGGTTCACTTTTATCATACCAACCTTTATCGCTTGTATATGTCTATATGGTTTTAAGTTAAAATGTAACTAAAAAGAACGTCTTCCATTACAAACCTATAACCAGAATGCGAGACAATATCTTCTATCTCTGAGTATTGTTTGATTCACAGTGTCTTGCTTATGGCACACATTCATGGCACAATTTTCTTTCAACCTTTTCAACGTTTATTCCTTTTATGCCTCAGAGTCAATGTACATGTATATTTACTGTTTATGGTTTGAGCACAGAGTTGCATTAAACAGTAAAGCTCTGAATCACAATATTACCGAAATAGCATATTGTTACAGCAAACAGATCACAATAAGATTTTCAGCAGCATCATATCGCTTTGGTAAAAATTTACAAACAGTAAACAATGTGAAATTCGGGTTAAGAGTGGGTTAAGAAATTCAGAATCTCATGTAGCCCCTTGTAGCACTAATTAACTCTTATAGCATTTAGTTTACCTGTTCTAGACCCAAATCAGCAGTAGTGTGGTGGCTCGTGACTCCATCTACTGGTATAATATGGTATGGACAAAAGAAAAACAGTGCCTTAAACTGCTACTACTGCTTTGGCTAAGATACCACTACGATTACTACCGCAACCAATACGTCATCAAACTAAATATACTTGGTGACACAGTTTTACACTGTATGCCCACCACAGCAGGTGATGTGGGTGAAGTGTATTGCCCAATGACACATCAAAATAGCCCTTCGGTTACTGTGCTAAACCTCAGTCATGTCAAATGTGCTGAAATTTAAAGCATCATTGTAATGCAACAACTACTACAGTACTGCAGATTTGAAGTAGTTTTTGTTGTAGCTCATATCAGGCCCTTGCATACACACTTCTCCAGCCGTTAGTTAGTTTGGAGTGTTCCCCTGAGGCCTGCGTCATCAGCTCTGAGGTTATTTCCTGTGGTTGAAAAGCAGCAAGACTTCTTCCTGTTCTATTCTATGCGCACATCATATCAAGCCTGCCCCACTGTAGCCTGCACACACAGTACAATGCAGGCCACTGGCTGGTAGACTTAAGATTACAAAAAAATGACTCTCGGACAGAAAACTACGGGTCAACATTTGCAAGCTTGCGGTTTCTTTGTATGTGGTACTGGACTGGAAAATCCAATGGTGGCATTTTGGAATAGGGACTGAATTTTGAGGAAAAAATTCTGCCCAGAGAGATTTTCCCTTGTAGTAGAATCGACAGTTTTCATTGAGTATATGCAAAGAAAAAGTGCTAGAAGTCAAAAGGGCAAAAGTTCAACTCTAACCAAACATGGCCTATACAGATTATTATCTATGTGGCCATACCGGCTCGTCAAAGCCTGATCCCGTCAGAAGCTCAGCAGGGCCGGGCCTGGTTAGTACTTGGATGGGAGACCACTGGGAATTCCAGGTGCCACAGTGGGGCGCCAGTCACTAAAAACTGTCGTAGTGTCCTTAGGCAAGGCACATTACCCACATTGCCTAGTATGAAAGTGGTGTGTGCGTGAATGGTGGTGGTGGTCGGAGGGGCCGATGGCGCAGATTGGCAGCCTCGCTTCCGTCAGTCTGCCCCAGGGCAGCTGTGGCTACAATAGTAGTTTACCACCACCGGGTCTGGAGTGAATGAATAATGCTCTGTAAAGCGTCTTTGAGTGTCCTGAAAAGCGCTATATAAAACTGATGCATTATTATTATTATTATTATGTGACAGAGAGAACTGAAAAAGTAAATGAGAAGTGCATGGTAAGGTCTGCTGAAAAGGTGTGACCTGTTGACTTTCAAATCATCTTATCAAAATGATCAAGTACGTTTTTGCTATAGTGTGTCTATTAAATACAACATTTACTTATCACTGGCATTACTGCTACTGGTAGGGATGGGATAAGATCTCGTGCCACATGATCTCGCAAGACAAAAATAATCCTTTCAGGTTTTTTTCCCATTTGGTTGAGCAAAAAAGGGTTTAGACCACTGCTAGAATGACAACTACAATATTCAATTAAGTAAATATACATTCTGAAGCCAACTTTGATAATTAAATTGCATTATTTACATATTAGCAATTATGTAAAAATCTTCTTTAGTTCCATATAACCTATTTTGTACACATTATTTACCATTACATATTCTGTTGTAGACACTGAGTGCACTGTCACAGGCCAAGACAAACACTGGTACATTGATAAGGATCAGACTACTTCCTCGGCAGACGTAATAGCACTGTGCCATTTCCAGAGCAAGTTGTGAGCTGAACTATTTGTAGGCTGTGCAGGATGACTCTCTGGAGTCCTCAGCGGTTGCCTAGCAACTCTTGAGGAACAGGCCTGAAACCATGAAACACAGATCAGCCTGTGTTATGATCTGAGCCAGTATGCTTTAATGGAGTGAATCAACACAGGGGTGTAGGCAGTGATCTGGGTTATATGACCGCAGTGGAACTTTATTACTGTAGTTAGTATGTGTAGCTTTTTACCTCTATTTGTAGGCCTAGGCTTAGCTATATTTAAATGTGCATTCATGGATTTAAGCTTCCTGTTACATAGTGCAATTTTAAGGCTATTGACCATTCAAAATATATATGGCAATATTTTGTTTTGAATTGTTAATTGCTGCTTTGGCAATGGTCCTAACTTTTATAAAAACTGAGGAGTGGTGGGTGATGTGTTGTCTTTTGGCCATAAGTCTAATATATCCAGTGTGTGGAACTGTCAGTCTCTATAAAACAAAAGGTGAAAGGAAGCTGTGAATTTGAAATTTACCACTACATGCTGTCACAAGGTGGAACAGAGCATTTTGAGATGCAGACAGACTAATAACAATAAAGGTTTCTTACGCATGTGTGAATGAAACAAAACACAACAGGTATTTTTTGTGGTGGTAACAGCATTCTAACAAGAGTACATTTTGAACCTTAATATATATATATAAATGTAAGATAATAGTTTGTATTGTAACATTTATATAGTTTAAAACTGAAATTGAAATAGGTGAATAACAGATGTTTTGAGCCAATACACATAAAACAAAAACTGGCACAAATTTCACAAATTTCTTCTCTGTCAGTGTAGATAAACAAAAGTGAAAAAGTTATTCAGCACAAAAGGGAAATTTGGGAAAAATACTACCTACATCTTATTTTATCATATTTATCTAAAGGAATGGAGAAATGGTAAAAGCTATGTCTATCCTTGAGCATAATGGTTGATTATATCATTCATTTTTACACACATAAAAAAATCTATAATTAGGATATGTTTGTAATTTTGGAAAAAGAAATACAAGTATAAATAGAGTATTAACATTTAGCCTACAGAATCTTGTCGTATGGTCTTGTTAGTTTAGTTTCCTCTGATTTGTTCTAATTTACATATTTATATTGTTTATATAATCGAATAAAGAAAATAATACAGTGTGGTCCCAAATCTGTACCTTTATGTATTCCATGTTGCTTAACTGTCACTTTAGTGGGGTTATTGCACACTCTAGTGGTAAACATGTGTATTGTATTTTTCTTGTTTTCTTCTTTTGGGGGCGATATTACTACATATGCTGTACACTAATTAACAACAACAAGCACGGTATTTTTACGCCCATATTTTTGCATACTTTACAACGAATGCACTTGCCCTGGAAATTCCGGCAATTCGCGTATAATCCCCAAAGGACTCAATCGAAACTGAAACACCCCACATCAGGAAATAAAGCCAAACATGCGATTGCGTCTCCTAAACTCGTTCGGCTTTTACCAGATTTAAAGCTCGTTTGGAGATGTTTCTTTACGTGGTACTGTAAGTAATCTAATCTTTTTGGGCTTTGAGCGTTGAGTATTTTCAGTTACCGTAGTGTTGTTCTTTCACGAAAAGGGAAGTATAACACTGGGAGGTTTTCTCTTTAGCAGTAATTCTTTCTTACACACAGGCTACCAGTAAATTAAGACAGTTAAATAATAGTATCTCGTATAGTTAAGTATAGTTTAGTTAGTTGAGTTCTGGTAGGTGGAACATTATCGTAGAACCACTAGAGCCAGTGACATTTTAATCCACGTAACTTCGTCACTTTCTCTAAATAAAATAGCAGGCCTATACTCAACACTTACACTGAGTAATAGTAGTCCTGCTGTAAGGACTTTGTGGAGTTGTAGCTGTATTGGATGTTCTATTTTTTCCAGTTTCACCTTGTTTTGCACTTTGACTGTAAATGTTTGTGCAACTAGTATGTCACAGTTATAATGCCATTGTCTCTTATTCCCGTTTACATACAGACTTCAAACCACAGCAGACGTGTCACCTTACATTACACACAGTAAATCAGGATAACAAATGATGTTATAACAAACAAATAACCACACCAATTACAATGCTATGTCATGTGCAATTTATATCAACAAAATATAATATGATCAAAAATGAACACATCTTTAGGCCTGTCATGATCTAACTATCATATCATAACATATTGACTTATCTTTTAAAACATGAAAGCTTGACTAGATATTTTGGCCTCAGTATTTATCATGTGTATATTTTCTTTGCTATGATGTTTGTTATTGTTGTAGAGGGTTGATTAATTGGGCTAATGTTTCATTCTGCTTTTTATTTGTTGCAGCTCATGCTTTTTTAATGATACTGTATGGTTTACTGGGATTAACCTGCTTTTTTTTTTTATAGTAGTGTGTTAGTTTCTTTATTATTATGTTTATTGTGATGTTTCTCTGCAACAATATTTCATTCTCTGTGCTTATTATAAATAGTGATGGAAAGAAAACTTCGAGTTAACTTTTAGTTACAGAATACTGAATAAAATTGTATTTTGTGGTGCTTTCTTATTCCTAATACTGTGCCATTCAAAGCTAAAAGTCTATGATTCAGTACTGCAACGTAGTTTGAATAGTTTTTGTGGTATAAATCTGATTTTGGATTATTGTGTCAGTGTCATAAATTTGTTTCAGTATTATCGTCTATATTTACTTCAGCACTATAGTGAACTTTAAAATGTGCTATTGTGACCAGCCTACCAAGCATGTCATTTGTCAGTTAGAAAGGACTGAATTTCACGCTTGATTAAATGTAGTTTGCTTTAATAACAGAGCCCGAACAATAACATCCCTTCTCTCTTGCCTAGTGCCGTTTGCATGCTGGCATCTCAAACTGAGGCGAGAAGGGTCCGTGTCAGAAGGCAGGACTGTCCTTCTGGGAAATACAACCATAATGGAAATACATGCTGCATGTGTGGTCCTGGTGAGTCTACAATACAAAACCGGAATTTATAGTAATTGTATACCATACGATAGTGTTATCATATTTAAAGTCCTATAGTACACAAAATTCACTCACATGTTTTAACGTTACCTGCGTGAAGTTGGCCCCCCATCAAACTCAAACCTACACAAAATCTATGTCAATCGTTTGTACTTCGTTTGTGCTGTTTGTTGTTACATCATCAAAAACATATTTGAGATTGTGTTTTGTTTTGAGAAATCCTGTACTATTTTACTATTTACATCTCTAAAACTCAGCATGCTCTGTTCCAGCTTGTGATGTCATGGTGTGGTAGTTTTCAAGTTAACAGCTCCTTTTACCTCTAGTTTAGTAGAGATGAGCAATTCCAGGGATTTAATTATCCAAATGATTCTAATTCTGATTCTAAATTATTCTGGATCTTAAAAATACAGTGGAGCACTTCCTGCATTACTACATCACATGGTGGAACAGAGTGTTTTCTGTTTGAGAGAAGAACACAGCCTAAATATGCAGGATTTGCATGTGAATGAAACAAAACACAACTCAAGGTGTGTTTCAGATGAGGAAACAACATTAGAACGTAGAAAATAGTGTAATATGGGCCCTTTAACGCAGTCTTACTCTTTGCGTGTTGCAGGCTACAAGGTTCAGGAGCATTGTACAAACTCGTCTAAAACTAGCTGTGAGCCCTGTGAAACCGGGCAGTATCAAAGTTATGCTACCGGGGAGAAAACATGTGAGCGCTGCACTTCCTGTGAACATCTAAATGGTACACTCTAAACATAATCCAACATGATTCATTCATTTAAACATACAATGATCAAATATGGTGTCATTTACAGCTAATCTGGTGGTGGACAGCCACTGCACTCCTTTGGTTGACTCCACGTGTAAATGCAAGGAGAATCACTATTGCTCCTCTGGTGCAGAATTCTGTAAGATATGTGAGCCTTGTCAAGTGTAAGTTCAGCTTCAACTTGCTTAAGAAGAGTAGAAAATTGAGTTTTGCCTCTCAAAAATAAATTGTTTACTTCTATTGTTTAGGTGTTCAGAAGGGATCAAAGTGCCCTGTTCTGCCACCAATAACACTATATGCAATGACAAATCTACTGTTCAAGGTATTGTTACGAGTAAACAGAAAAATCAAAATGCAATATATAATTCTTTACATATTTTTCAGACAATACAGGTGCTATAGCTGTGGGCTCATTGGTAGTAGTCATAGTAGGTAAGCAAAACAGTAGTTGTAGATCTTACTTTACTCGGACATTTTAAGTAAATAACACATTTTTGTTTATAGTTGTGGCAGTGTTGGCTGGAGCTGTTCTTTACATTAAGAAGAAAAGAAAACCAGGTAACTTTTTCCACCACTGGAGGGCAATACACTCCCAACAGTTCTGATCATTGAGCTTTAACTCAACTGTCGTGTTTTCTCTGTAGAGGGTCGTAATATTCAAAATGGCGCCGAGAATCCACCTGACCCTGAGGTAAGATTTGATCAAAGTTTTTCTTTCCATTAACATATTAAAGGTCCTATATCACGCAAATTTGACCCTGGTGTTGGTGTTACCTTATCAAAAACATATCTGGTGTTGTTTTTCATTTCATTCACATTCGCGTAATCATTTGTTATTAGTCTGTCTACAGTTTCCAGTTATCTTTTACCTTTAGTTCAGAAGAGATTGCCATTTCCAACTAAAATTATTATTAAATTATTATTATTATTATTATTATTGCGTTAAACATATGCGAATGAAACAAAACACAACTCCGCTTATGTTTTTGATGGGGAAATAACATTATAACTTCAGAAAAAAGTGTAATATGGGCCCTTTTAACCACATTATTGCTTGTGACTAAAAGCACTGCACTTACATCATGAGCTATAACGTAATCTCTTATTATATTAACCTAGCTGTCGTTGATGTAGGCAGTTCAGGTTAGTCTTTGTGTCAGTGTAGTAGTGATTAGTGCATGTATCTGTATTGTGAATATATTGTTTTATGACATTGTACATGTTGTGATACACTCGATTACTTGATTAATCCTTTTCTTTTTCTCTCTAGGAAAATATACAACTTCTTGGTAAGAAATCTCAAACCTCTTTTTATTTCCAAGGGGAAAACCTGGGCCTAAAATAAACATAAGACATGAAGGACTTTATTGGCAAATTCATCTTGTAAAAAAGAGGCCACTATTGTAATCTTTTGTGGTCAGCCAGATTTCTGTTGACAAATTACTTAAAGGTGCATGGCTAAACTTTTTCTTCACACACTTGTCTCTATGGAAATGTTAACGCTTTGCCTGGAAAGTTCCCTGGTATGATATTAAACACATCTATCTAGCATTTATTCATGACGGGGTGTTTCTGGTGCTCAAAAATACAAGGATTCTTTCTGTGAATAGGGATGACTCTCCATAGATCTGACCCGTAATGTAGCCTATAGTTGTCTCCCTTGAGATAGATAGGTAATGTGTTCTACCCATATTCAACATGTATAAAGTTATTAGTGCCTCAAGTGGAGGAGTTCAAGTATCTCGGGGTCTTGTTCACGAGTGAGGGGAGGATGGAGCGTGAGATTGACAGGCGGATCGGTGCGGCGTCGGCAGTGATGCAGTCGCTGCATCGGACCGTTGTGGTCGGCTCAGCTCTCGATTTACCGGTCAATCTACGTTCCTACCCTCACCTATGGTCATGAGCTCTGGGTAATGACCGAAAGAACGAGATCGCGGATACAAGCAGCCGAAATGAGTTTCCTCCGCAGAGTGGCCGGGCGCTCCCTTAGAGATAGGGTGAGGAGCTCGGTCACACGGGAGGAGCTCGGAGTAGAGTCGCTGCTCCTCCACGTCGAGAGGAGCCAGCTGAGGTGGCTCGGGCATCTGGTCCGGATGCCTCCTGGACGCCTCCCTCGGGAGGTGTTCCGGGCATGTCCCACCGGTAGGAGGCCCCGGGGAAGACCCAGGACACTCTGGAGGGACTATGTCTCTCGGCTGGCCTGGGAACGCCTCGGGGTCCGTCCGGAGGAGCTGGAGGAAGTGGCTGGGGAGAAGGAAGCTTGGGAGCCCCTGCTTAGACTGCTGCCCCCGCGACCCGGCCCCGGATAAGCGGAAGAAGATGGATGGATGGATAAAGTTATTAGTAGCCAAAAACTTAATAATTGAATAATAAACTGTAAAGCTCTTTGGGCATCTTGAAATGCGCAATATAAATGCAGTGATTAATTAATTAAAAAACAGCAATCAAATCAAAATTGTAATTTCAGTGATTGCAGTTTTAAAATCACAAACCCTGCAGCTGTTTAAAGGTACAGTATGTAATGATTCTATAGAAACAGAAAGTTAAAACCACACTTCAGAACATTCTTCGTGGAGATGGATACCGTGCCATACTGTGCTGATTTTAGCCAAAGGAAGAGCATTTCCATGGAAACAAGCTGGATGAGGCCTCCAGGCAAAATATTAGTCTAGGTTAGGTTTGTGTGGATGCAAGTCCGTTCACAGTCAGGACACAATTTTAGTGAGTACATTTTACATACTGCAGCTTCAAGTCATTAACATATATTATACATATTTAACATATACTGTGTGTTCTCTCAGATGTTCAAGGGCATGCTTAAAATGTGCACTTTGAACAGAATTACAGAATTACAGCATATTTTGTTTTATTTAAATGTGACATCTTTCTTAATCTTTTCCCATACACTACCGAAGGTCTTGGGCCTCATATCCCTGAAGTTGCAGAAGCGATTGGGTGGACAAACATGAGGAACTTGGCCATGCAAAATCAGATCAGTAAAGGAAGAATCGAAAGTTGTGAGCAGGATCACCCAACTAGCAGTACTGAACGCACCATTGCTCTCCTGCGCATCTGGGAGGAGAAGGAGAGCAAGAGCGCCTCTCCAAAGCTTGTCCAGTACCTAAGACAGACAAACCAAAACAAAACAGCTGATGCAGTGCAGGCCATACTGAGTGGTGGTAGCAGTTAAAATATCAACTTCTAAGCATAACTGTGTACATCATTTTTTCGGCCAAACTGAATCATCTGTATAGTTTTACTCTCCAGACCCTGCTGCATCTGTAGATGTCATTGACTCCATCCTCGGCCAATCAGAAACACTTTTACAGCCAAAAAACCCTTTGTGCACCATAGAAACACATTATAGTTTCTGTAGAAGTAACCTGACTTTACTTTTACTTTCTGTGCTCTAAACATGGATTCAAACTGAGATTAAACACAGATTATACTAGATACTAAATCAGTAATGATGTAATAAATGTGACAATCAAAAACATCACAAAGTTCCTCCTCCCAGTATTGGGGCTCCCACTGATGACATAAGGAGTACACTTTGTTACAACAGTCGGCAACAAGCCGTCATCAGTGGGACAAAACAATAATATTACATGTTATATTTTAAAAAGTGAAGTTTTTGGACAGTTTTATTTCACTATTTGGGCTGTACAGAAGTTTAGTCTCCAGTGAGAATCAGTAGAATTCAAGTGTAAATCTGCCAGGCCCAGTTCAGTATTTCAGTCAGTATTTTTCTGTTACGATATTGATATATGTTGTAAACTATACGTGGCTGTTGATAACTCTAATCCTCCGGGCACTCCTGTTTCCCCCATCAACACAAAACATGCACTGTAGGTGTGAAAGTTGTGTGAGTGAGTGTTGGTGGTCAGAGGGACCGTTGGCGCCTGTTGGCTTGGCAGCCGTGCCTCTGTCAGTCTGCCCCAGGGCAACTGTGGCTATAACAGTAGTTTACCACCACCGGGTATGGAGTGAATGAAGAATTCTCTGTAAAATGCTGTGTAAAGCACTTTGGGGACATGTGTCTGTGTAAAGCGCCATATAAATAAAACCTTACCTTACCTTACTTTGCTTATAAATTTAAACTTATTACATTTGCAAAGCTCAGGGTGTCCTTATAGACTTGAAATATGCATTTTAGCTAAAATGTATTGAGCTGTGTTTACTTCGCTGACTGTATGTGTGGTCCTATGGTGTGTGTGCATGATTGTATTATAAATATATACATATATAATGTAATGCAATGATAATAAATGCTCAAAACATTATGAATAATGCATACTGAAGTCATTTTCATGTGTTCAGTTTGTGAAATGTGCAGCCACAACCACGTAACTTTCAGCATCTTATCCAGTAATTTATGAACGCAGAACTGCTCTTTGTGCAGCCAAATTTGCTATTTGCCTACATTAAAAAAATGTGAATGTGAATTGAGTTGCCTCCAGGTATTGTTGAAAATGCCAAACGTTCCTTATAGTAGTGTGTAGTGAGGAAAATTCGAGAAAATATGAGAATATAGACATGTTTATATGGGTTTGAGTGAGGGTGCATTCACACTTGTTTTGCTGTTGTCTGATTAGAGCAGAGTTTACTTGTGCTGTACACTTGGTTTGGTTCTAGTCTTTTCACTGGTCTAGTTCAGCCTGGTTTAGTTCCAACTTAAGTCCCAGTTTAGTCATAATTTTAATAGGGTGTTTGATGTGTGGGGAAAGGGAAAACAGTTTATGGTCTATGCCTAATGCAGATTAAACTGACTACTTGGTTTTAAGATATAACAAATCACAACCTAACCGACACCATTCTTTAGGCTATCAATCAGTAAAGGGACTACTACACTATTTTCTGATCAGTTATAATGTTGTTTCCTCATCAGAAACATACCTGGAGTTGTGTTTTGCTTCATTCACATATGTTTAACACATATTTAGGCTGAGTTCTTCTCTCAAACTGAAAACACTTTGTTTCGCCTTGTGATGTCATGTTGTAATACAAGAAGTGCTCAATACACTGTTACTAGAATCATTTAGATGATTTCAGCCCTGGAATTGGTGATCTCTTCTGAAATAAAGGTAAAAGGTAGCTGTTAACTACCAGTATATGACATCACAAAGTGGAAAAGAGCATTTTGAGCTTTGGAGATGTAGACAAACTCATAATAAAGAATTACTGAGGCATGCGTAAATGAAACAAAACACAACTCCTATGAGGTAACATTTTAACATGTCTTAAAGCTCACAAGAGTGAGTTTTGCATAATATAGGACCTTTAAATGACTAACTTTAGCCTTCTCTGGTCTTGATTGGTAAGTTTTAACAGCAGCCAGGTCTTACACCGCAGTGTGACAGATGCAACAGGGCGGGCTGGGTGTCTTTCTTTCTGGGTGGAGCGCACATGCAGGAAATGTGTAAGAGGGAAACTCTGAAACTTACCACCAACTTTTCTCCTCTCTTCGCGCACCCATTGAGATCATCCACAGCTGCGAGCTGCTGATACAAAATAATAGTCATGAAAAGGCCCAAAGACGCATTTAAAGGTACGTGTAACTTGAAAATGTTAGCTAAAATACACCGTTTGTTTTGTTGAGAGAGTTAAGGGTTTCGCGTTTGCGTAATTTACGCACGTTGATCACTTGGGTTTGTTCCTCGTGGTTTTCCTTACCTCATATTTCTCTACTTCGATTCTTGCATAAAAGTTTGACTTTAAAAGTCACTCAAAAGCATCTCCAGGCTACTCTACGGTACTTGAATTTGGTTGTAGCATGACTCACGTGATGAGGAGAAAAATGTGTTTGTTTGACATCCACGTTGGCTCATTTTGTTGCTAGGGAAAAGAAAAGAGGAGGGACGAGGGAACATTAACATCATGGAAGCATATAACTATATCTGCAGTAGTTGCAGTAGCATTATTTATTTATTTATTTTGTTTTTATTATGATTTTTTATGCAACTTGTTTGTTTTCTACTGTGTGATTAAAGCAAACATAATTTGCAAATTTATGGGCATTTTGAGCTCCATGGTTGCTTAAAGAAGACATAGACCTAATACTTTTTTCATGCTGTCTTTTTTAGTATTAAACCATCACACATGTGGATCATTATTTTGTGCTTTGTTCACTGTAACCCACAATATTGATTCAGTTATAATAATTGATACTGGTCCATTGACTTCCTGCTCAAAACTATCTGGTGATTTGCCTTTTTCATAGTGGCGTTTCATAGCAAACTATAGATTTTCATTCTTGTATTTTTAGTGGTGAAAAATTGATCACTTACTTGCGATACATGAGTATATTGCGAGTAAGTGGGCGGGGATAGGGGGTAGATGAAAACATATATTTTTCGAGCACTCGTACCTCAAATGCAGGATAATACAGGACTCAAACATGCATTATTAACCAATCAAAATGCAGCCTTCAAATTAGTATTGAGGGAAAAACTAACATGACTTAAAGTTAATGAAAGTACATTTTACATATGTCCTCTTTTAAATACAGTGAAATACAGGTAGAGCGTAAAGTGTGCATGAACATTTGCATTAACAGCTGCATAAGATATTGTAATATTTTAGTAAAACTGGAACCAAAAAATGTGTTTGTTATTGCCAAGTTAAATAAAAACAGTTAAAGAATGACTTCCCAGCTTTAGTATCATAATCCTGGATCTGGACACATCTAAAATAGTTCTTTCTTTAACATCCAGGGTTATACATTTTAGAGAGCGTTCAGTGAAGCTTCTGTCTGTGCACTGGTCTGAAACCTCTTTGTGTATGTTTTGGAAAATGTCCAGCTAAATAAGTCATGGGAAGTTTTCTCATGCCTGTCACTAAAGATTCTTTGTACTTACACTATATTTAAAGTGAATGTGTGGAGGGAAAATCATATAGATCCTGGCAGTGATTTTCTGACTGTGGTCATTTGGAACAGAAGCAAGAATCTTATGTAATTTCCCCTTGGTACCGCGTTCTACCTTATCTGATGACGTCCAAGAAAGAGGTTTCATTTTAAGTAATTGTATTCTGGTTTTATTTTGATCAAAGATTGCTGCTTATTGGGTGCTTTCGTAGCTCTCATGTTCACAGGATGTTCATTTTAAAGAGGCATACAAGTGATCTAAATAGAGTGATGTTCTCTGCAGGGCCTGATCTTCCTTCCTCTATGTTGAACAGTCTGATACTGGTGAAGTGCGTCATTCAACCCACTGACGCTATATTTAGAGTCACTGTGCTACAGAGTGGAGGATTTGTGAATTTAACACGCTTCATACATTTGTAACGTACTAAATACTTTTTAAACCATACTACACCATGGTATGCATATACTGAGGTCAAAATAGTCTTGCTTACATCATGGTTGTATGTACTGGAGGCTGGGGATACCATTTACTACTAACTTCTGGGCCATTTTTGACTATAAATGTAATTGCCTGGTAGGACAACAGGTTTTGTTAAAGCTTATGGACTTTTAGGAATTGTAAACATTTCACATGATATAAATTAGTATATTATCACTGGACAAATTCAGCTTTAATTCAAACTAAATGCCACTTGAGTTCAAATGGTAAGTGGAGGTGGTATAACAATGCATATGTGCATTGAAACGCCACAGTTATAATGTCTCTTTTTCTCCTTCAGGTTGTGTTCTGCAGTTTTGTGGACAAGAACTACAAGTGGCATGAGCGCCCACAGCAGTTTGACAGCTGAAGATGCAGGGAGTCTTTGCGCGATTGTGTGTGGTGGTGGCTGCCACCATCTTCAACCCTCTCCTGTTTCCTCCCGAAAACACCACCATACCAGATCAGGATGACCAACTCCTAACTCGCATGAGAGAACACGAGGAGAAACTAGCCCAAGAACAAGCCAAGTTAGACAAGGAGCTCTCACAAATTGAAAACAAGCCAGAGGAACCCCACGCTGAACCTGATTATAGCTGGTACTTCTGGAGCGCGGTTTCATTTGTAATATTTCTAACTATTGAGCTGTGCAGAGGGAATTTGTCTGACTTGGAATTCTGTTCAACTGAAGATGAAAATGAAAGTGAAACTACAAGTCCAAGAACTATGGTGCTCAGTAAACATATCCTACAAAACTTCTGCGAAAGATGCACTTTGGCTCACGAAAACGGTCGACTGAAGGAGTTTGTGGAAGGTTTTGCAGATGACCTACTGGAAGCACATAGAGGCATTCTCGAGATGGGGGCAGAGATGGAAATTGGGGACTTTGTTGGCGTAGGAAGCATGTTTGAATCCTGGCAAGTGTGCAAGCCAATGACATGCGACCTTATTGTACCATTTTCACCCCCAGATCCGTACTACTTCCAGTTTAACTTTTCAGATATCCCCCCAAATATGCAAGGAAGTGGCGTGATCACAGTTTCCAGATTTGGGGACGAAGGATGTCTCTGTTGCTCAACCAGTCTTGGAGAAGACATGATTTGCCTGTTACATCCCAGTAATAACAACTCAAAGCCTGAACGCAACCCAGATGAACTCCTGTGCTCCAAAAACACAAATTTCCTATCCAAACAACAAGTCATGAAGTGGTTTCAGATCTCCATAACCAAATCGTGGAGTCGAATTTGTCATAAATACGACTTTGAGCTAACTTTTCGCAACCTCGACGCCGCCGGTGCGTTCAAAATCCGACTACCGTCCGGAAAAGTCATAGTTTTGAACCTCATCCCTGCAGTGCAATTTGAAGATAGCGATGCTTATTTTGTAACTCATTTTCCATCAAATTGTGATTCTGTTCTGGAGGACCCTTACTGGCCACTTTCTTTTGCTGTGTTTGAGAAAAAGATACTGAAATATTACACAAAACGGTTACCACAAAATTCCTGTCATTTGCACTGCCTTCAAATTGTCACCTTTCTCCACAGCAAGCAAACAAGCCTGACTGGGAAGACCACTCTGACTGCCTATCACTTCAAAACTGCTCTATTTCATTTGCTGATAAATAAACGGCCTTATATGTGGACTGTTGATAAAATTGACCAAAGACTCCGAGATGTACTTGATTTCATGAAAAGGAGCCTTCAAGAGAAAAGACTCAATCATGCACTGGTTGGAAACTATAAAATGCCAAAAGATATTGAGATACCGCAGATGTTTTTGAAGGCGGATCCAATCAACTTGTTTCGTTGCCTAGTATTGGACACAGCGCTTTATGAAGGCACTCTGAGACATTTTCAGGAGATGTTGAGAAATGGACCTGCTCTTCTGCAAGAATATACACCAACGATGACCAATGGGGGGATGATCCTCAGGGTAAACGAAATATTATGAGTTCAATATAAAAATTATTAGAGATAGACCGATATAGACTTAGACTGAGACTTTATTCATCCACAAAGGAAATTATTTGGACACAGTAGCTCATACAACACAATATATTATAATAACAATGAGCAAAAATATAAATTATAATCATAAATTCAAAATAAGTCGCAAAAAACAGCAAGAGATTGGTGTCAAATAAGGCATAATTATATAAATGTATATGTACAAGTAAAAATTAAAACTATAGATAGATTATAAGAAGAAAATAGTGCAAAGATGAAATAGTGATTGACAGGACAGGGTAATCTGTTACATAAGGGTGAGTTGCTGTACAGTTGTAGGGAGTATTATCTGTTACATAAGGTGAGTTGTTGTACAGTTGTAGGGAGTACAGTATGAATTTAATCCTGTATCTCTCACTGTTATTATGAG
Organism: Odontamblyopus lacepedii; assembly: GCA_034769755.1. Lineage (NCBI taxonomy): Eukaryota > Metazoa > Chordata > Actinopteri > Gobiiformes > Gobiidae > Odontamblyopus > Odontamblyopus lacepedii. The sequence goes on from CM068354.1 coordinate 14,672,804, forward strand.
TATTATGGTATATATATATTTTTTATGGTCAATGCCGATACCGATTGTTTCACATCTAGAAAAATCTCTGGTCAGTAAGCTTTGGCAGTATTTTTGTGCTGATATTAATGGCCAATTTTGATCATTTTCCCCAAATTCTGTAATCTAAATTTACTACAAAGTCACCCACAGCCCTTTTTAAATCTCAAACCTTTAAGAGTAGTAGTAGTAGGTTTTATGCAGTAATCTCTTCGCACTAAAATGTTCAAATATGCCTAAATCTTACATGCATTCTTTAGGCAGCTGGTGAAAAACAGCAAATCGGCTTGTGCTGGAGATTTAAACTCTGTAGCCAATACATTAAAAAGGGCAAATATTGGCCCAATATATCGATCAATCTCTAAAATCTCTTTTACATGTGTTATTAGTAACAAAGAATAATATCGATACTTTTTTGCATACATTTATTTAAAAACATGTAATGTTTTGTTTTTTATATATAGAGAAATACATTTTATATATATATATATATTTGTAGAAGCAGATATTTTCTTTTATGCTGGTCATAATAATAAGTCTACATGTTTTCTGTATTGTATTGCACGCTGATGGCAGCTACATTTATAGTATTGGATTTCTTCATAGTGATGTCAGCTCTTTGGTGGAGCACTGTTTTTACATCTCCACCCAAATAGAAATGAAGAAAGAAAAGACTTAGGTCAATGTTTTACTTTTTTATTCAAAATGACTGAAGTGTTTCTTGTTGTAAAATATAATGGACGGGTTTTCAAGTGGACAACAGTGTTTACAGGCCATAGTCATAGTCTGGTTTGCCATCAACATAAGCCGTCTTAAAAAAAGCCTTGTGGGTGTCTGTGCTGTGTGACGAAGCTTTGACAGCAGGATCTTCTTGCATAAGCCCGTACCACTTTTTAAGTTCAGGAGTGCTGTCCAGAAGACTGAAAGACAAAAGGAAAAATTAACACTTCTAGTGAGCTGTGTTTGCCATGTTTGTACTGTACAATCAGTTATGAGGGGATGCATATGTATGTGTAAATAATCATTTTTTAAAACTTACTGTTTGAGCTCAAAGGTCTCAAGTCTTTCAAACCATGGCCACATCATGTAGTCAATCATTGTAATGGAGTCACCACCAAAGAATTTGGTCTTCTTTTTAACCAGATCCTGGAAAAAACACAAAGCTTTAGCCCTTTTCCATTAAAATTTAACAAGCTAATTGAGTAAAGTAAACTTAGTACAAATGTACTTCACACCTCATCGAGTTTAACAAACTTTTCTTTCAGTTCAGTTACGAGTCCAGAGATATCCTGACCATCCTTCTTTGCCATCGCAATTTTGTAGAAATAAGGAAGCACCTGTGGAAAAACAAAATAGTGGGTGAGAATGTTGAGAACATTAGCATTGATAGAATCATGACACTTACCTTGGAGAAATGCTCCAGCATCATCTTCTGCTGAGCCTTTCCAAAAGGAGTTGAAGGAAGCAGTTTGTTCTGGGGGTAGAGCTCATCCAGGTAGTCACAGGTGATGGGAGACTCGTACACCACCTCACCGGTCTCGGTCTCAAGAGTAGGCACAAGTCCAAGAGGGTTCTTCTCCAGAAACCAGTCCGGTTTTTCCTTCAGGTGGATGTTAATGGTTTCATGCCTTTATAAAAGACAAATCATTTAAAATACTAATCAATAAACAAAATAAATAAAATAAATAACATACTTAATCCCCTTGGCATTGAGCACCAGCCTTGCCCTTTGGGCAAATGGGCAGAACCTCATGCTGTACAGTCTAATCTGACCTTTAGGCACTGGACCAGGGGCAGCACTTCCTGGAAGAAGATGCACAAAATAAATAAACTGTAAGACAAAAACATACAAATACTACTCAGAAATAAAACTGTTCTGATGGGAGCCACAAATAGTTTCGTAATACGTTGCATTTCCCATAAATATCCACTTGGGGATGCTGTAGAGTAGACCTGTAGCCTACAGTATTGTGTGTTATACAGTGGTAGTACGTGAATGAATGATGACAGTAAGATGTTAAAATGGGTCTTTACGGTGTCATTCAGCCTGTAAACAGCAAACAAGTTTCAGGTTTCTCTGTGGGCCTACCACGTTACATGACCAATTTCAGTGGGATAATCGTCTTTCTCGACCAACACGAGGAGACGTTCTTGTTACCTTGAGCGAAACACTTCTCCGTGGCCATTGTCCAATGCGCAGTGCAAACAAATGTTAACAAATGTTAAACAGGCTACAAAAAAAGCAACAGTGGATGGAAAATGCCAACACTCAACGAGCAGAGCCCTGGAGAAGATCTGCGGATTGTGTGATAAGTCACTTTTATAAGACCTTTTATACTTCCTGTATGAACCCTAGACCGTATGGTATGACCGCCGCGTGCCAAATAGGAAGTGCGCCAGGAGGCTCTTCCGGCTCCTTCTCTCACTTTTTCCCATTAACTTACATTGGGATCTGATCGCTCCTCTCTCTGTACCTGTTGCTGAGAGCCTCGTCATTTTGGTCTTAAAATGTTCGTATGAACCCGCTCTACATGATCTTGCACGTTTTTTTCCGCTATTTTGTCCGTCAAAAAACCCTGTTCATAACATAGAGCCTGGCTCCAGATTCGCTCCTGTAGCCGTTAGCATCGCTCGCCTCATTTGAGCGGCGCTAAACGTTATTGGTGACGTCACGCTCACTTAGTCCACTTCTTTTATAGTCTATGGGCGGAACTATGCATTTCAGAGAAGTGGCCACATAGTGGCGCTGCGCACCTTTTAAGGCCTTATAGGTAAGAGCAGGCTCTCATAAAGCACAATAACAATGATTTTAATATACAGGCAACCAGTGACTATGCAACTTTGTTGTCCATTATGCATTTCCATTATTATAACCTTTGTGGCCATACCGGCTTGTCAAAGCCTGATCTCGTCAGATCTCAGAAGCTAAGCAGTTCCGGGCCTAGTTAGTACTTGGATTGGAGACACTGGGAATTCCAGGTGCCACACCCAGGTCGTCGTTGAAAATGAGAATTGGTTCTCAACCGACCTACCTGGTAAAATAAAGGTTAAATAAACAATACACAGAAATGACACTAGAATTAAAACAACAGAGTACAACATATTGGAAAATAATTATTCACTGCGCAAAGACCATTTGTACAGGCCACACTATTTTCAAGAGAAATGCAGCATTTAAATGAAGCCTAAATGATGTTACCTTTAGCGAAACACTTCTCCGTGGCCATTGCTCCTTATATAGCCCAATACAACTAGAAATGTAAAAATGAAATAATTTAAACAGAAGTGACTGGAGAAAACCGAAGCAGATGTTTTTATAAGGCACATTTGTCCATTTTAATAGTCTTTTATTTCCCTCTATGAGTGCGTAATCAAAGCTGATCACCAATCACGCTGCTGGAGGCGTGTCCATGTTGCCCTGGAAACGACCCGACCGTCGACATAAACTTTAACATAGTTAAAAGCTAGTTTGGCAAAGTTTCTTAATTTCACTAGGATTAACGTATGAACTTGCAAGTGATTCGTATGTTATAGGTCAAACTACATGCTCTACACATTCAATTTCTGTTCTTTACACATTTTCTTTTCTCTAAACCAATATACATTTTAGGATCATCCAAACTGGACTATACTTGTTTGGCATTTAGTGATGGTGAGCTATGTTTAGTGAGCTGCTCCTCTCTTCCAGACTTCACCATAACAGTCTGGTAATGTTGTTAACTTAAATAAATGCACTTCTTTCTTGTCCAAATAATATAATTCTTTCAAGTACACAGCGGGAAGAAGACATATTCTCTTGTATTTAACCCTGGAACTGGCTCCAAATTTGTGCTTTAGACAAATCCTCCATCACTGCATGGAATATTGTTCTTAAGCCATGGTTAATATGTGTGTTGAGTATTATTTTCACGACATACATGCATTAACGATTTCCATAATTAATCATTTTCGTAATTCATTCCTTTAGTCCAATAGAACTTCCAGATGTTGATGGTTCCATGGCAAAGAGATTTGTGCTCAGCTCCCACAGTGTCAGTGAAGAGCGTTGTTACTATGGGCCTGAGCTGCCTCCATCAGTGATCGCAGGCCTCAAAGGAGACAAGACAGAAGACATTGTGGTTAGTGTCATGCTCGCCTTATTGTTTCATTTAAACAGACTGCATCTCAGTCACATACAATTCTCTATGCAAATACATTTGAAGAACTTGTTTCAGATGCATTTTTGCTTCATGACATTGTTATTGTTATATTAAATATATTGTTTATCAGAAAGAAAATGTGTATATAGTAGGAGTTAAGAAATAAATACATTTAAAAAGATTATTATATTAGGTGCTACAAACATTTAAAATTTTAAGTAAATTCTCTCAGTGCAAACAGAAGTTTGGGTTCCTTTGCATCAATCCTGAAGGACTGTCTAGAAACAGTAAACAATTTTACATCAAGATATAACTTTCAATTGTTATTTTTTTTCTTTCAGAACAAGCTGTTCAGAAAGACACGAGTGGCTCCTACTGCCATCTGCTGGACAACCACATCCCAGTTCTATGTGGGCTGTAAAGGCTTTTTGCTGCTTGTTGATCCAGGGCACCTCTCTGTCTTTACTCTCTTCGATCCCAGAAGTAACTCTAACATACTCTACATGCATGCAGTACATACATACTTAACTTACTTATGCAGAATACTTTTTGCACACTCATACTAACTGCAAATATCTTTAACAAATATTTGCTTTGCTCTTTACAGCTTCTGAAGTCCCTGAACTGAAATATGGCTTTCAAGCTTTTGCCCTTGATAAAGATCACTTAATCACAGTAGGAAAGGTGTGTAACTTAAACAGCAGACAATTATATTATTCAGCTGTCTGTGACCAAAAGTAACATTACTCGTTTTCCTAGAATAATGTAATTCATGGATTACAGATAAAAGGAACACAGATTAAAATGACAAAAACATGGGAATTAGCGTGTCCTGTTACAACCGCACTGTATTCACCTAACTATGAAACTTTACTCTTCGTTTCTAATATGGTAATGGCTGGATATATAACTAATCATAATATACGATTTCCTAAAATGTTCCACAATTGAATATTTAGATTTTCAGGGTCAAATTTTCGCATTAAACCAAAACCCGACAGAGAAAGTGACAAAACTCCTGGATGTTTCGTGTGGGGACTTTGTAGCTTTATCTTTCTCACCCATTGACAAGAACGTATGCCTGGTAAACTCCTATCAAATGAAAAACATATTAATTGGTTGTACTTGTGAAATGCTGTTTTTATTTTTATGTTTTTCAGACTGTGAGAGACCCAGGGCAACTGCAGGTGTGGTCGACAGATGGCATAATCCTTGGCTCCTTGTCTGTAAAAACAAAGGCAAGAATTCACATGCTTATAACATACATGATTCTATATGTGGGTGCAGTGTCAACATGTCATTCTTTTTTTCTATCATCCCATTAAGATAACAAGTATGGCGTGCTGTCCCATTGCAAACTATGTGGTTTTGGGAACAACTTGTGGAAAACTTCTGCGATGACGTTAGAGATCCACAGCAGCCTCGCTTAGTGCACCAAACACACCTCTATCACACAACTGTGGAGCATTTAGTGTAAAGTATTCCTTCAAATATTTTCCAGAAAACTAACATGTACTTCTCTTTACTATTTTGAACAGGTTGCATTCACGTGGCATCACAACAGTGGGATTTTTAACCGTCGGTTTGCTGGGTCTATTCCTATAACTAAAAACTGACAAAAAGTTCAGTATCTTTCAGCATCAGTAAACATGCCTACAATTTCTTATAATAGGGGTGACATCATACAAGCCTAAGGACGCTGTGAAGTTGAAAGGATTTTAAGTTATAAGATTAATATGACAAGTTAGTGGAGACAGTCGCTAACAAATAATGGTAAGGTTCTGCAATTGTGCTTAATAAATTCGGATATTTCTTACAGATAGAGGAAATCTCCCATAGAGTTAAAGGCCCCTGACCTCCATCTGAAATCATGATTATGAACTGGTAAAATGTGAATGTTATTTACAATAATAGAGAATACAAAACCTATACAAATTAGCCATAAGAACTATTCTATTTGTCATTTTGCATAGCTGTAATGACTGTCTATTTCACAGGTTTGATCAAGATGGTCACTATATACAAGCACCCCAGATTCCTACATGTATGTCCTTGATCCCAAGCCTTCGTCAAGGTTTGCTGCTTAGGATACACAGGTATGCACTAAACTCACAGACTGAATTTGTTATTCTCGAGCAAAGATCGCTGCCACACCATGACTCAGTCCTGTTCAGCATGTTGAAAGGCTGACTGTTAGGATGCTAAGTAAGCATGACTTTGCAATTAGTGCTGAAGAATGACGTGACAAAAACATGTACAGTGATTGCGCAAAATTTGATATTAAACAAGCACAAATATTTTGACATATTTTGTGCACAAATACTGTCAGAAAAAATACTGGAAAAAGTTCCATCCATCCATCTTCTCCCACTTAATCCGGCTGGGTTGCAGGGGCAGCTGTTCACCACCCAGTCCACTGTGCACCTGACCCCCCATGAACCCCTCTGTGAGTGGTGAGCCCACAGGAGGCTAAAGGTGGTTCAGGAAATTTGTCAAGTTGTTAATATCATCTTCTGCTGAGCCTTTCCAAAAGGAGTTGAAGGAAGCAGTTTGTTCTGGGGGTAGAGCTCATCCAGGTAGTCACAGGTGATGGGAGACTCGTACACCACCTCACCGGCCTTGGTCTCAAGAGTAGGCACAAGTCCAAGAGGGTTCTTCTCCAGAAACCAGTCCGGTTTTTCCTTCAGGTGAATGTTAATGGTTTCATGCCTTTATAAAGACAAACCATTTAAAATACCAGTGAATAAACAGAATAAATAAAATAAATTACGTACTTAATCCCTTAAGAAAAGATTGGTTATTATTTGTAGAAATTATATTGGTTATTATTTGTTGAAAAGCAGCAGCATTTGGGGAAAACCCACTGGTGTGTCTTTGACAGCTTTAATATGAAGTCTGCCATCATCACCTTTTTAAACAGCATGCAGATATCAGAGGCAATAGCCCCAGATACTTTTGCAAAATCTCCAGGAGTAACATGGATACTGTGGGGATGTTCCCCCTGGCAACGAGATGGAGCTGTTACTATTTGTGCACAGTGTTTGAACTGCATCAAGTGCCTAAACTGGGAAACAGATTAAACCATTATCAGACAAAATATCAGAATATTATATTATATAGAACATCGATTTTTAATACAACCCTTTATTTCTTCTATGATCAAAGCTGATCACCAAGCACGCTGCTGGAGGCGCGCCCATGTTTCCCCAGTAACGGCCCGACATAAGCTTTAACATAATAGTTAAAAGCTAGTTTGGCAAAGTTGAGTAATTTCACTAGGATTAAAGTATGAACTTGCAGGTGAGTCGTATGTTATAGGTCAAACTGCACGCTCTACACATTCAAACTTTTCTTTTCTAAATTATCTAGGGCATAGATCGCTGCCACAAAGATCGCTGAGTCAGTCCCGGTCAGCGGTTGAAAGGGCGACTGCAATGATTCTAAGTAAGCATGACTTTACAAACAGGCTACTGGCGAAGAATAATTTGACAAAAACATGACGCCGCGAGCCTCATTTGAGCGGCACTGAATGCGTCACACGCGCTTAGTCCACTTCTTTTATGTCCTTACACTAACCTCAAACCTAAAAATAAAGATTCTCATGTAATGAAAAAGTTTTAAAATAAAAACTTAAGATTAATAAAGTTAAAAGTAAAAAATTCTCTTTCTAATAAGATTCTTTTTTTTTTAATACGACTGAAATCAAATTAAATTCGTTATTATTATTATTTTTATGCAAAGAGGAACACGGGAATACGGACTATTTCCCGCACATGCGCAGTGAGCAGGTGAAAATTTTTGAATTGTGTCGACTCAGCCAAGAATCACAGCAGACTGCGGTCTCTATTTACTTTACCTGCAGAGGACTTTAATGGTAATTAAAGGCCACAGCAAGTGTTGTACATACATGCTGTTTGATGTATAATACATCTTTACTTTTACTTTGCAAAAATCCCCAATAGTGTAGACCAAAACGATTGGCTATCAAATAATGTCCTAAGTGTGTCCAAATATGAAGTTCCTGTTCCGCTGACATTCTGCGTCTTGGGAGATCTTTGCCTATACGGTCTATGCTACTGCCGCAAAAAGAAAAACATGTCATGTTTTGAGCTCCCACGGGTAATATTATATTTTCATATATATTGCATTTTCAAAACATTTGGTGACTAAACTTCTAAACTAAAATCCTATACGTGCCGCTACAAATTCAAGTACCAATAGAGACTTTATAAATTGTATTTATTGTTTTTTTTTTTTTTTTTTTTATTTGCATTAAATTGCTGTATTATTCCGTATTATATTACGGTAATTAAAGAGTGAATTCTACAGTAACTTACTGGCATTAACACCCGGTACTAAAAAAAGAAAAAGATATATATTTGCTCCTGTATGATTGGAATCCACTCATTGTTTTACCTTTATTGTAGCACTCAGACTCTTGTGGCAGTGAACAGGTGATATAGCTCAACCCAAAGCGTGAAGTGAAGGGCCCCTTTGAGACCCGCTTCCCTCACATTCTCTCCTCACAAGTCATGGCTCGCCTCCTTGGGTCGAGATTGCATCCTGTAAATCAGAGAATGTGCTTTGATGGTAAAATCTCTTTCCTATTAGTCTTTATAATATTAACTTTTGATAAGTTAACACATATGATTATTTGGACAGCAAAAGTGCACTGAGCTACACTGCCATTCCACGTGTCTCACTGGAGCTCAGCTTGTGTCATTTTCTGCCCATGGCCAAACTATTGTAACTGCTAATACTAAAGAAAACTCCCTCGTGTGTACTAATCTCAGGTAAGGATTTTCCCAACATAAACATACACTGCACAGCTGTGAACACTAGGGGGAACTGTCAGCCTCAGGTGCGCACTCTGAGCCAAGTACAGGACATGAATTACTGCTTTTCCTCTCATAGGCTCACTGTGAAGTTCTATAGTAAATAAAGAGGGGTGAGATAGGTCCAGAGGAAGGAAACCAAAGCTCTGATAGACTCCTTGTGCTTGCCCCATGTGGATCCCAGCCCACTCACATTCCACATCTGCCTTCTTTATATGAGTGTTTTCATTTGTCCATAAGCCCTTTCCTACACTATTGTTCAAAGAAATGTCACATTGGTTAAATATGACCAGGACAAAATATTCCTTTTGATGCTATAATATTATTAAACAGATACAATTACAGATAAAATAATAATGGCATCTGAGGGACAACTTAAGTTACTAAATGTTTTGGAGCAACATTAAAATCCAGTTATAGTAAAGTTTGTATTTCAAGTTTGCATGTGTACATTTTATCAAAACACCTGTGTAAATAATAAAATTCCCTATTTAACAAACCTGTCCCCATAAAAATGTAGAATACAGCATTATAGAATACAGACAAAAGTCCAAAGATTTTTAAATACATTTCAATTTGTGTATCTGTTCTATATACATTGTATGTATTTCATGTGCATACAACAATTTTTCATGTTTTTCTCATGATTACTTGGTTTTATGAGATACCTGTAGTGAATAATTATTACAGTTAAGATGTACTTTGTGGGGAAACAAGTTTAAAAGAAAAGTAGAAAAATACATGAAGTAGACCTAAGATGTAAAACTAAATTTCTCTACCTATGTTATCAACACCGAAAATTCCATCCAAAATGCAGGGACAATTTAGTTGCAATTAAGATATTTTTCTGACCGCTTAAACATTTATTCCACAAAATAAAGGTGTTGCCTATTTGTATTAGTCTAATCATTTCATCAGCTGTTATCCATTTTAGACTTTAGTAACATTGTGGTTGCCAGGTAAGAGTTATGGCATTACCTCTGTATGTCACCACATAAACCTCACCAAAATTCAAAAATATAATTATGTTAAAGGTGTACTTTGTAACTTTTCTGGGGGAGGGTCCGCTTGTCTCTATACAGTGATGGCCGAAAGTATTGGCACCCCAGAAGTTCCGTCAGAAAAGGCCCAATTTCTCCCAAAAAATGAATGCAATCACAACTGCTTTGACATTAAAATGTTCATTTAATTTATCTTCAATGACAAATCACAAAAAGGAATTGTCAAAAAGCCAAATTGAATATAATTCTGCACTAAAACATAAAAAGGGGGTGGACAAAAGTATTGGCACCCTTTGAAAGATCATGTGCTGCTTCTCTAATTTGAATAATTAATAAAACCTGGTACTCACCTGTGGCACACAACAGGTGGTGGCAATAACTAAATCACACCAACAGCCAGTTAAAATGGATTGAAGTTGACTCAACCTCTGTCCTGTGCCACACACACACCACACTGAGCATGGAGAAAAGAAAGAAGACCAAAGAACTCTCTGAGGACTTGAAAAACAAAATTGTGAAGAAGCATGAGCAATGTCAAGGCTACAAGTCCATCTCCAAAGATCTTGAAGTTCCTGTGTCTACTGTGCGCAGTGTCATCAAGAAGTTTAAAGAGCATGGCACTGTGGCTATCCTCCCCAGATCTGGACGGAAAAGGAAAATCGATTACAGATTTCAGCGTAAGATTGTGCAGATGGTGGGAAAAAATCCTAGACTAACATCCAAACAAGTTCAGGCTGCCCTGCAGTCCGAGGGTACAACAGTATCAACCCGTACTATCCGCCGACATCTGAATGAAAAAGGACTCTATGGTAGAAGACCCAGGAAAACCCCATTTCTGACCCAGAGACACAAAAAGCCAGGCTGGAGTTTGCCAAAACCTACCTGAGAAAGCCACAAACATTTTGGAAGAATGTTCTCTGGTCAGATGAGACAAAGGTAGAGCTTTTTGGGAACGGGCATCAACACAGAGTTTTCAGGAAAAGAAATGAGGCCTTCAAAGAGAAGAACACGGTCCCTACAGTCAAACATGGTGGAGGTTCCCTGATGTTTTGGGGTTGCTTTGCTGCCTCTGGCACTGGACTGCTTGACCGTGTGCATGGAATTATGAAGTCAGAAGACTATCAACAGATTTTGCAGCATAATGTAGGGCCCAGTGTGAGAAAGCTGGGTCTCCCTCAGAGGTCATGGGTCTTCCAGCAGGATAATGACCCTAAGCACACTTCAAACAGCACTAGAAAATGGCTTGAGAGAAAGCACTGGAGACTTCTAAAGTGGCCAGCAATGAGTCCAGACCTGAATCCCATAGAAAACCTGTGGAGAGAGCTCAAAATGGCAATTTGGAAAAGGCACCCTTCAAATCTCAGGGACCTGGAGCAGTTTGCCAAAGAAGAATGGTCTAAAATTCCAGCAGAGCGTTGTAATAAACTCACTGATGGTTACCGGAAGCGGTTGTTCGCAGTTATTTTGTCTAAAGGTTGTGCTACCAAATATTAGGCTGAGGGTGCCAATACTTTTGTCCAGCCCATTTGTTGAATTTTGTGTAAAATAATATTTGATTTGACTTTTTTTCATTCTCTTTTGTGTTTTTTCATTGCAAGAAAAATAAATGAAGATATTAATGCCAAAGCATTTGTGATTGCAATCATTTTCTGGAAGAAATTGAGTATTATAGGACAGGATTGCAGGGGTGCCAATACTTTCGGCCATCACTGTAGTTAACTTTCCACAGTATGGCATTAAACAAATATATCTTGTTTTTATTCAGTTACAGGTGTTTTTTCTCAAAACTAACACAAAAACATGCATTAATTCTGTCAGTGGGTCTACTTCTCCACAAGTCTCTGAGCTGCGATTTGGTCTGGTGATTTGGCCTGCTTGTCTCCATGGAAACGGTTAAATGAAATGCCATACTATAGAACATCTCGGGGAAAAAACATGGAGTCAGATAGCGGACCCTTTACCAGAAAAGTTACACAGTGCATCTACACATTCTCCTTAACTCCATATACATATTTTACATACTCCATTAAAGTAATTAAAATGTGATGTTCTCAAAAGACCTGGTTGGCAAATAGACAAGAGGCGGAGAGTGAATAATACACAAATATAAATACAGCAGTGAATAATAATGTAGTTGTGTGCCATAGCTTGATGTATAAACAGGGTTCGGAAAGCAGCTCCATTGCTTTTGGCACTGACTTCCACTCATGTTGTGACTTATCATTCACTGCTGTAATGTGGGAATGCAAACACTTAGAAAATACTTATGTTTTATAGGCATAGATAAGTATTTCTAAACACACTCTTGATAATAATAAACTGAGAGGAGTGGCACATATTGTAGCAGTTAACATGAACTTTAATCTGTCCCATCAGTTTGTATAATTTATATGACTTATAAACAATAGTTGCATAGAAAGGATGTAACAATAGCCTAAATATTGTGATATCGTATCGTCAAAAGTCTCACAATAATATCATGGACCATCGCAATATATCAAACTACAAGTGTCTTTGCTTAAATGAAGAGTTATGATGCAGAAATAGCTAAAAAAAACAAACAAAGGGAACTACATAGACCATGATCCTTTGCTCCGTTTCAGTGCAGACGACATGAAGAAATAACTGTTCTAAGCACTTTGAAATCTTCATTCTTTGGATTAAGTCTTGTGAAGGCATTTTAGAGGAAAAAGTAGCATACCACAAAATATTGCAATAAATATCGTGCCATGAGATGTATATGGTGAAAATATCATACAGAGAGATTTGGATATCGTTCCATCCCTAATGACAATAAATGTACCAAATGACTGGTCAAAGCATTTTAGAATGTCAGTTTTGTTATGTAGAATATCGTAATATCGTGAGCCTGATCTGACCTATGTTATGATGTTGTTTTCTCATCACAAACCTGCATGATTGGCTGGTGTTCTTCTCTCAAGCTGAAAACACTGTTCCACCTTGTGATGTCATGTGGTAATACTGGAAATGCTCCACGGTGTTTTTAAACTCCATAAAACTTTACTTGACTCATATGGATAATTTCAGCCAATCTCTACTGAACTAAAAGTAAAAGGTTAACATGAATAGTAGCACTACATGACACATCATCGAACAGAGCATTTTGAGTTGTAGCAATTTACACAGACTAATATTAGAGGATTACTGGAACAAAATACAACTCTAGGTATGTTTTTGAGGTGGTAACAGCATACAGTCTCTAGAAGTGCTTTTGATTGTTTAGATTTCAGTAAAAAAATAATGGGATTAATGATAGAAAAGCAATAAATACAGTAAACAGTCAAGACAATAATGATTTATTTGTTATTTACCTGCTAATCTGTTTCTGTATCTTCTTCCACAGAAAGGCGTCCTGGAGAAGTCCTCGTTGTGTAAAGGCAGAGGGGTGCAGGTCAAAGGCAGATCGGTCCAGGCATGATCCAGCAGCTCCAGAGCATGTGTTCAGACTGTCAGGGACAACGGGAGAAGTTCAGCTCCAAAGATCACTGCAAGAAACAGACCAGGAGTTGTGTTTTGTTTCATTTTATTTCATTCACATAAGTTTAAAGGACAAACCCTGCAGATTTAGGTGAGTAGAGTTCTTCTCTCAAACTGAAAACACACTTTTCCACCTTGTGATGTCTTGTGGTAATATAGGAAGTGCTCCACTGTGTTACTGAAGATAAAAAGAGCTGTTAACTTGAAAACTACTGCTTCATGACATCACAAAGTGGAACAGAGCATTTTGAGATTTGGAGATGTAGACAGATTAATAATTAAGGGTTACTCAAACATGTGAATGCAACAAAACACAACTCCAGGTCTGTTTTTGAGGAGGTAACAACATTCTAACATGACTTATGCTCACAAGAGTCAATTTCAAACATAGGACTTTATTTATGCCCAATTAACCTTCTCAAACTACAACACCTAGTACATTAATTATAGTAATTTTGTCTCCAGCTTCTTAATAACAGACAGCACTTTAAACCTATCACATGTCTTATTGTCATCTGAGTAGCAGTGTTCTTAATTGTACTTTTGTTTACAGATTGATTCCCAGAGAAAGACCAGCTCCCTGAACACCTCATGTACCATCTGGAGAGACTGCTACCTCCCAGAGAGGACGTGATGCTGACAGACAACATGGAGCAGGTGGACCGAGGAGGTGAGTGTCCAGGCCCAGCAGAGGAAGTACCAGAGGTTTACGAGGAGGACGAAGATGCCCCACGATCAGGAGTCCAGTGCCAGACCCACTGAACCGCTTCGCTGCCCAAATTCAAAATGTCTGCCAGAGTTTTGTATTCCTCATTTAAGGCTCGGACTCAAAAACGCTAGTCTGTCACACTGTAAATGTTTGTTACATCTTTATTTTTGTGTGGTTTTGTCAAATTATACTTTCTGTGAAGGTAATTTCATATTTCATGTTAATAAAACGCACAATATTTGCAAATATGGCCTTCATTTTTTTGTCTCTTCTCCTGTCAGGAATTGTTACATGGTTGTAGCTGAATATTAGTGGGATTTAGTTACTAGTGGTACTAATCATGGTGTGCTGTGTAACTTTTCTGGAGGGGCTGTCACCTGCTTGTCTCCATGGCGATGTTAATACTTTGCCTGGAATGTTCAGCACCATTACTTCCTCTTTATTGGTTAGTTGTGATTACTTTTGTTAAACTGCTCATTGACAGTGAAACAGAAAACTTTGTTTTTCCACCACCTTCATTTCCACAAAAAGTGAGTGCTTTCTGTCTTTGCCCAGAGAAAATGGAGTGAACATTAAAACACTCATTAATCGGTTTGTTTCAGATTATAGAATGTAATGGTGTCATACTCCCAGATAAGGAAAAGAGACAGATTTCCTGTGAGATTCTATTATATATAAATACAGCTAACGCTAAAACATGATGTCTGCCATGTTACTGACTAACCTGTAAATTTTCTGGTTTTAGGATGGTGTCTTAACCTTTTTTTTTTTTTTTTTTTAACAGGGAGCAGTTTTAAGCATTTATTCATAGCATAAGCTAATTCTACAACTATAGCAGATGTTAGTTTATTATTTGAACATGTTTGTCATGTATAATGTTATTGACTAGCCTAGCATAGCTAAACTATGCTAGCTCCAGTTGTGTATTGCTAAGCTAAATGCTACTGTGACATGATTTACATGTGGTGGTGGAGTGGCGTCTAACCTTTTTACAGGTAGCTCTGGCATATTTGGTCTAGTACAGGGTGTGGACTACTGGAAAATTAACGTTCACCTCGTTCACTCTTTTGTATTTAACCATCTCAGACTGTGGAAAAGTATGTAACAGTCTTTAGTAATTTGCTTTTGATTCATATTTTATATAATAGACTTTTCCACAGGCTGAGATTGTTTAGCTTCACTAGTTTTGCAGAGTTTGCCACAGTCGGCTGAGTGGAAATGACATCTTATAATTACCACAGAAATAATAATTAATTTTAGAAATATACTCTCACAAATAAACTGTCACAGCACAAAAGAAATACAAACGTTTTCTATAATTTTCTTCCTGATTTGAGCTGTTTTAAGCTTGATTTAAAATTTTGAGGGGGTGGATGACGTTATCAACTGAAAATAAAACTGCAAATATCTTAAGAACCATAATCATAACTATTTTGGACTGTTTTAGTGCATTTTTAAGCTTCTTGGGGGCTGGCTGTCCCCAATTTGACCTATAAAAGAATCACTAATTTCTCCAAAACTAAAGAAGCACAAACGATTGACATAGTTTTTGTGTAGGTTTTGCATTTGATGGGGGGGACCAACTTCATGCAGGTGATCTGAACAATGCTCTGTTAATAATACTCTGTAAAATGTCAAAACGCCAAATAAATAAAACATTTAAAATGTCTGCTTTTGTCTTTGTTCAAGAACTTTGCTTATAACCATTTTTATAAAGTCATTTATTTGCTTTTCATGAAGAAACTATTATTTTTTTAAATTTTTTTATTCATTATATTATGATTATATGAATATATAAAATGACTTGAAATATAGCAACTTTACTGTAAATATCCTATGCCTGTAGAGGTCAACAAACGCTTGGTTTAAAGTGCCTTTCATTGATAATGACTTTGCAATGAATGAATGTTCAAAAAGAGTGTATAACGTGGCACCGTATCCTGAGTACCGAGGGGCATCTAAACCAGGATTTTACCGACATTAGGTCACAAATTAAAGTTTCAAGTCCTGTTGGAAGTCTTGGAATAAGGAATACCTTGACACAAAGATTAACATTTTTATTGATATTGGGAAATACTATCTGTTCTTATTCGGCGTAGGAAACAACAGAAGAGGACTCCAGTCACTTGAGCAGGCTGATAAGCAGGATGTTGGCCAGCAGCAGGTAACAGGCCATGATGGCTTGAGTGAGCCAGGAGGCAGCTTGTTCCCATCCTTGTCATGCAGGTGCTCACCACAAGGGACTGCAAGAGGACAGTACGGTTTTGTGGTTGTCATGTGGTTGTTGAAATTGTTAATCAGACTTAAACGTTTTACTAACACTCATGGGTGATTTCCATGGCCTAGACTTGTACGAATCTCCATGTAAAACAAGAAAACGTAGAAATTCAAAAGCATTAAATTCACATTTATACTGTTATTTCAGAGCAAATATACTGTTGTCTATATAGATGCACTTGCTTAAACTATCTAATCACACCAGTAATTACACTAGAGCAGGTCTCATTCTGCTCAGTCACTGTCATGAAAATACATTTTAAAAACACAATGTTGTGGCTCCAACTTTATTTTACTTTCACTGTTGCACACACACTGTACACACACACGAACACACACACACACTGTACACACACTATACACACACACACTGTACGCACACACACACACACACGAACACACACACTGTACGCACACACACACACACACACACACACACACACACTGTACGCACACACACACACGAACACACACACACACACACACTGTATACACACACTATAGATACACACACACAAAATAGCGTCCCCTAGCGTAGACATGAAACATCAACATTATTGGATTTGTACCAATTTGGGGAATTAAATTCTCAACAACTAGAAGGAAAACCATATTACTGACATGGGGCATTTTTCACAGTTGGCCAGCAGGGGCGCAAAGACATCTGGAAAACTGGAAGTCTGCCATCTTGTTTTTTTGTTTTTTTTTAAATCAACATGTGCATAAATTACAAAAATGGTAGGGTTAAGCTAGGAGTTAGGGTAAGGGCTACAGTTAGAGTTGGGGATGTGTTTAGGATTTGTGAATTAGAGTTAAGTTTATGGTTAGGGTTAGGGTTGGAGCCTAGGGGGTTAGACTTGTGGTTGGGGTTTACGTTTATTAGGGTTAGTGTGGGGCACGGTGTATGCTGGGTGCAATGTGCTGGGTGCATGTTCAGCATGTTGGCTGGTTTCAATATACAACCATTCAAAAGGCAGGTATGTCTGGGTTCTATTGATTATAAAAAAAACATGCCAGTGAAGCATTTCACATAAAAAACAAGTTTACAGCTCGAAAATAATTTGATGCTTTGACACGGATCTAACTATGAACTTTGAGTGTTGTAACTTTCGGGATAGCTGAACACACGCCAGTCCACAAGCCTTTCTAGATTTACAGCTTTGTGGCTTGCAAAAAAGTCGTTGCAAAGTTCTCAGTAGTCTTTGGAGCAAGTTTATAATTACCCGGCCACAGAATCTGTCCTTAAACCTCTTAAAATGTGTTTGTGTTGTGTTTTTCCTTCCGTTTCAGAAATGAAAGGAGGAAGACCATGTTGACATCCAAAGCATTTTCTCTTAGGAGTTTGGGTATTCAGGTCCCTACATCTACTATCAGTTTGAAGTGCAGAGTTGAGAATAAATGGTCAACCAGATCATTCTACTACTGGTAAAAGCACAATAGTGAACATTCAAAGTACAACTGAAGCGTACTGTAGCAATAGGAGGGGTTCCTGAATTATTATGTTGATTTATCATTGTGTGTCATCACTAGTTTGACAGCATATTGTATATTGGGACCGTTATTGACCAAATCTACCATTTTTGTAGCAAAGTGCAAAACATCAATAGCGATACTTGAATGGGAGACCACTCGGAAAATCAGGTGCCACAGTCGTCCGCCAGCAGTTTAACAACTGTCATTGTGTCCTTAAGCAAGACACTTCACTCACATTGCCTAGTATGAAAATGGTGTCAGCTTAATGAGGTGAATGCTTTTAAATTAAACTTAAAATCTCCATTGATTTTACATTAGGCTAACTGAAAATACAGAGATGTGACAACACAATCCTGAACTCTATAATGAACTCTATTGTGAAAACATGAACAGAACTATTTCACATTTCTAAACTGATCTAATGTATTTTAGGTCTTTTAGAAGCTTTAATGCAGTGCACGCTGCATAAATGATGAGCAAAAGAAAAGTCATCCAGACAGAACTGACTTTTCTTTTGCTAAAGAAACTTCTTGGAAGACTGAGGGAGTACATGGGGGTAACTCATTGTCACTGTGAGACTGTCAGTTATAATACGGTCAAATAAATGGTCAAATGCTTCATTACTTTATACTTAATTGACACCTCTACAGTTACAACCATTTTTTTACGATCACATTCCAAAGAGTCTGTCTTGATAGGGCGTGATGAGTATGTCTGCAGTAGTTGGTGTATATTAAAAATGATGATCGAGGGAGGGACCGTGGTGAACCAATGTGCTAAAACTTATGCAGTAGTTAGTATAGTGAGTAGAATATAGAAAAAGTGGCCACCATAATACCAGGCCTCTCATTCAATGTGGGGGTTTTTTTTTGTCATTTTTGCAATTTCTACATTTTGTAAACTTGCAAAAGACAACAAATATATGAAGTAAGATATAAGGAAATATGTAGTATAGAATAAAGTTAAATAACTCAAAAGAAAAGCAAAGGGTGGCTACTTTGAGGATTTGAATCAAAAATAAGTTAAATAAGTTAAACTTTTTTCTTTGCTACATGACTCCATATATCTTCAAACTTTGATGTCTTCTGTATGTATATAAAATGTTGAAAGTAGTAAATAAATAAATTTAAAAAACATCGAAGGAGATGATGTGTCCAAACTGTTTCAGCAACTAACCGGATTGAACCTTTCCCTCAGGATGTGATTTATCAGGCCAAAACTTCTTTCAACAAGGAGTTTGACACCGCTCATAGACAGAAAGTGCATGAGCTGAAGAACGTCCAACAAAGAAACACTTGTGTCAGAGAGATCATGACAGAGCTGGATCTCCACGAGAAGATCTGGGAGCCCAGTCTAACCGTAGCCGAGTGCCCTGAGAAGCTGCTAACTGTCCATGACTCAGAGGTTAGCAGCAGAATCCCATGTCTAACCACTTGGATGTTTAAGATTGTAGCAGTATGATTTCCTGTCACCATAACCGCATACAAAATAAATTCTGTTGTTTTTTTAATTCTAGATTACAGCTGAGAAATACCTCACCTCAGAGCAAAAAAGAGCAGGAGAAGAAAGGGCTGGAAGAGAAGAGACGTTTGGCTTCCAAGGTATGTGCCCAATAAAACTCATGTGTTTGGGTTTTCACACTTGTTTGTTCCAGGGGTTACAGTCTATAGTAATCTGACATTTTGTGCCAATTATTCCATGGGCCAGACCACAAATTTGACATATCTGTATCACTCAAAGTGGCAAGTTCTGTCAGTGTTTTTTGAAAAGTTCCATATCTAAGCTTTATATTTTGGTGTGAGACTTTTAGGTGTATCATGGTTATAAATAAAAACTTAAAACTTTATTTAAATAAAAAGTAGCACATTTATATGTTAATAAAAGCATAAACTAATATTAAATGCTAATTATATTAACTTTATTTGAGGTAGGAAAAGGCCAATATGTATGTACATGTTTTGGTGATAGTATAGAGGCGTTTTTGCTTTGCCTGGAATTTTCCACAGTATTGCATTGGATTTGTCTAGTTTACATGCATTCTTAATTCTTTAGTCTTACTTAAAAACACTCCCTACAAATATGGAGTCTTATTTCTAAAACTTTATTTGGAATTCTTACTAAAAGTGTAAATAAAGACAAAACAAACTTTCACAAACTTACTAATTTCTGCTCAATGCACAAAGTTGAGTTTTTGGACTAGACTTCATTTTTAAATTCACGTATATAACAGTTTGTATGTGTACACACACACTTGAGACAATTGATCTGGAACGAAGATGGCAGAAACCTGAAATATTGAATGCAGGTTATGGTTAGAAACTAATGATACTGACTAATAATGACAAGTATATTATTCAATTATGAAAAGTGACCTCTTGTTTCTGTGGCTTTAGCACATTCACTGGGAGTTGCCATATGCGCCTGATAAACTGCAATATCATTTTTACAAAATAATGCACTGGTGTTGTCCTTTTTACAGGGTAATAATGCCAGGGACAAAGCTCTGGACAACATGATGGACGGAGTGCTTGAAGCAAAGATAGAGGACATTTTTAAATTGGTGAGACCTTTTTGTATTTTTGGTATAGGAAATTATATTATGTTGTCTTTGTAGGGAGTATTACTATAAATGTTCCAGTATCTGTTCAGTGAATCCGACGCTTGGTTGGTGCCAGTTGAATTAAACAAATCAGGGCACATAGTTTCTTTTGAATTGGCTCCACAGGAAATTCCTCCGCCTGAGTTTGTTTTGACCAAACGACCTGAATCCCAGTGGAGCGAGGAGGAGAAAAGGATGCATAAAGAATACGAGCAAAAGTCTAAAGAGCTGAATGAAGAATATATATAATGTGTTCAGTATTTTCTGCAGATGGCCACAAAAGAAGTGACTGAAAAGTTTGAAAGTCTGGCAAAGCTGTTTGAGCAGAAAATTAAGTGTGAAATGGCTGTAAATCAGGTGAAGCCCCACTTACTGTAATAAAATGTAACGATCTATTATGTAAGCTCTGGTAGTAGAGAATACAACAATTAAAAAAGCTTTGGTTCATGAGCCACTAAAATGAGCAATGAGCATTTATTTATTAAGATTATGGCTAAGGCTAGGGTTATTTTATTGTCCTTTTATTTAACCCCTCTTTCAATGCTGCTGAAGCCATCTGTCAGGAGGGGACACATTTCTAGATCTCGAGCTGGGCCTGCTCAGGATGACCTTAATCTACATTTTCTTCTATTGTCCATGTTGTGGGTTCAGCTTGAATTTTTACATATTTTGCTAATGCACAAAAATATACCATGTGTCTTTGTAAGTGAAAATGAACAAGTACTGAAATACAAGGTCAGAAAATTCAACTTTTACTCTAATGCTGGAGGACTTTATCAGCGCTCACGAGAATATACCATTTTAAGGTTGATTCTGCGTATTACGTACCCCGTGCACAGGCTTGTTGTGCATGTGTGAACCTGTGTGGGAAAGCTCATTATTTCAAATTTAAATCAATTATAAAGAGCAGACATATTGTTTTGGCAGGATGTTATCGCAGAGGAGGTGGTGAAATGTGAAGATGAAGTGGAGCAATTTTGCATGACTTACGACACTATAGTAGCTGAGGATAAAGTGGGTGAAAGTATAAACAGTTGTAGTAAACTTTAAATTTTATGCTATAAACTTTAAAATGTACTGTTTTTGAATATTCTCCGTAAGGATCTTGCCAAGGAATTTTGAAAAGTTCAGCGATGTTCCAGCTACTTTGTTGATGAACTATAGAGGTTGTTCAAACGTAGACCCAGGTTTGTTTGCAAGTTCTAGGGTTAAATGATTTGGGGAAAAATTATGATTATTTTATTTTTTTCTGATTGATCTTCAAGTGTTTAACATGTCTTTTAACATAACAAACACAAAAATACATGCCAAAATACATTTAAATAATATGATTTTTGATTGATGATAAAGTGATTAAATTTGGTTTAAAAATAGGTAACTGATAACTATTTACAAGAATCACATTTTATTGTTTGTACAGTTCTAAACTACATGGTTAGCGTTTTTTGGCAAATGAGAAAACTGAATATTTTAATGTTTGTGGAGGAATGTTCACACAAAATTCCTGCTGTTTGATGATGATTTATCTTGCAGTACAGAAAGCATAATACAAAACATAATATTTTACTATTTTGCCATATATAGGTCCAAAAGATGAGCACACAGACCACTAAAACCCCAATCCCATTCAAAGAGCCACGTCGGTGTGGGAGAGTCTTGGGAACCTGCTGAAGGCCGTGGATGAGATGGATTCACCTCAGAATATTCCCAAGAACCTGAATCCTTTAATCTGGGAAAGGTTCTGCATTTTCAGGAGGACCAAAACAGAGCAAGAACACAAGGTAACACAACATGTTTTAAAGACTCATTGCACAACTTTTCTGGTAGAGTGTTTGTCACCTGCTTGTCTCCATGGAGAGGTTTTTGCTTTGCCTGGAATGTTCCATGGTATAACATTAAATATATCTAGCATTTATTCATTACGGGTGTTTCTATTGCTTAAAAATACAATAATTCTGTCTGTGAATAGGGTTGCCTCTCCACAGAGCTGACATGTAATGTAGCTGATAGATTGGTCCATGGTGGAGATTAAACCTTTCTAGACAAAGCAAAAACCTCTCCATGAAGACAAGCAGGTGACAAACCCTCCACCAGAAAAATTACGCAATGCACCTATAAATGTCAACAGTTATCTGTATCTGTCAAAAATAAAGTAATCTCAGTCAGTGACCATGGCTATGTTTACATTCCCACCAAAGATCTAACCATTATCTGATTTCTGGAGTTATTAGATTATTGAAATTTTATGTAAACAGAGTAATTCAGTGAAGGTCATGTAAATGGTGTTTTACATTCACTCTTAAAATCAAATTATTAATAGATTTAGGATTTATAAGATTATTAAAATGACACTATAAATGGCAAAACCATCCGATGTCTCTCAGATCATAGTCTCATCAGTTACTCGCATAAATTACTCCTTTACAGTTTGCAAGGCATTTACTAATCTTAAAAGTCAAGAAATAAGATTATAATAAGATTTGGGTGTGCCTGTAAACGGCCATCTGATGTGAGTAATCCAATTTCTTGTTCACACCTCTGCAGGTTATGACAAGGAAAAATATGCAAAAAAAAAAAAAAAAAGTTAAACTAATGTGACAAAGGATACAATAAAAAGTGAAGAAGAAATAAGATCATTTTAAAATTAACTGTACAATAGTTACTCTAAAAATCCAGTGATGATCATTTGTGCATGCAAACATACACCAGTTCTTAATGGTTAATCTGAATATTCTAGCCATCTAATTTTTACCAGCCATGTAAATCAGTGTACCCACTGTTATGTTTTAAAGTCTTGTATAGGGTTTTAAAGTCTTATCAGTTTGGCAGTGGTAACCTAGAAAGTAATAGAAATCCAGAGCAGCATTGCCGTCTCATTTGCCTTTTATAAAAATATCTGTTGACCTAAAGTACGACAGGAGCCAGCCCCATGATCTATTAATACTCACATACTTGTCATTTTTACAGCTTACTGCTCGTCTTATCAGGTCTATAAACAAGTATTCTAAATATTTAGCTGAATAACTGTACCTGTATAGTGTATATTATAATTTTCATTTTGTCAATGTACACTTCATGCATATGCATAGCTCTTTTTAACAAATTTCTTTTGGAGTACTATTCTATGGTAGTGCTTTTAAGATGTTTTATTTAATAGTTCATAATATATTTGAGAACTAAAAATAATTATTAAAATTCAAGTGATTCAAGTCAATAAAAGCAAATCCAAGTCAATAAAAAAGGACATAATTTAGCAAATAAGTACTTTGTGACTGGTCATATTGACTTTACTTTATCATTGAGAAAATTTGATTATTTCATAAAAATAGAGAAATGTGAATTTTTTTGGATTTCTGTTTGGCCATGGTATTAATAAATATGAATAACTGTAAAATCATGACATTTCTTCCTACACTAATCTTAACCCTAAAAGTAATATCCCTTCTAGACCCATAAAGCTTGTCTAAGTACAAATATATCTGTATACATCTACAGATTTACATCATGTGTAGAAATGTGACAATATTTTTAGGTTTTAATATGTGTGTATTGTGTTTTTAATGTCTGTCTTATTCTGTAAAGCACTTTGAATTACTTTGTGTACGAATTGTGTTCCCCTCCTCGAACCGCCACCTTAACGTGGTGGAGGGGTTTGAGTACCCGAATGATCCCAGGAGCTATGTTGTCGGGGGCTTTATGCCCCTGGTAGGGTCACCCAAGGCAAACAGGTCCGGGGGGACGGGTCAGACGAAGAGCGGTTCAGAAGACCCCCTATGATGACAATAAAAACTAGGTCAGTGACTTCGCCCGGAAAGGCGGTACCGGGGCCCCACCCTGGAGCCAGGCCTGGGGTGGGTGCACGTGGGCGAGCGCCTGGTGGCCGGGCTTTTCCCCACGGGGCCCGGCCGGGCACAGCCCGAAAGAGCGACGTGGGACCGCCCTCCCCTGGACCCACCATCCGCAGGAGGAGCCATAGGGGCCGGGTGCAGAGTAATCTGGGCGGCAGTCGAAGGCGGGGGCCTCGGCGACCAGATCTCCGGACATGGAGACTAGCTCTGTGGACATGGAATGTCACCTCGCTGGGGGGGAAGGAGCCTGAGCTTGTGCGGGAGGTCGAGCGTTACCGGCTAGATATAGTCGGCCTCACCTCCACGCACAGCTTGGGCTCTGAAACCCAACTCCTTGAGAGGGGTTGGACTCTCCATTTCTCTGGCGTTGGCCGCGGGGTGCGGCGGCGAGCTGGTGTGGGCCTCCTCATCGCCCCTCAGCTCAGCCGCTGCGTGGAGTTTACCCCGGTGAACGAGAGGGTCGCGTCCCTGCGCCTTCGGGTCGGGGACAGGACTCTCACTGTGGTGTCGGCCTACGGGCCGAACAGCAGTGTAGAGTACCCAGCCTTCTTGGAGTCTCTGGGAGGGGTACTGGACAGTGCGCCGACCGGGGACTCCGTTGTTCTACTGGGGGACTTCAACGCCCACGTGGGCAACAACAGTGACACTTGGAGAGGGGTGATTGGGAGGAACGGCCTCCCTGATCTGAACCCAAGCGGTGTTCTGTTATTGGACTTCTGTGCTAGTCACAGTTTGTCCATAACAAACACCATGTTCGAGCACAAGGGGGTCCATCGGTGCACGTGGCACCAGGACTCCCTAGGCCGGAGGTCGATGATCGACTTTGTTGTCGTGTCATCTGACCTCCGGCCGTGTGTCTTGGACACTCGGGTGAAGAGAGGGGCAGAGCTGTCAACTGATCACCACCTGGTGGTGAGTTGGGTCCGCTGGCGGAGGAGGAAGCCGGAGCGTATCGTGAGGCTCTGCTGGGAACGTCTGGCGGAACCTTCTGTCAGTGTGGCCTTCAACTCACGCCTCCGGGAGAGCTTCTCCCAGATCCCGGGGGAGGCTGGGGACATGGAGCCCGAGTGGGCTTCGTTCTCAGCCTCCATTGTCGATGTGGCCATAAGGTCTCCGGTGCCTGTCGCGGCGGCAATCCCCGAACCCGGTGGTGGACACCGGAAGTAAGGGATGCCATCAAGCTGAAGGAGTCCTACCGGGCCTTACTGGCCCGGTGGACTCCTGAGGCAGCTGACGGGTACCGTCGGGCCAAGCGTGCTGCAGCTCGGGCGGTTGCAGAGGCAAAAACTCGGGTCTGGGAGGAGTTCGGGGAGGCCATGGAGGAGGACTATCGGACGGCCCCAAGGAAATTCTGGCAAACCGTCCGGCGCCTCAGGAGGGGGAAGCGGTCCTTCACCAACACTGTTTACAGTGCAGGGGGAGAGCTGCTGACCTCGACTGGGGATGTTGTCGGGCGGTGGAAGGAATACTTTGGGGATCTCCTCAATCCCACCGTCACGTCCTCCGAAGAGGAGGCCGAGGCTGGGGACCCAGAGGCGGACTCATCCATCACCCTGGCTGAAGTCACTGAGGTGGTCGGAAAGCTCCTCGGTGGCAAGGCTCCGGGGGTGGATGAGATCCGTCCTGAGTACCTTAAGTCTCTGGGTGTTGTGGGGCTGTCTTGGCTGACACGTCTCTACAACATCGCGTGGCGGTCGGGAACAGTACCTTTGGACTGGCAGACCGGGGTGGTGGTCCCTCTGTATAAAAAGGGGGACCGGAGAGTGTGTTCCAACTACAGGGGAATCACACTCCTCAGCCTCCCCGGTAAAGTCTATGCCAGGGTACTGGAGAGGAGAGTTCGGCCGATAGTCGAACCTCGGATTCAAGAGGAGCAGTGTGGTTTTTGGCCTGGTCGTGGAACACTGGACCAGCTCTACACCCTCCATCGGGTGCTCGAGGGTTCATGGGAGTTTGCCCAACCAGTCCACATGTGTTTTGTGGACCTGGAGAAGGCATTCGACTGTGTCCCTCGTGGTGCCCTGTGGGGGGTGCTCCGGGAGTATGGGGTCCGGGGCCCTTTGCTAAGGGCTGTCCGGTCCCTGTATGACCGGAGCAGGAGCTGTGTTCGCATTGCCGGCAGTAAGTCAGACCTGTTCCCGGTGCATGTTGGACTCCGCCAGGGCTGCCCTTTGTCACCAGTTCTGTTCATTGTATTTATGGACAGAATTTCTAGGCGCAGCCAGGGGCCGGAGGGGGTCCAGTTCGGGGACCACAGGATCTCATCGCTGCTTTTTGCGGATGATGTTGTCCTGTTGGCTCCATCGAACCAGGACCTGCAGCGTGCACTGGGGCGGTTTGCAGCCGAGTGTGAAGCGGCCGGGATGAGAATCAGCTGTTCCAAATCCGAGGCCATGGTTCTCGACCGGAAAAAGGTGGATTGCCCTCTCCGGGTGGGTGGGGAGTCTCTGCCTCAAGTGGAGGAGTTCAAGTATCTCGGGGTCTTGTTCACAAGTGAGGGGAGGATGGAGCGTGAGATTGACAGGCGGATCGGTGCGGCGTCGGCAGTGATGCAGTCGCTGTATCGGACCGTTGTGGTGAAGAGGGAGCTGAGCCGAAAGGCGAAGCTCTCGATTTACCGGTCAATCTACATTCCTACCCTCACCTATGGTCATGAGCTCTGGGTAATGACCGAAAGGACAAGATCGCGGATACAAGCAGCCGAAATGAGTTTCCTCCGCAGAGTGGCCGGGCGCTCCCTTAGAGATAGGGTGAGGAGCTCGGTCACACGGGAGGAACTCGGAGTAGAGTCGCTGCTCCTCCACGTCGAGAGGAGCCAGCTGAGGTGGCTCGGGCATCTGGTCCGGATGCCTCCTGGACGCCTCCCTCGGGAGGTGTTCCGGGCATGTCCCACCGGTAGGAAGCCCCGGGGAAGACCCAGGACACGCTGGAGGGACTATGTCTCTCGGCTGGCCTGGGAACGCCTCGGGGTCCGTCCGGAAAAGCTGGAGGAAGTGGCTGGGGAGAAGGAAGCTTGGGAGCCCCTGCTTAGACTGCTGCCCCCGCGACCCGGCCCCGGATAAGCGGAAGAAGATGGATGGATGGACGAATTGTGTTATACAAATACACTTCCCTTGCCTAGTTTTGCACTGTATACCACCACTGGGACTTTTGCAGGTAAAAATGAATGCCCTGATTCTAGCTGAGATGCAGGCATTTCTACAAAAGAGGAGGGAGGAGGGGAGAGAGCCGCCATTGAAGAAATAAAAACTATCTCTGAGGAGCTCCAGAGGTATGTGTCATAATTACTGACGATGATAGGTTTTTAAACAGACAATTGCTGCCTTGACTTTTTTATGGAGCGATGACTTATTTTATGTTTACAGAAGCAATTCAGACCCCAAGATCCAAGTCTTACTGAAATGGGGCCAAGTAGAGGTGTCTGATATAGAGCTCAGTGGACTCCTCCAACGCTGTGCTGCTTGATAAAGTGTGGCAGAAAACCTGAACAAAACTATTATTGTGAGGCATTATTATTCTCCAAAAAACTACTCCTGTGGAACAGTTTAAATGCTTGTAGTGTTTCCTTAGATGCTTGGAGAACAGAAGATCTCAATCTTCGTGTCCTGTAAAGGCTTTCGCAAAGGCATCATTCAGCTGGAGTGGGAAAACATAGTAAACAAGATGTGCATTGAAGATCACCAAAATAAGGATCGAGATATAGAAAAGCGAAGGATCTCTGTGGAGCAAAAGGAAGTAACACTAGTTTTAACACATAGTTGGTTGTAGATAGTTGCTACACTAAAATTAGACTGAAACTAAAAACTGTTATTTAACTAAATCTAAAACAACTAAAACAAAAGATTTGAAACACTCAATGTAGATTAAAAATGGATGTCAAAATGAACAGATTTGTAGTCAGTGATAGGAAGAACACTGAAAATATATTTTGTTAAAAAATACGGCCTTAAAATGTATTTTGTAATGTATTCTGATACATGGGACAATCACAGTACTGTATTCTGCACACTTAGAATACATTGGCATTGAATTGCATTTAAATAATGAATAAATAAAATGAATAAAAAATGTGTCCTACCACAACTATGCAGACAATACTCAGATCTATGTCTCACTGCAGCAGGGACTATAGACCAGTGGACTCACTGCATCCAACAGATCAGTGTGTGGATGCAAAACAACTTTCTCCAGCTAAACTCAGACAAGACAGAAGTCATAGTCTTTGGCCCACAGAAACAAAGGGACAGTGTCAGCATTTACCTCCAGTCTCTCTCTCTAAAACCTTCAAATCAGGTTAAAAATCTAGGGGTAATAATGGACTCAGACTTGAACTCTAACAACCCCTTCAAATCAATGACATCCATCATACCATCTAAAAAACATAGCAAAAATCAGAGGTCTACTGTCTAAAGCAGAGTTGGAGAGACTTATCCATGCGTTTGTCTCCCGTAGGTTAGATTACTGTAACGGCCGCTCACTGGCCTCTCCAAACGAGCTGTGAGAGCTGCAGTACATCCAGAACGCTGCAGCTTGAGTCCTGACTCGAACCAGGAAGTACGAGCACATAAGTCCTGTGCTCAGGTCTCTGCACTGGCTCCTGTGGCTCAGAGAATAGACTTTAAACCAGCTCTGCTTGTGTACAAGTCTCTCCATGGCCTAGCACCAAAGTACATCTGTGACATGTTAGTGCCTCATGAACCATCTGCACTCTGAGGACCTCAAGGACCGGCCTCCTGCTGGTGCCCAGAGTCAGGACTAAACTCGGGGAGTCAGAGTTTCAGACTCATGCAGCTAAAACCTGGAACAGTCTGAACATGTGAGACAGACTCTACTCTGACTGTTTAAATCCAGGCTCAAAACGGTTTGGTGCATATGACTGAAAGGTTTTCATTTTCCATTCCGCACTCTTCTCTTCTCTCTTATTCTCTCTAATTTATTGTCACACCTCTATTTAAAAATTTTATGATGATTATTTATGTTTTGATTTGTTTGTATTGTGATTTTAATAATGTATTTCTTATTCTGTAAAGCACTTTGAATTACTTTGTGTACAAATTGTGCTGTACAAATAAACTTGCCTTGCCTTAAAGCAGCAACATTGTATTAAAAACAGCTTTATATTTGTTTCCCTGTTTTTAAAGCATTTCCTTCTTCATTCTGAATACCACTGAGGATGAAAAAGTAACTGTACCTGAATACAGTTACTCAAAAATAGTATTTAGATTACGTATTCTCTATACATGTATTCAGTTACTTTCCATCACTGCGTGTAGTTCTAAAGAGCGTCCAGTCTCTGCACTTAAACAGGAACTCCGTCAGCAGTTTGCATGTCTTGATTTGGCAGAGTCAGATGTTTTATAGAGAGAAAATTGTTATCAGATGAATCTGATAACATGCAGCTGGTGTGTTGTGCTGCGTTTGTGATAACACTGACAAATTGTATATATATATATATATATATATATTTTTTTAGTTCATTGGGCTTTACCACCTACATTTTTATTGCATCTTTGAATCCATCCACATAACTATACATAATGCGCACATAACTAAGTAAAAGTATCTTGTCATTAGGATTAAATTTATCCTGGATTGAGTCCAGCTTTAGGCCTGTCACAATTACTATATCGACTTACTTTTCATTATGTGATAGTTATATATTTTGGGACTCAGTATTTATTGTGGGTACATTTTCTTTGCAATAGTGGTGAGGTTTTTGTCATTTATATGTAATATGATCAGATTTGAGGTGTAGGGAGTAGAATAATTAACTTTTGCTGAGTACTGGTTCATTCTGCTGTTATTTGTTGCAGCTCTGCCTTTTTAATGATATTATTTACTTAAAACTGCTTTACTGGAAATATCCTGTATTTTTAATAATAACGTTTATCGCAATATTTCTCTATCTATATATCGTGCTTCATAATGTGTTACCGTGACAGGCCTACTCAGTCTAGTCCTGATGTAGCCATATTTGGTCCTGTTCTTGTTCTAGTTCTGGTTCAGTCCTGGTCCAAGCCCAAATTAAGTTTTGATGTGTTGTGTGTGTGAATGTACCCGAAGGGCAGAGGTGAGCTTAAAAACACATTAATATCAAATGAGTCACCCATCCCACCATTTTCAACAAGTCCAAAACACAGCACCACAATATTTCTTCAAGCAAGAATGCCTACTTGGCATGGGGTTCAGGTAGTTCTTTAGGTGCGGCGCACTTTCCTGTCTTTGTGTAATTCAGTTTAATACAGGAAAAAGCATAAAAAGTATAATAGATTCACCCCAAATGCTCCATTGTTTGTCATTTATACTTTTTTATTTTATGTAGGTTATAAAAGTGTGTACATATACATTTTAACCAATTGTTTTCACAGTATCTCCACAAGACTGACGGAGGAAGTCGGGCATCTAAGCAAGTCACTAGTTTGGAGAAGACTATAGCATTTCAAGAAAAAGTTAATTAAAGGTGCACTATGTTACTTTTTAATTGGGCGTCCGTCACCTTCTTGTTTCTATGGATATGTCATTGCTCTGCCTGGAATGTTCCACAGTATGACACTAAACAGCTCTATTTCATTTATTAAATCACAGCTGACTTTATAGCTCAAAAATACCTAGAAAAACAGGCATTCTTACTGTGAGTGGGATAGCCTCTCCACAGATCTGACCTGTAACTTTGTCTGGTTTGGTTTCCATGTAGATAGGTTTAATACCATACTGTGAGACAAAGCAATAACATCTCTACGTAGAAAAACATTTGACGGACCCTCCACCAAAAAACTTACACAATGCACTGTTAAGGCACAACACATTAAATATAAATGTCATGAGGATGAACGAACTAAAAACCCATTTGCATGTTCTTGTTTGGTTTCTAACTACAGATGAGCCAGCATTAAAAAGAACATAACCAGGAGATTGTCCGAAGGTGTAAACTGAAGGCGCTGGCCCAGGCTCAGGCCGAGGAGCTGTCTCTGCTCGAGTCTCAGGACAAAGAACTTTCCCTCTCAACCAGTAAGAGTTATTGTTAAGCCTTTAGATGTTGTACCAGCTGCTTTTTGTGCAAAAACCCAGTCATTACTCAGAAATAATTCACATTTGCTATTTCACACTTGAAGAGAACATTCCACCGTAAATATTGTCCACCTCAGTTTTAAACAACTTTTGGAATGCCTTGAACTCACATGTCCCTAACCTTTCATTACACTTAAGTCGTAAAGTCCTCCTCTGTGCGGTCAAAGTGCACAATATTGTCCTCCAAGCCAAACAGATCCATGAGTTCTGATAGTCTGGCTTTCTTCCTGTATTGGGTAACTTCTGACTGCAGTTCATAGAGCGCAGCCTGGCCACAGCTCCGCCACTTGTCAATCAAAGATTGGAGTTGTGTAAAATTATTCTGAGGAAAAAAAAGCACATTTAATATTTGTATTCATCTGGTGGGTACTGCATTATATTAAAGATGTTCTATCTTTATCTCGCCTCATGGAGATGTTGCTTTGCCTGAAATGTCTCAAAGTACGGCATTGTATAGCCATGAAGACAAGCAGATGGCACCACAAAGCTACAGGTCAGATCTGTGGAGAGGTGATGCTTATAGTAATGCTTGTTTTTCAAGATTTTTCTCTGTAACATAAAACTTATATTAAACTTATGTATCTAGCAATTATTATATTTAAAATTCCAGGCAAAGCAGCTCATCCATAAGACAAGCTGATGGCAGACTCACAAAAGTTACATATTTCTGCTTTTTAAAATCTGCTATTACCTTGCTTCAGTACATTTTAACCATCTTTAGTCTTAGAGTCTCTGTCTTCTCTTCTGCCTCCTTTTTAAGTTGCTCGAGTTGTTGGGTCAAGTTCAGACACTGTTCAGAAATGGGTCCACTACTACAACATCCTCCTACGTTATTTGATGTGAGCACGTTTCCGTTCAAGTCGACATTGTGCCTGTTGAGTGAAGGCTTATTATCTGTCTGTTTAATGGCTGCTGCTGGGACTTGTAGGACTTCATCCTCCTCCATTCACACACAAGCGTTTGGCCACGACGAGGGGAGAGGTGAAGGATCTCCTGCATCTTTTCAGCCGCTCAAAGAAGCACTGAGTTTTGTGGTGAGACTGTAAACATGACAACATCTCAGCGTTAATAATTAGTTTCATACAGATGGTCAGACAGTACAGAATAATATCAGCAGTAAATACCTTTTCTGCACTTGAGACACTTGGACTTCTCTCCTGTCTCAGTTTCTATCGGAGTGAAATAAACAGATTTGAATTTGGTTGTTGCTTTTGGATTGATTTCCATTGCTGCATATTGAGCTAAACTGGCTCTATTGAACTGAATTTGAGAGATAAGGATCAACTCATGTCGGGACCAGTTAGAAATTGTACTTTTTTTAGAGAGGCTTTTAATACTACATTTGATTCATTAGGCGCCTTACCCAAGATCACCTTACAACAACATAAACAAATTAAGTATGATTTAAAATCTGCAGTTAAAAGCATAGTTAAAGTGGGACAGTATTTAATTGATTGATTGTATTTAGTATTGTATTTAGTGTGTATTAGTATTTAGTATTTGTGAGCAAACAGTTAATAAATCAAATAAACAACGGTGTACCTTTTTCACTTCCGTGTTTTGGATCTCAAAAAAACCTCCAAAGCTACTGATTGGATGTATAACCGAAGGAGATATTGGGAAATGTAGTCAAATCTATTTTGGCTTTCTTAAAAAACACACACACATATTGTGAGTGTCACATAGCTTATATGGTTTACACATTAATAATGTCATTATGATATCTAATATGAACATTGTATTTACCGTACCTGTTTATCGTGTATGTTATAGTGATAACAAATACACATAGCTGGTCTTTTAATAGGGGCAGTACAGAGTCATGATTGAGTCATCTTGGTCATGTTGGCTCCTCAGGGGCTCTTCAGAGCCGCACCAGGGGGGCAACAGCTGATTATTAGCCACTTCTTGGTCCTTAAATAGGAGCCGTTGCAGCATACTAAGACTCACAGCCAACTAGGTAACTATGGTGTGATGGGAATAAATACATAATGGGGGCAATAAGAAGTTATTGTATACACAACTTTTTAAAAACCTGGGTTTTCAAATGACTTTCTTCTTACGGTTTTGTAATATTATAGGACTAGTATTTTGGAAAAAGTTTGCTACTATGTGGTTTTGATTTCAGTAGTTTGGTGAAATCTCATATGTATAATAATAACGGTGACAACGCCTTGGTTTATAATACCCCACCCCTCTAAAGACTCACAGTGTTTTGCATTGCATTTTCCACACTGCACACTCATTAGAACAAATATGATTGACTTGGCTTATTCACTTGTCAACCACTCCCATCTAAAAAACTGGTGACCAGACTCACATCTTCAAGCATTGAAGTGTGTAATCTGGATCCCAGAAAAGATAACAAGGACTGAGCTGGCAGGGAGTGCTCTGAGTACAGCGCTGAAATGCAAATAAAGATTTATGTTTCGATCATGAACCTACCACATTAAGGTTGAGGTTGTACAGTGTCTTGCTATATTATTATTGTTAAGACATTACCCTGTGACTAAACACAAGATATAATAATAATAATAATAATAATCCATCCATCCATCTTCTTCCGCTTATCCGGGGCCGGGTCGCGGGGGCAGCAGTCTAAGCAGGGGCTCCCAAGCTTCCTTCTCCCCAGCCACTTCCTCCAGCTCCTCCGGACGGACCCCGAGGCGTTCCCAGGCCAGCCGAGACATAGTCCTCCAGCGTGTCCTGGGTCTTCCCGGGCCTCCTACCGGTGGGACATGCCGAACACCTCCCGAGGAGGCGTCCAGGAGGCATCGGACCAGATGCCAGAACCACCTCAGCTGGCTCCTCTCGGCGTGGAGGAGCAGCGACTCTACTCGAGCTCCTCCCGTGTGACCGAGCTCCTCACCCTATCTCTAAGGGAGGCGCCCGGCCACTCTGGAGAGAAACTCATTTCCGGCGCTTGTATCCATGATCTCGTTCTTTCGGTCATTACCCAGAGCTCATGACCATAGGTGAGGGTAGGAACGTAGATTGACCGATGCGTCGAGAGCTTAGCCTTTCGGCTCAGCTCCCTCTTCACCACAACGCAGTCCGATACAGCGACTGCATGCTGCCGACGCCACGCGCCCGATCCGCCTGTCAATCTCGGCGCTCCATCCTCCCCTCACTCGTGAACAAGACCCGAGATACTTGAACTCCTCCACTTGAGGCAGAGACTCCCACCCACCGGAGAAGACAATCCACCTTTTTCGGTCGAGAACCATGGCCTCGGATTTGGAACAGCTGATTCTCATCCCAGCCGCTTCACACTCGGCTGCAAACCGCCCCAGTGCACGCTGCAGGTCCTGGTTCGATGGAGCCAACAGGACAACATCATCCGCAAAAGCAGCGATGAAATCCTGTGGTCCCAGAACTGGACCCCTCCGGCCCCTGGCTGCGCCTAGAAATTCTGTCCATAAATACAATGAACAGAACCCAGGTGACAAAGGGCAGCCCTGGCGGAGTCCAACATGCACCGGGAACAAGTCTGACTTACTGCCGGCAATGCGAACACAGCTCCTGCTCGGTCATACAGGGACCGGACAGCCCATAACAAAGGGCCCCGGACCCCATACTCCCGGAGCACCCCACAGGGGCACCACGAGGGACACGGTCGAATGCCTTCTCCAAGTCCACAAAACACATGTGGACTGGTTGGGCCAAACTCCCATGAACCCTCGAGCACTTTCGATGGAGGGTGTAGAGCTGGTCCAGTGTTCCACGACCAGGCCGAAAACCACACTGCTCCTCTTGAATCCGAGGTTCGACTATCGGCCGAACTCTCCTCTCCAGCACCCTGGCATAGACTTTACCGGGAGGCTGAGGAGTGTGATTCCCCTGTGGTTGGAACACACCCTCGGTCCCCTTTTTATACAGAGGGACCACCACCCCGGTCTGCCAGTCCAGAGGTACTGTTCCCGACCGCCACGCGATGTTGTAGAGACGTGTCAGCCAAGACAGCCCCACAACACCCAGAGACTTAAGGTACTCAGGACGGATCTCATCCACCCCGGAGCCTTGCCACCGAGGAGCTTTCTGACCACCTCAGTGACTTCGGCCAGGGTGATGGATGAGTCCGCCTCTGAGTCCCCAGCCTCGGCCTCCTCTTCGGAGGGCGTGGCGGAGTGGGATTGAGAGATCCCCAAAGTACTCCTTCCACCGCCCGACAACATCCCCAGTCGAGGTCAGCAGCCTTCCCCCGCACTGTAAACAGTATTGGTGAAGGGCCGCTTCCCCCTCCTGGCGCGGACGGTTTGCCAGAATTTCCTTGGGGCCGTCCGATAGTCCTCCTCCATGGCCTCCCGAACTCCTCCCAGACCCGAGTTTTGCCTCTGCAACCGCCTCGGGCTGCAGCACGCTGGCCCCGGCGGTACCCGTCCAGCTGCCTCAGGAGTCCCGGGCCAGTAAGGCCGGTAGGACTCCTTCTTCAGCAGCGGCATCCCTTACTTCCGGTGTCCACCACCGGGTTCGGGATTACCGCGCGACAGAGCACCGCGGGCCTTACGGCCACAGCTACGACGGCCGCATCGACAATGGAGGCCGAGAACGAAGCCCACTCGGGCTCCATGTCCCCAGCCTCCCTCGGGATCTGGGAGAAGCTCTCCCGGAGGTGTGAGTTGAAGGCCACACTGACAGAAGGTTCCGCCAGACGTTCCCAGCAGACCCTCACAGCAATAATAATAATAATAATAATAATAATAATAATAATAATAATAATAATAATAATAATAATAATAATAATAATAATAATAATAGACCCATTATTACATAATAGACTCTCTCTCTGTATATTATAGTACTAACTCATCACCTTGAGACTTCTTATGCACTTCCTTTTCTCTCAAACACTGCTTTTGTCTGCCTATGTCTCTGTTACTTGGCGACCGCTGGTGGTGGGCTTGACTCACTGTGACTCATCACTGATTCACCTCTATTTAAGACACATTCTGATTATGTCTTTATACTATTGATAGTGTGAGCTTACCTCTATCTCCAGCCAGCTTTTCCCCTTCCTGTAGCCTGGAGGAGAGGTGTGAATTATAAACCAATGCTTGCCCTAGCATGAATATTGCTACTTTAGTGAAACTGCACACCTCCAGGTCATGGGAATTTCTATCGCTCTGAACATATGAGTCTAAATATAATTTTTAATGTGCTTATAACATGCTAGAGGTCCTATATTATACAAAATCTACTCATGTGAGCTTTAAGCCATATCATAATGCTCTTACCTCATCAAAACTTACCCGGGGCTGTGTTTCATTCACACATGAAATTGAATGACCCTTTATTAGTCTGTCTACATCTTCAAAGCTCAAAATGCTCTGTTCCACCTTGTGATGTCATGAAGCGGTAGTTTTTAAGTTACAGAAGGTACTGTTTGCCTCTATTTTTAGTAAAGATTGGCAGTAGAGATTCCAGTGACGTCGTGTAGAGTTTAAAAATACAGAGGAGCACTACCTGTATTACCACATGACATCACAAAGTGGAACAGGCTATTTTCTGTTTGAGAGAAGAACTCAGCCTAAATATGCAGGAATTGTGTGTTAAACATGTGCGAATGAAACAAAAAAATTCCAGGTATGTTTTATTATAACATGGATCAGAAAATAGCACGATATGGGCCCTTTAAATATGATTCCAATGTAGTTTAGTGTTTAATGTCTGCTGCACTGTTCCTTATTGTATATAGTTACAGCATTTAGAGTCTTTAGAGCTGCCAGTGTAGTGACACAGAGTTAATGTCTCAGTGCTAATAATGACTAAAGGGTGGATGGTCTGGCTGCTGTTCTGCAAACCTTGGTAATGTAAGACCCAGTGAAATACATGCAGTTGTATTTAGTTCTGTTAGGTCAGTTGGGCAGGTTTATTTGTTTATTTATTTATATGACAGGGTTTAAAAGTCATGTTCTGCAGGGGTGGTCTCAGAATAGTTTGAAGCCAGGGCTATTAGCAGTCCAGCACATAAAGTCCTCATATACTTAACTCTTGGATATAAACTAAAATTAGACCAACGTGTAAGAATTTATTAGACTAAAGTTAAAGGCCGCCTCGGGTAAGTTGGACTGTTATGATAATACATTTTGAAGTATGATATATTACTCCCTAAAAATATCACTGAAAGTACTTTATACTTCTGACACAGTAATCGTAAAGCCCCATTGTGTAACTTTTACAGTGGCGGGCTTGTTTCTATGGAGATGTCATTGCTCTGCCTGGAATGTTCCACAGTATGACATTAAACAGCTTTACCTTACATTTATTCAATTACAGGTGGTTTTATAGCTCAAAAATACTTAAAAAAGAGGCATTTTGACAGAAAGTGGTTACCTCTCCTCAGATCTGACCTATAAGGTCTGGTTTGGCCTCTATGAAGATAGAAAGGTTTAATACCAAACTGTGAAGCATTCTGACAAAGCAATAACATCTCCATGGAGAAAACTATTTGAAAAGTTACACAGTACACCTTTAAAATAGTATACATTAGTAGTAAACATTTTTCGAGAGACCAGCAATACATACATAGTGCAATTAAACAATTTAGTTGTTAGTTCTAGTATCTATAAGTATCATCTATGTTAATTAAGTACAGTTCAAACGTTATCAAATTGACCTAATATTACAAGAATAAAAAGTGAAAAGTGCAAAGGAAGTGTATATTTGATATTTTATAGTACTGTGCTTGATAAAGTTTACTTCTTTCCATCATATATTTAAGTCACTGCAGTAATTATCGTGACAGGCCTTGATGATGATGAGTCAGTTCATGTTTGCCAATAGTAAAAACTTGACTTTATAGTGCAGTTTATGTGGAATTCAGCAAGTTCTTAATCAGCCTAACAGATATCTATGGTTTATAGAGGCAGATACACAGGAAGGGGCAGAGCCTTCACTATTTCCTCTAGGTCAGGGCATTCCATGGACACTGCTGGAGAGTGGGCTCCAAGTTTCACTCTGTTAATGGTGGTTTAATCACTTGTTTAAGGTGTATTGAAAAACAACTGTAATAACTCTACAAGGTTGGCATGAAAAATAAGTAAATGTTAAAAAATGCATTTTATCTGTGCAAAGTGAATGATTACTGAATTGTACTTCACTTTGTCATTTCCATTGTGAACCAGTTAAGTTTGTTTCAACTGTACCATATGAAATCTTTTGGGCTGTCATTGAGTTTTTATTTCACTATTTTGTATAATAAAAATAAATTCCTAATGTGGCTCCAAATTCACTCCTATAACTGCTTGAATCAATGAGCTTTATTTGACTGGAGCCGAACGCTATGGGTGATATCACGCTCCTTAGTCCACAGGCTATAGGCACGATGGAGGGTGTGGGGACCAGACTGATGTCAATCTGTATAAAAAATACACTGAGACCTCATTGTGGATTTACCAGGCAACACCCCAGGTACAGATTTCCTGCCATAGACTCCACCCACCCATATCACCAGTGCAAATAACTGGCACAAGATGAATGCATTTATTTTCTTATCTCGGTCTCCACTGTATTTGGTAATAAAAAATTGTCATCACATTCATATCAAAGTCTAATCAGATGAGCTTTGTAAAGATAAGACATTGTGGGCATGCAGGACAAGTGGAGGCTGGCATCAGAAAACCATCGCCGTGGGTAAACTACACCTTCAGAGCTCATGAATGCAGTGAACGATAACAGATAAGATACTTGTTTTATACGGTAAGTAAACCACAATGAGACTGATACATGTGTTTGTGTAGCGTATTTCAATAGGGGAACATGTATTTTTTATCATGATGTCTCAAATCAATTGAGCAGAACATATTTTTATTGAAGTTTATTTTGTAGCTGTCTCTCATCGATGTGGGGATTTCAAAGCATTCAAGCAATTCCTGTTTCCAAAATATACACGGTAATTAAATGTTAGCTTGGTTATCAGAGGAAAACATAAGTATAAGAATTGGTATTGATAGTAGATATTGGGTCCAAACCTATTTTCTTTCTATTTTCTGTATCTCTCTTTGATCCACAATGACACTTAATTTTACAGTAGACTAGCGCTGTCTTTGAATGCAGAGAAGTTATATTACGTGTAGAGGTCACAACGTTAAATTCAGGAAGTAAAAGCCCCTGTACCCCATTTTTTCCTCATGCATTTGTGCAAAAACTGTTCCCCCAGTTCAAATTTTTGGTTTAAGCAGATCTTGAGGTCAAAATAAGTCCACTGTGTACTGTCTGCATTTAATTATTTATTGTGAGTCAATCAGAAAGCGTGCTGTGTTATTGGCCGATAATCAAGAAGTGTGCTGTTAGCATGCTAGTTGTTGTTAGCATTACCATGATGTCAGTTGTGAAAAGTGGTTCTAAACTCATCACGGTGCTCGGAATGCATAAGGTACAGTATGTGAGGAGTAACTTTGGACTACTGCAAACTGCTGATTTTTAAGACAGTAGAAATCAGGTACAGCGTCTTTAACAGTGGACCCATTCGTTAGACAAACCACCAGTATTTTCTTTTTGGGTCAGGAGGGCTAACCACTCTGCCACTGCGCACTAATGAAGACACGTCAACTATGAGAAACCTAAACCTCCCCTTATATCTTAAGGGTGATGTTTTTAATAGCGTCTGAGTGCCCCCATCATCATGCATATATTTATATCCACAATTGGGACTTCCCACTGAGTAAGGTCTCTTCTCTAATAAGACTCAAGTTACAGGGTCTGACTGAAGACCCTTGAAAGCCTCTCATCAGACCTGCATGTTTTGACAGCTGCTGCTTCCAAATACAGAATGAACTTTGGACTTCAACTTTAAAGGTTCATTGTGTATCTTTTCTGGTGGAGGATCCGTCAAATGCTTGTCTCCCTGGAGTTGTTATTGGTTTGTTTGGAATGTTTCACAGTGTTGTATTAAAGCTTTCTATCTCCGTGGAGACCAAACCAGACTAACTTGCAGGTCAAATCTGCGGAGAGGCACATTTAAAAGTGCACAGCGTAACACCAACATCTAGTGAAGAGTCCGCCACCTGCTTGTCTCCATGGAAACGCTATTGCTTTGTCTGCTCTAGAATGTTCCATTATTCACAGATGGAATTGTTCTATTTTTGAGCAACAGAAACACACGTAATGAGTAAATATGGATATGTTTAACGTCATACCAGGGAACATTGTAGGCAAAGCAATAACATCTCCATGGAGACAAGTAAAAAATACCCTCCACCAGAAAAGTTACGCAGTGTCCCTTTAATACGTTGTAGTAGGAAGCAGTTAGTGGGACTACATTGACTGGAAATGTGTGTTATCATTACCTTGGTATGTCCTGCCCCTGCATCAAACTCCTCTTCATCTTCTTGTTGAACTTGGCATTATTCAGATCTTACACTTAGTTGCGACTCCTCCTCCACTCTCTCTCCTTGGGGCCATTTGTTTCCCATCATGTCTGCAGATTAGAACCATACTATACCAGCGGTGAGTCACCCTTGGGTGGGAGAGAGGAGAGCGAATGTGGGTGGGTGACTGTACTGTACGGACTGGGTGTGGTAAAGAGGAAGATCCCAAAAGTGCTTGTGGACTGCCAGGGAAGTGAGGCATCTAATCTGTCTGAAAATGCAAACATGCAAATGAGTGGATAGAGGTGGTTATTATGGGGTTA
Organism: Odontamblyopus lacepedii; assembly: GCA_034769755.1. Lineage (NCBI taxonomy): Eukaryota > Metazoa > Chordata > Actinopteri > Gobiiformes > Gobiidae > Odontamblyopus > Odontamblyopus lacepedii. Next base: position 14,713,900 of record CM068354.1, read on the forward strand.
TAAGTAAGAAGTTCCCATGATGCACTAGGACCTGCAGAGAGGGATGTCAATAAATAAAAACTATCATTATGACAATTATGGAAGTTTTAATGTCATGTTCAAATGGACTTTTAAAGTTTGGTGGGTAGTTTGGAGGTTGACAAGACATGATTTTCCGAGTCTAAAACTGGCACAGAAACATATTACGCAAGATTGTTAAATGAAAAAATTAGCATGGTTCTTTCCAGTCGATTATGAGTCTTCTCTGTCCAACTGCGTTACTGATATAAATATCTTATATCAAATAATAAAGCCGTCCGTGGAATGACCACTTTCCTATGGTGCTTAAGAAAGCCGTTTGTCTCTGGTGTTTTTAGACGGGTATTATGGTCTACTGAAAATATGCTTGTGATCTCTACTCTGTCCATCAAAGATCCTGTCTTCAATTTAGGCGTCCAAAGTCCAATTCTTAGTATTATGTTGCAAAAGTTCTCAGTATAAAGTGATACTTCCATTAAATAGTAATAATAACATGTCAATGATGTGGAGTTTAAAGGTTCATTGTGGAACTTTTTTGGTGGAGGGTCCGCTACCTACTTGTCTCCATGGTTATTGCTTTGCTAATAATGTGGAACATTGTTAGCAAAGCAATAACCAATGACCGGTATGACATTAAACAGCTCTACTTTACACTTATATGATTACAGGTGGTTTTATAGCTCAAAAATACCTAGAAAAACAGACATTCTGACTGTGTGCGGGGTCGCCTCTCCACAGATCTGACCTGTAACTTGGTCTCCATGAAGATAGAAAAGTTTAATGCCATACTGTGAAACATTCCAGACAAAGCAAAAACACACCATGAAGAAAAGCATTTAATGGACCTTCCACCAGAAAAGTTACACAATGCACCTTTAAGATGGAAAAAGTAGCTGATATTTTACCATACTGGACTATGCATCCACCATGTAACTTTTTAATATAAAAGCATGTTTTAGATATTTTATTTTTTATTTTTTGTGGACTGTTCCTTTTCGCTGTAATATTCCACAGTGTGGAATCTATCTTTTGTGGAGAATGTAGGTTTCCAAGTAACCATGAATAATTTCTAACAAACCAGAAATTACTGTAAAAGTATTTGGGTGTATATGGATTCATGCAGTAGTAGTAGGTCTACTTCTAGTTTATTTAATTCTGACATTGTATATGTGCAATTTCTCCAAACGTCGTTGAATTACAGTAATCTAAAGAAAATATAGAGGGAGGGAGCAATCATGCTCAAACTGTAATTGTTGCTTATAAAACAACATAAAGGTTCAAATCGCTCATTTGACAGTTACAGACTGTCATTTTAAAACGACTAGACCAACGCACTTGCAACAAAACGCTTTACAAGAAAAAAAAGTCAGGTATGGTAACCCCGCATTTTTGTCTTTATCTTAAATATTATTGTGTGATGAAACGTTGCTTATACACTCAATGTCTGCGTTTACTAGTAAATCTTTCCAATGTGGTTGCCAGATGTGGTCCGAGAGCAGCTGCAGTACAATAGATGAGAAGACCTGAAAATGGCTGAGTTGAAACAGTGGCCAGCCTCTCCCTCCTACGCCCCACAAGAGGAAAAAAAGACGCGAGGGGGGGTACTAGGCGAGGCGAACTTACAACCCTTTCCCAAAAAACCCACTCACCATTACGCGCACTCCAAACTTTTGCTATTTTTCAAAAGCAGTGACTAAACCAATCGTAACTGCGAGGGGAGGTAGTTTTATTTCTTTACTGTGGCCGGGTTGACGCTATGTCTGTGCACGGTGGAGATTGACACAAGTAATTAGTTGCCTACGGGGCTGTTTTCTCTCCTCGCTCTTCTCCGAGTCGTTTGATTCTTGCCGTCTGCTGTGCTACACCTGCCTGTTTAACTCTCCAACCAACGCAGATGGGCGCGGCTGGGACCGATGCCCAAGAATCTCTGTTTTGGCTTGCCTGGGAAAGTTAAGAAAAGAAGAAAGTGAGGAAAAAAAACGTGCAAAGATTCAGAAGCCGTTGGGGGACATCCCTCTTGCGCGCATCTTGGAACTATACAACAGCGTGCTCCAGGACCAGACGCAGCTCCATCTTGAGTAAACTTGGGATTTGGGTGATTTTTTGCGACTAAAAGGTATGGTTTAAACACAAAATAGACAATAGCGACGCGCTTTTTTGCAAACGTGGATGCTTTTGTTCACCTACTAGCGTTTTAACCACTTATAATGACTTAACTTTGGAACTTTTTATGGACAGTTTAGCGCCTTAAGATTTATTAGAACAAACATGCAACAACGTAAACTTAACGGGCATGTAGGGGATCTCTGGAGGGATCATTTTTCTTCCGGTGCCGTCCTAAAAGTTGTCTGTCACTGTGATAGCGGGGTAGTTTTACATGGAGCCGCGCTGCGTTTGGGGGCACGGGCTATTTACATCCGACTAAATATACTCCGGAGGACCACAGGCAAGAGCGAGTGCGCTTCAGGGATTCAGATGATGCCAAATTGACTCTGTGGACTGTTAGATTAGGGTTAAATGCAATGAGAATGGTGTGAATTCAGCTTAGAGTCATTGTTTTTTACGTGTTTTTAAGTGAACACAGGTGAGACTTCAGTGGCACATGCGCACGGTTCTTGATGATTTAGAAGTTTGTAGAAAAAAGTGCGCAGCCTGGCTTTGTTACAGCTATATAAATATTTAGCTCTCAGCGTAACCTACTACCAGATCTAAACCAGGCCTAAGCAGGGACTAAACCAGGTCTTATACAGGATTATAACATGGAAAAAGTAGTTCTAAAGAAGGACTAAGCTTACTTATCCAACCAGAACCTTTGATTAAACTTTACAAAGATGTCTAGATTCGAACTGTCTGGTCAAACAAGAACTAACTAAAAAAAGGAATAATTTTACAATAAATTAAGCAAGTACCAGAACAAGTTTAATCTCTGTCCATCTCCAGTTAGATGAATCCATAAATTTCATAGTGAGTCTAAAAGTGGTCTTGAAATGGTAGGTTTACATGTAATAAAATGTTAGTTATAGCCAAGGAGGAGAGTAGCCTATAGTCCTTGTTAAGTTCTAAGTTTAGTCTTGGTTTAGTCCTGGTCAGATGGTTCTTTCTTGCAATAGTAGCCTGTTTTCAGATCTTGTTTAGAGCTTTGGATCAGAACTGGTTCTAGTCCTGGATTAGGCTTATGTTACGGGAACTAGCCTCCATTTAAAATTATCTTCCTTGATTTGGTATAAAAATAGCTGACTCAAATCCACAGAGATGCAATTTTGACTTTTTGTTACCTCCAATTTAAGAAAACAATGATTCCAGTGCACTCCTAGTTATTGTTGCTTTGTGCCACGTTTACCTTTTGTTGAAAATTACATTGAGGTAAGGAGCATGTTAACCTGTGTTCCAAATCATCACTGAACAAAGAATAAAATGGGAATGAATCAGGGCTAAACCAAACCAGGACTCAATCAGGACTAAACAAGGACTAAACAAGGACTAAACCAGGACTAAACCAGCAAGTATACAAGCAGGTATTGAAAAATATAACAATGGGATAATAATGGTATTTCCGGTAGACCAGTATGAAATCAGGTCTAAACCAGGACTAAACCAAAACTCTGCCACATCTCAACCACAACTAAACCAGCTCTTATGAAACTCTAATCTGAATTTGTCTTCACATTATCGTACAGTGCTTTCCTAACCATATCAAAACATATTCAAAATCAAACTACCGTCACTACAGACGGAAAAATCCAGCTCAAGGCTACAGTTTTCACCTATAAACATTTCTGAATCTCGAACGACCAGTAATTCCTGTTCTTTGTCATGATTTTGAGCGTGCATTTTGTGTTCAACAATGCTACCATCAACAATCCCAACTTCCGTATTGTCCCTTTAAAGCTGCATTATGTAACTTTTCTGGTGGAGGGTCCGTCACCAGTTTGTTTCTATGGATATGTCATTGCTCTGCCTTAATGTTTTACAGCATGACATTAGACACTACTTTACTTTACATGTATTGTAAAGTAAAGGTGGTTTTATAGCTCAAAATTACCATGAAAAACATGCGCTCTGACTGTGAGCAGGGTCGCTTCTCCACAGATCTGCTCTGTAACTTGGTCTGGTTTGGTTTCCATGATAATAGAAAAGTTTAATGCCATACTGTGAAACATTCCAGACAAAGCAATAACATTTCCACGGAGAAAAGCATTCGACGGACCCTTTAATCAATTGTTGCATGCATAGCTCTTCTTTCTCCTTTTTTTGCTGCATTCGCTCTCACACGTGCATCTAACTGTCTGCGGTGGCCAGGGTGTGGTGATAGGACAGTCTATTCAGCCTTTGCACTCATCCTACTCCCTCTTTTGTTCCTTTTGTTGGTGAAGTTTTCAAACAAGCAAATGAATACTGCGACGTGGGGAGACGCAATGTCCCTTAAGATTTATGCCTTCTTTGTGGGACTGAGTTAGGACAGATTTGTCGTGTTTTGTCACTCATCGCCCATAGATCATGCATACAAAGAGAGGAAAGTTTAAGAGGGATGGTCACTGGTGGAAAGTAACTATGTGCAAATACTAGTTAGTGTAATCAAGTACAATTTGGGGTAATTGTACTTTTTGAGTAGATTTTTAAAGGGCCCATATTACACTTTTTATCATCTATAATGTTAATGTTTACTCACCAAAAACATTCTTTTGTTTCATTCACATGTTTAACACAGAAATTCTGCATATTTAGGCTGTGTCTCTCAAACAGAAAACACTCCACCTTCTGACATCATGTGTTAATACAGGAAGTGCTCCACTGTGTTTTTAAACTCCATACACCTTCACTAGAATGATTTGGATAATTTCAACCCTGGAATTGCTCACCTCTATTGAACTAAAGGTAAAAGGAGCTGTTAACTTTAAAACTACCACTGCGTGACCTCACAAGATGAAAGTGAGCAATTTGAGCTTGGGAAATTTAAACAGCCTAATAATTCAGGATCATCCAAACATGTGAAAAAACACAACTTCAGGTACGTTTTTGGTGAGAAAGCAACATTATAACATGACTTAAAGGTCGCAGGAGTGTATTTTGTGTAATATAAGACCTTTAAACATGAACTTGTACTTGAAGTCAATGGTGGAAGAAGTACTCAGTTTCGTTACTTAAGTAAAAGTACAAATACCAGAGCAAAAAAAATGCTCAAGTAAAAGTATCACATGAAAAACATCTACTCAAGTAAAAGTATTAAAATACCCATTAAAAAATTAATTGACTTTATTTTACATTTTTAGCCATGTAACTGTACTTTTACTCATGTACAAGCAATACTCTTTCCACCGCTGAAGGAAGTTGACGTTAGGACACTCGTCTGTCTGTTGTGTTGTTTTTGAAGTTTATTTTAACCCACATTTTTGCAGCATGACCTCAAACTTGTGATTTCTGCTCCTTGATATTTGAATAGCTCATTAACAGTTCGTCTGCATGTGTGGACAAAACTGGATTTAAGAGCAGTTTTATTACTGTTACAGCCGATAAGATGGAGGGATGGAGAGATTAACAGAAGGAATGGACTTCTCCACAGGAATGTCCGAGGAGAGGGGTGAGAATTCCCATTTGTTTATGACATTTCAGGGTCTGTCAACAAAAAGAAAGCAAAAATGATCTGATAAAAGTATTCAATATTGTTACTAAAATAGATAATAAATCTTATTTATACGCAAAATTAAATCATGTCAAAATTGTGGCCCGTCAATGCAAGAAAAAAAAGTGATTCAGTTATGTCCTTTCTCCCACCCCATGACTAAGTATGTCAAAATGTTTCAGTTATACATATGTTTGGAAAAATGTACTAACAGAGATTTTACAGAAGTCTATAACATAACACGCCCTATATGTACTTTTTGCTTTTGTCCCACCCTTTACTTAAACATATTACTGTGTATATGAAAGCAGCTATTGTACCAACATGTCCTACACCATAAAGACCGGACTTTATTTGCAAAGACACTTTAACTCCCATAAAGCTTGTATCTCTTATCTCTCTCAATTTTTTTTTAGAAACATGGCGTTAAAATCTTAGGTGTATTCCCAGTTTTTATTATGGCTACAAAATACTTTTTAAAAACTTGCCACGGCTATCATTTTCGTCTTATACATAAACTTGGGTATTTCTCTTTGCTTTGGGGAGGATTACTGTCTCTTTGGCTGCTCAAATGCTCCTCTGTTACTAACTGATGGGAATCAAAATGATCTTTAAATCTTGTGTTCAAAATCTTGGCTCTGTTCCTGTGACTCTTTGGGGAGGCACCAAGAGGTCAAAAGTATAACGGATGATTGCACGTCTGAAACTGACCGAATATTCCACTGTCTAATTAGTCACTCTTGGATTTTTATCTGTCAAGTTTAAGCGCTGATTTGGTTCATCTTGTGCTTTCCGAAACAGCTTGTTGATGTTTTAGACGCAAAGAAAAACAGACACGGGACAGAACAAGGCTTTGTGTTGTGGAGTCCGCCAGAGGTTACAGAAAAGAATGAAAGAAATGTACTAATTGGTGATAGAACGTTATTATAAACTAGCCCATTATAAACACATTTTTCGGATAATTCCTAATCAGATAGTTCAGATTGTATCAAACTGTAAAAGATGAAACTTGCACTTTCAGTAGTTCCAAATTACATACAGTATACAGTATGTTGTAGTGTGGCCACAGTACTTAGGAATAGACTCGATACTCAATACCGATTCCAATATTACGATGATAAGAAAACACACTCTTTCTGTAAAGGTTCACTGTGTAACTTTTCTGACAGAGGGTCTGCAATCTGCTTGGAGATTTTATTGTGTTGTCCGAAATATCCTGATATGGCATTAAACGTACCCATCTTGTACTTACTCAATAACATGGGTTGTTATTGACGTAGAAACTTGAATTGTTATTGTGAGTGGGCTCGCCTCTCCACAGATCTGACATGTAACTTGGCCCTGCTGTGTCACCTGCTGTCTCCGTAGACATAAATAAGTGTTTAATGCCATACTATAGTGTGGCAGCATCTTCATGGAGAGAAGTAGATGACAGACTCTCCCCCAGAAATGTTACACACGCATTTTTCAACAAGAGAATGGCATATTCAACATTAAATCATAGTACTTTATTACTACAGGATGTGGTCTTATATCTGTGTAATCCCTCTTTCGTCCAGGTAGGCTCTATACTGGTCCCTGGGTGTATACAAGCCTGTGTGCTCTTATACGGATATAACTCAAGGTCATTCTAACTATTCAGGAAAGGTTCATTTCTGTCCTGTGAATACGACCGTTTTAGTATCGATACCTGCTCGAGATACCTGATGAGTATCTAGATTGGTGTCTGACACTTTTGACAACCCTACTGTGTTGTCTAGAGCAGTTATTGACTGTTTTCATCATATAGTATAAAGAATAATACTGTATTTCCAATACAGTAGCCTGTGTATAATTTGCAATGTACAAAACACAATGAAAGTGCCTTGTCCTTATGTGTAGGCTACAGTTATCATGTTACCACTGCAGGGGCAGGTTATGATGTGGCTTTGCTTTTAAAAGTGTCTTTTCTAAGGTTACATTAGAGGACAATTAAAATAAACATAAAATCTGAACAGGTATTTTTTGTGTGCGATAAGAGAGAGTGTAGGGGAAACTAAAATTTACAAAGCTCCAATATAATGTATATAATAATAATATAACAATGTATATAATATAACATATTGTCATTATGTTCTTGGAGTTTAACTGATATTTCAAGAAGATTATAGATTTGATCTTGTGTATTTATGGCACCTCATCGTGGCTTAAAGGTCCTATATTATACTAAATTGACTCTTGCAAGCTTTAAACCATGTTAGATTGTTGTTACCGCCTCAAAAACAGACCTGTAGTTGTTTTGTTTCATTCACATGTGTGTGAGTAATCCTGCATTATTAGTCTGTCTACATTTCCAAAGATCAAAATGCTCTGTTCCCCCTTCTGATGTCATGCAGTGGTAGTTTTCATATTCAACAATTACCTTTTACCTGTTGTTCAGAATAGATTGGCTATTCCAGGGCTGAAATTATCCAAATGATTCTAGCAAAGGATTTTAAAAATGCAGTGGAGCATTTCTACCACATGACATCAGAAGGTGGAACAGTGTTTTCTGTTTGAGAAAAAAACTCTGCGTATGTATGTGTGTTAAACGTGTGTGAATGAAACAAAACACAACTCCAGGAATGTTTATGATGAGGAAACAACATTATAAAAAATCATATTATGGGACCTTTAATAGTTTGTTAATAAAATAGAAGATGCAGAATGTAGAACCACTTTGAACAGTAAATTAGGAGATTAGGTGAGAGTATTTACCTTATTAACATGTTTCAGATACTAGCTGCCTGCCATCTTCAAAACTCTGAAAATGGTTTACAACTACCAGAAAAAAATACTGTTTTTGGATTAGACATCTTTGGATCTAAATAACTGCATTCATATGTTTTTTTCTAAATGGATAGGTGTTACAGAAGCTAATATATTTTTGTGCTCAAACTAAAATTTTCAACAGGAAAAGGCCATCCAGGAACCTCTATCAGACCTACTATATTGAAAATATAAATCACAAAGTTGATTTAGTGTGAGAAGAGAGAACCTGGAAGTAAAAAGCATTAAATAGTACCTAAAATCATAAAACAAGCAGGTTACATTACTTTATTTTAATGGACCAAATTCCAAGTCCCCATAGTTCAAAGTTCACCTCACCAGGATAATCCGTTTCTCCCTTTAAACCCCCCATAGCATGACATCACTGTTTACACAGCTAATGCGTCCATCCTGCCCGAGCCCTTCTAGAGTTACCAACTGAACTTGTGCTAGCGTTTGGTTTTCCCTTTAACTTTACTTCACTTTTTGGAGGTCGTCATAGCAATGCCTCCTCTGTTTAGAAACATATGGTGCACGTTTTTATGTCAGATGCCCATCCTGCCATAGTCAATAGCACCGCTTGAGATCGGGATGGGCAATATTAATGATTATGGGAACTTCTATAGCTATTTATTTTTTCATGCCGTAATTTATCCGTTACAGCACATGTTTTTAGTAAAAGAAATGTTGTTATTGTGTAAGTGGCATTAATTAGTTTTAGTTGAAGTTCAAACATCATAAAAGTGAATGAACTGTAACATGGACCTTCAAGGAGGAGAAATGTTAACGTCTTACACATTTTTTAAAGGTGCACTGCGCAACTTTCAGGCAGTGAGTAACATTCTTGTTTATATGGAAATGCTCTGCCTGCAATGTTCCACAGTATGACATTAAACAGCTCTACCTTACATTTATTAAATTCCCCAAAAAAATACCTACAAAAACAGGCATTCTGACTGTGAGCGGGGTTGCCGCTCCACAGATCTGACCTGTAACTTGGCCTGGTTTGGTCTCCATGATGATAGAAAGGATTAATGTCATACTGTGAAACATTCCAGACAAAGCAATAACATCTCCTTGGAGAAAAGCATTTGATGGACCCTCCACCAGAAAAGTTACACAATGCATCTTTAAGCTTTATGCCACCATTTTGGATTAGTTTATACGTCATATTCTAATTTTACATACAAAGTTGGGCAGAGCATTTTGAAATTAATCATGATTCTCCTTATACTGATAGATTTTCTTCTTTTTAGTTATATTTACATAAAAGCATGTGAAAATACTTTTTGTATCAATGCTCTTTAACACAGACCTCCCTCCAAATTCTTAACTCTGGTCCAAACCACACGCTTTTACTGACAGACGACTGGCTATAGACCTCTCCACTAAAAAGCCCTAAATTTGCAAATAATTTACATTTAAAACTATGATAATTTGATAGATGGCCCATCCTCCATCCAAAACAACAAATTACAACATCTGCACTATCAATTCTTACTGTAACAAAGTTGTTTTGTTTATTCAGTGTTGCCAAAATATAAATTATAAATTTGAGTAAACCAAATACACAAACACAGAAAAACAGACACAAAATTAAAATAAATTGAGCTAAATTCTTTATGAAAATCACTATAGTCGATGTTTTAATTGTTCTAATTGAATTCTAATCTATTTTGTGTATTTAATAACTAGCAGTGGTGGTTACCTTGGCAACGCCCCCTCTGATCTGCTCTGATTTTGTGGAGGTTAACACAATTGTGAATGTTATTTTTCTGTCATAATCCAAATTAAAATTGCTTTAACATTTTTAAGTGTTTAATAACAGTTATTTCTTCATCTAGAGTGGACTGTAACTGCAGTAAAGGGTCATGGTTTATGTAGTTCCATTTCTTTTTTAGCTGTTGTTGCACTAAAGCAATGAATTTAAGCAAAGAAACTTGTAATTCGATATATTGCGATGGCCCATGCTATTCCTGTGAGACTTTTGACGATACCATATCACGATATTTCAGGTATTGTTACACCCCGAATAAATGGGTCAGAAAATGTCACTTAAATAAATTGCTTATAAATGTAGCTGTTACTGTAGCTGTTGTGTGTGTGAAAAGGGGGCACATATTATAAGTCTATACTTCTATTTGCTCCTTTTTATTCACACTGATGGATGTATGAAACAATTATTTTATATCTTACATGAATGAAACAATTAAAAAATTATGAAAATAAGAAGCTGATGGTAGTTCAACATTGAAACAGCCTGTGCCTTTTCTGTTTAGTTGTTAAAAATGTATATAAAAGCCATCAACTCCTCAAGAGTGGGCTCATATGCAGCCAGAGGGTCAAAGTGAAGGAGTTACATTACTATTATATATTGTTTGGGACTCGTACAAAACTTACCTGACCAGCCAAAACCACACACATTGATAAAACTTTACAAAGACGAGTGATTCTGGAGCTGTATTCTGTCTCCCTGATTTCAGAGGGTGTGATTGACAGGTGGATTAGCCAATCAAAGAGACACATGCTCCGCTAAAAAGAAAAATGGTTGTTTACATGGAAAAAAGAAGAAAAAACTACATAAAGTACAGAGAAACAGCACAAATTTGATTAGAGAGGCGACGTGTTCTGCATTTGAGAGACAGAAATTAGTAGGTGTGGTTGGACCGTCTCAAGTTTAGATGGAGCATTTTCACCCTCTATTGTCCGGCTCCAGTCTCTTCTGGATTTGAAGAATATACTGTAGAAGAGACTGGCACAAAACTAAAATATATCATGAATTATGTGGATATTCAAAAAATGTTCGAGAACCAAGAGGGAAAGTATCTGTTAAGAAGACAGCATGAGTTTGTTTACTGTATAATAGGCTCGTAAAAGCAGGAAAAGATTTAGTTTTTCCTCAACTGGTGTGAGATTAAGGAACAATACAAGAAATAAAACTTTCTATAAACCTAAGGCAGTTTTAAAAAAAAAGTATAAAAATTTCAAACGTGGATGAAACATGGATGAAATGGGAGAGAAACACTACTGCAATTACTGGCTGCAGAAGTCTTATTTATACTGGCTGCAGAAGTCTTATTTATACACCACAGGAAGCAGCAAATGTGAAATCCTGTAAATAAATATAAAGTAAGGGGGTGAGATTAAATAAATAGTTAAAACGTCCTCCAACTCTTTTTTAAACATTTTGTCTTTTCATCTACAGTGTTCAAAATAAAGGATTAAATGGAAAAAAAAGACTTTCCCTTGTTCCTAATATGGCCGTTTGAACCTGTCCCATGAAACTACAGTGACATACATAAACTCTACTGTATCCTATGCTTGCACATACTTGACTTAGAGATTGAATGACTGGGGGTTGTGCTTTTACAGCTTCTCCTTATCACCTCCAGCCTGTCAGGGCCCTGCACATTGTGAGACAGTGGAGAGACTTTAAATAGGCTATAAACACTATTCTTAATGTAGCTCTGAAATTATCACTATGCCAAACGCGCCAATAGGACCATTCAACACTCGCCAATTGTAGTAATGATTCTATAGAGGTTTTAATCTGGTGAAATGGTTAGAGGTGCTGTGTAAATCCTGTTTGTGTAGATGTAACAGCGTGATATCAAAATGTGCAAGTAAAAATAAAGTTAAATAAGCAGTATTTGGGAGGAAAAATGCAACTGAAGTGAACATTTTTGACAGAATATCATCATTTCTCAACTAAAGGCTCCTTGACAGTTATTAATATTATATGATAAGATAAAAACATGGGAGCAGTTATGGGATTAGGAGTATCATGCCCTAAATTTACTGTACAAATAGGAAATATTTCTTAAGCAGAGTGTCAAATTAGACCGAACAACCGTAAAGAGAAGAAAAAAAAGTCAATTGCTTTAGTTTTGTTCCCTCATGTTTGCAAAATTTTGATTCAATACAGGGGTGGGTAATGTGGCCAGAAATGTCTGATATATTACAGTTTTCCTGGAGCTAGAGCACAGTTTCAATTCTCTCGCTATTCGTGTCGCTTCACTGTGATTGGTCAAATCCAGCTGTCACTCACTCAGAGCCTTACAGAGACGAACCAACTGGAGAAGTAGGCGGGAAAAAGTTTTATTATTTATTAGAGAAACACTGAATCACAATTTGACATTATGACCAAAATAGCAGATCACACTTGATTTCTTTTCACCAAATACAATATAATACTTTTGTTTTATATTTATTCTTTTATTTATTTTATTTGACCCCCATATTAAATTAGATCTGTATACTAGAGATGGAAGGTAACAGTGGATACTTTTTACTTTCTACTCCACTCCATTTTAGATCTGGACTGGAAAGTAAAAAGTACTTTTCTGGTGGTTTGAGACCTGCTGAAATGGCTGAGACTTATTTTTAGCACATTTAATTTGAGCTAATATCCCAACTTTGAGTCAAAATCAGGTAGAAAAATTAAGAAATCAACTGAATCACTTAAACACAGCTTAATTCTTTATCAAAATCACTACACTATATGATACTTGTTGATAATTGTTCTAAAAATCTCTGCAAAATACTACCGGTATTTACTTTACAAACAGGTACTTCAATAGGTGACGGACCCTCCACCTAAAATGTTACACAGTGCACCTTTAAGAAAAAAGTACAGATATGGGGGCAAAAGATTACTCAAGTAAATGTAAAAGTATCACATGAAAAAATCTACTTAAAGATGCATTGTGTAACTTTCTGATTGGAGGTCCGTCACATAATTGTTTCTATGGGGATGTCATTGCTCTGCCTGAAATGTTCCATAGTATGACATTAAACAGCTCTGCTTTACATTTATTCAATCAGAGGTGGTTTTATTGCTCAAAAGTAACTAAAAAAACAAACATTCTGACTGTAAGCGGGGTCGCCTCTCCACAGATCTGACCTGTAACTTGGTCTTGTTTGGTCTGCATGAAGATAGTAAGATTTAATGCCATAGTGTGAAACATTCCAGACAAAGTAATAACATTTCCGTGGAGAAAAACATTGGGTAGACCCCCCCACCAGAAAAGTTAGACAATGCACCTTTAAGTCAAACTACTGAAGTACCTGTTTAAAAATGTACTTAAAGAGTAAAAAGTAAAAGTATTTGCAGAGATTTTTACACAGTCAGTCTTTTACACAAAAGTCAGTACTTCATCCACCTGCTGTTTACCTAACGAATCTTTTTATATCCACAGTTGTGACAGGGACAGTTACATCTTCGTCCAGACTGACTTCTCTCCCACCAAGTAAGTCTCCTCATTTCTCTTACATCTCAAAAACATATCAACAGTGAAATCCCCAGCAGTCATAGCGTAATTATAGACATGCGGTTTTGCAGGAAGTTTCCCTATGACTAACTGCTCCTCTTTTGTTTTGTTTCTGTGTTTCCCCCCGTTGCTAGAGGGAACCGGTGGATCAAATCTCAAAATTATGTCCAGTGGAGCTGGCGGGTTGGGCTTGGAGAAGAATGTCTTAACCCAGAACACCAGTGGAACCTATTTCTCGTCATGTGAGTGAGAGTAACTTTCCACCGAGAGATGTGGGCAAGTTTATAAGAGCCTGAGTCAGTTTTATGCAGGATCTTAAAGGTTTGGCTGGTAGTGACTGAAAAGCTGTAAAAATAAGCTTCTGAAATGTGAATTCAAAAAGATGAGTTCAAATAGGAAAAATAGCTTGATTGAAAATGGAAAAAAATGAAAGAAATATTGTTGCTAAAATGGATTTGGTTCTTAAATAAACAGCAGTATTTCATTTCATTTCACAATATATCAATTATCACATATCAACATATCATGATAATATCGTATTGTGGACCCTGCGATTCCCAGCCCTAATTATAAATACTTGTTGCTAATTTGTATGAACCACAAATACCACAAAGACAAAGACATGTTTCAATCAAGTTATTTTCAAATAAAACAGAAAATGCATCCAAAGTTCTTGTAGAGGTGCAAATGCAAGGAGCAGCAACTTTTTAACTTTTTAAAAAATGTTTTGTCAATGAATAAATAAATTAATTAACAACTTTATTAATTCCAAAGGGCAGTTCAGTTCACAGATCTCGTGCATAAACCATACATAAAATCATGTACATAGAATACACACTAGCAAATGCACTTTCCATTTAGAAGTTTTATGACAGAAGGAATAAAAGATTTAGAGTAACAGTGGTCTTTTGTAGATCATTTCTTTCGTTGGACCACAGTACAGAGCAGCAAGAGAGCAAGAAAACAATGATCTGACGAAGGCTTTTTGCCGAAACGTCATCTAAAGATAAAAAAAGTTTTGGATGTCGGAAATCTGAGTGTATTTTTGTCACTTTCACGTTGCTGCTCCTTGCATTTGCACATCTACAAGAACTTTGGTGTGTCTTTTCTTTTGAAAATAACTTGTCTTTGTGGTATTTGTGGTTCATGCAAAATTGCAACATATACCGTACTTATAATTAGGGCTGGAAATTACAGGGTCCATCATGACTCAATACGATTTTCGATACATGAAAATTTGATTTGAAATTTGATACATAATTTATGTATTTCACACAATATATTGCTGTTATATTGGTGTTTTTTTAAGAACCACATACATTTTAGCAACAATATTCCTTTGTTAAACCACTAGCTGTGCAAAGTTTATATGAAATACATCGATTTTAATCATCAAAACAGTGAATATTTCAAGTGTATTGCATAAACAAGTTTCCTTACACTAAATAAGCAACAAAATTGTAGCTCTGTCACAAAAAAATTGCTAGAAGATACCAAAAAATACTACTGGTGATATATCGATAAGGCAGAACACAATATCAATACTGTATCACCAAGTTTAGTATCACGTATTTGATATTTTTGCACAAACCTTCTTATAATACAATAACAGTACCAGTACTTCCAGTAAGCCCATTAACTTTTATTAAAGGTGCAGTTAGTAACTTTTCTAGTCGAGGGTCCTGTGTTTCTCCATGAAGATGAAGTCAGTGCTTTGCCTGGAATGTTCCATAGTCATTAAATTATCTATTTTGCATTTATTCAGTTACAGGTGTTTGTATCGCTAAAACTGTAAAACATGCATTTCTACTGTAAGTGGACTTGCCACTCTAAAGATCTAACGTGTAATAAACACCTTTTTAATGCCTTTACCTTTTTTTTTACTGCCGAATATTCCAGGCGAAGTCATAACATCTCCATGGAAACAAGTTGTGGTGGAACCTCAGAGATATCAGGTGTTTTTACATGAATGTGGGCGTGGAACAAAATGCTGCAATGTCAGCAAATGATGGTGCCAAACTCTACACCCTGTACTTTAATGGTTTATTTTAATGAGGAACAGTCTGGGGTCAAATGAGGACACGAAACAAAGACTCCAGAGCGTGGCTTTGTTTCGTACAGTGTAGAATAGGTCTGTTCTAACTTCTATTTTCATCAGTGTTGTTAATTATTTGATACTTTTATGCGCTTTTCACTTGTGATGGAAACTTGTCGATGGCACCATTAAACTGTGTTATATTGTGTTAACATTTAAACAAGGACAACTAAGATTATATTTATGTTTAAATTGATCTTTCTAGAGATGCACTGATCCAGCCTTTTCAATTCCGATACCAATTCCGATCCTATAGCTTTAAGGATCTGCTGATACCTGATATCAAGCAAAACCAGTGCAGAGAGTGAAAACAGCATTCATTTTCTTAAAACAAAAATAAAATAAGACAAAACTCTAATCCAAATGAGTTAAAGAGCTGTTATTTATCTCAAGTAACTACTGACCAGTTTTGCATAAATGAAAGTTCAAATATTATGAATCTTTCTGGGCCAAATCCAACCAGTAAATAGTCTTATTACATTGATACTAGTAAATATTCAATCAGGATATTTGTTGAACCAATACTTAGAAGTCGATATACAACAAATGTTCAGTTTTGGCGCTGATATCTCATACCAGTGTTGGATCAGTGCATCCTTAGTAATGTTATGGCACCAACAGATGCCCCATGCAAGCAGGTAATCAAACTCTCCTGTCTTGATAAAAAATAATCAATATTTTTAAGCACTGAAAACATAACCTTTAACGACGACAGATATGTTTTATGTATGATCTATTGTATGTCTCTATAGTCATTTACAATGCCCAACCACAGAGTTCATAACAGGCCACACTCTGGAGTCTTCAGTAGCCACAGCTGACAGCCTCAACAGCCACTACAAATGACCTCATCACAATATTGTACGGAAATATTGTAAAATGACTATATGCATTATTTCCTTCTTATAATGAATGAATTCCCTGTTTAAACAACTGTTCTACTTTTACTACTGTTATACCAGTGATCTATGCATAAGTAACTCTTTTCTGCACAGTCTGGTGGTTTAATGTGGATTTTTTTTCATCTACCACTGGCACGAAATATGATACGACGTTATGTTTTACAATACGATACAATAGTTTTAGTCCATTGTCCTTTACTATCCAGAATAACCTGATTTTCCCTTTCCCTTGCAGCCTCTGTGGGGGTGAGCAGCAGCACGTATGCCTCCTCCTCGGGCGTGTACCTGAGCGGGGACTCCTCGGGTGGGGGAGACGGTGTGGGAGGCTTCCTGGACGTGGAGGGCTATGGCAGCGGTGGAGGAGGCGGTGGGGCAGGGGGAGGAGGGGGGAGCAGTTACATGGCCAGCTCCACCTCTGTGTCCAAGGTGAGGTCCAGCAGCTCCACGGGGGGAGGCAGAAGGACGCAGACGGCGAGCTCATCTGGAGGAATCTCCCCCTCGACCTTCAGGGAGAGGAAGACCGTCTCCAGCCGCTCCGGGGGTTATGATGGTGAGATGTGGTGGTTGCGGTGGTTACGGTGTGGTTTTGAACACAGTGAGGGAAAGGAAGTACGGGACAATGATGAGGCTTAAACTTCTACTTCCTGTGCTTTAGTGTTTAAATGGGCACTACGTGAGTAAGTCCGGGAACCTTCTCTTCCCCGTGGAGATTTTATTGTTTTGCCTGGAACAGTCTGCAAACAAAACTTGGCAATTACCATAATACAGGTGTCTCCACCAAACCAACTACTTTATGCCAAAGAAAATGCCTGTAATTGAAAAAAATGAAAGCTAGATAATAATATCATACTGTGGAACATTCCAGACAAAGCAAATATCTTCATGAGAGACGCAGGTGAATAGCACCCCTTTGATAATACTTAAAGTAAAAATAGACTGTAGCAAAACAGGCAAAAACATATCTTTTAGATGGACAATATCTGTTACAAGATTATTTGTCCCACAATTGAGACATCGCAGTGTTGCAACCGCAAAGTAAAAAAAGAACAATAGAATAATAAGGGCATGAAACTGGCAGAAGTATGTCTAAACAATAAATTAGAAATAAAAACTACACCAGCATGAAACTTATTTGCCTAAGATAAAAAACTGACAACAAAATACAAAAACTACAACTACAACTCAACTAAAAAGGCCGAATTTATTATTTTAAGCACAATTAACCACGTAATTCTAAAAGAAATAGAGCAAGCAACCTTTATTAACATTAATATTAAGGAAAAAAGTATATCTAAGCATCTTTTAGTTTAAAATACTGCCTCCGGTTTGCAGTAGTCTTATACAGTACTATTATAATGACTTTATAAAGGCTTTCTGGACTATTTGAGCAGATCACATGACTGTCTCACTGGCATCCCTCACAGCTGTTGTTTAAATGTCTGAGAACAGAGAAGCATAGAATCGTATAGACAAAGGGGCGAGGTTTTAAACTTCAACTTCTTGTGTTTTCGTGCAGGAAGTTCCAGTGCAAATTCCTCTCCCGAATTTACGCGCAAAGATTATGGAAACTATTGTGAGTGCGAATGACATCCATATGTATAAAGTACTGGGATTGCATAATAGCCTGCCAGCTTTATTTATATGTGTTTCTGTTCCTCCCAGGCGCAGGCAACTCAAGAGGAAGAAGTGAAAGCAGAGGTAACTGGCCAGCAGCTGTATTTTGACCAGTGGTGATATATAACAAAGTAAAAGTAGTAGAAGTACTGCTCTTAAGTCTAAAGCTAAAGTATCGGTATTTTTCTTAAAGGTGCACTTGGAGGAGGGTCTGTCAAATGCTTTTCTCCATGAAGATATTATTGTTTTATCTGGAAAGTTTCACAGTATGGTATTAACATTTATATTACCATGGGGAACAAATCAGACCACAGATCAGTTACAAGTCAGATCTGTGGAGAAGCAACCCTGCTTTCAGTCAGAATTCCTGTTTTTTTTTTAGGTATTTTTGAGCTATAAAACCATCTGTAACTGAATAAATATAAAGTAGAGCAGTTTAATGTTATACTGTGGAACATTCCAGGCAGAGCAGTGACATATCCACAGAAAGAAGCAGGTGGTGGACCCCAACCAAAAAGTTACATAGTGCACCTTTAAGTACATTTTGAAGTGGATACTTTTTCTTTGACTTCATTTCTCACATTTGACTCTCACATTTGAGAGAAGGTATTTGTACTTTCTACTATTTTTGAATAGGACTGAAAAGTATTTTTTATTATTTTGTTTGACCTGCTAAAAAGAAAAAAAAAACAAATATATATATACAAATATAAACAGAGGAAAAACAAAACAAAATTCACCACAAATCTTTGTAAACATCACTAGATTTGAAGTTTTATTAGATATCAAAATCTGCACAAAATACTTTGACTTTTTACTATTTAAGTACATTTTTAAACAGCTACTTTAATACATTTAGCTAAGTAGATTTTTTCATGTGATACTCTTACTTTTCTTGAGTATTTCTTTGTTCCAGTATCTGTACCTTCATGGTGCACTATGTAACTTTTTGTACCTTTTTGTTCCATGTTCCATAATATGACTTTCAACAGCTCTACTTTATATTTATAAAATTACAGGTGGTTTTGTAGCTCAAAGATACCTACAAAAACAGGTATTCTGACGTCAAGCAGGGTTGCCTCTTCACAGACCTGACCTATAACTTGGTCTGGTTTGGTCTCAGTGAAGATAGAAAGGTTTAATGCCATGAAAACATGGTGAAAACATTCCAGACAAAGCAATAACAAAGCAATAAAGCATCTGACAGATCCTCCACCAGAAAAGTTATACAATGCACCTTAGGTAACTAAAGTTAGAGTACTTCTTCCACCACTGCTTTTGACCGTCTAACCATCGATCTTAACCTTTTAAAATATCTTTCTTTTCTTTTTTTGTAATTCCAGAAAGCGAGATTCGAGCCAGGCTGCAGAGTGCTTCTCCCTCAGCCACCAGATGTAAGATCACTCATTTCAGACACACAGATTTTCACTGCCAAAGTTACGCAACTCCCTGTAAACGCAACAAAAGCATCTTTATCCCCTTCAAATTCAATGTGGAGCCTATTCGCACAGACACGGGCACATCTCAGCACTATTTTTGAGTTATGTCCCTGTCAGAATCCACACTAAATCACTGGCTGAGAAGTTCTTGTTCTCACATGCACAATATGGAGAGTGAAATCCATATTAGTCACACATGTGCATATTGTGTAGATAAAACGTATAGGGGAATAGGGGAATGTGGGATAGAGTTAAAATGAAGAAACTGAATCCTAGCTAGCATTTTCTTCTTGAGTTTTGTAAGATGGAAAGAAAAAAGACAGAAAGTGTGTGTTGGCAACAAAAGTCCACGTGAGTCACAGTTTGTGGCAGTATTTCTCACCCCAAATTTGCTTGAGTCACTTTCTGGCAGATTTTAGAAGCTCCCCCTGCTGGTTTTTATGAGCACATGTTATTTAAAGGTCTCATATTACACTATTTTCTATTTTCAAAAACATACCTGGAGTTGTGTTTTGTTTTGTTCACACAAACAAACAAACCCTCCATATTAAAGCTGAGTTCTTCCCTCAAACAGAAAACACTCCAATGGTAATCCAAGAAGTGCTCCACTGTGTTTTTAAACTCCATACACCTTCAATAAAATCATTTGCATATTTTCAGCTCTAGATTTGCCCATCTCTACTGAACTAAAGGTAAACGTGAGCTGTTAACTTGAAAACTACCACTATCTGAAATCACAAGGTGGAACAGAACATTCTGACCTTTGGAGATGTGGGCAGACTAAAAATAAAGGATTGCTCAAACACGTGAATGAAATAAAAGACAACTCCAGGTATGTTTTTAAGGAAGAAACAGAATTGTAACATGGCTTAAAGCTCAGTTTTGTGTCATATTTTACATACATACAATACATACTATTTTTTTTACACTCTTCATCAACGCTCATCATATTTTTTACATGTGACTTGTGCATCTTGCCTATGGTACCTGACATAATAAGCCCATAATAATAATATGCATAATAATACGCTTTTCTTTCATCTTTACATAGACTTCACTGGTGTTGGATAGCTCTGGTTTGAGCTGAACAGATCATATCGTATCTCCTTGTGTACATTCATTAGTGTTTCCAGCTCTTTGTCTTCTGGAGAGAAGCTTTGCGTCTCCAAATCTTTTTCGTCAGCCATATTTTTATTCAGCTGTATTTCCCTCCATAATATTTTCTTACACTCCTCAGATGCTCATCATATTTTTCACTTGACTTCTTATAGTCTGTAAGTCTGTAGTACCTGACATAAGCCCCTAACTCTCATCTCAAATCTTTTTTGTCAGCCGTGTCCTTGACTTTTTTGGAGTTTGCAAGCTCTTGTTTTAACTGCAAATTTCAGGTCTGTATTTTCCTACATAATATTTTGTTACACTCATGATATTTTTCACATTTGACTTGTGCATCTTATAGTTTGTAGTACCTGACATAAGCCCCTCACTCTTAGCTATGGCGTCTCCGGAGACACGGAACGTCACAAATATAGAAGGGTCAAGGTTGAGCTACATACCAGACTGAACATGCCAGCAGCAGCAGTGTGTGTGGAGCCTCTTTAGCCTCCCTCAGACTGGACAGCTCATCTGTCATATGGGTCATACATGGACTGTAAATGACACTTAAAATACAGCATAGCAAACTATATGACCTCCTTTGATCCATACATACGCATGTTTATGTGACTAAATAGTTGCTGTCGAACACAATAAACCTCTATTTTATTTGATTGTAAAACGCCAAATAAATTCTTTCAGAGGGCTGGAAAATAACATATTTGTTACACCCACTAATGTAATAATCCCCATAAGCGAAATGTAAAAAATTCAGTTTCAAATGAAAAAAAAACAAAACAGACACATAGTAAGGTCATAATATATGTAGTAAAAACAAGATAATTTAATCTTTGCTCACTTTAGTGTGATCTTTTAAAGCTTCCTTTATTTGGCCATTGTAAATATAGATTTGTTTTTTTAACTCAAGATGAAGACATGTATTGTGTTCAGCTCCCACATTACCACAGAACATTTGTTTTTAATTGATCCTTTTAAAAGTTTTCCTGTGCTCCTCCCCATCTCCTCCCCTTACACACCACAGTGTCATCCCAGCATTTCTGGCATGATGTGAACTTGGGTGAAGTCAGATGTGAACAGTAAATGCAAATGAACCACTAAAAGTAAAAAGCATTTTTTCTAAAACAATAAAGATGATTAACTACCACAGACATTTAAGAGAACAACATAATGTTAAAATAGTTTTTGTTTTATTGCTCTGTAAAGAGTCTTTGGGGACATGTGTCTGTGAAAAGCTCTATATAAATAAAGTTACCTTACCTTATCTTATTTTTTCACAATGCAAAGGATAAAGGGTAATATGTCCACTATGTCTCCTTTTGGGTGGGTGGATGGCTGTGCTCTTTCACTTTTACAGTGAAACTTCAGGAAGCGCAGCCCCACTCGTACTGAGAAGAGGTCAGAGGAGCTGCTGCACCTTCCTGGACAGTTTCTCATTGTCTTTTCGGGTTGTATCTCTACCAACTCCAATGTCAGTGGTTTGAGAGTCTTTGCAGGCCTCTGGATCCGACCTGTTTGTGTTTCTCATGTCAGCCATCATATTGTCCTGTGCGTTAAGTTGTTCCTTCATCTTTTCAAGGACTTTACTGGTGCTGGACTGCTCTTGTTTGGGCAGGACAGTTTCTCTCACTGAACTCTGCTACAGATATCGGATCTTCTTGTATGCATTAATGTGAGTTCCCTGATGTTTGTTTTTCTTAAGGAGAAAAGTTTTGAATTTTTGCATCCCCAAATTATCGGTCTTATTCCTGACTCTTTTGAAGTTTGCAAGTTCTTGCTTCAGTTGAATATTTTCCTGTACTTTAGAGTTGTACAGGTACCGGACCTCCTTATGTGCAGTAATCTGGTCTTGCAGTTGCTTGTGTTTCTTTTGGTGAGAATCATTGAGTTTTTCAACAAGTCTTTTTCTTGGTCAATTCTCTCCTGACACCTAAGCTTTTGGTCCAAAGAATTGCTTGTTTGGACGTGATCTGCAAGTTTGGCCCTGACCAAAGCGTTCTCCTCCAGGGGAGGAAGTACCTGGACCAGACTTCTGTTCTCTGGGTTTGAGGGCTCCTGGATGTTGGGAAACAACAACCAGTTGGGTCTCCTGTGGCTCTTGACCGCTCCCTGTTGGTGTGGGGCAGAGCAGACCCTCCAGGTCGAAGCCCTCATCATAGAGGTGGGCCTCATCCTCAGATGTGTAGAGGTACCAGGGCTTTGTTTAGAAAGACGTAGAGCTGTCCATGTTTGTGTGCGTGCTCTCCAGTGTGCTGAGAAGTTATGAGACAAATAAAAGTGGTGTCTCTGTAGAACAGAGTTTTCATTTCCATGGTGATCAAGGATTCTCTATGATCATTATGAAATGATTTGCAAATGAGAAAGTAACTATTCAAAACAAAACATATCATACCATAACACTATATTAATATCAATTTGACATCCAACACTAAACATGTGTAATTCTCCATGTGTTAGGGTAAGGGTCAGGACAGCATTTAAGATAATCTACATTCATCTGTGTTGAAAATGTGTGTGCTCTAATATGTACAGTATGCATAAATATTACTAATACATATGGCTGATGTTAGGCGGCACGGTGAGTGGCAACACTCATGCCCAGGTTGCCCGGGCCTTTCTGTGTGGAATTTGCATGTTCTCCCCATGTCTGGATGGGTTTCCTCTGGGCTCCGGTTTCCCCCATCACCTCAAAACATGCAGCACCCCTATGAACTAACATCAAGGACCATGACGCCCACCCTCCTGTGGGCTCCACTCACAGAGGGGTTCATGGGGGGGTCAGGTGAATAGTGGACTGGGCGGCAAACAGCTGCCCCCAGGACCCAGCTGGATTAAGCTGTAGAAGATGGATGGATGGATGGCTGATGTTTTCTATTTAGTGTGTTGCAATTTGTCAGTTGCTCATGCTATTATTAAATTAACTACATTGTAATGACTGACACTGCATTTTGACATCAGTGGTGGTGAATGCCAAAGGGTTGTGTGTATGGGTTTAGTATTTAGGAGGAAAGTCCAGATATGTTTTAATGAGGATTAGTGCTGCCACTAACGACTAATTTTCATTGTGTGTGTTAGATTTTCCCGGGAGGTTACCTTGTGTGTGCGAGTTGCAAAGGTTATTGCTGTTATGTCTGTTGTGTGTGCTCATTCGACAATGTTGAACAACGATATGCACACACAATTTAACGAGTATGCACGAGCAGCATATTGCAACGGTATTCTCAATACCTCATGCATCGTGGTCGTGCTCCCGTGATAAGTCTTACAGAGTGTACAAACCACTCTATCACCAACTGTCCGAAAGTATTCCCAGACTTTCGAGGCTTTAGGTCTTGGTCCGACTCCGGCCGCTGGCATTTTCTCAAATGCTCAAATCGGGGGAAAGGGGAAGAGAGAAAGAGAGAGACCAGCCAGCAGAGTGCGCACGGCAAATACTTCCTCAAGTTTGTTTTCTTTGGCGGTGCCATTATTTACCACTGCTGTTAGCCTCTGTTGAAGCCGAGGTTAGCCACCTCGGCGTCAACCCCGGATGTAGCCGCTGTCAGCAGCACCGGTGTCCGCCTCGAGTGTAGTACTACTAGTGGTGTGGAGGGGAAATACCTGATCTCAGGCAAGCGAAAGGTCTCTGGACGAGCCGTTTGAGACCAAAAATAAATAAAGGCGAATATTCGACCAAAAAAATTGTAGTCGACTCATTTTCATATTCGATTACGTCGACAACGTCGAATAATCGCGGCAGCACTAATGAGGATACATCATTATAATAGATCACAAAATAGTGTAATATACACAGACTCTTTAATAATTCCCATTTTGAACATTATTTTTCAAGGGACAGAACTGGATGATGTGAAGAAACTTTTAAAAGGCCGTTCGAGCAGCGTGAGCCCCACCCGCTCTTCCTCCGCCTCCATCACTCTGCCTGTGCCCAAAAAGACCACTGCGGAACCCAAGACTGTCTCCGTGGCAACCCAGTCAGGTATTACCTAATGAGCTCATACACTTAGAGAGAACATACTCAATATTGTTACTTAAGTTAAAGTGCAGATATAGAGGCAAAAAGTTACTCAAGTAAAAGTATGAGAAAATCATGAGAAAATTTACTTCTCCAAAATCTCTATGGAGAAAAACATTTGACGGACCCTCCACCAGAAAAGTTACACAATGCACCTTTATTTTACTCGGTTACCTTGCGCTGCACAGTGCTCAGCCTCATGTCCTCCCTTTCACACTCCATACATGGCTTCATTCAGACCTTGGATTGTTTATCACTGCACTTTGAGTCACTGGTCAGGTATTCGTGTGCACATATGAGATAGAGGCATTATTTAAAGGTCATTGTGCCATGCCTTAGTGCTCTGCTAAAACCACTTATCACTTCATTATTTCCAGATGTTTACACTTAGTTTGTTGATTAGAGATATCCCTGTATATGATCTTGCTCGTGAGCTATTTCCAGATATAGACTAACAGTAGAGTAGAGAACAGAGGTGTGGAGTCTGTGGATAGAAGTAAGAAGCCATTTAATAAGTAAGTTAATAAATCAAAAGTATTTTAACTGAAGTTTGCACATTAATTAAACTATATGAGCTATGTAATTAATTAAAGATCCTATTACACAAATTGGAATCTTGTGAGCTATATTATAATGCTGTTATCTCCTAAAAAACATACCTGGAGTTGGGTTTTGTTTCATTCACACATGTTGGAATAATCTTGGTTTATTAGTCAAGTCTACATTTCCACAGCTCAAAATGGTCTGTTCCCCCTTGTGATGCCAACAAGTGGACAAATGGTAGTTTTCAAGTTAACTGCTCCGTTTACCTTAAGTTCAGTAGAGATGGGCAATTCCAGGGCTGAAATTATTCAACTGATTCTAGTGAAGATGTATGGAGTTTAAAAACACAGTGGAGCAATTCCTGTATGCCCACATGACATCACAAGGTGGAGTGTTTTCTGTTTTAGAGAAGAACGCAGCCTAAATATGCAGGATTTGTGTGCTAAACGTGTGTGAATGAAACAAAACAAAACTACAGGTTGTGATGAGGACATAGATCAGAAAATAGCATAATATGGCAATGTAATACAATTGCAGTAACAAAAATACTGTTTATTTTTAAGCAGATACTCGTTTACATATAACAGTTTGCATGGTGAGAGGATCACTTTACCAGATTCTACAGTAACGTTTTACAGTCCCAGTGGGGTCCTTAACCTACTGAGCCAGTCACAGGAACGCTGAGCTGAGCCAAGAGCCACAGGATGCACCTTCCTGTGTTGAATTATGGAACCAGCCAAAGTAATTGAAAACATAGTCATAATTAAATAAGTACATAAAATGAGCTGTTTCAAATCAAGAGTAATGAAAACATCACAAGGGCTTTTGTATTACTGTAATTTTAGGTTATTGCTCTTTAAATATACAACCAGACTGGGATACCATTTGCTACGATGGACTGCAAATTGTCAAAAGATCCTGTAACCTCAAGTAAGGAGCTCAATAAATGGATTATCAGATTGAAAACCAGTACACAAAATAATAAACAAAAAGGTTAGGTAGTTTTCACAGTTCCACTAGTTAGGTTGACATAAGTGGATTCACTCCAAGAATCTAGTATTTCGCACAGGTTTTGAGATTTTATAGCATGTACTGATTTTGATAAACATTTGTGCAGAAGTTTGTTCAAAAGAAACAACTGAATGTAATTTTTTTAGCTGTTTTTATTTGTATATTTTTGTTTGCTCAAACTACAAACATATTTAAAATGAACCCTACTCCATACATAACACAAAACACTTCACATAGATCAAGACAGACACAAATGTACACAAGCTAAGCTCAGATACCCAAAATTTTTACTTAAGTACAGTACTTTACTTTAGTTCCACCACTGCATGAGCCTGATCTTTCAAACCTTTTTCATTTTGTTCTATCTTTCCAGTGTCCAGCATGTTTGACTCTGGCCTGAGATCAGACCAGTTCATTGACACCACTGGTCTTTACGATAACACCATCTCATATGGACAGTACAGCGGCAGTGTGAAGTCAGGCCAGTACGACACAGGTTTAAAGACCAGTGGGTATGACGTGAGTGTCCGATCAGGCCAGTACGACTCTGGAGTAAAAGCGGGCACCTACAGTGGCAGTCTGGCATCTGGGCAGTTCGATACAATGAACGGGTACAAGTCCAGCCAGTATGATATGAGTCTAAAATCCGGGCATTACGATCTGGGGATGAAGACGGACCACTACGACTCGGGGGTGAAGTTGAGTCAGTATGATGTTGGGGTGAAGTCTGGTCATTCCACTATTCGCTCGGCCCAGTATGATAATGCTACAGTGGACGCGGCACTGCCAACTTTTACCTGGTCCACGGCTACTCTGCCCTCCCAGTCTGTGCCCGCCGTGAGTGCCACCAGCTACAGCTACCACGCCAGCACCAACAACATGGGAGGGTCCGTGCCGCTCAGTCCTGCTTCTCCGTCCTCACTGTCAGGTAAAAACTATATTTCAAACACCACTTTGCCTGCTGATAACAAAATAACTATTTTCATTTTATTTTTCAACTAAGTGTGGGTTTTTTGCACCAGACTTCTGCTATATTAACCCTAATAACGACACCCACCCAATGACAATTTGATGTTGATGTGTACATTTATCAAATTTCATATTTGGCAGTAATCTATTAAAATCGGGCATTGACATGTATTAGGGCTGGGTACCTTTTTATTCTTTTTTTGAATGAATTGAATTTTCTGAACTTTTTTCAGTACCTATTCTTGAATTGATCATTCAGGAAAGACATTACAGAACTGCAATTTTAATACATTTAAATAAATATAATTTACCCCTATGAACTAACATCAAGGACCATGATGTCCACACTCCTGTGGGCTCACCACCTGCAGAGGGGTTCATAGGGGGGGTCAGGTGCTATGAGGATTGGGCAGCAAGCTGCCCCCGCGACCCAGCCGAATTAAGCGGGAGAAGATGGATGGATAATTTATTTGGAGAAAAGCTGTTGTATGTCCTATTACCCGCTTGACATCAAAAGTTGTTATTAAAAGAAAAAGTATTCTTTCTGTGCCAGTTTTCACTACAGTAATGGTAGTACCCAAACATTTTTATTCGGTAATGTATCTGTATCTTTGTATCTTTACTCAATCCTAATCTTCATAGCATTACGTCTTTGTTGTTGCCTGCATTGATGGCAGTACAACAGCGTATTATCCAAAAATCCTTAAAATACATATTACCAATAAGTTCTCATATGGTAAATTTGTTAAAAATAACTAACAACAGAGCAAAGTCTTTATAAATAAAAACTACTACATGTGCACAGAAATTGATTTTAGTTTAAAACACTGCATGTGTCTTTCCAGTGTATGGTTTTCAGAATAATTTGGGTCCCACATCTGGCAGTGTGCTCACCACCAGTGGAGCCAACACCAGTGCCAGCCTGGGAGGTGCGCTCACACGAGAATCACCATAGCCTTTCTAACTGTGTGCATGTGTGTGTCTATATGTGATATATGTGTTTGTCCACTGCAGGTTATGGAGTGCAGAAAAACATGTCCAGTGGGGCTGTCATTGGCTCTGCAGTTTCCACAGGTAATTCTGACAAGAATTGTAAGTTTGGCATTTTCACTTCACTGTTAGCGTCACTACTTCCTGTCCAATTTCATCTCTATGAGATTTTGGCCCAAGTTGAATAAATATTTAAAGATAAGGCAGTTCTGTGTGTAGAAAGAGAGATACTTGTGTCTCAGTGCTAATGCTAATGCTAATCTTGAGGCATTATAAATAGGCAATTACAACAACGCCACAAACTGAAATCATCTACATTTTTAAAAATTAGATTTTAATTAATTAGATTTTTATAGGTTTCTTTATTTTATATATATATATATATATAATATATATATATATATATATATATATATATATATATATATATATATATATATATATATATATATATATATATATATTTATTAATTTATTTATATATATATATATATAAAATAAACAACCTATAAAATAAACAACCTATAAAAATCTAATTAATGTTACAATTTACAAATACAATTTTAATAAAAGAGACTGTTAGCTTTGAGACACAGTGAGCTAGCTAGCGTGCCACTGTGCACAGAGCATATTGACAATGCTAAATCTATTTTGTCAGGCACAAGATCTCAAACAGAAGACTCGTATAAGAGATACGTGGCTGCAGATAAAGAGAATTTTGCAGCCAAGAGGGATGGGGAAACTCTGATCCTGGCCAAAGACAGCGGAAAGCAGTTTACGAGCGGCAGCAGCGTGCACATCGGAGGAGGTCAGTTAATATTTGTTCTGTAATATGTCTTTTCTTTTGTTATTTCATTTTACGTGTTGTCTACAGTACACTTAAGGGCGCAATTTCTTGTGGAGGTTCCATCATCTGCTTGTTTTTATGGATCATTGTCATATAACATTTGTTATTATATGACAATTATGTCGAACATCACAACTGCACAGTATATTTAAAGTGCATAATAGTGTTGAGCATCCACCCATTACACCTGCTATGTAAACATTAGCATACAGTACTAATATTATATCAGTGCATGCACAAAGTTTAGGAAACAGTAAGCAGTCTTAGCAGCAGCAAAGGGGCATTTCAACAAATCAAATCAAATCAAATCAGAACTGGGACATCAAGGCCTCATGATCTGCTGTGTATTTTACATGTCCTGTTGCGGCAATGCAAGGTCCAGTTCAGTTATTGTAGTGGGTGGGATATGGTTTACTGACCGTAGGAGGAGGGAAGAGAGAGGGGAGGGGCGCTGTTCAGCAGCCTTACTGCCCGAGGGTACAGGCTTTGGACCAGTCTAGATGTTCTAGCACGTATGGACTTGTACCTTCTTCCTGAGGGTAACAGGTGGAACAGGGGATGGGCAGGATGATCACACAGGATGTTACGCACTCTCTTCAGACAGTGGTATAGGTGGTACTAATCTCTCTCTTTTACGACCCTCTGGAGTGCCTTATTGGTCTTAGTGCAGCTGGAGAACTACACCAAGAATCTGTATGTCAAAACACTGCTGATGGCACAGTTGTAAAAGTTTATCAGCTATTTTGAGATCTTGGCGCTCCTCAGTTGCCTCAGGTAGTAGAGCCGTTCCTGGGCTTTCCCTACCACTTGGGCAATTGATGGTTTTATAGCTGAGAAATACCTAGCAAGAACAGGTATTCTGACTTTGAGTGGTGTTGCCTCTCCACAGATCTGACTTGTAACTTAGTTTTCTATGATGATAGAAAGGTTTAATGCCATACTGTGATACAGACAAAGACAAGAACATCTCCATGGAGAAAAGCATTTAACGGACCCTCCACCACAAATGTTACACAATACACCTTTAATATAGTAGGCCCATTTTATTTAGACAAATTTACTGTCACATTTTCTATCATATGAAAAAGCACAACAGACAGTGTCCCCCTTTTGGTTACTGTAGTTTCAGGGACGAACTAAATGGCATAGAACTGCAGTTTGCAATCTTGCCACCAGGTGCCGCTAAAGGTTTAATCCACTACCAAGCTTTTTATAGCGTTTTTTGAGCAGAGAAAGAACTTGAATGATGGAAAGCCAAACAAGAACATCCCACTTGAAACCTCTATTATTTTTAATTAAGCCCAGATGGATTTGAAATCAAAAATTTTTTTTGTCCCAATAAATTATTTTTGTTCAGTTTGACTTATACAAGAACATTCCAATTAAGTTTTAATGCAAACTTGTTTATTTCACATATTTGTACAGGATCTCTCTCTGGAGACTCCATCAAGAAGGAGAAACTCATCTCAAGCTACGGAGATACAGCTCAGCTTAAGGCGGACGTCGGACAGTCGTATTGTATGTGACAATTCATAACAATGGTCCAGTACTTTTTGAATTATTATGTAAGAGTATATAACTATTATATATTTACTTTCCAGATGGAAGCTCCGGAGTTTTGATGAAAGATAAAGCCACATATGCAGGTACGTACAGTTGTATTGCATTTTGTAGTCCATAATAAGTTCTGTTCATGTTCTAGGAATTGGTTCAATGAAAGATCAGATGGGGGACAATGGCCTATATAGTATCTCTGTGGTAGATTTACTGTTTCTTAGAGGTGTATCCAGTCTTATGAACCACAAACCTGATCATTATTTATTAAGGACTGGCTCCAAAAGCTTGTCTTATAAATCTTATGTCTTTTAAACTGACAACAATAACATATTTTAGGTTGAATAATGGCACCATATTCAGAGAAAAATTTCACTTATGCTGCTGAGAGTTTTGTTTCATATAGATAGGCTAAGTAATTTACAGAGATATTCACCATAAACCAGGACAACAAATCTACAATCTGACAGAATTCCGACCAGTTAATTCTTAAAAGGCCCATATTACGCTATTTTCTGATCTATGTTATAAAACACATAGATCAGGTATGTTTTTGAGGAGGTAACAGCATTATAACATGGCTTAAAGCTCACAAGAGTCAGTTTTACACTATCGGGTGTACAGGAGTGATAACTTGTGAACTCTATTCCTAAAAAGCTTGTCTTGTGCTCAGAGATCCGTCGGGACAGTGGGGTTTTTGGAGGTGGGGGATTTTGCTGTTGTTCTGATTCGTGCTGCTCGTGGTGGAAATGGCTGCTTGGACTCCTCCTTCTTGGCCTTCTCCTGCTTGGACTTCTCTTTGGTCTCATAGCTCTGGGTAAGTCAACTAAAAACAACACAAATCCCAAGCTAGCTGTGTTACGATACAAAGAATTACAGTTACAAGAAAGGGATGTCAGAGGCTAATCTTAAAGAGTGCACAGGGACCAAACCAATAAAATAGCTTGAGTTTACAAGTGAAAGTTGCTAGGAGCCATGAGAAAGTAAGTGCATTCCTCCTCCTGGAAATCTGATCTGGGAGTACTGTGATAGTGCCAGTAGGTCTGGTGTTCATTGTCAGTGGAGCAGTGTTGGGGCATTGTTGTGTAATGACATCATACATCATACATCATACATCACTATTGCTTTTCACTTTATTAAAGGGAACTAATCAGAAAGTATGCACCAGTCCGTAATTTATTTGAAAATGATTTTAGAGAAGATTATGGCCTGGAGTGGTTCTCCAGCTGTAATATGGGGGCCTCTAGTGGTGATACATAACACAAAATATTAGACACCAGGCTAATATCGGTTTAGTTGTCCCATCGTCTTTTCTGTTCCAAATTATTCCTGGCCAGTAGTGTTGACTATTGATACTAAAATAAACTCATGAGAATCCATCTTGAAGTGCACCCGCTGTAATGTTAATTGAATGAGTAGACCAATCACAGAGCAGAAGCCAAAGGCCAAGCACTCAAACGAACCAAAACAAACATGGCAACACTGACAGACTTCCGCCTGTTTTCACGAAAATACAGTCTTGTTTGTTTGTGAAAAATGTGCAGAAGGTAAGAGCTTTGTGCGTTTGTTGAGAGGGAAGATGTGCTTTCTCTTAACTGGATGTAACAAAAGTTTGATTTTTTTACTTGTTCCATTGTTGTGACGCTTCGATATTGTGTAGAACTAAATTCAAAGTGCTGCACATATCAGTCCCTACAGGCCAATCTCCCTGAAATTATCCTCTTAACAATGCTCTGTTAAAGCTACAAAACTTTAACAGAGCATTGCCCTTGCATGACCATAAACTGGTTTGTTCAGACCTGCCCACTGAAGTCATGGCTTTAATCATGTACAAGTATAAATCAACACTATTGCATTTGACCTGGATTAGCCCTATTATGGCTCATTTTACTTGGTTAGAAATTGGATTTAGAGTGCCAAATACAGTGTGAAATTATCCAAATGTATTATCCAATTATCATGCACATGGTTGTCCTACATTTTTGCAGTATCTCTGTCTAGGGGAATGGCTGTCTCTCTTCAACTGTCTGGGTTGGTCTAATTAGATTTTGGCAGGAAAAACAGATTCCTGAAATCCAGACTCTGTTTCGCAATATTCCACTGCAGGCAGTTATTGTAAATGAAGAGCTCAAGTCATTGAAAAGGGACACAACAGTGAAAGGAGGAAATGTCCCTTTAGAGCTTTAACATAAAAACAGGGTGATTAGACTCTACTGTGCAGATGTAAGAATGTGGACTTCTGCCTGAGTTTGTTCATGCATCTGTGTCCAATCTGCTCCTTTTAAGTTTTTAATGCGTCACAAATGGGCTCATCTGAACTGATATAACCCCGTTTCTCAAAACAGTGGATCAGAGCAGAATTCTCTTATGTAAGACTCAGTGTGTAATTTAGAACAGAATACAGAACACTTTGGAAGGAAAATAAATCACTACTATTAAACATTTTGCGTGTATTTGGATTGTCATGTGGGCTGTGCAGTTAAGCAGAGTTTAATCAAATTGAGAAATGATACCTAAATTAAAAAAAAAAAAGTTTCTATTAAAGTTTCTATCCGTCTGATGTTTGCTTGATGATTTTAATTGAGATGTTCAGTAAAAAGTATGTGATTTGGAGCAGAGTTCAGACTTTGGGAGAAATAATTTGAGTATTTTTTGTTAAAGCCACAGTATGTAACCTTTTAGCCAAAAATTGCATGTATTTTGCTTATGTTGCACTGAAAAACCAAGCCCAGTTTGCATCTTCACAAACTAGACTCTTATTGACCTGTAAGTCTGTTATACTGTTCCGATCAAAAAGTGGCCCATATATTTAGTTACATTCATTTGTGTTTTGTCTGTCCTAAACTGTGTGAAGGATCTTTGAGTGCCGTGAAAAGCGTTATACAAGTGTTATACATTACTATCTTTTAAATTACAAAACAAGGTATTTGATTGATGTGTGTTATGTTTCATCTTTTTCAGCGGAGGATGTGAGAAAGCTAAAAAACCGAGTTTCTTCACTGGAGGCCGAAGCCGCTGTCACCTCTGCCCGAACCAGCCGCTTCTCCGGCGGAAATGAAATCAACAATAATGTCAATGGAGCTGGAGGGGCGGGGTCCAGTACTGACACCAAACTCTACATAGGGGGAGGAGCCATAGGAACGGGAGGGGGCGGAGCAACGGCAGGGGCAGGAACTGCAGCAGGGGCAGGAACAGCGGCAGGGGCAGGAGGGGCGACAGGGGCAGGAGGGGCGACAGGGGCAGGAGGGGCCGGGACTAGCACAGATACCCGGATAGGAGTTGGGGTGGGAGTCGGAGCTGGTGGTAGTGCTGGAGGAACAGCAGGGGGTGTGGCAGGTGGAGCTTCTGGAGCTTCTGGCGCTGGTACAGGTGGAGTGACAGTGGTTGGAGGTGGAGGGACAGCTGATGGCAGGACAGGGAGTGCTGGGGGGGCAGTTGGAGCAGGGGGTGTTGGTGGAGGAGGCAGTAATGGAGCAGGAAACACCATCATCTACTTTGGAGGAGGCGGAGGTACCAGCGGAGGAGCGGGGGCTGGCACCGTCACTGATACCAGGTACACACTGGCCTGGAATGATTAGAACTGCAAAAATGTCTGCATTGTATTGTGGCTGATGCGATAATCAGTGCCACAAGAAAATAAATACATCATCAACAACACAAAGTAAAATGGACAAAAAGGCAGATTTTATTGATGCTTTTCCTGCATTTGAGGTGGCTTGGTCTTGGTTTTAATTCATTCATTAATTAACTGTTGGATTCAAATAGCACATTTCAAAATAGCCAGAGCACTTTACAGTGCATTATTCATGCACTCCACAGTTGGTGGTGGTAAGATATTGTTGTAGGCACAGCTGCCGTAGGGCAGGCTGACAAAAGTGAGGCAGCCAATCTGCGCCACTGCCCAAGTGCGTTGCCTAAAGACACAATGACTGGAGCCTCACTGTGACACCATCCAAGTACTAACCAGGCCCAGCCTTGCTTAGCTTCTGAGATCTGATAAGATCAGGCTTTAACAAGCTGATTTTTTTTTTTTTTTATGTTTTTGACTAGTAAATGAAGGCATGCACATTTTTTGTGGCAAAAGTATATTAAAACATCACAATGATATTGTTATCACAATACAAAACAGAATTAAATTATATTTTTCTCATATTATGCAGCTTAAGAATAAATAATATATAGGCTTCTATAAGTAATAGATGGAACAGTACAGTACATTTTTTTCATTTTACTATTTATTTGTTGTACCTCATGTTTTTTGACAGTACTGCACATTTAGAATAGCTTTGGGGGAATAAGTGTATTTGTGTCAGTGTCTTAAATTAGTTTCAGTATTATCATTTACTGTCTTTATATGTAGATACACAGAGCGCAGCAGTGGCACTAGCAGCAGTGGCACTAGCTACAGTGGCACCAGCTACAGTGGAGGTGGCGCTGGGGGCGCCGGCTTCACCTGGACTGGGGGACAACTGGATGCAGCCACTCTTCAGTTGGCCATTCAGCACATGTTAAGATCTGAACTGCAGTCACAAGCATTCAGAGGTAAAATACACTACAATTCTGTTAAATCTTTTTCTTTTTTTTAAAATATAGGACCTTTATTTTTTAAGCTATTTAGTTTCATAATGTTCAGAAACTTCTTTTTCTCAGTGAAGTGTATTGGCAGGTATTGATGACAGGTGTTCTCTGCTTTAGCATATTTAGCATCTTCTGTACAAGGAGAGCGGGGGCTACCTGGACCTAAAGGTAAAGAAAAGACTATTAAATAGCATTAAAACATAGTGATTCACATACTATATTATATTAATTGTGAATATTTTCCTCTTTTAATAGGGGATCAAGGCTTGAAAGGTTCAAAATTATTATTATTATTTTATTTCATGTTATTACCATGTACTAGATCATAAGATTTATCACGATCTGTTATCTGTTTTCCCAACAGGAGAAACAGGTTACCCAGGAATTCCAGGTGAGGATTAAAAATACAATTATGCTTTTGTTATGATTTTGCTGAGCACACGACTTACAATGACCTTTGACCCCAGGTCCCATGGGCCATGCTGGTCCTGAGGGTCCTAAAGGCCAAAAAGGAAGTATGGGTATGTATATGTTGCATCTAAACAGTAAAAGGATTTAAAGTAGGAGAAAAATTATATGTAAAATAGCACATATTTGTTTTTATGAAATAGAAGTCACTGAATATAGACCAGTGGTTCTTAACCTTGTTGGAGGTACTGAACCCCACTAGTTTCATATGTGCATTCACCGAACCCTTCTTAATTGGAAAAATAAAATATTTTTTTCACATTCAAAACATAGTTATATATATTTTATTGGTGCACACATGTGAATCCATTTACACATATTCGTCTGACCACTTTCTTTTTTTGCTCGACATAGTTAGTATGAAGGGAAAATATTAAGAAAGAAATTGCATGACACCATCACAACAGTCACAAGACTATTGTGAGCATAAAATTTCCTGCAGCCAATAATGGCCAAACGGGGCGTGTCATCACCAATCATATGAGTTGGATGTGAGTCTTGAGCCCTGCCGAACCCCTGAGATTGACTCACCGAACCCCTGGGGTTCGTTTGAACCCAGGTTAAGAACCATTGATATAGACGTATGGTCAAAAAGTATCACAAATAATGGTAGAGCTAAAGGTTTTTTTCTATTCTGTGTCAAATCATGTAAGTTAATTTTTTATTCTGAAGTAAGTTTTGGCCACTTGTGTGTCCAGGTGAAGCAGGAGCAGAGGGGCCCCCAGGTATCAGGGGCCGTGAGGGTCCAACAGGGCCCAGAGGAGAGCCAGGGCCACATGGTTTTGGAGAGAAAGGAGACAAAGGTATACAGTCTGTTCTCAAGCTGAGACATTGAAATTCCAGACAGAAGTAGAGAAGTGGAGACAGAAGTGGAGTGACTGATGTGTGTGTATGTGTGTTTGTGTGTGTGCAGGTGCTGCTGGTGAACCTGGTGTTGCTGGAATTATGGGCCCAGTCGGACCAAAAGGTATGTGATTTAATAGAAGACAAAAGGCATCAAGAGCATCCAGTGGTGATTATTAACACATGGTGCAATCCCTATAGATTTCACTAGATGGCAGTACTGAGCCGTGACCTCTCACTCACGTGTACTCTGCAAAAGTCAAAGATGGACTTTTAGATATAAATTAGAAATCATGTTATTTCTCACGGGTTAAATGTGACCATTAGTATTTTCCAGTTCTTTTTTTTTTTTTTTTTTTATAAAATAAGAAAAATAAATAATAACATTTTAAAAGAAAACAGAAAAAAGTCAAACATCAAGCATCTCTATCAAGGGCATAAATTTGAACTTCTCAGTAGATGAATAATATTGTAAACTTTATTTCCTACATGGAAGACTGAGGGATTACACAAACATATTATAAGCTTTACAAATAGTCCTTTTGAGTTAATGAAATGGCAGTTATCATTACCCTGAAGGCTCATTGTCTCATGGAAATAGATCCTCTTTGCCCTGTTTATTTGTCAGGTGAATTTGTTCTTGTCCCTCCCTCTGAACACAGCCCAAGGCCTTAAGTGAAGGTGATATCAATCAGTCTTAAACTATTTATTTAGCCTAACATGTTAAGTCAGTTAGTTATGAGTTCTTTTGTTTTTCAGAATGTTTTTGTGACGGTACAATAATCATTTATAATGTATTGACTTTACTGAGCTTAATTTGAAGTTGCTGAAGCTGGCTGGATGCTTTGTTTGCACTTTTTTATGTGTCACAAACAGCTACAGTCTGGTGTGGAGTACACATATATACTTTTTTACAGAATTATTTCAGGAAATACTTTGTGTCAGCAGCTTTGGGTAAATGTGCTGGAGATGTGTTCATTTCACATTTTGCAGCTTTTACATTAGCCTCTGTTTGCAGATGAGGAATAGGGTAGGAGATTCAAATCTTGCCTCAGGTCCAGATGACCTGCTCTGACCAGACCCACAGGATGATATACAAACAAAGCATGGTTTAAAATAACTTTCTATGTTTAGACCACTACTTTACAACGAAGCATGCATCTGTCAAGCTTTTATAACACTACATCTGTCCATTACCATGTCTTCTTGTTGTTCATGTATTTAGGCTTAGCGGGATCTCCTGGCCATGTTGGACCTCCAGGTGACTTGTATTTTTATTACTCACATTTATGGCTGAGGGACATATATTACTGACTGTAGTTAGTATTATTTTATGAATTTATTATATGACTCGCAATGTCTTTTTATAGGCCAACCAGGTGTACAAGGATTCCGTGGAGATCCAGGATTACCAGGGCCCAAAGGTAGCGTTTGTAAAATGATGATTATTATTATGTAAAAATCTTTGAATGAATGAGGGTTTACGCCAAGTTGTTTCTTTGAATTAATTTATTGTGTTGCCTAGGTGACAGAGGACTTCCTGGATTTCCAGGTGTCAAAGGTTTGTGTTATAGACATTAAGCCTCATATTTCATTGGTCAAAAATCCTTCACATATAATTCAATCTTGGGTTTGTCTCTAGGTGAACCAGGCGACAAAGGTCCAAGGGGTCTGCCAGGTCAGGAATTATAATCACTTCACACACAAAGCCTTAATGAGATGCAGTATTTTTTAACATAATTGTTTGATTGGAACATGTACGCTATCTGGACACACATGCACACACACACACACGCACACACACACACACTGCATCAGACTATAGAGGGACAGAGGAGCTCATTCTCCAACAGGCTCTTACAGCTCTGCTCAAACAGTGAGAGATACAGGACTACGTTCAGATTATACTCCATACAACTGTAAAACAACTCACCTTTATGCAACAGATAAAATGTCCTGTCAATCATCATATCATCTATATATATATATATATATATATATATATATATATATATATATATATACACACATATATATACACACATATATATACACACACACACACTATATATATATGGTCTTTGTTATTATCATATATTGGGATGTTTGAGCTACTGTATCCAAAAAATGCCCCTTGTGGATCAATGTCAAATTAAATGTTAAAAAATACATTGTTCTTTCTCAGGTGACATTGGTGTACCTGGGGTACCTGGTCCAGCTGGAGAGAAGGGACCTAAAGGATCAATGGGTGAGTCAGACATCACTTTGTTTGGGTGTAAGGAGCTATAATGCAGTCAAGGCCTGCATATGTTCTGCGTAATCTCAACTATCTATGAATATTGACAATGGCAAATATCTGCTTTCATTTTTAGACTATTGGAAAAAAAGACAAAACAAACAAACAATGAAACAAATCTGCAACAAGTTCAAGTGATTTATTAAAATGCATTCTCATCAATGGCTGTAATAACACTAGTTTACCAAGAGGGGGCAGTGGGGTACATGTATGTCTCCCTCTAGTGTTCAATGTGGGTTTAACAGCACTAGCAAACGTGATAACTCAAAGCAAAGGTACTTAGTCAGATGTTTTTATTTTTTCTTTTGTTCAGGTCTTTCTGGGCAAGATGGTGTCAAAGGCTCAAGAGGTACATAACAGATACTTGTATTACTGTTATTATTATGAGTATGATTATTGTTGTTGTTTTTACTTGAATGTAATAAATTAACCTTAATGATCTCTTGTGGGTCTTCTTGGTTCATAGGTGATCAAGGCCCTGCTGGACCTCTAGGACTCCGAGGCCCGGCTGGTCCTCCTGGAGATGCTGGTCTGCCAGGTAACCATGGAAACAGCTGCTCTAGAGTCAGGTCATACCACTCATTCAGACTCATTTACCAACTTGTACAATTATTACAGGTCAGCCTGGGCTTCAAGGACCTCCAGGTACTGCTCTGGTTTTCAGTGTAAAGTTTATTCAGCACTCAATCAATCAACAACTTTATTAATCCCAAATAAGCAAGTCAGTTCGCTGATTTCTGGTCATACCAAATAAAATAAGGTACATACAGCACACACCATACATTCAAACCTCAGTGCATCAGGGGACACATTAGCAAATTTTCTTTCCATTCAAAAGTTTTATGGCAGAAGGAATAAGAGGACATGGACACTGTGTACGACTAACCCTCTTTATGCTTTGGTTTTAGGAGTCGCAGGAATTCCAGGGAGTCCTGGTATCAAAGGTAACACCTGTGCGCATGTGTATTACATGACATGTTTAAACATAAGATGAAAAACACATTATGAACATCACATCTCTTCTTTTCATGTTTAAGGTGAACCCGGTGCACCCGGAAGGATCATTAATGCAGGTAACAGAAGAAAACAGGTCTACACTTGTCTAATACTAAAGCACAGTGGTCCCCAATCTTTTTTACTGCAAGAACCCCTCCTGCTCATACCAGTCCTGTTAACTGCAGCCCTGACAAATGCATTATGATAAAAAAAGATACTTAACCAACATTTATTTCACAGTGTGATTTACTTTGCAGTTACATTTTGCCTGACCAGACAGAGCTTTGTATCTCTCTAACCTGATGAAGAGCAGTAAGATGA
The DNA here is from genome assembly GCA_034769755.1 of Odontamblyopus lacepedii. Classification (NCBI taxonomy): domain Eukaryota; kingdom Metazoa; phylum Chordata; class Actinopteri; order Gobiiformes; family Gobiidae; genus Odontamblyopus; species Odontamblyopus lacepedii. The sequence goes on from CM068354.1 coordinate 14,754,189, forward strand.
TAATTCCATTTTGTATTTTAGCTGGTTCTACCTCGGTGGGAATCCCAGGACCCCCAGGCCCCTCTGGTCCCCCGGGTCCTGCTGGACCTCCAGGATTATCAGGTCTGAACCTCCAATGTCCAATTAGTGACAAGTGTTTATATAAAGCCTGTGTCATTCTACTATACGTATCTCATTATACCTCTGCTTGTCGGATTGTCTTTAGGTCCCATTGGTCCTGCTGGCCTTCCTGGCCAAACTGGTAAGTCTTCTCCTGTTCAAAAACCCCTAGACCATTTGATTATTGACCTTCAACAGAATATATCAAATGCTTTGTTTGGTTTAAGGTCCTAAAGGTGATAAGGGTGACAGAGGGGAGCCAGGAGTGAGCGTGACCACCAGTGAAACCATTAGCTCCAGTAGAAGTAAGGGCTTCAAAACTTCAACCCTAAGCTTAAACCCTAACCCTAAAGAAAATAAAACCTCTGAAGCTGCCTCCCCTCCACTCACGTGTTTACACTGTGCTGTGTTTTTGTTCAGGCCAGTATTCTGCAAGTGAGGTGTCTGGAGTAGTCGGCCCACCAGGGCTCCCCGGCCCTCCAGGACCACCTGGGCGTCCAGGTAACATCTTATGAAATAATAAGTCATCATCTGTCTGATTGTATGAGTCACTGATGATACACTTTATCATGTTTAGGAGATTCAAGACAAGGTCCACCTGGGCCTCCTGGTCCACCTGGCCAGCCTGGTAAGCATCACAAACCTGTTAAACAGTGTTTTAAAACATTTGAAACTGATCAGATTCATTTTTGCTCAACAGGCTATGGTAGACCAGGGCCTAAAGGAGACAGAGGAGACTCAGGCTTTGCTTCCAGCTCAGGTATGTACAGTATTCTAATGTTGTAGTCCTGCATTAGTCTAATCTTAACTAACCCCAAAGGACACTGATGATTTGCAGGTACAACACACTACACTGGACCACCTGGACCACCTGGGCCTCCCGGGCAGAAGGGATCAACAGGTATATGAAAGACAAGTAATCTGGTCTTTGTTTAAAAGTGGAACAGTTTAATAAGGCGATATATGATCATCTCTGCAGGATCCCAAGGACCAAGAGGCCCCCCAGGTATGTGCTGTTTGGTTATGAACCTTTTTGTTGAATGCCCCTTTGTCTTCACTAAAATAATAAAATACAGTGTGTATTCTTTTCAGGGGAACCAGGAAACACAGGTATGTCTTAAGATAACATTAACAGGTCTTTGTTGTGAAGCATGAATGTTGCTGACCTCAAACTCTTCACAGTTTCTTACAGTGGAGTGCAGACTGTGCAGGGACCACCAGGCCCACCAGGGCCACCCGGGCGCCAGGGACCACAAGGATTCAAAGGTAACCCCAAAAACAGTAGTCTCCAAACACAGCACATAGCATGATTTTGGTTCAATTTGTGTCATTTTGACACTTTTATTTTCATCTTTTAAGGAGATCCTGGAGTCCCAGGTATTCCCGGCACATCCAGAGGTATGTCTTGGTTTTATGGTTTCAGTGTCTCAGATGTTAAAAACTTATCTGTGAAAATACCATTATGATGTCCTTTCTTGGGCAAGACACTTCAGCTACATTACATATATGACAGATACATTATTATGGGTGTAACGGTACACAAAAATCACAGTTCGGTACATACCTCGGTTTTGAGATCATGGTTCGGTTCATTTTCAGTACAGTATGGGAACAAAATGCGAAAATGTCACATGTTTGAATGATGAAATGCAGCACTTCTTTCCCCCCAAAAGGTCCATCACCTTGTGTAGGCGATACTGCACAAAACTAAATGCTCAGGGAAAGATTAAACAGTAAACAAACTGTGAAAATCATTACTAATAATAAAAACTAATAATAATAATTATAACTATGATAATTATATTATATTATTGTTTAGATCTGGTTTAGACCTGGTTTAGGCCTGATTCAGGCCTGGTTTAGACCTGGTTCATTCCTGGTTTAGTCGACAGTCACTTTAGTCGACAGGGCTGAGACAGCGCAGCTAATCCTACGGGCCGGCACGTAGGCCGCCTGCACCTCGCTGTTTCCCGGGGCTGTGGGATCAGCCGCCAGTGACACCTCGAGGGAATCCCCCCGCACCGAGCGGCCGTCCTCTCCCCGCCAAGTTAGACAATATCACTCAGAGGAATGGCTCACTTGCAAACACCGTGTTAAATCAATGCTCTCCAACTCCACTATTCTGTACAGAAGCATGACAAAATTCTGAGTCGGGAATGTAGTATTATATGTCTGCCCTATAGTGCAGGGGAGCGTGAATGAAATTTGACATCCTGTTTGACAAAATCGTCCGTTTTATTCAGAGCGGTATCTTGTCGACTAAAGTCATCACAAATTGCGCAAACTCACTCGTGCACAGCCCTGCACCGAACTGAACGTCCCGCACCGAAATGGTTCGGTACGAATACATGTACCATTACACCCCTATACATTATTACATTATTATGGATGATGTGTTTATTTTATCAGGCTCAGTGTCTGTCACTGCTGGCCCACCTGGTCCTCCTGGACCCCCAGGACCACCTGGAACGCCAGGCATGTTCTCTTCTTCCAGTGACATCCGCCAGTACATCAGTGAATACATAAGTATGGACCTCATCAGACCATAACCTCTCTAACTAAAGAATGAGATGTTAAATCTGTGTTATCTGCCCTGTCAGGCCGTAGTGGTCAGTTTGCTGTACAAGGACCTCCAGGTCCCCCCGGACCTCCTGGGGCCCCCGGATCCTACACTGGCTCTCTTGAGGACCTGTCTACTCGTATCATTGCATATTTACAACGTAGGTTTAAATGCAAAGTTCTAAAATATTGTGTAGATTATAAGGTTACAGCCTTCCTAAAACCTTCTTGTTCTGTTAAGGGTCAAGCTCTAGTGTGAGAATCGGTATACCAGGACCTCCAGGACCCCCCGGGCCCCCAGGTCAGGGCTCCCTGACAATCAGTGCTCTCATATCATTGTTACAGAGTGAGTACAGAGTCAGACTAATGCAACAAAGCCATCAGTGAACATTATAAAGAAACTGTCTTTTGAACTGTGCTCCTGCAGGAGATGATGTGAGGAGATATGTGATAGGACCACCAGGCCCACAAGGACCACCTGGACCCCCAGGAGCAACAGTAGAGGGGTCTTATGGCGGTTACACTATAGAGCAGATAGCCACTTATGTCATCAAAGTCGTCACTGGTAAAGACTCTAATCACATGGTCTGTCTGTATGTCTGATGTTTTAGTCTGACTCTTGACTGAATCTGTCTGTGTAGACAGAGGACTCACTCGAGGACCACCTGGACCACCTGGACCTGCTGGACCTCCAGGCCCTGGAAGCTCAGGATTCACTACAGCCACCATTGATTACTCCGCTCTTTTGAGAAGTACAGCCTCTTTTAGAAAGCTCAGAAAGAATGTTGTCATCTTCATGATGTTGTTTTTAATCATTATTTCTGCACATTTAGATGCTGAATTCCGCTCGTGGATGACCTCTGCTATGCAACACAGTAATGCTGGACCCCAAGGCCCACCCGGTGTCCCAGGACTGCCTGGTCCCCCTGGACCCCAGGGACCTCCTGGAGTGTCCACCTCCACAGTCTATGGCTCAGGAGGTCGCAGCTACAGCTTTGAGGATATCCAGAGATACATACAGAGTAAGTCCAGGGTCAATGCATTGTTTTCAGTCAAGGGTTTCAGGCAAATAATTTTTTCCACATTGAAAAGATGTAATATTTTGTTTTGCTTAGTTCCTATGGTGATGAAGGACTGTTGCCATCAAATCTTATATCCCATGAATAGAGATGATGATGATGATGATGATGATGATGATAATGATGATGATGATGATGATTATTATTATTATGAACATACACCGCAAGACACAGAGATATTATTCAAAAATAAAAACTTGTTAACTAAAACCCACTGCTTGCTATGGTGTAATGCCACTTTTGTGTGATATTCTTGTGTTTTCAGCTTCTGGGTTACGAGGTTTGCCAGGGCCTCCGGGTCCCCCAGGCCCACAGGGACCACCAGGCAGTTACAGTGGTTCTATCACATACAGCGGAAACTTTCCCCGAGAGAGTATCCGCTCTGAAGTGCAAGAATATCTGTCCAGTGAGTACTAACTTCACCACGTCTGACACAGTGTGACTGAAGACAGAGCTTCATAAATGATTTGTGTTTTCAGGTGAGAGTGTTCGCCGCTCCATCATGGGACCTCCAGGGCCAAAAGGACAGAAGGGAGACCGTGGAGATTCAGGTCTTATCCGCACCCAGACTCAGAGCCACAGCTTCTCTCAGGGTGATTCTCGCTATGGCACCCATGGGACTCAGATCAAAGAGATCGACATCAGTGGGCTCACAGAGACACTGGACTACTCTAATGTGGCTATGAAGGTCACAGACTACATTAAGAGTGAGTAGCCTGGATTTCACATTGCACAAGTGTACCGTCAGACAGTCCTCATGTTTTTTCATTCACTGTTGAGCAGATCAAGGCCTCCTGCAGGACTATCTGGTAGATGGACCTCTGAAGACTCATGTTCGAGCTATTCAGGGCCCCCCTGGTCCCCCAGGCCCCCCCGGCCCTCCAGGATACAGCCGTGTTCTGGCCTCCTATGGCAACATCACTGCTGACCTGATGGACTTCTTCAGAGGTAAGAACACAATGAGTTTCTGTCAAACAACATAAGACAATACAGCACCTGCCTACACAAGACAGTGCTCTTCTCCTCTGACAAGGGGCCAGGAACTCAGCCACTCAGCGCTACATATTAGGGCCACTTTTAAGCTGCATTCAGACCACAGCGTCCAGAAATGCGCTGGGCACCTCTAGTTGGACGCCTTTGCATTTGAGTTCAGACGCCCCGACACATGTCTTGGATGTTGATGTTGACGAATGGGAGAAAAATACTTACACGGCCAGGCCATTGCTACGGTCTGTGAGTGCCTTGTTTTTCCGGTCGAGAGCGAGGCTTTAGTGTATTTATGACATAAAACCCATCAGCGGAGGAGATCGGCTTGGTGGCTGCAGTGTATTTATACATCTATTCCACTAATGACACGGTGTAGATTTCTTGTTAGGGTGTTTGTGGCTCCTGGGTCTTTCTCTTTCTTTTCCTTCTTTTGGATAATGGCGTCGTCACTGGGTAATAGGCCCTGATTTGTTGTTTTTTTCTGATTAGTTCTTGCCACGCTGACGCCTGAAAACACGCCGCAAAAAGGCAGGACACCCTAGAGGCAAATCCACATAGATTTTGCATGTAAACTGGACGCCTTGATGCCCTGGTCTGAATATAGCTTTAGTCATCTCCAAGTGGAATTTTTGAATATCCTTTATAATTGAATATTGACCCTACTTTAGTCCACACAGCATGTGCCCACAGCTCATACACATCCCTAAGACAGTTTAGTTTATTTAGTTTATTTGACAGGGACCATGTAGAGGAGCATTAATTAAAAAAAAACTTTGAAATGCATTGAGATGCAATCCCTGAGACACACAAAACAGAGAATACAAAAATAGCATAAACAATGCAATCTATATACAAACAGTTATAAAGAGGGCATTAAATATTCAAGAGTGCATTAAACATTAAATATCTCATCCCCATTCCCACCCTGCTCCCTCCTTCATCACTTGACTTCACGCACTGGACAGTGAGACACTGATTATTTGTGGTTTTACCCTTTAAAGACGAACTCCACAACTAAATGTTTTTGGTTTGAAAAAAGTAATTTTATACTAACAATGTTACTACAGCTAGTAAAATCAGTCGCTTTATTTTAAATGACTGTCAGAATCTAGAAATGTAAATGTACAGCATTACACTTTTGGGGCCTTACATCCCTGCAAAACTAAGCAGAAAAGTAGAGCTTATGTAACTGAAGATGGAAACTCTATCTTAACTGTCACTACATTTCCTTTGTTACAGCACATGGCACCATCCCAGGCCCTGCAGGACAACCCGGTCCCAGAGGGGAAAGGGGATACCCAGGACACAAGGGAGAGAAAGGTAAAAGAGGAGTGCTTTGGTGACACATATATACATAAATATATACTACTGTATTTTTATATAACATAAATATATACTATTTTTTATATTTTTCCAGGTGATCCGGGACAACCAGGTCTACCAGGATTACCAGGAGCATACACTGTACAAATTCCACACAGACTCCAGAAGAGAGATATAGGTACAATTTGTCTACAAACCCCAACTCAATTTGATAGTTTTTTTTATACTTTTAAATTTTGTAAAGGTGCATTGTGTAACTTTTCTGGTGGAGGGTTTGTCATGGAGATGTTATTGCGTCATTTGGAATGCTTCACAGTATAGCATTAAACCTTTCTGTCTTATGGAGACCAAACCAGACCAAGTTACAAGTCAGATCTGTGGAGAGGCGACCCGCTCAAAGTTAGGAAGCCTGTTTCTCTAGGAATTTTTGAGCTATAAAACCTGTACATGAATAAATGTAAGATAGGGCTGTTTAATGACATACTGTGGAATATTCCAGGCAGAGCAATGACATCTCCATGGAAACAAGCACATGACGGACCCCCAACGAAAAAGTGACATAGTGGCATACAAACTTTCTAACGTGTGTCCTCTCTTTCAGCTAAAAAAGTGCACGGTCTTCGTCACAAAGATCTTCGCCCGGCTGATGGAGGCTGAACTTCTGATTCTACTGGGTCGTCTGCATTTCACTTTTTCTCACTTGTAGATTTTTTACTTCATAGCAGTTTATCCGTTTGAAATGCTCAGGCTTGCACATGTTTGTGGATAAATAAAAGTGGCCAAATGCATCTGTCTCTCCATACTGAAATATTACATAGAAGGGTGAATGACTGATTTTAGACATGGGTGTATAATGTTTACTTGCCAAGTTAGAAGCTTGCTTTTATACTTTTTAAAGAAATATTGTTTGATTGGCATTTCCGCTTATTTTGTGCGACTTTTTGAGTGTCATTTACTGTTGTATTTTGTATTTTTGCAGGACTATATTGTAATAAGGAGTATACACTTGTTAAATACTGATGTCGTTGTCATAAAAGGGCTATAGCAATCATCAGCATTATTTTCTTTTTAAAGTGCCTATGACAGGTTAGACTACTCATTCTGCTAAAACAGTTATCATGCTTATTTATTTTAAGGCATATTTTAGTTTTTGCAAAATTATTCACGTTTTTCCAGTTTGGCAATTTTTTAGGTTTCAAATTTCACTTACAGTTGGAAATTGTGGCATCACACTAGAGAACTGTTCCCTAGCAAAACTCCTTTAATATACACAGAAATTATTATCTGACAAATACAAATATAAGAAAACACCTTTATTTTGTTGAAATCCTGTTTAAAGTATCCAAAAAGTGTTTCTTTCATGTAAACGGTGCTGAACTTTTGGACAGAACTCTCTCTGGTGCGATGTCGTCAGTGTGTTTGAACTACTTCCTGTAATTTTCAACATATTATTCAACTTTTCTTCACAAATTGCTTCTTGAAAAACTATAATTTAGATTTAAAATAGTCATAATCCCACCAAATGAATTCAAAATGATCATAAAAAGTGTCATACGCACTTTAAGCCAATATTTTAAGACTGGTTTACTCATTTAAATCAGTTTTCAAAATGCATAGTGAGTTATCTTTGAAACGGACACAATGAATGAACTGAGGCGAGTTTTTGCTTTACTTGAAAGGTGCAATGATGAAAATAGTATTGAAGGCCAAAGATGGAGTCAGATAATCACGAGTAATTCTTCATTGGTTTGTATATTTTTGTAAAATTGAGCACTGAAACATATAAAGTGTTGGAACCATGATTTACATTAAAATGCTATATTTGAATAAATTTATTTTTTGGAATTGTGAGTATTTATATTTTATGTGTAAAATAGACAACAGCAGTGCAGTCCTTTACAACTAAAGAGTTATTTTGAACTGTTATTTGGTCTTAAAGGCACACTAGGTAACTTTACTGGTGAAGGTGTAACAGCTTCTTGTTTCCCTAGAGATAGACTTTTTCTATCTCCATGGAGACGAGCAGGTCATGCCACCAGGCTAAATTACAGGTCAGATCTGTGAGCAGGCAACCCATCTCAAGGGGAAAAAACATCTATAAATGAATAAATGCGAGACAGACAAGTTTAATGTCATACTGTGTAACATTCTAGGCAAAGTAATAACATCTCCATGGAGACAAGCGTGTGGTGGATGCCCAACCAGAAAAGTTACAGTCTGTCTTTATTATATTTTTTTATATTTTATATATTTCTTTACTATTATGTCTCATCTATATTATATTATGATAAAAACGTGATTAGTGTATAGCTGACAGTACACCAAAAAACTGGACAACAAATAATAAAAACCGTCAATATTTTATTTACATTAATAAAGGCAACTTAAAATACATCTGATTTGACATAAGAAATGCATACTAGTCATTGTAGTCAAATAATAAACAATCCTGTGACCAAACAAAATATAAAATGTCATTCAGCATCGATAACAGCAATGAGAAGATCAACAGTTAAGCAATGGCAAAATAATCCAGCGTAATCTTTAATTTATAAAGACCAGATATATCCATAAATAAAATGGGATTTTCTTTGTAACGTGCCATACAGGAAGCTAAATATATGATTTGAAAAACTATAATAGTAAAATATAACAGCTAAAATGGAAGGTGGCGATGTTTCAGTCAGTCTGTAGTTTGAACAGACAGAAGCAGCAAAGGGTACTGTACCATCAGAAGAGACAGTAAAGCGAACTGCATATTTAATCAAGAACCAATGTGCGAAACAGTGCAAATAAACAGCATTACATTCCCTTAGCATCCACGTGTCTTCATATTTTCAAACAGCTCAAAGTAACTCCCGAAAAGTAATCAGATGTACAGCATATTATCATTATCAAAAAGGTGCACTATGTAACTTTTTGGGTTAGGGGTCAATCACCTGCTTGTTTCTATGGAGATGTCATTGGATTGTTCCACAGTATAACATTAAACAGATCTACCTTACATGTTTTCTTTTACAGGTGGTTTTATAGCTCCAAAATTCTGAGAAAAACCACCAAAACTCCATGAAGATAGACAGATTTAATACCACACTGTGAAACATTCCAGACAAAGCAATAACATCTTTATGGAGAAAAGTATGAGACGGACCCTCCACCAAAAAAGTTGCACAATGCACCTTTATGTTTTCCGATGAAAAACAGTCATGGAAAATGATTTTACAAAAGTCTCTCTGATTTAACTCAGTAGAATACAGTCATCATCACAATGTGTGATTCACCTTATATGTAGGTTACTTTTTTTTTTTTAATCTCATTCAGAATACGCATCATCTTATTTTTACTATGACACTTTTTTCTCATTTCTCAAGAGTAAAATGCATACTTTTTCATTTCCAGCAAAACAAATATTATATTTCTGACACGTATATTTTTTTGTGTTCCTAATTTGAACATTTAGGGAATTGAAAGATGCTTGGATTCATATTAGCCTACCAATGTGAACATGCTGGGAAAAGTGCGAAACATCTTTTTCTTTGGGCCCTAATCGTCCTGAAGGAGGGAGGACTCGTTTGGTGTGAGCGTGTACTTGGGTCCTGCTCCCATAAGGTAAAATCCACTGTGTTTTGACATTTCCATGGTTAGTTGGATCCACCATCTCTCCCCTGATAAGTCTGTAAGTGCAGCTTGGTGCTCAGAGGAAGTTAAACACCGGAGTTGTGCATGTTGGGAATGGGATAGAACTTGGACACTCGACTCTGAGTGGTCGGATTAAGGCACTCAGACTCTCCGCTCATTTTAAAGAACACTTCCTGCTCCTGGAGCTTTCTCTGGAACTCCTCCTCCAGTGCCTGCAGGGGGCAGTACATACAAGTCAGTGAGTTTGGACTGCATTACACAAAGGCTTCATAATATATTTGTATGTATAGATTTGTTTATATATTTTAATTTTACTTGTACATATACACACACATATATATAACTATGCCTTATTTGACACCACTCTTTTGCGATTTTCTCTACATATTTAGATTTTTATTACCATTTATATTTTTGCTAATTTCCCTTGTGGATTAATAAAGTTCATCTGAGTCTAAAACCAAGATAAAAGCCTTACCTTTTTGCGGGGCCTCAGCTTCTCTCTCCATTCTTTGATTTCTTGGTTGTGCTCTTCATCAAGTTCTTTCAGCTTCTGTGTCTCGTGTTCGATCAGCAGATGACATTTCTCATTCTAAAAGATAAAACACATAAGCATATGATATGAAGGAGTGGGAAGAAGTAAACTGCCCTCGTGGCAAAGTTCAGGGAAAAATCATTTTGAACAGATGGGCATTTTCTGCTCTGTTTTAATGTTGTTTCCCCATCAAAAACATACCTGGTTTTGTGTCATTCACACATGTTTAACACACAAACCCTGTATATTTAGACATCCCTTCTTGTGTTGTCATGTGGTAATACAGTAAGTGCTCCACTGTGTTTTTAAACTCTCTACACCTTGATTTGAATCATTCGGGCATGGTTTGAAAACTAGAATAATCTCTACTGAACCAAAGGTAAAAGGTAGCTAAGCTTTGCAGATGTAAACAGACTAATAATAAACCAGGCTTGCTCAAACATGTGAATGAACCAAAACACAACTCCAGATATGTTTTTGATGAAATTACATCATTATAACAGGGGTTAAAGCTCACAAGATTCAATTCTGGGTAATACAGGACCTTTACATTTTTGGTTCACTGTATTTATATGGCTTCTAACTGGACAAACAGATATTCAGTTAGAATGATCAGGTGAAGCAAATATTATACCTTACAACAAGCAATGGAGGGTCTTGCACAATGTCACTGATAATGAATTTGACATGAATAATAATGCCAGAGAAAGAATCGCATTTCCTTTGCCTATATCCTCAGCGTTGTCATATACATGAGAGTGCAAAGGTTCTTTATAAGCAGTGTCGTAACTATGACCTTTGCTCTACAGAAAAGACAGAGCTCTTCTTGAGAAAAAACAGTGAGCAGTTGATCTCAGAATAGTTTAGTGTGTAACATCTCTGTCCCCATGGTTACCTGCAGCTGTTGCAGTTCTCGGACATTGGCGTCACACTGGAGCTGCAGGTCTCTCATCTGGTTCTCGTGTTTTTGATGCTGATGGAGCCTCTCGTTCTTCTGACGCTTCTCCTCCTGAGCAGCAAACTAAAACACAGACATGTCCTTTAACTCATCACTTTATCACCATTTATTATGGTCACGACCAGCATTAGAATTGGTATACTGTGGAGCTATGCTAGTTTCTCATTTTATGATGTTATGTCGTATCCTCATCCTCATCATGTTTAATGCACAAATCCTGCATATTTGGTTCTTCTCTCACACTGTAAACACTGTTCTGTACATGCATTTTAATGACGACTGTAAAACCATGTCTTTCTTTCAACATAAAAAAGCATTTACAGGCTTTTTAAATGTCTATATAAAAAGTAAAGGGTTTATTTACACTACATAAATTAAACTGAAACAATGATACCTGCTCAAATGAGAATCTAGTTTTGATGCTAGTTTTAATATCGATTAGTATCAGATTTTTGATACCAGCTAACCCAAAGCCTTCCTGTAAACACTGAGCAGGAGACTCGGATCTTTAGTACGATCCTCCACTGCATTTGAAAAACATGAGCACCCAGAGCATGTCCTCTCCTCCTCCTCTCCTTTAAGTATATAAATAAACTTGTGCTCACCTGCTTGATGCGCTCCCTCTCCTGCTCTGGAGTGACGGCTGCTGTGGCGGTGATCCTGAGGCTCTTCTTGAACATGGCCATCCTGGTTTTGGCTTCGCTTCTCTGGATCTTGGGGAGACGTCCTCTCTCCTGAGTCTGTTTGTTCTTCAGCTCCTCGATCAGGCGCTGGTTGAAACGCTGCATCTGCTCCATTTCCTTCACAAGGAACAATATTTGGAGTTAAATGTGCACAAGGAACTCTTTGGTTGGGGGTCCGTCACTTGCTTCTATGGATATGTCATTGCTCTGCCTGGAATGTTCCACAGTATGACATTAAAAAGCTCTATCTTATATTTATTCAATTACAGGTGGTTTATAGCTCAAAAATACCTGGCAGTCTGACTGTGAGTGGGGTCGCCTCTCCACAGATCTAACCTGTAACTTGGTCTGATTTGGTCTCCATGAAGATAGAAAGTTTTAATGCCATACTGTGAAACATTCCAGACAAAGCAACGGCATCTCAATGAAGAAAAGCATTTGACACCATCTGTCCTCCAGAAAAGATACACAATGCACCTTTAACACAACTCACCAAACAGCACACAGAAAACGAATATCTCTGGTCGATAATTTAGAAATGATGAATGCCCTGATCCAGTTTCTCATTAATACAGTGGACTATTGTGCCTCCCCATAGTGATCCTGTCAGATCTCAGAAGCTCAGCAGGGCCGGGCCTGGTTAGTACTTGGATGGGAGACACTGGGAATTCCAGGTGCCACAGTGGGGCGCCAGTCACAAAAACTGCCGTAGTGTCCTTAGGCAAGGCACATCACCCACATTGCCTAGTATGAAAGTGGTGTGTGTGTGAATGGTGGTGGTGGTCGGAGGGGCTGATGGTGCAAATTGGCAGCCTCGCTTCCATCAGTCTGCCCCAGGGCAGCTGTGGCTAAAATAGTAGTTTACCACCACCAAGTGAATGAATAATGCTCTGTAAAGCGTCTTTGAGTGTCTAGTAAAGCGCTATATAAAACTGATGCATTATTATTATAGTCTAAAATTATCCTCCATAAAACAGTCTGGACCATGCTGGCATAACAAAATGAGACTTTGTTGCTCACTGTATTATCATAAAGAGACAGGTTAAAGATGAAATATATTAAATATAGGCAATAACTGATATTTATACTCCATAAATGTAATGAAATTAAATGCAGCAAATACACTTTTTGTGCCACCATTAGGGATGGGCACGATTAGTCGACTAATCTATAATTGATCATTAAGAATTTCGTCGATCATCCATCCATCCATCCATCTTCTCCCGCTTAATCCGGCTGGGTCGCGGGGGCAGCGTGCTGCCCAATACTCATAGCACCTGACCCCCCCTATGAACCCCTCTGCAGGTGGTGAGCCCACAGGAGGCTGGACAACATGGTCCTTGATGTTAGTTCATAGGGGTGCGGGCATGTTTTGCGTTGATGGGGGAAACCGGAGTACCCGGAGGAAACCCATCCAGACACGGGGAGAACATGCAAACTCCACACAGAAAGGCCCGGGCGACCCGGGGATCGAACCCGCAACCTTCTTGCTGTGAGGCCTGAGTGTTGCCACTCAGCCACCGTGCCGCCATTTTAATCGATAAACCGAATGTAGGTTACTGTGGTAACATAGCGTAAGGAGTTTAGGCTGCATCTCACAGCACAAACACTGGAGTTGTGGCCCCACAGTCCCACGTCTCAGCTCTGGCTCTTTGGAGATCATCACTATATCCCTCAGAGTGCGTTTACCTGCACATCAGTATCCCAGGTATGATCTTTTTTTCCCCCTGGTTTTATCCCAGTTTCTTATGTATACGCAGTATCTCCAACACAACATACGCACAGAACAGACTCACCAGCCTCATCACATCCTCTGTCACAGAGAGAACACTCATATTCCACTGAGTCGAGTTCTTTAGTCCAACCGAAGCTGACCACATCAGTGCACAAGGAAAGAGCTGCTTTTTTTGCTTACTGTTTATGCAAATGAGTCATGCAGTTTTAAGTTTTGTTTCTGTAAGACGTAAATAAATGTGCACAAAGCTGCATTAAACACATTCTAATCTCAAACAGGCTGATGTGGTTCTATAGTGGTTATGGTTTATATGTTGTAAAGTTGAGTTTATTTATGCAAATTAGTAATAGTAATAATAGTGATGATAATTTTAATATAAAATGTTAATGATGAAACAAAAATTCATTGTTAATTTTCCTGACGATCAATTAAGAAAATTTAATCCAATGCCCATCCCTAGCCACCATAATCTTAACCAAATCTACAGGAAATGTTGTCAGGAGTTCCCAAACTTTCCAGGCCTAGCTGTGTCCATTTATACAGGAATGTGTAACGTAATTCTCTACAAACTGTTACCTTCTCGTGCCTCTTGAGCAGCTGATGTCTCTGCAGGAAGTACTGGTCTTTCAGCTGCTGCTTGAGCTGCTGGTGCTTCTCCTGCAGGTGGCGCTCCTCCAGCTCCCACATAGCAGCTTCCCTGGCTACAGCACACAGAACACACACGTATTATTTCAAAGGTGCACAACATTGACTCTTACATTTAAGTACCTTTTACCTTTACAAAACACAACTCCAGGTATGTTTGTAATGAGGAAACAGATCAGACAATAGTATAACATGAGATCTTTAAATGTTATAGCTGCCACACACAAATGGGCTGAACAAAAGCCATAAAGTACAGTGTGAGGTGTGCTGAGACATGTCCTGCTCCCATAATAATGACCTAACGCCATGACAGTGTCTGAAACAGCTGCTGGTTTCCATTTATCTCAGTGTCAACATGGATATTAGCATACGCAGTTGAAGCTGGCTAAACATGGCTTCCGTTTTGTCAAGGGCAATTTGTCGCTGAATGTTAATGCGCCGGAGAGTCTCACAGCTGTGGGGTGGGAATCCAATAGGGCTTTTTTCATGCGTTTTCTCATCATTTTGGAGTTTAATAAAATGAAAAGATTGGACTGTCAATGGTGAGCCAGGTAAACAAAATTATGTGATGTGAGATTGATTTCTGGTGCCAGTTTGAAAGAGATTGAATATATTTATATCTGGTTCATTACCCATTCGATCAGTGGTTAAATGAGGAGAGATGTTGACCCAGTGGTTGCTGAGTAAATTCATGTTCATGTATTCAAGGTATTTGCCTCTATGAATGATGAACGGACTGAGCTGTATTTGGCACAGATAGACAACTAATGCTGACTGAGTGATTAAATTCGGAATCAAATTGTATTGCGTCTTTTCCTAGAAAAACAGCAATATTGTAGAAAGTGAATCATTTGAATTGAATTCTAGGACTATAGTTGACTAAAGAAATTCTTGTTTGACTAAAAACACGTCTTGCTGATTAGTTAACTAAAAGAGGCTCTCAAATCAATTATCTCTGTGTAACTGATCCAAACTGCCCTCATAAGACTTCACCTGCATCGAGTTCATGCAAAAACAACTATTTATGCAGAAAAAAGGACTAGGAAACAAAGTATTTATATATAGACATATTAAACTTCTGTATCATGAGTTTGATTTGCCTTTTCACAAACAAAAATACCAAATCTTCAGCAAACTCACTCATTTACTAACTTCTCTCTGCTGTTGTTCCATTAAAAAAAAAAAAAAAAAAAGAATAAATAAAATAACTGTCCAACTAATATACATTTTGGTCGACTTTTATCAATGGTCTACATCCCTACATACAATAATATCATAAGCACCAGACACAAATATATTACACCATGCACAGTACTTTAAAGGTGTATTGTGTAACTTTTCTGGTGGAGGGTCCATCAAATGCTTTTCTCCATGGAGATGTTATTGCTTTGTCTGGAATTAAACCTTTTTATTGTCATGGAGACCAAATCAGGCCAAGTTACAGTTCAGATCTGTGGAGAGGCGACCTCGCTCACAGTGAGAGTGTGGTATTAAATCTGTCTATCTTCATGGAGTTTTGGTGGTTTTTCTCAGAATTTTTGAGCTATAAAACCACCTAAATTGAATAAATGTAAGGTAGAGCTGTTTAATGTCATACTGTGGAACATTCCACAGTCAAACATAGTGAAATTCCTCTTTCTTTGCAGGCGATGTTCACTCAGAGAGAAAGTAAATATAATCTAAGTGGTACATGTGTGTTCAACAGTCCACAAGTTCAATTATGGAACAGGTGCTGCAATGAGATAAAACAAGCAACTTCTCTTTTTCAGTTTAAAATAACTTTTAAGAGAATAGTAATGGAAAAATATTTGAAAGAATAATGATAGTAACAAGAGTTTTGTTATAATTAGAATAATTGTTGATTTTTGTTTTCTTATGATATAGTAAAATGTTGTATTATGTCGTATTACTTTTGTAGATGAATGTCCATTAATGTGCTGTAGTTGGAGATAAGGGTCGGCACAATAAGCTTCAGCTTCTGCTACACCTGGTCAATGCTTCGTGTTTGATTTGATTATTAACTGAACTGAAGCTGAATATGCTTTATTTTATGGCCATCAGACTGAATATATATGTTGTATGCAGACTGTGATGAGTTAAACATTGACCAAATAAAAAAACATGAAACATTCTAGACACATCAATGACATAACCGGAAACGAGCAGGTGACGGACCCCCAACCAAAAAGTTACACGACACATTTTGAAGTACTGAGCGTTGGCCTGACCTCTCATGAGCTGCTGCTTGTGGTTGAGGCAGTCTCTCTCTATTGTGGAGATTTCCAGTTTGTGTTGCTGGATGATCTTCTTCAAGGCTCCGTCCAGTTCCTGTTGCTGCTTCTGTAAGAACTCCTGCTCCTTCAGGGTCAGAGAGAAACAGCAGTTAGGACGCTGCGAAAGCCAAGGAATACCCAAAACAACAATAACTATAATGTTTTGTTGCATTATGGAAAAAACACACAAGATCACATCACATCATCAAATCCTGTAGGATGGAGAGACAGAGAAAAACAGGAATATTACACTTACAGAGTTTTACCATTTTATGTAACCTCAATATTTAGCCCTCCGCATTCACTGCCCTTATAAAATATATTCTTTTTAAATTCATTTTTAACATGTAATCCTCTGAAATGTCATTTGAAAATAAATATAAAAG
This sequence comes from Odontamblyopus lacepedii, assembly GCA_034769755.1. Taxonomy (NCBI): domain Eukaryota; kingdom Metazoa; phylum Chordata; class Actinopteri; order Gobiiformes; family Gobiidae; genus Odontamblyopus; species Odontamblyopus lacepedii. The sequence goes on from CM068354.1 coordinate 14,771,090, forward strand.
GTTCACTTAAGAGTATAGATTCCAAAATTGCTAAATCGTACTGCACTTTTGCCTTTTAACTATACTGTACAGAGAAGTCCATTCCTTTTTTGTACAATTCTTCAACCAAAAACATTGTAATAAAGAACAAAAAACATCTGAATTATAATTAAAATGACTTAAAATGTATTATTATTCTATTTTCTGATCTATGTTATGTTGTTTCTTCATCACAAATATACATGAAGTTGTATTTTGTTTCATTCACACACATTTAACACACAAACCCTGCATATTTAGCACTACTTCTCTCAAACCGAAAACACTCTGTTCCACCTTGTGATGTCATGCGGTAACACAAGTGCTCCACTGTGTTTTTAAACCCCACGCACCTTCACTAGAATCATTTGGTAGATTTCAGAACTGGAATTGCTGATCTTTGAACTACAGGAAAAAGATATAATAGCTGTTAACTTGAAAACTAAACTACCACTACATGACATCACAAGGTGGAGTATTTTGAGCTTTGGAGGTGTCGACGGACTAATAATAAAGGGTTAGTCAGGCATGTGTGAATGAAACAAAACACAACTGCATGTAGTGTATGTTTTTGAGGAGGTAACGCATTATAACATGGCTTAAACCTCACAAGAATCTATTTTGTGTCATATAGCACCTTTAACTACTGTATAATATTTTACACATCGACAGTTCAACAGGAAAACTATAGACAGAGGAGGAGAAGAGAGCCACTGCACGACCACAGCGATGAACACTCAAAAAACACAGGGCCCATGCTTCAAGTGCTGCTGTTACCGTTACACACTAATACCCCAAAGACAAGAAGCACGTGTAAATATGGGCCAAACTGAAGGCAGAAAAATCCACTGCTGGGAGGAGACTTACATCCTGCATCTGAGCGTTGAAGAGTGCGCATGAGGACAACTGAAAAGACTGAATCATAACCTGGGCCACTGCCTGTGAAGGAGAGGGGGACAGAGGCACACGCAGCAGCTAGAGTCACACTGTAGGCTTACATAAGGGATGGCCAAAGCACTTACGCATTAGCTATGAAGAAGCCGTCATGAATTAGTAGTTAGACACACAGACAGTTTGTTTCACTTTGTCATGCCAAGTAGTGAAAATGTTCATCATGTCCAAAGCAGCCTGGAATTGAAGCAGTTTGGTTAGGTCTTCATGCTAACAGCACATTATGCAATTTGACAGTTAAGATTTGCATTTATACGTGTATACATATCACACATATCCCTTATATATATTTTTTTAAATAGATGCATGGTGACAAAAAAACAAAAAAGCAGTTGTGAATCGCTAATACTGTAGACCAGGGTTTCTCAAATTGTGGTGTGTGTTCCACTGTGGCACATGGGTGGGATTATTTTCAACTACACTAACCAACGGTTTAGTGTCCAGTGTCCAGTTTAGTGTTAGAGCAATTTGACATAACGTAGGTATAAAGTGTGATCACTGTGTGCAAACAGCATCAAACCCGCTGTTTAATCCAAAGAAATATGTTGTCAAACTGGGGAGGTTTGCTTCATTGGATCTAGACAACTGTAAACGGAAAAGCGTAAAACAGCTTATTTCGCCGGGGGAGAGTGAATCGATAGACGTCACTGTCGATTGATTCTGCGGGGAGCTCATTTCGACAGGGCAGCTCATTTCAACAGAACACTGGCTTCACATTCATGCCTATTGACTGCGAGCATCATGAGCTTCATTTGACTGGAGCAGAACACTATGGATGATGTCACACTCCCTTAGTCCACTTCTTTATTCAGTCTATGCCTGTGAAATGATGTAAGCCGGGTTTAGATCTGGTGACACTTTTACTTGTAAAGTAAACGTCAATTCTAACCCTTTAATGAATGAATGAATGAATACTGTTGTCCATCCAAGTACTATTTTTTGTTTTCCTCTATTCAGGAAGCGCAGAATAATGGAGAAACAGTAGTGTCTTACATTGTCAGTGTTAAATGTTTACCTCTGCAGTCTTTGTGAGGGACAGGTCCTCCTTTAAGCGTTTCAAGAGCTCTTTTCTCATATGTTTGGGGGACTGTCCGACCTCCAGTTTCACCTACAGTTTGGGTTTGCAGACACGGGTTCAAATTTCTCTTTCAACCATAGCAGGACAGGTCCAGCCCGATTACTTACATGCGTAGGATTATCGAGAGCTCCCACCACCAAATGAATTTAGTTTTTCAGTTTGAATGAATTAAAGTAACTATTTTTTAAAGTAATCCGTATTTATTAATCCAGAAATATTTCAATAGCAGAGAGTCAAAAGCGACTGGAAAATTATCAGCAGAAATATTAGATTTAAAGGTGCAACTCTGCAACTTTTTGATTGGAGGTCTGTCAGCTGGTTGTTTGTATCGATATGTCATTGCTCCGCCTGGAATGTTCCACAGTGTGACATTAAACGACTCTAATTTACATTTATTCAATTATAGATGGTTTTATAGCTCAAAAATACCTAAAAAACTGACTGTGATTGGGGTCGTCTCTCCACAAACCAGACCTGTAACTTGGTCTGGTTTGGTTTCCATGAAGATAGAAAGGTTTAATGCCCTACTGTGAAACATTCCAGGCAAAGCAATAACATCTCCATGGAGAAAAGCATTTGACAAACGTTCCATCAGAAAAGTTACGCAATGCACCTTTGAGCATATTGAGAGATTAGTTTCTGAGTCACCAAGATCTTGTAGATTATGAAGCATAATAAACAATCAAGGGAGGAAATAATGATTATGAACATATCTATTTGTTAATATTATCATTCTGTAAATAGAGCCCAGCAGTACAGTTAAAATTAAAATAATGAATTAGAAAATAGGCATTCCCATCACCAAAGCTTCTTCACACTCATACCAGAACACAAAGTTATTCACAATATTACAATAAAACAAAAAAATGAAATGCATTTCAATCAAACAATGTGCAAAAAAGAAGCGAAATCACCTCAGGTATGAAATAGAAAGGCAGCAATAGCAAAGCATTGATAAAAGCATTGATAACCTGGGCACACCTTAAGAGTCTGCCAAGAAGTGAAAGCAGTTCCTTAAAGGGCCTATATTACGCTATTTTCTGATCTATTTTATAATTTTATTTCCTCATCACAAACGTACCCAGAGTTACGTTTGTTTCATTCACATGTTCAACTCTGAGTATGTTTTTAAGAAGTTAACAGCATCATAACATAGCTTTAAGTTCACAGGAGTCAATTTTGCGTAATATAGGACCTTTAACGTCTCTTGACTTAAGATATCGGCATTCTGAAACTGCATTATAGACCCTTAAAAATAGTTCCAGCATTGCAGCAGTACTTGGCAACAACCACCAGAGTAGTTCATTAATAATAGATCCCAAAGGCCATAGAAGCATTAAGCAGCCGTATATACCTTCACACCCAGACAGATATTACAGAACAGCAATGCAAACAGTTTCCTTAAAGATTATTGAGCCGGCGATAAGAACCCACCAAAGACCTGCCACAATAAGTACAGTATTGACTTCTCATTCAATTTGTAACATTATCGTTTTCTCAGTATTTTTTAAGAGCATTTGTTTCCATCTTAAACTTTAAAACATTTATCTAATCTTCTAATTCTGGGCTTGTCATGGTTTAGTCCTGGTTTGACCCCAGTATCGGAACTAGTATGAAAAAGTTATGGTATCTACAAAAATCTCTGATAATGTTCCTATCTCAGCTGTAATTAAACAAAGCCAGTATTGCTACATTCCTCCAATATATCGTCGTTTAAATTACACATTGTGACAGGTCGACCCCCGCGGCTTCATCACATGCACGTTCTACTCCCCATCACCACACACAAACACTGAAGCGGACAGAGCCGAGAGAAGCGGCCATGCACCAGCGTACCTCCTTCTTGCGATTCTTCATCATGTTCTGAAACTTTGAGAGCTCCTTGTCCTGCTCAGACTTGATGCGTTTGGCCTCGTCCCGGAGCCAGCTCGTGTGGTCGTGCTCCAGCCTCTCGATCGTCTGCTTCTGCTTCTTTTCCAGGTTCTCCACCTCGGTGTCATACTGACGCTTTTTGGCCTGAAGAAGAAAACAATCGAGACGCAATTGAATGTTTCAGCGCTGAATATGGCTGTAACATGGTCATGGTCATAGGGCATAAGGCGATGATTTGCACACAGACAACTTTCAATTCATACAGTAGTGAACTTGGACCATTCATATACTGAACACATATTGAATCAGGCCATCAGTCTGAAGGTAGTGTGTAGTGATTTGCACACTGAGAGCAAAAATTAAAAAAATAATAATAGTGAGCATTTGAGGGGGCAATTCAATCTGTTCAATCTATACCAAAAATGTAAAGCTAACTGTAAGGTGCTTTTTGATCTGGCCATTTATGTCACATTAACTTTACTTTTAGAAAGTTTATGAAGTTTTCCACAGATGAAGAAGATTTATCAGAAAGTAAATTAGATTGCACTGTTGTTTGATCACTGTTATTTCTCATAATTGTGACACTAAAATATATTTTACAATCTTAACTGAGTTAACTATAATTTTTTTTAAAAAGAAAATTAAAAGCTGTGTAAGTATGAAATACTATTTGCAAACCAGTCATATTTTCCGCTTAGTTTGATTAAACTGAATACCACATACTACCAATCTACCCATCACTGTCTTTTTTTGCATTAACTTTTGCATTAACATGTGATACGTTTGTGAATATTAAACAAAATGCAAATGGACTACAAAATTAACCACAAAAAAGCAGAAATGCCACGTTATATAATTTTTTGGAAGTTTAAACTAGATGTTTTTGCTGCTTTTTAGGTCTTTGTTTAATAGTTTAATTACAGACTACGTATACACTTGTTGTTGTTGTTGTTGTTGTTGTTTTGGAGATATGCGAACTGTAATAATCAATATTTCAACATATCTCCCACCTCTGTTTTACACAACCATTCATTTCATGGCACAATGAGCTCTATTTTAGCTTCAGTTGTGCTTAACAGCATTTGCTACACTTCACATTTCCGAGGAGTGGGCCAAAAGGTGTACAAAGCCCTGAGTGGTGCAGAGTGGTGCAGAGTGGTGCGCGGTGACTCACAGTAGTTTCCTGTTCGAAGCGTCTGTAGATCTGTTCTCTCTGTTGCTGGAGTTTGTTACTGAGCTGCTGCTGGGCCCTTTGCTCCTCCTTTTGCAGCAGGCGAAGCTCTCTCAGCTCCTGCCGCCTGGTGAGCCAAACCGCAACAAGCAACGGTTATATTTAGCCCTATAAAAAGAAGTCTACTACTCACACTGCTGCACAGGTTATAGTTTATTCAAGAGGAGGTTTGTAAAGAGGGATTGTGTTACAGTAAGGGGATTTGATTATAGTAAAGCCCGGGTAACCACAGAGTCTGGTACTGTGGGCAATGCTAATGCTAATACTGCAGTACACAGGGGAATGGAGAGGCCAGAGGGTTTTGAGTGGGTATTGGAAAATGTGAAAGTACAGCCTAAAGCGTGACGTTCACAGTGTGGCTGAGATATGGTCTAGAATATATTATATCCGGTGCGGGTGGATGAAACTACAAACCACAGTCAAGAGTCCAGGCATGCAATACAGTATAAATAGGCTGAAAAGTGACTTCAATAAAAATAAACATTATGATTTTGGATTTGTTTAAATGTGTGATGCATATTTCTAAAACTAGCATTTTCATAGTAGAATACTTTGCACAAAAACAACTAAACTTAGAATTTACTGTAATCTGTATCCTATAAGTAAGAGTATATCCTATAAGTAAGAGCTGTTAACATGTGCTTTGTTGCCGTTTGTGGAAAAAATATTATATTCTGGCATCCCAGAGTAATAGGCTTAGTCTTTCTGATTTGGATAAATCAACAATTGCTATAATAAAAACCTACTCTTGAACATACTTAAGTATCCAAGGACAGAGACAAGGTTTAGATCATATTTATAAGAAATATACATTATAATGGGCCCATATAAGTTGTTTTTTGTTCACACATATTTATCACACAAATCCTGGATAGTTAGGCTGTGGGCTCTTTCACCTTGTGATACACTGTGGTTTTAAACCATAGAACTATAATAAAATCTGGAAGATGACTCCAAGATGGCGCCCTATTGTTTTCAATGGCCTGTGCTTATTGGCACATGACCCCAAAAAAAGATCTTCATTTCCACATTTACTTCCTTGTTTGCAGCCTAACGTAGCCCAACGTGTGACGTCGGGCTGCCCAAGACTGTTGGGCTGTGACGTCAGAAACGCTGTTCTGACCAATCAGAGCGCGAGCTGCTAGAGCGGAGCTAGTGCGGGCTCAAAGCGCAGCTAGGCTAATTCTTACAAAGCTGATTTTTACGCACTCCGACGATTAAAACATTTTTTAAAGTTCATATTGTAAAAATAGGGGGGGTCCCCATAGGGTGGGTCAGGTGCTATGAGGATTGGGCAGCAAACTGCCCCCGCGACCCAGCTGGATTAAGCGGGAGAAGATGGATGGATGGATGGATGGATATTGTAAAAATACAGAAGAATCCCTACAAAATCTGACCTTTATGAAAGCTGCTTCTATGGGAGAATTTTTCCTGGGCTGCGGGCTATAAAACCTCGCTCGGCCACACATCAATCTGCAGTCACGGATAGAGGCCTTATAGCCTTATCCAGCTCTTATTATACATCCATGTTTTAAACTCATACACTTTCATTAGAATCATTTGGACAATTTCAGATTTCACATTGAATGTAAAAGGTCGCTGTTAACTACCTGATATCACAAGGTGGAACAGGCCATTTTGAGCTTTGGAGATGTAGACAGACTAATAATGCAGAACATGTGTGAATGAAGCAAAACACAATTCAGCTATGTTTTTGATGAGGTAACAACATTATAACATGGCTTAAAGCTCACAAGAGTCCACTTTGTGTCATATAGCACCTTTAATGTTAATTGTATGGGGTAATTGACTCTAGCAGCAGGAGTATGAGAAAATAAGTATTTAAGTATGATAGTAACAGCCACACATCAGCTCCACACTAAGTAGGTGTAGTGTGTCTCATGTCTTTAAAAGGCCACATGGGAGCTGACAGAAACATGACATTCATCAGAGCGGATAACCCATCTGGCGTTTGTAAAAAGCAGTGGGAGCTGTGAAACTATTTGTGGCGTTGCGTTAAATGGGTCATATCCCTTATTTAGACAGTGACAGTGCATGTGTGTAACAGTACAGTAAGAACAGACCCACCTGAGGAAGCGCATCTCCTCACTCTTGGTGTCATTTTCGGAGACGATCTTGGACGTGGTCACGCTCACCTCCACGCCGTCCACCATGAACTTACGAGTCTTCTTCAGGGTTTTCTTCTGCCGCTTGGACTCCTAGTATAAATATAAAGCGTTAAGACACCATTTCTCAGACTGGTACTTAGCACAGCTTTTTAGTTTGGGGACTTTTTTCGTCTTCATTTGCATAATTTTTTGTTAAAGAGTTAGGGACACAGGGTTTCTCCGATTGTTACTTGGCACTTGTACTTTTTAGTATGTGGGGACTTTTTTGTCTTCCTTTTGTTAAGTTCAGGTTTAGAACTACAGTAGAAATGACACTGTCCACTTTTAGGCCTGGTTAAGCCCTGGATTAGACCTGGAATAGTTGTTATTTGATTTAGAATAGATGTTACTTGATTTAGATCTAGTGATAAATCAAATCTTGTTTATTTGATGGTACTTGGTGTAAAAAGTTTGGATTATGGTTTTTGTTTCTTTTCAGTTTTTTTGCACGTATCAGTCCAATTCGTAAAAAAACAGACAGACAACAAATAATCCTGTAATTAATCAATGGTAGTCAAGTACCGGTATGTAATATCAGCAATGTATTCTCTGCCAACATTCTTAATACACTAGATCACCGCAGTTAACTTAGCAATAAGGCTAATCCTCCAGCAGCACAACAAGAAAGCTGCATGACTCAACTAGAAAACTATAAATGCAGGAAAAGAAGGTAGTGTTTCATATTATTACATACAATGACGGCCCATCATGTTCTAATCCCTATCCTAGAAAAACAAGTTGGCCAATATCGTGTAACAGGCCAGGTATTTTTATTACTTCATGAGAATACTGAAGGCGAACTATGAAACTGTTAAAGTAGAGGCTCCACCTTGCTTGTTGCCTGAAAAGGTATTATTTTTGCCTAGAATGTTCCACGGTATGGCATTAAATGATCTTTAAGTAGCACCACCAGACCAAGTCACATTTAGTATCTATAGTATTCTTTACTATTTAGTATTATTTAGTATTTAGTACAGAAGTATCATTTCTGTAGAGACTTTGAGCAATGAAAACACATCGGTTGAATATGTACAAAATAGACATTTATTGCGATTATGTGGAACATTCTAGAGAAAGCAATAGTACAACTTTAATATTACGTTATTATCTGATCTATGTTATAATGTTGTTTCCTCATCACAAACAGACCTGGAGTTTTGTTTTGTTTCATTCACACATGTTTAACACACAAATCCTGCATCCGAGTTTTTCTCTCAAACTGAAAACACTTCGTTCCACCTTGTGATGTCGTGATAATACAGAATATACTCCATTGTATTTTTAACTAGAATCATTTTGATGATTTCAGCCCTGGAACTGCCCATTTTTATTATACTAAAGATTAAACGTAACTTGTGACATAGTATGACGTCACAAGGTGGAACAGAGCATTTTGAGGATTTAGGATGCAGACAGCCTAATAATCCAGGATGACTCAAACAACTGTGAATAAAACAAAACACAACTCCGGACATGTTTTTAATGAGGTAATAGGATAATAACATGGCTTAAAGTCAACTTTGCGTAATAGATATAAACATATATGTGGTGTAATAAAAGCCTGTACTGGCCTGAATCATGGATTTATTTTGGTCACTTGAATATTTGATGTAATAATTAACATTTAAAGCCATACAGAAATGCTTTAACTACACTAGATATAAAAACCAACAACATTACCTGTAGAGATATGGAGCCGCTTTCCTTGCTTTTGGTGAGGAAGCTGGAGATGGACAGATTGAGGTCGAGGCTGCTACTGTCGGCCGCTGAACTGCTCCCTGAATCCGAGTCTTTCTCTCCGTCGAGTTTGGCGTGCGCTGGACTGACCTGCTCCGTCTTCGCCTCCGAATCCGTCTCGCTGTCTGGGACGGACACGGCGTCTTGAGAAACGCTTCTATCCACGCTGACTTCCTTCTCCTCTTCTTCTTCTTGTTTGGAAGGACTAGTTGGCACTGCTGTTTGGGGCTCCTCTTTGCTCTCCTCGCTGGCCACATCTGTAGATACGATTTCGGGTTCCTTTTCTTCAACTTTAACATCACTTATTTCATGTTCTTGTACAGAATTCTCCTCAACCTTTTCACTTTCTATGTTCTCGCTTTTCTCTTCGACTATCTCAGTGGTCTGGCTTGGTTTTGGTTCTTCATCAGGTAAAACTTCAGGCAACATTTCGACTACTTCTTCCTTCACCGGGATGTCTTCATCTACATTTAACTCTACTGAATTCAACCCTTGACTTATTTCCTCTATAGAGTCTTTATCATGTTTTATTATATCTGTATCTGGCAACGTAGGAGGTGTAACTATCTCTTCTTGTTCTACAATAGGTTTGCTAATTTCTTCATTAGGTTCTTTCAATTCATTTACTAGTTCTTCTGGTTCTTTGGGTTCTTTAGGTTGGTCTTCCATGTTTTTCTCTTCTGCTTTTTCTTCTTTCTCTTCATTACCACTAATATCCTCTTCTGGTTTAATTATTTCCACGGCATCTTTAGTAGACTCAACCTCCATTTCATCTTCTACTGTCTCATTCTGTTTTTCTACTTCTGGCGGGGTCATATCTGCAATTTCTACAGGTTCTTCTTTTGTTTCGGGTTGAGGTAGATCAATAGGAGCAGCTGTACTTTCTTCATCGATTGGTTTAGCTTCTTCATCTTTTTCAGTGATATCTTCAGGTACTTCTTCAGCAGGGGCTTGAATGAGGTCTTCTTGGCTGACCTCAGAAACGTCATTGAGTTTCTCCTCCTCGGTTTTGTCCACTTCGCTTGTCCCCAGGCCTTCGTCCGAGAGTTTATCACTGGCTCTATCCTCCGCGGGTTCAGTCTCTTTATTCTCCACGACAGACTCCAAAACAGCAGCGGCGGGCGTGAGTTTCTCATCTTCTGAACTGGCAACACTCGCGTCTGAAGGTGCGCGCTTGTGTCCACGAGGCTAGAAAAACAAAGGTTAAAAGTAGTTATAATTAGTACCGTAGTTATAATTTTTCTATGTTATCAAGTTATTTTTCCAGACCAAGAGTTTGGAAAAAAGCGCCAAAACAGTCTAAACTGTCAGGTATAAAAACTAAATATTGGCCTGAAAAAAGAATCTAAGAACACAAAAAAGGTCAAAAGTAAAGATGTAACAATAACCGAAATATTGTGATATTGTATTGTCAAAAGTCTCACAATAATATCATGGGTGATCACTATGTATTGAATTACAAGTCTCTATTAGCTTAAAGTCATTGTTTAGGTGCAGCAACAACTTAAAAAAAAAACAGAGTGAACTACATATACCATGATCCCTTGTTCCATTTCAGTGCAGACTACATAAAAAATAACTTATTAGGCACTTTTAAACCTTAATTCTTTGGATTATGCGACAACAAAAGACATTTTAAAAGGAAAAAGTAGCATAATGACAATTCTGTTAGCCTCTACTAAATATTGTACCCTGAGATATATATCATGAAAATACTGTATTGAAAAAGTGAAATATCAATACATCCCTAGTTAAAAGACACTGTACCTGATTTTTACGGTCTTAAAATCATAAAAATCAGCACAAGTTCATTTTAAAAGGTTAGCCATTGTTCAGTTTTTTCTTACTTATTTAATGTATTCCAAGCATCCTAATTATTAACCACAACTTTATCAGTGCGTTTCACAACTTTCAAATGTGAGTCACAGAAAGGCTAACCACAACTAGCATGTAAATAGTACATTTCCTGATTCTCTGACAGTAAAATCTGATTCTCTGACAGTAAAATGCTTTATAAGTAGATACAGGCACAGCTGACTTATTTCGACCTCAAGAGCTGCTTGTACAATATATCTGCACTGGGGCAACACACATTTAGCTCAAATACACATATAGGATAAAAGTCAGGTACAGACAGTTTCATACAAATGTGTTGTGAGTACTATGTTGTATGTAGACAAGTATTTTGAAGAATCTCATACCAAAGGTGTTTCTGGTTCTTCCTCCTCCTCTTCCTCTTTGCTTTCTTCGATTTCTTCCAGTACTTCAGCTTTGGCCTCAGCAATGAGCTCTCGCAGAGGTTTGCCGTCAGTTACACTGGTGACAAATGGGTGCTGTAAACAAAAGGAACATGCGTTAAATTACATCTATTTACCAACGGGGGATAAAAATAATACATTACAAAAATATCTATATATTTGTGGCACGCCTTCGTCACATAATGAACCATAAATCTGCCCCATCCACTTCTGACTACTACTGACCCACACTTCTGTTGTTCACTTCCGGGTGAGTGAATTCTGTTTGCGAGCTGTTTTGCGAAGCACTCTTACTAGCATCTCTCTACTGAATCTGTTAATCCACGAATCCATCTAAACTAGTGCCTGAGTACTTCGTCAAACCATCGAAGTTTATTCAGCATCTAGTGCTCCGTAATTCGTGGTCTAAGCCTCTCTCTCTCTGTAGTTTCAGCTTGTAGTTTCAGCCTGATCTAGCCTAGCCTAGCATCATGGCTAAAACTCTCGCCCCTCTTTCCTGCTCTAGTTGCAACATGTGGAGTGAGAACCCTGGCTTATTTGATAGTGACAGGGATAGTTGCGCTAAGTGCAGCGTAGTGGCAGTCCTCGAGGCCAGGGTTACAGAGTTAGAAACGCGGATCCGCTCATTGGAGGCTCTGCCGAGTTATAGTCAGGCAGTAGCAGGGACCGCGGACCATTAGCTTGAGCGTAGCTAGCGAGAGCAGCCCCCCGGCGCATCCCGTGCAGCCGGGACCAGACCAGGACAGTTTTGTGACATTTAGACGCAAGCGCAGGGCTAAGACCAGGACTGCAGATCAGGGACACATAGCTGAGCGCAGGACTCCAGGAGACCAGGGACACAGGGCTGAGAGCAGGGCGCTCCCCGTCGGAACAGGTTCGCCCCTTGAGCTGGACGCGGGACACTCTAGTCATAGGGAGCTCCATAGTCAGGGACGTGGAACTGCCTGCAGCTTCCACACGGTGTTACCCTGGAGCCAGACTGGGTGACATCGAGGGGAATCTTAGGCTTTTAAAGAAAAGTAAGAACAGGTACCGCCGGATCGTTATACACGCGGGGGGTAACGATACTCGGCGCGGTCAGTCAGAGGTGGTGAAGTTGCAGATAGCGGCAGTTTGTGATTTGGCTAAGTCGATGTCGGAGTCCGTGTACTTCTCTGGCCCCCTTCCAAATTATGCCAATTGTGAAATGTTCAGCCGCTTTTCAGCTGTCAACCAGTGGTTGTCCAATTGGTGCCCGCAGAATGATGTCGTCTTCATAGACAACTGGAGGGCATTTGAGGGGAAGCCCAGGCTTATACGTAGTGACGGCATTCATCCCACCGCGGCTGGGTCCTCCCTCCTAGTGCAGAATATTATGGTTAGTCTTAGATGACCATCAGGTAAGACTAGCACACAGACTAGCTCAGGGAGTGTCAGTGACGCTAGGAGCAGAGTAGACTAGTGAGGCACTGCTCTGTTAGCGAGAACAGCTCCAAACAGGCTGAGACTGTGTGTGTGCCACGTACAGGGGCCTCCTCTGAGCCACCCTGCATGAACAATTCTCCCAGACCGGCTGAGGTTGTATGTCCCACGCACAAAAAGCACAAACAAAACATACCTAAACTCTGATAGGAAAGGTATCAGATCTCCTAACTCAATAGAAATAAATACATGCATCGTAAAATAAACAAAATAAATGCGTAAAGCACAAATAAAACTCAACTAAAGTCTGATAGGAAAGGGGCGCCAGGTTTCATAACTTAATAAAAATAAATAATTGTGTAAAACAAACAAATTAAGCATGTAAAAGCACAAATAAAAAGTCAACTGAACTCTGATAGGAAAGGCGTCAGACCTCATAACTTAATAAAAATAAATACATGTGTCGCAAATAAACAAAATGATAAGTGTGTAAAATGTGGACTGCTAAACATCAGGTCCCTCTCTTCTAAATCTCTTTTAATAAATGAATTAATTGGCGATTTTAATATTGATCTTCTAGATTTAACTGAAACATGGCATAAGGAAAAAGAGTCTGTTAGACTAAACGAATCTACACCTCCAAGGCACGTGAACTTTCAAAGAGCCAGGAGAACTGGTCGAGGTGCGGTGTGGCCGCTCATTTCTCCTCCCAGCCTAATTCTCAGCCTCAAATCTAATTATACATTCCGCTCCTTTGAAAGCCTACTTTTATCTATTACGTGCACCAACTGGAAAAACCAAAAAGCTGTTATATTTATAACAATCTACCGACCTCCTGGTCCTTATGCCGAGTTTCTGACAGAGTTTTCTGACTTTATTTCAAGTTTAGTTTTGGAATGGGAAAGGATTGTTATAGTTGGAGATTTCAACATTCATGTTGATAACAGCAGTGAGTGCCTCAGCAGTGCTTTTGGTGCTCTCCTGGATGGGATCGGTTTTACCCAGAGTGTGAACAAGCCGACTCACTGTCACAATCACACTCTCGATCTCGTCCTAACTTATGGTATTGAGATTAGTGATTTACTTGTAATTCCTCAAAACCCTATACTCTCTGACCATTTTTAATAACCTTTCAATTCGTACTAAAAGACTATCCAGCTCTGCAGGAGAAAACTATAATGAAAAGAACAATATCAGAAAAATCGGTAGCGAAGTTCAAAGAAATAATCGAGCCAGTATTAAATGATATGCCATGTGACAATGAGAACAACTTTAATCCAATTATCATGGATCAGTTTGTTGATAGGACAATGCTCACCCTAAAATCTGCTCTCGATGTTGCAGCTCGCTAAAACAGAAAAGCATTAAACCAAGACCTCCGGCTCTTGGTATACTCCAGAATTGCGATCACTCAAACAACACGTAAGACGCACAGAGAAGCTCTGGCGCGCTCGCGCTCGAGCAGTCTCTGAAGGCATGGAAGCTCTGCCTGCTCTCTTATAAGGCCGCTCTGAAAAGCACAAACCAGATACTATTCAAACCTAATAGAAGTAAACAAAAGCAACCCCAGATTTCTGTTCAGCACTGTAGCCAGGCTGACAAACTACTTATACTGCCCCTGAGTCTCTTCTCCCTTTGAAGTTCAGTTGTGATGACTTTCTTGAATTCTTCGATTACAAAATTATAACCATTAGAGACAAGATCAACGGCCACTCCCAAAAATCAGCCCCGAGCAAATTCTGCAAATCCAGTCTGTAACACCAATATCCCACATAAATCCTCTAACAGCATTAGACAAATTTACTCCTGTCGATGAGGTGGAGATTACCTCAGTCATCATGTCGTCCAAACCATCAACTTGTTTGCTTCGACCTATTCCAGTCAAACTCCTCAAAGAAGCTCTCCACTTAATAATAGGTTCCATCCATAACATAATAAATATGTCATTAGAAAATGGCTTTGTTCCTCAGTCCTTTAAATATGCTGTAATTAAACCGCTTTTGAAAAAACCTAGCTTAAATCCTGATGAACTAGCCAACTACAGACCTATCTCGAATCTTCCATTTCTCTCAAAAATTCTGGAACGAGTTGTGGTGAAACAGCTTTGTCACCATCTGCAGGGCAATAATTTATATGAAAAATTTCAGTCTGGTTTCAGAGCTCACCACAGCACAGAAACTGCTCTGCTTAAAGTGACAAATGATTTGCTACTAGCTGCTGATAACGGGCTGGCTTCAGTCCTGGTCCTACTGGACCTCAGTGCAGCGTTGACACCGTGATCACAACATTCTACTGCAGAGGTTAGAATGTGATGACATAGGTGTCAGAGGGACCGCCCTCAAATGGTTTAAATCCTATCTATCAGATAGGTACCAGTTTGTTAGTGTAAACCAGTGCACCTCTCCCTGCTCTAAAGTAGCTTGTGGTGTTCCACAAGGATCTGTGCTTGGTCCAATCCTGTTTACTCTGTATATGTTGCCATTAGGTAACATTATCAGAAAACATGGCATTAATTTCCACTGCTATGCTGATGACACTCAGCTGTACTTATCAATGAAACCTAATCAGGACCGATCAAATCGATAAGCTCAGTGCCTGTGTGAAGGACATCAAAACCTGGATGACCCTGAATTACCTCCTCTTAAACCCTGAAAAACAGAGGTCATTGTTGTCGGTCCTAAAGGTCAGAGAGATTCTCTGTCAGACCAGATAATCTCACTTGACAATGTGGTATAGCCTCTAGCTCTACTGTAAAAAACCTTGGAGTCGTATTTGACCAAAATCTCTCATTCACAGCTCATATAAACCAAGCTTGTAAAACTGCATATTTTCACCCAAGTAAACATAACTAAAATCAGAAAAATTTTGCCTAAAAATGATGCTGAAAAACTTATCCATGCATTTGTTACATCCAGACTAGATTACTGTAATTCTCTGCTCACCGTCTGCACTAAAGGTACTTTAAGAAGCTTCCAGTTGGTCCAAAATGCAGCGGCCAGGGTCCTAACAGGAACTAAAAGACGTGATCACATCAGTCCTGTGTTAAAAATCACTTCACTGGCTTCCTGTCGAGTTTAGAATTAAATTCAAAGTTCTCCTCCTGACATACAAAGCCTTAAACAATATGGCCCCATCATATCTTCAGGATGCCATTGTCCCCTATCAGCCAAATAGAGCACTTCGCTCTCAGAATGCAGGATTATTAGTGGTTCCTAGAGTGTCTAAAAGTACAGTGGGGGAGAGCCTTCAGTTACCAAGCTCCTGTGTTATGGAATCAACTCCCCTGTTGATGTTAAACAGGCACCCACAGTCTCTTTATTATTTAAGACCAGGCTTAAAACCTTCCTCTTGAATAGCTTATGACCAGGTTACTTAGTTGATGTCACTAAGATAAGCTGCCGCAGGAGATAACAAGCTGGGGAAGTGTGGCAACCTGAGCACTGTCCTCTGTTTCCTCCTTTTTCTCACCAGCATCACTCACTATGTTCTCATCTGTAGTTTGTTCATTGCTATTCACATGTTGTTCCCTGTCCCACTCCCCTGTGGAGTGGAACTCTTTCAGACGCCTGATGGCAGCTGGACCTCTCTCCTCCTCCTCGCCTGGCTCCTCCTCTTCGCCTGGCTCCTCCTCCTCGCCTGGCTCCTCCTCCTCGCCCGGCTCCTCCTCCTCGCCCCTCTTCTCCTCCTCCTCTGGCCCACGGGCCTGGACATCTATAGCCTGTCCGTCCATGGGAGTGGATCCCTCCTTCACTGTAGTTCTCCCCGAGGTTTCTTCTTTTTCCCAGGACCCTGGGTTTTTTGGAGTTTTTCCTTGCTGAGAAGGAGGGTCTAAGGACAGGGGATGACTGGACAATGTTTCATTTGCTGCTTTACATGAATGTTGTTTATTCCTGTTTTGATATGTCTGTGTGTATGTTTACTCATCCATATCTTGGAACGCCCTTAGAGGCTACTGTTGTTGCGATTTTGGGCGCTACAAAATAAATTGAATTGAATTGTTACTGGCACTTGCACTTAAGCAGTAATCCTATTCATTTCAATAGAGAACTAGTGAAATTATAATTTGCACAAACTTTAAACAAAGCACCCTCTCTGAGTAAATTGAAAATGGCTTTGTGGTCTATTTATAACTTTGCTGTCAAGACTGGCAGCCCAGTGCAAAATCACACAACTGGAAGGAGGGACACGATTAATGGCGGCACCCATGGCAACTTCATGAATACGTTGGATAGATTTCTTTTAAAATATTCCAGAATGAAAACAATAAGCAATCAATACAGGAATACCAGCTTCAATCTAAGAAGAATACTGCAAAACCATTTCACATTGCCTTAAAGGTCCTATATTACGCAAAATGGGGTTGTCTGAGCTTTTAAGTCATGTTATAATGTTACCTCATCAAAAACATACCTGTGTTTTGTTTCATTCACACATGTTTGAGTAATCCTGTAATATTAAATGTGTCTACATCTCCAAAGCTCAAAATACTGTTCCACCTTATGAAGCCATGAATCAGTCGTTTTAAAGTTAACAGCTACCTTTTACCTTTAGATGAGTAGAGATCAGCTTTTCTAGGGATGAAATTATATAAACTATTCTAGTGGAGGTGTGTGGCATTTAAAAACACAATGGAGCACTTCCTGTATTTCCACATGACGATAGAGCGTTTTCTGTTTGAGAGAAGAACTCAGCCTAAATATGCAGAGTTTGTGTGTTAAATGTTCCAATAAAACAAAACTCCAGGTTTGTTTTTGATTAGGAAACATCATAATAACACAGATCAGAAAATAGTGTCATCTGGGCCCTTTTACTGTTCAGAAGTGTTTTGCATAATACCACTTACTTGTAACAGTTGTGCTGCACTCCACCTATTGTCCACATTCTTATCAAGGGCCCTCTTTAGAAAGTCACTGAACTCTGGAGACCTTTAAAACAACAAAATCATTAAACGTGCACCATAAATTTTGTGGTTGCGGCTCCATCACTTGCTTGTTTCTATGATGTCATTGCTCTGCCTGGAATGTTCCACAGTATGACACCAAATAGCTCTACCTTATATTTACTTGATTACAGGTGGTTTTATACCTCAAAAATACGGAGAAAAACAGACATTCTGACTGTGAGCAGGGTTGTTTCCACAGACCTGTAACTTGGTCTGGTTTGGTCTCCATGATGATAGAAAGTGCCATACTGTGAAACATTCCAGATGAAGTAATAACATCTCCATGGAGAAAAGTATTTGACGGATCCTCCACCACAAAAATTCACCAGTAAATACAGGCTCTATTCTTTCAATTCAGCCTCTCAACTGTGCATAAACAGTTTCCCCTAGCTTTCACACACTTAGCGGTCAACACATCTCAGTGCAAACATTCCACTGACACTTCTCTTGTTATCACCACTTCACCATCTCACCAGCGCGAAGGTTTCATCAGTGTGGGTGGTTCGGACTTGGCTATTTTCAGCAGCACTCTCATGGGGTTCATCTCGTGGTTGGGGGGCTCAACCTGGGCCAGTTCAATCAGGGTCACGCCCAGAGACCAGATATCAGCCTTGTAGTCGTATGGGCGGTCCTTGGAAGTCTCACACATGACCACCTCAGGGGCCATCCTGGAATGATGAATCACAAATGGGATAATAAGTGGGATTTAATGGCAGGGGCCATGGGAACTTTGTAAATAAATTGGACATATTTCCTTTAAAAGATTCCAGAAGGAAAACACCAAGTGATCAATACAGAAATATCTAGTAAAGATAAAACCATTTCATATTACCTTAAACAGACCTATATTACACAAAATGAACTCTTTTGAGCTTTAAGTTATGTTATACTGTTGTTACCTCATCAAATACATACATGGGATGGGATTAGATGGATAAGGATGGGAAGAGAAAGTAAAGCAACAACATTTTGGAAATCTAAGTGGGATTTAAGGACTGTGTTGAATATGAAGATATGAAAATAACAGAAAGTAATTGGAATTCCTAAAGTTTATTAGGGTTTGTTTTATTATCAAGGTTTTACTTACATTTAAATTGGTTTATTATTCAATTTGGTTATTGCTATGTGTAAAGCATATTGCCTGGAATCCAGAATACACATTGCCAGATTTCTCCAGTACTTTATGAAGATGTGAATCTGGTCAGTGGTGAATCTCCCTGTTTTCAAACGGACATGATTGACAGGTCGATTAGCCAATCAGGGACACACATGGTCTGTTGGAAAAATAAATGAACTAAAGTCACAGAGGACTGAAAAACATAAATTTGATTTAAGTTGAAAATCATAAGAGACCAAAGAGTTCCTTTGTTTCACATGCATCACTGAAATAAACAAATCTGATTGCACGATCACATTTGACTGGGCTTGAGATGCAGAGGAGGGCGTGGGACCTGGACTGATATCCATCTGTACAGAATATACAGAAAGATCTCATTCTCGATTTGACAAGCAACAGAGCAACACTTGACAAAACCAAGTCTAAAATAACAGTCTTTAAATATATCAAAAATGGTAAACGTCACATTTGTATGAATATAATATTATAGGTTACAGACATTTATGTCAGTCCCAAGCTCACATAAAATGGAAAGAAGTGAGTGAAGATGGGCATCTGGCATAAAATCTAAAACAAATTTAAAAACTACTAATTTGTGGTAGAAAGTACACCCATTTCCTTTACCTAAATCCAGCTTCATTTTTATCATATGAAAAAAATTACTTAAAATGCATTTATTTTTGAAACACATAAAACTATTGTGAAGTTTAGTGAAATAATGCAATTTTAAAACAATTATACTGTGTTATATCCATTCTTTTGATGCTAACATCATCTGACACAAAGAATACTTTGAAGAAGGGACTTAGTTGTGCTCCAATCATGACATGACAACATTTCAATAGCTCTGAGATTATCACACCAAGATGATAAATTGAAAGGCAATTATCAGTGGAAATTGGAAGAGTGGCCTCTTGTATCCAGACTGCGTGACTCACCAATATGGAGTGCCAATAAAAGAGTCCCTTCTCTGTAGCGTCTTGGTATTTTTAGCAGACACCCCAAAGTCAGCTGCAAGCACAAAGACATTCATTTGATCAATTATTACAATAAAAAGTATTACAAATGCATTATATGGAAGAAATGCTACAGTCAGTAATGAAAGTATGCCAGGTGAACTCAAGTGCTGATCAAATGGGCCATTTTGGGTTGTACTATATTTTAGTAGTTGAATTTACATGGTTTTCTTTTTACACATAGTCATATATTTTGTGCATTCTCTGTTAACTTTTAAAGGCCTTATATTATGCAAAACTGACATTTTGTGCTTTATGTCTTATGCTGTTACCTCAACAAAAACATATCTGGAGTTGCGTTTTGTTTCATTTGCACATGTTTGAGTAACCCTTTAGTCTGTCTACATCTCTAAAACTCAAAATGCTCTGTTCTACTTTGTGATGTCATGAAGTGGTAGTTTTCAAAAGCTACCTTTTTACCTTTAGTTCAGAAGAGATAGCAATTCCAGGCCTGAAATCATCCAAATGATTCTAGTGATGATGACTGTAGTTTAAAAACACAGTGGAGCGCTTCTTCTTTACCACATGACAGAAAAGTGGAACAAAGTTTTCCATTTGAGAGAAAAACCTACCCTAAATATCCAGGATTTGTGTGTTAAACAGGTGTGAATGAAATGAGCGCTTTAAAGTGTATTTGGTTAGTGTACATTTATATGTTCATAAGGCATCCTCACTGTTTAAATAGCGGTTAGCAGCTGCACACCACAAAGGTCTCATGTGTGTTGTCTCCGTGTCAAGGTGAGCTTCCCCCGCTCACCCACTGACCAAAAGCAAAAGTAAACTGTTTATAGAATATAATCCTCCATGCATTCTCCAGGCACTGCAATCGCTCACTCCTCCTGACAGACGGGCCCTAGCGGCATTGAAATCAAATGTCAAATGCAGATTACAAATTTCCATAAGGGAACAATAAAGTCTACCACAGCTAAATAGCAAGCTTAGCATACCATTAAAGGTCCTCCATTACACAAAATGAATTCTTGTCAGCTTTTAGGCCTGTTATAATGTTACCTCATCAAAAGCACACCCGCAGTTGTGTTTTGTTTCGTTCACACGTTTGAGTAACCCTTATATTAGTCTGTGGTGGATCAAGCCAAGGCGGCTCTGCTCCACCTTGTGATGTAATTTAGAGGTAGTTTTCAAGTTTTAACAGCTACCTTTTGCCTTTTGTTCAGTATGACGTAGCTCTTCCAGGGCTGAAATCATCCAAATTATTCTAGTGAAGATGAATGGAGCTTAAAAACACAGTGGAGCACTTCTTGTGACAGACAGTTTTCCATGTGTGAGAAGAATTATGTGTGTTAAAAATATGTCAGTGGAGCAAACACAACTCCAGGTATGTTTTTGATGAGGAAACAACATTATGACAGATATTATGAAAGCTTGAAAAAACATCATTTGACTGATACAATTTAAAACAAAATGTCAGATGAGCGGAAGTGGCTATGTACTGTATCTGTTGTGTAATACGGTCTGTAGCTTTTGCAACATGTACACATTAGCGAAACACAGCTGACTAGCATTAGCCCCTCGCTGACTGTCAGATAATTACTGTTTGCAGAGTTTTGTCGTGACCCTCTGCCTACAGAACATGAGTCACAAAGAAGCCAGCAGCTAAAGAGGCTACAGAAGCAACTATTCATATTTTTGTCTCTCTCCGTGTATACAGTAATGATTCACCAAACCCACCATCTCACAAGTGCTAAACAACAACATGCTATATTTTCCTGTTAAAAAGAAACGTTGCTGTACTGTATATTCCCCAGTTACTGCGGTTTGGAGATGTAGACAGAATGATAATAAAGGATGACTCAAACATGTGAATGAAACAAAACACAATTCTGGGTATGTTTTTAAGCTATTTTAAATATTATAGGACCTTTAAATTTTGGTGGCACATTGAGAACTGCATCTCTGAAATGAATGCAAGTAACATCTGATATATTTTTTGACTATTTACCCACGTTTGACCCATAAAAGTTGATCTGTCCTTAAACGCAAAAATTACAAGTAAATGAGGCTGTCATGGCAGCATTTTACTAATTAGTGTAATAGGGTTGGAGTAGGGGAGATGTTACGGGACCCAAACACTAACACTCTTTCTAATGAGGTCAGTTAATTATGTCAGTCATGATAATTATAATCAAAGAAGTTCAAAAAGGGCATTACATTTCTAACCATAATAATTTGCTATATAGCAGACTGGTGCAAAACAAAATGTGTAAATGTGACAAACTTAACACAAATAGTAAAAATATATAAATACTCCATACATCTTGATTTATGAATTCATTATTGTGACCAAGACAGTTAATTTAAAGGTCCAATATTACGCAAAATTGACTCTTGTGAAATTTAAGATTTGTTATAAGATTGTTGCCTCATCAAAAAAATACCAGGAGTTGCGTTTTGTTTCATTTACACATGTTTGAGTAACCACTTAGTATTACTGTCTACATTTCTAAAGCTCAAAATGCTCTGTTCCACCCGGTGATGTGATGTAGTGAGTTTTTTAGCTTTCGTCCAGTAGAGATGGCCAGTTCCAGTGCTGAAATGATCCAAATGATTTTAATTAAGGTGAATGGGGTAACACCTGTATTCCTGTATTAACACATAAAATCATAAGGAGTGTTATCAGTTTGAGAGAAGGGAACCTAAATATGCAGGATTTGTGTATTAAACATGAATGAAACAAATCACAACTCCAGGTATGTTTTTGGCAAGAAAACAACATTAACACAGATCGAAAAATATGATAATATGGGCCCTTTAACTAAAACATGAAGCAAACCAACATTATTCAGGATCACAACAAACATCCTCCAGCTCTAATGTTGCTTTAGGTTGACAGAGCAGTTTGTCTACCCAATATAGTTTTTAGATTTATATGTTGACAGTAATGAAACAGCTGCAATGTCTGTTCCAAAGCCTTGGTGTGCTAAAGCTACGTTCCCAATCCGTTATAAAGACAATGACTGAGTTTTGGACCAGTAAAGGCGTATGGACAAATAGCCGCGTACCGAGCTTGACGTCTCCCTCTAATGAGAGCAGAATGTTTCCAGCCTTCAGGTCCCGGTGGATAATCTTGTTCTCGTGAAGGTAAATTAGGGCCTCCAAGGTTTGTTTACACACCACCCGGATCTGGGGCTCAGTCAGGGGCTTTTCCAGCTCTGTACAAGGAAAATACACATTCAGATATTACAACAAAGTCAATGTCTTTTGCTATGGTACAAAGATATGCTCATAACAAATGTGGATTATGTAACTTTTCTGCTAGAGGGGCCACCAGGTACTTGCTTTACCTCCATTATTACACAGTACAGTATGGCATTAAAGTTTTCCATTTCCATAGAAACAAGCAGGAGACACTAAGGGCAAGTAACAGGTGAGATCTGTGAAGAGGTGACCCAACCTCACAGTAAGAAAACATGTTTTAAAGGTATTTTTGAGCAATAAAAACACCTGTAATTGAATAAATGCATCTTGTATAAGTTTAATACCATATTGTGGAATATTACATAGCATCTCCATGGTAGCAGACCCCCAACCTGAAAAGTTACGTAGTGTGCCTTTAATTACAAAACTGGTCAAAAAGTAGTGAGTCATTAAAAGTGGTGGATGCGATCTGCTTGTCTCCATGGAGATTGCTTTGTCTGGAATGTCCCGGTATGGCATTAAATGTATCCATCTTGCATTTCAGTTTTTATTGACTTAAAACACGCATTATTACTGTGAGTGGGCTCGCCTCTCCATGGATCTGACATGTAACCTGTAGCGTCATCTGCTGTCTCCATAGAGGCAAATAAGCATAATGCCATACTGTGGAACATTTCAGCCAACATGAGAGAAGCTGGTGACGTTCTCTCTACCAGAAAAGTTACACAGTACAAATTTATGTCCTACTTATTTGCAAAAAACAACAGATGCTCTTTGTTCTTGATTTGAAAACCCAACAGAACAGCAACACCTTTTTAGGATTCAAAATAAATGCAGGCAGAAGTGGGCAAACATTCCTTGAAATCTGAGCTGCAATAATTACACAGTTGGAATAGCCACAGCAACTGGGGAAAGGAAATAAGGACGGCCAGCCAAAACTTGTGCATGGAATAATAATAAAACTAAAAGAGTGGCACAAAAAAGTAGAGTTTACTTGAGAACACTTGTACAACTATATATCAGTAGATCAAACTGTGTGTAGGATGACTTACCCAACATGATGGCATCAACAGCACCGCCCGCACAGAACTCAATTAGAATCTGCAAGACAAAATAAAAGGACGATTAGTGAAAAACATAAATTTTGTTCATTTCTATATATGTATTCTATATATACTAAATATATATCTATATGTAGTCCAATAAATACAAAATTAAACATATAATTTATAATAAAATGTATAAATAAAGAAGATTCAAATAGACTGGGATCCCAAGGTTGTCTTTTAAATACAGTATTAATTTTCTATTTTGGGTGGACGCTACAGAAATTACATAAATTGAGGGAAATAACCAAAATTGGTCCTAGATATCAGCCCAAAAATATAAGCAGAGATTATCGGACATCGGTTGCTCTGGATTCTAAACAATCAGTAAACAAGCCACAATCTTAATATATGAAATGTTAATGTATAGTAAATTAATTTGTCTTTTCACATTTTAAATTGTAACTTGAACTATGCCATCTTTTCTAAAAGCCCCTATGGACTGGTGTTGAAAATTAGCACATGTGCTAACACACTTAAGCAATACATCTGGTTTGTCCAATATATATGTGATGTCCATATTAAATAAATAAATAAAAATAATAATAAAATGAAGCACCCAAAATCCAACCAAAACAAATTGTACTTCAGTCTATTGTCGTGAAAATACAGAGTTTTTTTAAAATATAAAAACATGCTGACAGTAAAAACGTTCTATTTGTGAACTGTAAAAATATCTGTGCTTTTCTCTCAACTGAACCAAACAATCTGTAGCGTTGTACCGTTCTCCTACCCTTCTCACTTTCAGTTTTTTCACTTTTCAGATGAATGTGTAAAACTCAATTCAGAGCTACACATATCAATCTGTAATGAGCCAGCTTAGTGTGTTTCCGGATGAAAATAGATAAAGAATTCCCCAGTAAAACCATATGACACACATCTGCTGGAGTGCACTCTGTAAAATCACATTACAGTTATTGAGACTCGAAACAGTGTCCCCAAATGTACAACAAAACGACAGTCTAGTCCATTTTTATCGGGAAACACATCTCACAGTATCAAATGATGGACAAAAATCAATAAAAGCTACTGTCACAGGCCCCACCCTGCTCCACCCTACTCCGGACTGACTGGCTGTTCCCGTTTTGCACCTTTGCAATTGTCACACTAATCTTGTTATTTATTTGTTACGCAAGGTGTAATTGTAAGGTCTAATTTTACTGTCAATCAACTGTTAGATTAAGTTCACTCATTAATGATTCATAGTTACACATACACTCAACAAGCATATTTATAGACCTGGCTGCAGCCCTTTAATGACATATGACAGATTTTTAAGATTCTCTAATTTTCAATATAATTTTTGGTAGGATTATAACTATTGTAAATATAAATGATAGTTTTACCCAAATCAAGAAGCAATTTGGGGAGACATTTGGAAAAATATGTTGAAAATACATCACACTTAGGAGAATTCTACACAAAAATTAAGCAAAGATTTTTAGAAACTTTTTTTTCGGATGCTTTAAACGCGATTCCTACCAAATAAAGTTGTATTCTTATATGTAAATTTGTCAGATAATAATTTCTCTGGTTTGCAAGGTAACACTTATGGAATTCCCTAGCATGATGTCATGATTCCAAGCAGGAAGTAAAATTATAAACCCAAAACCATTTCCAAATCGGGAAAATGAGGTTAAATATGTTTGCGAAAATCTTAAATATAATGATGTAAAATTAGCAGTCTAACCTGTCATAGGCACTTTAAAGGTGCATTGTGTAACCTTTTTCGGGTGGAGGGTCCGTGAAATACTTTTCTCCATGGAGATGTTATTGCTTTCCCAGGAATGCTTCACAGTACTAACACAGTATTATAAACCTTTCTATTTTCATGGAGACCAGAAGTATTTTTTTGCTAAATAAACACCTACGATTGAATAAATATAAGGTAGAGCTGTTTAATGTCATACTGTGGAACATTCCAAACAGAGCAATGACATCTTCACAGAAAGCCCCAACCAAAAAGTTACACAGTGCACCTTTACCTCGATGTCCAGCACTTTTTGAAATGCTTGGACAGATGCACATTTGTCATGCAGCTTTAAGACGGCTGACCTGCGTGAAACACTGAATTATTCACAGGCACTTTCTCTGGCCACCAAAACCACTCCATTATCTTTCCTATTGCTGTGGTCAGTCTGCAAGGGATGGTCACATGACACCACCTGCCAAGACCTAATAGCTGCAGGGCCTCTTACTGCACACACAGAACAAGATCAACTCACCCACTGCGCTGTTACATTGACTGGGAGAATAGATACGCCTCTGTTTACCGGGAAAGCGAGGGCCAGGATGCTACACGAGAATTGGATTTCATAATACGCGATGACGTCAGGGTGGTCAATGAAATGGTCTTCGTTCCGTACTGAGTTACAATAACGATTCAGAGGTGTGCGTGTGTGAAAAGAAGATGATAAAATGTGTATTGATAAAAGGCTTCCACAGAGGATATTCATTTCTTGAGAAAAACTGAGGCAAGTGCGTGTCACACTGCCAGCAGGGAAGTGCATTACAGAATTGGAATGAGCAGCGTACAAAAGAAAAGCAGTCGCCTCCCACCATTAAGTGTTACACAATTTGATTCTTCATCATGAAGACATTATAAAGGAGGTAGCAGACTTAATGGTTTACCCTGGATTGAGATGCCTTCACATTTAAAAGGCCCATATTACGCTATTTTCTGATCTTTGTTGTAATATTGTTTCCTCATTAAAAACATACCTGGAGTTGTTTTTTATTTCATTCACACTATGTTTAACACACAAATGCTGAGTTCTTCAAACTGAAAACACCTTCTTCCACCTTGTGATGCCATGTGGTAATACAGGAAGTGCTCCACTGTGTTTTTAAACTCCACACACCGTCACTGGAATCACTTGGATGATTTCAGCCTCGGAACTGCCCATCTCTACTGAACTAAAGCATAAAAAGCACAACTCCAGGTATGTTCTTGATTTGATTTGTTTGTTTGTAATTTGTTTTTAGTCAATTTTGTGTAAGAAAGGAGCTTTAAATAAGCACACATGCTTTTGTATAATGTAAAATTTATATTCTGAATCTGAACTTTGTTTGTAAAAGCCCTTCCAGGGACAAACATTGCAAAAATTAGCCTTGGCTATAAATGTTCTAGTCTGTTACATGTCGCTAACAAATAAATACATCAATAAATAAAGTAAAAAAATGTTTAATACTTAATGTAACCTGTGTGCAATCAGTAAGCGGAATAAGCACCTCAATTTGGGTTGCCACATCCTACTAAAGTCTTAATTGGTTGGATCTATTTTATGCTATAATAGATCTATATAGCTATGACCAGGCAATATGTAACGTCTAAAATTTGTCGAAGATTTCCCCTTTCCTTCAGCAGAAATATGACTTCCTTAAGAAAATAACGGAATGCAAACTTCCAGCAATCTGTATGTTGATTTTAACAGAAATGGTGGTTCATCTTGTTCAAATGTACAAAAGGCATTACATAATAATTAGGGGTGGCACGGTATATGTATTCGTATTGAACCGTTGCAGTACGGGGGTCACGGTTTGGTGCGCGCATTTTGACGGAGAATATACGGTACAAAAGTTTAATATTGAACTGACCACGGGACTTTCCTTTTGCTACGGTTTCCTTAACCATTGCCATGTGCAAGCCCTGATTGGTCCATGAACATGTATACATGTCTGGATTGGTCTAGCTAGCAAACTCCGCCTTCAAATACAAAACTGCTGTTGTTGTTGCTGCTGTTAGGTCGTTGCGAGAGGGGTGAAAGACGATGGCGAGTAATTCAAGCCCGGAGTTAGAAGACCCACCACCATCATTTAAGTCGGTGGTGTGGGCAGGGCTCTACAGTGCGCCCATTTCACTCGCATTTGCGAGTAAATATTTCGGCGTGCGAACGAGAAAAACAAAACAGGGGCACCTGTGCGAGTGCTTCTGCAGCCACAATAAGGAGAATTGTGCACAGACGTAACGTGACAAGTTAAACGTTCTAAATGTATCAAACATTAGGGGCAAACTCACACTAGGACTTCAGAATCGTGCCCAAGCCTGGATCACCCCTAAAGCGCGGCACGCTTTTCCAGCGCGAGCGCAACAGAACACCTCCGACCTCGCACGACCCCAGCATACGAGCTCCGCGTGTGTGGCGATATCACTCATAGAACAATCTCCGCTTCAAAACACACCCATGCCCCCTTAAACGAGGCGCGCCGCAGCAGGACCCACACCTGTCCCACTCAGTAGACACCCCCGTGCCGCTGGACTTCCTCCTCCGCTAAAGCGAGAGCTTTGTCTTGGTTTTGTCTCGAACTCGAGCGCATTTGGACTCAGTCTCGTCACGGACTCAAGGTCTGAATACTGAGTGCGGTCATATTTCATTACTGCCGCTGCTTTCGGCAATAAACTTGTGCCGGTGTGTGGGACCTATGCGCTGGAGCACGCGGACACTCCGTGCGGCACCGCCAGTGCGCGGCTTGTCCACCACTGCGCGCACCCAGAAGGTACCTAAAAGGCACCTAAAAGACCATGTGTTAAAACTTCACTGATGTACCCAGCTCAGTAACCAATCAATATACTCAATGTGGTGCTTGCGTGTTCACTTGTTTTACATGTTTTACTTTTACTTGTTTTACTACAAGTTGCAGTTATCTCAGCTGGAGATTTAGGCAATAAAAAGCTGCCTTTGAGGACAGCCTTTCTGGTTATGTTTTTTTTCCTGCACTGTACCGAAAATGTACCGAACCGTGGGGTCTGAACCGAGGTACGTACTGTGCCGTGAATTTTGTGTACCGTGCCACCCCTAATAATAATAATTGCATAATAGTAATAGTCCATAATAGTCCACCACCTAGCTAGCATCAATAGTCCACCACCTAGCTAGCATCATCCACATATGATCCCATAATTTGCTTCATGTCTACATCATCCATTCACATTCTGGTCATATTATATATATTACCTTGTACCACACCCTGCCTCTGTATAATAACATGGTATTGATTTTGAGTCATTTTGTACCTCTCCTCACATAAAACAGTATATATACACGGAACTTTTCTTTGTCACGCACTCACGACTCACCCAAAGTTTTCCCTCAAAGTAGAAGGCGTCCAGCAGCTTGACAATGTAATGGTGGTCACAAGAGGCCAGGATGTCGATCTCCACCATGTAATCCTCCAGCTCATCCTCTGTCTTTGTGTCAATAACCTTGGCAGCAGCGAGAGTCCCATTCTGTTTATTCTGAGCCTGGAGAAGGGAGGACAACAAAGAAAAGAAAAGCTGTGAAAATGCAATCACAAGACTCAATTTAAAGAGACGCTCAAGGCAAATAAGTCAGCTGGCATTTGTTATATTTTCATTATGTATGTCTAATATCTAAGTCTAGGTCTATCAGTGCATTGCCATGAATCTGGTGATACGATACCTATCACGATTCAATATATCAAGAAATGGTAAATGGCCACATATTTATACAGCGCTTTTCCACCTTCAAGGACCTTTACATCATCACCATTCACACACCAGTGTATGCAGACAATAGGTGACACTAAATGTCTTGCTCAAGGACACAACGTCAGCATTCATCTGTGGGTTGGAATCACACCGCCAACTTGTGGGTCAGTGGCTCTGACTGCTCAACCAATGTTTATGTCGTGAGCAGGATTCGAACCTCCCTCGGCCAACAAACGCTCTACCAACTGAGCTACTGTTGCCCCAATACATCCCCATCCTAAAACAAAGGACGCTATATTGTGATTTATCAATAATTACAAACAATATTATTGAGAATTGCACAATGAATTGATTTTTTTCTTAAACCCTCTTATATATAATCAGTGTTGATAATCAGTGAGTCTATAGTGGCCCTCCACATTATAATTTGCACCCTCATAATCTAAAAATTAGCTGAGCAAAACATTGCAAAACAAATTTAACTTTATGCTTGTAGTACCATCATAAACATATAGAAATAACCATTTAAATCTCTAATCAGTGCTTTTTTTGTTCATTAGAGGCAATATGTAACTTACACCCCAAAATATTGTAATAAATAAAAATAAAATGATTATATGGATGTCTTATGCCACCAAAGTCTTAGAATAATCCTGTGGGAAACACTGTCTATATCATACTTCTAGTTAAATGTACATTGTTTTGTATTAAATATAGTATTAGGCTGCAGTCTGCTGCCTTCTTCAAAATGATCACATAATGTTGCTGTCACATGTTTGGCAAAATGATTTAAACAGAATTTCAGTTCAATCAGAACACCTAATGAACCTTATGGGGCTGCTAAAAAGATTGTGTTCTTCAGCCTCCCAGCAATTGCACAATCCTCATGAATTTAGATTAGACTGAAAACTATTTTTGTGGAAAAAAAATTGTGTTAACATTAATGATGACAGTGACAATGACTTTTGTTTATTTTGCGCAATTGATTTAGGATAATTTTTCAAACATATGGTAATCAAACAATCCAATAAATAAATAAAACTTGCTGAAACAATATAAGAGGGGGCATCCTGACAAAACCGTAATGCCACTTAGATTACATATACAAAAGAGTGTGAAAGTGCCAAACACATTGTCAATATTTAAATTTATATATAAAATATTCTTATTTTTAAGATCATAAAATATAAAATAAAAATATGTGGAGTATTATGTCACTTGTTGCATACATCTTTAAGCAGTCCTTTTTTCCCTGGTATAGCTCGTTTTACTAGGTAACAGTGTGTGATGCTGTGATTCCAGTGTACAGTGCAGGCTGTTTTAGGTATATGAGGAGCCGCCATAGTCTCCTCTTATAGCCTGAATCTTTACTAAACAACTAAAAGAGACCTTTGTTTTTGTTTCACGTAGAAACAGTGTCAGGGTGTTTCAAGGAAAAAAGGAATGGGAGGGAGCTGCTAGTGAAGATTATGTCACACTCTATATTTACATATTATTGACCTGGCAACCACATTGTCTCTGTGTTGCTGGGAGATGACTGAATCCATTGACAAAATACAAGGTTTATGGGGAACTTCATTGATAGAGGTGAATTGTTTCTTATTAAAGATGTTATTAGCCATACTGCAACACTGAGGAAAGAGGAAATAGCATTGTGTATGACTATGAACTTATATGGTTTATTCTTAAATTTGATGGTGGGATCAGTTGTTGACTGAGGGGGAAATGCAAAACGTTATATATAAATTATTGTGACAGGCCTATATAGAGATGTAGACTTACATGAATTCAAGTCTGTTGTAGACTCTTCAAGACACTACTTGACAACTGGAGCCGCCCTTTATCCAAAATATTTTTTGTATGTTAATTTGTAATTTAGCAAATACAAAAAAAAAACAACTATAATTACAGCCTTCTTTGCTCATAGTTGGCACTTAACCTAATACCAAACTCATATCTGTTTATTCTGCGAAATATCAAATACTGGTCTTGCCCTCTACAACGTGTGACATATCGTGCACAGTGGCCTTATCAGGTTGTCTGAAAATTAGTTTGAAATATAGCTAACCTCGTTCCTCAGTGATAGCCAAGTGAGTTATAATGTTTGTTTAACCATTTGGGGAACTTCCTAATGTAGCTGGTCTGGAAGTGAGCAAAAACAACATTACAAAACTGGTTTATAATTGCAGTACTAGACTATACCAGTGCAGGGTTAGGTTAAAAGGGTGTTTAAACGAGCTGATTCACACTTTTGAATCTTCATCACCCCGCCCAAATGAGGCAGCTGAGCAAAGCCTGTAAAATTACCTACTCCCTTCCCCGAACAATAACATAGCTGGTACAAAGAAAATAAAGTGCATGCCTACACCACCAACTTAACAAAAGAACCATAACTTTTCCCACTGATTCATGTATATTTATGTACTCGAAAATGTGACTATTAAAAAGTTTGAAGAGGTTCTATTTGGTGATTCAGAGCCTGTAAGAACAAACTGAGGGTAAAAAACGTTAACCACAATTTGCCTAGGCACCTGTTATTTGTCTTAAGCCAACTGTTTCCTAAGCAAACAAATGCGATTTAACCAAATGCTTCCAAAGAGCATGACTAACAACAAACGTGATTACAGATCCCACTGTCTGTTGTAATATGGTGATTTTCCAGTCTTGTAGGGTTAATATCGATTTATTTCTTTAGTGGCTATGAATGAACCACACCTTGAGCAGTTTTGACACCAGAATTACAGAGTTATAATCAAATGTATGCATTATATTGCAAGTAGCTACATCAGTAATATCTTTAGGAGACATCAGGCTGGTTAATAAACGATTTATAGACTGCCCTGGGCCACATTTTATGACAGAGAAAGTGAGAGTGAGCAGGTAACACGGGTGCACTTCACTACTCTACTGGTGTTTCTCGCTTTGAATAGAAAATACAGGCCTGGGGTGCAGACTAGCTCTCCAAGGGCATTATTAAACCATAATTACATAATCACAAACAATATTACAATCGTACAGAGACAGAATTTGATAAGTGTGTGCGCTAGGTGTGATACGTAAATGTACCTTGTAGACTTTGCCAAACGCGCCATCTCCAAGCTCCCCGATGATCTCCCATATCTCCTCCGGGTTGACGTCTCTGTGGACATGCTCGTACTGCTTCTTCCTTCTATCCGGACCAAACTTGAATATCTTCCGAAAATTGAAGAAAGACATGTTCTGCGGCGAAGCGCGGCGCAGCAGATGCCCTCTCCGTCTTCACTGTTGTTTCCGCCTCAGAAAACGTAGCGGTTCCTCCCAAGTGGCTATCGAAATAACAGCTTCGGCGCGTGAATAAATGCAGATATTAACATCATTATCGACACGTTTCATCCGAGGCGATTATTTCCTGATCACATCATAGCTAAACCTAGGCGAGACGTACGGGTTTTGGCGAGAGAGAGAGAGAGCACTTTTCCGCGTTGGCTGCCGTTCAAGTATCAGATGACATACGTGTCCGCTAGCAGGGAATGTAAAGAATAAAGATCATTTACAGTGTTATCATATGTACCAGCGATGTGAGGGAAAAGGCCAGACGAGCAGAAGACCTCATGGATCGACTGCCTGGTGACCACACAGAAGTTAGCGGACAATTGTTAAACTACATGAACAGACTGCATTCACTTCCGTTTTAAGACGAAAGAATAAAACTAATAACTGATTTGATTATCTTTATTTCTCTATGAATGTATGGATATGAACTAAAAATTATAATAATAACATGTGTTTAGTTAGACTATTCATATTTACTCCTGCATTGCTGGTATAAACTGAGCAAACAGCTCAGGTGCTTTTACTTTGAAGAATCACCAAATCAATTTCCGTAACGAAGCGGTCTTCCACATGCGGGTTTTACAGGCGATAGTTAGCGGTGTGTGTTTCCTGAAAGCAAAACCCTCCTTGGCAGGACGTGCTCAGCGCAGCCCCTCCGCGCTGCTCCATCACGCATACTCCACTCCTCCTGCTGCTGTTTCTGTCGCAAGGACGAGATAAAGGCAGAAGCGGACGCTTCTGTTTCACAATGTAAAACATGTCATTCAGTGAGACAAATAAGCATAAAATGATGTGCAAATGTGTGCATCATGCTTAGAGGGAAGTTACATCAAAATGGAATGTGATTAAGTGATTCATTACTTAAAGCATAGTATTTATATTTATATTTATATTTATATTTATATTTATATTTATATTTATATTTATATTTATATTTATATTTATATTTATATTTATATTTATATTTATATTTATATTTATATTTATATTTATCACAGTGGAGCTACTACTACAGCTGATTAAAACAGTTGTGTAGCGCCCTCGTGTGAAAGCTTCTCCAACATTGCACCCTTTGCTTCGCAGATGCAGGCACAGGTTGTCCACTAGGAGGAGGCAAACTACCTTGTGATTACCAAGTGCCCGAGTTTGGCAGATGTTTAATTAGAGTTGCATAACCTACGGGATTATTTATTTGCAAAGTTCTGTCTAGATCAATTCTTAAAATCCCCCCACAGCCATATCTCATCCAGGGCTCCGCATAGCTGCTGCACGGGGAGAGTGGGCAGGATATGTGCCGCCAGCTGTGGCGGGACCGCCCCGTACATTGACATGCGTTCCTAGCCACTGTTGTGAGTCCAGCCCCTCCTGACTTCAGGGAGGAGAAGGCTGATTAAACGACACTTTTATGGCGCTGTCATGTTTCACTGCACAGTCCTCAGCAGTCCACAAACCCGGGACCTTGTGACGCGTTCGTTTCATGGAAGCTCCAAAACTCTTTTTGCCAGTACAAACTCCACTCACGCGCTGCCCTTACAAGGCTAAGTAACGTTACGTTACTAATGCTGTTTTATGGGTGACTTCAAGTTTGCAATCTCGTGAAACATGCATTTACGCACGGTCCTTGATGTTAATGTAGTGGATGTACAGAAGAGGAGGAACCCATCCAAGCACTATGTGAGTATATTTTCTATCTAGTGTTCAGAAGTTGCATACCACGACTGGGTTTCAACTGCATGCGTTCTAGTGCCATCTTACTGACCAGAGTAATCAAATCTCGCTGGCCCATGAGACGACTCTCAGAGGAGCTGCAAAATCAATTAGTCCATGAGGTAAAATTGGATTAATTAACCTGCGAGTTGGGATCAATTGCTGCATCCATCTCCTGCAGAGGACTGTGGCACAGGGGACATAAGGCACTGTCCCCTGGGAGCAGACAGGAGGTGAGGAGGCTTTACTGGGAAGTCCCCTTAGGGAAAGAGGAGAGGAAGAAAAAAATTAAATCTCATTATCAATGAGCTAAGCAACAGAAAATGCTTATCCGGTTGGTCGTGCAGAGAGGAAAGAAGAATCCCTTTGTCTGATGGCCCTGCTGTGAGAGTGTCATTTCCTTCAGAGGACTCATGGAGTGGGGGACTGGACACTAATGCCTGTTTACAGAATGCAGGATTGTAGGTCTGCTCTATAAACTGCACTTTTAATAAACACTTTAATAACATACTTTAGCTGGACAGGAAGGGGCCAACACTGGAGCCGGTTTTAACCACTATAATCAGACAAAGTTATTAAGATTCTTCTGCCAAATAGCACCTACCACTCTCTTTCAACTCACTGATAATGTCTTTGGAGCATAGCATTACTCTGTATCTAATGATGGCTAGGATCTATATGTTACTTTACAAGCTTTAGCCTTACCCTGGGGCTGAATGATGGAAAAAAAGACAAATCTGCAGCCTCTCCGATGCCCAGTCACTTATTTTCCCATAATATTCAGAATGCAAGGTGAGTCTTGTCCAGTGACAGTGTAGGACAGCGCTAAAGTAGGCTCTATTGTGCCTGTATGGTATGTTGCCCTCTACATTTGACCCATTTTTCCACTCCCTTATAGCTTAACTAGAGGATTTTACCTACGGGGCATGTTT
This sequence comes from Odontamblyopus lacepedii, assembly GCA_034769755.1. Taxonomy (NCBI): domain Eukaryota; kingdom Metazoa; phylum Chordata; class Actinopteri; order Gobiiformes; family Gobiidae; genus Odontamblyopus; species Odontamblyopus lacepedii. The sequence goes on from CM068354.1 coordinate 14,806,541, forward strand.
TGGGTTGATGCTGGAAACTGGAATGCCCAAAGGAAACCCACCCAAACATGTGGAGAAGCATGCAAACTAGGCCTGTCACACTAATTACTATACTGACTTATCATTCAATATATGAAAACTGGAACAATATATTTTGGGGTTCAGTATTTATCGTATGTACTTTGTATTGGGGTATTTTTGTTGTACGATAAAATCTGAGCTGTAAAAATTTGAATACATGGTTAATATTGGTACATTCTGTTATTTATTTGTTGCAGCTCTGTTTCTTAATGATACTGTCTTTTTCAAAATGCTTTACTAGGATTAACTTGCATTATTGTTCTTGTATCAGTGGCATAAAGCAGTCTCAATATTATCCATTATCAAAGTATATCTCTGTAGCAATATAACATGCTTCAAAATTTGTTATCATGAGAGGCATAGTGCAAACTCTGCTGGGACCAGGTGTCGAACCTGGAACATTGTTATTGTGAGGACTGAACCAGCAACCTTCCACAGTTGTATTCTAGCATGCACACCTAGCTTCAAAATGCATACTTATAAACACAAAAAGTTCTTCCTGTCTTCATTATGGGTCTTGGATACAATGACTGTGTGGAAAATTACATCTCTTTTGCTTCCTCCGACATGGTATAAATTAGACAGAAGTTAAATTCAATTATCCAGATGACTTCCTCTCAGTTGCTTTTATAACTCCACCTTTAATCAACAACAGATAGACATTTTGTCTCACCTTTACTCTTTGTTCCATTATTTTTCCATACTTAAAGGGCACGTACCCATATTATGCTATATCCTGATCTCTGTTACAATGTTGTTTCCTCATCACAAACATACCTGGAGTTGTTTTGGTTCATTACACATGTTTAACACACAAACCGTGCAAATGTAGGCTGAGTTCTTCTCTCAAAATGAAAACACTGTCATGTGGCAGTACAGGAAGTGCTGTACTGTGTTTTTAAACTCCATACACCTTCAACACCTTCACTAGAATCATTTAGGATAATTCCAACCCTGGACTTGCCAGTCTGCTGGACTAAAGGTAATAGGTACAGTAGCTGTTAACTTGAACTACTGCTACATGACATCACAAGGTGGAACAGAGCATTTTGAGCTTTGGAGATGCAGACAGATTAACAATAAAGGATTACTCAAACATGTGAGAATGAACAAATGAACAAAACACAACTCGACTCATTATAACACAGCTTAAATCTCACAAGAGTCCACTTTGTTTAATATAGCACCTTTAAGCCATTGTCCTCAGATGCACTCAGTAACCCTTTTCCACTTGTTTCTAGTACTTGGTTATGCTGTCTGTATTTAATTAGTGAGCTGCCGGAGGACTCATTTTGTCTGGCTGTGCTCACATCGTTTTTTATTGTTACAAACTGTGATCTAAATGAACAGAGGAGATTTTTAAGGGCTCACTGGTTTCCTTATAGATTGTCACCATATGTGCGAAGTTTGCTCTTGTAAACAGTGCGTTGTTCCATGCACTTGGATTGAGATACATTTGCCATCTGTTTCCAAACTTCAGTGCATGCAGAAGACTTTGTTTATTTTTTTATCATCAAGTTATTTTTCTAAAGCTTTACTACAGTATGCAGTTAATTGCCCCCATGGAAAATCACTATGCATACTTTTTTTTTTTTTTTGGTGCAGTACAGTTGTTTTCAGTCAGAGTAAACCTACTTCATCGATAGGCTACAGTACATAAAACATACTCTTCAACCTTGCTCTAATCCACCATTGGAACTCACTCAACCCAACTGCATTAGAACTGTTCTGATGTTGATGTGTTGTTTTTTTCTTTCATTATGGACATTTTTTATTGTCATGTTTATAAACTCTCTTGGTCCAATGTGATCAAAACTAAACAAATGAATTTGTTCTGCCCTGATTTTTTTCAATCTGTAAAACAGAAATACTTTCCAAACACATTACTAGCATTCCAATTATTAACTACAATGAATTCATCAGAGCTTTTCACAACTTTCAGACGCCAGAGCAGAGTGGTAAAACAACTAGCATGCTAACAACACCCTTCCTGGTTCTTGAACAGTAACACATTTTATAATTCAATGCAGACAGCAGATATCTGTACTAAAGCAAAACTATTATAAAACTATTTTGCTCAACTATATGGGCCAAAATCGGTTACAGCTATTTTAATTAGATATAAAATGTACATCAGCTTTTTTTTTAGCCCTCTACCTATTATAACAGAAGAACTGCATCAGCACATCTATCCAATACTGATTTATCTACAATACAAATTCATTTAATCATAATAAAACTGTAGATACCTCAGACCTATTGACCCCTAACTGGTCGCAACCATGACAGACAAACTTAATGGGTTTACATGACCTTTTATGACCTCCTGGAGTTAAGTCAGTCAGGAATGTCATTAAGCCTAAGTAATGCTAAAGTGCTGCTTTAATGACTTTGACAAAGTGGCTTCTTTTCCTAATAGCGCTCTTCTGTTTGCCTTCCTCTTCTCTCAGGTTTACCTCATCAACGTGACCTACTCCGACTCCACTTCTCATGTCATCTACAGGAGATACAGCAAGTTCTTTGACCTTCAGGTGAGCTAACCCTGGAGGGGTGGAGAGTGGTGGAACTGCTTTGACTTTTGTTCTACTTTGGGTTTTTTGATCGAGTTTTAATGGGAGATCTAATCAGCAGATGGATCATAAATAATAATCATAAGAAGTAAGGGCCTCGCCCAGAATACAGAAAAGCAGGGTTGGGTAATGTCCCAGGAACTGGGGTCTGGAGTGGAGCTCGAGAGTGAAGTTTGAGTATATCCAAAAACAGATCTTTTACAGATACGATTCCAAGTTGGACTGGCAATATAAAAAATTAAAATAAAAACAGAATGTCATATTTCTAAGTCTCTGGAAAAAAGGTTATGAAAAAGCTTTTACAAGTTTTAGTGTTTAATTAATGGCAACAATACCTCTACTGTAGTAACAGAATACTGATTCCGATACCACAATGATCTCTTTAGACAATGTAAGGATGTAATTTTCAACATTAAAAATAGTACTTTTTTTAAATTACCATGTGGTGGTGTTATATGGAATCCCCCAGTCGTCTAGTTATATTCCATAATGGTCCATGGGCCTATTCTAGTCTGTGTGATCCTATACTTATTCTGACACAGCTCAAGATCATTCATGTCTGTCCTGTGAATATGACGTTTTTAGTGTTGATACCTGCTCAAATGAGTATCTAGTTTCGATACTAATATTAGTATCAATTAGTCTTAGTACAGATTTTTTATACTTTTGACAACCTAACTCAACAGAGAACAAAAATACATATAGCTGACAACTAAGATAAGAAAGCCTTTAAATGTAGATTGCAGTGTTGCAGCATGAAAGTACACGAACATCCGTAGCAGAACAAAGGTTTAATTTTTTGACTATTGAGATTAAAAAAAATAATAAAAAATCTGTTAGATAATTTAATGTGACTCTAGGAAGGCCATTCTTGTGTTGGGATTAATTAGAGATTCTCACAAGATGTCAGTAGTCTTCAGACATTATGTTCTAGCAACCAATGTTAAATTAAAAATGATTGCAAATGTTAATTAAAAGTCTAAACAAACCTATTTGTGAGGAGATGCTAATGGTTATGTTAACGTACAATTCTATGTCTTGATTCTCTTATAGTTTTTGTGAAGCGTCTTTGAGTATCGTGAAAAGCGCTATATAAATAAAATTTATTATTATTATTAAGAAGTAGTAAGTAAGTAAGTACAGTAAGTAAGTAGTACAAATTTTAATGAGAATTCTAAACTAATGTATATTTACTTTTATTTATTTACATTTTAATTTGAGTTCAGAGATGACCAGTACCAGCAAAAATCTCCATTGCCTCTGAGATAATTCCTCTAAGATAATTCCAAACCGAGGGAGCTAGCCTGCACCCTTTTATGGCCATGTTAACCCAGTGATTGTCAGCATGTAAGCTCATAAAAGTCCACGTCTGACTTCTTACAATGCACTTAACCAGTCCTGCTAATGCTTGTTTGGCTCAGTGTTGTTGGTTGTAGAGAGGAAGCCCTTTGTTCTGTAGGCTCTTGCTAATAGCCAGGAAAATTCAGCTGGACTTGTGGAAACCTAGCGTCTTTCCTGTCTCTGTAAACATTAGATTTGTGCTGCATGGGCGGGTTGGTCTGGCCATGTTAATCTATGAACAACAACAGGCCCCAGCTGTCCACACACCACCTATGGGACTGGGGCTTAGATAAAGAGGAGAGGTAGGAAGTGCTTGAGGTTCAAAAGCAATACATTTTTTTTCAGATGGTTCTATACGATCTCTTTAGTGTTGGTATATTATGAGAGTAATCCAGACAAATGGTATCAGTAGTAATGTAGTCTTACCATATACAAACATGTATAAATGTTATGTAAATTGGTCAGATATAATCCCGATGACAGATATGACATATTTTGGTGTGAAGCTTAAAGGTGCTCTCTCATGCCATAGTCTTGTTTCCATGTAGATGTTATTGCTTTGCCTGAAAACTTCCAGACTATGGCATTAAACTCCTCTATCCTACATTTATTCAATTACAGGTGATTTTATTGCTAAAACAAGACATTCTTAGTACTTTTATGTGGTGCTACCTCTCTACACACCTGATTTATAACTTGACCTGTAACTTGACCTTGGTCACCTACCAACAGGGGCAAGAACGCAGCTATTATGGTCCATGTACTAAAATAGACCTGTGCTATAATATATAAATAATCCAACCCTGAAACAGCACAGAAGAATATTTTAAAGCCTACATAATGTCGACCCACTTGTGAGTTTCAACCCACTACATTTCAAAAGTTATGAAAATCTTTGTGTCACTTCCAAACAGAAGCTGTGCCCTTTTCTCTTGCCTGCCAAACTACACCTACACCCAGTCCCAAACACCATTATTCTCTGTCTATTGTTAACAATTACATATTTTACTCTCTGGATGAAAACACCCACATTTCCCGTGACTATGAGTGACCTCATTTCACCATTAAAACCTGCTTATTATTTTCAATACTTTACTTATCATCTATTAATCTCCACATTATACAAGCAGGTGACACAGCAATAACATCTCCATGGAGACATGCAGGTAGTGGACACTCCACCAGAACATTACATACTGGAGCTAGAAATGTATGTACCAAAGCATTACAGCTTCTATAATAACGGCTAACTAAATTTACATTTATTTGGTATAATAATGTATTGGATTTATATAATACCTCTCCAGACACCCAAAGGTCTTTACAGTGCATTATTTATGGAACTGCTGCTGCTAGCTACTACATCATCACTCACGCACACAACAAATATGTGGCTGAAGTGCCTTGCCTAAAACCACATCAACAGTTTTGCCCACTGTGGTACCTGGTATTCCCAGCTGTCTCCCATCCAAGTGCTAACCCCGCCCTTGTTTAGCTTCTGAGATCTGATGAGATCAGGCTTTGACACTCTGGTATGGCCACTGTGTGTGATTTGTACAGAATATGCTCATTTAAAAAAAAATAAAAAAAAACAGTTGTCCATTTGCCGTTCATCTCCTTTGTATCCTGTTTACAGCTGTCCATAATATGCTAATGTTTTAAGCCTCTCCAGCAGACTGAACTACTCCTGCTGTAACTGCTCTTCTGGGACATCACCATCATCTTTTTAATTCTCATCTCCATTCTGCATATTTTCTGCTGACCATGTGGTTGGACTGCACACAGAAGAGTGCTGACTGAGCTCTGAGGGAAATGATTTTTACTGACACATATTTGACGTGAGCAAAAATGGTCAGTGTGTCAGATGAGAGAGGTTTTCCCTATCCACACCCTTTGACCACAGAAGACAACACAAAAGGGTCAGGCATTGCAACAGGGAATTGTGGAGTGAATACTAGCTTGGTTTTCTTTGCTAAATGATTCCAAAAGGTTTTAAGTTGTCTTTTCCAGGCTGAAGCTAAGTTCTGCCTTTAGAGAATTTGTGTAGCCTGAATACTTCATAGTATGATACATTTTTGGATTTAAGTGTTGTTATCAGAAAGGGTGTGGACGGAGCTACAGTAATCTTATGTGTCAGCATAGTATAAAGTTGCCGTAAATTTAGGATAGTAATTTATTATCATAGTGATATTCCAACCCAAATGGCAAAGTAAAAAAAAATCTACTCAGAAAAAAATAATTGTGATGAAATATAATAGAATGTTTTGAATTTGCTGGATAAAAATCTGAGGGTCAATAATGTGAAATATCAGTCTTATATGCTCTTGACTTTAATTGGATAAAGATATAGGTATAGGGCTGCAAGATTAACTGCAATGTGAGACTGCAATATATGAAATACCAGAATTTCCTTCACAAACAGCAAAATAGTTTAAATAATGTAGTTTAAATCTGTAAAAATGTGATTCTTGGTCAGTTCATATGGTCAATTCTGGATGCATTTAAATTGTGAACTTTAAACAGAATCCTCTTGTTAAAGATGCACTGTGCAACTTTATTTGTGGAGGGCCCGCCACTTGCTTGCCTCCATGGAATGTTATTATTTGCTTGGAATGTTTCACAGTATGGTATTAAGCTTATCTATCTCCATGGAGACGAACATGTGATGCCAGCAAGCCAAATTTTAGGTTTTTCAATTTTTTTGGAGAAATAAAATCACCTGTAATTAAATAAATTCAAGGTGGATACATTTCATGCCATACTGTGGAACATTCCAAAGCAAAACTATGCAAACAAAAAAAACTATGTGCTTTAACTAAAATATGGTTCCTCTGCAGACGAGTCATGTTAAATAGAGATGTATATATATATTTTTTACTTTACTAATTTGACTTAATTAAAATGCTGATACTTATTTTTAAGTATTGCTTTGAGATTTGGATATTTGGGCGTCAGTTTTTTTTATTTTTTATATGTGACAAAAAGTAAATGTTCAGCCACAATGTTGCACAATTACTTTTTGCCTTCTTTGTTAGTTTCATAGCGATAACTAAACAAAATGGATATACAAACATACAACATAAACCTATTCTAAGTATGTATACAATAATACACAGCAGCTCCAAAGTAGAAATTTATAACTAACTAATATATAACTAATGCATCACTGTTATCAGAGCTGTAAACAATTGTGAAGAAGTTGTCAAAAACATGAGCCAGATCTGGGACGGTCTTGTTTTCCAGATTCCTCCCTACTCCCTCAGTCTGAGATTCCTCCTCCAACAGAGCCTTTGTCTGACCCAGCCATACAAGCTACTCTGTCTGTCTGTGCTACACTATAGGCTCAACCTCATATATTTATCACTTTAGAAATACCACATTGCAAACTTAGCATTCACAATACTGATTTTAAGAATTGTAAGTTTCATGTATAGGACTACACAGTGTAATTGTGTTAACATTTGAGTTGTTGCAATTATCAAATCATAGTCTACAAACATGCCCTGAAATGCACAGGATTCTTTTACTAATCAGTTCATATTTCAGTCTTTAGTATTTAGTGTAAAAGTCTTAAATTATGCAAAATTGACTACTGTAAACTTTTAGCCATGTTATTGTCTCAAAAACATACCTTGCATTTTATTTCATGCACATGTTTGAATAACCTTGCATTTTTAGACTGTCTGCATCTCCAAAGAACAAAATGCTATGTACCACCTTGTGATGTCATATAGTGGTAGTATTCAAGTAATCATCTTTTACCTTTAGTTCAGTAGGGACAGGCAGTTCCAGGGCTGAAATCATCCAAATGTTTATAGTGAAGGTGAATGGAGTTTAAAAACACAGCTAAGCATTTCCTGTATTACCACATGACATCACAAGGTGGAACAGTGTTTTCTGTTTGAGTGAAAAACTCCATCTAAATTTGCAGGATTTGTGTGTTAATTATGTGTGAATGAAACAAAACGCATCCCCAGGTGTGTTTTTGAAGTGAAAACATTATAACATAGATCAGAAAATAGCTTAATATGGGCCCTCTAATGTTTACAATGTACCCTCTGAGCAGAATCCAACTTTTTAAACATATATACTACTTTTTTTTTTCCAAAATTGTTGTAGCCTTAATTGCGTGCCATTTTTGTTGATATATTTGAACATTTTACAGTGCAGACATTGGGGCATATGGCATTACATCACCGCACCTGTTGCTACATTGACAAGTTCAAATTCCCCCTTCTTAACTCTTGGCCCAAACACCAGCTTCCTGTAGCTTTTAGGAATACAGAACTTTGTAAACATTACGTCTTGGCAGAGCAACAACCCCAAATTAAAGGTAAATTTGAAACTGGAGCATGGTCCAAAATTCTGGGGGTGTTATGGCAACTGCTTTGACACCTGTTTTTTTGGGAGTGAGGATCTCCAGGCAAGTTTCAAAAGCTGACGTCAACATTGGACAGAAGCTTTGGTGATAGCTGTTTGGGAGGCGCAGAGTGAATCCTGCTGTCATTGTGGGAGTGTGTACAGCTGAAAATGTAATGATAGCATGATGAGTGTGTGCTTTACTGTACATACCAGGGTAGGATGGTTGGAAACGGGGGATTTCGGGGGAAGGTTTTGTATTACTTTAGTTTCAGATGTGTGGGGTTACTGACATGACCGCTGAATCTAATTTATTTTGGACATGGTCTGAGATGAAGTAGGTAGCAGGTCGTAAACAGACAAAGAAAACATTACAATTTATTTGGTTGGGTTCTTGAGACCAAAACAATAGATTTTCAGCAATTTTAAACAAGCTCCATGCATTCAAACTTGAATCACATCAACATTGGGACATAACCTGGAACTAGAGCAGGACTAGACCAGAACTAGACCAGGACTAACCAGAACTAAACCCTAACCCTGACTCTAAGTAACCAGAACTAGATCAGGACTAGACAAAGACTAGACCAGGACAAGAACTAAACCAGTACTAAACCAGGACTAGACCAGGACTAGACCAGGACCACTCAGGACTAAACTGGGCTCAAATTATCAACTACCAAATGTGAACGTTTACCTTTAGTCTACATAACATGACCCACCAATTAAAAACCACAGCGCTACAAAACCCAAAACCCATATCACACTTTTGACCCCAAATCTTGCTCAGCTAAACGTTTCTGTATTTTGTCCATTGAAGCAAATTTGGTTAACCAGCTCTGTTTTTATACTCAGCATTTTACTTCACCCTTTAAATACAATAGCGATGGCAGAATCCTGCAAAGCTAACCGCTCCTTTTTGGCTATCCTAACAGTAGGATGGATAGAGGGGGGGGATACCCAAAAAGCCTGTGAGAAAAGACATTTTAGCGAAGACTATAACCACAAGAAGAGAACCCCAACCAACCTCATAGCAGAGACTTTTCACAAACAACTGCTCCTGGCCCAGACATATTGGGTCCAGTTCCATTCTGTTTGTCCACCTGGTGATTTTTGGCTCTAGTCTGTATTCTCTGCTTTCTTTTGGAGTGGAGCTGAGTGCTTAGGGCCTGTTCAGTGGAGCACATCTGGAACTAGGCAAATCCAAGGGAAGGTGGAGCTGTGCAGATTTGAATGAGGTCGTGCTATTAAAGATGCTCTTGGTTAAGTTCAAGATTGTGTGATTTATTTCAGGAACCTATCATTGTTTGGCTTTCAAATCGACACATTTGGAAACTATAATTCATGTTTTATTACAATAGCACTTCGTATTTTACATTACCTGACAGTAGCGCAGCTGAAAATTATTAGCTGAATATTTTCTATCATCTTTGGATACGGTTGTGTCCTTTGGTGTGACATTTTGAATTCATTGCCTCTTGTCTCATGGAATTGTTATTGCTATGGAAATGCGTCACAGTATGGCATTAAATCTCCACCTCCCATCGAGACAGGTAATGCTGTTAGACCAAGTTACAAGTCAGATCTATGGAGATGTTGCCCTATTTACAGTAAATTTATCTAGTTCAAACACATTCTGTGGAACAATACAGACAAAGCAATAATATCTCAAACAAATAGCTATCTCTCTAGAAAAGTTACGTAGTGAACCTTTAAGAGCCTCCAGAGACTAGTCAGTTTCCAAATATTTTCATTACTTTTTTTATTGTGCCCACCAAATAATAGTTTCAGTTTGCGCACTTGTAAACATGAATAGTAGAGACTTGGCTGACATCACCGACGGAAGACTAATTCATAGCAAGTTGTGCACGGTTGGAAGGAGACTGCACACTGATCAGAATCACGTGTTAATTTATCGCATGTAATTTCCTCTTTAAAAGTATCACATAGTGCCTCGGTTGTGTCCTTATCTTTATCGATGTCATGTAGAGAAGTTTAATTCATTCTTTCAATGATTCGTCGGCTAAATCTTTCTTTTGAGTCGTGCTTGATGGATATGACGTGCACATGTCTGGCCCAGTGCAGATCAAAGTGTCTGGGTGCTCCTCATGCCACAGAGCCACTGTTTTGTAGAGGGCTAATTAAACCCTGCGTTACATGGGACAGAGAGGCTGTTTGTGGCTTCTGTTTACATCTTCTGCTCTCCACTTTCCTCCTGTCACTTTAAACACGCTCTGATAAACGTGATTGATGAAAGATGTTTAAATGCTCATGGAGGCAAGCTGTTAAATGTCAGAGATTATCCATGGAGATGTTATTGTTTTGTCTGGAATGTTTCACAGTATGGTATTAAATCTTTCTATGTTCATGGAGGAACCAGACCAAGTTACAGGTCAGATCTATGGAGAGGCAACCCCACTCACAGTCAGAATTCCTGTTTAAAACCTCCTCTAACTGAACATATGTATGGTAAAGGTGTTTAATGTCATACTGTGGAACATATGGAAGCCCATTTCCGCCAGTTAATAAAAATTAAAGCCTCACAGAAAGTCATAATTATGAGTTTAAAAGTCATAATTATGAGTTTAAAAGTTGTAATTATGAATTTAAATGTCGTAATTATGAGTTTAAAAATCCTAAGTATGAGTTTAAAAATCCTAAGTATGAGTTTAAAAGCCATAATTATGAGATTAAAAGTCAAAACTATGAGTTTAAAAGTCATAATTATGAGTTTAAAAGTCATAATTATGAGATTAAAGGTCATAATTATGACTTTAAAAGTCATAACTATGAGTTCTAAAGTTGACTCTGAATCTGCCCTTGTCATGGAAGCACTCGGTCATTTTCCTGGAGAGGCCGTCCTCCAGGAGCTCAGGACATCTCCACATCGCTCCATTTCCTCGTTCACTTGTGAAAAGAGAGAAAACCACACAAATCCCATATGAATGATGACGTGCAAAGCTATGTGACTCCATGGAGCTGGTTTAGTCCAAACAGGGGATGAGGTTAAAACTCATGACTTTTAAACTTGTAATTATGACTTAATCTCATAATTATGACTTTTAATCTCATAATTATGACTTTTAAACTCATAATTAAGACTTTCTGTGAGGCTTTTATTTTTTTATTTACTGGCAGAAATGGGCTTCCAAGGAACATGCCAGGCAGAGCAAGAGATACACAGTGGACCTTTAATATATATTGGACATTTTATACTGTGCTTGTTATAGAATAGAGTTGAAGAGAAGAGCCATGATGCTTTTTTACCATCGGTACAGGACCCAGCACCCAGAGACAGTGTGATAGTGTTATCTAGTGTTATCTAGTCTCGTGTAGTCCAGCCCAGTCTGGCTATGCTTTCGTTGTAGGGAGTATTATACCTCTGATGACACAGGCTCAGATAACAAGGACTGAGCTGGCAGGGGGTGCTCTTAGTACAGCAGAGGAATTTTTCTAACAGCATGTACACAGATATGTCTTCCAATTGCCTTTTTTGCTTGATTTTCTGAAAACAAGTCTGCAGGACATTTACAAACCATGTTATCATACTGAATCATTTAAATATAACAAAAAAAGTAGAATTATTGTAATCTAGATTTTCTACTTTAGTTTCTGTACACAGAACTGAAAGCAGTACTTGCAATGGTTCTATGTGATTGACTGTGTCTGGTTTATTTTAGTCCTAAACCTGCCATAATATTTTCTTCAGATGCTAAAATTGTAACTTCTGTTTGTAGAATAATGTCTCTCATAATCATATGTAGAAATACTGAATTTTCTTATTTTTTCAGATGCGAATCCTGGACAAATTCCCAATTGAAGGAGGGCAGAAGGACCCAAAGAAGAGGATTATTCCTTTTCTCCCAGGTAATAAATCTTTCCACTAATAGTCCCTTGTTTTACAGACTGCTTGGTGCTTGTATAGTTTTAGAGACTCCCCACACAAGAGCACAAATTCCAACTCGGTCACATCTGCAACTGTTTCCCTATACCTCCTACATACTCTGCAGCATGGCCCACCACATTACATTATGCTATTAAGTGCTATACTTCTTCCAGGGCAAATGAGTTAGCGGTCGGTGGAGCACTGGGGGTACAGGAGAGGGTCTAATCTGATAACACTGCTGTGGTCTGCTGCATCTGCGCTCTGAACAGATCCTTTGTTAGATCAGCTTTACGGCTCACTGGCAGCTCATGTCTCCAGATCCACATTTAAGGCTTAAGGCCACCTCTGTGATAGACTTTTAAACTTATCAGTATCAGGAATTTATAATGTGACAAGTGATAAAGTAGCTGCTAAAAGTTTCAGTTTGAGAATACCATGACTACGAGCACACTGATGACAGAATGAGCTTTGCCTTTAAATGGAAGTACGCATTTATTATTTATTGATTATAATAAAGCAGTCACATGCTTAAAAGCACATCACTAACACTTGAATTTTACCTAGATTGTTGCGTCATATGTAAAAATCCAGTTTTCCCTTGCAGAGTTTTTAAGCCTATAAACCAGCCATCCCCAACCTTTTTTCTTCTAAGGACCAGCAATAAACATACCATTTTTTCAGGGACTGGTGGAGGAGCAAGGCTCAGTAATAACGCCGCAAAATGCTGATAACTCTTAATCATAGTTTGAAAAAAAATGTCTTAATAATCATGTTAATGTGCTCTGTATTTTCATAGTAAATATGGTGATAGACTAAGAAGTGTTTTACTTATTTTTTTGTAAAGATGTAAAATGGTTTTCTCTGGAGCCTAGTACCACAGCCTGATTTGGGTCCCGGACCGGTGGTTGGAAACCCCTGCCATAAACCGTCACTGACCATAAATTTGTCATCTTTATGTGTTATGTATTATGTGTATTATTTTGTGTATGTTTTTCAGGCAAAGTTTTATTTCGGCGCAGTCACATAAGAGATGTTGCGGTGCGAAGACTCAAGCACCTGGATAACTATTGCAAGGTACCACAAAAACAAGAACGACAACAATCATTTTAAAAAACACTGTTTTTATACTTTTACTAAGGTGAAGCAATTTAATGTATAAAGCGCAATGCGTGAATGAACTTTCCACACCCAAATATAAATATACAAAGGACAGTTAAACTCAATAAGAAGACAAACGAATAAAGTGCAACAGTTCACGATGTAAGATAATAGATATATTAAAGGGCCCGTATTATGCTATTATACTATAAAGGGCCCTTATTATGTTATTTTCATTTTGAGTTTTAGAGATTAAGAGAGATTAATAATCCAGGATTACTCACATATGTGTGTGTGTGTGTGTGTCTGTGACTGAAACAAAACACAACTCCAGGTAGGTTTCTAGTTAGGTAATAGCATTCTAATGTGGTTTAAAGCGCAGATCATTTTGTGTAATATAGGACCTTTTAAAATGAAATGAATACTTTCTGTCACTGTTGGACTACTTTAAAAAATACATTGTTAAAATACACACTGTAATTATTTAGAATATTGAACTGAATTGACCACACTACATCTTATCCACTCTGCTGTAAGAATTGTCCATAGAAAATATAAAACAGGTCTCAGTATTTATCAGCCCCTCCAGCCTGGCCAGGAAGCTAACGGCCCTATCTGCACGGGTCACTTCCTGTCACCCATGTAAATAGCCTGAGAAGGAAGTATTGGGAAAAGGGCCATGCAGTGTTTGAGAATGTAAGTTCAAGAGGGAATCATCAAAGTGTAAAATACAGCTTTGTATGCTATAATAAAAAGCACTGGCCCGTACCCCATCATTACATTACGTAGATTATTATACGTTTTAAGATAAACAACAAAACTAACAGCTGTCTTTTTGACTATTTTCTCCTACTTTGTATACTCAGACTCACCATATTGCCAATGTTTTGTTCACGTATCAAACCTCAGACTATTTTTAAATGTCAGAATTACATGTTTATTTTACTGATACTTGCAACGTTTCTATGAGACAAAAAACTTTACATCGTACATAAAATCCATCCATCTTATTTACACTACCAGTCAAAGTCTGGACAAACCATCTCATTCAAAGTTATTCAGTGTTTTTTTTCCTTATTTTTTACTATATATGAATATAACAAGTAAGATATATGGGATTATTATGCAAAGAAAAAACTAAACTAAACTTAAATTAAATTCTACTCATTTAAAAAACTAAATTTTTTATTCAAATTCTCAAAGTACCCAAGAAAAAGTATAGAAAAACATTCTTCACAATATAATTCCATAAATCTTACTTCATATATTGATATATTTTATGTCTTCTGTATGTAGAAATGTAAAAATAAAGGGAAAAAAACACATGACATGGTAGTGTGTAGTATATATTTTGACACATAACATCAGACTTGGTTTAGTCATGGTCACCTTCTGTACATTTTTACAGCTGTGTCCTCCACACCAGCCTGTTGTGTGTGTTTTTCTCACAGTGGGCACTACAATACAGTCTTCCTTCCCCTCCACGCCCTTCACATCTCCCGCTCTGCTCTTCCCATCTGACTGACCAACTGACCGCACAATGACTAAGTGTTATCCTGGTTACTCACAGCTCAGTACGAAGCAGTGACCTTTCCTCATGACGTGCATATTAGCCTCTCTTTCCCTCTTTTTGTCCTCACAGGCTCTGCTCAAACTCCCATCACAAATCTCCCAAAGCGAAGAGGTGCTGACTTTCTTCGAGACCAAAGCTGAAGACCTCAACCCTCCCGTAGAGTAAGTAAAGTTTATTGCATCATCACTAAAACTATACCTAATCCAATAAAATATAATGATTTGATTATGAGTTGGAGTTGGGTGGTCCAAAAAAAGGGAGAAACTGGAAAATTCTAATTGCCAACTTCTTTTTCTTCTTATGAATAGGATTTGTAGGCCAGTAGGAAAGAATGGATCATGCTGGGTTTTTAAAAATGAGTTTCAGAATGGCAATTGTCTCATATTAGCAGACACTGTAGTTTCAGGTAAGTCTTAAGTTTTATTTGTATACTCAAATGGTCTAAAATAAACATCACAGAAATTTTATGCGTCACTCTGAAGTAGGTTTCAAAGTTATAATTAAGTACAACCAGACTAACAAAATATATGACATCCTACAGTGGAACTAAACACTACATATACTTTTTCTGCTTCTAAACTGTTCAATCACACTGCTCCTTATACCGTTAGACTCCACCCCTGCTCCACCTCACTCTCTTCTTTATTCTACACATGGTGCCCAGTTTAGCAGCTCTATTTGAAATGCAATTGTGAGCGGAGTTTGTGTTTAGTCCCCCCTTTAACCATTCTTAAACATCATATTCTAACTTTTGAAATTGTCTGTCTAACCAAACGTTACATTATGCCAAGAATTATAAGTAACAAAGCAATTCATATCGAGGGGCAGGTTTTCAATTAGATTTCGTAATGTATAATATTTAAATAGTTCAATAGTTTTTATCAATATTTGTTTGGGCAACTTATTAAGCACTGAAAAATTCCTTTTCTTCTCTATTAGTATTTACTATTTGTACCTATGTTGTAATTGTAACACCTGATACTGCTTGAAAGATGCATTGTGTAACTTTCCGGGTGGAGGCTCTGTCACCATGGAGATGTAGTTGCTTTGCCTGGAATTTTTCACAGTATGATATTA
This sequence comes from Odontamblyopus lacepedii, assembly GCA_034769755.1. Taxonomy (NCBI): domain Eukaryota; kingdom Metazoa; phylum Chordata; class Actinopteri; order Gobiiformes; family Gobiidae; genus Odontamblyopus; species Odontamblyopus lacepedii. The sequence goes on from CM068354.1 coordinate 14,822,505, forward strand.
AACTCGTCTATTTCCATGGAGACAAGCAACAAGCCAATTTACAGTTTCTATTTGTGAAGTGGTGCGCCCGCTTATAGTAGAATACTTATTTTCCAAGGTATTGTTCTATTATAAAAACTTCTATAATTAAATAATAATTAAGTTTAATACTGTACTGTAAGAAGAAAGCAATCTCCCTAGCATATCTCCATGGACACAACCAGGTGCCAGAAAAATTACATGGTGCACACCAAAAGTAAACATGCCTAACGACAATGCATTTCACTGCAAAAACTAAAATCTGCCAAGTTAAGATTACTTGAATTAATAAAGTTGTTATCATGATTTGAGTAAATTTCACTTGACAAGTAAAATGATCCACCAAAGGAACCAGGTCTTTTTGTACTTAAAATAAGAAAGAACATGTGCAACATCAAATGTTACTTGAATTAAGAAAAACGCACTTATTCCACTGGTAGATCATTTTACTTGTCAAGTTGCATCTACTCAAATATAATAAAATGTTCTTAATTTTAGGCCATTTTAATTTACCTAGATATTGCTTTTTGCAGTGTTAAAAAAGATCAGCCTTTACAGTATTAATTAATAGGTTCTGTCCCAGGCACCCTTCCATTGTCTCGCACACACACACACACACACACACACACACACACACGTCTGTCACTGCTGCTCGCCTGTCCTCCTCTGCAGACTCTCCCACAGTCTGATTGATGGATTTTCACGGAGAGGCAGTGGGTTTTATTAATAATGATTCGAGCGGGCGACACCTGAGCCCAGAACTAATGTGTAGGGCTCAGTGCTGTCATAAGAGGGCGCCGGAGTTCAAGTGTCCGGGCAGGGCAGGGTCAGAGCGCTCGTTTGTCACACACTTCAAAGTCTGAGTGGAAAGGGGGGCTGACATCGGCCTTTCTATTTAACTGTGTTCGGTTATATGTAGCAGTATCAATGTTAAACGTCCTATAATACACAAAAGTGACTCTTGTGTGCGTCAAGCCTTGTTAGAATATTGTTACCTCACCAAAAACATACATAACTGCTACGTTTTACATTTTGTTTTGTATAGACTGTAGGCAATACTGGGGCTGAAATTATCCAAATAATTCTAGTGAAGGTGGAAGGAGTTTAAAAACATGGAGCACTTCCTGTATTACCACATGACATCACAAGTGTTTTCCAATTGAGAAAAGCACTAAAGCCTAAATATGCAGGATTTGTGTGTGAATGAAACAAAGCACAACTTTGGGTATGTTTGTGATGAGGAAAAACATTATAACAGATCAAATAACAGCGTAATATGGGCCCTTTAAATGAAGTGTATTTTGATTTTAAAATCCAGAAACTTGTGTCTTTGTCTCCAAATAGTTGGTAGATATGTTCAAATCAAATCTAGCTTTTACTGATACCAATTGGTTCGCATTTATTCCCAATTCTAAAAACATTGGACATAATTGCCAAGTTGTTTGTTATAACTGTTATGTTATGGTTCTGAAAGTGATTATCAGAAACCAGAATGAGCCTTGGGTTGCCATTTTCAACGCTGACATCCAGTTTATTTAGTCCAATCCAGCTATACTTCGAATGCAATTTAAACACAGCACAGTTGACCAAAGTGCAGTACACAACAATAATTATTTAAATTTAACAGGACTCTCTCTAAGATGAATCCTCAGTGCCTAAACCTGAGCATCCGCAGCCAAACATGAATCAGTGCTAGTGCATGGAAAAATGTGTATGTGTCCTCTATCTGCAGGTTATGGCACTGGCAACACAGGTCCTGCTGTTATGGTATTACCTTTATTTTGAAACTGCACAAGCACAGACTTAAGAGCACAGACTAGGCTACATACACTTCTATAGGACATTCAATTTTTTACTTAGGCTGTACAACAGGGCTAAACAAACATTGTCTTGCTCAAGGACACAAAAGCATATAGTGTTTAGATGGAGGCATGTGGTGGACCACTCAGCACTGACCAGTCCTTTCTCATAAGCTATAGCTGCTGTGGGCCAGGTTGCTCTGTAAAGTCATTTGATTAACTGCTTGAAATACATTTTGCCATTTTGTTTCTGTACTAAAACCAACATAATACAATGTAATGTGAGAAGATTTAATGTTATCTAATAAAATTATACATAATATGAAAAACTATGTTAAACAGATTATAAACATTTACCAGAAGCAGTTTATTGACAACTATAACTAAGCAGAGAGACAAAAGGAAAAAGTCATGGTTTATTTTATGTTTTGCACTTTACTAGAGTTTAAACTATAAGTACCATTACAAACAAATATTCAAGTACTTTCTGACCGCTTTAATAGTCATGCAGGTGAAGTACTGTTGTCTCCAGGTGTAATTTGTGTGTCTGGAGGAAAAGTGAGTAACAGTCTCGGCCTATAATCAGGTTTGAGTCAGTGTTTGTGAAGAAGTACACTGGAGCCATTGTGCAGAAACAGTGGATCTTAATTGCAAAATATCACATTTTATTTAAAGGTGCACTGTGTAGCTTTTCTTGTGAGGATTGCGCCACCTGCTTCTGTCCATGGAGATGATACATGGACTATTCCTTGGTCTATCAATACACTTTCTATCATTTAACTTAAATAATGATGTCAGATAATTTTACATGCATTCTTGCTGTGAGAGGGAGCACTTTTCCACAGACCTGACCTGTAATTTGGTCTGGTATTGTCATCTTCTTGACAAGGCTTAAAGAACTCATGCTGTGCTTGAAGATGCTATATAGTGCTGTATAATCTATGACACCCGTGGATCATTATGTTATAATTTGCACATTTTAAATTGTAATATTCATCTACAACAAAAGATTGCTCAAACATTCACAAATGAATACAAATAAACCTTCGAGAGGGTAAATGAGAAAGGGAAAAAACTATAACATTGTTTTGCTCTGAAAAGTTAATTTTGCATAATAGGTCAGCTTTAATATCATACTGTGCACAATACCAGGCTATGTAATAACATTTTCATGGAGACAAACAGGTTTAATTTGTTAATTAGGTTTGTTATGATTGTTTTCTAAATTAAATGGTGTAAAAAAAAAAAAAAAAACTTAACTTGCCAATAAGTCTAATTGTAAATAGACATAACATACCACAGAGTGAAGATTTTGAAAACCTCTATGACCTCTCCCTCTCTACCAAGTTGCCCATAAAGAAGTGAATTTCTTTAACTGAGATCATCACACATGTAGTATTTGGGATAACCTCTTGCGTAGTATTTTTCTTCCTTGTAGTGGCCTGGCTGTCTGGCTCTAACCCCAGTATACACAAGCTAATCCCACTTCAAAAGCAGATCCTCCTCCAGTCTCCCAGTGCACCCACTCTGACACGCTGAGGTCTCTGCACCGTGCCACCCAAGTGCTTTACCCATAATCCTCCTCTGCATGGAAACAACAGGGACTTTCAGACTCTATTCTTCCCCCAAGCCACAAAAGTACAACACGGTAGATAAAATTAACTCATTTTTATTACACCTCAATGCTTCAGGGGAGTGAGAGAAAGCAGGTTTATATGGTGCAAGAATTCACAAAGCTTCAAGGCCAGTGTAACTGCAATAGAAAGAGGCATTGTGTTGTATTGAAAGTGCAGACACAAACTAGTACTTTGTATGCGATAGATGTAATGCTTTTGGCATGATTTGCTGCCATCTAATGCCAAAACCACGTCAGTGCATGGTGTTTATAATATGAGCTGTTGTTTATCTTTTTGTCACAAGAGGGCGCCCTGTAGGTTCGCACAATTGAGCAATACAGTTCAGTTATATATTGACATTTATATCCAAATTTGCTTTAATAGCACATTTTGCAAACAAATCAGTTTTCAAAGTGCTGCAGAGCGATCATAAAAAGAAAACAATAAAAGGTTTAATTGCTTACATTTGGATCATATTAGTTCTACAACAAATAAACCCATATTAAAAAAAAAATAGCAATGTCTTATAAAATCATGAAATGGCAATAAAAAATACGAAAGACACAGAGGCCCACACAAGTCATGTGGTGGTAAAAGCCAGAGAATAATAATGGGTCATAAAGGTGCACTATGTAATGTAATAGATAGGTCATTGTTCTGCTTAGAATGTTCCACAGTATGACATTAAACAGGTCTACCTCACATTTAATGAGTTACAAATGGTTTGATAGCTGAAAAATATCTAGAAAAACAGGCATTCTGACTGTGAGCGGGGTCGCCTCTCCACAGATCTGACATGTAACGTGGTCTGATTTGGTCTCCATGAAGATAAAAAAGGTTTACTGTGAAACATTCAGGCAAAGCGATACTATTTACGCAGAGAAAACACTCCAATGTGGGAGCTCAAGTTAAAAGACTTCTACTTTGCAGTACTTTTGATATGTGCGACAAAGAAATACTTCAATCACAACACTAGTGACCTTATTTTATGTAGTTGTAGCTGTAGGGGTTATTTGCAAACTAAGAGTACTCATTTGAAGTAGTGGTGGCATAGTTGTAGCATTTAAAGGTGCATGGAGAAGGTCAGATTACAGGTCAGATCTATGGAGAGGCGCCCCTGCTCATATTAAGAATGCACGTTTTGAAGCTTTTTAGCAGTAAAACACATGTAATTGGATAAATGCAAGGTAGACATGTTGAAGGGGAGACTGGAACATTTTAGACAAAGCTATCGTATTTCCATGGAGACGAGCAATGTCTGACCCCATTCAAAACAGTTACATAGTGCAACTTTTACGAGTAATAATATCCATACATTTTATAGTGGCTTACGTTTCAATATTTTTTTAATGTTTACTTTTCATCCATGGATCAGCTCTTATTTTTGTCAACCTTTGTAAATATAATTAAAATATAAAGTATCCATGACAGTATTTAGGCTTCACCATGAACCTTTAGCCACTTTTTGTGTACCAGCCCTTTAAAAATCTCTTTTATAAATACCATGATTCTATTCTCTTCGTCTAGTCATTTAGAAACAACTGTAATCAAACCTCTCCCTGCAGCTTTCAGACATTAATACACTTCTAATACGCTTTTAAATAATTTATAAGTCATTATACTTGGGGACTCTTCAAAACAATCTGATATGCTTGAGTGATTGAATTGCAGATTAATACTGGTGCCATTTGAATAATTGCGTTCACCTTTTGAAGTTTGACAGAAAAATCAAACGTGCCAAATATGTGCCCATTATGAACAAGACATTTTAGAGGAAATGAAAATGAAAACCATATCATGAGGATAATGATGTTTGATAAGACATTACCCTTGTACCGAGTGGCCTGGTTGAAAAATAATAGCTCGAAGACATATTCCTAATTGTGATTAAATTGAATTCATTCTGATAAACAGGAGTGTCAATTAGTCAATGTTTCCCTAATGTGACTTTGCTTCAATAGAATGATAATTGCCTTTTCATTAGATTTTTAATTTTAAAAGCAGCTGGATTTCTCACTGTGAATTTTTTAACTGAACAAAAACATGTAGGAATTGTGTTCATTCTGAATTTCAATCGGCAGATTTTTTAAGTCTACATTTTCAGTATGTAAAAAAATCAAATAAAATCACAGTTCAAATATCGACACAAATACTTTCAAGCTCTCAGATTCAACAGTCAAAACAGAGTGTAAAAAGAGTCAAGAGGTTAAGGCATAAGCAATCGATTGTGTGTGACTGAGGAGGATAGAGGCGGCTGTTTCCTATTGGCTCTTCTTTTCTGGGGGTGGGGCTTATAGTTAGGGAATCAAAAAGATGTTTGGATTTGGCCAATTCTAACCAATCCGATTCTAACCTACAGCATTTGTATGATGTTTACAAAGCAGCCACAAGATATAAAACATTCAGGAGTGTTTCTGAGGGGGGCAAGAGTTACAAATTGTGACTGAATTCAAGTACCTCGATGTTACTCTTGATTCTACACTGTGCTTTAAGAATCATGTTAAAAGAATTGTTAAAACTGTAAAATTTAATCTTCAAAACTTTACACAAATCAGGCCATTTATAACATTTGATGCTGCGAGAGTTTTTCTCCACTCAATGATTTTCTCTCACATTGAATACTGTATCACAAGTTGGTCTTTAGGTAATGTAAGCACACTCAAAATAATTGAATCACTCTATAAAAAATCGCTATAAGTCTTTGATAGGAAACCAATTTCATTCCATGTTTGTAATATTTTTAAAAAGTACAATATTTTAAGCTTTGAAAATTTTAAACATTTTAAATATGCATGCCTTGTGTATAAAGTGCTACATGGATTAGCCCCGCTTCCTATGTCAGACTTTTTCAAAACAAAAACTCCCACCAGTATCAGGACCAGGGCCTTGTCCAGACGAGACTGTGACGTGCCCTACAGAAAAACATCTTTTGGGCAAAATTCTCTCTCTGTGAGGGCCACTAAGATCTGGAACAGTCTTCCTCTAGGAATAAGGGAGTGCCCCACATCGCTCACTTTCAAAACTCAACTCAAACTGCGGCTAAAAGCAAACCAGTCATGTGATCATTAGTCAAAAATGTTCTTTTATTTTTCTTAACCTTTTCTTGTATTACTAATGTTCTACTGTGTGCTGTATTTGTTTCCTGCCTAGGGACTGCGGATGTAAATTAGCTTTGTAGCTATAATCCGGCATATTTACATTTGTTTATAACATATGTTCATTAATGTGTATGTCCCTATCAAATAAATAAATAAATAAATAAAATAAATACATTTCCTGGTTGCTGAGTTACGTCAACTCACTTTGGATCGATTGCTTTATAGGCTTGGACCTTTGCTACAAATTTTTTCACTGTTAAATTTGGGGACTTGAATATATCTGTACCAAATATTTAAAAGGTTATTTATTTATTTATTTGTTATTTATTTATGTATTTATTTATTTATTTTGAACTTGTAAACACATTGACAAGTTAAAAACGTGAGAAACCGAATGATATTTAAAATTTCAAATCTGGTGAAACAAATAACCTCCCACACTTTTCATCCGCATATATAATACTATATGTGCTCTTACTCCTTTGACCTAGAGTGTTTGTGCCAAGATTTATAATGCTCAGGACAGCCTCCAGTTCCCCAACAGGACATTTTGTATTTGGTCTTCATAAATAATTAACAGTGTATTGAACGGTATAAAATATTTGTGTCCCGAGGCTTGGGGCACCAGCCAAGGACAATGGAAGAAATATGATATGAATTTAACCTTATATAGCTCATTACCTCTTAATTTACCCCCCTGTTAAGCTGTATTTATGAACTATGCATATACATAATTATAGAGCTATATTAGTAGGATGATGTAGTCCGTAATTTAACCTCCTGACCTCATTTAAAAGAGGCTATAGGTTATGTAGCAGTGTTAAACTTTTTATTGATTCAGTGGTATCTCTTTGACAGAATGATTACTTAATTAATTATGGCGCTAAACCTTCATTTACTGACTAAAAATGTTAGGGTCTTTGCCGTGAATAGTGTTGTCTTGATAGTATAATTAAAGCAATAAATAAATAAATCAAAATCAATTGTACCAAAGAGAAGGGCTGATAATTAAAGATCCTATATTACATTATTAACTTGATTCTTGTTAAAAAAAATATTCAAAATCCTCTGTTCCACCATGTCATGAAGCGGTAGTATTAAAGTTATCATCTACTTTTTATCCTTGTTCAGCAGAGATGGTCAATTTCAAGGCGGAAATGATCCAAATGATTCTAGTGAAGGTGTGTGGAGTTTAAAAACACAGTGAGCACTTCCTGTATTACCACATGACATCACAAGGTGGGACAGAGTGTTTTCATTTTGAGAGAACTCTGGAACTTTGGAGGATTTGTGTTTTATACATGTGTGAATGAAACAAAACACAACTTCAGGCATGTTTGTGATGAGGAAATAACAGATCAGAAAACAGTATAATATGGGCCCTTTAAACATACATAAAATTGACTTTTTGGAGCTTTATTCCATGTAATGTTCCCTCATCCAAAACATGCCTAAAGCGGTTTTATATGTCACCCATGCATGTTTGAGTCATCTTAACCTAATTTAAACTGATTCACCCTTGAGTGAACCAGCAGTTGGAGTCATACAAGCGTTTTTTTTTCTTTCATTAAATTTAAGTTGTCCTCAAGTAACTGCCAAAGCCATTTACCCATGAACTCGAAGGTGTCAGTTTGAATGTAGATCGCGGTATTGAGTGGTTCTTGTTCAATAACTCAATAACTTCAGGTTTAATATCGTACTGTGAAACTTTCCAGACAAAGCAATAACATCTCCATGAAGAAAAGAATTTGGCAGACCCTCCACCAAAAAAGTTACACAATGCACCTTTAAATTCTATCTTGTTATATTGTTTCTTCTCATGGGAAGTGATTCAGAGCAGTTTCTTGTATTATAACCATTTGGTTCCTCTGATGTCATTTTCAAATTATACCTGGATTAACGCAGGATTTCACTGTCCGTAAATGATTCAATACATTTGTGGCCATTCAGGGAAATATTTTATCGATTTTATCTGTTTTCAAACCACATCTTCACTTAACTGCATCATAATGATTTCACGGTCACTCTGCCGACCCTTTGACCTTTCGGGGTTAATCTGGAGTCACCGCGTAGAGCAGGGGTGTCTGGGTAATGTATGCCGCAGTGCGTTCATATACTTGCAGTCTAATATCGCACACATTCCATTTGTAATAGGCCCACCTACCAAGCGCCAAACATATGGTAATTCTCAACTCTGGCTCACGGTGTAGTCCAGGGTTTATGATGTTTAATGAAGTATTAAGCTCTTCCAATGTTTGAACTTGTCCGGTGAAGTTAGCGGAACGCTGAGCCGTACTGTCAACGGAAACGTTTTCTGATTAAGGCAAAGGTTTTAAAAGTTTAACGGTGTTTGGACATTTTCTTTTGTGTGTATTAGTTTTGGTGGTGATAGGAGGAGGAGTGTGGACAGAGCCAAAGTCTTATCCAGAGAGGATTTCTGAAAGTACAGGGTCACTTGCAAGCAGGGCAGGTCAAGCATCTACTCGATCCTCATCATTTCTCCACATAGTCCCCCTAGCCCAGACCTCTGCTCCATCCCCGCCCATGTGGATTTAGCTTAAACACTGAAACATACATTATTTAATAGAGCTAAAGTGTGTCACATGGTGGGACACTGGGTGGGCTGTTTTTAGAGCTGAACTATGCTATAGACTGTACTAGACATATACTAGTCTTTGTAATAATTATGATATGCAGATTTCATTCACACATGTTTGCCTAATGACTAATAAGTATGTGGACATATCTAAAGCTGAAATTGCTCTGTTCCACCTTCTGATGTCATGAAGCGGTAATTTTCAAGTTAACAGTTGGCTTTTTATGATTTGTTTGATAGAAATTGGAAGGCCCTGGGCTGAAATTTTTCAAAAGATTCTTGTGAAGCTGTGTGGACTTTAAAAACACAATGAAGCACTTCCTGTTTTACCACATAATGTCATAAGGTGGGACAGAAAGTTCTGTTTGAGAGAATTGCCGTATTTTCCGGACTATAGAGGCACCGGTATATAAGCCGCATCCACTCTATTTAAAAAAAAAAAAAAAAGTCATACAAGCCGCAACCGGGCTATAAGCCGCTGATATCTCTGTTGAAAAATGAGATATTTACTGCATATAGAGAACGATTTTGTACTGTAAATGTACATTTATGTACCTGAACAGATTTTTTTTCACTGTTTTGTGTTGGGTCCCGCGGGTGCAGGGCTCTACAGCGGTTTCCTTCCTGGAGAAAGATCAATGGCCTTCAACTTAAAACTTGCATCATACAAACTCCTTCGTGTGCTTTTCATGATGAAGGGGCGAGGATTTGAAAATAATTACCAGTTAGTAATTTGTGGTGCGTGTTATATCTGCTAAATAAAAAGTAGCGTATTCTTCTTTGAATTAATTTTCCGTCTATCTTGTTTTTGAAATTCCGGTTAGAGCGCCCCTAGCAGTGGAAGAAAAATCCACAGATTAGCCGCACCTTTGTAAAAGCCGCAGGGTTCAAAGCCTGGGAAAAAAGTAGCGGCTTATAGTCCGGAAAATACGGTACTATGCAGTATTTGTGTGTTAAACATGTGTGAATGAAACAAAACAACTCAGTATACTTTTATTTTGCAATAAGAATAAACTAGGCCTAAAGAAACATTTGTCAAATCTCCACCAAGCCACTGACTAAATAATAATTACCGGTAAGTACACGATGCTCATACAGTCAAGTTATGATACATCTAGTTTTGTAGTTATGATAAGCAAAATACTCGGTTGTTATCTGATTTTTCATTTGAATTTGGTAAAAAAAATATCAAAAATCAAACATCTTTTATTTGAATTGAAATATAAAAATTCAGTAAATCCAAAATATAACAAAAATATGTACAAAAATTGTGTTGAAAATCAAACTTTATAGATTTAAATTCCATAAATGTCTTAGTGTGTTCCTTTTGGCACATACTCTTGTGTTAACCAAGCTTGTTTATGTAAGTAATGAACTCACTCGTTCAGTCTGTACTCTTTGTGATTGTGCTTAATTGTCAAGTGAAAACATGTTGAAAAGTATTGCGTCCCATCTTTTGATTATCTTTGCTAATTCTCAATCCAATCTGAACACATTTATTCCTCATTATTACTAAACCGAAAACACGTCATAATGATCTGCACTGGACTGTGTCATATCACTTGCTTATTCGTGCATCTGGAAAAGGAGACACTTTCTCCAAAATATGACATACGGGGGTAAAAACTTTTGATTAAGCCGAGGGTGGATCTTATCATTATCGTGGACACATTTTACTGCATCAAATCATTGCGTTAATGAGCGGAGTTCATTTTAAAGAGACTATGGCAGCTGGGAGAAGGCTCCGAGGTTCTATTACAGCACCGCTCAGACATGCACTAGTCTCTCACACTGAATGCTTGTATTGATCACAGGTTCCTGAAAATGTCTTATTTAACTCTATTTTTCTTGAGTTTTCAGACATGTGTGCATTGTGTCACCATAGTAACTACAAATACATAGAAATACCCCCCCCCAGCTTGATGTCACTGCAAATTATGAATGCATACAGAAGTTTGCATTGTGACACAAAGCACACATTAAGAAACACAGACAAAAAAGATTAAAGTTTGTCTGAAAACCAAGGAAAAATACAAAATAGATTGAAACAACATTTTCATGAGTCTATGATTAATTCAAGCACTCAGCACTGTTTATGTGTTTGATTTTCAACTAAAATAATGAAACACTTGGGATGCTACCTAGCTTGCGACCGTAATGTTATGTGTGAGAGACTTTTTTTAAACACACAAATCATCTCCTCTGTTGTACTTCCAACCAAATCAGCTCTTTCTGGTCAGATTGTGTAAAAATAAACCCTTGATTGAATCTTGAGTCACATTATAACAGGGTAGTGCTTCCAGTTAGCTTCACTCCCCCAGAAAAGTATCAATAGTAATAATAATAAATGCATTCAGAAAAGCTTGATATGTTCGATGGACCATTTCTAACTCGGCAAAAGGCGCATCCATGTTTATCCAAACATGTTGTAATCAATTTCAGTTGGACTCCGGAGCTACAGGTCCCTCTGGAGAGCCAGGTGTCCAGTCCCATCCACATCAAAATTCAGCATCTGTAGTGTGCACTCTGCTAAACAAACATTAAGCCACAAACACATGCATGAAACAGAATACAATATTGGCTTAGTATAAATGTTTAATGTAAAGCGGTTGCCAGTTCTTATACGCATTCCTATCTGATTAGAGCTCTGCAATGCATCAAAGCATAAATAATAAATGCGTTTTAACTAGAGCTGGGCGGTATGACCAAAAATTGTTATCACGGTATTTTTTAAAATTATCACGGTATCACGGTATTTAACGGTATTTTTGTCTTTGGCTAAGTGGAGTGTGATAGAGTTGGTAATATCATTCCAACGTTTGCTTTTCTTGTCATAGACGGTCCCTTTAGACGGAGTGCGCGGCTTCACAAGCACCAGCGCTCTCGCCCGTGTCACAAAACACTACACAGACGGTCCCTTTAGCAAACGCGCCTAACACTACACAGACGGTCCCTTTTAGCAAACGCGCCTAACACTACACAGACGGTCCCTTTTAGCAAACGCGCCTACCAGGGACGTCTGTGTAGTGTTTTGTGCTGCAGTGCCAACGTTACGCAGAGATTGGGGAGAAGATGCAGATTTTACTTTCTACTCAACTCGCTATCCTTACCTGGCTTGTTGGCTTGTTTGGTGTAACACTGAAAAACAGCCCCCGCTCAATCTACCGCTGTGCGACGTTCCGCCGCTCTGTGTTGCCGACATATGCGCGCACACACGGTATGGCGGTAAATAAAAAATTCATATCATAAAAATAAAAATTACCGGTATACCGGTTCAAACGGTATACCGCCCAGCCCTAGTTTTAACTTGACTTGATTTTAATGCATGGTTTATTTGTAATTTATTGCTTTAACATTGAGGCTGCCAAGTCAGAAAGTCAGAAAGTTGAATTTTCTTTGGATGAATTGACAAAATAACAATGTCAAAAATGATTAAAATTTGAGTCTTAAGTTTTAGGCCAACTCCAAATCACAGCATCTACTTCAATTAACTTTGTGTGGAAAATGTAGCTTATAGAGTTCCTTTTACATGTTTATTAGCTATATTAAATGGTTGTGTTTAGCTTTAGGATTCTATAAAGACTCTGATTCTGTTTCATTGGAAGATATCCCAGGTAGGCACCACTATTAATTCTGCTCTAAAGGGAAACAAAAATCAAAAAGACTCATATTTATTGTCATATAATATTATATTGTGGATTCTGGTGATTGTATGCAGTAGATCCGATATATTTCTGGATTCTTGACCAAAGCATAATACCAAAAAAGTCATTTCTAAAGGTTACATTGACAGATTATATGTATTTTATAGGCTTGTCATGAAACATACAAAACCTTGCACTGAACTTGCAGTATAGTTAAAGGTGGACTATGTAACCTTTTCTGGTGAAAGGTCTGCCATTTTCTTGTCTCCATAGAGATGTTATTTCTTTCACATGACATTACAGTACTTTATTTGTTCATTTGTTTATTTATTAGGATCTCCATTATCTCTTCCTGAGGGCCAGTTAGTCTTTAGCAATAAATGCAAGATGCATTTAAAGGGGAACTCTGGCACGTTTGAAGCTTAAGTCCACTGCTAGAGGTGGTCGAATACTGTCAGAAGGCAAAAAACGGCACAGATCAGTGTTGCCTCGGTGGAGATCTCGCTGTGGTAGTGAGTCTGTCAAGAGAACAAGCTCGTGTAGTGATGGCGCAAGCTCTTAGCTTCCATGTAAAACGCCAATTTGCACAGAAGAGGCTTAATACCACTTTCTAACCCATCTTACAACAGCCACGAGTCTAACAAACAAAACGCTCTGCCTGGCTCACTCATTAGTGTCTGGAAACGTTGTAAAATAACTTTATAAGCAGCCTTAGCGTTAGCGTGTTGATTTCCCACTGCGCATGCGAAAGCCCAAAAGACTCGATTGCCGACTCCAGCGGCGGCAAGCGGCTTGAGCCGCCAGAAGCAACAAGTGAGAATCGACTATTGACGGTGAACAACAATAGAAACTGAAAGTTGTTGAAAGAAAATGGTTTGGGAATGTATTTTTTTAGTGTTTTCAAAAAAGATAATTCACTCGTAAATAAATGGGATTAGCAACGACATCAGCGATTGAGTCTTTTGGGCTTTCGCATGTGTAGTGGGAAATCAACAAGCTAATGCTAAGGCTGCTTATAAAGTTGTTTTATAATGTTTCCAGACACTAATGAGTGAGCCAGGCAGAGCGTTTTGTTTGTTAGACTCGTGGCTGTTGTAAGATGGGTCAGAAAGTGGTGTTAAGACTCTTCTGTGCAAATTAGCATTTTATGTGGAAGTTAAGAGCTTGCCCCCATCACTACACTAGTTTGTTGCCTTGACAGACTCACTACCACAGCGAGATCTCCACCGAGGCAACACTGATCTGTGCCGTTTTTTTCTCTTCTGACAGTATTCGACCACCTCTAGCAATGGACTTTAGCTTCAAACGTGCTGGAGTTACCCTTTAATGCCATACTGTGTAACAATCCAGGCAAAGCACTGCTCTTTGCAGCTCCGGGTCTACAAGGGTTCAAAGGGGTGAATTGCAACCTCATTTGAAATGCTTGTACCCTCATTTTAGGCAAGTTAAATAATGACACATGGAGGAGTATTGTCTTTTCACCCCTTTGAAACCGGTGGTTGGTCTGGACCCACTGCTGTCTCTATGGAAACAAACAGGTAGCAAACCCTCACTAGAAAAGCTCCACAGTGCACCTTTAATGCTGGTTGAATTTTGAAACCAACCTCAGTTTTCAGTTATCTCTTGTTTGCATCATCGGAAAATCAAACAGCCGTGGCACTATATCCAGTCACAAATATCTGATCAGTTGCTTTGTTGCTATAATTGTCTTTGCACATTGCAGACCCTCCCAGTCCCCCTCCCACAGTGTGCTAGTGGGTCAAGTTCTTGGTGCATTCTCTTAAGGGGTTTGGCTGGTGCCCTCATGCCAACTGCGCCATGATTCACATATTGAGTTATAACTTCTGACTGCTGTGATCACAACTAATACTAATCATGATTTTCTGGTGTTGCTTTCCTTTCAGAGACTGCGGAGGATCTGGCAGACGAAAATCAGGTAAGATTTTTCACATATTGTATTTTTTTATCATATTTTGTCTATAAATTTCAATGCTAAAGCTTGAAAATCCAGGAATAATAAAGAGGAAATGAATATGTTTGTAGACATATCAAAACCCCCTGGACTGTTATCATTATGTTGCCAGGAAACGCAACTAGAATCATTGTGCCCAGACAAAAATAGTCTTTAACCTGACCCTAGTGATGGGAAAAACTGCCATGTAGCTCAAAAGACATGGACAATTTTGATGTTTTCTAGACATTGTTATCATTTCAAAGCTTTAGGGAATATTTGAAAGATAGATTGTGAATAGAGTAGTGCTTATTTTGATTTGACTGTAATGTTGTGTCATGCCTTGTTACAGTTATGTTTCTAAGGTTCTGTGTAATCTGATGACTTGATATCAGTTTTTGTGGTATTATATGACAGAAAAATGGTTTAAATGGTCTTTAAATGTATACATTGGCATTTATGGCAGCCTTACAGGGACATTCTGAACTATAAATGCTATTCCTAAAACATATTTGGTCATTTGAAAGCATTTTGCTGTATTTTTATATTATAATTGCTACATAAATTGTTATTTTAATATGACTTTTAATAAGGCGGCACGGTGGCTGAGTGGCAACACTCAGGCCTCACAGCAGGTTGCAGGTTCGATCCCAGGGTCGCCCGGGCCTTTCTGTGTGGAGTTTGCATGTTCTCCCCGTGTCTGGATGGGTTTCCTCCGGGTACTCCGGTTTCCCCCATCAACCCAAAACATGCCCGCACCCCTATGAACTAACATCAAGGACCATGTTGTCCACCCTCCTGTGGGCTCACCACCTGCAGAGGGGTTCATAGGGGGGGGTCAGGTGCTATGAGTATTGGGCAGCAATGCTGCCCCCACGACCCAGCCGGATTAAGCGGGAGAAGATGGATGGATGGATGGATGGATGGATGGATGGATTTTTAATAAGATAAGATAAAGTGGAAAAAAATGTTTTATCACAGGAGCTCTTAAAGGGCCCATATTGCAGTATTTTCTGATCCGTTATAATGTTGTTCCCTCATCACAAACATACCTGGAGTTTTGTTTCTGTTTCATTTAGCTGTTAACTTGAAAACTACCACTTCATGACATCATAAGGTGGAAGAGCAGATTTTGAGCTTTGGAGATGTAGACAACCTAATAATGCAGGATTACTCTGGGTATGTTTTTGAGGAGGTAACAGCATTCTAATAAAGCTCCCAAGAGTCAATTGTGTGTAATATAGAACCTCTAAAACATAATAGTGCATACATGGAATTAACAATAATGAGAACAGTTTAAGGTTGTCTTTTATTTTGGACAAATTCCACTCATCAAATTATCAAAACACCACAGATAGTTTGACATTTATAGACGCACATTTACACACCTTTGACACGGTATAACATTACGCTCACAGGAAGTAGGCACCTGTTTTCGGCACATAGGAAGTCCACACGATCTGCTCAGACCGACTTTTGGAATGACATCTATATTTGAAGGTGGAGTCCGATGTAGTGACCTCACCATTCAGCACAAGAGACTGTCAATGAACAGCTGTTGGATTGTAGCGTGTCCGTTGCAGATGTAACATTTTGTAGATAGTTTTTCTCAGAACTAGAAAATGATTTATTGGGAAGATATGAGTTTTGGTTAGTTATCCGCTTTTTACCCTCTGAGTGAAACAGGATTCTTAAATGTATGTCATCGTGCTGTTTCCATGGCATTGAGGCTTTATGTAAGAGAATTCCACATAGACAGGGAAATGGAAAAGTTGTCTTATTTCAGCTGTGAATGTCAACTAGCATAAATTCAGACACATAATACTATATTAATGTGGTTTCCATTTTTGTTGGCTGTCTGGAAACTTTGTCATAGTTTATGTGCATCGTGGTGTGATTTTGAATACAGTGAAAGAAATAAAATATTAAATAAATAGAAAAATATGAAGTAGAACATTTCTGAGGTACACGATGAGTCAAAATTGCTTGAATTAAGATCTGTCTTTTAAAGCTGCAATATGTAACTTTTCTGCTGGATTTTCTAATGCCTGCTTGTCTCAATGAAGATGTATTCATTTTGCCTACAAAATTCCACGGTATGGTATTAAACTGATCTATCTCAATGGAAACAAACATGTGACCATAAACTGCATAAAGAACTCAATGTGTGTGATGTCACCCATAGTGGTCGGCTCCAGTCAAATGAAGCTCATGATGCCAGCAGTTATTTGCAAAAATAGATTTTAATACCATACTGTAGACTGTCCCAGATGAAGCAATAACATTTCCTTGGAGACGGCCAGGTGATGGAACATCTACTACCTAAAAAGTTACATAGTCTATCTTATTAAGTTAGTTAGTTTATCCAGAGCAGTCCCAGTTTTGAGCCCTGTCCCCTATCCCAGCAGATTTATCCAAAACCACTGATTTGTCCCAGTTTTATACAAGATATATCCCAGGTCTCCCTATTTTTAACCAGTTTTAATCCCCCTCTAACAGTAATGAGAGGCATAAACTGTCATGTGTTGCGGTAAAATACAGAAAAGCTGCGTAAAAATGACTAAAACACAAAAAAATGTGACAGTACTGACTCTTGTTAGTGTTAAATGGGCCAAGTGCAGAACAGTTTTCTTTAATTATGCACTCGTTTCACAATTTTATTATCAATCACCCCAGACCGAGGGTGTCCCAGTCTTTGTTTTCTTAAATCATCATGTTTTTAAGTACAGAGTTGTATTTCATTGGCAATTTGAGTGATGATATGAGTTACTGATACCTACAATATTTCTAAAACAGATTTTCCGTACAGAGAAAAACATGAGGCGAGGTTGTAAATTTGGAGTTGAATTTTGTAAACACATGTGCAGTGTATAACTTTTCGAGTGATGGGTATGCTACGTGCTTTTCTCCATGGAGATGTTTTGTGAAGAATATTCCACAGTATGGCTTTACACTCTGTCTAACATTTACTTCACTACACCTGTTTTATTGCTCAAAAATACCTTTAAAAACATCATTCTTACAGTGAAGTAATCTCTCCACAGATCTGATCTGTAACTCTGTCTGGTTGGGCTACCAATGGTTTCCTTTTACATATCACATATTAATGCCATACTGTGGAACATTAGGCAAAGTAGTTGTATCTCCACTGAGACAAGCAAGTACTCTCCACCAGAAAAGTTACACAGTGTACCTTTAATGTAGAGAGCTAATTTTTATGATTAAGTATATGTTGTTTTATTTAAGTGCATCATTTTTTAAGCACAGTGTTATGTTTCATTGGCAGATCATTTTATTTGTCAAGTCAAATCCACTCAAAACACGGGGAAATGAGTCTCTGTAAGTAACCTTCAGAAAAATTACTTTGACTTATCAGTGTAATAAAACAATAGTTACCCAGTGACATAATTTACTCCTAAAGGTGTACCATTTGTCTTTACAGTTGCACAACAGATTTGGCGCTTTTGCAATGATCTAGTTTGATTTGATTATTTTCCTTTTTATTGTTCACCAATTCATCTTTTTTGTACATTTCCTTATGCGTCTAAAACTTTGAACCATGAGCAGTATAAAGAAGTTGACTAAGTGAGTGTGACGTCACCCACAGCGTTCACCTCCAGTCAAATGAAGCTCACCATGCTAGCAGTTATAGGAGTTATTTTTAGAATTTGGAGCCGAGTTGCAAGAAGAGGAATTTATTTACGGACAAAACAACGAAATAAAAAGTACCAGGATAATGTAGAGTGGGTTAATATAAACCTTTTAAGACCAGAGAGAAAGGTGACAATTTTTCAATGTAAAGTCAACTGAGCTAGAGTCGATGGAGCCAGAAGTGCCCCCATGGTCACTTCCTCTTTGGAACACGACGTCTAGCGGGTTTGCTTTGTCCATTTATATATGCAGTCTGTGCTTTGAACCCATAACCTCCTCTCTAAAACAGTAGCTAAGTCTTTGAAAGTATGCATGAACATATTTGGGATGCACAGTGGTAAATTATAAGATTTGCCTGAGCTCCTCTTGCTTTTACTATCTGCACCCAACCTTCTCCACATACCTTCTGGACTTCAGCTTCTATAGTCTATCGCCAGACTATCATCACTGTCCCCTGCCTGGACACGAGACCACCGAAAGATTGATCTGGCCCTTGTAAAGTCGGACAGCAGATAAAGTGCACAGAGGTTGTGGTGAGTTTGTGCTGTAGCTGCAGCTTAGACTCTCCATAATTACAGGCTTCTGGTCTCTTCTGGTCTCCCCGAAGAGTGCACTGAGCTCCTGGCCCCAAGTCCAGAATGTTGCTCCCCACCGCAAAACTGCAATGCTCCGATTTTTCAAGAGCTGTTTTGTACCTGGCAACCTCGCCGAGTCCAGTCCAGTTTTACATATTGAAAGTACATTAGGAGCCGTTATAGCTGTAATAGTCCAAGTCACTCCATCAGTGTCCATGTCCTCACACAACACGTATTTGTCATAACTACACTCCAAAAATGTAAAGGAAAGTCAAAATATCTATGATTTGAAATCACCGGTAAGATTTACTCATATGGAATAGATTTTATTTATTTTGTTTGACGGATTTCATCTTTGGATTTGTTACTGCTTTTAAATTAGTCTTGTTTCAACCAAAACTTTCTGTCTATGGAGTTAGATTTTTAGAATAAAAACTAAATAGAAAATTATTATTATTATTACTCACATTATTTTGCATCAGTTGTGCTCCTCCTCCTTGGATTTGGAGTTAGAATGCCATCTACTGGCAGCAGGAGCCATTTAAAGAGGGGGTATTTTACTTCTATGTGGTATTAAGTGCTAACACATATTTAGATCGTCATGTTCCATTTTATTGTTTTGAAAATGCTATATTTGGTGAAAACGTATTAACATATATCATAAGTTTCACTTTAGTCTGTGATGCTCTGAGTCTCCCTTCCCTTTCCTCCCCATGTTAAGTCACATTCACTTCAGAACACTATCACAACACAATAAGCATGCATCCCACTAATTAAACTACGATGCATCACGTTTTTCACGTTGTTTTGTAACATGTTTTTGTATATTTATGGAGAATTATCGTGTCGTGTGGGAGCATGGATGACGTAGGCTTGTGGGCTTAGCACTGGACAGAATCTTACAGCTAACAGCAAGGGGGTTTGAATAGGACCTGAGAGAGATCGCTAAAATACTCAGACATGCATGGATGACATCTGAAACCTCTTCATGCATGTTTTTGATGAGGGGAAGTTATAAAATGGTAGAAATAAAAAAAAAAATGGATTTAGGATAATACCCCCTCATAAAACAACATGACCAACTTGCTAATATACACATGCAGTTACAGTTAACACATGCTGACATCAGAAAAAGTCTGACGATGATTTATGGACTTGTGATGTAACTATATGAGGAAAACTGAAATGGAGTGACTTTAAGCAAGACAATCTCATAAACAGGTTTAATTGGAAACAAAAAAGTTAGTTCTTTAACATTTTGAAATCAACACATTTTAACCTGTGTATTTTTGGAGTGTAGTGTTTGAGTTTTTAGACATAAAAATGGCAGCACAGAACTCTTGGACAGGAGCACTAACATATGTTGATAGTTGATATAGAGTTATGTCATCCTCTTTGGGATTTGCTCATGCATTATAATTATATGGCTCAGTGGAACACATCTGTAGCATTTCATCTGTTGTGTTGTGTTATAAAAGTTAAATGGGGTGATTTGAGTTGCTTGTTATTGCGCTGAAAGGTACCTACAATATTTCTGGAACAGATTGTCAGCGCAGAGAAAACAAGAGGTAAAGTTGTAAATTTGAAGTTGAATTTGTGTACACAAGCTCAACTGTATAACTTTTTGAGTGAAAGATTAGCTACCTGCTTGTCTTCATGGAGATTTTTTTTTTAACCTTTATTTACCCAGGAAAGTCCCATTGAGATTACTAATCTCTTTTTCAAGGGAGTCCTGCCATGCACACATCACTTTCATACTAGGCAATGTGGGTGATGTGTCTTGCCTAAGGACACAACAATAGTTTTTTGCCACTGGCGCCCCACTGTGGCACCTGGAATTCCCAGTGTCTCCCATCCAAGTACTAACCAGGCCCGGCCCTGCTTAGCTTCTGAGATCTGACAGGATCAGGCTTTGACAAGCTGGTATGGCCACATACCGCACATATTACTGCCAATAATATTCCAGACCCAGTACGCTTACCTATCTCACATTTATTTCATTACACCTGTTTTCACTAGCAAGGACCACGCCAACAACACATGTGCGAAGCGAAAAGCATTTATTATATTGGGACGAGGCAGGTCGGCTGGGTTGAGACTCAGGGTGGGGGTACAGTCTCAATCGTCACATGGCCCAGCAGGAACGGGACCCCCCCTTGTAAGCGTCTTATGTCTGGAAGCGAACAGATATGGGATGAGAGGGTGGGGTCGAGTTATTTGGAACGAACTGGGTTTCCGGATTAGGCTGCCATAAATTGGCTTCTGGGAAATTGAGGTGTGGCAGAAGTGAGCTGTGATTTGCTGGAGAGGAGGCGTGGGCGGCTGAGGTCCTGCTCCTGAACCTAAGTTAATCATATTAGCTACATGTATTGCCAACCAATACCTTTCGTACAGTGAAGTCGTCTCTCCACAGATGTGACCTTTAAACATAGATTGTATATATAAAGAGACATTGCTAACCCGCTAGCCGCCATGTTCCAAATAGGAAGTGAACATGGGGGCGCTTCCGGCTCTAATTATTATTATTAACCCGCTTTACATGATCCTGGTGTTTTTATTTCACTATTTTGTTTGTACATAACTTAACTCTATTCCTAATATGAATCTTGACTTTAAATTCACTCCTAAACCTGCTAGCCTTGTGAGCTTCATTTGACTGGACCTGAATGCTATGAATGAACTCACAATCCTTTAGTCCACATCTTTATACAATCTATGGCTTTAACAACCCCAACTGTCTCCTTGGCAGCCTCTACCAGAAAGGTTACGCAGTGTACCTTTAAGATGTGATACGGAGAGCTCATTTTTGTTGGATGGCATAAATTTTGCAACAAAGATATGAACTCACTATTCACAGTAGAATAGACGGTAACTGATAACTTCTTTAATGATAGAACAAAACTGATCCCTTGTGTCATGTTCCTAGACTTTTTAGTAAGGCCTAAATTACAGTAAGACTATTAGAGCGTGCAGTTGCTGTACATGCTGTTAACATGTTGTAAGTGACCATTAGCTTCTCTGGGATGTAATTATTTCCAGAGCTTGTACCCAAAGGCAAAACTCATTATGCTGCGGCATCAAAAACTGTTGCAGTGGACAGCAGAATTTACCATAATAACCCTTTTAGCATTTCCACATTTATAGACAGGGTAGAATGTATGGTACAGCAAATGTGGCTTCCCTTGTTGACATTTAGTGTAACTTTGGAAAACGCTTTGTCTGGTTATACAATACATTATATATTACTATAGATTATCTGCTTTACTGCTAATGTAACTTATATGGACTTAGTTTGTCCCTCATATTCGTTCTGGGCACTCTGGTCAAGTATAGTAAAGTAGTAATAAATATATACTAATATTAAGAAATTAAGTCATAACTGGCTTCTTGTTTGGCGAACCAAGGCGTGCCACTTTCTCATGAAACTCTAAGCCAATGGTCAAACAATACTCATACTCATACTTAGTCTAGATTTTTGGCCATTTATTAATCACACAGTCTCTGAAAAGGTTTCATTTAAAGCTGCAGTATGTAACTTTTTTAGCTAAAAAGAAATAAAATTCTGTGTTAGCATGTTTATTGCAGCAAAAAATAGGAAACTTGCATCCTTACTGTGAGCAGGCTTGCATCTCCTCGAACCTGAGGAGGCCTTCCTCCTGCTTGTTTCCACAAAAATGTTGTTCCTTTGGTTGTAATATTTCACAGTATGGCATAATAATCTCCATGGAGGATGTTCCAAAGTATGGTGTTAACTTTTTTATTTCCATAGAATCAAGCAAAAGATGCAGGTCCAGTAATTTACTCCTCTTTTGCAGAAAAAAAGTTTAAATTTGTCTTAATTTTAGTTTATTTTTTGCTACCTTAGAATTAGACTCTTCTATCTGCATTCTGAGATGTTTTGAGATCTCTGGATTTAAAGTTCTGACCACTCACAGAGCACAATGGAACAGGGAAATTGAGTTTTGTCACATAAACCTAAGAAATAAACCTAATAACAAGCTTACCAAATCCAGTACATAAAGCGCACATGAGATATTCAGAAACAAGAATATATCAATAACTAAATTCCACCAAAAAATGTCATATAGAACCATATAAGTTAATCAAAATAGAAGCATGAATCATTTGCTTGCATGCACTGTGTCTTAATATCATGTTTGAACACAAGTATAAATCTCCTCCCAAAATCTAATCAAAGAACTCTGAGAGACACATAGTTCCCAACGACTATAGGGAAAAAGAGCTGAGGGCCTGGGGGTGTAGTGCATGTGAAAAGCAGATGGGGAGAAGAGCAGAGGAGGGATACGTGGCAAGTGGAAACCATTCTGTCTTTTTATATATATGTGTGTTTGTGACTGTGTTTGACCTGTAGGGGGCGATGAGCTGCACAGTTATGGGGTAAATGCTTGCGGGGGAGTAAGGGGTTAATGTGTGGTTGGGTGGGTGGGTTCAGACTCCCAAGTGTTTATTTGTATATATGTGCAGATGGATAAGATGTTTGAACTGCTTGAGGAAACTATTAAGTCAGTGGAGCACTACCAGCAGCCAAACACTGTCCCATCTGTGTTTCTCAATGAATGGTCAGTTACTCATGTAGTGCACGGCAGACATGGGGACTCCACAAACAGAAAAAGTAGTTTATGTATTATTTTACTCACACCTAGTGTCAATATTGGGAGACAGCTGGTTGTGGTGAAGTGCGCCTTTGTTGTGGTCGTGCTCTTCCTCTAATGAAAACAGATCCAATGCAGAGGGCTGTTACTGATAAGAGACGTTTGTCACTTTCATATTTTGATTTACAGTGTATTCCTCGAGTCTAGGCTTGTTCTATATTAAAGCAGAACTATTATGCACTTTTAACCATGTTCTAGTTGTTTCCCATCACCATTTACTCCTCCCATGTTGTATTTGGAGTGATTTGTTTATGTTTGAGTAATCTTTAACTGCTTATTTTCAAGATGTTTTTTTGGTGATAAACCTCTGTTTTCATTGTCAGCGATGACGTCCACTGCTTTGTTACTTTGTACTAACTGTGTTGCCCAATTTTATTTTCTTAATCTGTGATATGCCTAGGATTCACGTAGTCATTTTGGTATCACTAGTGTGTGATGACGGTTACGGTGACATCAGCTCAAATTGGGCAATGTGGAAGTCAGTGGACTGAAAAGAATGTTTTAGATGAATATTGAGATTTAAAATGTCCAAATTATAACATAATGACCCACGGGTGTCATAAACAGATTATAACTACCCAGCAGACACAAGCACAGTAGGTAGTAAAAACTTTATGTGATGATTTTGTAAGGTGTTAAGATATTTAATTACTACAATAAGGCAGCGAGAGTAGCCAAAATTTGTATTCAAGAAAGTAATATGACTTTAAGTAGAACTTTTGGTCAATGGAATTACTCAAGTAAGAGTAAAAATTAATGTGGAAACTGGTGCTTCTACTTTTGGAAGTGTAATTATCTGCATCTGTTTTTTTAAGTAACTGGACAAACAAAATATCAAATAATTCAAAAACTGAAAAAAACAGCAACAACAAAACTCAAGTACTGAAGTAAAGGTACCACCCATCCCTGGTAGAATTAAGACAGACTAATAAGTTACTTGAGCTACTTTATAGTGCTGTAAATAAGTTGGAGTTGACCTGCTTGTTTGTATTGGCTGCTTCTTTTGATTACTCTTAAATCCATTTACATTATGAAAATGTTTAACCTGACACTGCTAATTTGCCAAAAGTGCCAGATTTTTACATCAGATGCCCTTCCAAATCTTCCCACATCTCACCACTTGCAAAAATTAGCTCACACTTCAAGCAAGCTTTGAAAACCGCTGACCTTCATTTGAAATATTCACATGCAATATTAAACTGTAGTTATATAGAAAAAAGATCTCCACTTAAGAATACTCTGACAGACAAGTACAAATTCTACGTTCACCACATTTGAGGCTAGCGTGATGGCAGCCAATTCTGTGGTTTGCACTTCCTACTCGGGCTCCCAGTAGTGGATTGTCTTTTCATTTCTCAATCATCAGAACAAATGATCTGCATAGGAACCAAAGCTAACATAAGCCATAATGAACGTATGGACTGCTTCATATAAAAAAGTCACTTAAAGGAGCTGTACCTATTTTTACCGTCTTAAAAACTGAACTCAATGGTTTGCACTGGTCTTTAGTTAATCCTCACTTACCTTGTGTATTCTGAGTATCCTTATTATTCATCGCAGTGAGTTTAGAAATGCTTTTTGCAACTTTCAGAGGCTAAAATTTATTCCAGGAGTTTCAGCGACACCTGACGTAGTCAAAGCTGCATATTACACGTATTTTTAAAAGTGTCGATTTACACCAGAGGCAACAGAGCTGCTTCTGCAAGCCTCGAAACGCTCCTAATTTGAGCGGTACGATGCTGCGTTGGTGTTAATCAGGGTTACGGTAATGCTAACAACAACTAGCATGCTAACTGTGCACTTCCTGAATCCCTGACATTAAAGCGCTTTATAATATTACGCTGACAATACGCAGCAGACTTACTTTGACCTCAAGAGCTGCTTTTACAATATATCTGTACTGGGGCAAGAAAAGCTTTGCTCAAATACATGGAAAAAAGCATGCTAACCGTGCACTTCCTTCCTGTTGGACTTTAAAATGCTTTATAATTTGACACTGACAGTACACAGCAGACTTATTTTGACCTCAAGAGCTGCTGTTACAATATATCTGTACTGGGGCAAGAAAAGCTTTGCTCAAATACATGGAAAAAAGCATGCTAACCGTGCACTTCCTGAATCTTTGACATTAAGACGCTTTATAATTTGATGCTGACAGTGCACAGCAGACTTACTTTGACCTCAAGAGCAGCTCATGCAATAAAATCTGTATTGGGGCAAGAAAAACTTTGCTCAAATATGTGGAAAAATAATTGAGTTAACACAAGTTCAGGAGACCACGCACTCATTAAAAGTCTTAATCTATTCCTGGACAAACAAACAACCTCTGTCATAAAAGCGCTGGTAAATCTGACACGCGGAGGTGAGTAAAGACATCGTCAGTAAAGTCAACAGACCCCGAAAACAAAAGCTTATATTTCAGCCTTGGCCAGGAAATGAAATGTTTTGCAACAGCAGGGAGACAGGGCCAGAACAAGACGAAATGTGTGTGAGAAAAACGCAATGAAGCAAATGGACTACGGGATAATTTCGAATGAACTATGATTACGCTGGGACTCAGATCTGGTATAAATTCAGATGGATAAACACCAGCTACAGTAAAATTCACCGGAGCAGAGCTGTTATTCCATCATTCACATTCCTGGGCGTTTTATAGATTATACAAGTTATGAGCTATGAAGTGGCGGTAACACTATTAGCCACTCTCTGTGTTTACATCTATTCCCACTCGGATACACACACGTGCTTCCTGGTTCCACCCTTACAGTGCATTCGCTCTTCGTCATCCTCGTCCTCACAAGGGACAGGCCATAAGTCATCATCAGAGGGAGGAAGCAGGAGACTAACATTTGAGAAGACGTGGGGTGATGGGCTTAGGAGAAAGACTTTTTCCCAGACTATATAATATCATCGTCCACGTGGTTGCTAAAATAAATTGTTAACTTGACTATTAATGATTTATTCTTATGTTTTTTTAGCACAATTATAGACTCTAGATCGAATGCAGACCCGTGTACGTTCATTATTACTTTTTTTGTGAGCTTTAAGCCATGTTATAATGTTGCTACCTCACCAAAAACATACCTGGAGTTGTGTTTTGTTTGTTTCCTTCACACATCTTGCAAGCTCAAAATGCTCTGTTCCACCTTATGATGTCATGAAGCAGTAGTTTTCAAGTTAACAGCTACTTTTTACCTTTAGTTCAGTAGAAATTGCCAAATGATTCTAGTGAACATGTGTGGAGTTTAAAAGGACAGTGGAGCACTTCCTCTATTACCACATGATATCACAAGGTGGAACAGGGTGTTTTCTGTTTGAGAGAAGAACGCAGTTGCACACAAGCAGGGTCTGTGCGTTAAGATGTGTGAATGAAACAAAACACAACTCCAGGTATGTTTGTGATGAGGAAACGGCGTAACATAAAATAGCGTATTTTGTGCGCTTTAATGCCGTACTGAGGGGCATTCCAGGCAAAAAGAGAAGCAGGTGGCAGACCCTACACTAGACAAATGACACAAGCCGCCTTTAATCTCCTTCCTCTTCTTTTCCTGGACATCTCTGAAGCGTGAACAGTGCCATTTTTGCCCAACTCGAGGCCACTCCACCATCACAGAGCGGGTTTGCGATCTGCAGAATTGGCTGTGTGCTGGGCCTTTGTGTGGTTCACGAGCTGCAGATGTGCTTTTGGAGCAGTGCAGTGCTGTTCAGTGTAGTACAGCAGATGCATTCATGTCATTGAAATAGTATGTGGTCCTCAGGGAACACAGGCAGACCGCAAACAAATACAGCCATGGCTTTTTCTGAGTATCAAGCATCTTAAGGCTAGCTAAATAACTTTTCATTAAGATATCACAAAGTGGTTTGAGTATTGCTTTTGACAGGAAACAATAGGAAAGTGGAGGGATAAAAAGGGATTAGCAAAATAACAATATGTAATTTGCCTCAAAGATCTTACAGGCTGGTTAAAAGCACTTGGAATAATTATAGAAAAAGAAAACGTGTATTGAAATTGACAGTGTAAGGCCGATGTTTGTAACTACAACAAGGAAAGTCCCATTGAGTGAACTGAGCTGAAGTCCTTTTGAGATTGTAATGGAATCCAGATAATAGAACTTAACAAACTGCAATTGGAAATGAATGTAAAAATTCTGAAGAAATCATACACACTTGCCTGTAATAACTTCCCTGTGGGCCTGTGTGGAATGGTTTATTTCCCAAATCACTGCAAAAATATAGTTTGTATTTGATAGGAAATACTACATTGCCACCTTATACTGATGACTAGTACTTAAAGCTTTGTCTCTTGTTAAGTTTTTAAAGACTTTGTATGTATTTGGAGCACTGTGCAATAGCAGGTTAATAAAATGCATAGTCACAAAATAACAAGGTAGACTACTGTTAATATTTAGCACCAGCCAGACATGCTATTTGAAATAGCTCTTCTTTTATATCAGTATATAGTTCAAGTAAACATTCTGTACTATTCTCAGAAAAGTGTGTGTTTAATAGTGTTCTGCAGCTAACATTATAAACGTCAAGTTTAATGGACACCCACAGTGACAGTAGCTCAGTTGGTAGTCAGTATTCGTCCTCTGATCTGAAGGTTGGTGGTTCAAATCCCACTCTCGACATAAACATAACTGGGAGAGATCAGATCCACTGGGCCACAGGTTGGTGGTGCAAGGAAATTGCTGCGGTACTTGGAGCGAAATGCAGACAAACACTAAACATGCAACAAATAAAATAGAATAAAATAAGTAGAAAAACAATAAACTATAATATAACAAAAATTTACAAGAATATAAGAATATAACAGTGCAGGTAATGATCAGTGCAAACAGACAGGTCGTCGTGTGATTGGGCAAGACTCTTCTCCCCTCTTGTGTCTGCACACTGGTAAATGAATGTGTATGTAAGGTGGCACTATATAAAAATGTGACCGTGACCAATTTGGTTGAAAACTGTTGCTCTGATTTCCACCTGCACCTTTAAGCTACATCACCGTTAACACCATCGCAACACAGTGCAGTTAGATGCAGTTAATGATAGCAAGCAACACTTTTGAATCCTACATGTAATACGATTTAAGAAAATAAATCTGTGAACAGAGTAAGTACAGAGCAGTGGGTGTGTATGGGAAATAAGAGAGAAAAGAAATGATTTGTTAGTTTTAGTGAATGAATTTCATTTGGAGCTCAGATCCCGGCAGGAGACATTGCAATGAAGGGTGTGACTGATTAGATGATTTGGAGATGTCTTCCTCCCGAGGCCTGGACACTGGAGGTGGTTGAGGTGAGGCCGAGGAGAGTGAGACTATGCGAGGATGAGGAGGGTGAAGGGGACGATGAGAGGATGAGTTTAAACTGGGCAGACTGGGCGCTGATTGGACAAGGAGGAGTGTTTGGTAGACAGACAGGTAGGTAAACAGGAGCAAAGTTAGGTCTTCCAGCCTCAATTTACGCTAGTTCCATGGCAGGAGTTTTCAGAGCGATGGCATGACTCCCCCTCGCTTTAAACTTCACTTTGAGAGAGTAAATGAGAAGGAAAAACTATTAACACATGGTTAAAACCTCTTAAAAGTCGAGATGTTACATAACACATTTTACTTCACATAAAACTTATTTGTCTTTCACATTTCCACTAATCTGCTAAAATAGTAAAACTTTCATCCACATTTTCAAATCAGACATTCTTGTGTCTTCATTTCGCCAGATCGCCTATTTGGGAGGAAGAGCAGCCTAATCTGCGGCGTCTAGGTTGTCTCTTATCTAAAGATTTAAGACCTTAAAACCTATTGGACAACCAAACTCCTTTTTCCACACTAAGACTAAAACGCAATTACTCTTTCCATAAACTGTTTAAGGGGAAAAGTGCTATTTGGACCCGTGACATAACTCTCTTGGAAAGATTTGCTAATTATGTAGGTCAAAGCTAACTTTTTTCCTCCCCCAAGACGCTAGTGATCGCGATATGTAACGGCGGACCACAAACACCGAAATCTGACCTATGTGTTTATAGCTTTCTTAACATTATGCAAACAGACCACTTTAGTAGATTGTGTTATCAGCCCAGTGACCTTTAGGGGGCGTATTAGTGTAAACAATAGATTTGAAAGCGAGGATACAGCAGCTATAGCTTTGTTTAGGTTTCACCCGGTGGTCAGCAGAAGCCCACGTTGAGCTGTAAACTTCACGTCAGCTGGACCAGACTGAAGAATGGGCCAGCCTAAAGCCATTTTCACTGCTTATAGATTTTTCTTCATTGGGGCTTCATTAGTGGAATGTGGAAGGCTTGGGTTACTCCTGTGAGGGCTGGAATGAATCTATTTGGAGTCAGAGTTAAAGCAGAAAGGTATTCAATGGGAAGTTTTAAATGTAAATTGGGTAATTATCTTATAGTACTTAACAAAACTGTCAACGCCAAGTTCAACCTCAGAAAATGTTTGGTTTCCGTAGGTTATTGCTGGGCTTAATCTTAATCAAAGTAGACATGTTTCTGATAAAAATAAACTATACCAAGTCTATGCCATGAGTTAGTAAGTGTGTGAACTTAGCTGTTTTTGTTTTCTTTATGTTTTATTATACCTTGTGTATTACATTCCAGTGCTGCCAGGGAGAGTTGATAAGTTTGTTTATACACATAATTAGTGCTGAAAACATGTGTGTGTGTTGATCCAAGCATGTTTAGCCAAGTAGACCCTTGTGGTTGTCATTATTTGAAAGTTTAATTCTTGCAAGAAGTTCGAGGAATGCTCCACGTTTCACTTTGATGTCACGTTTCCCTTTGGAAATAGGTTGAAAATGCTTGTAAAGTAGCTATTGTAGATGAATGGTGTGTTTGACAGAGATAGTGTTGCTTATAATATATGCTGGAGGAGCATTAAAACAAAGTAGATCAGCCTAAAGTTCCTACAGATTGAGACTTGGTAAAAGTGTGTCATTGCTGGTGCCTACACAGTTAACTTGTTGAACTCCTCACTGAGGCTCTCATTGGCTCAGGCAGAGCTCTAGTGTTTCAGGCAGGCAGAGGCCAGCCCCTTCATCTGGTTCTATTTAAGGCCCCAGTGGCGGCTGGTGTGATTGGCGTATGCACTACCCCCTACTCTTCCTCTGTTCAGCCCAGTGCTGGAGAAGGAGCCTTTTTAGCAGATGGTTTATTTTCCAAGGGAAACCATTTCTTTCTGTGCTGTCCTCAACTGGCTCTCACTCCTTCCCTCACTGCTCTCTCTCTAGTCCTTTATCTGCCTGTGTTTGCCTGCATGTCCTGCCTTAGTTTGTTACTGGACCATGAGGATGCTCTAACACAATGGATTTTCTCCAGATGAGAGCCTGATGCTTGAAGTTAGCGGAGGGAGTGCAGATGCCCTCTCTTGTTGACTTGGAGGTGGTTGCAGCTCTATGGCTAGACTCTCAGGAAGATGCACTGAGCCGTGTGAATCTGGTGATTGGCTGATCTGTGGTGACAAACTGGCCTATGGCACAGCGGGTGCCCAGCAACCGTTCTCGTGGACCTATGGCTGGCAGCTGGCTGACGGCATGTTTTTTCCCATCAACTCCAGGTCTGGACTCCTCCGACCCCATGCTCCTGGAACAATATGTGGTGGTGGCCAACTATGAGAAACAAGAGCCTTCGGAGATCAGCCTCCAGGCAGGCGAGGTGGTTGACGTCATCGAGAAGAGCGAGAGTGGTGAGTAATCACAACAAAGACACTAAGTCAGTTTAAAGTTGATCAGCTCTCCGCTGCAGCGCTGGACCCTCTCACCTCTTTTGTCCACAGCGTGCAGTTTGTAGCCCCATCTGGAGGCTCGCTTTGGCCCACACTCAGCCCTGTTTTTCCCTCTGTTGGTTTAGGCTGGTGGCCAAAATGTTTCCTCTCGCAAAAAGAATGTCTTCCAGACTTGTATTAATTATTTCACCCTACATTCAAGGAAAGCCAGTGAGACACGCTGGAGTTAGCAGTGCCAGCTGCAGAGTCCTGAGTCAGCTGTTTCACTGGAAAAGGCTCATTGTGGTTCGGCGTTATCAATCAGCCTGTTGTGGTTGTTCTGAGTTCAGTGGAGTAAGTTAAGTAACGCACAAGAAGATATGGAGCAATAGTTAGACAAGCATTTCACTGTGTTATATAAGCAGTTAAACACGGATACTTGATTTAGGACAATATGCATGCACAATGTTGTCCAGTATGTTGGAATAATGTATTCTCCTATGCTTCAAATGTATCAAAGCTTGACACTGCAACAAACAATGCCTGAATTAAGCCTCACATAAACAACAATATTATTTATTGCCTAAAAAGTTTGGTATTTTTCCATTTTAGATTCTTTATTTGCACAAACATGAATAACTGATTTAGATTCCCCATTTTATTAGCCATATTAATGACTAGTTGAGAAATCGTAACCCCTAGCAACCAAGAGATACAGATATTAAACACTGTTTGTATGCATACATTTATTCTTCAATTTCAAAGTCAATTTCCTCTCAAATCTCTCAAATATTGTTAATATTTTTAAAATGTTTTGTCATCCTCAGTCAATCACAATATCGCATTTATGCAGGGAAGTGCCTTGCTCAATTACACAATAACAATGACAGTGCCAGTTATTGGAATCAAACCAGCATCTCAACATAGCCTCCCTACTGACCTACAACCACCACACTTTGTACAAGGAGGAAAAAAGCATAGTATTTCTGTTGTCCATTCAGTTTTAATGGCGTGTAGAAACAGTAAAAAGGACATGGGAAGTTTAGGTTTCATGATGGTTGTGCAGAGCGGCCCCTGGTACACTGGCCTTAGGGAGGACAGGCAGTGGAGCAGTAGAAGCTTTGAAGTCTTACCGTCTTAGCTCTGGCGTATTTGTTTTCACTCCCAGCCCCGCTAGGATCTCAGCCCGATGGGGAGCCACTGCCCAGCGGATATTCCAACACCTTGAAGTCCTTTTATCAGGGGGGCTATATAAGTAACCTCTCCTCCTCCACACCAGTGAACCAGACAGTAAGTGAGGACGACTGGGTAGAATGGAATTTTTGGCTGTGAAATAGTCATAAGTTCAGTTTTATATGTTAAAATGCTTCATGTTTTAGTTGAGGTTTAAGTATAGGACGAAATATTGTAAAAAAAATTACTCACAAAAGTGCAGAAATGTCACTTCATACCCTTATTTAGAAGTTTACAAAATATGTCTTTTCCATTTTCATTTTTGAATGATAAGCAGTATACTCAACATCCACATTACTAATGTACCCTTTTCTTACTCCTATGCGTGCTTTTTGCAATAATCATATTCCTCGTAGAATACATACATCTAGTGATTTTGGTTAGTGTTTTTTTATGCCAGATGCGCTGCCCAATAGACCTAATCCTATGTATTCAGTTCATGTTCAGATGTTTTTTTTTTTCAAGGATCATTAACAGTCATTGTAAAAAGTGGACTTACACTTTATATGACAGTCAGTTAGAAATACTTGAAAAGCAGCGTTGTCCAATTCAAACTGTAGTGACAGTTTCCAGCAGCACAGCTAGCAGCTAACCAAATCTGTGCAGCTCCGGCTATGGTGAGCCAGGCTAACTCTGCTCCATTTGGCCGACTGACTTCACCGAGTCCTTCTGCCAAACCCAACAGGGCCAGGTGTGTGCTCAACATTTCAGAGCCCATTACATTCTGTGTCCATTCGTTTGTCTAATGAATACAGACTTATAATGGCTCTGGCAGGCTCATCTGGGAATTGTGATTTTGGAATTTGTGCTGCCACAGGTACTAAGAGAAATCATTTATGTTTGAAATGACTAAATAAAGACAGAAGTTTGTATAGTGGCATATGGAGTCACCATTTTCACCATTCTACTCTGTGATGACAATCCAAAATCAGTATTTAATTGGTTATGCATTTTAATCTCTATACTTTTTATATAGCTTAATTATTATCATCTTATTCTAACAAACTAATATGAAGCCTGAACATGGTTGAAACACACATATTGAATTAATTAATCACCATCAAACAATGTAAAGGTGCCTGAGTTAGGTCATTTTAGCTCATTTCTATCAATAGTCCCTTGATCAGATGTGAAAAATGTACAAAATATACAATACATTTTGTTGAAAAATTATATGTAATAATATTTAATATAATTGTGTGCAGGTTACTTTTTATTATACAAGTACAATAAAAACGCAAAACAGTATTGGTAGCGTTAATGGATGTTCTACAGTTCTGATTTAGGTCAGAGTACATAGAGAATAAAGTGGGTCACAAAAACAACATTTAGGACCCTTCTTTGAAAACCACTGTTCCAGCTTTTAATCATAGTGCAGTCTATTAGTTTTGCCATTGACCGTTGCGTTTGACATCCTGCTGCTTGCGTTCTTCCATACATTATCTATATAAATTTAGCATAGCAGAGCCCAAATGTCTGTTATTTTCTATATTCTCTTCTCTCTAAGTGACCCACACCACTGCAGTCTGCTAACTGTATTAGTTTTGCCATTGCCATAGTCCATCAACAGTCGTGGTCCTGCTGCTATAGTTCCATAGTGTGGCCCATTGCACTTATTGAGTTTTCCTTACCTTGGATTAGATAATATATGCCTTGGATAGGCCACTGAATCTAGGTCAGAGCTATACGCACAGCTAGCTCAGCTTTCTCCACTTTTCCACCTCTCCGTCCTGGGCCCGCCAACAGGATTTTCCACTGCTCTGCTCTCACTGTTTTTCTCTGCTGGTGTAGGGAACTATATATGGCTCCGTATTGTCATTCGTCTTGATCACTTTAGGGTTTTTTCAGCGTGAGTCCACAGGTGGGCTCTGTCCTGGAGATGCAGCTGTTGAGGCGACCTGTTGAAAATATTTGTAGACTTTTTTAGATATATTTGCACTTTGTTGCATATAATTTTCTGAATCTGCTCGTCTCCATGGAGATATTGCCTGGAATGTTCCACTGTAGGGCATTATACTTACTTTATCTACATGGAGACGGAAGGTGACACCACAGGGCCAAGTAACGTGTCACATCTGTGGAGAGGTGAGCTCACTCATAGTAAGAATGCATGTTTTTAGGTCAATAACAAACCCATGTTATTGAGTAAATGCATGGTAGATCTGTTTAAAGCCATACCGGGACATTCCTGACAAAATGATAACATCTCCATGGAGACAAGGAGGTGGTGGACCCTTTATTAGAAAAGTTACACAGTGCACCTTTAAATGTCCAGACAAAATTTGGGTGAACCAGCTGCCTAAAGAATACACATAAAGTTTATTTGAACATTGAGTGCGAAGAGGTTACAGCATGACCACAAATCTTAGTGATCCAGTTTGTAGGACAATGAGTTTATGTATAAGTAGTAAATTTAAATGATTTGATTTGCCTGGAAAAAAAACTAAACTCTAAATTGGCCCTATACATATCTGCCCAAAAATGTCAGCAGAGC
Organism: Odontamblyopus lacepedii; assembly: GCA_034769755.1. Taxonomy (NCBI): domain Eukaryota; kingdom Metazoa; phylum Chordata; class Actinopteri; order Gobiiformes; family Gobiidae; genus Odontamblyopus; species Odontamblyopus lacepedii. The sequence goes on from CM068354.1 coordinate 14,857,558, forward strand.
ATCAACCAGAGTTTTTTCTGGTTCCAAACAATCTGTAACACTGGTATCGGCGATGAAAAAGCACATATACCTAGACTTAAAATTCTGTTCACAGTGCACATATGAGAGGAGACTGAAATAGGAACTGTTAAACAAGAATCAAATGAATTTCAGAACATGTTTGAACAAGTCTAAACAACACATACAAGGTTTTTCCATCAAGGATATTTTGTTCATAGAAGAGGAGATTCATTGATTTATCTAAACTGACTTTGCGATTTGCTGATTGCACCTCAAATTTAGATTTACATTCAATTGTGAAATATCTTTTAGACTAATCTTATTGTTCTTGACAGGAAATTTGTTCCTTGGACTTGACCCATCCTTCAACTTTTTCTCTGGGTTTCCTCTCAGAGTAGTGGCCAGTTGTCAATCTTGAAGGTAGATGTTGGTTAGCAGTAGCTGCAAAATTGGCCGAATTTGAAAAACAGAATATAAAAGCCCACCTAAACATGGAGAGAGTTTGCAAACTGTGTGGTCAGAGTGCTACCGTCCTATTACAGTTTTTATATACTAACGCAACCAAAATTTCCAAAACATTTTCTTTTCCAAAAGGCACCAAAAGTCCAGTGTTAGCTAAAATCATTGACTTGACTACAGGCATCCAGTTACATCACTTGGGTTAGTCAGACTCACATGTTTTAATGATTCTTCGTCATTCTCTCTGCATGATCACTGCCTTTTTATTTGTCTATTTTATGAGAATTTGCCAAGGGGAGAATACTGGCGCAGGAAGAGAGGAAGAGAAAGAGAGAGAAGGAAAGAAAGAGAGAGAGCGGAATGGGGAAAGAGACAGCAGAGTGGGGAGAGAACCTAGAGAGAAAATGGAAAAAGCCATTTCCTGCCAAAGTTAGTGGTTGAGCGAGGTTGGTTCATTATATGGGCCTAATGGATCTTCCAGGATGCCTCCTCAGCTTACAGAGATGTTAGCCATAGACCTTTTGCTCCATGCAAACACGTTGGGTTCAACTTTGGCCTTTAATTGAATAGGGAAAACAATTTACAGTCCCGTGTGGAAATATTGCACTTATCATCTCTATGTAGTGTTGTCATAATACTAAAATTTCAAACTCAATTTTAGATGCTAAGAAGTAGCCTCGATACTAAATACAATTTCCAGTACTACTATGATAATGAAAGCACTCTTTCTTTATACCATAGAATGTAATTTTCAACATTAAATCCTAATACTTTCTTTTATCTCAGTGGTCCACGTAGGTTCCATAGTGATCCATCCATCCATCCATCTTCTCCCGCTTAATCCGGCTGGGTCGCGGGGGCAGTTTGCTGCCCAATACTCATAGCACCTGACCCCCCCTATGAACCCCTCTGCAGCTGGTGAGCCCACAGGAGTGATCCATAGTGATCCATGGGCGAATACTAGTCTATGAGCTCTATACTTCTTCTAATACAGCTGAAAATCATTCAGAAACTATTCAGCAAAGATTCATTTCTGTCCTGTGAATGTGACTTTTTTATATCATCAATACTTGCTTAAATTAGTATCCAGTTTTGCAACTATTTTAAGTATTGATTATTTCTGATTTTCTGATCTCTATGCCAGTGTTGGCCGCCCTCTCTCCATCGTGTCTATTTATTGAGATTTTCTGCTACCACTGGTCAGATGAAAACCAGGTGTGGGTGCTGAAGAGGTGAGGTCAGTGCAAAGTGCTCCCTAAAGACCCCTGGACACCTCCCTGTACATACTGCATCTATGCCCCACCCCGCTGACTTAACCAGGGTGGAGGATGCCATATAAAATCAGTTTATAACATTTGAATCTGAACAATAAGAAGGTACTAAAAGTCTTCAACTTTTTTGGAGGTGAATCTGCATTGCTTTGTTCTGAAATGTCCCATAGTATGACATTAAAGGGCCCATATTACCCTACTTTCTGATCTATGTTATTATGGTGGTATTACAGGAAGTGCTTCACTGTATTTTTAAACTCCATAAACTTTCATTAGAGAATCATTTGGAACTGTCAAGGAATTGCCCATCTCTACTGAACTATAGGGTAATTATAGCTATTAGCTTGAAAACTAAAGATTCATCACAAGGTGGAAAAGAGCTTTTTGAGCTTTAGAGATGTAGACCGACTGATAAAATAGGATTGCTCAAACATTTATGAATGAAATAAACACAACTCCAGGTATGTTTTTGAGGTAACAACACTAACATGGCTTAAAGCTCACAAGCGGAGACCCCAAGACCTCCACTAAGAATCCATATTTCCAGGAATTTTTTCCCAGATAAAAAAACACACGTAACTGAATAAGTGAATAGCATACTGTGAAACATTCCAGACAAAGCAATGACAAGGAAGTTTATGTTTATGTTTATTTATTAAATATGGGACAGTGCACATTAATCAGCATGTGTCAGTACAGCATGTAAATGTGCCGGAGTTTGCCGCGCAGGCTCATTTTCATCTGTAGTCCCATCGCAGGTTGATGGCAAGACAAAAAACAGGACATAGGCACACTAACATTCAGTCCATCACACATGACAAACACTTTAAAGATCAGTGAATATTAATAGTAACATATGAGTAAAATGAGAACATGCAAGATCCTCCACCAGATATGTTTCATAGTGCATCTTTAATGGACTTTATAGAGCTGAATAGATGTAGTTGGCTTGGCAAATGTAGATGTCTGGAGAGGATTATTCACATGGAAAACTGATGTTCAGGTATTATAATGTCTACAGCCTGGAGTCAGATGATGTTACTGTAGTTATCAGCGGGGGCTTATGCACAGGAAGTCCAGGAGCTGTGTCCAGTCAGCGTGTCGTCAGCCAGGTCTGCTCATAACCACAAAAGGTAAACAGTAGTATGAGGAGATAGTCTAAAAATCCAGGCAAAAGCTTTGAAGTACATTTTGCCACATTACACGTTTCATTATCTGATTCGTAAGTGTCTGGAGTGGACGGATCTTAGTCATCTAGTTTATATGTGCCTGTTAAATGGAGATGGCAAACATAATCAAAGGGTGTTTATTATGTTTCATCCAATCCTTATTTATTGTGTTGAATTCTATGCGCACTCCAAGAAGTAAAAAGACTTTTGATCCGCAAAGTTATCATAAAAAAATTGTATGGTGCCCTTTTTTCACACTGTATCTTTTTCCTTCTTCCCAGAATTCTTTGTGTTGACCATACTTGTGAAAAAGGACCGAGTTCGGTTGTTGTTTCCTTAGGCAAGACACTTTACCCACCTTGCCAAGTATAAGAATGAATGCCACAGATTATACATTTTATTACCAGGAAATCTCTCTTATTTTATCTGATAGAAAATTGTAATAATAGTTAAAGGTGCGTTGTGTAACTTTCTGGTTGGCGGCCCCTTACCTCGTTTCTATGGAGCTGTCATTGCTCTATTTGGAATGTTCCACACTAAGACATTAAACAGCTCCACCTTACGTTTGTTCAATTACAGGTGTTTCCGATGGTCAGAAATATCTAGAAAAACATGCATTCTGACTGTGAGGAGTTGCCCGTTGAAAGGTTTAAAGCCATACTGTGAAACATTTCTGACAAGCAATAACATCTCCATGGTGAAAAAAAGCAGAAAACTTACACAATGCACCTTTAAACGTACTTACGCTGCAGTTTTGTTACTACGGCTTCTTAATTGACTTCTGTGGTGCAATTAACACAGTTTGCCATAATTTACTCTGTAGTAGTTTCACTGTTGTCTCAAAGTGATTCTGTTGTGTTTATTCTATGCATGTCGACTTTAAACTCCAGTATTTTTCCACCATTTTGTTAACCTGAACCATCTTCTAAAACCAATTAAAGCCATTAAAAAGTACTTAGTATTTCACCTGTGTTATCCTGATATATCTCCTCTTTTTTGTCTCTGAAAGTGGAAAGTACAGCTAATTTAACCAGAATTGCATTTTAAAAGTTCAAATCTCTGTAATTGCAGTAATATTCCTCCCATGTAAAGGTCACTGTACTTGATTGTTAATCTTCTCTATAATGACCAAAAGCAGTTTCAGTGAGAACACATTTTCCTGTAGAAAAACCAGGAACTGCTCTAACTCCTCCTGATAGAGACAGATGCCAAATGTCGTTTTTAATCCCAGGTTTGCACAGGCACATGGGAGACGCATTATCTCGATGTTGTAATCTTCTTCTCTGTATTTTATATCTAATGAACATCTCAAATCTCAGCCATATCCTGTTTTTTATGTTCAGTCATCAAGGAGACATATGCAAAATCTTTTAACAGTTTTCATGCTGATATGTTTTAAAGGTCCTATATTACACAAGACTGACTCTTGTGAGCCTTTAAACTGTGTTAGAATATTATTACTTCATCAGAAACAAACCTGGAGTTGTGTTTTGTTTCATTCCCACTTGTTTGAGTGATCCTGCATTATTAGTCTGTCTACATCTCCAAAGCTGAAAATGCTTCTTTTTTTTTTCTCTTTTGCACGTGTATAACATATAACAATAAAAAAGGTACACTAGATAAAAAGTAGGTGCCGGAAGAGGCAAAAAACCGAAAAGAGCTTATATTCCACACCTTATGAATATATTAAAATTGAACGTTATACCTATGCATTGCTAAAAATTACATTTACACACCTTAAATACATTTAATTCAAGCATGGATTAAAATACAATAAAACATCCACAATTGAATGATTATCAAACAGTATAATTAAATATGAAATATTTCCTCAAACTCTTTTTAAACAATGTTTCTGATCTGCCGTCACTAACCAGATGTGAAAACTGGCTCCAGAATTTACAGCCTCTGTATCGCTGGCAATACTGAACCCTTGATGTAACACATTTAAGAACATGAAAATTATTATCTAAGAATCTCTGCATTAGTTTTAAAGAAAAATGTGAATTATTCAGTTGTATTATAAAGAATTTTATACATAAAAATTCAAACTTGATAAATATTAATATCATCAGTATTAAGAATGTTAAGTTTGAATAAATTAGCAGACCATGTTAGTGACAAGGAATGAGTTGCAATTCGAACAAAACATTTTTAATATTTTGTTCAAAGTAGTTGGGAAAGTGCTCTGTTCCACCTTGTGATGTCATGAAGCGGTCGTTTTTATCCGATACCTTTTACATTTTATTTAGTAAAGATTGGCAACTCCACCTTTGAAATGATCCAAATGATTCTGGTGAAGGTGTATACAGTTTAAAAACACAGTGGAGCACTTCTTGTATTACCACATTTTGAGAGAAGAACCTAAATATGCAGGGTTTGTGTGTTAAAAGTGTGTGAATACAACAAAACACAACTCCAGGTATAGTTTGATAAAGAAATAACATTCTAAAATAGATGAGAAAATAGTTTAATGTGGGTTTTTTAAAGTTATAAATTAAAAGCAACACTAGCATCTTTTGTGTGAAGAGTTCATCCTGTAACACCATCATTCATAGGAAGTCAAATTGTGGACTTGGCCTTGCAGTACTCGGCTCATTTGTGTCTATATAAATGGCGTCTTGTGTCTCTCGATCTAAAGAACACACCTCACATTGAACTCTGTGTGAGGGGATCCTTTCACATTCACTCTTAGGTCAACAGTATTTTCTCAAAGTCGTTTTGTACACCGTGGCCTCCCCCTTCCTCCTCCCCAGAGCCACCCAGGTAACAGAAAACCCCATCCAAATGTGTGGACTTTGATACCAGATATAATGTTAATATACAGAAGCTATGGGAATGAATGGCGTTTTCTTCCTCTCTTTTGTGTGTAGTGTCAGATGTCGGCCAGACTGCTGAGCCAAGGCATTCCTCGTCACGAGAAAAAACCTGCTGAATATGTACTTCTATTATTTGTGCAAAACCTCTTTTAAAGTTCAGTTTTATGCAGTATTTAGGCTAAATTAAATGTAAAGGTGCATTGTGTAACTTTTCTGGTCAAATGCTTTTGTTCATGGAGATGTTCTTGCCTTGTCTGGAATGTTTATATCGAACCAGACCAAGTTACAGGTCAGATCTGTGGAGAGGAAACCCACTCACAGTTAGAATGCCTGTTTATTTGGATATTTTTGAGTTATAAAACCATCTGTAATTGAAGAAATGTGAGGTAGAGCTGTTTAATGTCAAGTGGAGCATTCCGGGCAGAGCAGTGACATCTCCATAGAAACAATCAGGTGACGGACCCTCCACCAGTAAAGTTACACAATGCACCTTTAAAAGAATTGTCCTTTGCTGGTTTGCTGAGGAGATAAATCAATTTAAATATGGCTGAAATGAATCGCTGCAAGATTCAGGTGGAGATGCATCTTAAGTCAGTCAATATGAGAACTAAACTGAGACAGAATGAGTATAGAGAACCACTAGATGACGTCACGCAGTGGAACTAAGCGTTTAAGGACACATATGTAAATGGACATTTGGATTTTTTAGTCATGTTATTTTGTTTTGCAACATTCTAGCTTGGTTTAATAACCCTGTTTACAAAACTGTCCCCACTTGATTTCAAATTTCCACGAAAAAGTGAAGCAACAGGTATAATCCAGACCATAAACCATCACTGGACCATTTGGAGTATTTCTGTGGTCAATTGTGTGCACAACAAACCACATGGCTCTCTTGGCAGTTATATTGCTTAATGACTTAATTAATTTCGTCTAAATACTGCAGTGGAAGTGAAGGTGTAGTTTTTAATGTGTGTCTTCTAAATCTAGACATTATTTGACATTAAATACTACGTGAAACATTAAGCAAAAAACGACTCCAGGTATGTTTTAGTTATGGAATAAATATTATAAAATGACTAAAAACATATACTAGGCCAACTCAAATCCACGGCCTATGATAAATTTCCCTTTAAAAGTACCACACAGAGAGATTCATTGCACCGTCATGCTCTGATTCAGTATACCCTGTGCCCTATTTGACTGATATACTTTTATATGTATACAATTACTGCAGTTTGTTTTATTGGTCTCCTTGTCACTGTAGGAAAAACCCCAAATGGCGGAAATCCAGGTTCTAGTCTCACAGAAGAGGCTGTTGTTGATTACATTGAGAAATAAGGGATGGCTGCTAAAGCTGATGGCGTTTCCAGATGGCAGGTACATAAGGACACGAATACGTCTCGGAAACGTTGGCTTTCAACCATCACTACACATAAATACAGCTTGCCTGCAAACCTGGTGCATTTTAAAGTAAAGTATGGAAATAGATTTCTAAATAGATTTTTGATTGATTTCTAAATATCTGTTTCATCTACAATATACTCTATAATAATTCTGCAAGTTACCATTCCCTTATGAATATCAGATACCAATCGATGTCGAAACTAATACCGAAACTTACTTGAGCAGATAAAACTCCAGATTATAGTGTTTCTACCTGCCTTCCATCTCAGTTTTCAACTATATTAAAAATATTGTTACGAGAGAGAGAGGGATGGTTTATTGATCCTGAGGGAAATTTCAAGTTTTGCTGCAACATTTCCACTGCGCTTCTCAGTTGCTTTAGTGTCTCAGTCAAAGGTCTCAGTGCAGTTTAGCAGGAGGACTGGTCAGGTAGGGTCAGCAGATCTGTGTCAGGGCAGTTTGAGGAGAGGAAGTGTCCCTCCTCTGTGTCCTTGCAGCCCGGGCCAGGTGAACACAACAGGAAAGGCCTTGTTCTTACTGTTTCAATTGGTGATGAAATGGATCAGCCCCTTAAAGTGTTTTTTTTTCTGGAAGGTCTCTGAGTCTTTCCTCTGGAAGGTTTTCTGCCACATTTGCTGTTACATATGGTGTAAAAAGACTGTAGCATCTCATATTTCCATAGTGAACTCCTCAGCCTCTTGCACAGTCTCTATAGATATGGACATAGGGAAAACAATCCAACAGTCCCTTACCTGCGTCCTTTGAACTGCACATGCTGCCCTTGCACAGTTGGTTAAAGCCCCGTTATATGAATATGACATGATCCCATGATATGAAAAAGCCAATTAAAACCGATTAATCAGCTGAACAATTAAAGACCTCCTACACCCCTATCCATCACCTACAGATAAAGATTTACTAATGTATTCCAGTAGTTGTTTTTGCACATGCTCCCAGTTGGCACCCCAGCACCTGCGTAATGGCTGCACATTATGGTTTTGCTTTATTGGCTCCTTTGAGGTTGGGTGAAGTCAGCCTAAGCACCTGCCATATGGAGAAAAACACTGCTCCAACAATATATCCACTCAGACCTGTGGAGTGACAGTGCATGGGCCAAATGCTCCAAATTAGAGTACATTCCTATACTCTGGACTTGTATTTGCTTTCATTTCTATAGCAGTTGGCTGTCGGGTGAGCGAGACTGTCATTTTCTCCATCTTGGAAATGTGATAATAGCAACAAATATTGAAGTTTCTCCATAGTTTTGACAGGTGACTTAAGGCTGAACCTGTCCCATTTATTTATATGCTGTAAGAGAGTTAATGTTTCTGTTTTGGTGAACATGTATTTTAGACAGAAAGCTAGAAAGATGGAAAGTGCAAATTTGATATATTTTGGCAGATAAGGCTTTTGAGGACTGGGGATAAAGCGGAAGAAGACAGATGGACGAACCGACATTAAGCCTTTCTATTTTCATGGATACTGAACCAGACCAAGTTACAGGTCAGATCCGTGGAGAGGAAACCCCACTCACAGTCAGAATTCCTGTTTTTCTGGGTATTTATGAGCTATAAAAGCACCTGTAATTGAACAAATGTGAGGTAGAGCTGTTTAATGTCATACTGTGGAACATTCCAGGCAGAGCAATGACAGATAAGGCTAATTTCGTGTCTTGTTTACTTGGAAAATAGTTAAAAAATAACTAACTGAGCTTGCAGTACCAACAAAACAACATTTGAAATAGTACCACTAACAGTAGTAATCCAAGAAAGTATTAGTAAGTAGAGTAGTAGAAAGTAGTTCCCAAAAACAGCTAGAGGAAAAGTTTGTTTGTAATACTAGAAACATATGATTGAGGGTACTGCACCTGCTTGCCTCCATGTATAAGTTATTGCTCTGCCTAGAATGTTCCACAGTATGACTTTAAACTTACTTATTCAGTTTCAGTTACAGTGTGTATTGCTCAAAAACATGCAAAAAACAACTTGTGACTTGCCCTGGTGGCGTCATCTGCTTTCTCAATGGTAAAACAATAATATCACCACGGAGACAAGCAGATGGCAAGTGCTGCATCTTGTATTCTGAACACTTTTTCCACTAGATTCCTTTAAAAAGAAGTTTAATTAGTTCCTTCTAGATTATAGAATGTGACGATGCGTTGTACTGCAGATGGAAAGCACATGGTAATTTCAAACACAACATAAAAATTACAAAAATACTGACGTTGCTCATTTGATCAGACCCTTGAACTTGCTGTATTACAATGACAAATCTGAAATATGACTTCCCCTTATCGCCATTACACATTAAAGCCGCCATAAAGTGCTTTTAAGTGCTTTGACAGTCAGCAGTACTAATAGTCTATATATCAATACACTTGTTTTGTACAGTGTAGGGAGGTAAATCACTTAGTTAAACGCATCTTAGATTTACACTTATCGACATCAGTCTTAATGTACACAGCCAGTCAGCACTTCCTATCCAATACAATTACATACAGTGTAGTGGACAGATAGGCACTGGTCCAAGCAACATTCTCCAGCTATCAAAATCTCGCATCAGCAGCCTTCATTAGCATTTACCGGGGTAAATATGGCTGCAGCTGACACGGGGGAGTGGTATTACAGCCCGTGGCCATGTTGGAGAACAGATCAATAAGTCAGATGGGAGGAATTATGGCTTGACCTAACAGATTCCCTTATGCGTGTTAGAGAGATGAGACGAGAGGTGAATAAGGGCGTAAGCACCGATGGTCAATTGAGGATAGATTACGAACAAAGAACTAGCAAAAAGCACTGAGATATTGGTGTATATCTTTTTGCGCGTTATGTATTTTTCATATCAGATTGTCAAATATTGAAAGTACTGTATGTTTAGCGACTATTAATTATGCAAGTAAATGAAAAGTGCTTTCATTAAAGGGCCCATGTGACACTATTTTATGATCGATGTTATAATGTTGTTTCCTCATCAAAAACACACTGGAGTTGTGTTTTGTTTCATTCACATGTTTATCACAGAAATCCTGCATATTTGGGCTGAGCTCTTCTCTCAAAATGACTCTGCTCCATATTGTGATGTCATGTGGTATTTACTCAAACATGTGAAAGAAACAAAACACAACTCCAAGTATGTTTGTGATGAGGTAAGAACATTATAACATGGCTGAAAGCTCACAAGAGTCAATTTTGCGTAATATAGGACCTTTTTCTAAAATGATTTATTTAACAAAAGTAAATTCTTGCAGCTAATGTATAGTAGAAGCTGTTGAAGTAATAGTTGAAGTAGGAACAACGATAAGAACAATGTCATTTAAAGTCGAAATTGTAGTGTCTAAACTAAGTGTTAAGCTGTAGAAGTAGCAGTAGTATTTGTGATAGTAGATATTGTAGTAAAAGTATGAGTACAAGTAGTAGCCACAGTACAAATATAGACACCAGTAATTGGAATCACATATGCCAAAATAAAGCTGGCCATTATGTCCTTCTTACGTCTACTTCTTATATTGTTCAGTGGATTTATTTTCTCTTTTTGGGGTTGTAGTAAATAAGTACAGTAGATTCGTGTAAACTCTGCGGTCCATGTGTGAAAGTGCGATGGAACAGTAACAGCGCCTTTATGGCCTGTCCCTACAGCTGTCGGCCATATTGTATTTCTGTTACCACAACAAATAAGTGTCTCCTGCCAGCATTGTCAATGGGGTTTCTTGCTAAGTAGTTCATATTAAAACTCCTATAGACTCCTATGTTAAGCATATTTGGGCTTTTACTATCTCTCCAGGCAACATACACTGGTATTTCTTATTGCGTAACATATAATGATGTGTATGGAAACAAATATAATAATAAGGCAACTCAGTGATGATTTATACATGTAGAAGAGCCAACAGTTACCAGCAGAGGGCACTCGAATTGGGCATGGAATTTAAAGCAACATTGCGTAACTTTCTGAAGGTTGCACGTCACCTACTGGATTCCACAGAGATAGGAATATTCTCCATGGAGATAGATATCTTATGCCATACTCTGGAATATTCTAGTCAAAGGATCAACATACATTTCCTTGGAAACCAGCAGGAGTCAGGTTTGTGTAGATGCAAGCTCAGAGTAAGGACACGTGTTTTTCAGTTTAAGTTTCCACTGGAATAAAAATAACATTTAGTCATTTTTTATCTAAAAAGTTACACACAGGGGCTTTAAAAACACTGAAGAACATTTGCGGATGACTCAAAAACTAGATTCAGCACAACACCAGCCCTTTAACTTACAGAATGCCTTTTCACGTACTTATTTTGTTATTTCAAGCATGGTGAGATTTTCATCTAGGCTTTTGTCATAAACCTTGGAGCGCTGCCGTCATGCCCGAAAAAACCTATTGAAATCATCTGTATCATTGCAAATACGAAAGTTTGGCCAGTGACAGTTCATCATATTTTCTGTACTCGGCTGAAGTCAATAGTGATTTTTATGGAAAGCACATTTGCACAGACCTCCAGCTAGTGTTTCCACTTTAGATCCTGGCTCCCACAGTCAAGCCAAAATCACTGAGTCAGCACAATTACGCTGTTTATATCCTCTTGTTTATTTGTTTCATCACAGCGAGATGAAAAGAGGTGTCGAATTACAAACAGAGACATCATATTTGGCGATACAGGCAATAGGCTGTCAATCTGTAGTGTCATTTCAACTCGATTTAGATGTGGTGTGACAAGTAAATATATAAGCAGCATCAAGCTTATAGAGTTTTCGTGGGGCTTTCCGTATCAGGGTGTTTTCTTTCATGGGTTTCCACGGCGAATCGTCTGCATATGTTTAGCTGTATCCTCGGCATCCTCCTCTGTAATGAAACAGCTTTAGTCTGCACTTTGCTCTTCCTCAAGGCCCCTTATACATATTTGGGTTTGGATTGTATCTCAGAAATAATATCAGATGGATTTTCAGTCTTATAAAGAGTTTGCAGAGTCTCGCCATCCTCCGCTGTGCCTGTTTCGTGTGACTTGTGACGATTAATTCCATGTCTTGAGTTTTGTTTTCCAAACAGATTTTTGAACGGAAGAAAATTTCAAAATCACAGTGCTGTACATGTGTTTAATTAACAAACTGAACAGACTTCAAACCCTGATGGTCCTGATGGACCCATTGCCTGCTTATGTCCATGTCCATGATATTCCTTTGCCTGAAATGTTCCACAGTGTGGTATTAAAGTTACCTGCTTTGTGTGAGTGCTTTTTTTTTGCTCAAAAGTACCTTGAAAAACATGTGTTACATTGGGGTAGACTCTCCACCGATCTCGCTGGTAGCTTTGCTTGATAGCAGTACCTACTTTAAACTAAAAAAGAAACATAAAACATCTTAATAAAAGGTTAAAGCAAACCTCTGACCCAGCTTTTTTCCCATCTGTCTCAGCGGTAAACCTAACTTGTGTGCAGGTTGGTGGTTCGTGAGCACCGCAGAGGAGCAGGGCTGGGTCCCCGCCACTTATCTGAACTCCCACAGCGGCACTCGCGACGACCTGGAGCTGGGTGCCTCGAAATCTGGAGAAGGTAAACCCTTTTCAAATCCCCCTTATATTCCACCTACCCCTCATCCACCCACTGCGGACAAGACATCCACACAGACACAGCCCTACCCTCTGTTCTAGTGCAGCCCTAATCTGTGACAAAATGGAGCAAATTCACCTTGAGCTCTACTTTTCTACCCCGAGCTGGTCAGAACAAGTTGGCTTTAGTGTAGATTCAGGCTTTGGTAAACATAGGGGAGGAGCGCGAGACCACGAAACCACTGCAAACTGTAAATTCTGTATACTAACGCACCGTACAAGACTTCCATATACTATTCGCCCGTGAAAGAACCATGTGTGACTGACTAGCCAGCAGGGAATAAAATATATGCATTTTCGCTAACTCATCATTAATCTATATGAGTTGTTAATGAAAGGAATATTTGACATGTGGTTTTGTGTGGAGATATCGTAGAAGGCTTGGTTATTGATAATTTGCAGCTCATCAGATGTCTCTGGGGGTGTGATGCTAACTGAAAGCACTGCTCTGTTAGAAGTTCTGTTACTCAAGTTACTAAATGCGAGATTTTTAACACAATCTGACCAGAAAGAGGGGATTTAGCTGTTATTGGTTTGGTTTGTGCTGTTAAACAAGTTTCTCACACGAAACTTGACAATCCAACTCCTAAACAAGACCATGCATGCTTGAATTGATCCCAGGTTCCGGAAAATGTGTTGTTTTAAATCCATTTTGTGTTTTTTCTTAACTTTTCAGACAATCTTAAAACATTTGTGGCAGACTTTGCTAACGGGAGCATCATGTCACCATCGTTACTGTTGAATATTCCACCAATAGAGATACATAGAACACCCCCAGCGTGATGTCACTGCAAAGTATCAAGAGTTGCTCGTACAGTAGTAGTACAGCAGATTTCGAAGGCCACCAGTCAGAACAGAATCCAAAAATTTATAAGAAAAACAGCAGATTTTAGGATAGCATGGTGTGTCAACATGGAAGCCAAAAAATTAGGAAAAGGATGTCATAGCCAGTACTTTTCAGATAACACATATTTGGACATGAGCAACAGCCAAGCATGGGATCACTCCTCCAAGTTTCAAAATATAGGCGGTGGTTCTGGGTCAGGGTTGCCGAGACGATCTAACGGGAGTAGACAAACGAAAATGACTGGATGATGATGTAATGCTGAATTTTTGCATAATTTTATTGTCAGTCCAAACATGTGTCAGATTATGCCTAATTTGCTGAAAGAAAAGTTAATAAGAAAAGAACTTCAGCTCATAAGACCACCCCAACAACAATGCACAGAGCAATGTGAAAATTGTCTATTGCTGACAGAAGCACTCTGCTAGAGGCCTAGAGTTGCCAAAATAAGATTGAATAAAGAATAAAACTGCATATTGTTCATATTTCAGCTTTTTTCAAAACTCTATAGAAAACATTTGTTCCTTTGCTTGTCAACTCTGAACATATATACGCCAAGAATATTGAAATCCATGTCAATGTAAATCAGTGTATCAGATATGGCCGATTCTCCCTTGACCTGAGCCAAAGTGAAACTGATAAATATTTTAAAGAGGGGATATAATACTAAATACATTTTTGGAGCTTTCTACCGTATTATAATGTGGTTCCCTCATCAAAAACATGCCTTAAAACAGGGGTGTCCAAACTTTTTTCATCAAGGGCCACATTAAAACACAGACCAACGTGAGGGCCGAACGAGGGTCATAGACTGGTGGTCAAAACAGTGAGTAATTCAAATATGTGCATTTATAACAGGTTTGAATGACCCACTAGACCTTTGTTCATGCTTAAACCCTCAAAAGGACACATGAAATTTGCTTGATCAAGGTAGATTTCAAAAACATGCAGTAAAAAGTACTACTTGCGGTAGTATGGGCCCATTCACCTGGAAGCCTGAGAGCCAAAACAATTAGTCTGAGGGCCCCCGAGCCATAGTTTGGACATGCCTGCCTTAAGAGGTTTTGAAGGTCATCCATGCATGTTTCAGTAATTTAGCGATCTCTCCTGTGCTCTATTCAAACCTTCACAGTCAAAACTTTACAGTTAGTTTTAAAGTTTTGTTCAATGCTCAGCCCACAAGCCTATGTCATCCATGTTCCTACACAACAATTCTCCATAAATATATAAAAGCATGATGCAAAACTGTACAAAACCTGTTAGTAGTTTCATTACCGGGAGGCAAGCTGATTGTGTTGTTATGGTGATTTAGCATGGAGAACAAAGGTAGGGGGAACTCAGAACATCAGAAAATGAAAATGCAACTTACAGAACGCGTTAATACTTTGTTTTCGGCGAATACAGCATTTTCAAAACAATAAAATGTAACGCGGTGATATAAATATGTTATGTGTTAGCATTTAATACCCAATAGAGGTCAAATATCCCCTCTTTAAACTCCTCATAACATTCTATTGTTTTGAAGTGTCTGCACTGCATTATGGAAAAACCCAACCAACTCCGAAAATAATGATAACCCCATTCCCATTCCAAACAAACACTGAAATTTTCCAGCAGTGAGGCCAGCATATCTTTTACTGTACATTTTACGCTAGCTGCAACAATAGCAACTCCCATTGGCCTTGTATATCTTATGACTTCAGAATAGCTACAGTTTCACAATTTGTTGAAACCACTTTTTTACACACAATACATCATTTCACCAGGGATTTCCATGTGCACCCAGGCCCCTCTATCATCTGTTTGAGATAGCAAGATTTGCTGTCACTGTCAATTTGAGAAGAAAACAGAATATGTCAGTGTAAATTATCGTTTATGTGTCTAGCCGGTCGCGAAGATGGCATAAAGATCGTAAAGCATCTTCTTTGAGTCTTGCGGCCCTCACCCCTCGAGCCCTTCATATATAACGATGCTTCACCCCAAAAGATAGGGAATTGCTGAAAACTGCAAATGTAAACCCTTTTTCCATATTGCAGAGTAAGCATGGGGCCCCCGCCTAGTTAAGCTTTTATTTGATAGAACAATAAATATGATGTTTAGGCTTGAAGGTAGATAGATCCATAAAACATCTCGCATAAATGTATGGAGAGCGCAGGCCAAGGCATTGGACTTGAGTCATTTAATCAGATTTGACCTTTAAAGGGGCACTATGTAACATTTCTGGAGGAGGTCTCCATGGAGATGTTAATGCTTTGTTTTAATTGTCCTCAGTACGGTATTAAACTAATCTATATTTCATTTGTTCAACTACAGGTGCAGTTTATTGCTCAAAAATATCTTTAAAAACATCAAAACGTCTTACTGTGAGTGGTAAAATTTGGCCTGCAAGTCTCCATGGAGATTCATAAATTTATGGCCATACTGTGGAACATTCTAAGATAACATAAGATAAGATAAGATAAGATAAGATAGGACTTTATTGATCTCACAGTGGAGAAATTCAACAGTCACAGTAGCTCCAGGACAGTTTAGTGCAAAAAAGGGGGGGAAAGTGTGATGCAATCAAGATAAACAATAATAAAAATAGAAATAATTAAAAAAAATAATAATAATAAAGTGAATAAGTATATGTACAAAATTTACAAAGAGAATTGAAATATAAATACTATATATATAAAATAATGAAAGTACAAATCAAGGCACATCTCTATGGAGACTAGCAAGTGATAGACTCTCCAGCAGACAAAAGTTACACAGTGCACCTTTAAAGTTTAGTCTTATGGTTAGCCTATAATTCCAACCATGTTAAGCCAGGTCACTTCCACTTAGACTTTACATTTGAAAAAAAAGCAAGAAATAAAAGTACAGTAAATACATTACACACCAAGAATTTAAACAATTCACAAAGTTGTATTTTTCCACATTGGCAATGTTAAAAATGATTGGATCTTCACTCCAATACAGATACAACAGGTTTTATCATTGCACAATTAAAAAATCCAAAACAATTGGTAAAAAAAAATACAATTTCGTGTTTTTTTTATTCATAATTTAGAACCAAAGCAAACGATTTTGATTTTAAGATTTATTTAAAGTAGATACATTCATTTAACATATGTAAAATAGTGAGCTGTAACCCATGTTAGACTGTTGTTACCTCCTCAAAACATACTTGGAGTTGGGTTTTGTTTCATTCACATGTTTGATTAACCTTTTATTATTAACATATTCTGATAAAAGCTCCAAATGCTCTGTTCCACCTTGTGATGTCATGAAGCCGTACTTTTCAAGTTATTACCACATGACAACACAAGGTGGAACAAAGTGTTTTCTGTTTGAGAAAAGAACTCAGCCCAAATATGCAGGATTTGTGTATTAAACATGTGTGAATGAAACAAAACACAACTTCAGGTATGTTTTTGATGAGGAAACAACATAAATCAATAATATGGACCTTTTAATTACACACAAAATTTTGCATGTACGGACAACTTTTCTACATTAAAATTTGAATCTTTTGAGTTATATTTATGTTCTCAGTAAATCTTAGCTCCGAAATAAGACAAAAAATCGTCCTCCTTCTAGCTTAGCAATCTTCCCATCTGCTTTTTTAATTGAGTGGCATCCCTGCAGACGCAATGTGTGTGCCAGATGCTGTAGGATGAGAAAACCAAGCCGAACTGCTTCCTAATTAAAACCCACACCGACTGTCTTTAACACTTCCTCTATAACCTCCACTCACCCATGCACCTGTTCACCCATCCTCTCCCTCTCCCGCCGGCCTCCATGTTGTTGCGCTAATCTCACGTGCATCTGTGTGGCTAACCATCACACGGACAACATTCTGGATCCATGTGTGTGTTCAGTGTTGGGAAGTTACGGAATACATGTACTGAGAATACGTATACTGGAGTGAATACTTATTTTGAGTGACTGTTGGTACTTTTTCATTTGGTGGTATCAGAATACAGTTGACTTTCTAAAATCAAAGGAATAGGAAATGCCTATCACACATGCAGTAAGGGAAACAAATATAACGCAACAGGAAAACAAATATCTAATACTATGTTTCATCTTCACACTATATCTATAACATAAAGATACTTCTATCTTTAAATGCAACTCGATGTAAAAGTAAAGTAAAGTATTCAGAATACAGTACTCTGATTGACCCACGTAATGGAAAACATTACGAAACAATGCAGGTATTTAGTATTCTGTGACTCTTACAGAATACTAAATACCTGCATTAAAAATTTGTACTGTATTCTGAATATTTAGAGTACTTTTACATGAAGTTGCATTTTAAATTATAGCGTCAAATGCAACACAGGATTAAAAACATTTTTAGATCTGTTTCACCATTTGTTAAGCATTTCCTGTCACTCATTGGAGATTTAAAAATCACACATTTACTCACAAAAATAGCTGTTTTTAATTTTTCTCACTGATTATGTGCAGTGTAAAAATGAAATCACATGATCAAATACTGTTATGTATTCCTTTGATTTTAGAAAAGTAACTGTAATCTGGATACCACCAAACTGAGAAGTAATTTTACTCAAAATTTGTATTCTGATTATGTATTCTCGGCACATGTATTCAGTTACTTTCTATTACTGTCTGTAACTAAATACATGTTCAAAGTATTCTTCCCATCACTTACTGTGTTGTGCGTCTGTAACATGTGTGCGTGTTTTCCATGCTGTGTTTGTTTACGTCTGCTGTCCACATGCGTCAGTCCCAAAGAGGCACAAGGCCCATCTGAAGAGGCTGGACCGGAGGTGGACTCTGGGCGGGGTCATCAGCCGACAGCAGAGCCGAGGTGAAGGAGACCCCATTCACATCTGTCACATGTGTCCACTCACACTGTCTTATGTTCTAACTGTGTGTGTGTCTAAACATGTCTGCATATAGTAACATCATCACCAGTCGTCCTGTAATGTCCACCAATCTCGCTTGTTCTGTCCCCATACCAATGCTGAGCCTTTAAGTGTCTGCCAATACCTGATATACGAACCGATACCGGTGCAGAGAGTCAAAACAGCATGTGTTTTGTAACCACAGAGCAGTTTTGTAAATATACAAGTTTAATATTATGAGATGGTTTGGGCCAATAACACTGGTCTGATCCACCAAAATTAGTAGTAGTAGTAGTAGTTAGTATGTGGTAGTAGTAGTAGTAGTAGTAGTAGTAGTAGTAGTAGTAGTAGTTAGTATGTGGTAGTAGTAGTAGTTAGTATGTAATAGTAGTAGTATGTATTTAATATGTAGTAGTAGTAATAGTAGTAGTAGTATGTAGTTAGTATGCAGTAGTAGTAGTAGTAGTAGTAGAAGTAGTAGGAGTTGTATGTAGTTAGTATGCAGTAGTAGTAGTAGTAGTAGTAGAAGTAGTAGGAGTTGTATGTAGTTAGTATGCAGTAGTAGTAGTAGTAGTATGTGGTTAGTATGCAGTAGTAGTAATAGTATGTAGTTAGTATGCAGCAGTAGTAATAGTATGTAGTCAGTATGCAGTAGTTGTAGTAGAAGTAGTAGGAGTTGTATGTAGTTAGTATGCAGTAGTAGTAGTAGCAGTAGTATGTAGTTAGTATGCAGTAGTAGTAGTATGTAGTTAGTATGCAGTAGTAGTAGTAGCAGTAGTATGTAGTTAGTATGCAGTAGTAGTAGTAGCAGTAGTATGTAGTTAGTATGCAGTAGTAGTAGTAGCAGTATTATGTAGTTAGTATGCAGTAGTAGTAGTAGCAGTAGTATGTAGTTAGTATGCAGTAGTAGTAGTATGTAGTTAGTATGCAATAGTAGTAGTAGTAGTAGTCATAATAGTTCATGAACACAAATAGAATGATATTGATAATAGTAGTAGCAGTAGTCTGGATCGTTTAGAAATAGGAAAAGAATGAAACAGTTTTAACCTTTACAATTTAAAAGACAGGATTTTGTTGGATGAGAACCATAAGGAAACAAGTGCCAGCATCATTGTGTCCAATCAGAACTGGTGCTGGATTAGAACCATATGGAAACAACTGCCTGTGATTATTCCTGATAGGTATTCCTCTGTCATGGTTCAACATCAACACACAGAGCATCCAAAGTGAAACAGGTTCAGTCATGGTTCAGAATCAGGTACAGGCCCTTTAAATGAAAAGACGACCTCAAGAGACCCAATCATTTGAAAAGAAAGAAAACAAAGAAAAAAACTGGAATAAAAGTAAGCCAGTTTTTATTTATATAGCACTTTTCACAGACATATGTCACAAAGATGCTTTCCGGAGCATTATTCACTCACTCTACTAGGCCAGGCTGACAGAAGAGCAGCTGCCAACCGCTTTAACGTATGTGTTTGTGTACAGGATTGGCATATTGACTGCATAGAGATTTAGACTATGATGTGCTAAAGACACTACTACTACTACTATTTCTACTGCTACTGCTATTCCCCTATTATTACCAGCTTCAGTCTGATTAGCGTGACCTCAAACGTAATTCAACTGTTTCGTCATTGGTGAGATCCGCTGCTCAGTCCTCAGGCGCCCTTTGACTACATTCAAACAGGCCGATCCTTCAACATTGATTTTGGCTTGACTTGGATTGGCTATGAAATGCTTTTAAAATGATAAAACCAGTCCAAGAAATGTAGTACTAAAGTATACGCTTATATACTTAAACTAAATTGAAAAGGACCTAGAGTTTCATTTTCTATAGAACACAATAACACACAATTATGCATATTCGGACTTGTCTCTGTTCCACTTTGTGTTGTCATGTAGTAATACAGGAAGTGCTCCACTATGTTTTTAAACTCCATACACCTTCACTAGAATCATTTGGATTATTTCAGCCCTGAAAATTGTCCGTGATTACTGAAAATAAGCTAAAAGTTAACTGGAGAACTACAGCTTCATGACATCTCAAGCTGGAACAGAGCAATTTGAGCTTTGGAGATGTAGACATAATAATAAAGGATTACTCAGACATGTGTAAATGAAAGTTATGTTTTTGATGAGGTAATAAACTTCTAAAATGGCTTAAAGTTTGCAAGAATCCATTTTGTGTAATAGGATTTGTAATGCGCCCTAAATTGCCCATGCAGCCCACCAAAGCTCTTTTTGCTAATGGTTGTAATGGTTCTCTAAAAGTAGGTCTGTCGTATTTAAGATTTCCATGTTTCCAACTAAGCAAAGGGGGGTTAAGTACTCAAACTGCACTCAAGAGTACTCCAATACTGTAGACGTAGAAGTAGTGGTACAAGATATACCTCAAGAAAGTGTAAAAATACGTATTTGGGGAAACTACCCAAATAGGAGAAACAGTCTGGACATAATTTCTGATTTAAAGTTGTTTATGTGATCAGAATAAAACATTAAGTAAAGCACCAATCTGTTATTTATAAAGGATAGACCACAAATACATGACAACTAAATAATATTTGACAACAAGAAACAAATGCTGAAATCATTTATTATTGTAAACATCAGTTTTTGTCACTATACTGTTACTGTTACACTTTAAGCATATTGCTCAAATAGGAGTAAAAGTATAGTGTTAGTAAAAAGTACAGTGTTAGAAAACGACTCTGAGACATATAATTTTA
The DNA here is from genome assembly GCA_034769755.1 of Odontamblyopus lacepedii. Classification (NCBI taxonomy): domain Eukaryota; kingdom Metazoa; phylum Chordata; class Actinopteri; order Gobiiformes; family Gobiidae; genus Odontamblyopus; species Odontamblyopus lacepedii. The sequence continues at coordinate 14,878,713 of CM068354.1, forward strand.
ATTAAGGTCCTATATTACACAAAATTGACTCTTGTGAGCTTTAAGCCATGCTAGAATTTTGTTACCTTCTCAAAAACATACCTGGACTTGTGTTTTATTTCATATTTGAGTAAGTCTTTATTATTAGTTTGTCTACAATTCCAAAGCTCAAAATGCTCTGTTCCACCTTGTGATGTCATGAAGCTGTAGTTTTCCAGTTCACCGTTGCTTTTTTTCAGTAGAAACGGGCAATTTTCAGGGTTGAAATCATCCAAATGATCCTAGCAAAGATGTATGGAGTTTAAAAACACAGTGGAGCACTTCCTGTATTACTATGACATCACAAGGTGGAACAGAGTGTTTTCTATTTGAGAGAAGAGCTCAGCCTAAATATGCAGGGTTTGTGTGTTAAACGTGTGTGAAACAAATGAAGCAAAACCCAACCCCTGCTATGTCTTTGATGAGGAAACAACATTATAACATAGATCAGAAAATAATATCATTTGGGCCCTTTCAAAAATGTCTCAAGTAAATGTAGTATCCTCTGAACAACAGCATTTTGGCTTGCTGCACGAAATGAAACAATCCTCAAACAATCTTGTTATTCTCAGCAGGATAATTACAGTCATTTGGTCTCACAGATGTTCTTATCGTGTCCAAGGCCCTTCGCCACATTAGACTCTGCTTGGACATTTGACAGGAGGAGCTCGGATAGGCTATTGAGTTCACCCCAGACTTTTTGCTTGGCACGCGTTCCTAGAAAACCTCTCTGGGATGGGGCTGTTTCCACCCTGCGCCTGAAACACCGCCTTGTGCTAGAAAAAAAAAAGAGAAGAAGAAAAAATATGAGTGATGTTTTGCTGACTGCACAGAAATCCTTTATAACTCTGATGCAGGCGATGCATGTTGTGGTTAGCACAGCATCTGATTCAAAGTTTCCCTTCACTGCACCACTGGAGATTGTTTGAAAGAGGCTGGTCGGAGGAAAAGCGTTCTACCAGCCGGAACAAAAAAAAAAAAAAAAAAAAACTCCGGAAGATTCAGAAAAAAATAAAAATAAAGTGCACTAAAATATTCTATGCCCATGTAGCAGAGTGGAGTTTTGCTGGTATAAGGGAAATGCCAGCCCACACACACTACTTAGCTCCAAGACAAATGGACTTTTTCTTGACCGAGCTGGGAGGGAGGTTTTGGAGGCTAGGCGCCACGTTTTCGACTCCTCTGGGCAGGGCTTTGAACGCACCTCTCCTCCGCGAGCTGTCTCTGTTTACTCAGGAATGGGCAGTAATGACAGGAAGCGGTGTCTCTGCGTGCCCCTTTGGCCTTGTGGGAATGTGTAAATCAGCAGGAGCTCAATTATGCAGCGCGTTTAGGGGGGATGCTCGCTGTCACCAGGCCAAGGACAGCGTCAGTCCTGTCATAATGAACACATCAGAGGAAAAAGGACAAGGAAGAAAACATAATGCTTGTCTATATTCTTATAAAGGAGAGGAAATCTTATAGTTTATTTATAATAATGATGCAAATTGAATGCAATATTGTAATGACAAGGCAAGGCAAGTTTATTTGTATACCACAAAGTAATTCAAAGTGCTTTACAGAATAAGAAATACATTAAAATCACAATACAAACAAATCAAAACATAAATAATCATCTTAAAATTTTACAATAGAGATGGGATATTAAATTAGAGAGAATTAGAGAAGAGAAGAGTGCAGAATGAAAAATTAAAACCTTTCAATCATATGCACAGCTAAACAGATAATGATCACAAGAAATGCAAAAAAAAAAGATATATAATTAAAATTAAACATCGGTATGCAAGTTTTTGTTATTCTTTGCCAAAGAGCTGGCAAAAAAGTAGTAGTAGTAGTGGTACTGTGCTGGTAATAGTAGATAGTAGTATGTAGTAGTAGGTAGAAGTAGTATTAAGTAGTAGTTTAACTTATTTTTAAAGACAATAACGTAGGAGATGTACAGTATTTACTTTGTTCGGCTGCAAGTTTTTGGATTGGTAGTGGTAATACTTTAAATTTGAGCCAAAGTACAAACTTGACTGAATAATTACTGTAACTGTGGATTCACTTTTCTCAACTTGGTATAAAATTTCAACTTCAAACGTGATACATGACCAACCCTTCCAGCTGTTCCCAGTTTCACTTGTGTCTATACCCAGACACATATGTGCGTTACACCTATATAAACCTATATAAGAACATAGCTGTCATTTTAACTGGCGGACATGACAGCCCACATATAGCTATTGTATATCCAACTTTAATCTCAGCCTGAATATTTACTATGTGTACCTACTCGGTTATAAAGTGCATTTTGTTTCATAAAATTTTACTGGTAAAACTGATTCAAGAGTGTACGCCAAGGAACCCTTTACACACACAGCACTTTTACTGCTACAGCTGGCGGGTACACAGCCAGGAAGAACAATAACTCAGACATGTAATATACACTACTGAAGAAGAGACACACATGCACTAGTTATAACAAAATGATTACAATAACGCAAAAAGGGCCAAAATAATGACATTAAACATACTTCTGCATGTTAATTTGATTTCCATTTCTCTGTTTGTATCTTATGGTCATATTTCATTGCTGACTTTTATAGAGTTACAGCCCAGATGTCTTGGCGGTGTACTAAAACTTAAATGGGATTTTTGTTGTTGTGCTTTTGACAGAGGAGAAGTACGTTACGGTGCAGGCCTACTCCAGTCAGGGCAAAGATGAAATTGCTTTTGAGAAAGGGGTCATTGTGGAAGTCATTCAAAAAAATCTCGAAGGCTGGTGGTTCATCAGGTAAGTTTCATACCATTTGAAACAATATTTTTATTCTAAACTTCACTATATTGAATGCAACTTATGCCGTTGTTTTTGCAGATATCAGGACAAAGAGGGTTGGGCTCCGGCGTCTTACCTAAAGAAAGTGAAAGATGACTTCAGTCCACGCAGCAAGAAGCCTGTTACGGGTCCAGTGGAGATCATTGGTAACATCATGGAAATTAGCAACCTGCTCAACAAAAAGACCTCCAGTGAGAAGGACATCCAGCCTGAAGGGGTCCCAGAGAGCCCCCAGGTGGCCAAGAAGGAGATCAGCCTCCCCATGCCCTGTCCCGAGTCCAGCCCCAGCAACAGCCAATCAGAGGCCAAGAACAAAACTGAGCCGGCCTCACCTGCTGTAGCTCGCATCGCTCCTCATCGGGTGGAGATAGGTGAGGCCCTCTTATTTACTAATGAACTGTTCCATTGAATTACAAGAATTTGCATCAATTGAAAGCCTACAAAAACGGAAGAAAGGAGCAAAGAAGTAGAACATACTAAAGACGGTGTATATTATAGCAGTACATATATAAGCTTATACTGTATAATTCATCTTTAAGTCAGGTTCAGTCATAAATTCACAATAAATACTAAACTATTCATTTAGTAGTAATTAAAGTAATGTCATGCTATCTTTAAGACAGTGTCTTAGAGATGTGCCACGTACAAGACATTACTCAGGACTGTTTTAACGATATTTGTCCAAATCAAGTTAAAGCTACTATTTGTAATTAGACTGGCTGACCCAGCCCTGTTGTATTCTCATGTAACACCACTAGATGCGGTCTGTGTTTCTGCTGTCTGACAGTTTTGACCCGACAGAAAAAGATGAAAAAAATACAAATGTTAGCTTTACATTGGTGGGGCACCAGTGGCAAAAACTGTCCTTGTGTCCTTAGGCAAGACACTTCATCCACATTGCCTAGTGTGAAAATTATGTGTGCATGGCAGGACTCCCTTGAAAAAGAGATTAGTAATCTCAATGGGACTTTCCTGGATAAATAGAGGTAAAAAAAAAAAAAAAAATTCTTGGAGTTGAACCAGTGTGAAAAGTGTAAATTTGTTTCTTGTGTATGCATTTATTTGATTTACCATTTACTTACCAGATTATTTGGCATATAATAAATACATCATCATAACGTAAGATTTTACTTTCTTTTAGTAAAACCATAAGTTTTCGACAAACAAACAACTCAAAATCTAACATTTTATGTTTTACAGGGTCTCCGGTCCTCAGGCAAAAACCTCCCCCACGAAGAGACGCCACATTGGTAAGTTAAAAAAATAATTTAAATGTTCTTACCCAAGATCAGTAAAACAAGATACTTTTTCTGGTTATAATTACCTCTTACTTTTTCTATTTAGGGATTCCAGCTGCCCTCCCCACCAGAGGCCCCTACAGTTGAAGCAGAGTACTACACCATTGCAGATTTCCAGTCCTGTATATCAGATGGCATCAGTTTCAATGGAGGGCAGAAAGCAGATGTAAGTCTTCACCTGGTTAAGTTTTTTTATTTTATTTTATGAATTGTCACTAACTTTTGATTGTTTTTAGGTGATTGAAAAGAATTCTGGGGGCTGGTGGTATGTCCAGATTGGAGAAAAAGAAGGTTGGGCCCCATGTTCGTACATTGACAAACGCAAAAAGCCCAATCTGAACCGCAGAACAAGCACCCTGTGTCGCCCCAAAGTTCCTCCTCCTGCTCCCCCTGTCAAAAAGCAAGATTCAGTGGAGACCGCACCCCCGAGCAGTCCTGGGTCCGAAGCTCCAGAGTCCCCTGTATCTCCAAGCAGACCTGTCTATGAGGAACCAGAATACGATGTCCCTGCTATTGGCGATTTAGACCTCGAGTCGGAGTTTGAATTTCTGAGAGGAGAAGGATCCTTGGTGGATACAAAAATGGAGGACACTTCTTCTGAAAGAGGATCTCAACTTTCGTCCAAGCCCTCCCCAGCATCTTCTCTCCACAGTGCCTCTTTCAAAATGGGAGAGTCGTTTGAAGATGCGGAAGCGGAGAAAGAGTGTATCTATGAGAATGACGGCTTTTGGCCCTTCAGGGAGACCCCAGAACGCCAGTGCAGTCGGGAATCTAATTCCTCCAAGACAAGTGTTTTGTCTGATTCTGGCAAGACCGCTTCTAACCCTTCACCAGGAGGATGGAGACCTGCAGGCAGCAAACTCAAAATCGATTTAAATGGCAGCTCCTTTGCCAAATCTGAAGATATACCCAGCCCAAAATCAGCCTCAACTGAATCCACGCCAAAGAAAGATAAAGATGAAAACAAGGAGTCCCCTGCCACTAAGGCATCTGCAAAACTCAAACCAGTGGTGAGGCCTAAACCTCATATGGCCAAATCCCCAAGCGCTGAGAAAATGGATATCAGTACTTTGAGAAGACAGCTGCGTCCAACAGGGCAACTCAAAAATGGCAACAAAACATCCAAAGGTGAAGATTCTGAGACTGCTTCTGTGGTTTCATCTGAGGATTCCTTCTCTTCTCAAAGTACATCTGATCTTTCCTCCAACTACTCCAAAGGAAGCCGGGGTGACTCCGACGTGGAAGGGTGCATGCAATATCGCACAACAGACCCCTATGAAAAAGTGCAAGAGTCTGAGCTCAGCTTCCCTGCAGGAGTGGAGGTCGAAGTGTTGGAGAAGCAGGAGAGTGGTTGGTGGTACATCCGTTGGGGCGACAATGAAGGTTGGGCTCCCACTTACTACCTGGAACCAGTTAGGCAACAAGATGAGATGGTGGGATCAGAATCAGATGGCTCTCCCACAAAAAGTCTCAGCAAGTCCAACAGTCTGGAGAAGAACGAACAAAGAGTCCAAGCTTTGAACAACATCAATCAAAACTTAAAGAAAGTTACTCCACCTATTCCATCTAAACCTCCAGGTGGCTTCACCAAACCTTTAGGATTGTTTGGCGCATCCAAAAAACAAAACAGCACAAAGCAGCAGCAGGTGGTCAGGCCTCAGTCTGTTTTCATATCTGCCCCCATCATGGATGGCCCCAGTCCTGTCAGCTCCCTGAGAAGAAATGAGTCCTTGAATTCTACAGACCACCCTCGTGCCAGCCCCACAGTGCGTCGAAATGCTTCATTCGGCACTGTTCCTCGGAATCTCACCCCAAATAATATCACACTTCCAAGCAGATACAGGTCAGGAAATGGGAGCTCCGAATCTCTGAGCCACAGCTCTCAGAAGAACGCTGTGCCCATTTCGACCGTTAAACCAAAACCGCACATCATCCACAACAATCTAAGGGATGTGTACGTGTCTATTGCGGATTACCATGGTGACGAGGAAACCATGGGTTTTCCCGAGGGCACATCTTTGGAAGTTCTGGAACGGAATCCGAACGGTTGGTGGTACTGCAAAGTTCTGGACAATGGCCGACCAAGGAAAGGATGGGTCCCCTCAAATTACCTCGAGAAGAAGCACTAGCACTCATGTACGGAGCTGGAAGAACTCTTTTAACATGCGTGTAAAGACTACTTTAACAGATTCATTTATTTTATGAAGACCATTAAATGTGTTAAATACGGATTCTGTCCCGGTACCTGTGCCAAAGCGATCAGCCAGATCAGATTATGAGTGTTAATGAAGTGGGACGTCTGGTAAAGTGCAGTGGTTGTGAGAGAGAGCCACAGAAGTTATGTCGGAGCATGTTGGGACAAGCCAAAGAGAAAAGCAGAAAGTGGGGATGGATGCTGTCATCAGGCTAACCTTAACTTGAAACAAGATGTCTGAAAATGTTTTTATGTACAACTTTTAATGTCTGTCCTTTTATAAAGTTGTTAAGGCATTTAAAACTTTCTGCATGTTTGAAAGGATCCATTATACTGACTATGCCTAGGGCTGTTAAACTAAGCAATTTCTACTCCTTTTTATGAGGACATCTAAATGTTGCCAAAGCTTTTCGTGCTAGTCTCGAGTGACGCTTGTTTGCATGTTTTTATACTCCTGTCCTTATGTGATATATTTTACCCATTTATGTGTCCGCTATCAGTGTAACGAAACAAACTGAGCATCCCTAAACTGTGGCAGTATTTTCATCAAATCGACCAAATCTTTGGGTCCTTCATTTCAGCAACTATTTATTCTCAATTCTCTAATGACATAACACATTAGAGAGACTTTTAATAGTCAAAACTATATCCTATAATATTTTGAAATTTCTGCTGGGCAGTAAATTTGACAAACATTACTCTTTGAGCTGCTGCAGTAATTGTGATGCTTGTTTTTGTTTCCTGTTAACTGTGTGACCAAAGATGTTAACAGAGGTGCCTAAAGAACAAAATAAATAAATGCACTTTTTAAGTATCTATAAGACTGTTTGTTATGTTTGTTTGGCTCTGTTAATAATACTTAATAATCACTACATTATGACTCCAGTCTGAGGTTTCTTGCAAATGTATTGTTTATTTTATGAAAGGGCTCTTTTAACTCCCTCACACAGCTTTCACTCTAATGGAGTAAAGTGTTGGCTCAGAAACCTGTAAACAGCACTGCATAGCCAAGCTACATGAACGAGAGTAATTACAGTTAACACAATGGTCCCTTGTCTGCTAAAACATGAAATAAATGCTCTTTCATTTGTCAGACTGTCTTACCTGTAGCTATGTTGGCTGTGAATTTTATTGGGGAAAAAGCCAGGATCACGGTCAGGCTTACTTAGCTGGAGGTCTCGGAAACTGGAATGCCCAACAGAAGGACACCCATGCAGACACCGAAGAGCATGCAATCACCGCAGAGAATGCCCCATCTGGTCTGGGAATTGAACCAGGGACCTTCTTGCCTTGAGGTGAGAGTGAAAGTCATTCGAGCAAGCACCACAACCATATAAAAACAACCTCATCACTCTATTACAGAGCATGTCTTCATAGATCCACAGGAGGTGATGTGATTGTGTAGAATACAGTAGATGCTGTGGTTTCACATTCAGTAAACAAAATTCTAATTCATCTTTTCAGACTAAATTGGGTTCATCATCTTTTAATGTATTACTAACCACTCTGCCATCATGCTTTCGATGCCATATGCTGCTATATCTTCAAGTGCCTTCTTAATGTCTGTAGTTTCTCTTGGGACCAATCTCCATCTTTATTTCTTCTATCCTAAAGCTGTTCAGGTGGGTCCCTAACTGCGGATACAAGAATCCACTTGGGATACCGAGAGTTTTGTGCGACTCCTGCCTCCTCGGCTGTTTGCAAATGACATTTAAAAGCAAATCATCCTCTGGGGAATTGAGTACAGATGGATGTTAGCTATAATACACTTTTTAATGCAAGCCAATTACAAGCTATTATCACTGGTAATATTAGGCGCTCACTTGTGGTTCTAATTGGCTTCACGGCTGAGAAGTTTTTTGCTTATGGCTTGGTGAATTGGTTTACATCCCATATCAATAGGCCTGTGCAATGTAATCTAAAAGTCCTATATTGCACAACTGAGCTTTAAGGTATGTTATAATGTTGTTACCTCCTCAAAAACATGCCTGGAGTTGTGTTTTGTTTCATTCATGCATGTTTGAGTAACCCTGCAATTACTAGGCTGTCTACATCTCCAAAGCTCCAAATGCTCAGTTCCACCTTGTGATGTCATGAAGCACAGAAATGGGCAATTCCAGAGCTGAAATTATCCAAATAATTCTAGTGGAGTTTAAAAACACAGTGGAGCACTTCCTGTATTACCACATGACATTACACAATGGAACAGTCTTTTCTGTTTGAGAGAAGAAATAGACCTACATATGCACAGTTTGTATGTTCAACAAAATACAACTCCAGATATGTTTTTGATGAGGAAAACAACATTATAACAGAGATCAGAAAATAGCATAATATGGGCTCTTTAAGTATTTCAGCAGCTGGGTGCAGTTAGCCAAATAAATTAGCTCACACTTGCTTGGCTTCACACCCCTTTTATTATTTCTAACCATAAATGCTGCAGTTGGCTTGGATTCTCCTTGGTTAGAAATGCCTTCTGCTAACCTGCACATTAGCATTTGGTTCACTCACATTTTGTGGTCACCCCGACTGCTTAATTGAGCTTTAACTGACAAAGCAAGAACTCCGTAATATTGTCGCCTTCAGCCATAATCATAAACATGGAAAATCAAAACTCCAATATAGTGCAGTTTCCAAATGTTATGTTGAATCAGGGAATTGCAATTTAATAACATTACCACCCAGAAATTGTAATTGAAAAACAGGACTGTAGCTGTAAAGACACGGTGACTAATTAATGATAATCGTTGTGGTTAGGGCTGTGATTTTGGTCTGTTTGCCCCATCCAGAAAATTTATGGAATGGTTTTTTACCAAATTATGTACACTAGGTGGTATAATCTGAGCCATATGCGAACATTAGAGGGTCCATATTTCACTATTTTCAGATCTATGTTATAATGTTTCCTCATCAAAAACATATCTTCATTTGTCTCGTCCACACATATCAACAGGAATTGATGATAATACAGGAAATGCTTGACTGTGTTTTTAAATTCCATACACCTTCACTAGAATGTGGTATATTATTGCCAAAGAAACATTTCCATGCCCCTCCCTCAGGGGAGTCAGATTTGAGGAGATGTAAGCCTGCTCACATTAAGTATCCATGTCTTTCAGTGCAATAAAACATCCAAAATGGAAGATATTTGTTTTATTTTTTAGCTAAAAAGTTACATGGTGAAACAAACATTTGAATCTTACTAAGTGAAAAATATACAAAAGTACAGAAGTATTAGAAGATGATTGGTGTTCTTTCTTGGCGTCCTTCCTTTTAAATAGCTTATGTGTTGCACCAATTCAGTGAGTGGATTTGATTAGGGAATATATATATATATATATATATATATATATATATATATATATATATATATATATATATATATATATATATATATATATATATATATGTTTTAGACAAAGATGAAGACTGAAGACCAGCATTTGCATTTACCCTTCACAACGATCAATGTAGGCCAAATTATCCATAAAATAATCATAATCTCATTCCTTAGTATCCATAAAATAATCATAATCTCAGATTCCAAATAAAATGCACTGAAGCCTAAAGTCTAACCTTTCCACAAACGGAAACAGAAATAAGGTGCCGTTCCCGGCATAAGGTGCCGTTCCTCTCGGTCGCCACATGGGGGCAGCAGCACTCAGCCTGTCACTCCAGAGGCTCCAGCCTCTGCAGAGACGCGCAATCAGCGCTAATTAGAGTGTCAGGCTAAAATCACTCAATTGATATTTTGAACTGGTCGTACTTTGCAACATAATCACCTTTCAACTCACACTTTTTTCCTTCTGGACGCTGCAAATCCGACACGCACCAAAAAGGCTTTACATCACATCCTCTCCAAAAAGCTTAAGCCTTCTTACGCAGAACAGAGGAACAAAACCAAGTCTGAACTCAACTATTTAAAATTCACGATCAGTTCAACGCAATTTTGGAATACAAATGCCATTCTGTGCTGCCAATGTTCCTACCCGGATGACATAGAATGAGCGCACCAGTTCCAAAAGGCCCACAGGCAGAAAGCAGAGAAATCATTTCACACACAGATCCAAGTGGAAAGTGAACATGTCACTGCAGCTGTATCTGGCTGATGCGCACTCACCAGCGTGGGCAGACTGTGCAAAATCGAGCTTCTTATACGTGTTGAAAAGGTGCTTCCTCATCATTAGTAAAGTTGTATGTTGGTTTATACATGTTTGCATGATCTGTTGTGTCCTCCTGCATTTGTGGATTGAACGCTTAAAAAACAGGGTTTTCTGTAAATGAATGAAAAAAAAGTCTCAGTCACAAAATCTTCACTGTAAACCTCAAAACCTCACTGCATTTATTCACACCACAGCCCAAAACAGTTGAGAAGTGCAGTATTTACTGTGCACGAAGTGTTTTACAACAGGACTTGCACAGATAGTCAGTAAGAATCAGCAGAGCTCCTTTAAATACCCCTTAGCCCCTCCCCTGGGCTAACCAATTAACAAATCATAGGGTTTAAGGTTTAACCTTTTTATTATTTACAGCGCGACCAGGAAGTGCTCCGGCTTGACCCACGGATCTTGTTTGGCCCGTGAACCAGAGGGCGGCAGCAGGTAAGAAGCTGCAGGCGCGGAGACGCCGAATGTTCATCCTAGAACGCACTACCGGAAACACAGGGCACGTTTTGTAGGGGTTCAAGACCACGGGTCACATGTGCCGCCCCTCGGGGGAACATTTTACCGGATTTTAGCTTCACGAGAACAAGAAGTGTGCGCTCTGCGCCTCTGCGCCTCTGCGCCTCTACCGGCTGCCGCGGGATCCCGGGCCAGAGGAACACGCTCCGGGGAACGTCGGGCAACTAAGAGCATTCTGTTACAGCTATATAATGTTATAGTTGAATACCTTAGAATACCTAAAAAAGTAGGGATGCACCCTTCCCATTACTGAAAACGTAGAATAGCCGATAGTCAGTTGAAGGATAAATAATAACTGCATAAAAATTGGATCTCTTGTGTAATAGACTAAATACCTGTGTTTTAAAGAAACAAGTGCCATTTTCCATCCTTTTAGGTATTCGTTGATCTATGATATTGGCAGGGCTACTTAAAGTCAAAGAATCAATATTGTGTCGGAACTGTAATAGGTGGATCAGTGCATTCCCAGAAAAAGCGCTATAGGCCTATGTTTACAAAAATGGCCCAGTATGTCGTGCGTAAAAGGACTGTTTCATTTCAGCCACATCGTGCGCATGTTACTACATTTCTTTATATCGTATTATACACACACGCTTATTGTAATGTGCGTAAAAGCTTGGGCCACACCAGTGCTTTGCGCTAGGAGCCAGGCCGTGCTGTCGGTAGTAAATAACAGATGATGTTTACTCTGGCCATGTCCGCATACCAGGACACTAAACACTCTCCCTGTGAGTTATAGCTGTTTACTAAAAGCCATAGCCTTTGTTATTCATAGTGTAGTATATGGCTCAGTGTTACACAAGTCCACTGGTGAGAACCATCTGAGAGACTGCGCTATCTGTCCTGGAATTAAAGATGCAATAGGAAACGTTTTTGTAGAAAGGTCTGCCAACTGCTTGCTCAGAATATTCCACAGTATAGCATTGAACTTATCTGTTTTCTTGGACCAGTATTAGTTGTATGCTGTGTAATAATTTGTTTAGTGCATTCATTCTTCAGTCAGATTCCTTGTTTTATTCAACCATTTTTCCATTCATAAGATTATTTTGTAAATCGCTATAGCAATTATAGGTCATTTTTGGGTAAAGCAAGGAAACTTTATTTATATAGTGCTTTTCACAGACACATGTCCCCAAAGATGCTTTACAGAGCATTATTAACAGAGCATTGTTCATTCACTCCACATTCAGTGGTGGTGAGCTACTGTTGTAGCCACAGCTGCCCTGAGGCAGACTGACAGAAGTGCAGCTGCCAAACCAACCGGCACACCGGAGGAAACCCGGGGATTGAACCTGGAACCTTCTTGCTGTGAGGCTTGAGTGCTAGCCACTCAGCCACCATGCCGCCAAAATTATAATTTTTCATCATTCTGGTTACAACTTACAGGTCAGATCTGTGTAGAGGCAACCCCTTTCATAGTACAAATGTTTTCAAAAACAATAAAACCTGCAACTGAATAAGTGCAAACCATATATGTTTAATGCTGTGCTGCGATATATTCTAGATGCACCAGAAAAATGACGTAGTGAACTTTTAATATCATTTTGCTCAAGTAGTTTACAAAAGTGTTGGGTAGTAACTTTGTTTTATACATACAATATTATAGGCAGTAACATTCTTTCCACACAGTTTATTTGACAACCAGGCCTACTCTCTATGTAAAATGTAAACACTATAAGCTATGGTCTGTGTGTCTGATTCTGATTTAGTCATAGAGATTGTAATACTATTAGTTGTATGGTGTCATGGCATTAGTTACTAGGTTTCAGATTCCTGTTTTATGCAAGATTTCGAGGACTTTTTTCCCCAATCTAACAATATAATATGTTGTTTGAAATAGTTTATTGCTATGACAACGGTATTAATGTCTCATCATTCTAAAGCATGGATTCTTCCATCTTTTTGTTTGGTAAAGGTTAATCTTGACTTAAGTTTTAAACTTATGAATAGACAAAATAATCGCTATTCTGATTCTTGCTTAGTTTGTAGTAGGGATGCACTCATCCGTTTTCTGATGCCAATACTTTGACTTTAAGTATCTACTGATACCTGATATCAACTGATACTAGGGCAGAGACTGAAAATATGATTAATTCTCTTGAACACAAAATGTCTTATGGTTAAATATTATCTACATGAGTTTTATAACTGTTATTTATCATTTAAAGGTGCACTATGTAACTTCTAAGGTATACAGTCCGCTACTTGGGTGTCTCCATGAAGATGTTATTTCTTTGCCTGAAATGTTCCACAGTAGGGCTTTAAACATATCTCCCTTGCATTTTTTTATTACTAGTGTTATATAGCTCAAAAATAACTTAAAAATATGATTTCTTACCATGTACAGGCTTGCTTCTCCATAGATCTGATCATTGTGATTACCTAGTTTATTTCCTTACTGTGCAGTAATCATGGCAAAATCTCCATGGAGACCAGCTCGTGGCGGACCCTCCACCAGAAAAGTGACACAGTGCACCTTTGAAGTAACAAAGGTTTGAAACTGCTTTGAAAAAATAAAAGTTCAACGATATTAGGTTTTGGGCCAACACTGGTCAGTACATTGTCCAATTACACCCATTTATAGACCAAGATGAGATATTTACTGAAGTTAATGAAGAAGTTAAAATGCGTGCCTAATAGTACCAGCAAAAAAAATAAAACTACTAACAGCCCTGCCGATACCTGAGCCATCAAAATGTTCAATATTGGCATCGATATCCAATACCAGTATCGTATCAGTGCATCTCTAGTTTGTAGTAATGAAAAGAACACACTGGGTCACTGGTTTCTTTCACTTTATTATATAACAAATACAGTTGACAGAAAGCAGCTTATAAATTCTGACCGTCTCCCCAGATTACCCACAATTCTGTCATCCCGCTGGCTTTGATTTCACTCCACTTATTTGGTCACATTAGTAAAAGCAAGTCATCATTATTTGACCATTTGGCTTCACTACAACACATATTATCATTAGACAGACAGACTTTGAAATATTCTACTTTTAATATCTGGCAACCGCAGACTTCCTCAAATATATATGCAGTAATCAATCCCAATTCTTATAGCCACAATACAAAATAAACCAGGATCATTCAGAAACATTGACAAAATAAATAAGATCCATATGTACAGTCATTTTCTATTCGACTTTTCCACATTTCCACAGGCTGTTTTGACAGTTATAGCTTGTATTTGGTCTGTAGCAATTTATGTGAATCGGTGAATTCTAGTTTCCAGTCGAGTCAATGTAAGAGTATGGCTTTTAAAAATGGTGGCAGTTTTCTGGAGCTTTTCCTAGCAGCAACTATGGGCCTTAGGCAGGAAATAAGGAAAAACCCAGGTTAATGGCTTGTAGTATTGACAAAGAGACATTCACTCAAACTTGTTCACTATATATAAAATCATCTCGACTAAACACAGTATTGATTTAAGCATGTTATTGTCCAACGGTAATAACTATGGCTGAAAGTGTTGGGTACAATATCTATGTGCAATATTTCTGACAAGCTTTGCGATTAGAGTTGAAATTCTTCGTTCACTAATAGGATTCTGTTCAGGGGCGGGACGATTCTGTTTTGTTACGATTCGATTCTTGTTTTGATACATACATTCAATTTTATTTCGATATTCGACAATGACAACACATGGAAGGACACGTGAGAATCGAAAGCGGCACAAAATCGAATATTTTTTGGAGAATTTTCCCATCCCCAGTTCTGTTCAAAGCTCACATTTTCAACACGTCCACTAGAATTGTCAAAAAGACTGAAATATGAACTGACAAACGAATATAAGAATCACATTTCGGAGCATATTTGTACAGATCTAAACTAGAAGTGGCAGCCGTTGCGATTTGCTAATAATGTCCATTCAAATTCAGGTTTAATGGTTCGTATTTTTAGTTCGACACCCTGAGAATGAAACCCTCAATCAACTTGCTAAGAGCCACCAGTGCTTCCCACTCTGCCACCAAACACTTCAATACACCCCAAAGACTGACAATTGCATTTTGGTAAAAGGAAGGGCATCCGACTTAACGATCCATACTTGCAGTGACATTTTAAAGCTATGTCGCCTACGTTAGACTCTTTATTCAAATCAACAACTTTTACATTTTCTCAAACTTCGACACACTCAATTCTAATATGACTTGACTGCAGGATGACAAGCTCTACTTTAAAATGCACTTTCAAAAGCAAAGAAAATACCAAAAGACTCTAAAAATGCCCTGTTTTTCTTAACAAGTATAAAGCAGTCCATAATGCATGAGATTAGAGGAGTCCTTGGAGTTTGCTTTTAGAAGCACTCAGTCACGGAAATGCTAATGAAATTCTCAACAATAAAAAGCTGCAGCCCTGTCGCTAACAAGTGCATGTGTCTATTACTCAGAGTATGGAAATGTGGAGCTTTTCTAGTTCGCCGTGCACACAAAGGAGTTGGTAATTTGAGTGAGTGAAGTGATTTGTCATCCCTGCCTGGCCTCATCACACCTCAACTGCGCAATGCTTTCGTAATTGTGCGATTCATGTTTTTTGAGCAACTTCCTATTTTAAAGATGCACTAGGGAACTTTTCTGGTTGTCTGAATGAAGATGTTGCTGCTTTTTGTGCTTGCTCCACAGTGTGACATTAAACTAATCACTATAGAGACAAGTAGATGACACCACAAGCCCGTGTTCCAGGTCAAACTGTGGACAGGGGAGCCCACTGCTTTGCCTTGAATGTTCCACAGTACGGCATTAAACCCCCCATAGAAACAAGCAGATAACACCACTAGACCATGTTCCAGGTCAGATCTGTGGACAGGGGAGCCCATGCACAATAACAATGCTGTTAAGAATGTTATTTTTGAGCAAATAACTCCTGATGCAAATAACACCTGATAAGATTATTGCCATATTCTGGAACATTCTAGGCAAAGCAATAACGTCATGGAGACAAGCTGGTGCCAGATGCCCAACCAAAAAAGTTACATAGTGCACCTTTAATAACACTGTGCACGTATAGATTTCTTTCTTTAAAGTTTAGGTATATTTCGCACTAGTTTTGTGTCCTTGTGTTCACATTTGATTGGCAAAAGAACTAACATGCAAGGTGTAAATGCCAGAGAATACATTAACCTTTGTTCTATTCCAAACACTCCATATGCAAAACGGACATCTTGATGTGATAAAATGTCACAAAATAAGGTGGAACTCCACATATCACAAGCTCAGACAATGTTTACTTAAGATGCAAAAACCTTAGACATTGCACAAGTTGCTTCATGTTGTTCTGCTTGGTCTGGTCCCAAAATCTGACTTCGCACAATAACACTTCTCTTGCCAAGTTTCAACAAGATATTTGCAACTTAAAGCTACAGTATGCCACTTTTCAGCCAGAAAAATGTAAGCATGTTTTCTTCATTTTGGTCGTTTTCATTGCAGTAAACAAACCTGGCCTGGAGGAGCGCCTCATCCTCCTTGTTTCCATGGAAATGTTCTTTCACGATATCACATCTATTTCTATGCAGAGCGCCCCGCAGTTTGGTTTAAGTCTCTATTTCTATCTAATCACGCAGGTGACATGCCACCTCCAGAAAGTTACATACTGTACGTTTAAAATTGTAAATTGAAATTAATCATATACTTCATGAATCAAGTTATTCCACCCTAAACCAATAATTTCTTACATTATCTTGTCTTGTATTCCCAATAGAATCACCTTTAAAGGTCCTATATTACGCAAAATTGATTCTTGTGAGCTTTAAACATTGTTAGAATGTTGTACCTCCTCAAAAACATATCTGAAGTTGTGTTTTGTTTCATTCACATGTTTGCTTAACCATGTATTATTATTAATCGGTTTACATCTATAAAACTCAAAATGCTCTGTTCCACCTTCTGATGTCAGGTAGCAGTAGTTTTCACGTTACTACCTTCTACCGTTAATTCCTGTATTACCACATGACATCACAAGGTGGAAAGGAGTGTTTTCTGTTTGAGAGAAGAACTCAACACAACTCCAGGTATGTTTTTGATGCGGAAACAACATTACAGATCAGAAAATTGTGTAGTATGGGCCCTTTAAATGATCTATTCTTTCTCTGTCCTGTTTCACTTTTTGACGGATCAACACCCCTATTGTAACTCATTTTAGGATATATAAAGTAACTTGTCCAGTCTTTCTTCAAGCTACCACCTCTTTGTATCAGCAACATCCAATTTACTTTCTTTACAGTACTTCTTTCCTCTGTGACCTTCTATCGACACCAACACTTTTAACACATTTGCCTGTTATCCTTCTGGTTCAGAAAGCACAGTGGGAGACCCTTAAGAGAAAAAAATATATGCAGCAAAACAGACAGACAGAATTTTATCTGTTTTTCATGAAGAAAATAGGTTATGTGAACTATTTATGCGCTCCCCGGGACAGTAAAAAAACATCAGAGCAGACTTTGGTCCCTTATTTTGGAACCAATATGCAATGACAGTGAATAGTTACATCTTACATACGATTTCCTTAGGGCCGTTGGGCATAAAACCTCCTCTGGTTAAGTTTTGGACAGCTTCATTCTTCAAAAGTGAGAGTGCCACAGTGATATCAGCCACAAAATGGAGTCCTATCCGGCAGTAAGTGGGGCACACGCCTCTTTACATTACCATTCGTCTTCCCATGCATTTACACTTGAGACAAAAGTGGGTCAAGGTGTGGGCTGGCCATTAGGAACAATATATATTCTGTTTTGGTTTGAACTGGAAATGTAAGCATGATAAAAGATTGATTTCCTGAGCTGGACTGCCTGTATACAAAGCTGTCTCTTATGTCATGTCGTAGGCAAGTTTGGAGTTTCAAAACTAGGGCACTATTCAGGCTCCCCAAGTCCATTGAGCCCGTTGTAAAATAATACAGTATAACTATGTTTCTCTTATTGATTAATGACATTTTTCACTTCCCTTATATATAATGGCATATACAAGACTGAAATCTTTGCTTTTTCGACTACAGAATTGGGTGCATATAAAGTAAAAAGTAAAATAAAGTTAAAAAAAGTGTCATTTCCTAAAATTTGGTACACGTTTGTCACTAAAGTTCAGCTATAGTTACGCATTTTCATTTTATCCATAACTTTTCTGGTGCTTGTCTCTATGGATATATTACAGCTTTGCCTGGAATGTTCCACAGTATAGCATGAAGCTTATCTAACTCCATGGAAACAAGCAAGTCAAGCAGATCTTACATTTAACTTTGATCAATGCAGTTTCCAAAATATTGGTGCAAATTTGTGTCTCTAAAGTTGACCTATTTTTTTTTAATCAGCAATTAATTTTTCTCTATTCCAATTAAGCTGCATTTTTTAGCGTTATTATTGACAAAATTGAAATACACCAAGATACTCAGCCAAGTAACCAAAAGAGCAGTGGTTGCATGGTGGAGATAGAAAGAAATTATAATTGAGTTTGTGGTTGAATAACTGACCTAATTCAGTGGTTACCCAATCTGTTCAGACTGTGACCCTCAGTGGAAAATGACATTGACTTCTATGATAATTTAATGCAGAAAATTATAATATGTTCTAATTCCTGACCTAATTAGATGTATAAAACTGTAAAACTTGTGAACCTTTGAATACCTGTGTTTAAATCCTAAAATAGGCTTGGGCAATATGTTGATAAAAATCGAATTGTCGTCCCATTCCTTTGCTGATATGCTCTTTTCACATCATTATTCACTAATTTCCTCTTGAATGCAGCATTATGTTCAAACACAGACACTTTGTCCTACCCGCACTTACTGGGCAGTGTCGGCAATGCTCTGAGTGACTTGTAAGCAGTGACGAGAAGAATACTTTGAAAATGTATTTAGTTACAGAATACTAAAGATTTGTATTAAAATGTATTTTGTAACGTGTTCCGATACATGGGCCAAATACAGTACTGTATTCTGAATACTTGGAATACCTTTACACTGAGTTGCTTTATATGATAGTGTGAAAACATGACATAAAATACCAAAACATACCATTATGAATAGCTGTATTTTCATCGCACTGTTTTTATGCATTAACGTATGTCTAATTAGCCAAAATTGTATGAAGTACCACAACGTATTCTTTTTAATTTAGGAAAGTAACTATATTCTGAATACCACCAAATAAAAAAGTAACTGCACCAGACTACAGTACTCAGAATGCGTATTTTCGGTACATGTATTCAGTTACAGTGAACCCTTGTTTATCGCGGGGGTTACGTTCCAAAAGGAACCCGCGATAGGCGAAATCCGTGAAGTAGTCAGCTTTATTTTTTACAGTCGCATAGCTTCTACCTTCCTTCAGCATGTCCAGAAGCTGAACTTTTTCTGCGATAGTTTGCATCTTCCTCTGCCTTTTGGGAGGTGCCTTTGTCGGGGCAGAACGTTTCGTCGACATTGTGGGTTTTGTCATGGAGAAAATTTGCAAAGATAAATTTGTCGGGCTGTACAGAGACAAGGCACGGAAACTGTTGACATTGGTCTAAGTGAAAGACCAATGTCAACTTTTTTCACTTCTAGACTACAGTCCCTCAGCCAATCAGGATTCAGAACACAATGCACTGTAAAAAAAAATAAAAATAAAATAAAAAAAAGCATAAAAAAAATCTGCGAAACAGTGAAGCTGTGAAAGGTGAACCGCGTTATAGTGAGGGTTCACTGTACTTCCCAACACTGCTTATAAGTGAATTTAACCAACTGCAATGACATGTGAAGCAGATGACTTCAGTTACCTCTTCAAAGGCAATATAAAGGTCCAAAGTTTAAATTAAAATTTAAGTTATAATCTGGCTCAAAAAAAAAAAAAAAATTTTTTTTTTTGCATATCGCACACCCCTATCCTAAAATCAACTCAGGGTTAGGGTATCACTCATTATCAGATCCACTGGTTGCCCATTATTATTATCATATCACTGGTGACAAAATGTAATTGTACGTCCCAAGTCTGAAAAACACCCTGACGACTTCATGGCTCTGTGCAGCCTTGAACCACTTGAATGGCTTTGGAGTATTTCGCAGTATCAGACCAGAGTTCACGTGCTGCGGTAGGTTTTGATGATGTCTTTGATCGTTCTCCTGCAGATCGGACAGCAGGCGTTGGACATCTTCTTGAGTTTGAGTCCGCAGGAGTAACAGAGACACATATGTCCACAGGCGTACAGCACAGTGTCCACCACATTCTCGTAGCAGATGGTGCACTCATCGCTCCACGTGTTGGCAGGGAAGGTGGGAGACTCCGGGAGGCTGCAGAATGGGGAGCTCGGAGTTGTGCCTAAAATGTAAAACAAAATGTAAAACAGATGAACCATTTTGATTTAATAACCTCAAAAATGCACTGTGTAACTTTTCTGGTAGAAGGTCCATTTCCTCCTTATCTTTGTTTTAGAATAAATGTAGTCCAAGTGATGAAGAGAAGAGGAATGAGGCTGGATAAGTTTATTTACCATCAATATAGGACCCAGGACTCAGGAGATAAACCCTTATATTGTGATAGTATTGTTCATTCTAGCCTAGGACAGTCCAGTCTGGCTATGTTTCCTTTGTAGGGAGTATCATACCTCTGATGGCTAACATCTAACTAAAAAAAAGCATGCTTTTTTGAGTTAGATAAGCTTAATTAATGGCATACTGTGGCAAAGCTAGAATATCCATGGAAAATGTTATAGGGTTCTGTACTGAGGTTTCTTACTGCCATGTCATTATCTTGACCTCTCATTAATTAAGCTCATTTAAGATTGAGCTTAATTAATGCTATTGCTTCCAAATTATGGCATTAAAAATCTCTTGGTTTAGATTTGAAATTTTATGTGAAATGGTGTACAAAATCCAAATGATGTCACCTTGAATTTTCTGTGAATTTGAAAAGCCCTGGATGGTTACATTTCTGGATGTATTTTTGGACAAATGCAAAATAGTTAATAAAATTTGGAGTCAAAGAAATTGGACTTAATTCCTAAAATTGTTAAGAGTTTGCTTGATTTTCAGTTAGCTGAATTATTACCCGAGTATCAATTGAGTTTAATATGATGATAATTTTGCTTTTGGCAATGCAGACGGGAAATGAATCCGAATAGGTATTAGTGGAATTCTTAATTAGCATTAAGTGTGCCATAAATAACTCTGGATAGTGTGCTCAATATTCCTCACACTTATTGGTCCATTGTAGCAGCCAAAGTTTAATGACCTTTCGTCAGTTCTGATTCATGAATGTTTCAGGAAGAGGACATGAGGAGGACAAACCTGCAGAGGAGAAGGCCGAGCTGTAGTTTGAGTTCAGGCTGCAGTTGAGAGGTGAGCTCAGGTTGGACTCCGAGTTGTAAAGCAGAGAGGGAGCGTTAGGTGTACAGGACGGAGAGCTGGGGACAGAGAGCCCTCTCATGTCTGACATGCACGAACCTGGAAAACATGAATAATAATAACAGTTGTTGTGGTTATTATATGTATCAGACTTATATAAAGCTAGTTTTTGGACACTCAAAGATGCTTTACAAACAATAGGAAACAGTGGAAAACGGTGGTGGAAATCAGGGGGGGAATGCCAGTTTTTGGTAGAGGTTTGTAGTGCTGTATTGAGTCCAAGTTCCTGATGGATTGTGGGAGTGAGTTCCAGAGAGTGAGGGCGACAGCAGCAAAGGCTCAGTCCTCCAAGGTCCAGTGCTTTGTAGTAGAAAAGAAATGTGATGTGATATAAGTTCAAAGGGCTGCAATCTAATTCACAAGTCTGCTGCAGTGTAAGTATATAGAAAACATGCTAACCCTGTTTTGGAAAGGTTTCAAACTTGATTAGGATACTATACCACAGTGATAAAACTTT
Organism: Odontamblyopus lacepedii; assembly: GCA_034769755.1. Lineage (NCBI taxonomy): Eukaryota > Metazoa > Chordata > Actinopteri > Gobiiformes > Gobiidae > Odontamblyopus > Odontamblyopus lacepedii. The sequence continues at coordinate 14,900,547 of CM068354.1, forward strand.
CTGTAGAATCCATTGTGGCCATACAGTGGTTCTGGTATAGATAAATAATAAATAACTACTGTATTCAGGAAATGTCAAATCTTTTTGATATCAAATTATATCAGGGTATTGATTTTTTAACAACCTTACACTATATACAAATCTAATCACAATATTTGTTCAGCCCTATGAGTTGTATAATTTCACTTTCAGATTTCACAGAATTCAGAACCCTCTTTTGTTGGTGCCTCGTCTCGTCTGTCACACTTGGTTTTCACACAGACAGACGGCGCTCGCTCCCAGCAGATGACTTGTGAAATAAGGAGTGACTTAGGGGCTTGTGTAGTCTTGTCTCTGATACCAAGCCCCCCCAAATTGACCCATAATCCCCCTGGGTAAGACAACCTCATGCACTGAGTCTTTGTCTTAATGTCCCGGATTGCACCTTCTTGGCCTGGTTTCTGCATACTGGCTCTGAGTTTGTATCTGAGAGAGAAAGTCTGATCTCGATGACAGACCTAAAGCATGGTTGTTTACATCTTGTCTTTCAACTGACCGCTGTAAAGATTGATTTGGCACGGCCAGCTGTCCAGGTGTCAAACATTCTGAAACACTTAATTAATGTCCAAGTCATTCTCTAGTCCAACTATTCATACTAAAGCAATTTGGTGCAAACAAGAAGTGCAGATGGTGCACAATGAAAACAACATACTGTGGAATGACCTTACACTGAAAAAAAACAGCTTTGGCAGTTTATCCACTGCACTCAAATGTACACAGTAAGTTGCATAACACTGGCAATGTGCGCTGTGATCTGGTCCACTTCTCTGAAGGCTGATTTCACTTGGACAAAATAGAGCGCTGCAGGCTTAGATTCAGCCTACATAAACAACATATAGTTTTTTGTTATGAAACAGGCAGTGTGCTCTCGAGGAGAGCATCAAGCAGAAGATACAGTTAAAATACTAGAGAAATTTGCAGTAGTAGTAGTAGAGACTTGAGAGCGCTGTGCTTGCAACGTCACTCTTTTTAACATCGTATGGGTTCTCCCCAGGGATTAGTGCTAGACCTTTGTTTATTGTGTTTTACAATCAAGATCAACTGATATGGGTTTTTTAATGCTGATTGTTTAAAATCCAGAGAAACCAGGAGCCGATAAAGTGTGCCGATATGTAGGACCTTATTTTAGTTATTTTCCCATAAATGATGTAATTTAAATTTAGTACAAACTCACCTATAGCCTTTTTTTACCATCTTTAAACAAGCTGTTTTGTGCTGTTATCTCTTTGCACTAAAGTGTTTGAATAAAGCATAATGTCTATTCTTTAGACAGCAGCTCGGCGAAAACTAAATAGTCACCTCTGCTGGAGATTTAAAGCTGATAGCTATACAGTAAAAAGTGCAAATATCAGTGTATCTCTGTTATACTACTGTCTCTGAACATTTTTCATTTTTTGCAGAAATAGTTATAGTACTAGTTAGAGTAGTAGTAGTAGCAGTAGTAGTAATAGTAGTAGTTCCAACTAACCACTCTAATATATTCTTATAGTTTCACAATAACATTTAGCTGTTAGTCCAACCATCACAACATCTGGGCCGCATTGCTGAGGCATGCGAGTCTTAAACTATATTGTGGTGTTTTTGTCATTCCATTACCCACTTTACATGCCCCGTGTGTCAGTGTGGCTGTTTGGAAGCCTCCTGGCCAACTCTAATAAGGCAGGATAGATAACCTTCACTCCCATCCATGTGCACTTTCATCCTGTTAGTGTTGTGAATTTATTGCTGCTAATATTGACAAAGAATGCCTTTAGCTATGCAGAGACACTATAGATGTATACAGTATGCTCAGTGGTGTTCAGTGTAGCTCTCAGCACTTGGTTAGCTGATACAGGCACCTCTGCTATGTGCTCCGGGGCTATTTTCTCCCTCCCGTAAGTTTGGGAGCAGTCAGGTGTGAGATTTAAGAGCAAACTCCATTCAAGTCAATGCTCAAACAAAATGGAAAATGCAAACTGGTTACGCAGACGTGAATGTTTCCAGGGCGTTTGTAAATTGCTTCTCAGGGCCTGAAACAGCAGTAACGTTGTGGCAGACACAGGCCGTTTGCTTGTTGAAGTGTAAAACAAAAAAAGTGATCATGATCTGATTTCGGGAGTGATCATATTATTGAAATGTCATGAAAACGGTTACATCTAATGGGGGTAATATGATTTCTTTCTGGTTTTGTTGAGGAAAAAGCAAAAAAGCCAACCAAGACGAGATAATAGCACTGTGCTCTTATGGCTGTGTTTTCCCTCAGTCATCCAGGTAGGTTCCATAGTGGTCCATGTGCATATACTTGTCTAAGTGGCCAGAAAAGGTTGATTTCTGTCTTTTTTAGTGAATTTTTTAGTATCAATACTGGCTCAAATGAGTATCTAGTTTCAAAACAGTTTTTTGTATCGATTTGAATTTGATTTTCCATTTATGTTTTAAAAATAGGATTCTGTTCAAAGTTAGTCAACACATCCTGAAGAACTGAATAAAAGACTGCAATATGAAACTAATACAAGAATAACATTTTAGAATGTGTTTATGCAGATCTAAACAGTTTATATGCAGAATAAGACAGGTTTGTTTATTTATTTAATTTTTTGTGTGAAGGATTTTATCATATTCCAAAGATTATAACCTTTACCATTTGCTAAGAGTGTCCATTCAAATTACAATTTTGTTTCGATCGCAGTTTAGCTTGAAGCTCTAGTATTATGCATTATTTAGTATAATTAGTTAAATACTGTAATTAAAATGAGTGATATGACATCTTGAATTCTGTATACTTTTTTCTACACTTCACGTTATTTCCCGGCATAGAATTAGATTTCACAATAATCTTGTCAGAGCATGTAACCATCTCTTTCCCATAATCGCCACATGAGCATTACATTGATCACATATCTCGGACTATGTGTCAAAATGAACATGTGAAAACCTGCGCACTCCCATCTGTTCCACCTCACAGCTTCATGACAAACTGTCACTTGCTTCAATGGCTCGCCGTTGCTCGGGCAACACGTGGCGTACAGCATGTGGAGAGTGGGTGAAGGCAGACGTCACAGATGCCCTCCCACAGCTGGAGCAGATAATGACTGGAAGAGCACTGAAAACCCCAACACCTGGCAGGGGGTGTTTGGGAGAGAGTGCAATGAGATGGTCAGAAGTCCGTGTATTTTCTGTGTACGCCTGGGTTGTATCAGATAAATGTACTTATGATCATGGTATCTTTCAGCTTATAGCTTTATTCAGTTGGGGCTGACATAGATAGTGAGAAGAGGTGCACAGTGAATACTAAGTAGCCTCCATCCGGACTGACAGGAGTGAGCAATCTGTGGGTGAAATGTCAGTCATGCACAATATATCGCAATCAAATCTAAACCACTATTTGAGTTGGTGCAATTAGGAAATCACAATAATTTAGGTACTCGGATGTTAAACATATAAAATATATATGTTCTACAGAAATCTACAGACATATTCTTATTCTTATTTTAGTTTATCACTCCATATTTAGCATTAACTTTGGACGCTTCTGGACTTGCTTACAGTGCGCACTCTGAACAGAATCATCATTTTTAAACGCAGGCCTAGTTTGACCAGGATACCCTCTGGTTGGTGGGCAGTGACCGTTTGCCACCACCAATCGCATACCACTTTCTTACGCTGAGACAAGGTGGATTAAGTGCCTATGAAATATTCACGGAAAACAACATATTAGCATTTTTAACATTAACATTAACACGTTTTTGATGCTCTGAGTCCCCCCTCTCTTTGCTCCCATGCATCCTGCTAAAGAAACATCTGCACATCGCATCAGGTTTGTCATGTTGTTGAGTACAGTTTTCTTTCATGTTTTTGTGTATTTATGGAGACTTGTGATGTGGGAGCATGAGTGATGTAGGCTTGTGGGCTGAGCATCGGACAGAATCTTACAGCTAAACGTAAGGAGAGTGGGAATGCTCAAACATGCATGGATGGCATATCAAACCTCTTCAGACATGTTTTCGATGAGGGAACCTTAGAAAGCTCAAAAACGATTCCGTGTAATATCCCCTCTTTCATTTATTTAGTCAGTTAGAAAATCATTTTACCTACAGGATTAATAAAGTTGAATTGAATAGTTAGTGGACTGGAAAGAACTGACAGAAATGTGGGAACAGTGGATGAAAAAATAAAGTCTGTAAAATTGAAATGTGAATGTGTTTTAATAATGCATATGGAGAGTATCACGAGCAGCAGGCAGCCCCCTCCAGACACAACTCAGCGGAGACGAGAGCCCACGCAAGGCAGAAATAACCCCAGCTCTGGTACAAACTGCACTGAACACTGCGTCACCTTATCATTTCTGATCAATATTATCCCATAAAATTTCTGATTGGTCAATGTATTTTTAATCTACAGTAAAATCTGCAGTGAGCGAAATAGTTGTGTAAGAATGTTGTAGACAGAGGAAGAAAACAGAAGCATTCCCATTCGTCGGATGTACTGCACTATTTAGCATATTTATAATATTATTCCATACAATGTTACAGAGGTGCACTGCTTTGAATATAGAGTAGTTTCCTGACCTGCAGTTTGCTTTTCCCTACAATGTAAACAGAAATATTTGAAAGTTCTCAACATTTTTAAGTTAATTGTTGCAAATTACCACATAAAGTAACTATTACTTTTAATTAAAGGTCCTTGTCGCTGGGTTCTATTCGGGAAATGACGATGGCGTAGTCAAAAGGATGTGTTTGATGTTTTAATGAATAATTGTGTTCCCAAAAGAAAAGTTTGAAGAGTGCTTCCATGTAAAGGTCCAGGTCCAGACTGACTGAGGGAGGGTGAGTGGCTCTTTTGGCTCCTCCCCCAATCCAATTAACACTTTAATACGGGTTTCTACCTCTAAACCCAAGTTAATTATTTTGACAAAAATATTGAAAAATACAGAAAAATATATTAAACAACATGGCCATATCCCTGCACGTGTGGGGAAAATAAGATTCATATTTTATTGCAGTGAGTGATATTTTGTGGTGACGTCACGGTGATGTCAGACGCCAGGGTCCCGCGCATGAACGTGGAAATAGGGAGTGATCAGAGGGGCTCTGTTTGACAGTGGGGCTTGCGAACAGGAGATGGATACTGGTTGACGTTGGTTGGAGGACGAAATTATGGATATGGATGATTTGACAGCGGACTTGTGTGCACCCAAGACCATACACAAAATGGATCCTTGTGAACTGTAAGTCATGTTAGTGTATTGTTACCTCCTCCAAAACATATTCGGAGTTGTTTTGTTTCATTCCCACATTTAGAAAATCCTGCATTATTAGTCTGCCTACCTAACAAATGGAACAGAGTGTTTTCTGTCTGCAGGGTTTGTGTGTTAAACATGTGTGAATGAAACAAATCAAAACTCCTGGTATGTTTGTGATGAGGAAACAACATTATGACAGATCAGAAAATAGTGTAACATGGGCCCTTTAATAAAAATGATAGAGTGGTTAACATTTCTGCCACTTGAAAAGGAAGTTGCAGGTTTTAGAATTGAACCTATGTACAACGGTTAACTGGAAACTACTGATATTTTCTATTTTCTCTACTTGCCACCCCGGAGATTGTATTTTTTATAAGGTTTACAGATGCTGGGATCAGCTCAGGCCAAAAATTAATAGTAAAAGAATATCGTGGGGACTTTCTTCCTTCAGTAATTTTAGACAGAATATTCGTACTCAAGTAGAACTAAAAGCTCCTCAAGGCACTCAAGGCACTTTACATCAAGGAACCACTTACCCATTCAGACGCACATTCATACACCAGTGCACGCAGACACTAGGGGTGACGTGGGTTAAGTGTCTTGCCCTAATGATAGTATTCATCTGTATGAGCTGGAATCGCACCACCAACCTATGGGCCAGTGGGTCTGAGCGCTCAACCAGTGGAGCGAAATTTGAACTGCCAGCCTTAGGATCAGAGAACACACATTCTACTATTGACCCTAAAGTTAAAGGTGCACTGTGTAACTTTTCTGGTGGAGGGTCCGTCAAATGCTTCTCTCCATGGAGATATTATTGCTTTGTCTGGAATGTTTCACAGTATGATATTCAACCTTTCTATCTGCATGGAGACCAAATCAGACCAGGTTACAGGTCAGATCTGTGGAGAGGCAACCCCACTCAGTCATAATTAGAGATGGGCATTCGATTTTTCTTAATTGATCGTCGGGAAAATTAACGATCGATTTTCGATTAATCATTAACATTTTATATTTATATATTGTCATCACAATTATTACTATTACTAATCTGCATAAATAAACTCAACTTTACAACATATAAACCATAACCACTATAGAGCCACATCAGCCCTTGTGAGATTAGAATGTGTTTAATGCAGCTTTGTGCACATTTGTTTACGTCTTACAGAAATGAAACTTAAAATCTGCATGGCTCATTTGCATAAACAGAAAGCGAAAAAAAGCAGCTCTTTCCTTGTGCGCTGATGTGGTCAGCTTCGGTTGGACTAAAGAACTCGACTCAGTGGATTATATGAGTGTTCTTTCTGTGACAGAGGATGTGATGAGGCTGGTGAGTCTGTTCTGTGCGTATGCTGTATTGGAGATACTGCGTATACATAAGAAACTGGGAGATTCAAAAAAAAGATCATACCCGGGATACTGATGTGCAGGTAAACGCACTCTGAGGGATATAGTGATCTCCAAAGAGCCAAAGCTGAGACGTGGGACTGTGAGGCCGCAACTCCAGTGTTTGCGCTGTGAGACGCAGCCTAAACTCCTTACGCTATGTTACCACAGTAACCTACATTCGGTTTATTGATTAAAATGAACATGATCGACGAAATTCTTAATGATCAATTATCGATTAATCAACTAATCATGCCCATCCCTAGTCATAATGTATGTTTTTTTTTTAGATATTTCTGAGCTGTAAAAGCATCTGCACTCTAAATACATGTAGGATAGAGCTGTTATACCGTGGAACAGCCCAGATTTAAACTATTCAGATTTAAACAAGCAGTTGACAGACCCTGAACCAAAACGTTGTAAGTTTTACATGATTCCAGGTATACCTCGCAGCTCATCCCAGTGGTTCAGGAGCACAGAATCCAAGCACATTATGAAAATCTGATACAGTTTGAGCTGATGTGGCACAATCGCTCTGTGAAATCTGCAGCAGTCAGAGCGGCCTGATAGAAGTCCCCGGGATACAAAGCTGACATTCATATGCACAATGTGGGAGCAGAATGTGGAAACACAAAAGCTAAATTTGATTTGATCCCAACTCAAAACGCTGAACTTTTCTATGACTTGGCAACCCAAACCTCACCCCTCAGTTCAAATAAGGATTATATTACAAAGCTAAAGTAATAAAAGTTAAGCCTGTCTCCTGAACATGCATGTGTTTGCCAATCCTAATAGTGAATAGCTGAAAGTTTGCTCAACATAATCCAGATTATTGGTATTCCCTATTCTGACATTGTAAATTCCTATTTCTATGCAAATACTATGGATTAATGGATCACTGCAGCCAGACAAGTGCAAAACATTCTTTGTAAATGGAGGTGTTATTTGTGAAGACATAATTGGAGATCTTTGTATTTCAAGAAAGATTTAAACAGATTTTTAAATGTGTTTACAGTATACACATTCTCAATGGAAAGTTTTTATGCTTGGATTAGGTGTCTCTTACCCTTTATTGGCAACAGTGGTATGTGACGTATGTTAAAATGTGTATTTGATCTGTTTTTAAGTGATAATATTTTTGGAGATTTAGGTCAAATACCCACAGTGCTCAAAAAATTACACTTGGTTCATGGTTTAAATGATTTGGAAATTGAAATAACGTTTGTCCTGGTTACTTTGGTGGTCCTGTCCTGAATAGGACAGAAATGTTAACTTTTGATGATGTGAATAAATTGAAGAAGTGAGCATTAGAACTACAAATTGAATTCCCATTGCTTTAATTCTAAGTTGTGCATCTTATTGTCAAATCCTATCGAGAAATATAATTTTGAAGTGGGGGCTTGTTTTGTTTCATTCACACATGTTTGAGTAACCCTTTATTAGTAGTCAGTCAACATCTCAAAAGCAAAAAATGCTCTGTTCCACCTTGTAACGTCATGAAACGCTTAACCTAAATATGCAGAGTTGTGGGTTAAACATGTGTGAATTAAACTAAACAACTCCAGGTATGTTTGTGATGAGGAAACAGATCAGAAAATAGTGCAACATGGGCTTTTTAAGGTTATTAAATGTAGAACAATATAGGACCTGTTAAGAACCCACCTAGTATCCTGAGTTGTGATATTCCGTGCAGTCCGTAGAACATCCACAGTGGTCTGGAGTTGTCCACACACAGCTGCATGCCTGCGCTTTTCCCGTTTAGGCTCATGAGCACCTCTCCTTCTGCATTCACAGAGAAACCCAGGATGTCTCCCCCTTGCAGAGCCCCCCCCATCCTGCACACGGCCCAGAATTCCTTGCGGTCCACCAGCGACTCCGGGTCACATGGCAAATCGCTGGGCCTCAGGGTGCTGGGGTCACACGATGTCACCCCATACGAGAGCGCGCCCGGTCTCTTCGCTCCCGCCCTCGTCACTTTTAGGAACACAGTCTCGGAGCATTTCATCGGTCGGCTGGTGAACACAAGCGTGCGTTCGTCGCCGCGGTGATCGAGCTTGGCGACCGTGTGCTTGTGGAGAATTGTCGCGTGTATCCCGTGGATTGGGTGGAAGTGGAGGTCGGTGTCTAGGTGTGAGGGGAGGAGGGAGCACTGCTGGGAATTTTGGGAGTTTTGGGGGACGTGGCAGGAGCTGGAGTTGATTGGTTGGTCTTCGTCAGAGTCTTCCTCGTCGTGTTGCTGTAAGCTGAGGTCGCATAAGCTGATGGACAGGCGAGGGTCAGGTCTGGAGCGCTGGATGGACGCTCGGTGGGTGGCATACTTGCGATGCCGGAGACAGTCCATGGAGACCGCCTCACTGTCTGTGGAAGACAAAGAAAAACAGGTTTAGTCTTGGGACTGGACTTGGTGACTTGAAAATGTAGATATTATTTCCTAATACCAACATTTTTTATTTAATTTTTCTTAAAACTAATAAAAAATGTATTTGAGCATAATTCTTTTTAACACAAACAATATCTGTGCCATTTAACGCTAAAAGTCATTTTTGTTTCTTCAAAGTCTGAACTCTGCTCCAAACCACACGCTTTTACTGGCAGAGGAATGGCTGTAGACTCTCCATTAAAAACCCAAACATGTCATTGACAGTTAAAATTTCACAGCCCTCTTTTAGGCATAGTAATTTCACCACAAATCAGTAGCTTTCCATAACCGCTTCTTCTGAGAGTTGACACTTCACTGTGATTGGTTAAATCCACCTGACACTCATTCAGAGGGTGATGATGGAGTGGGTGGGGGCACAGATGGTGTATATCCTACATCACAGGTCTCCCACCTTTTTCCTCCGGTGAGCTACCTTTACAAAACGAAAATGTCAGTCTCGTTTTATCTTTGCAAGAACTTGAGTATATGTAAGGGCCATGGCGAACTTTAGATGGGGTACAGTTAGAAGCTTATAAAACATAAACCATTCTCCATTTATTCGTCTAATATTATACATTTGCCATGGTAATTAATACAATTTTAGTTATTGAGCACAGTATGTATAACGCAGAAATCCCTTGGCGAGATACAGGTTGAAGATCCCTTTCGTACAATGAGCATAGAGTTGCATCAAACAGTAAATAATGAATGAACAATCTTCAATCAGCAGAGTGACAGAGAATCATATTACATATCATATTACCCTTTATGGCAATCTTCATGTAATTAATATTAATTTAAGATTCTATAAATCCTGTTATTGCATGCAGACCTTGTTCTATTATTGCCCCTTTTTCTTTTAGATACTGACCACAGCAGAAGCCCACAGTAACACTCGATAAGAGATGCAATTTCCTACATAATTTGATCTGGTCTTTTTGCCATCTTTATTAGGCCCAAACATATTCAAATCTGTACAGTCATTGTGTGTCATCCCCATCCCCATGTATATGAGGTAACAGCCCTCTCTCCCTCTTCATAGTTCATACGATAAACATACTTACCGTGTAACCACTCACTTATTCTTGCTCTTTCATACCCCCAGTAATGCCTTTAATGTATTTGATTTCGCTGTGGTTTTGTATCCACGCATTCCCGAGCGCTTCAATTTAGACTTATTACACTTGGAAAAAGCCAATGAGGTGCCAGTTAATTTATGCACCCGCTTTGTATTCTCCATATTTCTACTGCAAACTACTGCTTTATTTCGCATGGGCTGTCCGTGGGCTGCTCATTCATCATATCTGCCACTGTGAACAAATGGGTGTCTTCCAGCGTTTTACAAATTATTCCAGCGAGCGTATTCGGTGGCTTCCCAGGCCTCTAGTTTAACAATAGATATGTCAATGTTTAAGCAACACATCAAGGGTTTAAGTGGGGGGCACGCCATGGCTGGGGGCAGTGAGTGCATCACAGTGGAAGTCCTAACAGCTTTATGTAATATTTAAGAGCAGCACAGAGAAGAGGAGGATGAGTGGCTGTCTCTCGCCCACACTGCCTACTTCAAATACAAGTTACTTTCACTTCTCTTTTTAGTTTATACTATTTATATTTTATTTTTTTTAATACTTTTTAGTTTATAAGGTAATGATGTAAAAGTAGTAAAGTACTGTACTTAAGTATACATTTTAGGTATCTGTACTTTACTTTAGTACAAGTTTTACTTCCCTACTTTTGAGACCAGACTTTCTACTTTACTACATTTTTGACTAAAACTGAGAAGTAAAAGTATTTTTTATCATAGTTTGAGAACTGCTGAAAAGCCTGAGGGGTTTATTTTTAACACATTCATAATTTAAGCAAACAAACAAACAAATAAAACCAAGTAGGACGGATTCAGTTGTTTCTACTGAACAAAACTCAGCACAAGTCTTTATCAAAATCACTACATTTGAAGCTTAAATACATCTCAAAATCTGCATGAAATACTTTTAGTTTTTACTCTTTAAGTACATTTTCAAACAGGTACTTTAATACTTAAGTAGATTTTTTCATGATACTTTTTTACTCAAGTATGTTTTTGCTCTGGTTACTGTACTTTTACTTTAGTAACAAAGTTCGTCGATTACTATGTGACTTTTCTGGTGAAGGGTCCTCTACTTGCTTGCTTCTAAGGAGGCTATTGCGTTAAGATGTTCCACAATATTTAGTTTATTAAGAACCCCATTAGCTACTGAAATAGCAATAGCTTTTCTTCCCGGGGTCTCCTCAAATTCATGACATACATTTCTGTATAATACATAAAGCACACACACACACACACACGTCTCTGTCTATGTACACATGTCTATATGTGTTAGCGTGTAGCATCGTTCACCAGTCCCACTTGTTTACATAGCACAGTGTCCCACCTGAGCGCTGCATGTACTCCAGCCCTCCTCTGCTCTGTCAACACACTCTGCTTAGCATCCAACCACTAAAAGCATTTTCCTATCGTATAAATGGTGTTCAAAAACAGCATCACATGTTTTGGCTTTGCCGTGTGACTCCTTCGTAAATACCCCGATTCTGAAGTGTATAAAATAGTCACAGAGGCTCTAAAAAGAGAATAGAAACTAAATCAGTGCGTGTTTTTCCGTGTTCAAAGACGTGCTGCTAAAATTAACACAAGCTAAAAGTCTTCTGACTGGACCATGTGAGTGACAGAAGAGGTAGGACTGATTATTATGATGTCTATTGATCTTACAGTAAAATGAATCGTGATTATAATGTAGACGCCCCTATAGAATTTTTATTTAACATATTGCAACTAGTACGTACTGTCATACTGTGTCACTGAGCAGGAGTGTGATTGGTGGTTGGACTCCGAAGCTCAAAATGCTCTGTTCCACCTTGTGATATCATGAAGCAGTAGTTTTCAAGTTAACAGCTCCTTTTACCTTTAGTTCAGCAGGGTTAAAGGGGAACTCCGGCACGTTTGAAGCTAAAGTCCATTGCTAGAGATGGTCGAATTCTGTCAGAAGCCAAAAAACGGCACAGATCAGTGTTGCCTCGGCGGAGATCTCACTGTGGTAGTGAGTCTGTCAAGGTAACAAACTAGTGTAGTGATGGGGGCAAGTTCTTAGCTTCCACGTAAAATGCCAATTTGCCCAGAAGAAGATTAACACCACTTTCTGACCCATCTTACAACAGCTACGAGTCTAACAAACAAAACGCTCTGCCTGGTTCACTCATTAGTGTCTGGAAATGTTATAAAACAACTTTATAAGCAGCCTTAGCCTTACCTTTGTTAATTTCCCACTGCGCACGTGAAAGCCCAAAAGACTCGATCGCTGATGTCGTTTCTAATCCCGTTTATTTACGATTAAATTATATTTTTTTGAAAAACGCGAAAAAAATACAGTCCCGAACCATTTTCTTTCAAGAACTTTCAGTTTCTCTTCTTCACCGTCAGTAGTCGATCCTCACTTGTTGCTTCTGGCGCCTCCAGCCGCTCGCCACCGCTGGAGTCGGCGATCGAGGCTTTTGCAAAGTGCAGTGGCAAATTGGCAAAGGTAAGACTAAGGCTGCTTATAAAGTTGTTTTATACCGTTTCCAGACACTAATGAGTGAACCAGGCAGAGCGTTTTGTTTGTTAGACTCATGACTGTTGTAAGATGGGTTAGAAAGTGGTGTTAAGCCTCTTCTGTGCAAATTGGCATTTTACGTGGAAGCTAAGAGCTTGCCCCATCACTATGCTAGCTTGTTGCCTTGACACGCTCATTACCACTGCGAGATCTCTAGAAAACACTGGTCTGTGCCGGTTTCTGGCTTCTGACAATATTCAACCACCTCTAGCAATGGACTTTAGCTTCAAATATGCCAGAGTTCCCCTTTAAAATTATCCAAATGAGTCTAGTGAAGGTGTCTGGAGTTTAAAAACACAGTGGAGCACTTTCTATACTGCCACATGACATCACACGGTGGAACAAAGAGTTTTCTGTTTGAGAGAAGAACTGTGAGCGAAACAAAATGCAACTCAATGTATGTTTCTGATGAGGAAACAACATTTTAAAATAAAATTAAAGCCGCTCGCGGCAATGATGGCCCTCGCCCCGGCGCGCACGCCCCTCCCAGGCAACCGCTGAGGTCTCGTGACAGCCCTGACATGACACTCTCTCCTCCCGACAGCTCGTCCCCCAGAAAAATTACATAGGGCACCTTTAATATTTGAAAATGGGAACGATCTAGAACCAAATTATAGAAACTAGGCCACAGGTCACATGACTTTTATAATCAAGAGCACTGTCAGACTAAGACTGCATAAAAACAGACCCTCCACCAGAAAAGTTACATAGTGTGCCTTTAAACATATTTGGGGGAGTATTTGCCCCCTTTGTGGCCAACCATGGAAAATACCCCATATCCATAATGTATTTTTTTGGTCGGAGACATGCATAGAATGTATTCCCCAAATCTGGTACAAATCCGATAATGTTGATGTTTCATGTCTGAGTAGGGGGCGCTATAGAGTTTACTTTTCATATACTTTATAGTTTATTATATTCAGTCCATGTTCAAGCTTTAGTGATTCAGATTTCAGCACAATCAGACAAAGTCTGTGCGTGTAGTAATTTTTGAACTATTTATTGGGGGAGTCTTTGAGCCCCTGCTGGCCAACCGTGGGAAACACCCCATATCCATAATATATTTATTTGCTTGCTTTGATACAGAGAATTTAATCCCCAAATTTGGTATAAATCTGATAATGTTGACGTTTCTTGTATAGGCTAGGTGGCGCTATAGAGTAACTTTTCATATGCTTTATAGTTTATTATAATCAAGCCCTAATCAGGTATTAGTGATTCAAATTTCAGCACGATCAGACAAAGCCTGTGTGTGCAGGCATTTTTTTACTATTTTTTTAGGGAGTCTTTGCGCCCCTGGTGGCGAACAATGAAAATTGCACCATTTTCGTAATATAAGATTTTGCTTGAAATCATGCATAGAATTTAATCCCCAAATTTGGTCCAAATCCGATAATGTTGACTTTTCACGTATACACTAGGTGGCGCTACAGAGTTCACTTTTATTATATTTCATATTTCATCACATTCAGGCCGGGATCACACAATAGTGATATGAGTTTGAGCTCTGTAGGCCAAAGCCTGTGGCCGTGAGAGGTCATCAAAGAAACAGGAAACGAAGGTGTTATTCGCCGGCGTGCTACGGACAAACCGTGAAAAAGTGCGCTGAGAAAAATGATGGCGTTTGTGGAGCCACATCTGTAGATGTGACGTGTCAAATCTGAGCTTGTTTGGACCAAAACCAAGACACTTGAAGACTTTGGCGTACACGCAGTCAAAACGGCGGTGAATTTTTGATCCAATATGGCCGACTTCCTGTTGGTCATAGAGACGTGCTCCAATTCATCTTTTGGCTTGTCTCATGGTTCTCTGTCACTGTCCCGAATTTCGTTTCCCTGTGACAAACTTTGCTTGTCCCCTCTCCCATAGGGGTCCAATTCTAGGGGGCGCCGTTGAGTGGGGGCACTTTGGTCATTGTTGGAATCTCCGTTTTATCGAATTTTTCGCCGGGCCGGTCGATTCTATACCCCCATGTGAGACTTTTCGTCGACGTTCAGGGGGTCAAAAATGCGATCATTTTGGCGGAAGAGGAATAATAATAATAATAATAAAGAAACCAACGAAGAACAATAGCCCTCGCCACTTCGTTAGGCGAGGGCCAATAAAGTAGATGGGAAAACAGTGTAATACGGGCCCATTAAATCATAGCATTTCTTCTCACAACACTCCATTTCGACGTTGCGATGTGTCTAGACTCCACAGTGACGTGAAGATAGCTCTGGGCTTTCCCTCAGGCAGGTGGACACAGCAGAGAGAGTAATGCAGTCCCAGTACAAGGACAAACCTCTTCTTCTTCTTCCTCTTCCTCTTCTTCTTCCTCCTCTGTGTGGTTTATCACACAGACAGCAGAACAGGACCGAGGCAGATAAAGTGCTCCAGCTTAATTACTTCCTAAAGTCACAAGTGTACAGCTGTGGGGCCTGTATTATTAGCCCCTTATCAACTTCAAGGCAAACTTATCTGAGCCTGGGATAAAGAGATACTTCTGTTCTCTGCTCTGTGGCCGCTTGTAGTACTATCAGTGCGAGACCAACCCTACTGCTGTAACTACTGGGAACATGCAGAAATAAAGATGAGGTAATGGCGACTCATTCAAGAATAATTAGGAATGTTCTTTGTATATACAGGGCTGAGCGAAAATGACAAAAATGAATATGACAATTACCCTGATACCAATATTTAGATGAGATTATGAATCCAACAGAAATGTGTAAAAAGGTCTTCAAATCACCCCCCCAAAAATGCTGAAATTTTCCTTATTTTGAAGCCTTTGTTGCAGCATTTTTAACAAAAAGTGTAAAGTGTCCAGTGTTTCTTGCCTCACCACCACCTTGACTAACCCATTTTCTGTGGGAAACACTATTCTATATTCAAATTTTGCATAAAATTATCGATATTTGATAATCTTCCCATTTTTACGTTCAAAACAGGGATGCACGATCCAGCTCGCTGATATTCTACAGATATCGACACTTAAGCTTTAAGTATCTGCTGATATCTGATATTAACAGATTCCAGGGTAGGGACTAAGAATGGCATTTTTCTCCAAAACACAATTAACTTATTAAAAATTTGATCCAATTGTTATCTATCCATGGAGTAACTACTGAACCGTTTTGTATGAAAAAAGTTCAAACATTTTAGGTCTTTTTAGGTCTACCAGCCAGTAAATAGTCTTATTACATCAAATTAAATGTCGGATGTCGGCTGACCTGTATCAGTACATCCCTAATACTCTAAGCATTTGTGTGTGTGCGTTATAAGACTAGCAATAGTTTTATTTAAATAGAAAAAGTGAAAAAAGGTTTAAAGCTAAGTACACTTTATTGTCCTGTTGGGAAATTTGTCCTCAACCTGTCAGGAGGAGTGGGTGCAGCACCCATCTCCAGATCTTGAGCTAAACTTGGTGAGGACAACCTTAGCTGAAGGATTTTACCTATTGTGCTTGTTTTGGGTTGATGGGGAAAACCAACCTAGACGCTTACAAACTCTGCACCTAAAGGAGTCAAGCCTGGAACCGTCTTGATGCGAGACAAGAGCAATAGTCACACTTTCAATACGTAACAAACCTCTGTAGCTTACATTTTCAGCTTAACACAATTTGACAAGAGCCACTCCTCATCACATTTTGAAACATTAGCATACTATTCTGACATCTATCCATCCATCCATCTTCTCCCGCTTAATCCGGCTGGGTCGCGGGGGCAGCTTGCTGCCCAATCCTTATAGCACCTGACCCCCCCTATGAACCCCTCTGCAGGTGGTGAGCCCACAGGAGGGTGGACAACTTGATGTTAGTTCATAGGGGTGCGGGCATGTTTTGGGTTGATGGGGGAAACCTGGGCGACCCGGGAATCGCCACTCAGCCACACTATTCTGACATTACACAACATTACCTGACTCAATATTTGCGTCTTGTCTGTGTTTTGTATGTTGAACCTTACTGATATTAAGCCAGCTCCCCGTGGCAGTGGGGGCGTGTATTTCTCACAGTTATTAGAATGTCACTCTTATGGGCAGGTGAGCGCTTGCCTTTTGTTCCACAAAAGCTGCCTGTGGAGCATTTATTTCCAAACATTGGAACTTCACAGAACATTTGACATTTCAATTTTTACAATTGGCGGCAGTTCAGTCACTTTTGAAATAGTGATTACACGCTAGAATATGCTAATCCCCAAAGCTAGTTTTGAGTGGAGTTTCTCATTCATACTAAGGGCTATTTGTAAAAGCATTCCAGACTGACACAGTTTCAGGCCCCCCTTGACCCCGATATTGTATTAACTAAAGTGGTTGTGAGAAAATAGTGTCTTAACTAAGTCCACACCTTAATAAATATCATGAATGAGAAGAGTTTGTTTGGCCTATTTAAACAAGTTGAAACCACGTAAATACGCTTTAGGCAAGGCGGAAAAACCTGTTGCTAGCAGTGGGAAAAAAGGGGAAGTGATTTGTGCTAGGATTACAACCTGACTGACAACTAACGTATCCTAACAGACTCTAGAGCAGCTGTAACTTGGCAACACAGTTTCCAACTATTATTCCTACATTCTAAATTTTATGATTTTGGTTGTTTGAAGTAATGAGGTTTTAAACTTAATTTCAAGGTCCTATATTACACAAAATTGACTCTTGTGATCTTTAAGGCATGTTAGAATATTACTACCTCATCAAAAACGCACCCGGAGTTGTGTTTTTGTCTGTTTACATCACCAAAACATGTGATGTCATGAAGACACACAACTCCAGGTAAGTTTGTATTAAGAAAACATTATATAATAGATCAGAAAACATTGTGTCCATGGAGATGTTATTGCTTGAATGTACGGCGTTATACTTATTTCTCACCATGGAGACAGCCAGGGAACACATCCAGGCTAGTTACAAGTCAGATCTGTGGTGAGGAGATCTCCCTTACAGTAAGAAAGCATGTTTTTCAGGGTAGTTTTGAGAATTAAATCCCGCCTTATTAAGGAGAGATGAGTTTAAAGCTATACTGTGGAACATTTCAAGCAGCGCAATATCTCCATAGAGGCAAACTGTGTACCTATCCATGATTTTTTGAATCAGAACACATTGTAATTCAAAGCTCCAATACAAAAACAGTGTGGTAGAGTAAGTAAGTATTATTAAAAAGTATAAAAAGTTTGTTGTGGAATATATAGGTCTATATTTTGTAGCTTGTGATATGTAAATCTAGCAAACACCCTTCTATAAACAGCTACATCATTAGCCTTAACGTTTCTTGGCCTGAACCCCGTTGCTAAATTGATTT
Source organism: Odontamblyopus lacepedii (assembly GCA_034769755.1). NCBI lineage: Eukaryota > Metazoa > Chordata > Actinopteri > Gobiiformes > Gobiidae > Odontamblyopus > Odontamblyopus lacepedii. Next base: position 14,918,510 of record CM068354.1, read on the forward strand.
CATCCCAGTCTAGACAATGGCATGGAGATAAATGGACTCAGGCCGGGTTCAGATGATTCCTCGGCCCATTGGAGCAGGGATTAAGAGGCTTTGGGGGGTTAGCATAGCAGCAACCTCCTACACAAGGTCAGCTGCCCCGCCCGTGTCCGTGTGTGTGTGTGTGTGTGTGTGTGTGTGTGTGTGTGTGTGTGTGTGTGTGTGTGTGTGTGTGTGTGTGTGTGTGTGTGTGTGTGTGTGTGTGTGTGTGTGTGTGTGTGTGTGTGTGTGGGATAGTACGCATGCTTGGGGGTCCTCTCCGTGAGTGAGTGAAGTCATCTGTCAGGACAAAGGGGAAAGTTGGGTCCCAAAACAAAGAGGGAGGGGCACGGAGACAGAAGACGCCCAGGGGAAAGATCAGTGCTGATGGGCTTTTAAGGAGAGCTATCCCGGTCAAGATAATATGTGGAGTGGTTGGGGACTTCAAGGTTAGGGCAAGACGTGAGTGAGAAAAAAGTCCAAAGCCCAAACTGGATTTTCAAACATTTTTTTTTGGAATTATACTATGCACTATGTACATTTTTGGTTGTGGTTCCGTCACTTGTTTCTTTCTATGGATATGTCATTGCTCTGCCTGGAAAGTTCCACAGTATGACAATAAACATTACTGCCTTACATCTATTCAATTACAGGTAGCTCAAAATACCTAGAAAATCAGCATCAGAACCGGAATCAGAAAGGTTTTATTGCCATATGAGTGAACAGGGTCACAACATGAGGAAATTGCTGCGGTACTTGGAGTGAAACGTAGACAAACACTAAACACACAACAAATAAAGTAAGTAGAAAAACAATAAACTATAGTATAACACAAAAATTTACAAAATTTGCAATATAAGAATATAAAAAACAGGCATTCTGACTGTGAAGGGGTCGCCTCTCCACAGATCTGACCTGTAAATTGGTCTAGTTGGGTCTCCATGAAGATAGAAAGGTTTAATACCATACTGTGAAACATTCCAGACAAAACAATAACATCTTCATGGAGAAAAGTTACGCAATGCACGTTTAAGATAAGACTGCATTCACACCTCACACATGCAACATCAAAATTGGGACTAAACCGCACTAGACTAAGCACTAAACCAGGACTAAAAGAGAACCAAACCAGGACTACATCTCTACATCTCTATAAAAAATATTATAAGGACCCCATCTGCTGGAATACTGTGGAGTGAAGCAAGTCAAACAAAGCTATAAACGATACATCTGCCGAAGAGAGAGTTGTCGAGCTGCTTAGAGAGATGAATGAGACAAGTGAAGATGTATGCAGTCCCATGGATTATGTTACCCCTCTCTTGTCAGTGCCATTTTAAGTCCATACAATCCATTTGAAGTTCTAATAAAGGTACAAATGTCACAAGAGTCAAAACATCAAAGTCTTTGGTTGGCTGCCAGTAAATTCAGACAGTAATGCTGGGAGAATAATGATCAGCTAAATGTGTACTGCTAAACCATGTTGAGCACGCCAGGGATGTCCAAGGACTCCAAGGCTATTCAAAACTATCCTGATTCAAACTTAACTACGGCAAGGTGGTGTGCAAGTAACAGAGCACACACTTCTCACCACATCCTGCTTTTCAAGTGCGGGGAGAAGCTATGCCTCTTAAAATAATGGACTGTTTTATAAGAATTTCAACTTGTTCATTTCTAAGCGTTTGACAAATTTGTTCAATTCATTATGTGTGGCAAAAAGCTGCAAAGAGCTAGATTTTAACATGTGGTTGTAAAAAAAACAGCTGGAATATTGAAAGCTCGGACATTTAGAAGAGCAAGTGTTCCATGAAAATAGAAAGTTAAACCCATACTGCAAAGGTACTTCAGAGAGGTTGATGAGTTTAATGGCATGCTTATACTGTGGAGGATAGCCAAAGGAACGAGGCCCTCCTCTAGGCTAAGTAAGAGTCAAGTTTGGAGATGACTGTCTACTCAATACATCCACATTGAAATCATGCTTTTATTTCAGTCTAGTTTTCGCTAAAAAAGTTGTGTGGTGGGGCATTATATCTTATATTACACGCAATGAATTTGTATGACCTCTAAGCCATATTATAAGGTCGTTACCTCCTCAAAACATACCCAGAGTTGTGTTTTGTTTCATTCACACATGTTTGAGTAACCCGTTATTATGAGTCTATCTGCCTCTTCAAAGCTCAAAATGCTCTGTTCCACCTTGTGATGTCATGGAGTGGTAGTTCTTAAGTTACATTTTACCTTTAGTTCAGTGAAGATCAGCAATTCCAGAGCTGATATTATCCAAATGATTCTAGTGAAGGTGTATGGGGTTTAAAAACATAGTGGAGCACTTCCTGTATTACCACATGACATCACAAGGTGGAACATAATGTTTTTGGTTAGAGAGAAAAACACAGCCTAAATATGCATAATTTGTGTTTTAAATAATGTGTGAATGAAACAAAACACAACTCCAGGTATGTTTTGATGAGGAAACATTATAACATAAATCAGAAAATAACACAGTGTAGGCCCTTTATGTTCTTGTCAGCATAATGTTGCTAACACTAACAACACTGCATTAATGAAAGATGTGGTCATTTCCAAACACATCTTAAAATTTGTAATATACTGGTGTGTAGAGCTGGGTGAGAGTTTTAAATAAAATCTCAATTCACGATTTGATTCGACTGTATAGCGCTCATCCAAAACATTCACCATGTTGTGGCACCTCTCTTCTCCACCGAATAAACTGGAAGTATTTCATATGGTACACAGTAGGGATGGGCATTTGATTCAATTTTCTTAATCGATCGCCAGGAGAATTAACTATTGATTAATCATTAAAGTTTTTATATTAAAATTGTCATCATTATTATTACTATTACTATTACTATATTATTACTATACAACATATAAACCATAACCACTATAAAGCCACATCAGCCCTTTAGAGAATAGAATGTGTTTAATGCAGATTTGTGCACATTTGTTTACGTCTTACAGAAACAAAACTTAAAACCGCATGGCTCATTTGCATAAACTGTAAATGTTGAAAAAAAAGCAGCTCTTTCTTTGTGCACTGATGCGGTCAGCTTCATTCAGACTAAAGGACATGACTCAGTGGATTATATGAGCGTTCTTTCTGTGACAGAGATTTGTTTGTGCATGTGCCGTTCTCGGGGGAAAGTGAGACAGACGCTACGGAAAGCCTATGGAAAGTCTTGGCGAATGCAAAATATACACGCTGTATAAAAAAAATCTTAAATATCGATTATCTGAAAAAATGAATCGATTTGACTTGCCAGCTCGATTTTTATTTTAAATAAATTTTTTGCCCAGGCCTACTGTTGTGCATCCATTATTTTCAGTCCACCAGATGTCTTTTATTTTGACCAATTTGTTCTTGCATGATCCTTGAATTAGAACATCCTCTTTTTGTTTTGGTTACAGTGATCCAGATAGAGCCTGGAGACAAGTTTGTAGAAATATATCCAACCCATCTTTACCGGGACCACATCTTCATCTGAAAGTCATTATACGCTCTCCAATGGCTTCCCCCTGGTCCTGACTCAGACCTGACAGGCCCCATTAGAACGGCTCTATTTTGATTACTCCACAAATGTCTTGAGTTCCAACTGGAGTGGTCCTGTCTCTATAGAGAAGAGCAGAGGAGCCTTAGACAGCCAGTCCAACGCCATTTATTTAGCTTCCCAAATCAAATAAATCTCCAGCTCTGAGATCACTAAAAACACAGCTAGCATAAATACTAGTGCTGGGATCCTGACATGTCCGCAGACCAGATGTGGGGTTGAAGAGAAGTTTTACAGTATTTTACATCTCTCCAGCCAAAGTTTTTTAATTTTATTTGAAATATGTCAAATTTCCAACTTACAGTAACCCAAATAGGAAGTACCATTATGATCCTGACATGCTTTTAAAATTCTTAGTGTCTTTATTGCAAGGTTAAACCAAAGCCATATTATGGTCTTCTGTGGAAAATAAAGAAGAAAAAAAGCACCTTGGCAATGTGATATCCACAGCCAGCATTGATTAAGAGTTTAAAGGTCCTGTATTACGCTAAATCGACTCTTTAAGCCATGTGAGAATTATTGTTATCTCATCAAAAATATACCTGGAGTTGTATGTTGTTTCATTCACACATGCTTGAGTCATCCTTTATTATCAGTCTGTGTACATCTCCAAAGCTCAAAATGCCCTGTTCCACCTTGTGATGTCATGTAGTGGTGGTGGAGTAGTGTTTTTTGTTTGAAACGCAGCCTAAATATGCAGGGTTTGTGTGTTAAACATGTGTGAATAAAACAAAACAGAACTCTGGGTATGTTTGTGATGAGGAAACAAGATTATAACATAGATCAGAAAGTAGTAGTTGCCACATATCGCTGTTAGACTGTCCTAGGGCAGCTAGGAACTACTACTTAAGAGTGAAAGAGTTATAGAATGAAAGTACTATTTAAATGAAATTGGTGAATACAATATAGCTTTGTTCTAACTTGTCTTGTTTGGTTCTGGTTTGATTCCAATTTATTCCTCATGTATACGTGGGTTTGAGTCAGTTCCAGTCCTGGTTCAGGTCTGGTCTAGTCCAGGTTTGTTTAGTCCCACTTCTGATTAAGTGTGAACACAGCTTATGTTACTCTTTTAGTGTAAACAAGGTTGTCCAAAAAAGCCATAAGCGCATTCTTGTGTCCTTTGGCAAGACACATTCCTACTTAAGTTCCAGTTTGTGGCTGGTTGAGTCTGAAAGGGCATCTGAAGTAAAATTATCCAATCAACTGCAAATTATTTTTATGCCTCCATTCTCCTTGCACCTTGCTTTGGTCTAGATTATGGTTGAAGGTTAATTTTACTTTCAACCTGAGCTCGCTGTTAGACTAAAAACGCTTTCACCATTTTGTTTTTCTTTTCCTTTTTCATCTGTCTCATATCCAAGGTCATTACAGACCAAACCCACGAACCGAAAGACATTATGATCCGGCGCTCTTCTGAAGTGCCTGCATTTATTTCCTGAATCTCTCCTCTCCTGTTTGGCTCTCCTCGTGACACACAGTTCTCTCAAGCACCGTTGCCAAGGTTACGGCTATATTCAGCATTCTGCGTCTTGTTGATTACAAAGAGTTATTATTTTGCGCTGTTGTAATCACTGATGGTAATGATTTTAAATGTGCTTTTCGTAATGACAGGTTCCCCATGAGTTGCAAGAGAAAATGGAGTGTAGATTGAATAGCGTACAACGTGAAGTGTATAAAAACAAAAACGAAATGTTGAAGAACTGAACTGTTTGACATCGAGAATTACAATACAAGAGACACAATAGGTGATCTGTTTTAGGATAAGAAATGTGAATTTAAGAGGTTGAATTGGTTACATTTTTGGGAACATCAGGCTTCACTGTGTTTAGACCATCTTAAAGGTCCTATAATACGCAAAATTGACTCTTATGACCTTTAAGCCAAGTCAGAATGTTGTTACGTCATATCAAATATTCCTGGAGTTTTGTTACATTCATTCACACACGCTTGAGTAATCCTGCATTATCAGTCTGTCTATATCTCCAAAGCTCAAAATGCTCTGTTCCACCTTGTGATGTCATGGCAGTTTTCAAGATAACACCTACAGTTTACCTTTAGTTCAATAGAGATGGGCATTTCCAGGGCTAAAATTATCCAGATGATTCAAAGATAGATCAGAAAATAAGCCAATATGGGCCCTTTAAGTATGTTCACTAATGCTCCAAGTTGAGATCCATCAAACTAATACTGTAAAAAGGTTAGGTAAAGATTGATTTATTGAGGTTGTAGAGTGGTCATCGTATGTTATTGGACAAGATACTTCACTCTTTTGCATGAAATTATTAAAGTATTAGTGCTGGGTGACTGTAGCTCAGTTGGTACATTGTCTATTCATCTGAAGGTTTGAGATTTGAATCCTGCTCTTGAGATAAACATCATTGGTTGAGCAATCAGATCCACTGACCCACAGGTTAGCAATGCGATTCCAGCTTCTGCAGGTGAATACTGTTGTTGTGTCCTTAGGCAAGACACCTAACCCACTTTGCCCCCAGTGTCTGTGTACACTGGTGTGTGACTGTGTGAATGGGTGAGTGGGTCTTTGAGTGCCTTGAAGGAGAAGCACCTATACAAATAAGACCATTTAATTAGTTAAATTAGTATAAACTAGGGCTGGGTAGCGATTCAAATTCCAAGAATAGATTCAATTCTGATTCTCAAGATTCAGAATTGATTATCATGATTTGATTCAATTTGATCTGATCCGATCCAATCCCATCTCGATTCGGATTAGTGTTATTAGAACCATTTTTGAGCTGTTACCTAAGCAGTTACAAGTGGTTCCTGAGGTTGGTTGTATTTCTGCTGTACTTTACCTCCATTTGGCCTTGCAAAGTGCATCTTTGTCTTTGTTTCTGAACCCGAAATGGTGCCAGACAGTAACTTTGAGCGTTTCTGGCGTGTTCAAAGCCACGACTTGGCTAACATTGCCCCTATAGTGTCCGACACCATGTTAATTGTTATCGTCAGACCGCGCACGTGACGAATGGGGTTAAAGTTCACTGGAGGAAAATCTAATCTATTCTATTCGGTAACTGTAAGTTTATTTGTTTTTGTTGTTGTTTTTTTTTGTTTTTTTACCAGTAGGTGGCAGATATGAAACCTGCACCCTCTTCCTTCACTTTATTCAGGCCTTTATTCAGGCTCTGCTCTTCTGTCAGTCTAAGGCTGACGAACTATCAGACAGCAGTAACAGAGATAGTATCTAGTGGTGTTAAGTGAGAATACAGCAGGGTTGAATGGGCCAAAGTAATTACAAGTGGTAGCTTTAAACCTCAAAGAATTCCCTTAAACTCCTTAACTCCATCCTTGAAAGAGAGCAGAGAGGCACGGAAGGACCATGCACCTATTTGGACATGACCTGCACGATTCCTCCTCGCAGTCGTCTCTGTCCAATATTTTGACCCAAAATGGAATCAGCTCAACTTTTATAACCTTGACCGGAACGTTTCCCCAGGTTCACCTCTGGTTTCCAAAATAGGAGAAGTACAGGGTCCTAATTCTTTATCCTAATACTTCCTTGAAAACATGTATTCCTGATGTTTGACAGTAAAAATAGTGGGACAGATTGTCAAAAAATCAACAAGGACTTCTTTATAATTTGGCTATGATTAGGCTTAAAATTATCCAGCAAACGACTGAATGTTTTGGAAAAAGAGATGTTCTCGTCTCCTCCCGCACTGGACGGGCTGGTTGCCGCTGGCTGCAGACACACTTTTGACAGATGACTTTGCATACTGTTATTAGCATACAGAATTTCCAGCGCATTGTTTTTGTTTTGATTTTTGCTGGATTTGGCCGAAAGCAGCGGACCAGAGATCAACTGCGTTATTACAACACACATTTTCAGTACTGTGGAGTAATCAAGGGCCCCTCGTCATCATCCATCTAAATTAAAGAAGAGCAGATTTGACTGGCTGAGCTCAAACCCAGAGCTCAGTCTACGCAGCGATTTTTGTTCTGTTCCAGCCAAACTTAGTTGCACTTCACACAGTTGAATAATGACTCGTTTATAGAGAGTGGACCACTTAAATAATGTAGGTCAAAATGATAAACCTAATGCATAACATTCTTTTTAATAATGCTGAAAGGGTGGGAAAAGTATTCAAACTGGACCCAAATAAAGGTTGTTGCGAAAAGTTGTAGTCTATTAGATCAGATCCGTGGAAAGGCAAGCCTGCTCACAGTAAGGATGTGTCTGTTTTAAAGATGTTTTTTCATCAATTAAAACGCTTGATTTAATGCTAAACAGTGGAACATTCCAGATGATAGACAGAAACGTTACATGGAGCATCTTTAACTATAATTTATGGAGCAAACTCAATAGAAGTAGAAAAGTCCAGCAAGTCATTCTAAACTAGTCAAAATTGTTTTGTTTTTTAGTTTGTGTGTTTTTGTAAATGTTGTACAGTGTCTCAGATGACTCAACTAATTGAAGGTCCTATAGTATGTTACACTTTAAGCACTATTAGAATGCTGTTACCACATCAAAAACATACCTGTTTCTAGAGTTCTGTTTCGTTTCATTCACACATGATTGAGTAATCTTTTATTTATCATTAGTTTGTTTACATCTCCACAGCTCAAAATGCTCTGTTCCACCTTGTCATGAAGCAATTTTCAAGTTGAGAAAAGATCTCAGCCTAAATATGCAGGGTTTGTGTGTTTAACATGTGTGAATGAAACAAAACACAACTCCAGGCATGTTTATGGTGAGAAAACATTACAACAGCTTAGAAAATCGCATAATATAGGCCTCTAAGTGGTATGAAAAATCAAAGATTTCAATGTTGTTATTTTAATTTCACCACATGTCACGCAACACAAAAGACACACTTAGTCATTTTCTGGCACCAGGCTGCTTATCTCACTTCATAGCCCAGATCTGTACCTATAGATCGCCTCTTTGAATGTAAAACTTGTTTCCACAAATCTACCACAGTAAAGGCACATATCCGCGCTGACAGGTGAAACAATAGGTGTGATGTGTAGCCAGCTAACGTTAGTGCCTGGACTGAGAGTGAGTGAACCCGCACCAAAATAGTCACAAAGCAAGGAAAGCTCGCACAATCGCTCAACATTTCAAAGCTATCTTTATATCGCAGTTTTATAAAAGGAGGTGAAAGGAGAACATCAGTTTGGTATGCAAGTAAAATGACAGAAATTCTATGTAAGTAATGTACAGTCTAGTAATCATTCTGGTACTACAATATTAAAAGTGACTATTTTTAATATATACTTCCTCTACTACTACTACTACTGTGCATGTTTGAGTTTTTTATCTTATTTTCAAGACGCCGTATTGCAGATTAACTCCTGTCTTTACCAGCACTGCTCTATACTTAATTTTTTTTTTCTTTTTCTTAATCTTCTTAGTAATTTTGGTACAAATGAAAATAAATCTCCAGCTCGCTATCGTGATCTGCTTCTCCGCACCTCTGATTTACGGTGATGTCAGCTGTCATTGGGCACCGAAGTTTTCTAAGTTGGAAGTCAGCAGACTTGTTTCTTTTTACATCCAGGTGTCATAAATTATACTATATACCAACTCAAGAACAGTATGTTTTAATATATACCAAAAAATGACATTCGCTCAAATATCCATGATTTATTTACTACTACTTTTGTGACACTACTACAGCTTGGGTATCAATAATATGTATATTTTTGGTTCATTTACCAATAAGTAGTAAATGTAAAAAAGAAATAATAAATGTACAAAAATTTTCAAAAACGAGCGATACACTGGAATATCTAATTACTTCATTTAAATTTGGACGCCACATCTGCATATGACTCATAGTGGAGAATGCTATTTGGACAGCTCCACGTTTCATTTGGCTAAATGACTTTATAATGAACTGGGACACAATCGGGTTCCAAATGCACATTTCCATGTTACAGACACAAGCTGCGGGGGGGAGCATTATTCACAAACTCAATCTCAACTTTACCCTGCTATTAACGCTATACACACCTAGCTTAACCTTTCCAATGAAACTCTGAAAAGGCAAATGCATCCGTGTGTTATGTATGCAGATGAGAAATGTCAGCACTCCCTAATCACCTGAGAGCCCGGCAGCCATCTTGGATTCCTCGTTCTCTAACGACGGGGGAGCTGCAGGTTGCAGATGATGTTAGCGTAGTGGATCTCACGGATCACTAGCGCCCTGTCAGTGATTAAGTGACTCATCTAGCCCCGCTAAACAAACCCCCAGTGGAGCATCTTGCATCCATCACATAGATTCTTTTGATTCGCCTGGCTTATCTAACTAGCAAGGCATCCATCATACCTGTGTGAGTGCTGGCTGCTGGTCTCCAGAGGATCTCACCATAAACAAACACATTGGAGTTAAGAGTACATGTGTACAGGGAGCAGGCCATTTCACCGTATCTTCTTTAGACTGTGAAAATATAGGATTCCCAAATGTGTTGAGCAGCTGGGAAAAGATGGAACTAAAAATACATCCAAAGTTGTTGATTTCTGATCTAGTTCTTGATTTGTTTTAGAGGGCACTTTTTAAAGGGGACTTTTATGTACCACTAGGTGGCAGTAGCACTACTGCCCATTACCAACAAGATGCCACAAAATATTTAGCAAAAATTATTTCAACAATTTAAAGAGTTGTTTCCTCATCAAAAACATACCACAAGTTGCGTTTTATTGCATTCACACTTGTTTAAGACACAAACACTTTATGTTCTTTTCAAACAGAAAACACTCCACCTTGTGATGTCATGTGGTAATAGAGGAAATGATCCACTCCATACACCTTCACTAGAATCATTTGGATGATTTCGGCCCTGGAATTGCCAGTCTCTACCAAACAAAAGGTAAAAGGCGGCTGTTAAGATGAAAATTGCCTCTTCATGACATCACAAGCTGTATAATATATTCTACATATGTATGTATATTATATATGTAAGGTGTATAATAATGATAAAGGGTTACTCTAACATGTATGAATGAAACAAAACACACACACAAGTAGGTTTTTGATGAGGTAAGTACATTATGACATGGCTAAAACCTCAGAAGAGTCAATTTTGTGTAATATAGGCCCTTTAATATCCACATTATATTTCTAACTCCCATACCCAACCTCTACTCTTACTGTGTTTTGGGGTTAAATGTCTAGCGCCTTTTCACTGTATCACCTTGATCTCTCAGTAACCCATACACTGAGCTTAGTGCATTCCTCACCAGCACTGCAGTCTTCATAAAGCTCCACAGATGCACTGATGTAAGGGATCTCTCTTAAGTCTCAGCGTTCACATTGTGGAACAGGACTGACCCCCAGGCTACATTTGATTCTTGAAGATTCATTTGGCTTCCTCTTACGTAAGACCCTCTCCTCTTTCAGGTAGTCGTGCTGATCTTGTCTCACCTCTGACCTCCCGCTTGACTGGCTGGCTACTGGACCACGCTCCCTTGATAATGGCTCAGTGTGGAAACTAACCAGCCAAGGGGAATTCCTTGTATGAGGCGCTTGTTCTCAAGTTAACAGCTGCAGTACCTTTGTTCAGCAGAGTTTGGATATTTGGCTAAAATTATCCGAATGGCTCTAGTGGAGGTGTATGGAGTTTAAAAGCACAGTGGAGCACAGTGGAGCACCACATGACATCACAAGGTGTAACGGTGCGTTTTCTGTCCTGCTAGTAGGATCTAAATATGCAGGGTTTGTGTGTTAAACGTGTGAATGAAACAAAACACAACTCCGGGTATGTTTTGGATGAGGAAACATAGATCAGAAAATAACGTAGTAAAACGGAGCAATGCAAATAATGAACATGGTGGGCCTGGTGGCATCTCCTTGAAGATAAGTTTAAATAAATTTAATCCCATACAGTGCAACATTTCAAGCAAATAATGCAATAGTAATGTTTAACAATAGAATCTTAGTATCCCTCCTATACTCGCACCGGCCAGTAGGTTTGACCGTAACACTAACACAGTCAGTCATCAGTTCAAGACATGTTTTCATGAGGAATATGGGAGCATATAAAGGGATATGGGGCTATGGAAAGAACAGATAAGATCCAATATGGTTACACTGTGGTTAACATGACAGCAAATGGCTCACGGCAGCTTGTGCAGAGTAATCTACAGTGACAGATGAAGTCAAGACACGAGTAGCTTTCAGATGCACCAGCTGAAAATATGTCCTGTCCACCCACCACCAGTGATAGGAAGTGACTTGGAACATGAAGCTACTTACTTGTTGCCCATTTGTATATAATGTAAGTATATAATGTAGTATGTAATGGTATTGGTCCTTCCTTTAAATTGATATAAACATGGACTATTCTCTTACAACAAATCTTTGAGTCCTTATTTCAATATGGATTGAATTCGTAATAGTAACTTATTTTTTCATTGTTAATTGAGACAAAACTTCCTGAATTTTAACAAAATATTTTTTTTAAATAAAAATTAAAGAAAATAAATGAATCCCCTACCAATGCAATACATATTTTGGGTTATAATTTGCAAATGGATGTAATTTTTAAATGTCTTTGCTGATACAACCAGGCTTGGGTATTGTTGCCAAGTCCATTTCTTCATAGCAACATTTCGGCTTCTGTTTTTTGGAACGTCACTAGCAAATTTTCAAAGTTGGAGATTGTGTTTATTGTGGGCTTGCTCCAGAGAGTTACTTTTGTCTTAATCTTCATGATGTACAGTGTTTTGGCAGTTTTTTCATGTTAAATTAAACTAAATTAAACTAAATTAAGCTAACTCCTGAAATAGAACCAGTAAATGGTGTAAAGATGCTTCCTTATTTGGGCTATGTTATGGTGATTTTTTTCATAGGCTTGGTCATTTCTTTCTTTCTGAAAATCTAGCAACCCTGTTTTTGGGTCTGATAATACAATGTCATCTTAGAGAACAGGTTATTTTGCATTCTGCTCCATTAAGAATTGACTTGATATTTCATAAAAAGTGTATATTTGCTCAGATCAGAGTTGATCATTTATGTTTCGAAAGTATGGTTTCATTTGACAGCCAGATGCCCTCATCAAAAACTAATTCTCACTTTTTCCTCCACTCTCAAGGCAATTGAAGGTCACATACGCACAGTGCAACTGGGCTTACTTACAGCAATCAGCCACGCTTCATTTAGCAGCTGAGAGGAGAAGAAAAACAAAACTGTACAAGTAGAATCCCCACCTGGTCTGATGGGAGATGGAACTGTTTATTCCACAGCAGGTGCAAGTACCTATTTTTATATGTTTTTATCATTACCATTGTAAGACAAAAAAGAGAGAAAAACAGAAAAGAAATCAAAAGGAAGAACAGAGAATGTATTTTGGTAACCGAACAGGAGAGGCAAATCAGGGTTCATTCTATGCAGGGTCCTGCACGGGTTCGGTTACCCGCGGATACCGATGGGTGAACCGCAAATTTGAATGAAACGGGTGAAAAATGTTGTGCTGTGTTGGTTCGAGTTGGGTTGGACGCAGGAGAGCGCGGGTCTAATCTACTGACCTACAAAGCATCACAAAAAACAGGGTTGTATTTTAGTGAAATGCAAAAATGCCATTGTTTTCATAAGATGATTAAATGTAAAATCCGTATGTTTTTGCTGCACATGCGCATTCCCAGAAATCTCTTCCACTTTCATTTTCAAAGCACACATGCGATGTCCTACAGTTCGATTTTGGCTCTCAGACTGATTTTCATTCGGCTGCGGTTCAGGTGTCGGTATGTAGTTATAGTGGATCAGACTGGGTTTATTTTAATTCTGTCGTAAAACGGGTCAGTGTGGATTGAGGTATGACAGGTATGGGCAGGTGTGGTTTGTCAAAATCAGACCCATGCAGCGCTTCGATTCAACGGACTGAGATTTCTTTTACATTTTTCACTGATTTTGTGAAAACATAAACTATTAAAATTGTGTAAACTTTTCTATGTGGGCAAAAATAGCTAAAGCAATATTTAACTAATTGTCCTTGCATGCTGAGATGCCATGACAGATGGAAAGGCTGAAGAGGCTAGTGGTTTTGCTGCTCCGGAGAGTACATTTACATAAAATTCTTGAAGTGATTGGACTTTAAAAGACCTATATTTGATTTAAATCTCTTCTAGGTCCTTTGACTCTTAAATTGCCATGACTACGGACTGCAAGCTAAGACACAAAAATGTAGGCCACTCCTAAATGTGATTACAGTAAATATATGAGTGATACTGCAAGTTACTGACGAAGGACCATAGGGTAACAGCCAGTTTTATCTAATCAGAGATGTCGGTGGATGAAAACGATGTGGAAGCAACTACCTCTGTTTAGATTAGTTTATTTATCAGGGACAATGCATATAAAAAACATTGACCTTCACAAAGAGGTAAAATGTCTGTGCAAATTTTATCATTTTTCCTTCAGTCCCTGGACAGGTTCATGTCATAAATGGTGTTTTTTTGTTTGTTGTTGTTTTTTTAGCTCTCTACCATATTACAATGTTATTCCCTCATCAAAAACACACCTGCACCCACTTTATATGTCATTCATGCATGTTTCAGTAATTTAGAGATCTCTCCCAGCCCCTATTCGAACTGTCTTTACAGCCCTTTATGCCAAACCTACATCACGATTCTCTAAACCAAAACTGAAATGCACTTATTGTAACACTTATTAATGTGTTGTTTTCATGAATATAGCATTTTCAAAACAATAAAAGCTGACACAGTGATCTAAATATGTTATGTGTTAGCAGTTAATCCCATGGAAGTAAAACACCCCCCTCTTTAAGTCACCCACCCAGTTTAAGTGTTTGTAGAGGCACTAGACTCATAAGACTGATCCTGCTCTTCATTATGACAAAACACTGACAGCTTAGCCTCTTCAGTGAATGGCCCCGCTCCCTTCTGTAAGCCTGTGCTGATGGGATAAAAGGTGATCGATGTGAGAAAACCAGTAGAAGAGCAGGAGGATTTAAGGGCCTGCCAGTCTAATTGAGCTCAATTATAAAATCTGCAGTAATGACTCTAATGTTGATTTTTCTCGTGAACTCGAGTAATCTCTCGCTGTCACGCAGAAATGTTGGAGTGGATGATAAGAGTGGAGAAGAGAGAAAGTGAGAGAGAGAGGGAGGGGTGTGTACAAAAGCCAGATTTGCATGCTAATGGGCTACGCTGGTATGAAGGGTGTTTAGTAGAACAGAAAGCAGCAATTATGCACTAGTTTGACGGGAGATTGGCAAGTTAACATGATAAAGAGGGATTAGAACTGTTGCAAAAAGATGAGGCTGTATTAATACATTGGCATGATAAGGCCAGAAGTGGTAGCTGTACTGAAGTAGAAGGAAGGTGAAAAGGGCTTACTACTACATTTACTACTACTACTTAAAGCTGCCTCGATACTAGAATATGTGGCGTAAAAGCAAAATACAAAGTAATTTATCATTGTGAAGCTGTTGTAAAGCTAATTAGTACTTTTATTGTATATCTTCTGTGGGGGTGAAGGGCAAATGCTTTCCTGATCTCATTACAGTCACATCTGTTGTACTTGACAGTGCCTGAACTCATCAGATCACTGAAGCTCACTAGGGTTGAGCCTGCTTAGTATTTGGATGGGAGACTGCTGGGTGCCACCGTGGGGAGACAGTGTTTCTAGTCCAAACTGTTGTCGTGTCCTTATGCAAGAGCCATTGCTGAATGTGCCTGAGGGTTTTTGGTGGTCCGAGGGGCCAAGTGTGGTGTCAATGAGAATGAGTGTAAAGTGCTTTAGGTGTCTTGAAATGCTCCATGAATCCAATGCATTAAAAATAATTAAACTAAATTGAATCTGAAGTTATGAATGTAAAAAACAGATTTGAAGAAAAGAGAAATTTGGCTTAGCTGGTTAGTATTATCGGCCGATATGGGCGCTTGGAAACATATCAGCTATCAGCCAAATCTTGCCGATATGGGCCGACATTCCATGTGGACATGTTTTACCTTGTTATAAATCTTAGACTCCCTACATTATGCCCATTTAATCCAATTTACAGACAGATAAATGTCCTAATATGGTGCTGTATCAGTATTTATCTGAGGAGTCATTTGTCTGTGTCCATTCCGCCCCTGAACGCATCGCCATGTGCACTTCTTTACAGCCGCAGCCATAGATCCATGTGCACAACACTGAGATTATATTCTTTTTACGGACGATCAGTTTGAGTCTGGATTAAAAGGACATTTATTAGTGCAGACTTGTGATCTGAGAAGAGCCTGTGTCAGCAGTAAGTGTTGGAAATGTGTCAGTTTTGAAGCTCGTTTTGGTTCTTTCTCATTGGTTAGCGATTAGCTGCTGTAGCTCCCACACATAAACAGGCTGTTTTCTCTTCTATTAGCGACTGTAAAGTGACTATATATGTTACTGTACTTGGATTGCTATGTAAATGAGCAGTGAATATAAGTGTGAATTACCGGCATTTAGCAGATGAATTACCGGCATTTAGCAGATCATTAATTACCACATAAATACCACACGTATTTACCGCTAAAGGCTAATAGCGATAGTTTACTTGCAGCACTTTCTTTACAGGCTAGAATGTCATACAAAAGGCCATTAGGCCGACCTACTGTCTTTAAATAATGAAAATCCAATAGAGCCAAACCTAAATTTTATAAAAATTTAAGATTAACAGTGAATTTTTTTGTCCTAAATATATCAGTGATTATATTGGCTATCAGCAGCTCCAACTCCAATTTTATTAGTATCATATTGGCCACAACAAAATCCATATCAGTCAGACCCTAGTTAGTATTCTATGGTTGGTATTACCGTAATATTCTATTGGTTAGTAACCTATGGTTAGTGTTAATCTAGTGTTATTAGATGTTGTTAAGAGGTCAAACACAATTTCGATACTAAGGAATAGATTTGCTACTCAGTGCTGATATATCGATACCATGATGATAATTTAAAAAAAAAAAAGCACTTTCTTTAGACAACAGAATGATATTTTCAACATTAAATGATAGTTCTGTCTTTTATATTAACAATCCGGCCTTATATCTCTGTGATCCCTCAGTCGTCCAGGTGGATCTGATACAGCTCAAGATCATTCTAAAGTTATTCAGGAAAGCTTCATTTCTGTCCTGTGACTATTTTTTATCGATACCTGCTCAAATGAGTATCTAGTTTTGATACAAGTTTTAGTATCGATTAGTAGCTACTTTTTGATACTTTTGACAACCCTATTCAAATATTAGTCCTGTGAATATGGCTTTTTTAGTATGGACACCTGCTCAAATGAGTATCTAGTTTCAACACTAGTTTTACTGATGTGTGAATACATGTGGATTAACTTGAATAGCCTTTGAGAAATAATGATGACACGAAAAATAAATGTCATGTCTCCACTTGTGATAATCCAAAAGTCAATTCCCACACTGAGATGACTCCAGGTTTTGGCTTGGGCACCGTGAGACATTCCTTTGGTTGAATTGCCTAAGAGGGAGCAGAGCCAAGCTGACATCACCACTGTGTAGTCTAGCCTCTTGTGATACCCACCACACTCCTCCTCTGTACTACACCGAGAACCATCAGCACCCAAGGGCCCAGGCACCCGAGATAGTGGCACTTTACCGCTGGATACTGGCCCCCCTTCAGCAGATAGTGCCCCTCTCACTGTCAGCAACACCAGTGGAAATGAGGTTAAATGGGCCTATCTGCACACCATGGAAGACTCCTCTATTTATATTAACTGTGCAACGGAGCCAGGGCTGTTCTTGGAAATGGTTATAAATAAGCGCGGAGGTGTCCACAAGGATGGTTATTTGTCCTCCCTGTACAGTAGTCTTTTGTCTGGAGAAATCAGATGCAGATGTGTTACTAGGCCTGTCATCATAATTACTATACTGATCCTTTGTGAGTAAGCCTACAAGTGATAAAAGCTTTATATTGATTTGAACATTTCGGTTTCTTGTGCCGCTCATTTTTATGTCTATCTTTTGAAAATACCAGCTTTTGAGCATTATTTAAAAGTTTGTCACTCCAATTACATTCACTTTAATTATAAATCAAGGAATATAGGGTTGTCAAAAGTATAGAAAATCAGATACTAATCAGTACTAAAACTAGCATGAAAAATCTGTTAATGTTACCTCGTTAACGCATGCGATTAATCACAAAAAAATATCTCACTAATGTTTTTTTTAACACAGATTAATCACACAGTTTATTTTGAACACACATGCTCCTCTATGGAAAGCATGGATAGTGATCTGAAAGGCGGCGCAGGTTATTAGGTCAGTGATCAGGTCTGTCCATACGCAACTTTAGATAAAACTAAGGTAGTTTGTAGATATTGCAGCGATGACCTCCCTTTCCACAAAAGTACAAGTTTAATATACCATCTTAAAGCAAAACGCGTGTTTGATTCAGCGGCAGCAAAGACGCTACTTGTATGTACACCAATAAGCCACTCATGATAAACAACGTTGGCGGAGTGCATTTTTTGTCAACATATTTTGGTATTTTTTTGAAGAATAATTAACTACGATTAATCGTGATTAATCAAAATTCTAAAATGTGATCTGATCTGATTAAAAAAAAATGAATCGTTTAGCAGCACTAGCATCAATACAACTCATATGTAACAGGTATATAAATGCATAGACGTGTATATGCACATGTATAGAACCTACCTGGATGACTGAGAGATTACACAGATATAAGACCACAGGATACTAAGAAGAAAAGAAACTACTACTATGATTTAATGTTAAAAATCCATCCATCCATCCATCCATCTTCTCCCACTTAATCCGGCTGGGTCGCGGGGGCAGCTTGGTGCCCAGTACTCATAGCACCTGACCCCCCTATGAACCCCTCTGCAGGTGGTGAGCCCACAGGAGGGATGTTAAAAATCACATTCTATTATTTAAATAAAGAGTATTTTTAATTATCATTGTAGTTTCAGAATCTGTATTGAGTAGCAAGTCTGTTCCTTAGTATCAAAATCGAGTTTGAATTTTTATTGTGACAAACTATTTATTCATACGCAAGCAGAAGTCACTCTCAAAACTCTAGCTAACACACACAATGACACGGAAGGTATACAACCCTAATGAAATTCAAATTGTAATTGAGTTAAATATTCTGTCCAATCCTTTTAATCAGAACTGCGTAAGATGGAAATGTACAACTCAGCCTGTAGAGCACAATTACAAAAGCATCTATGTCTTAGCTTGGTGTTGTGACATCCTTTGCACATGTGGGCTCACAGTTTGGAAACAACTGATCTAAAAATAGTTAAAACCGTGTCATTTGAACGGACTGGAAATAATTATTTGAACAAACAACTTCCAACGAACTTGTAACTTTCCCCTATTTGAAACCCCCTTGATGCCAACCGCCCAATTGACCTTATCTCCCACCATCTTTTTCCACTGCACTATTTTGGAGATTTGGGGAAAATTAGAGTAGCAGCTGGTGAGTTGAGGTAACATACACCAAAGACCCACTTACACAGAGTTTAAACGTCATCAGATGGAGCCCAATTTCCACGAGTGTGAGTTACATCTACTTGAGTAATCTTTTGAAGAATTTGTAGTTTACAAAGTAGTTTTGGACATCATAGTACTACTTAAGTCATATTTAATTTGAAGTAACAGCACTCTTATTTGCACTCTTACATTTGTGTTTCTTGCACTGCTCCTTCAGATATGATTTTGTTTTCTTTAATATGTTTTATTTAATATTTTGAAGTTCCATTTACATTCACTTAAAATTATAAATCAGATGTTATGTCCTCTTATTTGAGTTGTGGTTGTCCCAAATGCTGTTACTTGAGAAGTTTCTTCTTGAGTGTAGGGTTGTCAAAAGTATAGAAAATCAGATACTTATCGATACCAAAACTATTAGAAAAACTAGACACTCATTTGAGCAAGTACTGATACTAAAAAAGTCACATTCACGCGACAGAAATGAACCTTTCCTGATCTTGAGCTGTACCAAAACCCATATAAGAGCACATAGACTATCCATGGACCACTATGGAACCTCTGGATGATCTCTGAATCTGGATGACAGGGATTACTCAAATGGTAATATAAATGAAAGTACTCGGTTATCATTGTGATATCAGAATCTGTACTGAGTATCAAGTCTATTCCTTAGTATTGAAATTGAGTTTGAAATTTGAGTATTGTGAGAACAGTGCTTTTAACAGTAATATTTTGAAGCAACATTACTCTTACTTTAGTACATTTTTTGACTCCTCCACCCACCTCTGATGATTCCAACTTACCCAAAAGCTGGACTCCTCTGGTCAGCCCGTACACGTCTATGAGCGCCCACAGGGGTTCGGACATGTGCACACCGCTGAAAAAAAGCATGGGGCTGGACTGGTTGATGCGGTAGAAGACACGGCCCTTCTTGTCCACCCAGAAGGAGATGATGGTGCCTTCGTTGGAGAGCTCCTCTGGTAAAGCCTTGGCCCAGAAGCCGCTCTGAGACACCAGGTCGGGGCAGGCGTACTTGGGCAGGTGGTCCGGGTTGATCCTCGAAGGGTCTTTTGAAGTGAAGCCCAAACGCAGCGCACCACTCCAGCAGCACTGCTTCTTAGTGATCTGAGGAGAGCGTTGAGAAATATGAGGTTTTGAGAATTTTTTAAACTTTTATTTTGAAATTGTTCTAATGGGTTTAAATTTTGCTGATAAACTAGTGCTAGATACTTTGACAGAAAAGTAATCATAATTTATTTCTCCTTTTTATCAGTCACGTTTCCAATTGAATTCGATTTTTAAAAAAGTAAATAACAAGTATGGCTTTTCATATAATGTTCATGAAGATAGAGAATTCAGTCTTTTAGTGATGTCGCACCAACATGTATCTAAAATCTAAATTTGTTTTGCAGAAATAAAAAATTTGCATAAACATTTAACACCTTTATGTTTAAATGTGTTTGCTAATGTGAATAGAATAAGTACACACTGTATTTAGAGTATAATAGTAAAAGAGAGACATATTTTGTTTTTGTTTACCTTAAAGTTAAACTGGACCACTGTGCTTGACAAATTACTGAAATTTACCACAAAACTTGAAAGGTTTTCAATAGAGGGAACCACCCAAAAACGGAGAAGGAAATGCAAAAAAAAGCCCCCTATTTGAACTAAGATTTGCTCTGCTCCTTTGTAACCAGATTTTTTTTTAAACATGGAATCACCGGTTTACATGCTCCTATTCAAATTTTACATGCTTCATTTACTGACCAACCAGAAGTTTCTATTTTATTTTCTCTTTCTTCTTTGGTATAACATATGAACAGGGCCCACTCTTAAACAACACAGATCAATTATTTTATTATTGCCACGTAAGAGAAATGCCCTACAAACTCTGAACTCTGCTTCAAGCCTTTTCCTTTTTTCACGTTTTACTGACTGACTATAGACTTCAATTAGAAAAACCCAAGCTAATCAGTGACTATTCGAAAGTATCACAACTTCATTCAATTAAAATGTGCTTAAATGTAATTGTCCACCACAGCACAGTGTGTTTGTTTACCTTGAGTCGGACCTGCTCGTACACAGCAATGGGCCTGTTGCTGAAGGTGATGCCATTGCAGAAGCTTCCCTGTCTCTTGACGATCCTCTGGGACTGGTCCATGAGGATCTGACAGCCTTTGGTGCTGGGGTGGAAGAGGAGGGGGGAGGAGGACAGAGCACAGGGCTGGAGGGGAGGGCAGTGCTTGGGCTTGTGGTGGCATCGCTGCGTTGTTGTGGGATACGGGCCGCTCATAGTATCTGTGAAGGGAGATGATTAGGGTTAGTTCATGCCTGTTATAGTGCAAAAGGGTTATACAAAAGGGCTGTGAATCGTAATTGCAATTTGAAAGACTGCAATTAGCAAATTAGCAAAGATAAGTACCAATTTCTTCTCCTCTCCCGTTTTAATTTAAAATGTTACGACTGCAGCAGGATATGGTAACGAAGAGACCATGCACCACAAGCTAAAAGTTGCGAGCACACCTTGTGTCAGCTGGTTCCAGTTTACATGAAGCGATTTGCTTTGAGACTCTAAAATTTCAGCATTGCACTTCACGTTTAGATGTAAGTCAGAACTGTTAATTGTGAAATGTGGTGCAGTACCTCAGATAAGTGATTGCACAGAAGTTTGGTGATAAATGGCTCAAGAATCTCTAGTCTACAGCATCTTCATCATGAACCTCGCTACGCAAACAGAGGAACTACTCTCAACTTTTCACTTTTAAAGAATGCTTTAATCTGGATTCATAGCTCTGTTTTATGGACTGGGAGTTGTTATTTGCAGAGGACAAATTCTATAGATTATATGGATGAGGTTCTGCAGTTTAACTTTACAATTTAAGAACTTTCAAACTTATTTTCTTATTTGATGAGTTTGGATCGTGCACTCCTGTGTCCGTCACTCTTTCTGCCCCTGGTCCTCTATTTTATTGGCTGTTGCCGTGGTGATGTTTTGTGTTTACGATATGACAGAGCAGCTCAAAATCGCACTCACACCACACGTGAAAAGCCATATGAGGATCCTGTAGAGTGTGGCTGAACTCTGTATAAATACCTGTTAACCATGTAGTTCTGAAATGCATGTGATTCAACGTTTCACAGTGCACTCTGAACAGAATCTCAAATCAGAAAAATTAACCAATTGGATTTTTTTTCCAGTTGTAACTTTTAGGGTTCTGCAAGGACAACACAAATGTTAGACTGCTTTATTTCAATATTACTGCTTTGGACCAAGATAAGATGTAGCCATCAAAACTGAGAGAAGTTTTTTGTTTACAGAATTATAAAATGCATGTGGTCCAATACCAAAATATTTTAAGTGAAAAACAAGGTTATTTTCTGTATTTTATCATTCCAAGTTTTATCACGTCACCAAAGTGTGTGCACCTGCTATCAAAAGATGAAGTCCAGGCCAAAATAAATTGATTGCAAAGATATAGGGACTTGAAGGCCACAGGCACGTCATGCACATAAAAGAGAAAATACAGCTGGCCAAAGTTAGTCAAATGACCCTTATTTTACTAATGGTTATTCTGGCTATAAAGCTGTATTTGATTTGGCTTGTGATACATCAGATGAATTCTGTATAACGGGAACACATTTGAGGATTAAAGGGACAGTTTGTAAAATTTGGATTTTAAATATCACAAGCATGACCTAAACATGATCAAATCGAATTAGTGATTTAATGATAACAACAGTGATGCTGATTTATTCTTGATTATATAAACAGCGGACATGATCACCAGGTTGTTTATGTCATAATCTGGAGTTTTGGTTTTTAAGATTACTATCCCATTATAAAGCAGAATGAGCCTCACGAGTCTCTCAATGTCAGTCAATGCTGCAATCCTGTTGGGTTTTAACGTAAAAGGACCCTCTCTGATCTCAGTGGTCACTACTTAAACCCCGGCACCTGCATGAAAAGCTTGTATGTGTTCTCCATCTGCAGGTTAAGGTACAGGCAGCCTAGCTTCAGGTGTAATGGTCTATTTTCAAAACTGTAAGAGCATATATATAGCTTTAAAGCAGAACTAAGTAACTTCAGCGGTAGCGCTCCCCCTACAGGTCTCTTGTGAGAATGAATGAATGTCGTAAATACTCCCCCCACCCCGTCCCCTCCCCACTCATCTGCGCTCACATTTGTTTACATAAAGCCCGTGAACAGTGTCCGCAACACAATGTCTCAGGTGGGTCATGTTTTTTACTTTGTTTAATGGTGATTGATTTTAATCTTATACATAACCTTTCTTGTAAAAATATATGTACGAGCTCCCGGAGCACCGCGGCCCAAAGCGCCTAGAGCTCATGGAGCACCACGGCCCGTAGCGCCCCGAGCACCGCGGTGCCCGGAGCTCCCAAAGCATCGCGGCTCATATCGCCGGGAGCTCGTCAGTACCGGGTGTGTTGCTAGCTCGGTTAGCTGTGTGTAGCTGAAGTGTGATAGAGCAGTTTGGCTCTCGTGAGAACGAGAACAGATACTGAGAGCTGAGATTCGGGTCGGTAGGAGCCAAGTTGCATCTGTGGTTTTTCCACCCAGAGGCAGATGGGGGCACCAGTGAACCCTTCAAACACCCCAAAATGTCATATGTAGCCATCAGAGGGGCTTTCAAAGACATTTAATTAGGTAAAATGTCACTTAGTTCTGCTTTAAGGATAAAGTGTAAAATAGAGATTTTGGATAAGAATTGGTTTATTTTCCCACGTTTCTTTTTAGATCACTAACAAAATATTCATGCTATTTTCAGGATTCAAAAAATTCTTTTATGAGTAGCTGATGGGATCTACAGCCACAGCTGCCTTGGGTGAATGAACGCACATGGGAGTTATTCTGCGTCAGTGAACTTACCGCCAAAAATGACACCCAAGGACACAACAGACATATACACTGCCAGTAGCGGGGAATAAAACCACATATCTTTTGGTTAATGGGCAACTATATTTACTAAGTGAACTTCTCATCCCATCCCAAACTATCACTTCAAAACCTTGAGTGCTCTCTAACTCTATGTAGGTGGTAGAAGCCGGTGTAGCCATAGACATGTGTATGTGTAACTACTGCAAAATGAGACTGGAAATGAAGGAAGTGGCAAATATTAGCCATGGAAAAAAGCTTGTGACTCGTACCAATCAACAGTTTTCTACTTCCTCCTCTGAGAAAAGATGAAATATAGTCTGTCCTACTTATAAGAAAATATTCTTGATAAATCACGTCCCTTCTGTCAGCGTGTGTATGTGTGTGTGTGTGTGTGTATGCTGACAGAATTAGTGGAGGAATCTTGGGTAAAGAGTGCACATAAGTCCCTCCTGGAGCCAAATGGTCCCTGTCTCCTGCTGCTAGTGGTTTAAAAACACTTCTCACATGATGTTTGGATTCATTTAGAGCCAGACTTCTGATGATTCATCGAAGCCAAGGATATCTCACTCTCCTGATGTGTCAACAAGTCTGATATTCTATGCATGAGAAATAGGATTAGAGGAAATGTTAAACTTACAAACCTAAAAAGTTGAAATGTTGTGTAAAAAGCTCAAATAAGGACACAGGTGAGGACAAGATATCGCACTGACGTAGCCCACATCAGCTTTGGGAAAATTATATATGTGATTTTAAGCAAATTAAGCAATTCAAAACGGTTTCAGTTTGTACAGATCTGAACTTCAGGGTTAGCAGTTTTGTTGCAGCGATTTGCAAATTGCTGATTTAATTGTGATTAATCGTGCAGCCCTATTCTGGATAGTAAAGTTGTAACTATTAGCAAAGCACCACAAATAATGCTAAAGATATGTTTCCGTGTAAGTAAATTAAATGAATTAGTTTTGACTAGAGATGCACCAATCCAGCTTTTTCAGTTTTGATGCACGTTCTGATAATACAACTTTAAGTAGCAACCAATACCAGTGCAAAGATGTTTATTTCCTGCAAACATAAAGTAAGATAGAAGTGATTCAAATGTGTTATGTAGCTGTTATTAATTCCCTCAAGTACCTACTAAACTTGTATAAATAGAAGCTCAGACATTAAAGCCAACTACAGCCAGTAAATAGTCTTATTATATGAATTTATATGTCCAACCAGCCTATTTCTATAATATTATAATACAATCTAACGTCACAGTAAGACCAGTTATCCTCTATTTTATGAGAATTCCCCTTTTCTTTCTTACCCTGTCTCATATTAGCAGGGGCGTCCTCTCCTGTCTTCTCGGGGTGGACAGGGTGACCTTGGTGGTTTAGAGCTGTTATCCCAGTACAGTGATCATTTACCCCAAAAGCCCCAGTCTCTCTGCCACAGACTCTACACCATTTTAGGTGCAAAGTGAAGTTAGGAGATGACCTGGTAAGAACTGTAAATAACCCCAAAATGGAGTTGTTTTGATACCTCTTCCATTACAGCTATATATAGACTACGAGTAGAATCTGCTGTTTGGATTTGATCTTCCCTTGTCCAAGAGCACCTTCACAACATCTTGACTAAAACTAAAACCCTCCTCCGCTGTTTTCAAAGTGTCAAGAGTTTGTTTTGGATTTATCTGTTTTTTCTTCATCTTTTTCTTGTATCTTTCATTGCAGTTGTGCCAAGGTTGTGTGCATAGCTCTCTATCTTGTAAAATAGATCTTGTCAATGGGCCCTAATGTGCTTCTGAGTTTAAAGAAAACATATTTTGCTTTTGTCTGCTGCATAGTTATAATCTGTGACATTTATCTATATCTATTTGTATCACTGATGGTCTTGAAAATGCATAAATGAAACATGCATAAATCACTCCAAATACAATTTCAGATGAAGGTGAGGGGGAAACAACTATAACATAGTTGAAAGCTAAAAAAAAAAGTTGATTTTTGCATAATACATCTGCTTTAAAGTTTACTTTTGGGACCCATTTTCAGATCTTGGGCTGGGCTTGGTCTGGACTACCTTAGCTGGAGGATTTTGGTGTATATTTTGGTTTGATGGGAAAAACCAGAGTACCCAGAGAAAATCTAGTCTAATCAAGCATTGTATTCCCTATTCAGAAATGTTGCAATACCAGACCCCGCAGTTACTAAAAAAAAAGTCTCAAATTTTGTCAGCCAATTCACTCATTTACTTTCCCAAGAAATCCTCCTCGGCTCCAGCCAAGTGTTCTGGCCTGACTGTAGCTCTGGTCTTGGTTGTGTCGCAGGAGAACAATGCGCTATTGTGCTGCCTGGACAACAGAGGTCTATAATGAAGTCATAACAGCTCCTCGGACTATACAGCGAGCATGATGTCAGAGGAGACGGGAGCTCTTCAGGAAGACACCAGGCCTGTATTGTCCAGTGTAGTGACCAGAGCGGCTCTCGGCTTCCTGTTTGTCTCATATAAGCACCTCTGAGGGCTCGTCCAGAGGGTGAGGTCATCTTAGGGAGCGTGGGTTGGGTTAAATCCTTCAATATTAGGAGAATAAGAAGAATGTAATGCGTGAGTGAATAGTGATGCATGCAGGCCTGTCAGGATCATTTCTATATTGATTTATTGTTCATTCAAGGTCCTACATTACACAACATTGACTCTTGTGAGCTTTAAACTATCTTAAAATATTGTGGCCTCACCAGAAACCAAACACAACCCAGCGTTCTGTTTGGTTTCATTCACACACGTTTGAGTCATTGTTTATTATTAGTCCCTCTGCATTTCCTGAGCACAAAATGTTCCACCTTGTGATGTCATTTAGTGGTAGTTTTCAAGTTAACAGCCACCATTTACTTGTTAAATAGAGATTCCAGGCAATTCCAGGGCTGAAATTATCCAAATGATCCAGTGATTCTAGTGTTTGTTATTCAAACCTATGTGAATGAAACGAAACAAACTCTGGGTATGTTTTTGATGAGCTTGGGTTTGAATAAATGAACCATGGCTAATTGGAGATACTAATTAACTAGTGAAGTGCTATTTAATTATTACAACTCATTTTTATATGATTAATTTGTGAAATGGTTTACTGAGATTATCAGTGCTTTGGAGTACATTTATAATTAGTATTAAAATAATTAGCAAGTTTTGAGTCTATATTGGCTTTGTTTAGACTGTACACCATCTTAAACTCACATCTGCCAGATTTCCAACCTTCAACTAAAACACACAGAAGTAAACAAAGAAAAATGACAGTTGTACTTGTGACAGCTGAGTTGAAGGCGATTTCCAGATAACTGAACTTAATGCACTTGGACACATTTCTGTTCTGTTGTTGAACTTACCAAACATGTGAACAGACTGACCTATAATTCTCGGGTTACGTCTTTCTACGTGGCTTATTTAGATCTATTCATACATAATTAATTGGTGGATTACTAGTTTCTTAAGTTTCTTATTTTCTTTTGTTCTGCTTTGTACTTCTTAGAAAGCACGAGTCCCAGCCCTGTAAAAGGAGTTAACCGAACCTACACCAACCACGTACTTAAGAGAAACTAAATACCAGCGGTGCCTATGTAGCACACATTCTGCTAATATTAAAAGGACTGCATGTAGCCTGTGCTCTTACTGGTTTAGACGTAGACTTAGACAATCTTTATTGAACCTGGGTTGCCAGTCCCTAAATCTGCATATTGACGACACACACAAGTTTATCTAATTTTCAAGAAATAGAAGAGTTTACTCCAGAATTTACTCATTGAGCTGCAGAGGCTGGACTAGCACAGATGAAAGATTGGCTGCAGATTCAATATATTGTTATCAGTACATTTGATTTGAACGCTTACCTCAAAAACATGACCAAAATGGAGACACAGTTTATAATACAGTACATTTAAAATCAATATATATACCTCTTATAGCTTCCTCTCCTATTCACGCCCCTAGTAAGCAAAGCAAACAGTCACTATTGTACAAACTATTGTCGTTAACACATTGACTGTCACTGTCTGTTTACAAAGGCGCGCAGTCTGCCAGTGAGGTCCAGGCTAACACAGACCAGAGGCCCTTCTCCGTGATCCAGGTACCGGACGTTACACAGCAATGGCCCCAGGAACCGGCACTCAAAAGCTCTAGTGTGGAATTGGCTGCTACTACCAACCAGTGACAAACAAAACATGAGTAAATAAAGACGAGATCTGGTTAGCATCACCGGTCTGTAATAGCATTCTGTGTCTTAGCCCCGAGGTTGAGCTCAGAAGCCTAATCACATCACAATAGATTGCGTTCATGTTAGCGAAATTGAACATATGATCCACAAATGTTGAACAATAATGGCACGGCTTTCTGAAACTATTATGAAGAGATTGTTTCACTTTTGTTTATTTATGTTGACAAAGAAGACATTGAACTTCGTGCCAGTTTTTGTTTCATGTGGATGGGCCAAGTAATTACAGAGATATTAACCATAAACCAGGTCAACAAATCTGCAATCTGAAGTTAAACAGCAAATTCCACTATTGAATTCTTCGTAACATTTCTAGTGGAAACTGCCACCTGATGTCTCCATGGAAATGTCATTGCTAAACCTAAATCTATCACCAGGGAGACAAGCAGCACTACGCTCCATTACAATTCAGATCTGTGGAGAGTTGCCCGCATTCACAGAAGGAATTATTGTATTTTTGAGCAGTAGAAACACCTGTAATGAATAAATGCAAGATGGAAATGTTTAAAGTCATGGAACATTTCATTCACAAGCTGGTGACAAACTCCGCACCAGAAAAGTTGCGCAGTGCACCTTTAAACTACAGAGAATTTAGACTGTTGTGACGTCATGTAAACACACCCGACTGCTCATTTTAACTTTTAATTTTGTACGATTCTTAGGAAAACTGTTGCATCATCAGTTTACGGAGAGTACTGAGTAAAATCATGATGTAACAATACAAGGCGTAAGACAAAGTAATGACAGGCATAAACGTTAGAGCCAAGGATAATAATAAGAGGTATCCATATAACCTTGGTCACACAAAGAGCACGGAAAATTCGAGATCATTTAGTTTTATTTTGCTCTATGGTTGCTTAAAGGTCCTAAATTACACAAAATGGACTCTTGCGAGCTTCAAGCCATGTTATAATGTTGTTATCTCATCAAAACAGACCTGGAGTTTTGTTTTATTTCACTCAGACATGTTTGAATAACCTTTTATTATTAGTTTGTCTACATCTCCAAAGCTCAAAGTTCCACCTTGTGATGTCATGAAGCAGCAGTTTTCAAGTTAACAGACGCCTTTTTATCTTTTGTTTAGAGATTGGAAATTCCGGAGCTGAAATGAGTGTTGTCAGTTTGAGAAAAGATCTTGTTAAATATCTGTGTCAATGAAACAAAACACAACTCCAGGTATGTTTCTTATTCGGAAACAACATTATGATCAGAAAATAGTGTAATATGGGCCCTTTATGGTTTGTTCAAAAGACAGTGATGATCCCTGTGAGATTGAATAATGAAATAATTCAATACCACCACTTTTTGCCATGATAATGAAAACAAAACTAAACAAGGCTGAACTTCATGGCGGTTTTTGTTTCATGTGGATAGACACAGTAATTACAGAGACATTAGTCATAAACCAGAATAAAATACCTGCATATTTGTCAGTTAAACGTTCTCATCTGCCCTCCAGCTCGACTGTACACTATGGATTTATAGTTAAGACCGTTTAGAATGACACATTAACCCCACCCCCACCTATATAGAAAGGGATCTCACATTTATCTATTCAAACAGGAAATCAGGTTTTGTAAATAAGTATTGGAACTATTTATGATAAGCAAGCGCAAAAAGTAGATTCTAGTTCTTCTGGGGTATAGTTTTTGTCTTTTGGGGTCAGGTAATGATAAATGATAAGGCGAATGCACAGCCACACCATCCACATGGCTGTTACTACTATACTATTATACCAGTAGATAAAAGGCTAGTAGTAGTAATTGAATTTAATATCTTTTCTGACAATGTTGCCCCCATTATTGTTACTATACTAACATTTCAGCCCCAAGTTCGATACTAAGGACTCAATATCAATTCTGAGACAAAAAACGACTACAATATATGTGATTTTCAACATTAAATTGTAGTACTTTCTTTTGTAGTACCATGTGGTTTTATATTTGTGTAATCTCTAGTTAATACTGGTCTATGTGCTCTTATACTTGTTCTGATACAGCTCAAGATCATTCTAAAGCTATTCAGGAAAGATTCATTTGAATGTGACTTTTTTAGTATCAATACCTGCTCTAATAAGTGTCTAGTTTCGATATTAGTTTTAGTATTGATTAGTATCTGATTTTAAAAAAACAAAACAAAAATCAGGATACATTTATACTATAGTGTCACTCTTTACCCTGAATAGCAGATTTGTTATTTCTCCAAAAAACATTGCAAATCTATACAAAAATGGCTTCATATTGATTATTTGTTGATTAAAAAAACTAAAGCACAAACTTCCTAGCCAACCAATCCCTTGATACTACTACCACAATACCCTACAGACCCACAGTAAGCCTTCCTTCCCCATTGTAACCTGTGATGTGTTCATACAGGAATGCCCTATCCACGGAGAATCCCACAAAGCCTGGGTCTGGACTTGGACCGGGGGACATGATCAGAATTAGATTAGATTAGAGTTTCACGGACTGGCTCATCTCTTGTCAGGGGGCCAAGAATTCTCAATGCGGAATCTGGAAAGGCACTAAATACAGGCGTGGCATTCCAATATATCCACTTGGGTCAAGGTTAATGATGTCTACAGTATAAATAATACAGGTACTATTTAAAAACCTCGGGAAGGTGTGGTGTTATTGTATGACAGTCAGGTGCTTATTCGTGTTCTTCACAAGGAGTGGATACTTGGAAAGGAATTATAAAGTGAACTGGTTATTGGAATACCATTACCTAACATTACTAAGAACAAAACTGAAAGAGGACTCCAATCCAAGTAAAACTATATCATACCCAGTCCTTTACTTCTTTAGAACAATGTAACAGAAAATAATGGGGCTGTAGTTAACTAAAGAAAGTTTTGATCGACTAAATACACACCCTGCGCATCTACTGATCGAATAAAAGATGGGGAGGCAAAAATCTTTAAATTATTAGGATCTCATGCAAAAAATAGTAAAGCATCTGCAGTAAAAAGGCAGATTAAACTGTCCAGATACTCCCAAAACTCCACCAAACTCGCTCCATGCTTTTTCCTTTCCGCTGCTGACGTTATAAATCATTTTAATCTAAAAAACAAAACAAAAATAAAGAACAAATAAAAGATTTGGACGACTAAGACTCAGACTAAGACTAAAGTAAACAAGTTCCGCCCTACAGACAACACAATCCAAATAAACATGATATCTTTAGTGCAATACTTCCTTTTCAGCTATATATTTGCTTGTTAGAGAAAAGAAGAGATTCTGGTAACTCATTCCACTTTTGAGTGACTAAAGCTTAAAGTTTCAAACCTATTAAGATTGATATAGAGAATCCTGTAGCTTAGTAGTTTAAGTATGATTGTTAATAGACATGATAAAGTTCAAATGAAAAGCCATTTAGATATGTGTTTAATAATGTTATGGGCTACTATTAACAGGGTTTTTGTGAAGAAATGAACAAATAGTGACTAAAAAGCTCAGCCAAAGTAAGAAACATCCCTATATCATTCCATTTTGCAACACCCTAACTTGTAACACCAATCTATAGCATAAACAAATTAAAAAGTGACCAGGATTGCCAACGCTATACATTGCATGAAAACATTACATTATTGTTAAGGGCTTCATTCAATATCGTATAGGTTAATATAGTCAGTGGGGAAAAAAAACACATTTATCTAACCAGTCGTGACTTAGAAAACATAGTGAGACTTGTGGAAAGCAGAATGCTGCGTCCAGGACACCCACGTCTCCCGCGTCCCCGAGCGCACGCTGCATCTATAACGCGCATTATCCCAACCTTCCATTATAACATCGTGAGATACATTAATGCACTGGCTTACCGTAGAAGGTATTCCTTGTCATCTGACCTCCCATGGCTCCCGGTAAGGTGCGTGTTCCTCCCGTATATAAACTACCGGTCGCCCCGCTGGTTTCACGGGAGCGCACGCATCACTGTAACCCGATAAACGCGTGTCCCCGCTGGGTTCCTACACAGGTCGAGTTCGCTCACAAACGTCTCGAAATTGGAAAGAAGCATAAGAAAGCGGCGGCGACAGCATACAGAAGCGATGTGCACAAAGCGCCCTCCACTCCGCGCTCGCATCACGCTGGAATTAGCATAAAAGGTGGAAGGGAGGCGGGGCCAACGTGGTCATTACCGTTCAGAGACGCACACGAGCCACTGTCAACAACGTGACGTGAACGTGAGTCCCACCGTGCGCCTAATACGTCTTCATGTTTGCGTTACTTGAATTTAGGCTCGGTTGTCGCCTGGGATCCAAACAGACTTCTTCAGTGCTTAATAACAACAATATAATAATAAAATAATAATATAACAAAATAATACAGAGAGATATCATTCAGAGTTTGTCAAGCCCCATTTACAGTCTTCTTTATGCAGTTTATGCAGTTTATAGATAGGAGCAACGTACGGTTTTCAATATAATAGAATGAATTAACTAACAAAAACAGACAGAGAGAATTAAATACTTAAGTAAACTACAGCCTATAATTAGCCGACTGTTTGGAGATAAAGATTTAAATACGGATGTAGGCTATTAGACACTATAGACCAGGGGTGTCCAGACTTTTTTCACCACATATTTAAACATAGACCAGCGTGAGGGCCAATCAAAGGTCGTAGACTGGTGGTCAAAACAGTGACTAATTTAAATCTGTGCATTTATAACAGGTTTGAATGACCCTCCAGAGCTTTGTTCATACTTAGACCCTCAAAACGACACTTAATTTGCTTGATCAAGGTAGATTTCAAAAACATGCAGTAAAAAGTACTACTTGTGGTAGTATGGGCCAATTCACCTGGGAGCCTGAGGGCCAAAACAATTGGTCTGAGGGCCACATTTGGACCCCGGGCCATAGTTTGGACATGCCTGCTATAGACAAACATCATACATAACCAACCGGTATCTAAATTTCCCAACTATGCTATGTCTATTTACTTAAATATGAAAATTATAGCTTATAACTGTGAGCTTTTTAAAAAAAAATAAGGTCCTGTATTACATGTTAGAACAGTGGTTCTTAACCTTGTTGGAGGTACTGAACCCCACTAGTTTCATATGCGCATTCACCGAACCCTTCTTAATTGGAAAAATAAAATATGCTTTTTTCAAATTCAAATATAGGTATATCTATTTTATTGGTGCACACATGTGAATGGCACATATTCTTCCGACCACTTTCTTTTTTTGCTCGACATAGTTAGTATGAAGGGAAAATATTAAGAAAGAAATTACACGACACCATCACGACAGTCACAAGACTATTGCACGCACAAAATGTCCTGCAGCCAATAATGGCCAAACATCACAAATCATCAAGAATCATGAGTTGGATGTGTGTCTGACCCCTGCCGAACCCCTGAGATTGACTCACCGAACCCCTGGGGTTCGATCGAACCCAGGTTAAGAACCACTGTGTTAGAATGTGGTTACCTCATCAGAAACATACTTGGAGTTGTGTTTTGTTTCATTCACACATGTTTGAGTAATCCTTTATTATTACTCTGTCTACATCTCCAAAGCTGAAAATGCTCTGTTCCACCTTGTGATGTCATGTAGTGGAAGCTACCTTTTACCTTTTGTTCAGTAGAGATGGGAAATTCCAGGTGACTCTAGTGAAGGTGCATTCACATGACATTACAAGGTGGAACAAAGTGCTTTCTGTCTGAGAGAAGAACTCAGCCTAAATATGCTATGCAAAGCTTGTGTGTATGAAGCAAAACAGAACTCTGGGTATGTCTGTGATGACGAAACAACATTATAACATGTAGATCAGAAAACAGTGTAATATGGGCCCTTTATTTATTTACATACGGACAATAGTAAATACATAAAAGTAATTAGGTGTTTCATTTATTCAAAAGGAAAAGCAAACGTGTGTGATATTTTCCCACCTGTAGAGTATCAGAGCACAATCTGGTCACAGTGACATTGGAGACGGTGACTTGAGACATCAGAGTTTGTGTCGTCTGTCACTGATCTGTCATAGATCCTGATCCGCAGTGACAGACGTGAACATCAAGTCTCGCTGTCATGACAACTAAGCGAAAGCAAGTCCGGCTGCTTTTTGCACATTCAGACAAGGGAAATTCCAATAAACTCCACTGTGTAAAAACTTCAAATATATAAGACAAAATAAATATTGCCCAACCATTTTATAACTTTTATAACAGTTTTGTGCTGCCAGTTCAACACGGATATTTTTTGTAGCCTGTATTTCACATTTAAAGGGTTTATTACAATGCTATAATTTGCCTATGTGCTTGTATCTATTGTTCAATTATTAGTCACTCCAGTATACCAGTCATTTTCGTTTTTTATACCAGACGCCCTACCTGTGCCCTTTTGCTTTGCCAACTGAGTCACCAGCATCTTATTGTTGCCGCATAAATATGAAAGTGAAATGAAAACTCTTAGTTCCAAACAATGCAGGTATTAATGCACCTACAGTGACTGACATTGACAATAAAGGTGCACTATGTCACTTTCATGGCATATATTTGTGGTAAAGTTACAGGTCAGATCTGTAGTGTGGCAACCCCAGAGTAGGAATACATCACTTTCTATTATTACTTTGTGGCAATAAAAATACAAATTCCATTGTACATCCAAGTAAACAATCACATCTCCATGGAGACGAGCAGAAAAGTTCTATAAAGGTGCATTGTGTAACTTTTATGGTGGAAATTCCATTGTTGTTTTTCATCATGGAGATGTTATAGCTTTGTCTGGAATGTTTCACGCTATGGTATTAAACCTTTTTATTGTCATGGAGACTAAACCAGATCAGGTTACAGGCCAGATCTGTGGAGAGGCAACACCGCCCACAGTCAAAATGCCTGTTTTTCTAGGTATTTTTAAGCACTAAAACCACCTGTAATTGAATCCACCTAAGGCAGAGCTGTGGAAGAGCAATGACATATCCACAGAAACGAGAAGGTGAAAAGATGAGCCCCTTTAAACTGAAACAGCGTCATAAGATCTTATTCTATACTAAAGAAAACAGGATTTACACTTCCTTCACCTTTTTTGGCAAACTGACTGGTCTGAAACACCCATCATAAATAACAATAGTCTTTTTCACCTTCTTCTTCTTCTTACAGATTGATGTCTCCAGTTGTCGACGCGGTGGGTGCTGTGGTCCCTTGGGTGCTGCTCTGCGGATGAACTCAGTCTCTTCAGCATTCCAGTTAAGTCTGCCTATTGTCCCTATACCCCGCTGCTGTATAAACTGACTGATTGCGGTTGACTGTAGAGTCTGTTAGCAATTTACAATAAGAGTCTTCCATATGAGCAGGATTTTACATTTACATTTACATCGGGGAAGGATTTTATCTAAACAAAGATATGAAATAAATAAAAGAATTCATCGCCTGAAGCCGTCAGTCACACTTGATAGAGGTTGATGTATCAGCTGATCATGGGGCTGTCTAATCTGATTGTCCCTGTGTAAAACATGAAGCAGCGTACACCAAAGACACCCCAAAACAATACATACAAACAACTGTCTGACTTCATACAGCAAATATTTGTAAATGTGGAATATCAGTTAAATACAAGTTGAATGGTTGTACACGGGAATGCAGTGATAAGTAGTGGGTAATGTTTTCATTCCGAAGAAAAACTGTAATTCTACTTTTGTTTTGCTCTGAATCATACCTGGACGACTGAGGGATTATGCAGATGTTTCCAGTACATTTAATTTTTAAAACATTTGCAAACTGTTGCAAATAACTTTTGTTGAAATTGAAATGTAAAATTATAACAAATCATAAAAATGAAAGGTTTTGTCATTACTTTAATTTAGCAGATATCATCTCCTGACAATTATTATTCTTTTTTTGTAGTAGTATTTTTCCCAGATACATTTTACTCTTACTTGAGTATTACTTGCATTACTACTTTGTATTCTTCTACTTGAGTAATATTTTGAAGTAACTCTTGCTTACAACCTTTGACTGCTACTCATTTTTGTTAATATCACAGTGTTCATTAATGCTCTTGGAAGTGGTTCAGATAAACTTTTACACATCGACATTTGAAATAAACTGGGAATAAACCAGGTTTAATCTAAATCACTTTTAAATTTAACTAGTATTTTTTTTAAACTTTCCACAGTATGGCATTAAGCACATCTGTCTATTGCCTTTAAAATGATCTGTACATTCTTACTGTGAGCAAGCTCGCCTCCCCACAGATCTGACCTGGCATCACCTGCTTATCTCCAAAGTTAAATATTAAATGTCAAACTGTGGAACATCTACGTAAATAACAGCTTGTTAGAAACAGTTAAAAAGTTAATTGTATTGTCTGTTCGAAAATCACGATCTGATCTTTTTCTAAAATGAATCATGCCAACAAGTAGAATTTCCACACAGACCTGTTCTAGCAGACTCCATATTTCCCGTCCGCTCCACATTCTCTTCTTCTGCGGTGAGGCTAATTGCCGCTGACATGTGACCATGATGGGTAATGGTGCCTAACAGGCCTACATAACCCCAGTCTCAGGCCGCAGCGCTGCCTTCCATGTAAGGGAAGTAGAAGCAGACACCTGGGGACTTGTGGGTGGTGAAGTCCAAATATTTACATTCAGTACGTTTAATTGGTGATACTCTTTTCATGCTTTGGTGTCTGGTTTTAACACGGTGTTTATCACTCCATTCATTTTACGCTTCTATGTGGCAGTGCAGGCTTTTATGTGAGATGTGTTTATGCATAAGGAGAGATATATATTCTACATTAACAACATTTTAAAGAGAGTTTGATGTGGATGGTTCTTACAGCATCACTTAATTTGTTTGGGACAAAATTAAGTGTTAATTTATTCTCGGAGGCAATTGATGTTGTTTATCACTAGTATTTTAAATGAGAGGCTGTACATAACACTTTAAAGCAGGCTTATTATGTAAAAATTGACTTTTCAGAGCATTTAATCATGTTATAGCCGTTTCCTCTTCTCATTTACCCTCTCCAAGTTATATTTGGAGTGATTTGAGCATTTTTTGAGCAATCTTTAATCACTTATTTTCAAGACACCATGCCAGTCCCTGTTTTCAGTGCCACCAGCATATGCCCACTGCTTTACTTCACCAATTTTCTTTTCATAATCAGTGATACACAGGTTTCGTGATGAGCAGCTATTCATTGGAGTTGCTGACTCTTTGTGGTAATGATCTCAGCTTCCACAGATGAATCCTGTCGTCGTGTCCTTGTCTGCACACACTGGTGTATGAATGTGTGTGTAGGCGGTTGTGTTTTTCTTTGTTGTAAAGCTCTTTGAGGCCTTAAAGATGGAGAAGTGTTATATAAAATGATGACGTACCGCAGATGTAAGCAGACTCGTTTCTTTCATTAAGTAATTTTAGGTGAATACTGTGATGTAAAATGTGCAAATTATAACATAATGATCCACGGGTGCCATAGATTATTGCTTTATAGCGGGAGCACAATATGTGGTCTTTAAATGCAGAGCTAAAACATTTACTAGTGTATATGAGACAGTTGTAACAAATAGATTATAAATGAACAGATAAGCCTTGTTGTTAAAGGTGCACTCATGTTATGGAATGTTCCAATGTATGGCATTAAACTTATCTACCTTAGTTTTATTCAATTCCAAGTTTTTCTATAGCTCAAAACATCATCGCCTCTCCACAGATCTGACCTATATCCTATCTATATGCTTATCTCCACGTACTTAGATGTTTAATGCCATATTGTGGATCATACAGGTGAAGCAAAATGTTATAGTAGACAAATAGAGGACGAGAGAGAGCATTTATATGAATTTTGCCTTTCACTTTCTTTCTGTTGTTTTTATTAAAAATGTCTCTTACAACAGAAGACTTAAACAAATAAATCAGACCAGACCGGTGTCCTGTGATGTCCACCAGACGCCTCTCTCACATCCATCAGCAGACTCATTTGATTACACTATGAGGTCATGCACTGTGAAGCAAAACACTTTGTTTTTAATGCTGTTGTAAAATACAGCCCTGCATGTGACCAAGACATAAGACACTGATTAAACAGCAGACCAGTCCAAATGCCCTCAGCAGACCATATATTAGATACATAAAGAACAATGTATATATAGCAAACTGCTGCCTATGTTCTGTATGTCCATAAACAAGTGGCCTGAAGCTCTAGTCAGATTGTATTCTATTCTTCATGTCCCTTTTACATGCACTTTGTTCTAGTTCACATATATTAAGGGTCCATATTAGGCTATTTTCTGATCTGTGTTGTGGCCATACCGGCTCGTCAAAGCCTGATCCCGTCAGATCTCAGAAGCTCAGCAGGGCTGGGCCTGGTTAGTACTTGGATGGGAGACCACTGGGAATTCCAGGTGCCACAGGGGGGTGCCAGTGGCAAAAATTGTCATTGTGTCCTTAGGCAAGGCACATCACCCACATTGCCTAGTATGAAAGTGGTGTGTGCGTGAATGGTGGTGGTGGTCGGAGGGGCCGATGGTGCAGATTGGCAGCCTCACTTCCGTCAGTCTGCCCCAGGGCAGCTGTGGCTACAATAGTAGTTTACCACCACCGGGTCTGGAGTGAATGAATAATACTCTGTAAAGCGTCTTTGAGTGTCCTGAAAAGTGCTATATAAAACTGATGCATTATTATTATTATTATTATTATTATTATTATTATTATTATTATTATTATTATTATTATTATTATTATTATTATTATTGTGTCCTATGGTAATACAGGTGTGTCCATACACCTTTACTAGAATCATATGGATCATTTCAGCCAGTCTCTACTGAACAAAAGTTAAAAGGTATCTGTTAATGTGAACATAACATCACAATGTGGAACAGCATTTTGAGCTTTGCAGGTGTAAACTGTAAAAAGGGTTACTCAAACATCTGTGAATAAAACAAAACACAACTCCAGGTATGTGTTTGATGAGATGACAACATTCTAATGTGACATAAAGCTCGCACGAGTCAGTTTTCCATAATACAAGACCTTTAAGTTATAAGATGACACATTACTTTGTAAATAGAGATGGAAATTCCTGTGCCGCAAAACCCATTAAAGCTACCATCTGTTGTACCCCTGTTGTATTGTCACGTATCACCACTAGATGCTGTCTATGTTACTGCTGTCTTATACTGCGTCAGTCTTTGGCCTGACAGATCAGAGAGCACAGTTAAGTCTGAACAAAGGCCAGGTGAGGGGCAGGAAGAGGGTGAACAGGTTTCACATCTGCCATCTACTGGTGAACAAAAATAAAAGTTAATGGTAATAGCTTTAAGACACATAAAAAATAAGAAAGTTAATACATGTTATATTGCAAGATGTTGTCACAGAAATGAACATGCTTTCTTCTCAGTCCCAAATTCAGTAGTAGTAGTAGTAGTAGTAGTAGTAGTAGTAGTAGTAGTAGTAGTAGTAGTACAATGCGCATCAGCTTTGTTGCAGATTTGACCTATCTGACTATTTAGTGTATCATGCATTTTTGTTGTTTTTTGTTTCACCTTTATCCATAAACAGAATTCGATCCAAATGGACCTCATATGTGTTTTTTGCACATAGCGTGTCAAACTAGTCCTTTTATTACTGATACAAGGGGAGCAGATTACAACTGAACCTCCCCAAGAGAACAGAATCCAAGGCAAGAACAAAATATGAGAAAAATATCTTCTTAGTAATTACTCTGCAGTGCTCGAAATAAAAGGAGTGATTTGTTCCTATATGTGAAGGACTTAATAGTATGGCTGACACAGAAACCAATTAAATAGAATGTAGTAATCCAAGATAGGACAAGGACTCGATTAATTAACATGGAACTGTATACAGTCATTTCGAACAGTTTCAAGTGCTGTATTCATTTTATGTGCTTGGGTGTGATTTAATAAGCTAAAAAATACTGTTTAAAGGTGCGACTATGTAACTTTTTGGTTGGGGGTCTGTTCTCTGCTTGCTTCTATGGATATTTCATTGCTGTGAATGTTCCACAGTATGACATTAAACAGCTTTACCTTACTTTTTTCAATTACAGGTGGTTTTATTACTCAAAAATACCTAGAAAAACACATTCTGACTGTGTGCGGAATTGCCTCTCCATAGATCTGACTTGCAATTTGGTCGGGCTTGGTCTCCATGAAGATAGAACGGTTTAATTTCATATTGTGAAACATTCCAGACAAAATAATAACAGCTCCGTGGAAAAGCATTTGACACACCCTCCACTTCCAATGAAACATACCTTACTTGAAATACTCCAGAATACTCACCTGCCCAATACTTTAGAAATTGACAGGATTAGTGAATCATC
The DNA here is from genome assembly GCA_034769755.1 of Odontamblyopus lacepedii. NCBI lineage: Eukaryota > Metazoa > Chordata > Actinopteri > Gobiiformes > Gobiidae > Odontamblyopus > Odontamblyopus lacepedii. The sequence goes on from CM068354.1 coordinate 14,958,953, forward strand.
TGCAAAACAAACATAGCTATTTACAAGGAAAAAAGAAAGGGACTGAAAAAATCTTGCAGCACTAAACTATTAATCTGAGCTGAGATGGGTCTGATTTGGTTCTAAATGATGGGTGACCAATGTGTCTGTCATCTTAGTTTGGCTCCGTTGATTACGATGAAAAACCCAAATGCTTAAATGTGGTTTAATTTCGTGTATCCATCCTAATTAGAAAACCAGCAGCACACAGACAAAGGACCACCATATTCTTCCATATATCCTTCCGTCTTCTACACATTTTGAGTCAATTTTAGGATAAGAGTAACGTGGTGGCATGTTTTTTTTAATATTATAATACTATATATCATTTGCATTTGTCATTTGTTCATTTGTAGTACAGAAACATCTCATTCACAAATGGGTAAGATTGGGGAGAAACTGGCAGTGTTTACGTGCACACTCAAAATCTGATGTTAATAGGCTTAAAAATTAAATGAACATGTCATGTAAACAGGGAAATCACCAGATTTCTTTCTGATCATGGATCCTTTCATTACTCAAATTGGATTATGTGGTTTGCATGTCATTTCAGTAATCTAAAAGGTTCACAAATCAGATTTCGGCTGTAGCCTTTAAAGGTACTATATTACACCAAATTGACTTTTGTGAGCTTCAAGTCATGTTAAAATGTTGTTGCCAATCAAAAACATACCTGGAGTTGTGTTTTGTTTGAGTAATCCTAGTGTAGTTAGTTCAAGTGAACAGCTATATTTTACCTTTAGGTCAGTAGATATTTGCAACTCCAGAGCTGAAATAATCCTACTGATTCTAGGGAAGGTGTATGGAGTTTAAAAACACAGTGGAGCACTTCCTGAAATTACAACCACAGAATTTATATGAGGATTTGTGTGTTAAACATGTGTGAATGAAACAAAACCCAACTCCTGGTATATTTTTGATGAGGAAACAACATTATAACATAGATCAGAAAATAGTGTAATATGGGCTCTTATTAGTTATATTATAGTGGATGAGTTTTTGCATAGCTCCTTTTATGTCTCAAATACTATCTGAAGCAATTATAAAAACACAGTCACTGTTAGCACAGAGCAAAGTGTTTCTCTGCTTTGAACCATCTGAATGTATTATTTTACATAAGAAAACTACTATAGTCCTGTTTACTAACTCTGCTCTGTTAGCATAGCATTATAACTGTACCAAAACACTGCCTATAGCTTTATTTCCACAGAGCGAGACTTCAAACACATGGGGATGCAAAGTGAGTGTGAGTAAAGCTGTTTTATAATGAAGTAGGATGGTCAGGGTGGATAAATATGGCTGTCGGTCCCTTAGGCATTTCGCTGGGTGATTATAGGACAGTATATTCATTAGTAATAGCCATAACAAACATAAAACAAAGAGAGATGGTGGCACCTGCAGATGAGGCGGACATATTGATTCTATTCGTGCCCCAGGCGTATGATCTGCAAAGGGCAATGCAAAGGAGAGCGAAATCTAATGCTATTTACAGTGACTTTTCGAATTGTGAGTGTTATTAATGTACAGGTGATTACAGGGATAAAAACAAAAGAAATCTAAGAACACATAATGTAGCGAGGACTAGTGACTATTTTATGTCCGTTTTTATGGTCAGTTTGTGTTTAGATTAGTCTAACAAAGCCTCAGACAGAGCAGTGCCTACAGTTCACACTGTCATCACAGCTCCAGAGAATGTTCACATCAAAGTATTAATAGCACATACATGTAGACACAAAGAGGTAGAGAATGGCAGTTAGATTTGTCTAAACCTGTTCCATTTACCCCCAGGTGTAGAGGCGCTCAGTGGGGCTGGAGAGAGCGCCTGCCTCTGGGGCTCACACAAGTCTGGGCACAGCTCCTCTTTGGGGGTCACAGAGTTGGAGGAGGAGTAGATGATGCTGTCTTTTGTCCTCTAGGTGTATTTGTGAGTCACTGGATGTGTTTCAAAGCACACCAAAAATCTGATATGATGATTGGGTTATCTGATCACCCCTGTTATCTAACTTCCTGTCATATAAATGTAGGTTTCCCATCATATCGTGTGAGCTGTGAGCACTTTGTAGGGCAGTGGGTTAACTCATTCAATATTTAGTATTATGATATATTTACAATTTACTAAGTAATAAATGTTGAACAAATTATGTATAGACTGTATTGTAAGAGGGCAGAACTGTGAAAAGGTATAAAAACATCCAACAGATACACCAGCAACATGGCTGAGTGACACTCTTGCCTCACAGCAAGATGGTTCCAGGGTCAAGTCTTGGGCCCTCCAAGCTTTTCTGTGTGGAGGAGTCTTTTCTGGAGTCTTTTCCGGACTATAAATCGCTCCGGAGTATAAGTCGCCAAAAAATGCACAATAAAGAAGAAAAAACATATAAGTAGCACTAGACTTTAAGTTGCATTTTTGGGGGAAATTTATTTGATAAACTCAGACACCTGAAACAGACATTTCATCTTGAAAGGCAAGTGATAGTAATTACAATAGAACAGAGAACAGGCTGAATATGGTGTGTGTCTGGTGTTTTCACGTCACATGAACAGTTATTCAGAAAGCTAGAGCAGAAACAACAGAACAGTTGAAAGTTTACCAAACTCTCCATCTCTCCAAATCACTAAATCCATTGAATTCTTCATCCTCGATGTCACTTCTGAGAAACCCTGCCAACTCTAGCTAAATCTATCTTTTAGCCCGCAATTAGCTTTTGTTTTCTTCATTGCAGTTTGAGTTTCCTCCGCTTTTCTCCAGTCAAACCCACTCTCGCTCACTCCAAACTTTCTTTCTGCTGCTACTGTTTTCAGCTGCAGATTTCACAACTTGCAGCAGGACAGAGGCTCTTTCTGCAGGAGACATGTGCAGTAGAGTGAGAAGTGACAGTGCTACAGGAGGAAGAGCATGAGGCTTAGCAGATACTGGCACACAAGCCTAGAGCACCTCTGAGTGTAAAAATAACCAACATGTGAAATGATATATTTTATATATAAGTCACCCAATCCATGAAAAAATTACTTAGTCCGAAAAATACTGAACATAGCTAAACCGCTAGTGACCTTCCGGCTTCGTCAACTCTGGTTCCAACTCATTTTCTATTGGAAAAACGGTTGTTCCTCTTGATTTTGGTCTTACAATGTTCTATTTAACCTATTTTACATGATCCTGGTGTTTTGACATTACTGTTTTATGTGCAAATCAAGATTTGAACATTAATAACACACAAATCGGGTGCCTTCTTTCCCCAAGGTCACTCCTGCTAGCTCTAGCAACAGGTTTGATTGGCAGTGTTGCTAAGCACCCGCCCTTTGCCAAACCACCGGTGCTAACGCGAAGGGACATTACCTTCAACAGCCTCGCTCCGGACCGGCTCTTTGATACTCATGGTTAGAATTCCAAATATGGACCCTAAATTTGCCTCTTTAACTGCTGGCCTCAATAAACATCATTTGGCTGAAGCTGAACACTATGAGTGACGTCACACTCACTTAGTCCACTTCTTTATACAGTCTGTGGTGTGGAGTTTACCTGTGTAGGACAAATGACTCTACATGGACAATAAAACACATGTGGTCCCTTAAATGTAAAAAGCTGTTCTAAAACTTGCTCAGGACAAGGAAGAGTAAATGTGTAATTTGTTTATGCCTGACAAGAGACTCATAATGTGCAAGAACTTTAGCGACTGTTATTTTCATCATAATGCGATTTTACACGGTCAGGCAGGTTCGCCATTTCTACCTAATTAGCGAGCAGCCATCTGCATATAATGGGACACTTTCTCAAACGTTAAAAGCACACAGGTGTAATTATAGGAGCACTTTTCCTCGCTACAAGTATCTTCAAATGTCTTTGAATTACACCATCCCTGTTTTTACTATAGGCATAAACTGTCTGAGGAGTTAGGGAACACAGTGAGTAATTTGTTTTTCTGTCATGAAGAAATATATTTTGGGGTGTAACATGGTGTTGTCTACAGAAGGTTTTTACAGCTGAGTTGGTATGAGACATATGAACATTTTTCTCCTGGCTGGTCCTGTCTAGTTATCTGCTGTCAACAGTAGCTCTATTGTCTATGAAGAAATTTACTAAATACTTAAACCCAAGATTATATGTGCGTCTCCTTGTCTTCCACCAAATGTTTAAGTTCATAGTGAATACATGTAATATCACCTGTCAAGCCTGCCTGTGTTTTTCCAAGACAATTAGGACTTTTGTTTTGTTTCATTCACACATGTTTAACACCCAAATGTTGCAAAAATTAAGATGAGTTCTTCTCTCAATCTGAAAACACTCTGTTCCACCTTGTGATTTCATGTGGTAAGTGGTAAATTAAAAGTGGTGAAGCATTCTACTCCAATTTATACAGGTTCACTAAGATCATCTGGATGATTTCAGGTCTGGAATTACCCATCTCTCCTGAACAAAAGGTCAAAGGTAGCTGTAAAGTTGAAAAGTACCACTTCATGACTAATAATAATGACTAATAATAAAGGATTACTCAAACATGTGTGAATGAAACAAAACACAACTCTGGGTATATGGGATGAGGTAATAGCGTTATAACATAATTAATTAAAACCAAGAATCCATTTATCATAATATTGGACCTTTTAAACAGACACTAATTATACTGTTGGATGACATGCTACAGCAGTTGTTTGGTTGATGTTTGGATTAATTTTTCCAGAAAACGTGAGAGGAAAATGAACAATTTGTAGAATAAATTTGCATTAAACCAACTGGCGATGTGGTAAAGTAAAAATCCTTAAAAACAGTGAACCTAAAGGGAAAAAGTCATGTAACAATAATATGGTATTTATGAGACATTGCAATGGTACTGCAGATATCTCAGATTATATGTTAATTAGATAAGAATGAAATTTGCCCTAATAGTAAATAATAAACATGTGGTGATGCAATATTTGGTAATGTACTTTACTGGGAGAAATGGGTTATAGTAAAACGTGACTTTTTTTGTCTCCCATTAGAAAATGAATCTATGTATATTTAAAAATTCCGTTATCACAGACATTTGCAGTGGATTTATGGACTAAACTTGGACTATCTAGCATCTAGTAGGTCTAGTACAGGACCAAACCAAGTCTTCATCATGGGGACAAGTATGTGGTGGTCTCTTCTCCTGAAAAGTGCCGTATTGTAGCTTTAAATATGAATTGTACGCCATTCAAAATCAACTTAAACTGAACATGAAGTACTGTACAGTGTGCACATAATGACTTACTCCCAGCACTTTAAATGCTCTTCTCCACTGGACACAAACTGGAGCCCTTCCGATGGTAGATAAATCACTGTGAAGAGGACAGAAAACTGGGAGAGTCTATAAACAAATACTGACAGACAAAACTTTCTGGAAATGACCAATAAGAAGCCGGACAATGGAGTGGAAAATACCCAGGAACATTTCTCTGCATGAGCTATAGGGAGCATGCATATCTATTTCTGTTATGGTCTAGAAATTACATTGTCATTGCATTATGGCGTCCTTGGGTGTCCTTATATGTGAAAGGGACGATTTAGAATGCAATCATACCATAATGGCCAATATGTTTTGTATATGCAGTGGACACTATCCACAAGGAAATTAATATGATCACTACAAGTATCCTTATTATGGTATAAAGATATATTTGAAACCAGATATGGAACCAACAGTACAAGCAATTACATGTTGTGAAATGAGTTGAATTCAATTTGGTGGAATGTGTATGGTTTAATCATGGTGGCTCCTGGAACAATAAAGATGGAGAGGCTGAGGAGGATGGTGATTCTGCTGCAGCGGTAGAGTACATAGGCTTATAGGCAAAAAATACATAATTATTTTGTCATATTGGCTGATTTTCTATAAGATAAAAAGGAAAAGTACTGTGAAAAATATACATTCTTACTGTAAACGGAGTGACCTCTCCACAGATCAGACACGTAACTCGGTCCGAACATCCGCCGCAAACTTGTTCGTCTTGTTTTGTCTGTAATTTTACACCTCATAACATTAAACTTTTCTATTACCATAGATTTAAGTAGGTGGTGCCTTCAGGCCAAGTTACAGGTCAGATCTGTGGAAAGGTCACCCCACCCACAGTCAGAATGCATGTTTTAAGATATTTTTGAGAAATAAAAACACATGTATGAATAGATAATAAATAAACGTTTAGTGCTATACTGTGAAACAATTACTGACAGAGGATTGGCTGCAGAACTCTATAATAAAAAAGATCCAAACTATATCTTGACTTTGATTCAAATTCAATTAATTAAACAGCCTTATCTACTCCTGTACCTGAAACAGACGAGAGATAAAGAAATCGTGGCACATACTCACACTTCTTGTACACATCTCCCAATATTTGTGTTATTTGTGCAGTGCGGTGCCTAACAAGATAAAGCAGGTTTCACTCTGGCTATTGATTGGTTGTGTCTCAAACAGGTACTCTGTCATTGGCTGTGACTGCTCATCATATTAGTCTGACAACAAGGTGAGGGCCGAGTGAGCAGAGGACGACAGGACCACTCCACTGGTTACAAATGACTTTACATTTCATCACACCGTCCTACTGTCGTTTCTCTCCTCAGAACATACCGACTACATACACAGATACACAGGCCTATATGCGAGTTTGTTGTTATTCGAGAAGAGATTTGGTAAACTAATTATGTCCTTCTATATTTAGTAATCTTTTATTGTTTTTGAAATGACTTTGGATGCAATTTGCAATTCGAAGTCACCTTTAATGATCTTGGTGTTCAGGAGTGAGGGAAGGCTGGAGCGTGAGATTGACAGGCAGATCGGTGCGCTGTCTGCAGTGATGTGAAGGAGGAATTGAGTCAAAAGGCCAGTCTACATCAAAATCACAGATGCAAGTAGACGAAATGAGTTTCCTCTGGAGAATGGCTGGGCGTTCCCTTAGATTTGGCCGAGGAGCTGAGTCACAAGGGAGAAGCTCAGAGTAAAACTGAGGTGAGGTTGCTCGGTATCTGTTCTGGATGCCTCCCTGGGGATGTGTTCCACCTGAAAGAGGTCCTTGACAGGCTATGTCTCTCAGCCCCTGGAGGAACTGTCTGGAGTATGCGTGGAAATGGAGGTCTGGTCATCTCTGCTCAGACTTTTGCCTCCACGACCCAAAGCATGGATCATTTCCTTACCGGACCATAATGAGTGAATAGATCTAACATATTGTCAGAATAACTTGCTGGGAACATTAACAGTAATTAGCATCTAAAATTACTATTATTATTCGGACTATAAGTCGCACTTTTTTCAGGGTTTGGGTAGTGGTATGATAGCCCATAGACCAAATATATGAATCTATATATGAATCAAAAATGAAAATACAAAATCGTTATCCGCTTTTTCATTTTGGTTTTAGAGACAAATAATAAAGAAAAGAGTTGTTTTTTCATTTTCTTATTTTTTGTTCTATATTGAAAAACGAACAAACGAATGAAACATGGATTCTTCTCGATTGGGTTGTTTTTTTACTATAATTTCTATAACTTGCCTTTCAAGATGAAATGTTGGTTCTTGGTTTCTGATTTTATAAAATAAATTTCCACCGGTGCGACTTATACATGTTTTTTTCTTCATTGTGCATTTTTTGGCTGGTGCGACTTATAAAATACGGTAGTCAACATGTGAATATTACTTGAGTTGCGTGACGGCTCAGTCCCAGTCGTTTTAGGGTCAAGAATATATTATTACAATCTCAAAAAATCAGTCAGCTCAAACTAAACTGTAACTGCATTTGTCCATACTTATTAGTGTACAACAATGCTTTTTTAGCCCTACGCGTCTGGTGTTATCTAAAGCCGTTCTTCCATAGCGGCGCGTGTTATTGCTCATCATCATGTGGATGTGACAGTGTACAGACCACAGCTCCGCTTCCGCCGTGTTGTTTTTCCTCTTCTCTAAACAGATGCTCTGTCAAATTTCTCTATACTTGGCTGATCTGCTGATGTCGTCCTCTTGGCACTTATTGGCCCACACTCTATGTATAAGCTGTCATTCACGGACATGGGCGTGTGAAACCAGATTCTAAGTGATGTTTTTGAATTGGCAGAGGATCTTATTTAGAAAATGAGTGTAATTTCAAAGCAGTTTGGCCTGCCAGTAAACTGTATTCTTTCACCCATCTGGGATTTGTCCAAAAGTGACAGCTCTCCAAAATATTATAAAAAGTTGAAGTGCATATTTTTATCTTATCTAGTTATTGTTACAATATTTAGTTTTGAAAGTTCAGTTGGCCTTTGAAGATTGATGCATATCTGTGTGCAAACCTGAAAGAATGCAAGGCTATGTGAGTACCATTTGCTGATGTTTTGAAGTGGATATAGGATGTAGATAGAGGAGTACATGACCTACAAGGCTTTCATTTGAACAATATGAGATAAACACAAACGCATTCTTAAACACAACCAAAATATTAACCTTTTCATGCTTGTTATTTCAGCAGCTACAGTGGAGATCTTTAAAAGGAATCAGTCCTGATGTATTGTTCTCATTGAGGACTTAAGAGGGTGTATTATGCAAAATATTCTCTTTAGGGCGATTTCTACCATGTTAAATCATTGTTCCCTCATCAAAAACACGCCACAATGGTTTTACAGATCATCCATGCATGTTTGCGTAATCTAGCATTCTCTCCCGGTCCTTATTCGAACCCTCTTTACCGTTAGCAGTACAATCGTATCTAAAGTTCAGCTCACAAGCCTATGTTACCCACAAATTCTCCCACAAATTAAATGGTTTGCAGTTCGATTCCATCTTCCTCTACAGTTTTTCTCTACTCTGTCCTGGGCATTTGTCTTGACTAACAGTACACAGTTGACCCCCCTTCCCCCCACCTCCTCCTTCTCTCGTTTCCCCAGTCCAGACCAGACCCAGAACACTGCAGGGGGACAGCTAAATACATCAAAATCAACAACAGACATCTGCTACGGACCCTGTAGCAGACTCACAATCCAAGGAAGGTCACCAGACAAGAGGAGAGCTAATATTGCTCCTACTTAGCATATTTTTTGGCTTCAAGGGGCTCGTTTAATCATACTTTTTATCTTGCTTCACATAAATCTTGTTAATAAGAGTATGGCTTAATCACCAAGGATACAGAAAGATAAGGAAATGGCTCAAGTGTCCTAGCCCGTTGTCAAGGAAACGAGCGGCCTTGGATAGGCTCTCCAAAATGAAACTGATGAGTGAGCAGTTACACTTGTACGATGGCCGGTTTCAGCCTTCAGAGATGAGGAGACTGAATATTACCAGTTTGTGGTAGCACTTATATAATAATGATAATAGGTTAACAGCCAGAAATAAATATTATGATAATGGGAATTAGGAAATCAATTTTAGCAAGTTGTGTCAAATGGACTTTTCTTTTTTAATTATGAAAATATATAGAGTGAGCTATACCAGTATGTTGAATTACCATTAAAATATGAAAAAATAAAAATAAAAAATTACATCATTCATTTTATTTCTTGAATTATTGGCATATGGAGTTGTAAAATTTTTGCATATTTTAGGAAAATTTTAAAAAGCCCTGAGTGTTAAGTTATAAAACTGAAAAATAGGAGTTATATTTACTATCTATTATTACCGGTATCTATTAGCTAGTTAGTAGTTTTTCAAAGCTAACCACTCTGCCAAAGCCTGAGGTCCAAGCAATGGAGGGCAATGGTATGCAAGAGTAAATCACTCTATTTTTTCCTGTTTGACTTTTAACCAGCACATTTCTATTAAAAATCAAATTATTAAAAAAATACCGTGGTTCATACACAGCATAAAGGTCAGTGCACAGTGTTCACATATAGGACTAATAAATTCTGGGTAGCTATAATTCAGCATCTTATAAATATGGTTGTTAAAGGTCCTACTGTATATTACATAAAATCAACTCTTGTGAGCTTTAAATCAGGTTATAATGCTGTTACTTCCTCATGTTTTGTTTCATTCACATGTTCACATAGTTTTCAAGTTAACAGCTCTTTTTACTTTTTGTTCAGTAGAAACAAGGATGAAATGATCCAAATAATTCCAGTGTGTTACGACCCGACACTTTTGTATGTGTTTAATTTCTTTTTCTTTCTCTATCATTTCTGCTGTGGGAGCCCTTGCAGCTGATTGGTGGACTGCTCTCTTGACTGGTCTTGGTTGGCTGTTAGATTCTGGCCCCTGATTGGTGGAGCTTGTCTACACCAGGCCACTCCCACCTCACCTCCAGCCCCTCCCCCTATTTAAGTTAATCAGGTACACCTGTTTGGAGCTGCTGGCCTTTGTGACCAGTCTGCCATTTTGTGTCTCATTTGTGTCCTTTTTGTGCCTCAATTTGTGTCTCATTTTGTGCCTCATTTTGTGTCTCATTTTGTCTCATTTGTGTCTCATTTGTGTCTCATTTGTGTCTCATTTTGTGTCTCATTTTGTGTCTCATATTGTGTCTCATATTGTGTCTCATTTGTGTCTCATTTTGTGTCTCATTTTGCGTCTCATTTTGCGTCTCATTTTGCGTCTCATTTTGTGTCTCATTTTGCGTCTCATTTTGTGTCTCATTTGTGTCTCATTTTGTGTCTCATATTGCGTCTCATTTTGTGTCTCATTTTGCGTCTCATTTTGTGTCTCATTTGTGTCTCTTTGTGTCTCATTTGCGTTTCATTTGGTCTCATTTTGCGCCTCATTTTGTGCCTCATTTTGTCTCTTTTGTTTCTCTTTTGTGTCTCATTTTGTGTCTCTTTGGTGACTCATTTTACATCTCATTTTGCGCCTCATTTTATGTGTCATTTTGTGTCTCTTTTGTTTCTCTTTTGTATCTCATTTTGTGTCTCTTTTGTTTCTCTTTTGAATATCATTTTGTGTCTCTTTTGTTTCTCTTTCGTGTCTCATTTTGTGTCTAATTTTGTGTCTCTTTTGTGTCTCATTTTGTGTCTCATTTTGTGCCTCATTTTGTGTCTCATTTTGAGTCAGTCACTTTGTGCTAGTACGTGTCTGATTTTGTGCGTGTGTGTGGAGACACTCAGTTTCTGTTAGTTTTAATGTAGTTCTGTTTTGTGTCTTTTGTTTTGTCACTCGATTCTGTTGGGGGGTTTATGTGGCTTTATTTTGGGACACTTGTGATTTTGTTTTGTTTTATGTGTCCCTTAGTTTAGTCACTTGTTTTATATAAGCCTACGTAACCCATTTTGACGCAAAACTCGTTATATGTTAATCCTGTCATTTTATTTCTTAGTTTAGGTTATTTTGAATAAATATTATAGATCATTTTTTTATTTACCTTGTACATTCCTGTTTATATAGTATAGTATTTTTCCATCTTGGTTCTTTTGTTACTTCCTTTCCGTAACAGAGCTGGGTTGTAACATAGTGACCGTGTATGGAGTTTAAAAACACAGTGGGTCACTTCCTGTATTACCATATGACATCACAAGGTGGAATGGAAGAACTCAGCCTAAATATGCAGGATTTGCGTGTTAAACATTTGTGAATGAAACAAAACCCAACTCCAGGTATGTTTTTGATGAGGAAACAATATTATGACATATATCAGAAAACTGTATAATATGGGCCCTTTAAGTTCAAATAACATATTAAAAATGTGCACACTTTATTATTCAATTTCAAACTTTTTAATGTCTATTTTATTGTTCTGTTGTTTGGATATAAAAACAAGTTAGCTCCACTATTCAGCCTAGTTTGAGAACCACTAAAAGAATCATTAATAATTGATCATGAAATTAATATGCTGTTAGTACACAAGAGCCTCTCTGGAATTCTGCTTCATTAACATGTGACAATTAATTATGCATAAAATAGTTTGTGACACGGAATACATTACCGTCCATAGGCATATAGGTTAGTGCACATAGTTAATAATTCATGTCTATTTTAACTATATGGCTCTCTGTGATGTCAGTGAGCCCATTTGCAGAATACTGAGCAGGTTTTTCATGACATCACAAGATTTCAAAGAGGTCATTTGGGACAGGTTAGAATTCTGTGGTACGATTTTCCTTTTATGTCAAAACGCTAATTCCGGTCTGATTTATCTCTCTGTTAAGTAACGGGCTTATCCACATGAAACAAAAAGGGGCATTTTGTCAATTATTATTAGTTGAAAGGACAAGTGTGTGGACCTGATCCCGAGAAAAAAAACAAAAACTCTATTTTCTGGATTTTAGAGTTTGGATATTTTTCTCTCTCTCTTTCCTTTAATCATTCTCTTTCTCCTCCTTGTTTTCTCTCTGGCTCTGTCTCTCCCCCTTTCTCTTTTTCCTTTTCTTTTTTTTTACTTGGACTTTATAGACAAACTTTATTAATCCACAAGGGAAATTATTTGGACACAGCAGGCCACACATCACTATATATTGTAATACCAAAGAGTAAAAAATATAAATAGTAATAATAAATTCTAAATAAGTAGCAAAAAAAAGCAATATAGTACCATTTCAGTTTGTGTTGTTAATTGGCGTAACTTGCTTCAAAACCTTAAAAAAAAGTTTACAATTACACATTATATTGTACTTTTCTAAGATTTAAAGCTACTCTCTGTAAATAGGCCCAGCTCAGTTGCATTCTCACATATCACCACTAGATGCTGTCTATGTAACTGCTGTCTAATAATGGACACGCAAAACACTTTACATTGCAGATTCAAACAACCATTTCCAACTTCTTATTAAAACATGCCGTGTCTTGCTTGAGGACACAACATCAGTTCACATTACCGGCACGGTGGTTTTAATTGTCCAGAGAAATACGCCAATCCCTCCGTCTGTTTTGAATTCAGCCTGTGCACCAAAAGTGGAGGCTCCATCTACTATTGCTTTGCCTAGAATATTCCACAGTATGGCATTAAATCCATATATCTTCCTGGAGACAAGTTACTGATCAGATCTGTGGAAAGAGAAGCTCGCTCGTGAATGCATGTTTTGTTTTTCTATGTCATTTTCACACAATAAAAATATCAGTAATTGAAATAAATGTAAGATAAATTAAAGTTTAACGCCACATACCATGAAACGACATCTCCATGGAGACAAACAGTTGGCAAACCCTCCACCAGTAAAGCTACATAATGCAGCTTTAACAAAAATCCGGGCTCTCCGTATAAAACATTTAACAAACTTCCTCCTTTTTGTCCAGTATTTCCAGTTTTGTAACAGTTCTTATCAAAACACATCCTTCTACTCCCGGTTATATTTTTTCCAAACGCACTTAAATTAGCTTTTGGTTCAAATTAACCCCTTTTTCCTGCGCGCTGGAGTGTAAATCCCACTGCGCTGGATCTTTTAAGTCATTATTTCATTCATCCACACTGTAATAACCAGCCGTCTCGAGGGGGGAGGTGATTGTGTAGGATTAAAGGGACATTACATCAGATACGCGTTCGGTGGTGTGGACAGAGGTATTATGGGTAATCTTAGGAGGGGAGGGTGGGACTGCCGGTGTGATAGTGCGTGTAGCGAAGGAGCAGAAGGGGAGTGTGTGTGTGTTAAGAGTATCCAGACATTATTTCACTTGGTCCCAATGATCTAGCCCCCTCTAGTGTGAGAAGAAATGATCCTGCCTCAGAGGACCTCATGCATTATACATACAGGAGGACTCTATTGAGCCATTATTCAAATATACTAGGCTCTCAAAGATTAGCCTATAGACCAAGTGTATGGGTGTGGATTCAGAATTGCTAGTTGCAGGATGTAAGGATTGCACTGAGATAAATGATCCTACAGCTAGGAAGTACTAATACTAATGTTACTGCTCACGACTACTATTGTGCGGTCTTTGCTTTTTGTACTACTTCAAACCTCCGCCCGTGACTATGAATTGGATTAGTTACTACTTAGAGTGTAGAGTGAGAAAAAAGCTACAACTTCATTCTGCTGCTGCTGCTGCTACTACTACTGCTACTGTCTGCTTAGTACTAGTACAACTACTACTACCAGGACTACTCCTACTGCTACTGCTGTTGCTACTGTTACTACTACAACTATAGCAACAACTACTACTACTACTACTTCTGCTCCTGCTGTGGCTACTACTACTACTACCACCACTTCTAATAGTAATAATAATAATAATAATAATAATAATACATACCTCTATAACTTGTATACATAACATAACACTTCTGCTGCTGCGGCGACTACAACTACTACCCCTACTACTGCTACTACTACTACTACTACTACTACTACTACTACTACTACTACTACTACTACTACCACTTCTGCTGCTGTGGCGACTACAGCTACTACTCCTACTCCTACTACTGCTACTTCTACTATTACTACTCGTTCACTGCTGCTGCTATTACTGCTGCTGCTATTACTACTACTGCTGCTACTGCTGCTATTACTGCTACCACTGCTGCTACTGCTGCTGCTGCTGCTCACTACTGCTGCTACTTCTACTTCACTACCACTACTGCTGCTGCTGCTGCTGCTACTACTACTACTACTACTACTACTACTACTACTACTACTACTACCACTTCTGCTGCTGTGGCGACTACAACTACTATTCCTACTACTACTGTTACTACTGTCTGCTTAGTCCTAGTACCTCTGCAACAACTACTATTACTACCACAACTACCACTACTACTACTACTGCTGCTGCTGCTGCTGCTGCTGCTGCTACTACTGCTGCTGTCTGCTTCGTATTAGTACTTCTACAACAACAACTACCACAACTACCATTACTACTACTACTGTTGCTACTGTTATTACGACAACTACAACTACTATTATTACAACTACTACAACAACTACTACTACTATTACTATAGCACAGTAGACACCACAAGTTCCTAATACACTGCTGTTTGTCTTCACTACAAATAGTTAGAATGTTGACATCAGCATTACTAGTGATACGACTACTACCACTTGTAATTCCAATACAAATACTACAACTACTACTGCAATTTCAGCATCACAACTACACAGCCTCATTGCTACTACGACTTATCACATCTATCACAGCTTATTACAATTGTTACTGCAACCCAACTTCTGAACTACTTTTCCTCCCCGTTAAAATATTATCCTTCAGAAAAAATTGTTCAGTCTTTAACTAATAGCACATACGTCAAATTGCTTATTCCTTTTTCACCACCAACCTGTAGCTTCTGATTTGCAGTCTCCTCTCTTTGCCACATCATCCCCCGCTCATATGATCCACTAGGGGGCAGTATGAATCAACCCAGCTATTAGCAAATTAGCAGGGGACTCATAAAGGATGCTTATTCCTCCTGTGATAGCTGTTTGTTGCCGTCTCACAGAAAATGATATTCAAAACAAACTGGTCTGCTGGCACTCGCCCCCCTCCCCTCCTCTCTCTCTTTCCTCTTCTCTTTTCTCTCTCTTCCAATTCTGCCTCACCACTCTCTTTCCTCTTTTTTCCCTTTCTTTTTCAACCTGTGGTTATGTTGTCTGGAATATGCTAATCTGCTATGCACTGGCAACTCCCTGGGTGAAGATCACTTATTAAAAGCATAGTTGGGAGGGTTTATGCAAATTTGCTCAAATCAAAGCGAGCCGTCCCTGTGGTTGGTTACCCCCTTTGCATACATTGTTAAACTGAGACCAGTATTTGAGTCCTTTTAATATTGTGTATTGTTGTCTACACTTTCCAAACTGTTTACTCTGACTCCTGTTTCCAATTAAAGGCACATTTGTCTCCATAGAGATGTTATTGCTTTGGTAGAATGTTCCATAGTATGCCTTTAAACAGATCTATCATGCACTCAATTATTCATTTCTTCATTGCTAAAAATACCTGAAAAAATGCTTTCTATTGTTGGCATATTTGCCTCTCCATGGACCTGACTTGTAACTTGGTCTGGTGGCGCCTCCTGCTTGTCTCCAAAGAAATAAGATAAGAGATAGAATAGGAGAACCTTAATTTGTCCCACAATAGGGGAATTCCAGTGTTGCAACCCAAAGTTCAAAAACAGCAAGAGAATAGAAATGTGCAATTTTTAAAAATAGAATAATAATAGAAATTAGAAAAAGGTTTTATTGGCAATGAACAAAATCCACAAACTAGAAACTTGTTTCAGTGTTATGGTACAAAGGTCCTATATGACACAAAATGGATACTAGTGCATTTTTAGCTATGTTAGCCTATTGTTACCGCCTCAAAAACACACCCAGAGTTGTGTTTTGTTTCATTCACACATGTTTGACTAACTCTTTATTATTATTAGTCTGACAAAGTGGAGCAGAGTATTTTCTGTTTGAGAGAAGAATTCAACCAAAATAAATAGGATTTGTGTGTTAAACATGTGTGAATGAAACAAAACACAACTCCAGGTGTGTTTGTGATGAGGAAGCATCAGAAAAGAGAAGAGAATAGAAAGTCTTTATTGTCATTATACATATTATAATGAGATGAGAAGCTGCTCCTTCAAAGTGCACACAAAATTAATACTACTAGCTAATAATAAAATAAATAGTGAAATATAGGCCCTTTAAACAAAGGATAAAAATATAAAACTGTGATTAAAAAAAATGCATGTATTAAAATGAGCTAAAATAGACACATAACTGGCATATGGACACAATAACTCACAGGTTAAAATCTGTTTAATGCCAGACTGTACTACAGTTGTTACCTCATCAAATACCCGGAGATATGTTTTATTTATTAATCCTGGATTATTAGGATGAGTGCATCCCCAAATCTCAAAATGCTCTGTTCCACCTTGTGATGTCATGAAGTGGTAGTTTTCAAGTGAACAGCTACTTTTTATGTTTTGTTTAGTAGATTAGCAATTCCAGGGCTAGGTTTGTGTGTTAAACATGTGTGAATGAAACAAAATGAAACTCCAAATATGTTTTTGATGAGAAAAAAAACATTATAACATAGATAAAATAGTGTAATATTGTCCTTTAAGAACCTATGTAAACAGGACATTATGTTATCAAGTAAAAATAAAAATAAGGCATGCATTCAAATGAGCTAAAAATTAATTGAATACTGGCTATGTACACCATATGTACACAATGTATAGCAGGTTGAAATCTGTTTAAAGCCACAGTGGAACCTTGCAAACAAAAAAGAAAAAAGCTTAAATCTTCAGTTATTTCATCTGTACATTTTCAAAACAAACACTTTCGCGAGAACAAGTTTGATTTCACACTGAGCGGACTGACACATTTGTTAGCTGCCGAAGATGGATAATATCCGCTGTGGCCAAAGGCTGCGGTGAAGTAGGCTGACACAGGCACTGATTAAGCCCCGGGAGATCTGAGGGGATTGTGGGTCTTAGCTGAGAAAGAGCCAGACCAAAAGAGGAGCCGGAGAACAAAACTGCAAATTGGACAAAATGAGATGCATGTGTCCTGCAGCTCCTCCGGCTTTTGTGCGTTCAGGTTAAGGCAACAATCGGACACGCTTCGCACAACTTCACCATATTAATGCAAGGAAGAGGATAAGCAGGATTAGAAAGAGCGGAGGAATATACTTAAGTACAGAAGTTACTCTGTGTATCATTAAAGGCCCCGTATTACGCTGTTTTCTGATCTATGTTGTGATGTTGTTTCCTCATAAAAACATTGTTGTGTTTTGTTTCATTCGCACATGTTTAACACACAAATGCTGCGTATTAAGGATGAGTTCTTCTCTCAAACAGACCTGTAATTGCAAGTTTGTACTAAACAAAAGATAAAAGGGAGCTGTTAACTTGAAAACTACCTGTCTGTAGAAAATGTATTTCACAGTGGTTGATCAAACATCTAGTACAGTCATTGTGAGAGCAACTTGTACAGGTTACAAGTCACTCAGAATAAAGCAGCCGGATTGTTTTGAGTTGCCCGTACAGGACCAATATAATGACTATGTACAATGAGTTGGCCTGGTTGACTGTAAAATGCAGACTCACATACCATTTTTTAACATTTATTAGGAATATAATTTTAACCAAAATCTCAGAAATAATTTATAACAAATTCACTTTTTTCAGACACCCACAAATATGAAACCTGTCAAAGCCAAAATATAAGTGCTGTGCTTCCTGTATGCAAAACCAATCAAATGCAGCGTACTGTTGGTTATCGAGCCGTGGCATTACCAGTATTCTTAATGTTTGAAAAGAACAAAACGTTTCAAAAAAAGTTAAAACTACTGTTCCTTTTCACATAATGATTAGTTACGGTTTATGTAGGCATGTTATCGGTATTATTTGTTTTAATTGTTATTGATTTATTTATTTTGGTTGCTACTTGTTTACTACACACTGAGGTTTCATGTCTTGTGGTTTTGTGTGTGTGTGTGTGTGTGTGTGTGTGTGGTTTATGTATTATACAAAAATGTATGTCATGAATTTGAGGAGACCCCAGGAAGAATAGCTATTGATGTTTCAGTAGCTAATGGGGATCTTAATAAACTAAACTAAACTAAAACCTCTTCATGACATCACAAGGTGGAGCAGAGCATTTTGAGCATAGAAGATATAGACAAGAGAAGAGAAATAATGCAGGATTACTCAAACACGGTGACCCTAACCCCATGAAACAAAACACATCCTGAGTATGTTTTTGAGGATTTAACAACGTTCTAATATGGCTAAAAGCTCACAAGAGTCAATTTTGTGTAATATAGGACCTTTAACATAACAGTTTGTATGTTTTGTTATTTTATTTTGAATTACGGATCATTGTTGTTTTGCTCCGTGCATACTTACATAGTGATGTTAGTCAAACTGATCTGTCTCGGAGAAGGCCTTCATTAACTTATCCCCGCGCTGTGATGTGTACAATTGCCTATATTACGCAAAATTTACTCTTGTGAGATTTTAGTCATGTTAAATTGTTGTTACCAATCAAGACCATAGCTGAAGTTGTGTTCCGTTTCATTCACACATGTGATCCTGGAGTATGAGGATGTGTGCGTTCCCCAAGGTCAAAATGCTCTGTTCCACCTTGTGATGTCATGAAGCGGTACTTTTCAACATTTAAAAACATGTGTGAATGAAACAAAACTCTAGATATGTTTTGGAGGAAAAACATAACATAATATAATATAATGTAATATAAACCCTTTAAACACCCATATAAACAGGACATTTTGTTATCCCAATAATTACATTCTGACTTGCTAATTATGACGATTTTACCTCCCCATCTACAGTCTAAAGTATGAATAGCTCTTTGTTGGCTGTTTCAGATTCCTACTCATTTGACACACTTTGGTGTATTGTAATGAGGGCCTTAATTGGACCTCTTGACATGCGCCGCGCTTTATGTTTATATCTGGTTAATGCTAGCAGCTGACTTCTGACAGCAACCTCTGACCTTTAGTCACCTGTTGCCGCGCTGGTTTCCTGTAAAGGTCATACGCCCGCGCTCCATATTTATGTGTGGACGCAAATTAAGTGAAAGGAGCAAAGGCCACAATCTTCAGGCAAATGTGCCGAGTGTGCAGTGTGTGTTGGGTATTAAATATATTATGGAACGCTTCACACTGCCATGCACAAAACTGTAGGAAAACGCTATGACAGGAGCTCAATGAATAGAATTTTTGTCCACTGAGCTGTAGGTTGCAGAATTAAATCACATTCTTCAAAAAAACATCACTGGTTGAAGGCTGTTGTTGTGTCCTTGGGCAAGACACTTAAACCAGCTTGCCCCTAGTGTCTGCGTTCACTGGTGTACGAATGCGATCGTGAATGGGGGAGCTTTGAGCGCCCTGATGGTGGAAAAGCGCGATATAAAAATGTGACCATTACAGTTACATTCATGTAAATGCACTCTCTCTCCCCTCCTGCTATACTACCATTCTATCCATACTGCAGCGGCTTCTCCTTCACCCCTTCCTCAACCAGTGACTAGAATTCCAAGACGATACACTACGCTTTCAGATTTGTTTTAAAGGGATTTTGTTGGATGAAAACCAATGGAAACATCGAATTTTACCCAATCAGAGATATTGCTGAATGAGAGCCATATGGAAACAAATGCCTATTACTATACAAGTTGCTTTTCTGTTCGGGTTCAAGAGTGTAGAATTGGAAGTTGGTGGAGGAAACAGACAAAGGAAAGTACAATTGAAAATCAGGATTGATCAGTATGAGATTATGTTTTAATTGCCCCACACTGTACTACAGAAATGATTATTATTAGACGAATTCTATAGAAAATGTTCTGTAGTCCAAATTCTGCTGTATTGTATGTATCAGTTACCAATGGGACAAGATCTCACTAGATAAATTCCTACAAGAGTTTTCAGTTCATGTGTCTATTCATGTGTTTATTTGGATTGGACAAAAAATGGCTATTGCTGTTGAGTCGCATCTGTTGTCATAGCAAAAAAAGCAGTTCTGTAATGATAGAAAAAATTTATCTAAAAAAATAAAAATAAACAAATAAAAATTTATCTAAAAATTATAAGGCTAAAATTGTGGACTAACGCACAATTTCTTTATCATAATTAAAATGCATAAAAATCTCATCTATGTCTCATCTTATCCCTAGTTACTGATCATCTTTATAGGGTTCTTTTTGTCAGTGAATCTGTAAAAACAGTTTTAGTTCAAAGATGTCTGAATCACCCACACTTTGCTGTCTTGTCTTGGGTATTACAAATATCACCAAACTTTTCCTAAAACACTATCTACAAAGTTAAGAAAACACAAAAGGTTATTAAGGACAAACAATATCGGCGATTATCCAAGCGTTGAGTAGAGCCGAGCAGCGAGACCGATGGAATAGATGGAACTGTTCATGCCGCAAAAATCCTGGGGAGAGGAGGCGCACCTATAGCAGACGCCACACTTATTAACTAATGTGGTCGGCACGGAAAAGCTCACCTGATTCATCCTGACACCAGTGTAATCTTTAATTAGAGACATTTACTAAAAGTGCAGATGGATAACAAGTGCATAAAAGCCGTGAATCCGGAGGGAGTTTGCTCCGTCCTGTATCAGATGAAATGCAGTCTCCAGAGCACAGATGTATGGAGATGGGAAGGGAGGGCAGGAGTGGAAAGAGGAGCTTAGACTTTTATACGGTACAGGGAAATTGTGCCTGTAGTCAAAATTCTTATGCGATTGTTGGGTTTAAGATACAGCTAATGAGGGAAAGCTTAATGTCTGCTGTTAATATGTAGATTTTTGTGGTAAATAAGAGGAAAAAACTCTTTACAATTTGTAAATAACCAGAATCGGCACATGTCAAAGGGATCAAACGGGTTGTCTAGCTACATGCATTCATCAATATACCTTCCTTTACCTATACTTTTTACACCAAATGTGGGAGAAGACCTTCCAGATGAAATACTTTGAGGGAATAGCCCATCTCATCACTAACTGAAACAGCAGAGTTGAGTAGCATGAAGTTTGTGTGTCTCCATTGACGCCCCCTGGGGACTTCAGTGATGCTCAAGCTGTAGGACATAAAAGAGCGGCACTTTTGTCCTAAGGGTTATTATGCTCATCAAACTGCTTTGGCACAGGATCTGATCTATCAAAGTATGTCCTTGTTGTATTTTTTATTTTATTTTTTAATGGATGGTCTGGTAATGGTCCCCCAGTATAAGGTCTTCTGAGTTCAAACAATAAAAAAGTCAGATTTTAGTTATAAGTTATAACTAAAATCTAAAATATGGTTTAACATTTGAGTTTTGTAGTTTGGCCGTAGAGATTCACTGTTGATGTAATCGGTAGTTCTCACTGTGAGAATTCTCTAGAGTTTACAACAAGCCACAGTATCATACAAAATTATATGAATTGAAGAACTGAGACAAACTAAAAGTATTTTTGATGAAGAAAAAACAACTTTTGCATTCTAACCCATCATATGGAAACTACGATATGTTAAATAAGCACAAAATATTGCTACTAAAATATTCATCTTATCAAATACTGCCTTTTTTCAGAACACATATCTCTCCACATCTTTCACTCTCTCCTCACACTCCCTTATCCCCCATATGAGGCACTGGGCTACTCGGGGACTCCTGGAGAATCACTTGAGCACATTTGAGTACCGTAAATTCCGGATCACAAGCCGCTACTTTTTTTCTACACTTTCAACACTGCGGCTCGTAATATGAAGCGGCTTTTTTATTTATTTTTTTCATCGCGGGAAAAACATGGACCAATAAAATGAATAAGTAGTTCACTGAGGTCCAATGAAATTGTATGATTAATCACAACTTCCTTATTTCAGTCTTTCTGCTAACCCTCATCAACATGGAGAATACCAGACAAAAAGCATATGATGCAGCTTTTAAACTAAAAGCGATCACTCTGGCAGTTAAAGAAGGAAATCGAGCTGCTGACCGTAAAATTGGCATAAACGAGTAGATGGTGCGAAGGTGGAGGCTCCAGCAAGAAGAACTGAGCCAGTGTAAAAAGACAACCAAAGCTTTCAGAGGTAACCATAGCAGATGGCCTGAGCTTGAAAACTTTCTGGAGGACTGGGTTAACACGCAAAGAGCAGGCGGTGTTTCCGCTGTACAAATCAGACTGAAGGCTAAAGCGATCGCTACCGTGGTTTATTCCCAGAGCGCCAAGGTGTGTATGTGCATTTCGCGTGTGTGTGTCCCAAGTGTGTGAAGGTGTGTAAGTGCCTGTGGCGCGTGTGTGTCCCAAGTGTCACCAGTGAGCGAGTCCGTCCCCAGAGTTCAGCGGGGACGCGTCCATGACCCATCCCGGAGCGCTCAGGCGGCGGGACGCAGAAGCGAACCCCCCGCCTAGTCTTTGGCCAGCGGTTTATAATATGGTGCGGCTCATATAATTACAAAATTGATTTTTCTTCATAAATCTGAGCATGCGGTTCTTAATCGGGTGCGCTCTGTAGTCCGGAATTTACGGTATTTAACCTGAAGCAGAGCTCCACAGCCCCGTTTGCCCATACTTGTATAATCCTCCAGCACTAGAAGCATTCACAGAAAGACACTTCCCTCCTCCACAGTACCAGCAGGAACACAATTCCCTTATGCCAGCGCAAGAGGGTGGCTTTTCCGATTGCAAAGCCTAATTGCTATATTAATCAATTACAAAGAATCAAAAGCTCATTTGGCGCATAGTGTGTGCTAGTTTTCCCCCTCGGTCTATAATTCAGAGGATCATACTGTGAGCTCTGCTGTAAATGCAATTAGGTTACTTCCCTTTGCCATTTGTGTATTTGCAATAAGCAGGAATAAAGTGACTGCATTAGCGTTACGGATTATTGCTTCCATACTGGTCATTTGGTGCGTAGCTTTTAATGATTTGAAATGTCCAATCAGATCAGGTCTCAGCCAGAATTGCACATGTGCTGTGGTTGTGTCCTTGGGCAAGACATTTCACCCACACTGACTGCCTGCAATGTAATGATTTAACATTTAATGGTTGGGTTGTGACATAATAGACGATGAATGAAGTGAAGTAAATGTCAAATCACCGTGAGGGTTGTTCACTGTGTCGACCTGTATGAAAAATGGAACAAGCAAAAAGGAAAAAAAAAAGGAACCACGCGATTACTTTTTATATTTTTTATTTGCTTGACATATTTTCTAAAAGTTTTTTATTAGTTTCTGGTGGACAGTCTTGCTAACTGCATGTTGTTGCTTTGCTGTATGTCCCATTGTACGGCATTAAATGTATGTTTCTTCAAGGTCATGCAGGGAATAAAACTAGGCCAGGTTACACTTCAGATCTCTGGAGACTCGAAATGTTATTGTCCCTGTAGAGAAATGTGACCTCTGCATTTGACCCATTCTTCAATACATCTTGAGCAACCATAACAGGAGGAGTTTTACCTATTGGGTTTTTGTTGTAAAGTAGCAAGTTAGGTCTAATCTTTATTACAAATCATCAGTTTCAACATTTGGGAATTTGCTTTTTGAATATTTCTTATCAAAACAGAATCAATCAAGAAAATTCCAAAACCACCAAATGTGCATGGTTTGGGTTGAAATCGTAGACTATTTATATAAATGGACATAGCTAACCCGCTAGCTGCCGTTTTCCAAATAGGAAGTGAGAATGGGTGCACCTCCAGCTCCAATTCATTTATTATATATTCTCTCCATAAATACTGCTGTCATATCCTCATTTGGTCTTAAAATGTTCATATTCACATATTCATTAACTCATCATCACTCTACATGATCCTGGCATTTTTATTTCCTGATATTATTGTGATCACTTCCTATTCCTAATATGGAGCTCTAAATTCACCCCTGTAACTGCTAGCCCCGGTGAGCTTCATTTAACTGGGTGACGTCACACTCCCTTAGTTCACTTCTTTATACAATCTCCGGCTGAAATGGATGGAGCAGTAGATAGACAAGTTTAATGCCAAACTGTGGAACAATCCGGGCGATGCGATAACATCTCCATGGAGACAACCCCATCAGTGAAGTTACATAGTGCACTTTTATGGAAAAACTCAAACGGCAGATGAGACAAAATTACCATACATAAAAGCAGCTATTTTCTTTGGTTGAGCATACGACCCCTGTTTCAAATAAATTACCTTTCTGCTCTATAATTCGTATGTTTGCTCAGGGACAATACGCCATAATAAAGCACATCACATACTTGTATCAAATATGGATCGCGGCCGACTCTTGTTGATATAGTTACACTGAATCAGGCCTGCATTAATGGTCGACGCAGTTCAATAATGTCTGGGGCTGGATGAAAGCAGCCCCCCATAAAAACCATCAGAGGCCAATCGAAGAGCTTTCATCCCCTGCACGAAAATTGCACTCACATGGCTCAGGCCTCATGAAGGTCCCCCATCCACAGCCGAATCATTAATATCAAACTTAGAGAGAAGAAATCAAAATGTCACTGGGCCCCTGGATTCCGCCTGCAGATGAGTGGCCATCATTTTTATTCAACTACCATCCATTCATGAAAGAGAGAGACAGAACCCGAGACAACCTACGGTAGGGCTGATTTTCCATCTCCGTCTGATGATAAGAAGGACACAGAGAAATATTCTGTTATCTTCTTTTAAATACATTTTATCCTTTTATTTTTTATGAACTGTCAATACAGACAAAGAAATACAATTGTAAGAGCAGGACAGAATGTATTTAGTTACTGAATGCTGAATCTGGGAATTAAAATGTGATTGTATAACATATTCCCTAACATGGGTCAATCAGAGTATTGTATTCTTAATACATGAATCACTTTTATATCAAGTTCACAGCAAAAAACAATATCTAGGTAAGTTAAAATGACTTAAATTAGAATTTTACTTGAACTTTACATGTGAGTAGACACAACTTGAAGTAAAATGATCTACCAATTTAATTATTTTCTTAATTTCTTAGTTCAAGCGTAGCAAGATGTATTTTAACTACAAAAAGTTTTGTTCCAATCGTACCTAATTTTAAAAAAAAGTGAAATCTACTAAAATCATGATAACACTTTCTTAATTCAAGTAATTTTTTTAGATTTAGATGTAACCCGTGTATGTTTGAGTAATTTTGTGATCTCTCCTGAGGCCCATTCAAAAGCAGAATACAAAACAATACACTAAAACTTCACAAACTTGATGTGATGTGCAGTAGTTTTGTTCGTGAGGTGCACACTGCTCTCTGTGCTAAGTTACTCCCCCTTCAGAGCACTATCACAACACAGCCAAAGGGAGGGGAGATTCAGGGCAATATTAAACATTTTAATACATTATTTTTGGCGAATATCGCATGTTCGAAACAATAAAAGGAAACATGACGATGTAAATGTGTTATGTGTTAGCAATGAATACCCCATAGATATAATTCCCCTGTTTGAACAATCAAAGAAAATGGAATCTTTAAATCAGAAAATGCATTTGACCAATTCTTAATTACAGAAGAACATGGTCTTAAAGTCATCCACCTTTTGTCTCCCATTCAAGATTTTGGATTGGTGAGTATATGCTTCATCATTCATGTGTGCTGGATGAGGGAACAGTTCTTTGGTATCTCTCAAGCATTACAAATGATGCACTTACGATTCCTGCAACTCTTCTTTAGGAAGAAATTATACGCGAAATTGACTTTTACGAGTTTTTAACCATGTTCTAATTGTTTCCCTTCTCATTCAGCCCCACTTGAAGTTGGATTTAGAGTGATTCATATGTTAGAGTAAATCTTTATTCTCCTGTATTCAAGACAATCCAAATTTCTATCCCCACATACCAGCTCCCTCACACACCCACTGCTCTTTCCTTACATTGTTTTCCTTTTTATTTTTCTTTAACCTGTGACAAATGTGTGGATTCAGCAGCACCGCAGCCATCACATAAAAAAAGATGATGATAAACAGGCTGAGGAGGCTGGTGGTTCTGCTGCTGTGGGGGAGATGCAGCATGTCTTTAAAATGATGGACAGCTGAGAAAGTACATTTATGTGAAAGACTGACCGGACTGACAGGTTAGTAAAAGAAAAAAAGAGATGGGAAGTGCGATGATATTTTACGCCCGACTTGAATTTGACCAAAAAATAAAAAATAAAAAAAAAATCCTAAAATGATATTAACTCTATGTTTTAAATGTATATAATGGAAATGGTACGTTATCTAAACTAATTTATCAAGTGCTAGTCAGATTATTTGAGTTTGTTTCCTCATCCAATATTTTGCCAAACTCGGCACAAATCTCAAATTAAAGATAGATTGACACACAGTTAAAGCTGGAGGGCTGTGCAGAAGAAAACATGAAAGCTTCATCTTTTTGGTATTCTCACACCCTCTGCTAATAGTAAACAACACTCCAGCCCCTCGAAAGCAGAAAGAACAGAAAAAACGGCTGTAGCCTGAATGCATCCGGACCAGAAGACACCGGAAAATAGTTCACTATAGTAGTTGTGGATTATCTTTATTCACTAATTATGCTAATGGTGCACTGTGTAACTTTTCTGCGGGGGCTGTGCCACATGTATGTCTCCGTGGAGATGTTATTACTTTAGCTGGAATGTTCCACAATATGTCATTAAACTTTTCTATGTTGCATATCTGACTCGAGGGCTCCACCTGCTTGACTCTATGGAGATAGATCAGTTTATTGCCTTATAGTGGAACATTCCAGGCAAAGCAATTACATCTCCATGGTGACAAGTTTATTTGTATAGCTCAATTTGTACACAAAGTAATTCAAAGTGCTTTAGAGAATAAGAAATACATTAAAATCACAATACAAACAAATCAAAATGATCATCGTAAAATTTTAAAATAGAGATGGGACATTAAATTAGAGAGAATTAGAGAGAAGAGAAGAGTGCGGAATGAGAAATGAAAACCTTTCAGTCATCTGCACAGCTAAACAGAACCATTTTAGTCTGGATTTAAACAGAGTCATATGGTGGACCCTTCACCAGAAACATTACGTAGTGCAGCTTTAACTTAACCTTACAAACATTTAGAAAGACATGTGCTTTTGTCTGCTATTGTTATAATCCATGACACCCGTGAATCACTATGTTATAATATGGACATTTTAACTCGACTTCCAGGTTGGAAAATTGCAGTACCCGATGAAGTATTAGGAGCAGAGGTCGTGTACTGGTGATGGTGAAAACACAGGTAGATCAGAGAAATAATGTCTTGAATGCAGGAGTATAAAGATAAACCATGAATCACAAGGATAAATCACTCCAAATTTTAAATACAACTTTGAGTGGATAAATGGTTAAAAGCTCTAAAAGGCTGATTTTGCATAATAGGTCTCATTTTAAAAGTTGCTATTTTGACAGCTTTGTTTGTGAAAATGTGTTTTGAGGATTTCAGCAAAGGAGCTCTTTTTGCCTTTGTCATTTCTGCCCTTCTCCCTAACCCTCAAATTATATAATAAAAGATACTGGACAAAATAGCACTATTCATTAAAACGAGTCTGTATGAGTTAGAGGAAGTCCAGGCTACTTCCACTCACAAACAGAGACAGTGACAAGCTCAAGGTAGAATCCTCAAATCCTGTTTCCACTTCACACAAACTGTCAGCGCAAATCGACCAAAATAACAAGGTGAGTTAGCGCCAACAATATTTCAGTTTTTTCAGACTTTTACAACTTCACAAATAAATTCCAGTTTGAGACACCAAACCCCCAGAAAGTTGCCAAATATAACCACAACCATCTGTCGTTTTCGATGGACCCATTTTGACAGAAAGGAAAAACAAATGATGGTCATGAAGAAAACATGTCAGTTTCAAACTTTTACTCCTCTTCAGGTTGGGTCCAGTGGTGTCCAAGAGCCAGAGAAGTTTGGGAAAAGTTCATGCTGACAGAATGTAAAACAGATGTCTGTGCAGATTTGATCACATGTATAATGCAATCATTTGTTCATAGTAGAAGTCATGTCTATTTTTGTGAGTTGTGAGTGACAACAATAATACAGGTCTACATTCATACCTTACTCCATACAACTCAACCTTATGTAACAGTTAACCCTATGTTCTGTCAATCATCATATCATCTTTGCACAGTTTTTCCTTACGTCCTTGTATATACACTTACACTGTGTGATTTTTGGCCCTTTTTGAGCTGATTTTTCACTCATGCGACTGTTTTTTGGACTTTTGGCTTCATCATGTGTCGTGCTTCATGTAGTAAACATGGGGTAACGAGAACCAGTTAATACTGAAGGACCAGCTCCCGATCGCCAATCGCAGGTCGCAAGAATATCAAACCTGTTTGAAATCCCGTCGCCTCTCATGAAGGTTTTGCACTGTTTAAGTAGTTTGTATAGTGTGAGAACATGAATCGTGAGCTGTGAACTTTTAAACCCTGCGAGTGAACACTCGGCATTAAGTGTTCAAAAGATCAGAGCACGGCCCTTCTAGTTTAGATAGATGTCAAAACTGTGTTGCTTCAAACTGGATTAACAGCGCTGTTTGAGGACTGGGTGCCATTATTTGTGGAGGAAAATTTCTATGGATAATATGAATGAAAATACTGCAGTTTAACTCTACAACTTTATGAGAGGGGGGTAATAAAGGCTCATTATTTTCATTATTTCCTGAGTTTGTATTTTGTGCCTCTGTGTCCGTCACTCTGTCTGCCCCTGATGCTCTATTTTATTGGCTGTTACTGTATACGATATAAAAGAGAACATGAAGACACAATGTCGGGTCACACCTCCCTGAACTCGGGGAGAAGCACATCTCAGCCAAAATTCTACATGTCTGTAGTGTGTGGCGGCCTTTAGTCTAATATTCTGGGTAAAATACAATCAAATGTATGTGATGTTTTTACTTAAGATTGTAATAACATTGTAATATGAATGTGAATTTATTCGACAGAATTACTTTCAGTATATGCAGTAGCAGTTTTTCAAATGCTCAACTTTTTTTTGGTTTAGAAGAAGAAGAGGAGGAGAGGGAGGAGGAGGAAATGTATTTATAGAAGACATTTCATACAAAAACGAGCAACCCAGAAACAAGGACGCATAACAATAAAATTACAGCACATTCTCAAAGATAAAAAAGACTCTATTCTGCCACCAAAATTAATTTGCAAACATAAAATGAGAAGTAGGAACAATTCATGCATTATTCATTCACTCTCCACACTCGGTGGTTGTAAACTCCACAGCTCCACAGCTGCCCTGGAGCTGGAGGGAACTCACTGAAATGTGGCTGTTAATCTGCTCCTATGGCTCCTCTGACCATCACCTATCACCAGTGTCCTCTGCATGTTCAGACCATTGGTTTGCTGTCATTAATCTAATCACAAATATTATCTAAAATCATAAGAAAATAAATACATCTGTACAGAAATGCAACTAGTAACTCTTCAATCGTTAGAAAGTTGTCTGTGTAATCCCCCAATCATCCAGGTAGGCTCCACTGCAAAAGAACATTTTATTCCGCCAAATGGACAAAAGTTTTAGAGTGGCTTCTTCTCCTCTAAAGTGACACCGGTGAACACCCACTGCTCTCTACTTACTTTGTTCTCCAATTTTATTTTCTTAATCTGTGACAGACGTGGCAGTGTTGTATAGTCTTTTTGGTAGAAATGTAATTTTGTGCATGAGAGACTTGTTTAAGAGCACAAATCATCACCTATCACAGTTCCAACAAAGTCATCTCTTTCTGCTCAGATCGTGTTAAAACAAAGCTCAGATTAAAGTCTAATAGACCTCCTGACAGAGCAGTGCCTGTCAGTGGATTTCAGGTGATGTCAGCTGCACAGTATCACTACCTTGTCCTTGTTTAGCTTAATCAAACTGACATGCTCTGCTTTTCCTTGAACAAAAATGAATTTCAAAAACAGTGGCGATGCACAACACTCCTGACCCCTGACCCCTCCCCGGTGACACATTTCATATACGCAAAAACAGGTCACATCAACGCTTCTCTCCAACCAAAGGACCACGAGTAAACAGGATGGTAATTATAGCCGCACCGTGAATGTTCAAACAGCGTTCACCGCGTTAGCTTGCCTCGCTTTGATCAGGCCGCCTCCATGTTAAGTTCAATGTAAGCCAAGGCCTCCTGTAACTCCGCGCTGCACAAAGACTGAAATAAACACAACAAAGCGCCTCCCTCTCTGTTCTCCTCAAACAGCTGATGCTCCTTTGGTTCAGTCCTTGAGATTTGTAAGGATTCCAACACGATGTAATTAAGTTGTATCACGGTTATTCACTTTCATTTTCTTGAGGGGTAGATTTTCAGGAGAGCCATGGCTACTTTTAATAGGATTAAGGGTGGCACAAAATGTTCCCAACACTAAATATGTTTCAAAAGAAATCAAACCCATGACATTCTTATTATGAGGTGCGAAGTGACCAGAATATAGACACCTTTTGGTTTTGGAAAGTCAGAATACATATTGGATACCATACTAGATGTTAATACCAATTATTATTACCACTACTAACTACTACAAGGTCTACCACTACTATGTCTAGGCTACTACTACTACTACTAAGAAAGCAAATACTACACTCCTAACAAAATACAACAAAACAACCTTAAGGTCACCAAACACTATAGGAGAATTTGCCCGATTTTGGCTGCGATTTCTTCTTCCCGATGTGTGTGTGTGTCACTGTCAGATCGTAAGCACCAAACATCAACAACGCGATGGTAACAACCGATAAAACAGAGCATCAGGGGCAGAGGAGTGATGGACACAGAGACGCAACATACAAACTCAGGATATAGCGAAAATAAAGACTCTATTACTCACCTAATGTAAAGTGGTACATTTAAAGTGCAGCATCTCATCCACAATATTCATATAAATTGTCCTTCGCAAATAATGACATTGAGTCCACTAAACCGCGCTATTAATCCAGTTTGTGGTGTTTACTTAAAAGTAAAAAGACAGTGTTTCCTCATGTGTTTGTTTACACAGACAGCATGCAGTGAAGCTGCAGATTAGCGATACTAACTCTACTTCCTGTGGTCTTTATCGCTAATCTTTTATGCTTTAAAAATTCTGTATCTGAAGTATTGCACCATTTTTCACAAATAATAAAAACACAGTTTTGACTTGTATCTAAACTAGAAGTGCAGACATCTGATCTTTTGAGCACTTAAGAGTCTCAAAGCGACTCGTTTTACTGTAGACAGGAAATAGCTGTACCGATCACACTTAGAACTTTATATCCTGTGGCCCGCAGACATCTCCCGCTGCAGTCTTTGTGATGGGAGATTTTTAGTCTCATAAGTTTCTCCTTGTGTCTGTGGTGTGCGTATTTTGTCACGTTTAAAAATCGTATAAGACCGAGTGTGTAGCGGCCTTTAAACTGTTATGTGGATTTTAAAAAAGACAGCAAAAGTTGTGTGTAAAAATCAAACCATGGCCTTGTCTGGATCTTTTTGGAGATTGGCAGGTTGGCTGAGCTAGTTTAATTCCATCTCACGAGTACAGTAGAAGTACAATATATGAATTGGCCTTTGACGATTTGATGATTTTGATGATTCCGAAGACAACTGGCTGCATCCTTGACAAAAAGTGCAGACTGATATAAGTATTTTTATCAGTCTATTTTCCTGTACGATGACTTAGTGGTCAGTGCTGAACTAAGGGGTAAGAAACATAAGGGATCTTTAAGTGTTCAGTCCAACAGTGTTATGAGTTAGACTTGGTTTTCCTGAAAATATAAAACACTATAAAAGCTAGAATATATTGAAGAGAATGAAAGACTGTGTGACAATTACATATATTTGTGAGTAATTGTAGTTTCACTGTACTCATCCACACAGTTCTCGTCTTATCTCGGAGTCCGCTCTGCCATTGTCTGGATGCATAACGCTATTGTTTCTGCGTCTTGGAGGAATATTGCGTATTGTTTGTGTAAATCTTTGCGAAGTGTCATTCAGACTGATGCTCACACATGACAGTAGAATCCTATTATCCTCTCTCAAACGCAGCTTTGTCACATTTTCAATTTTCTTGCCATCTCACTTTGGAAACGTGTGACTCTCTGAAACTCAATTTCCTTGGTTTTTAAATTTGGCTTTCTCAGCCTTCACCCTGATCAAATCTAGCCGTAGAGAACACATGCACTGCGGTGTTAAGGAAAACACAATTCTGAAGTCTGGAAAAGAATGTAAAAGTAGGACGCAATTTAACAGTCTTTATAGTAATGGAAAAGCGACTGCTTCTATCATGAGGGAAATGTTTAGTCATCTAAACCTAGAAATATAGATGAAAAGATATCAGGACTCAACTTAAAGGGGCACTATGTAACTTTACACATAGAAGGCCTTGATAAAAAATTGCTTTTCCTGAAAATATTCCACAGTATGACACTGACCTCGTCTATATTCTGTTTGTTCAACTAAAGGTATTTTTATTGTTCAAAAATACCAGAACACTGTGCTTTCTTATTATTATGGGGACTCCTCTTCACAGACATGACTTGACCTGTTTGGGTCACCAAGGGCGACACACGGGGGGAAAAGGTTGCTGAATTTTAAGGGCCCAGGGCTGACAGGGAGTAAGAAGAACAGGTTTTTGTTTTGTTTTTGTATTTTAGTTTTAACTTTGATTTACCTAACAGCAGCAAACATTAGTTTTCATGAATGGTCACATTTACACTACCGTTCAAAAGTTTGGGGTCACCCAGACAATTTTGTGTTTTCCATGAAAAGTCACACTTTTATTTATCACCATGAGTTGTAAAATGAATAAACTATAGTCAAGACATTGACAAGGTTAGAAATAATGATTTGTATTTGAAATAATAATTTCTTCCTTCAAACGTTGCTTTCGTCAAAGAATCCTCCATTTGCAGCAGTTACAGCATTACAGACCTTTGGCCTCTAGCTGTTAATTTGTTGAAGGATCTGGAGAAATTTCACCCCACGCTTCTAAAAGCTTCTGCCACAAGTTGGATTGTCTGGATGGGCACTTCTTAGTACCAGACGGTCAAGCTGCTCCCACAACAGCTCAGTGGGTCTGTCCATAACACTTCTTTCCAATCTTCCTTTGGCCAATGTCTGTGTTCTTTTGCCCATATTAATCTTTTTCTTTTATTGGCCAGTCTCAGATATAACTTTTCCTTTGCCACTCTGCCCTGAAACTGCATCCCGGTGTCACCTATTCCCTGTAGATGTTGACACTGGCGTTTTGTGGCTATTTAATGAAGCTGCCAGTCTGAAGTTCTCTGAAGGGAGTAGTACACACCGTTGTAGGAAATCTTCAGTTTCTTGGTAATTTCTTGCATAGAATAGCCGTCATTTCTAAGAACAAGAATAGACTGTCGAGTTTCACATGAAAGTTCTCTTTTTCTGGCCATTTTGAGCGTTTAATCGACCCCACAAATGTGATGCTCCAGATACTCAGCCTGCTCAAAGGAAGGTCAGTCTTATAGCTTCTCTAACCTGCTAAACTGTTTTCATCTGTGCTAACATGACTGCACAAGGGTTTTCTAATCATCCATTAGCCTCTGACACAATGAGCAAACACATTGTACCATTAGAACACTGGAGTGATAGATGCTGGAAATAGGCCTCTATACACCTATGTAGATATTGCACCAAAAACCAGACATTTGCAGCTAGAATAGTCATTTACCACATTAGCAAAGTATAGTATAGTGTAGAGTGTATTTCTGATTAGTTTAAAGTTATCTTCATTGAAAAAAACTGTGCTTTTCTTTCAAAAATAAGGAAATTTCTAAGTGACCCCAAACTTTTGAATGGTAGTGTATATAGCACTTTTCTACCTTCAAGGCCCTCAAAGCGCTTTACCCATTCATATACCAGTGTTCACAGACACTGTGTTGAGAGCAGGGATTCGAACCACCAACCTTTAGCTCAGTGATGGATCCCCCAGCACAAAATTAGCATGCTGCACCTGTATCTTTATGCTGTGTATTCTTCTATAGGATTCTATAAGATGAAACTACTTACTAGCCAACCCATAAAATGTCCCAATAATTACATTATTATTTTTTTCTTTGTCCAGATCCAGGAGTGCATAGTTAGGGAATTAGGCATACAGTATATGATTACATGCATTATCTATATGAAAATTCAAACTTTTTCCCCAGTTATTCAAACAAACTTTATAATTGTTCTCTTGTAAATGACGGACTTGAATAAACAAACCCCACAATATGGCAGTTGTAAATTTAACAGCACAAACAACATGTGACGTTTTTCTCTGAGAGCAGCACATCTAACAAACATTTATCTTAGACTTCATCTCTCCCTGTGTTATTTTTAGCCTGGAAAAGCCTCATCTCAAAGAGGATTTAATACAGTCACTGGTTTACTCCCACACAAGGTCTCCTAATTATAAATATAGAAAAACATGTTTATATGATCATTGTTTACATGAAATTATAGAAAGTTGCATGTGGACGTTTGCTGTGAAAAAGTTAAAGGTGCATTATGTAGCTTTTTGGTCTGTTTGTTTCTATGGATATGTCATTGCTCTGCCTGGAATATGTGTGAGTGGGGTTACCGCTCTGGTTTGGTCTCCATGAAGATTCCTTTCAGATTTAATGCCATACTATGAAACATTCCAGACAAAGCAATGCCATCTCCATGAAGATAAGCGTTTAAGGGACCCTACAACACAAAAGTTACACCATGCACCTTTAAAATAGGTCTCAAGGTACATTTCAGTTTATCATAACAATACAGACAGCCTACATACTCTTGGTGACTTAAATCAACGGGGAAGTTTGGTGTTTTTTATTTTCAAAATCAAAACCAAGACGAAGTGAGCGGTCACTGGGCCATGCATAGACAGACTTCTGCGGTCAATAGTCCAGAGTCCATAGACCTTGCTCTGGGACCTTGGATCAGAGGACTTGAGCTGTTAAGACATAAATTGCATGTGTGTGGAGTTTCAAACCGGCAAGCCTGATAGTCGTCACAGTTCATTGGCGAAGAGAGAGGGGGTGACTGGAAATGTGCCAATGTCATTAAATCTATACTGGTCTGTTTCTGTATTTGACACTCAGTAGGTTGTGTGTGTTTGTGGTAACATAGAGGCCTCTAGCTCCACTTTGCCACATATTGGAGAGATGTTGCAGACATGTTTTTTCTTCCAACATTATGCATATGATTGTCTCTGATGTTATTCCTTATCGTGACTATTT
This sequence comes from Odontamblyopus lacepedii, assembly GCA_034769755.1. Lineage (NCBI taxonomy): Eukaryota > Metazoa > Chordata > Actinopteri > Gobiiformes > Gobiidae > Odontamblyopus > Odontamblyopus lacepedii. The sequence continues at coordinate 14,994,458 of CM068354.1, forward strand.
CAGTTTATGGGAATATATGTAGCTTTCTGTGAAGATCAGCAGGTCAGATCTGTGGACTGGCCAACCTGCTCATAGTAAGAATGCATCTATTTTTAACACATAAACACTGATAGTGAAATAAACAAGTTTAATGCCATACTCCGGAGCATTTCTAGTGAAGCAATAACAGCTCTTTGGTTTTTAGCTGATTACTGACATCTAAAAAGAAAAGCAGAAACATGACAAAAATTTGACTGAAAACAAGACACGTGTTTACTATAGATCCACAAAGAAAATGAGCCTGATAGACGAAATTGAGGCAAATATCACTAATAGCATTCATCAGTTTTGCTCATTAGTTTTGCTGCTCATTATGGAAATGTCTTTCAAACAAAAATGACAAAAATTAATGTCATTTTGTGTCACCAGAGTACATGGGATTTTGGAGATTTTCACACTTAAAATGCCTAATTTTATATTAAAAAACACTGAATATTAAAAAGTTTTTTTTATTTCTAAAGTTAAAATGGAACTAATCACTTAAATTCCACCCACAACCACATTTCGAGTGAAAAGAGTGAGAGGAGGAGGGGCAGGCTCCAGAGATATAAAGAACAGTGTGATTGATCTAACATTCACACTCAGTCTTTTGTGATGTCACCAACTACTGGAAAACTACTGAAGGCAGCACAAACTATTTTGACATTTTTGACCAGAAAGAAGCAAATTTACCTAGTTTGAAATAAAGATGTCAAAAAAATGAAAACAATGCTCTAAAAACACCATATACACAGTTTAGTAACAGAAAAAGTGGATGTAGTGTCTAGTTCCACTTTAACCCTTTGATACACAACATATCCACACCCCTTCTAATGCACAACATGGGTCAAAAATGACCCGCATTCATTTTCCAGGTTATTTCATGCTGGTTGAGGTTTACTTTGTTCTATCTATTGAAATCAATTTATTTTATGATAGAATATTCCAAGTATTCTTTAAATGTCTTGTTTCTGATTACCACAGATGATTATTTCCATTTTTTCTTTAATACTTTATGACCAAAAATAGTTTTTATATTATTACATCAAATTTACACACATGGGTCAAAAATGACCCATTCATCAAAGTGTGATTTAAAATTAAATTACTTAATACTATAATAATAATTTGTTTAAAGTAATTATTTTAGCAATGAGTCTGGCCAAACATTTATGTATTTAATACTTACAACATGTTTATTTTTGATTTTGTCACACATACTTACACTTACACATACTGATAACATACTGTAACATGGCTACTGAGCTGAACTGTATCAGTAGTTTAACAACTGTAAACTGGTGAATTGTAGCACATCACTAGAGCACAAATTGTGACCTCAATTTGTACATGCCTCACAAATTATAATTTGACGTTTGTGCTCCTTGCACACAGGCCTGGTGCACTGGGAACACCAGCTACTGGCTTTTCTGTCTTTGGAAACTGGGCAGATTGCGCACCTCTTCCTCTTCATTTGGCCCTCCTGTCTGGTGCTCTCTTGTGGCTGGGTGGTGGTTGCATTTTGTTTTTTTAACCCACATCTTCCCATTGCCTCAATAATGTGCTTTTTGAGTTTGGGCGTACACTCCATGCGCCTCTTCATATGTGGCATGACAAGCTCTTTGCCCAGCTCCTTAATAAAAAGCCAACGTGCATTGTTGACACCACCCACATAACCAGGGTGTTGTGTGGTGAAGCTGGTGTAGGCATTGAGGGTGGCAACATCCAGCATATTGTACCAGAGAACCATGGGCCACCTCCGTGTTCTCCGCTGACAGGAATAGTTGCCAACCATCTGATCCATTGTGTCCACACCTCCTTTTGTTTTGTTGTAGTACTGGATGACTTCTGGTTTCTTCTTCTGACTGCTGTCATCCACTGCTTTGTCATCATGCATAGTGCTTAGGAGGATGACAGCTTTTCCCTTCTTCTGCACATAGCTTACCATGGTCATGTTGCCATTGAATCCAAATTCTGAGCTATAAATCTCTCGTTGTTTAGATGGCTTCATGATAAGTGGTATGTCTGGCTTGTTCTGGCGAAGAGTGCCAACAATGGTCAGGTTCTTCTCAAGGAGCTTCTCAGCCAGGGAGACACTGGTGAAGAAGTTGTCCATTGCGATGTGATGAGAGGAGAAGATTGTAAAAATCAAATTTGCTAAATTCTAACACCTAAGGCTGTTGCATTGCATTTTATTCTATTCTGCTTATAAAGAAATCAAAATAGAAATATAAAATACACATGAAAGATTAGGCAAAAGTATGTATTGTATGTATATACATTGTATGTATATGCATGTGCTAAAACTTATATATTACTTACTATTATATTTATTATTATTATTATTATTATTATTATTATTATTATTATTATTATTATTATTATTATTATTATTATATACTTTTTCTATTGTACTGTATATTTACCTGTCTGTCTGATTTCACTGCACAGTTGTTGGACAACTTTCTCTCCTAAGTTCCTCTGAACCTCCTCTCCTGGCTGTCTTCCTGTATAGACAGTTCCATCAATTGCATAAGGTACCCTTTATGGCGCACATCCAGAAGATTTTTATTCCATATTTTGCAGGCTTGCTGGGCATGTACTGGAGGAACTTGCACCTGCCTCTGTATGGTACAAGCTGCTCATCTATGGTAACACAGTCGCTGGGGATGAACAGTCTTCTACAGTTGGCCAGGAAACAGTCCCACACATACCTAAATGCCGCCATGTGGTCTGTTTCAATCGCAGAGCCCTGGTCTTTGTCGTCAAACCGTATGACACGGTGGATATCTTCATATCTCTTCAGCCCCATGGTGGCCTTGCAAATGCGTGTGGGTCATTTCTGACCCATGTGTGTAAAGTTGAGGTAGAAATACAAAAGCTGTGCTTGTCCATACCGTAAGAAAGGAAAAATTAAAATGATTATTTGTGGTAAACAAAAACAAGCTATTCACTGCATACTAGGAAGAGTAAATTATAAAATTAATTTATTTCAAAGATATGTCATAGAAACACTGAGCTATACAGGAAATAACATAGAAAATGGATATGGGTCATTTTGGACCCATGTTGTGCATTAGAGGGGTAGTGATACAAAAACAGTTTTTATTCAAAAAGTAATAAAGGAAAAAATAAAATAATCATGTAATATGGTCTAGAACAAGTTAATTGAGGAATTCCTTGACTACTAAATGATGAGATTAATTTATTGCATAGATATCAAAAATAAAAACTCAGCCGGGTCACTTTTGACCCATGTTATGTATCAAAGGGTTAAAGGTGCACTATGTAACTTTTTCATTGGGGTCCATCAATTCTTTGTTTCTAAGGATTTGCCTCGAATGTTCCACAGTATGATTTTAAACACTTTACAGATGGTTTTGTAACTGAAAAATACCTGGAAAAACAGACATTCTAACTGTGAGCAGGGTCCCCTCACCACAGATCTGACCTGTAACTTGGTCTGGTTTGGTCTCCATGAAGATAGAAAGGTTTAATGCCATACTGTGAAACATTCCAGACAAAGCAATAACATCTATCTTCATGGAGAAAAGCATTTGACAGACCCTCCACCAGAAAAGTTACACAATGCACCTTTAAGATAACTTTTCCCTGTTCACCTGCTTTAATTTGCTTTATCACCAAAATAATGAACCCCAAATCATAGTAGAATAACAAATACAGTAGGGCCTGTGTACCATTTGTACCTTTTGAATTTCAATTAAGAACAAAAAACAATAAAATTGGAAAACAGTTTATTTCATTATTTTGTTTTAGTGTCAAACAAAAAAACAGATTTCAACTTTTATTTTCAATATTTAATTTAAAGTTTATTTCAAATAACAACAATAATAAAATGCCTATTTTAAATTTGATATTTTATTTTCTCTGCTTCTCAGCGTCAACCATGGATCTGTAATAAAAAATATTTTTATTATAGTTCTTTGATGTCATCTACTAGGTTATTGCCTATCTGCTTCCTGTTTCTCGTTATGGAGTTCAGCAATTACTTTATAAGATGCGAAAGCAAGTGCATTGCTATAAAAGAAGAGGACATCAAGATTGCAATGATTTTTCAGGTAAGTCCTTGAAGCAGCAGAACTTCTAGAGCATAAACCAGAGAGAATAAAATATCAAAGCTGAAATAGGCACAATGACTGACGGATTTGATTGGTGTTATTTGAAATAAACTTTTAAATTAAATATTCAAAATAAAGGTCAAAATCTGCTTTTTGTTTGACACAAAAACAGAATAATGAAATAACAAACTGTTTTCCCATTTGATTGTTTTTGTTCTTAATTGAAATTCAAAAGAAGTAAAGGTACACGGAGCAGGAGCACGGCTGTATCCACTAATGTGCTTATGCTACTTCACTGGTCGTAGGAACTAGACTTCTTTATGACCTGTCACTATGTCCCTGATAACACCGGGAAGCAGCCTCACCTTCGTCACCCGCATTATGTCACCCACAGCACCCACAGACAGCACGCCCACATTACATTACACCAGTGCGTGAAAAGGGCCCCTCTGCTGTCTGCTGATTGGACACAAGAACTCTTATCTATTCGCTGCTTGGGAGAGGGGTCTACTGCCACCAGTGCTCGTCGTAGCTCTCCATTATTTGCTCCCACCAAGATGGATGCACTTTACATGACATTAAACACTACTATATGGGATGTGCCCGCCTGTATCTCCTCTTCCTCCTCCTCCTCTTCCTCCTCCTCCTCTTCCTCCTCCTCCTCCTCCTCCTCCTCGCTACTTTGAATAACATGGGAGAGCTTCACGCAGCATTAATCTAATCTTATCATCACTGGCTTTTATTTCAAGGGGCGATATGATGTGGAATTAATGGTCACAAAGTCTTAAAAACAAGTTGTTTACAAGCTGCAAATGCCAGTGGGGTAATTTGAAAGGAAAATTGGTGCCCGAGAGTCTTGGGCCTAGCTAGCGGATGGCAAAGTGTTTGGAATGCCTAGAGTGAGTAAATAAAAGCTAATGTTTTCTGGTACGCTTGTCCAAATGGGGCTTGTCAAAGAAGGTAATCTTGGCTTCCCATGATGCTGTGCTGTACCGTGAAGTTTCCGAATGCGGGCTTTGTGTTAAGAGGGCGATTTGAAAAGGAAATGGCACTGATATTTAGTCGTCAAACATAATGACGGCCATTTTGATCATCTGAAAAATCCACGTGGTTTGTGTGTCCAAGTAAGACGTGGCGGGGGTCTGCTTTCAACTTTATTTCTGCCAGGGCTTTGTGAGAAGTACAAAGATGCAGACGCCATTATTCAAAACACAATTTAAAACTGCATATGTTTGAAAGACAAGAATATATATAAAACATCTCTTCTATCTACATTGTGAATAGTCATTTGTAGCATTTGGAGAGAGTATCAAGTTTAAATATTTCAGAATCTGAATTTCTTTTATGACATGGCCACAAATACGGAGACAGAAATAGGTTAATTGCTGCTATTAGTATTCCAATCATTTGCTTTGCCGTTCTTGTTCACAGAAATGACTCTGAAACTGTGGATATGTAAACACCATCTCTTACTATGAGACAAAATGTGTGTACATTGTATTTGATGTAGTAAGTGTAATATTTACTGAACTGCAGTCTTGTTAAACTCACACACTGTAGCAGTAAATGCACTGTCAGCGCCTAAGCCAAGTACAGCAGAAAGGCTGTTAAATCAAAACAATCCCATAATAGTAATAAAGTATAACCCAGGTGTAATAGGGAAGAAGACAATATCACACAATGCTTACACAGAGTAAGGGACTTGGCGAAAGCACTGATGCATATGTGTATTTATTTACCGTAGCAAAGATGGTGGGGGGTTTGTGCAGCTTGTCTGCATGCTGGAGATGTTATTGCACTGCCTGCATGTACAGCTTTGAACAACAGGATGTTGCCTGTGCTTTTACCATTTTATTAAAATAGCTACTTTCACAACTGAACCTTGGTTGTCAGTTCCTTAACCTGCATACACATACACATATGAGTTTCTCACTATATGGACAGGCCATGCCTCATGGGAAAGAACTTCCAGAATCCACCCACTGAGCTGCAGCGGCTGCACTAGCACTGGTTAATGACTGCAGGTGCTGGGATCCACTGAAGATTCAGATCAGAGAGAGTCCTTTTAGGTTTAAACCAACGCCCAAATGAGAGACTCATATGAGGCTTATTCTGCTTTTTGATTGGTTAATCATCTCATTTAGAAACATCACGAAGATCATGTCCAGTGTTTGTGAAATTAGAAATGAATCAGCATGACAACTGGTTATCAGTAAAATGTATTTTATTTAAACATCAAAAATCTTGGTTCACTGAATGTTTTAATGTGGTAAGTGGGAAACCATAAAAGGCCCTTGTTTACTTCAATGAGGTTTATTTGGTCTTTCAATAATTTATTCTAATAGATTCTCTTTTTCAGACCAAAGTTTTGTTGTTTTCATACTCAGCTGATTTACACAGATTTTGACACAGCCTTCCTCCCGGTAGAGGCTGGACAGCACCATCTGCAGTCTGATTTCTTCAGGACAGTATCTCAGGTGTGTGAGAGTAAAAAGCCCCCTCATCCTGGTTTATAGTCCCATGGGCTCTCTCTTACTGTTAGCATAAATGGATTGTGGTTAACATTTTCACTTTTATTGACCCTATACAAAAAGTTTGTAATCCACCCTTAGCGTACTTCTCATCCCTCCTCTTGATTTGTGGTGTTGCAGTGTCATTTACAGTACTTAGGGAAATCAATGGCAGACTACATCTTGTACGTGGATTTTTAAAATACGAGCTCACAAACAATGGACTCTCCTGCTGATTTAATGCTGCCTCCTGTGTTGTTGTGACTTGACTGAGTAGTTGCTATAAAAGTGTAGGCAAAGCTCTCAGTAAGGCTGTAAAGAAGACAGCTACGAATGACAATAAATACTGACTTTAAAACGAGCCACTGCGGAAAATGTGAGCACGGTTCTTTCAATCATCAGAGAGGAGTCATTAGTGAATGGATAGAAAACAAGTTATGATGTGAAGAGGAGGAGAGAAAGAGGTGAGGTGGCTGCCAATTCCACTGCTGTGGGAGAGATTGAAGGTAGCTAAAATGGGGTGATGTGTACAATTTTGATTTTAAATCTCATAAACATGACCTAGCTGTGCACAGAAGTAGACATGTTTAAATCAAATATTGATTTTACTGACAACAATCGCAATGCTGATTATTCTTAAAGTGGAACTAAACATCTAAATTGTGCCCACAATCCAACAGTGTCTGTACTCAGAAATGCCTGTCTTTAGTTTGGGCAGAACTGTGTGATCACATAGCACTTGAAATTGCAGTAGCCTGTGGAAGCAGCGCACACTCACTTTTGGATTGTTTGAATGTAAATATGTCTAGAGTTTGCACTAAAATTGCCAGAAATACTAGGAACAGTAAACAATGCTATTATAATACAACACAGTTTCATAGCAAAGATGTTTAGCCCCACTTTAATTACAAAAACATTGGACATATGTCAATGTTATATGATTATCAGAAAGCAAAATGATCCGCCCAGATTTTCAGTTGAAATCCAATTGGTTTAAAAGTCCCATATTGTGCAAAATGAACACACAAGAGCTTTAAGTTAAGTTAGAATCCTGTTAGCTCATTAAAAATATACCTGGAATCGTTTTTTGTTTCATTCACACATGTTTGAGTGATCTTGGATTGGTCTGCATCTCCAAATGCAATTTCAGGGCTGAAATCATCAAAATGAATCTCATGAAGGGGTATAAAGTTAAAAAGCACAGTGGAGCACAGAAAATATCATAATATTGGCCCTTTAAAGCTTAAAGGACTCTAATCTGAATCCTCACACGTCCTCAGTCCATAGAAAATGAGACAAACTTGTTTGTGTCCTCTAGCTGCATGTTAAGACTCTGGTACCCCATGTTCATTTGTGATTGTAATGCATTTTTTACAACTATAGAACACAGACTACATGCCATACCCACTTGTAAGGCAAAGTCAGCTTCATGTGATCAGCTAAAAGTGACAGAAGCTAGGCACAGTCTTCCTGGTTTAATTTATGCTCCAGCTTCATTAAGTCCACATCCTTATAATTAAAAGTCTCCACATTGGCCAGTGCACCCGGAGCGCAGTCCTGCTCGCAGCTCATAATTGAAACATTGTGCATCCCTTACTCCACAGCCTTGGCATGTGACTAAAGACGACAGTTTTGGAGACGCTATTTGGATCAAAGCGCAAAATTCAATCTATTAATTGGTAAAGCAATTATGAAATATGCATTGGGAACGCGCAATCCAAGTCTGTCATTGTTCTTTCTCTCGTGACGACGAGTTGCAGCATTGACATTTTAATTGGTGATTTGCGAATCTCTCTCTCTCTCTCTCTTTCTTTTATTTTTTTTTTTTGCACTAGAAATTGTGCACATTTGACGACAGCTGCAGGGAGAAAGTTTCTGGGACATTTCTGAGAGAATGCAGGCTTCTAAGCTGGTCTCACACGCGCACATCCACAAACACACGCTCCCATAACAGTGACTGAAATAGAGTAGTCTGACTGAGGCTTGTGTGGGCTTCACTGACAGCGTTGATTAAACATTAAGGAAAAGATATAATGCCATTTTAACATCGTGAGCTATCCCGGCCTCTTCTGTGCGATCATTTCATCTTTGCCCTTGAACTCAAAACACAATACCGAGTGACAGGATAGAAAGAATAATGATAATGAATTATGCATATATCAGAACTGGAATTCATCTTTAGCCAACTTTGGGAGCTTTTGAGGACCCTTGAGTGTTATTTGTCATACCGCTGACAGGAAACATCAAGCTAGGAAGAATCGGAAAACTGGAACGCCATAGCTATGCAATGTGTACAGTGATTTAAAGGTGCATTGTGTAACTTTTTGGTTTGGGGTTGATCACCTGCTTGTTTCTATGGATATGTCAGTGCTCAGCCTTACACTCATACAATTGCAGGTGGTTTTATAGCTCAAAACTACCTAAAAAAAACACATTCTTACTGTGAGCAGAGTCGCCTCTCCACAGATCTGACCTGTAATTTGGTTCTGGTTTGGTCTCCATGAAGATAAAAAGGTTAGGATAAATATAAAATAAAAATAAAAGGATTAAAAAAAAACACCATACTGCGAAACATTTCAGACAAAGCAATGACATCTCCACGGAGAAAAGTATTCGACGGATCCTCCTTCCGAAAAGTTACACAATGCAGCTTAAAATGGAAATCCAGTTTGCGCAATAATTATCCCATTTTTGAGCTCGCTTGAGATTATAGACTAAAAGAGAGCCTTAGTGCTTTTATGAAATGAAATAAACACAGCCCTGGCATTTCAAAGAGATGTCTCTGTTTTCTCAGGCTTCAAAAGCAGGAAGCCTGAAAACAAAATGCAGAGAATTTTCACAAAATATTATAAACATGAACTGAAGTAACTGTTTAAAATATACAAAAGGATGACACAAAATGCAGAGTACTGTGAAGTGGTGCAGGAGGTTTATTGTTCTTCTTTAGGTACAGGTAAAGGTAATGTCATTTAAGCAGTGGAGTAAATTGGATTGAAAATACATATTCAATTAAAAATACAGTTACTTAGATTTAGACAAACTTTGTTGATCCACAAGAGAAATTATTTGGACGCAGTAGCTCACACATCACAATATAATATAATAACAAAGAGAAAAAATATAAATGGTATGAATAATTTTGAAATAAGGAGCAAAAAGTGCAAGAGACAGGAGTCAAATAAGACATAATTATATAAATGTATGTAAGTCAAAATAAAATAGAAATAGAAGTAATAAAATATAAAATCTCAGCAAATACAAGAGGTCATCGGAAGAACAGTGCAACAATGATGTGATGATTGACAGGCCATAGGGTTATTCTATTACATGGCTGAAAATGGATTCATTACAAGAGCAAATAGTGATGCCATAATGTGCATGGCTAAGTAAAATGTACACATGTAAAGTACTTTTTACTTGTAATGTAACTTTAAAAGCACTGGGCCAGTCTAAGGACACAAACTGAACAGTGACATTAAACAGTTTGAACTCTACTAAGTTGCATATTCTCTGCATTTTCTCTGATGCAGCCAAAAAATCTACTCAAATGCAGATGTTAGAGAAATTCCATTTGTGTGCTGTATCTGCTGTATCTAGGACACTTACTGCCAGCTCAATCTCTGTTATCTTGGCCTACATCATCAGAGGTATAATACTCCCTACAGTGGAAGCATATGCAGATTGGACTAGACTGAAATGGACAACACTATCACAATGTCTTTTTTTTGTTTTTTTTTATTGTTCTCGAGAATTTAAGAGTCTCTTAGCCACTCAACATTCAGGTGGGAAAAAAACATTATTTCGTGCCATGAAATGTGTAATCTGTAGCTCCAAAAAGCAGTGGAACAATGACAGTAAAAATATTGAATAAAGTAAATAAAAAGCAGTAAAAATTGTGAACTGAACTGCACAATTAATTTACTATGAATTAAATCAAAATCTTGTCTTGTCTCGTTCTCGAGGACCCAGTCTTGTGTCTCAACCTCATCTTGTGGAAATTATATCTCGTTCATTCCCTGTAACTTATCTCAAATAATATCTTCTATTTAGGTTAAAGTATTTGGTTTGTGACTTTGGGGACACACAAATAAAACCATCTCTCTAAACCACACTCCACTGAACATGTATTACCACATGCACTAGTCCATTTTAACTGCGGTCAGGCTGGTATTTGATGTAACTTTAGTCACACTCCATTGTCTCCATAAGGCAATTTGTTCTGTACATTTAACCCGTCCCGCTCTCTGGTGAGGGCACCCCATTAGCAGCGGGTGGGCAGGCACTAAGGAGCGGCTGGGGACCTTCTGGATCCAGAGCGCCCCCTGGTCTTGTGCAGGGGCTGGATAATGAGCCTGTGGTACATGTGTTTCAACGGGCCAGTGAAAGTGGAGCATGCTTTTCAATGGGAGAACATGGCAGCTCCACACAGGCTGGGGATTATAGAACCAGGATCCTGCTGTTCAGATGTCATGTTTGGAGATCCTGTGAGGGCAAATGTACAGTGTGTGGTGTAAGATGTTCTCAAAGCACTGTCTGTCGTGCCATCCACATCCCATTTACATATGGCTGTGCAGTAAAATGTGCATGCTGGGAAGATTAGATGGATTTAAAAGAAAAGAGAGTATAGTATATTATTTACTTCAAGGACCAAAACATTCTGCATTTGAATACACAGGGAAAAAATCTTAAGGTTCTCATATTCCAAAAAAGACTGCTCCGTATCAGGTCAAGAATAAATAATAGTACTAATGCATTAGGCCCTACCTCTGTCATTCACTTCCCACATTCAGTTGTTTGTAGCTACTTCTTTAGCCAAGTTGCCCTGGTGCAAAGTGAGGCACAGCAGTCAGTCTGTGCTTAGAGCCACTCTGATTGTACCACTTACTCTGACACACAGTCGTAAAATGAATGCCAAATGCATAATTACAATATGTACTGGTCAGAGCTGGGTTCAAACTACCAACCTTTGGCTGCAAATGCTCTAACCCCTGACCCCCTGTGGCCCCAAATACAGTGCTCTGTTAGCCAAAAGTCCTTAAACAAAAGCCAAAGAAATGTCCATGAGTCTCTGATGCATGATTACAGATGTTTGTTAAGTCCTTATGGTCATGCAGACTCTAAATAATATTGCTATAGGCTAAAATATTTCTCACATCTACTCACCTTTTTCTCAGGGGGCCTATTTGAGTGGATGGCGTAGTGCCTGATTTACTTTCACCGCACAGGTCACATATTCTAGTGTCTGTATCAAGAGCTCATCTCCTCCAACAGAAAGAACAGTTTCCTTGACTGCAGACAAATTACGCCTTTTATATCGAGGAGTCTTAAAAAGCACTTGTGCAGTCTCAAAGTCAAATCGTCACTCATTTTATTTTCCTGCCAATAATATTTAAGCCACAGACCACTGGATAAGCCTGTATGGTCCCACCTTACATACCTGATATATTCATAGCTCCATTTGGGCCCAGGTTACACACTTATCCCTTTCATTTCAGTACCGATATTGCTGTTGGGATGTGTGTAATTTTCTCGGCAGGGCTTCGAATTTCCGGGCTGTCTTATCATCACAGCGCTGCCCTTTGCTATTATGAACTTTGGACGATGATATGAGAAGGCGCTTTTGTGTCCTTCCACTGGAGCACTGCAAGGGTAATTCCATGACTCCTTACTGTTGCGGCAGAGATATGTCACGACAAATAGTTTGGAGAAAGTATTTGAATGGGCGATTTCCCATTGGAGCTGCACAGGTAGAAAGCACAAATGAACTGCTTAGACTGTTTGGAGCTGTGTAATAGATTACTGCAGGCAGAGGAGGCCTGACCCACACAGCTCTCCAATCCAGGTGAGAAATTACAATTCCTCTTTGTGTTTCGGGTAGGAATAAAATGGCACTTAGCTTCAACAAAGTCATTTGCTTTTCAATATGCATTAGAACACTCATATTTATTCTACAACTGCACTCTGTGGAAAAAAATCAAGACTTTTAGAACTGAATAGCATTTAGTAGTAGGCTATTAAAGCCATTATGTTGGATTCTATTAAAATAAAAGACATTAGGTAAAAGAAAGAACAAATGAAACAGGTTTCGTGACAGCTGTTGTCTCTTATACCAGAGCCGTTTTGGACTATTAGCAAACTAGGGGCATTCACCAGCCCTCGCTATAGGGGGGCCCAAACTTGAATGCTTAGCTTAAACAAAGATTAAGTATTAGTTTGAAAGACTGCTCAAATTATTAAGCTCTCAAAACTATTACGTATCTCTATGTAACTGACCCCAACTGCACTCACAAGACTACATCTGCCTGGGAGTTCATGCAAAACAGCTATTTAAACAGAATAAAAAGTACTTTGAAACAATGTAGTTATATAAAGACAGATTAAGGATCATGGGTTTATTTTACCTTTTCATATATAAATACCCCAAAGATACCAAAACTCACTCCCTCATGTGTCCTTCTATGCTTCTAAATCCTTCTAATCTAAATAAAATGAATAGTCGACTACTACAATTTTTTATCCAAGACTCCATCGTCCTGATGAATCTACTTAACAATTAATGCCTTACAGCCCCAGCAGACCATTCTGCTTTAAATTTGATATACTGTGACATGTTTGGAGATTCTGCCATTTTTGAATTGTGCGATAGCAGTTTTGCAAAGGGGGGCCAAAAACAGCCCTTTGCATAGGACCCCCACATATGTACAACCAGCCCTGTTTAAAAATTCTGTTTTTTGAGCTTTGGATCAAACAACAAAATACACAACATTATTATCAAAATCTGCCATTTATTCTGGCAACAGTACAAAACATCCATTGAGATGCATTAAGAAAGACAAGCTGCTGTAGGTCAATACTGTTTAATTCATTAAAATCTCCACCATATTAGAAAATTTAAAATCTAAACTAAAAATCCATGAAACACAAGCCCAGCCTCTATTGTATGTACAAGCAAATGTCAGAGTTGTCCTCATTAAGTCCTCATCGAGAAAGTACAAGTCTGAGTCACTACCATTTGGAATCGGCTTGTTCTGCCTTCACAGCATCTCTAAATGAGCCTTATTGCGTAAACCATTCATTTAAAAAAGTTAAAACATTATATTAACATTCATTACCATATATTTCAAAAGTGAATACATGAGTGAAACTTCCTGCATATAGTTCACAGGGGATCTGCTAATTGCATTCTAACTGAAAAGTTATCTTAAGACGGCCAACGTTTTGGGTTGTCTGCTTGATATTCACGGGTGTAGAGCAGACTGCTTTAGCCTCCATATCATTACTCCTCTTGATGTCACTTCCAACTCTGACCTTCCCAGAGTGCACTTCTCAGATAATTCCTGATTACTTCCTATTTGCCACATTACTGCCGCTCGACCTTGTGTTGAGTTTTAAAATTCTTCCACTGCCATCAACGCAGTGGAAGAATTCCCAGGCACTGTGTAACTTTTTGGTTGGGGATCCATCACCTGCACCTGTTCGTATGGATATTGATCTGCCTGGAATGTTCCACAATATGACATTAAACAGCTTTACTTTATTTATCTGATTACAGGTGGTTTTATAGCTCCAAAATCCCTAAAATCCCCAGAAAAAAGGCAATCTGAGTGTGAGTGGGGTCCCCTCTCCACAGATCTGACCTGTAACTTGGCCTGGTTTGGTGTTCGTGAAGATAGAAAGGTTTATTACCCTACCGTGAAACTCCAGACAAAGCAATCCAGACAAAGCGATAACATCTCTATAGAAAAAAGCAAATAACAGAAAAGTTACACAGTGCACCTTTAAGTTGGGGAACATTTTCAAAAGCCCCTCCCTTTTCTCTGACCTTATGGGCGATAATTTGCATACAGGGCAAAAAACTTCACTGCAAGACAACTTTGCACACTTTTTTAATTTATCTGTTCGCAGGGAGGTCCGTTGAATCCGGGGCGCGCTTGATGAAGTTGCTATCAACCTCAATGAAAGAAATAATTTTCAAAACAACACATACGTTAAGCCGCCTATTAAATTACAGCCCAGTTTAATAGTGTTGTGGTGGGAGTGGGAGGGGAGGAGTAATGTAATTGGGTACAAGACGACACAGGGGAGAGGAGAGGGGAGAGAAGAGATATTGAATGTGTCCCTTTGTATCTCTACTCCTGAGAGCTGTGGAGAGTCCAGCAGAGAGTTTATACAACAGCGGTTTAGCTAAATTATAGGCTCTCAAGGGACGTGATCATATTGTTGGATATTTAAGATGGAAAATATGTAAATTGAATAATGAAAAGGGAAACGAGCAGGATGTTTTGAAAATTTTGCGCATAAAACTAGTAATTATGTATCACACTGGTTGGTACATCACTTGCGATAAACACGAGTCTGAGAAATTGAAATGCATTTTCTGAAACTATACAATAAATGCATGCGCTTCCTTTTGTTTGTGGGTATTAATCCGGTCTGGATATTAGATTTAGCATTTTATTTAATCCCCTATACCGGTACGCAGTTAACTCCTGGGCCTACACTATCAGAGGTTATAATACTCCCTGCAATTTAACAACAAAAATAGTTGTCTTGTTTGAGAATCCAAGTCTCAAGGTCCTGTAAAGGTATAAAAATGTAAATAAATAAACTTTTTCTGTATGACATACTGCCGTTCTTTACACTCTTGGGGTAATTTATTAATCGTAATATAACATAAAAGATGTCTTTTCAATAATATTCTATTTGATAAGTAATATTTAAAAGGCCCATGTTACACTATTTTCTGATCTATGTTATAATGTTGTATCTTCATCACAAACATACCTGGAGTTGTGTTTTGTTTCATTCACACGTTTAACACAAATCATGCCCCTATAATGTCGTGTAGTAATACAAGAAGTCCACTATGTTTCTAAACTCTATACACCTTCACTAGAAAATTCTGGATAATTTCAGCCCTGGAATTGCCCATCTTTACTGAAGGCAAAAGGAGAAATTCAATTTGTCAAGTGGACAAAAATGTATTTGGTCGAATACGTTTCACAGCTCATCCAAGCTGCGTCTTCAGTTCTGGTCAGAATGCTGAAGGACACTGCCTTATATCTGCCTAAAAGGAGAAATTTGCTACTATGAAATTACTCTGAAACTAATACACCTACTTGTCTACAGTTTCTGTTGTAGCTAGGCCTCTTGAACTTGCCCAAATATTAGCATATTTGTTCGGGGCCATAATGTGAGCCTCAACATCTCTGTACCTGATCTGGCTACATCTGTTGTTTTCTTAATTTGGTTTGCTTTAGGTTTTAGGGCGAGTTATAGATTGGAGACAGATGGTGTCTGAGCCCTCCATTTCTGTTTAAAGAAGGATTCTCTTTTTTAACAATAATAGCTCTTTAACTCCCCTCCCAAACCAATTCTTCTCTCTGGCTAAGATCTGCACCTCACTGTCCTCAAACAAGTGTCCTGTGGCTTTAAGGTGGAGATGTACAGCAGACTGAGGTCCACTCTGGCTCTCCCGTCTGTGCTGGTACATCCTCTTGTGCAGTGGCTGTACCATTTCTCCTGTGTAATGCTCACTGCAGTCTTCACTGCACTGAATAGAGTAGACCACATTCCTGTGTTTGTGGCTCTGTGTTTTGTCCTTTGGGTGGACCAGTTTCTGTCTTAAAGTGTTAATCTCTACTGAACTAAAGGTTTTAAAAGCATTTTGCGCTTTGGAGATGTAGACAGAACGAAATAAAGGATTACTCAAATGTGAATGAAACAAAACACAACTCCAGGTATGTTTTTGATGAGGTTACAATATTACAACAAGATTTAAAGCTCACAAGAGTCAATTTTGGTTCATGTAAGACTTATCGTATTAGTTCACAAAGTACTGATTCCCAAACTGACGAGAAGAGTGAAGCTTCAGTAGAATTTCCCAGAACCTCCCTGCTCTTTTACCCTCCCTCCCCCTTCTTACACCCCCCTCCCCGTCCCTCCCCCTGGGTCGTGTATCCAGCTTTACTTGGCTGTTCTAATCACTCGTGTCCTGTGATCTCACAAGTGTGTCGCATAAATGGCTCCTGCATTCTGTTTATTTCCCCCATCCATAATACATAGAGCCTCTAAATCCTGCGGGCGTGTGCTGGGAGAAAAGCATGTACCCGGAAGAGAGAGAGAGAGAAGAGGAAAAAGAAGTGAGAGAGGAGGGGAGGGATGGAGAGACAGCTAGAATATGTTAGAAAAAGAGGCAGAAAGAGGAGAGAAGTGGAATGAGAGAAACAGAGAATCTGGACTATACACTCATACCACAAAATCAAACTTTCTTGCTCATTAACATATCATTAACATTTAAAATTAACTGTACTGGGCAAAAGGACTGCTTTAAGATTAAATATAGACATTAACGTCATGTATATAGAGAGAGACAGAGAGGGGAGATAGAGAAAAAGAGAATGAGAAAGAGAGGTGGCACACTAATGATGTAAGCGACAAACAGTCTTGGAACAAAGTGACACAAATGCATATAAGCCTTGACTGGAGCCAAAAGGGAGGCCTGCTCTGCTCCACTGCTCCCTCCTTCACCCTCCTTCACCCTCCTCCTCCTCCCTCCTTCCTTGATCCACAGTTTGGGGGACTTAGAGGGGCTTTAGGCGGAGTTTGATAGGACTTCTGCTCCTCGCTGTTTACAATGAGCTCTCTAACTATTGCATCGCGTTCACCTGTCTGCAAGGTCAACCTCACAGTGCATGTTTGAGATCAGCTCTCCAGAAAAATGCAATCGCCACAATGGTTCCCCCATGCGAGTGTGTTTTTATAGCGTTATATTGAATAAGGTACATTCACATTCCCGGTGCATAGACTGGAGAAAGAGAGAAAGAGAGAAAGAGAGGGAGAGATGCACCTGTGAAGCTAAATGAGGGGACTGGGAGATTTTAGTTACAATGATCGTATAAACAGTAGTCAAACGGCAATCGTAAAGATGAGACATAATGTTAACACAGCAACTTTTATCTGCGGATTTTTACCTATGACGTCACAAAACTGGGAAATTCATAATCACCAGTTTTTATGAGGCTTAGAAGTACAGAAACGGGGGGAGCTCACAACAAATGCAAACGCAGCAACAAATACAAACGCCGCAACACAACAAAAAGCCACAACACAACAAAAAAACGCCACAACGGAAGCGACTGCGAGACTCTATTTTAAGACCCAGGAGGGCTCACAACAAATACAAACTCCACAACATAAATGCAAATGCCGCAACACAACAAAAAGCCACAACACACCAAAAAGCCACAATGGATGTGATCATGGAACGACAGACCAAGCGAGGAGGGAAGTGGAAAATTATTTACAACGGTCAGACTGTGACATCGATCCTGGCTATAAAACAATAAACTACTTTTACTTATGTTTTCAACTTCCTGCACTTCTCCATTCCTTTACTTTTCACATTCTTCTTCTTCTTCAACTTTTCTTATTCACTTCCTGCTTGATCCTCCTCGCTTGGTCCGTCGGAGAATAGATTCCCGTGGCCACTTTTGTTTTGGCTTTTTTTGTTGTGTTGTGACTTTTTGTTGTGTTGTGGCTTTTTCTTATGTGCCGCACCGACTTCCTTATAGAAGACCTGGATAAAACAAGTGTGAATAAAGCTAAAGACAACTCCATGTATCTCCATATGGCCAATATGCAGTTTGCAGGTCTACACTTCACACACCACTTGAAGGAACTTGTGTGTTCTGTATTTTCTGCTGCAACATCATGACACTTTTAAAGCTTGAATCTACAAGATCTATTATATATTATGCAGGAAACTTGCATTACAGGAGTATTGTTGTAAAAGTACTCTGAAAGGAAGACTTAGACTTAGACAAACTTTATTGATCTACAAGGGAATTACACTTTCCCTTCACACAAAAACACTTGATGGTGCGATAACTATTCCAGTAATAGAGAGAATCTGTAGTTTAACCTGTACCGGATAATGTAGCAGATTCTTTCAATGGAATTATAAAACGTCCTCTTTTTTTGGGAGATTCAGTCATTTGCAGCTGATCCTTCATGTCTATATCAGTGTCACCTCGTTAAACTTGTTGACATTGTTGCTTCAGTTATGTTTATTCACCAGCAGCAGACTAAAACAGGCTTAGAGATTATTGAGACTGTGACACAATGGAGCTCATCAGTGACCTTCCTCTGGTTCCAGAACTACATTTCCCATTCATTTTTCTCATAAACTTAAAAAAAAAAAGTATATTAAAAATGTCAATGCTTACTCAGATCTAATCAGCTATAATAACCAGAAGACTTACAGTTTTCTTTACAATCTATTTCTGAAACTTTATAAACCAACAAAGTTATTAAAACATTTTGCTGAATTTTACATTTTAAACAACCGATTTATGCATATTAGTTTGCACGTAGCTGCTTAGCCTCTGTGATATCTTTGAACTCTTAATATTTGATTATTTTGAAATGATTATTCGAAATGTAGAGCTCCATAAAAGGCATATACACTGCTAATGGTGAAGAGGACGAGATGGAGAGGCTGCTGAGGCTAACTGTCCTGCTGTTACAGTGCGTTTATGAATTCCTTGAGAGGTGATTGGTTGAAAGGCAAAGGTGACAGGCTAGGACTGACCATCAGCGATATTGTCTTCATTATAACAGACAATATAAAATGCCTTCTTTGATTCACTCACCACCAACAACATGCGACAGAGAATCATGTCCATACCAATCCACAGAATTGATGTCTCATTATAATGAAATTGATTACGAATTCTCCACCATTCCATTCTTTGGAAGTTTTGTGGCAATTTGCAACTAATTTATTTAGCTAAAACAAATCACTGCTGGTTTTACAGAGTAGCTTGAAGCCTTCTCTATCTCCTAACATTAACGCGTTAGCTCCTCACACTCATCTAAGCTCATATATATGCAACAGGCTTTGAATATTTCAGTCTCTTCTAACCCTTCGGATATCTGAACTAGTGGAATGTCATCTGTTTTAGGGAGATTATTGGAAGACAGAGAAGTGGATATTTCGCAAGCTAAACACACAAATCCTCTCCTTTTTTTCAATGTTTTGGGGCCATGTTGACGTCTAAATGTTGTGTCTAACAGCGGAGCTTTGTGCATGGGTACGTTTCTCCTCCTGGTTTACTCTTGGAGGCGCACAAAGCCAGGATACACAGGTGTCTGTTTTAAGATTATTCTCCGCAGAACCAAGTGAGCACATTCGAAGGCAGTTCAGTAAAAGTAAAGTGCAGCGTCGATGTGTGCGAAATATCAAATTAACTGGAGGCGAAAGCATGAAGGCAAGGAACAAAATGCAGCTTTGTTTTGAGTGTTGTTGGGTTTTTCGAATAAGCTGTCAGAAATACCTTGCTTTACAGAGGCAAGATCAAAGTAGAGGTTTTAATACCTGTCTGCAAATGTGAATGGATACAGTGCGAGCAGAATGGGATAATTACGAGAAATGCCAAGAGTAGCTGTCAGCAAGAATGTAGTTTTGAGATGTAATTCTTGCATTTTGAGCTGTTTTTTTGTCAATGGGTTTGACAGATTTTTCTCAAATTAGATGAAATTCTGTAGGTGCATTTTTACATAAGTTCCTAGCCTGCTCTCACCAAGACTTTCTCCTATTCTGTATAAAAGTTTGGGTATTGTTATGATTCAACCCTGAGTTCAGATGGGTGTGATTGACAGGTGGATTAAACACCTCGGAGAATCAGCATCGAGGCCACCACCCTAAAGGTTCAAGCAGGAGGACCCTCACACTCACCTCTATCCACTGGACCCTACTGAGTTTCATTAGAACTATTTAATTACTCCTTTTAATCATCAGCATGTCAGTGAAAAGTTTAGTTAAATTAAACTATTCAAATGTTTAATTGTATCTTAATGAAATTTGTTTTGGTTTCTAGTGCACAGATCTTCAGTGTGTTCATTGACTACACCTAAAAACTGGGACTAAACTTTGATTAAGCTTAGAACAGGGGTATTCAATGAAAATGTGAGAAGGTCCAGTTAGAGAAAATGAGTATCATATAATAACACTGTGATATTAATGAAACATTACATACATTACAGTATAACTACGGTACAGCTGTTGTTCGTATGTGAAGTGTTTTAGTTCATTTGGTTCAATGATTCACAGCTCAGAATTTTAATTCAGTGAAAATAAGCACAGAAGTTTCTCAGCTATTTTGTAATATAGCCAGTTGACTCATAATATAGAGTGTTAGGGGAGCAACACTATCAAACTTTTCCTTCTTTGGTGATGAAGATTTGATTATTTCTTTTCCTACTCTTCCATCCTCTTTCTGGACACTAAAACTATGTTATATTACATAGAAATGTCTCAACGGACCATTTTCTGAGTAAAACTTATGAGATAGAGTCAGAGAAAATGATCGTGTATATTGCGAGTCGCGTTGTGTGTGCATTCATGAGCGCATTTGATTAAAGCCACTGTAAAGCCAAAAGTGATTCTAAAGTATTTAAAAGTTCATATCTTTGTAATTTCTTGGTCTATCAATGTAAAATAAAAAGTGACTGAAAGATAAAACCCACTTCTGTGAGAATATTTCAGCTGTAAGTCCCTATGGAGCTGTTTTCTGCTGCATCTGAGAAGGACGCAGCGAAAACTGTTTTCCTTCGGACCAAAATAAATGACAACACAGCGCACATGGAGGAACGTGTGTATCGACACAGGTCCATATGGGATGGCATCTGGGTTCGGACTCAGACCACGGTGCACCAGTTACTGACCCCTGGCCTGGAACTTAGTCTGGACAAGAACAGGACCGAACCAAGTCGACATCAGGACTATCAGGATCAAGAACATAGGCATGATTCAGCTCCATCGACTCTGGCTCCAGTTCACTTTCTATTTCAAATTGGTGGCTCCTCTGTCTAACTGCTGCTGTCAGGCTCACCATTTTTGTCTCAAAATGTTCGTATTAACCCACTGCCTGGGACAAGATCCTAGGATGTTTATTTAAGATACAAACATTAATAACAGACCAGTCAAGTGCCTTCTTTCCCTAAGGTTGCTCCTGCTATTGCTAGCAACAGGTTTAATTGACATTGTTGCTAAGCACCCCCTACCAAACCAGTAGTATGGGCGGAAAAGGGAATGTACCTTCAACAGCCTCCCTCCCAATTGGCCTTTCGGTTGCTATGATGCAAATTAACTGCTAAACCTGCCAGCCCAGATTGGCTTCATTTTGGCTGGAGCCGAACGCTCTGGGTGACGTCACACTCTGTTAGTCCAAGTATCCAGTCTGAGATCAAAAATCAAGACCATATCACAGAGGTCTCTAACCTTTTACCTCTCGTGAGCTACCCCTACAAAACGAAAATGCCAGAGAGCTACTACTGAGTCGATGTAAGAGAGCAAGCCTTATATGGTACAATTACAGCCAATAAAACATAAAAACATGATCCATTTCTTTGTGCACAACATTCAAAATAACACATTTGCAGTGGTAATTAGTCAAATTTGAGTTATTCATTACAATACGTATAATTCAGGAATTTCTTTGCGAGCTACTTGTAAAGGGGTGAAGAGCTCCTGAGGCTGGAGACCCTGCCATATCAGGACATAAATATGGTACTCTGAGTTTTATACTAAATAGCTCATTACAATACTGTGCAATGAAGATTTTTATGAATGGAACATAGGGATACGTGGGCTGAGCTTTTCCTGCAAGAAGAGTGTCTAAGGACAGTGGGCCTCTGGGTCATCCAGTTCCTGTGAATGACAAATGGCTGTTTCACTGTCCGATTTTCTTACTTCCTGCTGGTTGAATCAACAGTTTTTAAGCCATGTAAGGTGACGGTTATTGTGTTTTTGGTCATTACAAAAGCAAATAGACTTGAATGAAGGTGGCTGATTTGATATCCTTCACCTCACAAACATCATAAGCAACCTGCTATGTAACCTTAAGATTAGCATAGATCATGTTTATTAAGAAATCTCATCCAAGAAAATCCCCTTTCAGAAACCCTATGTTAGTCCACAACAGACCTATTTCAATTACCATCGTTCTACCAGACTAGATAATATCCTCCCTCTGCTCCAAACATTTACCAAGAGACAAAAATCTACAATGATAAACTTGCATTATGAGTCAAGCTGTGCAGTAGATACCCACAGGACACTTATACTAGGCTACATGTAATCTATAATACATGCTACACCAACCCACACACACATGTTCCACTTTGCAAATGTCCCTGTGAAAATGTACTCAAAGGTAGTTTAAGGACAGAGTTTTTCCGTAATGTATGAAGAGATGAGATTGGAAAGCCGCGGTGATGATGTGGCTCATGCTATAAAGCTAATGTACAGTTTTAATATACATACATTTAGTTCTCGTGTGTCAAATGAATATCAGAGTGTTAGTATTTTATTCAGCCATTCCAGTGCATTTTAGTTCTGAGCTGTTTGCCAAAATAAACTCACCATGTGTCTATGCAGCCTCACATATTAAAGAGCCCACATTATGCCGTTTTCAAATCACAAACCTCCCTGGAGTTGTGTTTTGTTTCATTTACACATTTATTACACATACACCCTGCATATTTAGGCTGAATTCTCTCAAACTGAAAACACTGATCCATACACTTTCACTAAAATCATTTGGATAATTTCAGACCTGGAATTGTCAATCTAAACAGAATAAAAAGGAAAAGGTAGCTGTTAATAATATAATAACTACTGCCTCTTAACGTCACAAGGTGGAACAAAGCATTTTGAGAGCTGGAGATGTAGACAGACTAATAATAAAAGCGTACTCAAAACAAAACCCAACTCCAGGTATGTTTTTGAGGAGGTAACAACATTATAACATGGCTTTAAACTCACAAGATTCAATTCTGTGTAACCTTTAACACCTACTTAAAGGGATAGTTTGGGTTTTTTGACATGAATCTGTATGTCCCCGTCAGCAGTGTCGTGCATCAACAGTGACTTACCTCCCGACAGCGTCCGGTGAGCCGAGTTCTTCCCCCGGTTTCGGTGCTGACCATGGGCGTCGCATCAATTCAATGTGAGGGGGAAGTGTTCATTTTGTCCCCCCCACATTAATCATAAAAAATAATTTGTTCATCCAGCGTTGTTTTGAAACAATCCATTCCACTTAATAGCGATCCGCTCTGGGTTTTCCGTGTTGCCTGTGTGCGCACGCGTTGCCTCAGACTCATCATCATGGCACAAAGGGACAAAATGGAGGTGCTCGTTTCATCCACAGGGGTCTAACTTTGGAACGCTTTCATGGAAAACGCGGAATGTCTTGTTTTGAAGCTAAGACTTGGGGGAAAACAAACATACCCTAAGTGAGCGGCCAAAATGGAAGCTATGTTTACAAAGTAGTGCGCAAAAATGGATTTATTGTTGTATTAGGTACATTCGAAAGAAGAAAATGAGATTGCGGCTGGATAGCAACTACATGGAGCGTCTTATGAAAAAAAAACTAGTGGATATTTTTATTCTGTGGACTATGAGGAACAGAAAGAGCACAAACACTTCTGGATTGAATGGTGCTGACGAATGTAGTCCGGCAAGTTGGCTGGGGTCATGAAAATAAAGCATTTTTCTTCTCAAAACAATATGTGTTCAAAAGAGTGATACATTTGCGTCACAAAACGTGAACCGCAAAAACGTCAGACCTCATAATCACTTGGTACTATTTTCTCTCTGTTCATATCACTCCGTGCTGCCGCCAGGTGAAGCCGCACACGAATCCAACACTTTTTTCAGAAGTTCAACAGTGTTTACGTGCTCAGACTTTTGACTGCTGCGACGTGAGAGCTAACGTGAGAGCTACAGCCATAAGTATATAAGCTTGTATAAACTATATAAGTATATATATGAAAATGGTGCGGACTTGTGAGGAAGTCCAGGCTGGAACAAGAAAAATCCAGCTTCAACTTGTACCACTTCTCAGTTCCTCCTCTTTCTCTCTGCCCGTTCTAACTCCATCTGGTGAATTTGGGCATCAGTATATTCGAGTTCATAAAGATTTCCCCTTGGCTCTGTGCTAAAGGCCATGTCTTCATTGTCAGTGTCGTAGTCACACATGTTGTTGGTGTCGTAGTCAAACATGTTGTTGTTAACTTTCCGAACAGGAAACACAGTGAAACAGGCGCGGCTTCACCTGGCGGCAGCGCGCAGTGATATGAGCGGAGAGAAAATAGTACCAAGTGATTATGAGGTCTGACTTTTTTCTGTTCAGGTTTTGTGGCGCAAATGTATCACTCTTTTGAACACATATTGTTTTGAGAAGAAAAACGCTTTATTTTCATAACCCCAGCCAACTTCCCAGACTACTTTCGTCAGCACTAAAACCGGGCAAGAACTCGGCTCCCTGGACACTGTCGGGAGGTAAATCAGTGTTAAAGCACGACACTGCTGACAGGGACATACAGATTCATGTAAAAAAAAAAAAAAAATATCCCTTTAAAGAACTGCAAGTTTATACAGACCCTCCACCAGAAAAGTTACATAACGCACCTTTAAACCCCCCCTTCTATCCCGTTAAACCAACTACACCCTCACACACCCGATCGAGAATGTACACTCGGATGACAGCGCTGCAAAAACTATGGAAAAAGGGAAAAGTGAGTGAACGACGATGGTGTGAGTGGCAGGAGGAAGATGGATGGATGCCTGTGTGCTCGAGCACAGAGCTGTCATAGCAGTCCTCCACAGCTGTTCATCTACCACTACCACCACCACCACAGCGCTGTACAGGCCCAGGCAGGAGCAGGGGACCCAAACTGTGTCACCCCCACCACGTGAAAGGAAGGGGGGTATCTAGTGCAAAAGAGGGAGAGACGGACAGCGGGAGGAGATGGAAAATAATTTAGTCTCGAAGGAAAGAGTTAAGGCTGGATAGATGGTCCACTCAAGCACTCAGTCAGAGCTGTTGTAGTGTAAGATGCTCATTATGGCGCTGGAAGGATTTCTCATGGTGGTTAAGTTATAAATTGTGAATAGATATTGTGCATTATTTGTAGGAGTGGGCAATTTGGCAAAAAAAATAAAATAAGATAAAAATTAAACAGCCCTTTTTTCATTATTTTCTGATCTATGTTATAATGTTATTTCTTTATCACAAACATAACTGGAGTTGTGGTTTGTTTCATTCGCATGTTTAACACAAAAATCCTGCATATTTAGGCTGAAGTCTTCTCTCAAATCGAAAAAAAAACAACTGTTGTCTATCTTGCGATGTGGTGATACTGGAAGTGCTCCACTGTGTTTTTAAACTCCTTCACTAGAATTGTTCATAATAATTTCAGCCCTGGAATATCCTCTATCTGCTGAATAAAATGTAAAAGTAAATGTAGCAGTTAACTTGAAAATAGTTAACTTGAAAAGCAGTTAACTTGAAAAGCTGTTAACTTGATAAATGTAGCAGTTAACTTGAAAACTACCGCTAGTATTTTGAGTTTTGAAGATGTAGACGGATATAAAGGATTACTCAAACATGTGGGAATAAAACAAAACACAACTCCGGGTAAGTTTTTGAGGAGTTAACAACATTCTAACACAACTTAAAGCTCCCAAGAGTCAGTTTTGCGTAATGTAGGACCTGTAAAGTGAAGCTCTAAGGCAAAGTTACACAGGGATATCTTTGGCTTGTTTCCCTACAGGACGTCGAGGAGGTGTCTGGGGAGTGGGAAGTCTCTGTGTAACTGTTCAATCTCCTACTCCAAGCTAAGGTGATGAATGGACCGGCATTTTATTTGCACATATTCTTTTTACACAATATCCAATTTACAAACACATTTGTTTTGGTGAAGAAACGTGAAGTGACTACATAACATTATTATTTTAAGTTATAATTACTAAACTGGACAAAATATGAAGACAAAAACAACCTCCCAAAGAGACAATGACATACTTAAAGTCTTGTTGACTCACTTTGTCAGAACAGTTTAGAGATGCATGGTTTACCCTTTCCCCTGTACAACAAGAAAGGATGATTCTCCTCAGCTTATAAAATATGACACTTTGCAAAAGAGGGGATATTATTACATATATATTTAGCTTTCTATTTCTGTTATAATGTTGTTCCCTCATCAGAACATTCCTGAAGAGGTTCTAGATGTCATCCGTGCATGTTTGAGTAACATCTGAAGGGGAAGTAACTTAACATGGTGAGCAAAGGGAGAGGATTGTTTTGGCGAATATCACATTTTCAAAAGAATAAAAGGTAACACATTGATCTAAATATGTTATGTTTTCGCAGTTAATCCCTGATAGAAGTGAAATACCCCCTCTTTAACAATCTAATGTCAGAAACCCACCTAAACAACACTGGGTTTGACCTGGGAGTTGAACCCCCGATCTTCTTGCAGTAAAGTGAGATTGCCAGTCACTCCGCCAAAAATTGGGTCTAGTTGGTAAAGGTCACATTTTTATATAGCACTTTTCCACCTTCAAGGCACTCAAAGCCCTTTACAATCACACACAGTCAGACACCGAGGACTTGATGGGTTAAGTGTCTTGCCCAAGGACAGACACAGTAGCGTTCATCTGTGTGAGCTGGAATCGCACTGCCAACGTGTAGGCCAGTGGATCTGACCGCTATACCAGTGATGTTTAGTTTATGTTGAGAGTGGGATTCGAACCGCCAACCTTCGAATCAGTAGCCAATCACTCCACCAACTGAGCTACTGTCGTCCTAGTTAGATGAAAATTACATCTCTTACAACTTGCGACTGCATGGTTCACTGTAGCCTTACAACATCCTATCAGCGCTCCTTTATTGTTTTATTCTCTTTGTGCGGAAAAGAATCGGCAGTCATTACATGTTTTTGGCTTTTTACTATAATTACTACAGATGTACAACTGCGAAACAGTGTGAGGAGACAATGTACTTCCTCTAAATACAAGAGTCCATTTGTCTTGGCTTGTGGCTCCCTGTGCAGTGTATTATGCCTTTAACAGCACAGTCCTTCAGGGGGAGGAGTGGAGTAAAGTGGTGTCATTGTCGATAAGATTCAGCCCGGGGTACTCTTCTTGGAAACAGTTCAAATTTACGGATATTATGAGCACCCACCAGACTTCTGCGCCATGTTAACCGCTCTCAATCACCAAATTCTCCACTTCTTGCACAGACACTTTGTTAAAACACAAAATTAGATATTTATTCATGCGCGTTCCTTGGAGATGTTTGAAATCCTGCTTATAAGAGATGAACTGGACTGGACTTAATTACATTGTCTAGAATTCTTCAGGCAAATAAACGGCTGACAGAAAGCGTGAGATATGATTGTGAGTGTATGTGGCGTGTGAACAGAAGTGAATCATTTAAAGGGAAGTTGAAGGAACACAGCTTCATCTTGCCTGTTACCATGCTCAGAGAGAGAGTGATTTGAGCAGTTTGCAATGACAAGACCCAACAACAGTCTGAAGTGCAGCTAACAAGTATTTGCGCTAATCACATCGTAGCATTCTAGTCAAGATTATTCAATTTTAAACCTTAAGGTGCAGTGTGTAACGTTTCTGTCATCTGCTTGTCTCCATGGAGATGTTGTTGCTTTGTCTGGAACATCCTGTTATGATATTAAACGTATCCGTCTTGAGTTTACTCGGAAACCTGGGTTTTTGTTGTCCTCTCCACAAATCTGACATGTAAGTTGGCCCTATGATGTCACCTGCTGTCTTAGTAGAGAAAGTAAAGTCATACTGTGGAATGTTCCAGGTAACATCTCCATGCAGAAAAGCTGGTGATGGACCCTCTATTAGAAAAGTTACACAGTGTACTATTATTAGTATTCGATCTTAGGCTGAATCCCATTACACCCCTTGGCCCGACGCCTCCATTTTGTGCATTCACGTGTAGAGGTAGGGGTGTTCCATTTACCATTATGGCAGAGGGGTTGGGCTAGATACCCCTCCAAACGAAGATTTTTCAGAGGCACACTCCAAACGGAGGGGTATGAGCAAGTTCTCAGAATGTCTTGCGAATCACCAGCAAGATCTACTGCCAAAGAGACCAAAAAAGTTCACAAATGCATTTTCTCCATTATTTATGGTTTAAAATTTGTGATAAGTGCTGCATTGTCTTAAGTTTAACGTTGTTCCAATGCGTAATGGTCATTTTCTTCATAAAATCCACATGAAAAAATCGCTAGTGCTACGTTGAGTAACGTTATTTGTGACTTGCATGATCAGTTGATGCATTGAAATAAAGTTGTGGATGAATTACGAGCGTCCGTGCTACACAGCTGTTATTTGGATATTGTAACTCAAGTAAGTGGTACGTGTGTCATTCTGCTCTGACAGTTCTCACAGTTCTCCCTGTGCTTTATGTAAAAGCTGGTGGAGACTTCTGATGACGTATGTGATGGTTGAAAGGGTGTCCCAATTTGTAGGGGTTGACTTTCTACCCCTACCCCTTGTTGCTCAGTTTCAAGGGGCAAGGGGAACGGGTAGAAATTAGAAATTGGATTGGCCCTTAGACTTTGACAATCTTTACAAAGAGATAAAATATAAATGGTAATAATTAATTTTAAATAAGTAGTATTAGTTATATAATAATTATATATATATATATATATATATATATATATATATATATATATATATATATATATATATATATATATATATATATATATATAATGAAATCTCCCTCTATCTCTGTCTTACTACTTTCTGGAGGCAGCACATGACCTGCACCTGACTCCATGGACACAAAAAGTTAAACCCATACTTCGGAGCAAATATTTTATGCCGTACTGTGGAATGTTATAGCTAAAGGAACATTTTCATAAACAAGCAGGAGGCCCTTTTCCTGGTCAAAAAAGACTCAGGTTTGTGGAGATGCAAGCCTGCTCAGAGGACACCAGCTTTTAAGTGCAAGAAAAACATCCAAAATGCACAAAACATATGCTTTTATACTGTCTTTTGGGTAAAAAGCTGCATACTGTGGCTTTAATCAGTCTTGCAAATTCACAACGACTGGATTCAACAAAGAGCTGTATGCTTTTATAATATGCTTTTGTTTTAAGGTGGACCATCTCACAGCCAACATTCTCTCATCCCAAAAAGGATTGCAGCAGCATCCTTTTAGGGTTTTCCTTGTATGTTTGCGGGTGATAAAGTGTTTTTAATGAGATGTGAGTGTCAAAGTGGAAAGTTGAAAATAATGGAGTATTTGGAGAATGGAATGTCAGAATTAAAAGAATTTTCAAAAAAATTAAAACTGAAGTGGGAGCTAAGTGGTGCAAGCAGAACACAGCAGTCTGATTTAGTCACAAATAGCTTCTTTAACAACAACTAAGGAAGAAAAGCGAAATGCTGCTTTTCACATTCTGGTATTAAAATGATGTAACGTGCATTTATTCAATTAGGGCTCTTCTTTATGGCTCAAAAATAACATAGTGGTGTCTCCTCTCCACAGACTTGGCCTCTAACTTGGCCTGGTGACGTCTCCTGTTTTGTCTCTATGGAGATAAATAGGTTTAAAGCCATACAGTGAAACATTCCTGGCAAAGCAATCACATCTCCATGGAAACAAGCAGGGGCCAGGCCCTCTATTAGAAAAGTTACTGCTCAACACTTGATTTTCCCCTGGTTAGGTCTTACTGTACTCTGCATCACCATGACAACAACAATCTTCAATTTAAAGGGGAACTCCCAGACATGGGACCAAGTCACACATATGCAAGTCTCAAGTAAGTCTCAAGTCTTTACCTTCAAGTCCCAAGTAAGTCTCAAGTATTTTTTTCTTGGGCAAGTCAAGTCAAGTCTCAGGCTATGTCAAGTCAAGTCAAGTCGAGTCATGTAATTGGTCAAGTCAAGTCCAAGTCAAGTCACCTTTGGCGTATTGTAATTTTAGTTGCAGAATATGATCTTCATAAAGTGAAAGGCAATATAAGAAAGTTTAAGTAATCACCACTGGATAATGTGCCCCAAACTGTTTTATTGTATTGTAAATAAACTGTTAAATAAACTGTTATATTTGTATTGTAAATACTCATGTTCAGTAAAACACATCTTAGATTCAAACAAAATAGTGATTACAGCACACTTCTCTCACATGCTTTCTGTAACAGCTAAAACAAATAGCTTAATATTAAACTTTACACATTACATTTCTACACACACACACACACACACACACACACACACACACACACCATCAGTTATTCTCTTTTTACAAGGTATTGCACTTGCAAAATAAAAGATTAGACAGGGTCTTATCTGAAAGCCGAGCACGATGGGGTCTCATAATGATTCCACCATGGCTGAAGACTCTTTCCACTGGTGAACTTGAGGCTGGCACTGATAAAGCCTTCATTGCAACAGGAAAAAGGGCAGGGAGGACAGCCCTGTTTGCATCCCAGAAGGACAGACAAGGCTGCTCACAACAAAGAGAAAAATAGTTATTTAGCTGTGTCTCTGGGTTGGTGGTTGGGCCCTGCTTGCGACGTTTTCTGTAGCCTGAGAATAAGCCAGTGCTGTCTTCTTCCGGGTTTTCACTTTCCTCCTCTTGGAATTCAGGCCTCTGGGATGTTGTATGAGGTTGCACCTCACATAGAATCAGATCTGGTTAAAATTAAGGTAAAAAAGGGCAAGCGCAAGATCTCATGAGTATGACAAATTGAACATCCACAGTGATATGCTTGCAAGGTCATCTCTAAAATGTATTATAATACTCATAGACCTGTTGTGAATTACATTTCCCTAATTTGATAATGGTGATATGCCTAAGTGTCCATCATGTAAAAAAAAAAAATCACTGACCTTTTACCATGTCAACAATGTCATTCTTGACATCATCGGTGACAAGCACATCATGCTGAAGCCACATCATGGAGAAAGCTGGGTCCAGGACAGCTGACCTGATGTAGACTGGGTCTGCAAATGGCAGCTCTTCCCCTGATGCAGCTGACAACATCTTCACATTAACAAAGATTCCCCGGAATCGTTTCTTCAGAGAGAATTGCAGGCTATGGATCATGCTTCCGAGGAAGCGGACTTGTGGCTGGAGTCTTTCCATGTGGTGGTTAAGTGACAATACACAGGGGAGGACAGAGCTGACCGTCACAATCTTCTCTCCCTGAGTAAGATCAGTGGCCTCTGCAAATGGCTGTAGCACATCACAAAGTTCCTTCATCATGTTCCACTCCCTAATTGAGAAGACCAGCTCACTGTGTTCAGTGTCCTGAACAACACTGCACAAGTCCTGGTGACTGAATGACAGTATTGCCTTGACTTGTCGGAGAGTTGAATTCCACCGTGTGTTTACAGCAGCAGGTATCCCTCGCTGACCAAACTTCTCCTCAAATGCATCTTTAAAGGTGCTGGATGTATGTAGGAGAGAGCTGAGCTTGGAGCATTTTGCAAAGGAACTGTTCATGATCCGCGCATCCTTGAGACCATCACCAACAGCTAACTGCAGAGTATGCGCAAAGCATTGCTGACGTTTGGGGCTTCCTCTGTTGATTGTGCGGTCCACAGTCTCCCATTCATCTCTGGAGAGGTCTTCCCACAATTCTGCTTCATCCAGATTGTCATCATCGGTTACTTCGTCATCTTGATCTTTTGGAAAACAGACTGAAAACGCTCGCTTCATATTTGCAGCATTGTCACAGATTATAAAGTCGAGTTTTTTCCGGATGCCATATTCCTCACACAGGGAATCAAAGGCTTCAGCAATGCGCTCTCCTGTGTGAGGTCCCTTGAATCTGTTGCATGCCAGCAGGTATGACTTCAGCATGACTCCTTCGGAAGTTGTTAAGACATGGCCAGTGACTCCCAAAAAGCCGCGCATCCTCCTATCTGACAAAATGTCTATGGTAACTGACACATGGTCTACATCAGCAAGAATCACTTTGATCCTTTCTCGTATGTCTGTAACAAGTGATTCTATTGTTGAGTTTATTGTTCTGCGGCAAACAGGCTGGTATTTGGAGTCGACCACGGACATGAAGTGCCTGAAATGTTTATTTTCTGTAGTGGAAAGGGGCATGCTGCATCCAATCACAAGGTCTGTGACGATAGCGTTAGTTATGGCCTTCTGTTTGGGATGATTGGCTGAATATGCTTCCAGAGGACGAGACTGGATGAACTGTGATATTGCAGGCTGTGTAGCATCAGTGCAGACATTTCTTGTCTTTTCATACTTTGCATATCTGTGAAGCAGATGCAAAAACAGGATTGAGAGGTACTGTATGGTTGAGCAGACATGAAATGATGACATATGGTTAAAAAACAACAGTTGTTTGAAACGTTTTGCAGTTTTCTTAATCTACCCAATACTAATCTAATACCATCTTGCTTTCTGGATGATACTGCTTAATATCAAATCAATATTGTTAGTAATTGAAGCTTTTACCACGATTACAGTTTTTATATATAACAGTAAATGAATGAAGCATCACTGACGCAAGTTACACTAACCTCTCGTCTCATTGTAAGAATTTCGCAATGACACCTGTGCAGCGGCTAAAGCGGCTATATTAGCTAACAATTAGCTAAAGAGTTTGTAGCTGCTAATCGTACTTACTGGGCAGAATGGCTCTTCAAATGGCGTATGAAATTTGACGTGGTGGTCTGGCTGTCCGAAATGTTTGCGTAGCAAATCTTGCACTCCGCAGTTCGCCGTTTACCGTCTTGATTGAAGTCTTTGAAGCCGAAAGTTATTACTCTCGGAGGGGCTGACATGTCAACAGGACAACGTGAACTGGACAACGTGTGTGTGTGGGCTCGAGGTGTGCTGCATAAGGTAGCCCTGGCAGAGTGGGCGTGGCGTCACAGCATTTATCTGCCCGCATTCATGAGTTCGGCGAACATTAAATAATGAAATACAGACATTTATAGCCTACAATTTATATTGAAAAGATGATGTGAACACGCAAGTCATTCAAGTCATCGTGTCTGAAGTCAAGTCAAGTCCCAAGTCCTGTACTTCCAAGTCCGAGTCAAGTCTCAAGTATTTCACTTTTTGTCGAGTCAAGTCACAAGTCATAAAAACAGCGACTCGAGTCCAAGTCACTAAGTCTCAAGTCCCCATATCTGGGAACTCCGGCACGTTTGAAGCTAAAGTCCATTGTTAGAGTTGGTCCAATATTGTCAGAAGGCAAAAAATGACACAGATCAGTGTTGCCTCGATGGAGATCTCGCTGTGGTAGTGAGTCTGTCAAGAGAACAAGCTAGTGTAGTGATGGAGCAAGCTCTTAGCTTCCACGTAAAACGCAATTTGCACAGAAGAAGCTTAACACCACTTTCTAACCCATCTTACAACAGTCACGAGTTTTTTATTTATTTTATTTTTTATTTTATTTTTTTTTTTACATGTTTCTAAATTAAAGGGCCATAATACACTATTTTCTGATCTATGATATAATGTTGTTTCCTCATCAAAAACATACCTAGAGTTGTGTTTTGTTTCATTCACACACAGTTAAATCCTGCATATTTCGGCTGAGTTCTTCTCTCTAACAGAAAACACTCTTTCCTTGTGATCTCGTGGTGATGCAGGAACAGCTCCACTGTGTTTTTAAACTCCACACACCTTCATTAGAATTATTTGGGTGATTTCAGCTCTGGAACTGCCAATCACTACTGAACTAAAGGAGCTGTTATTTTAAAAACTACTTCGTCGTGACATTTTGAGCTTTGGAGATAGACAGACTAATAATAAAAGCTTACACAAACATGAGTGAATGAAACAAAACACAACTGCAGTTATGTTTTCAAGGACGTAACAGTATTCTAACATGACTTACAGCTCACAAGAGTCAGTTTTCTGTAATATATGACCTTTAACTTTTTTAAATTTTTAACTTGCTTCATCTCTGATCTAGATTAAAATTTCTTTCATCTTTATCCTTGAGAAATGTATCCTCCGTGCAGCCTGAAAAGGGGTGACATCATAATCCAAAATTGCTCGTTTTAGCTCTGAAACCCATTTAAGAGTCCTTATCTTCTTTATGTCTGATAGATTCTGAAAATATCATTACTTTATTAATGAAACATATCCATTAGGGAACCATTGTGCAGAGGGGAAAACAAAACTAATCTCTTCTTCTGGGCAAAACGGCGATGTGCCATTTGGAGGAGATGTGTGGGGTCTAATTGCTGATGTTTGCCCAGTCAATACAGCCCAGTTTCATAAAGACGGATGGCTTTATACATAAGATATGCAGGTCACACAAACACGCAGACAGACATGAGACGAGCTTTAGCCTTGAGGAATATTGAAAGCATTCACCGTTTTATCCAAATATCCAAACACCAGCCCTGCTATAACCGTAAATCTGCCTCTGCTGGAGAAGTCCTTTACAGACAGTACAATGGAGTGTAGAGAAGCATCTGCATTCAAGGAGAGGTCACTGGGTAAGGATGTACAGTAATTCAATCATTTATTCAGAGTCCAGTGAGATGGGTAAATTAAGTCAGCAAAAATGACACAAATTCAGTAAATGGAAGTGGCCACATTCTATAAACATGCATTTGTTTTAGTGCAAATATGTCACTTTTGTAGTTTAGTTTACTGTGTCTTCCAGATAATTATGCATGTATTAATTTTCGTCATCGGGAAAAGGCTTTTTGCTTATTTTTCTACTATTTATCTACTTTTTTACTATTGCAAAGACATATTTTCAGCAGTATTTGGTAGTTTTAAAATATTTTTTTTTATTATTTAAGGGTGCTTACTTGTTGATGTAAAATAAATGTGTTGTTTAGTTTCAGAACTGAACTCCATTTCATTTTGATTTGACTTGCATAATTTGCTGGAACAATCAGATTCTAGAAAATTGGATTATTGCACCCCTAAATTAAAAAAAAATTAAAATCAAAACTAATAATAACAGCAACAAATAAAGCTGAAAATAGGCCTTTGCAATAGTAAAAAAAAGTAGATTTAGTAAAAATAAGCAAATCGCCTCTTCTCGATATGTATATGCATAATTATCAGTCAAAGGAACACAGTTGTGGAACTCTTCCTCTTTACCTCTGGAGCTAAAGTCTCAGTCGAACCTGAGACTTTTCTCATTAAAGCTGAAGTTCTGGATCAAGAACAATCAACAGTGCGAGCACTAAACTGCAAATGGACTCATGGTGTAAAGTGACCAGATATACCATTTGTCTCAAATGGCATATCCTTTTCACTTATAGTTTTTTTAGACCGTGTATTTTACAAATGTAACTTTTTTTTCCTCTGTTTTTATACTTGTCTTAATATTTGTAAAAGCCTAACCAGGGACAGGGGCTCCTATGTACATAGCATCAGTTACCTATTTGGTGGCAATGTTTTTTGTACAGTCCCTGACAAATAAACTCATAAATAAATAAAAATAAAATCTGGAACACACAGTATTTGTTTATTTTTCAGTAAAAATACATATAAAAACATTGATCTACACAAAAAGATAATATGTTTGTGGCAGGTTATTGCAAGACGGCTAATTTCCACCTTCCAATCCCTGAACGGTTAGGCCATAAATGGGGTACATACATGCTAATAAAATACTATGTGTATTAATGTGATTATTCATCGAGTCAATCAATAAGTAAAACTATATTCCCATTCACTATTTACATATTTACATGTTGCATTCATTTCATGAAGATGGTCTACGACCTGCTTGTATATCAGGGCAGTGTTTTGCTTTGCCTGGAATGTTCCAGAGTATGGCATTAGATCTGTAACAAGCAAGAGTCACCACCAGTAACAGGTTCGATGCCATAGTGTGGAACATTATAGGCAAAACATGGAAACGAGCAGGTGTTTGACCCTCTAGAACAGTGACAAGCTATTTTTTGACACAAACATACCTGGAATTGAGTTATTTTATTTCATCTTCTCCAGAAGGTAAAACTCAAAAGTCCCCACACTTTCACCAAACTCATGCTGATCATTTCACTGCTTAAATGTCATTTGATTCACGGATAACCAACTTTAATGATCATAGCTACTATTTTAATCTCCAGCTTCTACAGGCAGTCTTACAGTCCTACATTTTTTCTTAGGATATATTGAAACACCAATACACAGTTGTCTCAAAGCGTACTTGATTCCACTCTAGGGGAAATGCATTGTATATTTTAGGCCTGAATTTATTTGGATTCCATTTATAGTTATGAGACAACTTAGTCCTTATTATTGTTTTTAATCTCAAAAGTAGCCTAAACATTAAAGGGCCTATATTACGCTGTTTTCTGATCTATGTTATACTGTTGTTTCTTCATCAGAAACATACCTGGAGTTGGATTTAGTTTCATCCACACATGTTTAACACTCCACCTTGTGATGTGTTTTTAAATACATCTTCACTAGAATCATTTGGATGATTTCAGCTCTGGAATTTCTAATCTCTATTAAACAAAAGATGAAACGCAGATGCAAACTTGAAAACTATCGCTTCTTGACATCACAATGTGGAACAAAGCATTTTGAGCTTTTTTAAACCAGGATTACTCAAGCATGTATGAAGAAAACACAATTCCAGTTTGTTTCTGATGAGATAACAGCATTACAACATGTCTTAAAGCTCTCAAGAGTCCATTTTGTGTAATATATAAGGCCCTATAGAAAAACGTGCTTCCAACAAAAGCGAGACCAAACCCCCATTTTTATCCTTTAGCAATAACAGTTATTTAATGTAGCATTCAGGTAATGTTTTCTGGAGCCCTGTGATTGTGCCACATATTTACTCTCACTTATCTTAATGAAATTGCCACTAGCCGCCTGCACATTCCTGATAAATGTGCCTTGTATTTCTGCGTTATTTGCCAGTTGTCCATCATATCCAGACGCTAAAGGTCACCAAACAAACCCACAAAGTCCTAAACTCCCAACATAGCCATTTCTACCATACATTCAAGGGCAGCATGTCTTTAATAAGCATTCTTTTTAAGAGCTGTCAAGGAATATCCCAATGCACCATCAATTTCCTGTCTGAGCTGCTGAAAAAACACATTCTTTTACAGTACCGTCGATCTTCATGGGCTGTAGACATGTAATGAAATAAAAGAAGTGAAGTACTGTACTTAAAGGTGCACTATGTAACTTTTTGTTTGGGGGTCCATCACCACCTTGTTTCTATGGAGATGTCATTGCTCTGCTTGGAATGTTCCACAGTATGACATTAAACAGTTCTGCCTTACATTTATTCAACTACAGGTGGTTTTATAGCTCAAAAATACCTAGAAAACAGAATTTCTGACTGTGTGCGAGTTTCCTCTCCACAGATCTGACCTGTAACTTGGTCTGGTTTGGTCTTCATGAAGATAGAAAGGTTTAATGCCATACTGTGTAACATTCCTAGATCCACACAACAGACCTTTAAGTACATTTTTAAGTGGATAATTTTACTTTTACTTAAATACATTTGAAAGCAGGTATCTATACAGTCATCCCTCAGTATTTCTTGGTGCAATTTTGCATGCTTTTTTTTTTTTTTTTTTACAGCGTATACATGCTTTTTGTGTTCTACTCCCTGATTAGATGTTCTGCATAATTGAAGGTGACCCATCTGTTTATAAGAATCTTCTCGCCCAGAAGAAAAAAACAGCACCAACAGCTATCCATAACTATGTTCTTGACTTGAAAAAAGACCCCTGCACCAAGGCCTTCAGTGGAAAAACACAGTGTTTCCCACACATAGACCATTATGTGGCGCTGACCCCCTGCTCTTCAGTTTAGATCCCAGAGCGCCCCCCCAGCCCATCCCCGGAGGAGCCTGACAAAAGTGTGTGGTGATGGGTTTTACAACCAGAAAACCTCGCGATAAACGAGGGACCGCTGCACTTTATACTCCACTACATTTTTAACTGGACTGAAAAGTATTTATAATATTATATTTTTTTTTATTATAGTTTGAGGCCCCTGAAAAGGTTAAGGGTTTATTTTTAACACTTTGCAGGTTTGAGGACACAAAAATATACAAATAAAAACAGCTTGGAAAAAAATATATCAAGTCAATTGTTTCTGTTGAACAAAATTCAACTCAAATCTTTATTAAAATCACTACATCTGAAGCTTTATTAGACCTTAAAGGTGCATTATGTAACTTTTCTTGTGGAGGGTCTGTCAAAAGCTTTTCTCTACTGAGATGTTATTGCTTTGTCTGGAATGTTCCACAGTATGGTATTAAACCTTTCTGGAGATCAAACCAGACCAAGTCAGAATGTCTGTTTCTTCTCTGTATTTCTGAGCTATAAAACCACCTGTAACTGAATAGATGTAAGGCAGAGCTATTTAATGTCATACCGTGGAACATTCCTGGAAGAGCAATGACATAGAAACAAGCAGGTGATGGACCCCCAACCAAAAAGTTACATAGTGCACCTTTAAAATCTGCAAAATACTCCTTTTTACTCTTTAAGTATATTTTTTAAAAAGGGTACGTTAATACTTTTAGCATTGCACTGAGCTTTTTGTTGTTGTTTTTAGCTCCAGTATCTTTACAGTAACAAAACTGAATACTTCTTCCACCACTGACTACAGAAGGACATTGCATAGTTCATGAACAGCGTCTTTCACCCCTGGAATGTCGACACAGTAGATTTTTTCATCCACTTTGTTGCGTTAAGTGAGACAAAAACTGAAATAATCATCAAAAGATCATGGACTTCAGTTGTGTTTCTATGGTTAGAGATTGTGTATTTGCAAGGTGTAATTGATTACCATGAAAGACTGAATAAAGGCGCCTCCATTACTTTAGCTGTAATTTTTCACTGCCTCTGTCTTTGTGTGTAATGTTTTGCAGGAGAAAGTAAATGAGATGGAAAAAAAGACCTTTAATATAGCGCAGAATAGTTGTTGTAAAAAGGTCAAATGGTATCTTATGTTTGATGTATGAGATGAGCTAGGGATTAAACTGCAAAAGCAAAAAGTAAATCAATAAATTGCAATTATTGGTATTATCCAATTCTGTTTTTATAATATGTTTAATTGTACAAAAAAATCAATTCAATTCAATCAAACTGTCAATGTTTTGTAAGGATGTATTTGGACAGGAGATAAAGGCAAAGGTAGCAGACGGGAAATACAAAAATCTGTTGACTTTAGCTTCATTTATACAAAACAGTTAATAATAAAAATAATAAATAAGTAAATAATAAAATCACTATGTTTACTAGTACACGCACGCCAGAAAAACTAGTCCAGTTTCAGCTTTTTTCCCCAAATACATGTGAACTCACTACAATTGAGGTTTCATAATTCTAATCTCCTAATAATAATAATAATAATAATAATAATAATAATAATAATAATAATGGGGGTAAGAAACAGCTAGAAAAATTCACTTCTTTGACCTGTACGTCCTGGACCAAGAGTGATCTGACAGATTTAAGGACAATGGGATTGAGTTTGTTTAGTGCACTCCAACTTCTCTGTGTAAATGGAATAAAAGTTTACTGATTTTGTTAAAGCAGATTTGTATTTTCTGTAATTTATCCCTCTCCGTCTGTGGCTGAGTCATGCACCTCTCCACACCCACTGCACACTCCTCCTCTCTCGCTCTTTCTCTCATCCATCACCATTGGAGCCCAAATTGACCCTAGTTCCATAATTAGCTGTCTGGTCCAGTGCGGAACAGTCCGAAAGCGTACCCACATAAAATATAGGTAGACATTTGGATTTTGAAGCTGTAAAAGTTGTTTTCTAGGGCTGGGAATATTAAGGTCACTCATGATTTGATAAAATGCACGTTACATGGCTCATGGTACAATAATGTCACAGTTTTTAAAGAACCTAATGTGAGATTTTTTTTCAATTTAATGGTGCACTGTGTAACTTTTTGCGGTTTGATTAGCTGCTTGTTTCTATGGATATGTCATTGCTCTGTCTGGAATGTTCCACAGTATGACTTTATAAACCGCTCTACCTTACATGTATTCAGTTACAGGTGGTTTTATAGCTCAATCCGTAGTTGGTCTGGTTTGGTCTCCATGAAGATAAAAAGGTTTAAAGGGACATTCCGGACTTTTGGGGCCTCATTTTCTAATGAGCCAGAGTGTAGTCGACCTGTGGAGACAATTTTTTAAATAATTCATCCAGTAAGGCTAGGCTAAGGCTAGGCTAACGGATCTGAACTTTGCATATTAGCCTGCTACGAAAAACAGTTTTACTCAATCTACAAAGCACCCGGAGCAAATGTGTTATTACACCAGACTATCGATGTAAATGTCTGCGTTGATAGAATAATGTTTGAAGTAAAACTCACCTTGAATCGCATGAATTGTCACATGTTAAGGGACGATTTGCTCAGCAGCAGCAGAATTTTACTTTGCTCTAGTTAGTTGTGATGTAACCAACTCACTTCAACAGAGAATTGTGACACACTTGTTATCCTACGGCAGCTCGTTCGATCAGTGGATTATAAACCAATGACGTGGCAACAGGGTAAATCAGTGTGCATTTACCAATTGCGATAATAAAGCCCAAAGATGAACATCACAAAGTTTCCACCACTTTCCAGTAAAAGATCCTGAAAGAACGAAACTCTGGCTTCTCGCTGCTGGAATGGACACGAACACGCCGATGGAGACTCTATGTTCCCGGGCAGTCTGTAGTGATCATTTCAGTCCAGACGACTTCACAGAGTCCAACATAAGGCCTTTTCTGAAAAAGTCTGCGGCAGCACTCCGCGATTGAGAAGGAGGAAGAAGTCCTGGTGCTCCGTTATGCACATCTTCTCTGGGGAGGCACTATTCTCAGATGCATCAATATTTTGTGCAGTTTCCACACTGGCATCACCAATCTCCGGTTCTTCTGTCGCAGCTTTCTGCAGCAGCTTCAGCGGAGACTGTCTCTCTCATTCAGCCCTTTCAGTATCCATCTCTCTCAACGCTTTATCTGTACTCCGCCTCGTACAGGTGAGGTTTGTGGGTAAAAAGCAATTGTTCAGCGTTGTCCTCATAATCATCGGGTCATGCATGGCCATATCTGTAACAGGCTTCTTCGTGGGCTCTGTGAAACATTCCAGACAAAACAATAGCAATCTCCATGAAGAAATGCAGTTGACAGACCCTCCACCAGAAAAGTTACACAATGCACCTTTATACAAGTAACAGAATTCTACCACTGTCTGCAAATACGGTAAAATAAACCAAATAATACTGCTGATATATCGATACAGAAGTGTTTTCTTAGTAAAGTTTTGTATCTTGAATCATGAATCTATAGCTTTCTTCTTCTATGCTCTACTGTAGATGTTGTAAACGTACCTTAGTTTTTAAAATATAAATTATTGTTCCGTATCCAGTCCCATGTAATAAATCAAATCAAACCACGAATGACTGTAAATTTTATTATTAATAAAATTCTTGTTTCATTATAGTGCCCGGTGAGCTTGAATGGTTTTATGGCAATTTGATCTGAATACATAATGCACGTGAAAGGGAAGTCATTCTCCGTGAGTTGTTAAATTTATGAAGGCTTATACGTATAATAAATTATGCCTCTTCATCTGAAATAAGAGTTAAATATAGAGAGCTTTAAAACAGTATCATTAGCTTGTCACTGTGTCAGTCTGTGCTCACGACTTTTCCTTCACACTAGCACAGATGGGTGACTACC
The DNA here is from genome assembly GCA_034769755.1 of Odontamblyopus lacepedii. NCBI lineage: Eukaryota > Metazoa > Chordata > Actinopteri > Gobiiformes > Gobiidae > Odontamblyopus > Odontamblyopus lacepedii. The sequence continues at coordinate 15,036,584 of CM068354.1, forward strand.
ATTGTGTGCATGGATAATTCAAAACAGACTTAGGTTTTCTAGGGGGCCAAACAATTCAATATTCACTTTTTATTATATTTACAGTTATTATTGTTGATTCTTAGACTTAAACTTAGATAAACTTTATTGATCCACAATGGAATGAACTGGATGAACTAATGATCGACATGACACAGTTGTAGGGAGTATTATCTGTTACATAAAGGTGAGTTGTTGTACAGTTGTAGGGAGTATTATCTGTTACATAAGGGTGAGTTGTTGTACAGTTGTAGGGAGTATTATCTGTTACATAAGGGTGAGTTGTTGTACAGTTGTAGGGAGTATTATCTGTTACATAAGGGTGAGTTGTTGTACAGTTGTAGGGAGTATTATCTCTTACATAAAGGTGAGTTGTTGTACAGTTGTAGGGAGTATTATCTGTTACATAAAGGTGAGTTGTTGTACAGTTGTAGGGAGTATTATCTGTTACATAAAGATGAGTTGTTGTACAGTTGTAGGGAGTATTATCTCTTACATAAAGGTGAGTTGTTGTACAGTTGTAGGGAGTATTATCTGTTACATAAAGGTGAGTTGTTGTACAGTTGTAGGGAGTATTATCTGTTACATAAAGGTGAGTTGTTGTACAGTTGTAGGGAGTATTATCTGTTACATAAGGGTGAGTTGTTGTACAGTTGTAGGGAGTATTATCTCTTACATAAAGGTGAGTTGGTGTACAGTTGTAGGGAGTATTATCTCTTAAATAAGGGTGAGTTGTTGTACAGTTGTAGGGAGTATTATCTGTCCCTCTATAGTCTGGTGTAGTGGGTGAGCAGGAGTGTCAGTGTTTGTCCAGTGTCCTCCACTGTGACAAATGTCTCCAGCTCACAGCCGACCACGTGACCAGCTTTACTGATCAGTTTGCCTCATTCTTATTTTCTTGTGATATACATTTGGACATGTGGATTCGCCTGTTAAAGGATTTATGAAGTCACTATTTTGGCAATAAGGCCCCAAAATGGCTAGAACTGGCCCTGTGACAGTAGAGCATATTGTTCTGATGGATAATATGTCTGAATAATACAGCTGACATGGAATATGTGCACATTGTGGTACATTTCAATCAGACATCGTGGAAAATAACTTAAAGGTGCATTGTGTAACATTTCTGCTGGAGGGTCCGTCAAACGCTTTTCTTTCTTTTTTCCTTGCTTTGTCTGGAATGTTTCATAGTATGCCACTAAATCAGTGGTTCTTAACCTTGTTGGAGGTACTGAACCCCACTAGATTCATATGCGCATTCACCGAACCCTTTTTAATTGGGAAAAAAAAATGTTTTTTTCAAATTCAAAACATAGGTATATATATTTTATTGGTGAATCCATATTGCACATATTTGTCTGACCACTTTCTTTTTTTAGTATGAGGGAAAATATTATAAAATATATAAAGAAAGAAATTACACGATGTACCATCACGACAGTCACAAGACTATTGCGCGCACAAAATTTCCTGCAGCCAATAACGGCCAAACGGGGCGTGTCATCACAAATCATATGAGTTGGATGTGAGTCTTGACCCCTGCCGAACCCCTGAGATTTACACACCGAACCCCTGGGGTTCGATCGAACCCAGGTTAAGAACCACTGCACTAAATATTCCATTCATGGATACTAAACCAGACCAAGTTCCAGGTCAGATCTGTGGAGAAGCAACCCGGCTCACAGGAAAAACCACCTGTATTTGAATAAAAGAGCTGTTTAACGTTATACTGTGGCACATTCCAGACAGAGCAATAACATATCCATGGAAACTGGCAGGTGACGGGTCCCCCAACTAAAAAGTACACAGTGCACCTTTAATCTCTTCATATCCTGGGTCAACAACACCACATTTTTCCTACAAGGATCATTTGTTCTGTCTGGACTTTGATCTCTGGCTTTACTGCTACTTCAGTTTTTATTGCTGTTTTGACAAAATTATGAGTACATTTGAACTCATTCAACATTTTTATGATATTTTAAATGACCAAGTTTCATATTTTGAACACAGAAAACTGTGCATACGGCACAATGTGTTTTATCAAAAGATCTGAAGAACATTAACACATCTCCAAACTAAACTACAGTTTGCTTTGATTTGAGAGTCTTATTTAATCTAGCCTTTCCCATTAAGAGAATCATCTAAAAATCTATAATAATCACAGAGGAGCTGGACAACACTAAGTAATTGTTTTGATTTGACAGAGCCGTCACTGCTCCAACAATCAGTGGATTCAGATTAATTAAATTTTCATGTTGCTGTTGGAGTGTCATATGGCCCCACCAACTGTGCAGTGGACCTGTGAAGATAGATCTGTACAGCCAGCCCTCCCAGCTGCCAATCAAACTCACACTGCAATAATAAAGTCACATTTATTCTTACAGATATAATAGCATGAAGTATTACCAAGTCCAAGAAAAATGAGGACAAAAACAAGGTGATAATATTGTAGATATGAAATTCTTCTGCCAGTCTAAATTCTGTTATATTCATTTCCTAATAAATAAAAGTTATATGTTTCATAATAAATGAAGGTTAAAGTTTATATAGCGCTTTTCACAGACATATGTCACAAAGACACTTTACAGAGCATTATTTATAGAGCATTATTCATCCACTCCAGACCCAGTGGTGGTAAGATACTGCTGTAGCCACAGCTGCCCTAGGGCAGACTGACAGAAGCGAGGCTCCAATCTGCACCATCGGCCCCTCTAACCACCATCATCACTCACGCACACACCACATTCATACTAGGCAATAAGGGTGAAGTGTCTTGCTTAAGGACACAACAACGACAGTTTCTGTGACTGGCGCCCCCCAGTGGCACCTGGTTTTCCCAGTGGTCTCCCATCCATGTACGACCCAGGCCCGGCCCTGCTGAGCTGAGATCTGACGGGCTCAGGCTTTGACAAGCCGATATGGCCACATAAACATAATGTTAAGAGAATTGTTTGCCCCCCATTTGAGGCAAGTTAAATAATGACACTTAAAATGGACTTTATGGAGACTTCTAACATGCTTTAAAGTTGTGCCCTCATAAAAAAAAACATGCCTGAAGAGTTTTTATGTCATCCATGCATGTTAGAGTAATGTAGTGATTTCTCTTGGGCCCTGTTCGAATCTTCTTTATGGTTAGCAATATGATTCTTTCCAATGCTCAGCCCATAAACTTAGCAGCTTAGTAGCAGTTTCATGAGCGAAATACACGCCAATAGTTGTGATAGTGCTCTGAAGGGGGAGTGACATGTTGTTTCTGGTGAATATAGCATTTTCAGCATTAAAAGGTATTATGATAATACACATTTTCCTGTCTGTGTACTAAGCCTATAACCTGACTGCTGTGATGAATCAAATGTGGACACTAGGACACCTGGAAAGTACAAGAATCATTTTGGTAAACTGGAAAGAACAGAAACTTTTGTAAAGACAAATTCATGTTGAAATATCTGGATATAATAAACATGGAACAAGCAGCACACACGGTGAACTCTTCAAATGCCCCCTGACCAGTGTGGTGCTCTCATCCTCCCATTTACTCTTGACCTTATAAATGACTGAAATTTACTGCAGTATCACGGCGGCTCCACGCTCAGATGTGATAATGGATAACACTCCAGCCTAAACCCCCAACACTTGCTCAATAAATGCAAAAAACATGGCGATAGTAAATATGTTATGTGTTTGTGTGATGAATACCTCCTGTAAAACCCTGTTTAATAGGAAAATGTAAACTTTGCACCCCTTTGAAAATCAGATGCACCTAGTTTAGTCTGGGCAAGGCGCTGTTAAAATATCCAGAATTAATATATTCAAGAGGAGACCTCCATTCTTTTTGAAATCATCAATCTATGCCATTGTGTCCTTGGGCATGGCACTTGGGAAGTGAACCACATACAGTACATCAAGTATTTTAATACTGAACCTTGACCAAATTTAGAGTTAGATATACATTTATATATTATATAATATATATATTTCTTTTAAATTTGAAAATGTTAAAATGTAGAAAGTGCTTCTTTGGACAAAAATCCTTTAGTGGCACTACTAGTTTTTTTTTGTTTTTTAAAGTTTTATTCCTCTGGTAGGCGCCCTTGTGCAAAAGGTCAAATTGAACTAATTATTACATTTATCAGAGTTTAAATGGAATATATTTTTAGCTTTTCTTTTTTAAATACTCTGCAGTACTACTGTACTTCACATTTCACAACAAAAAAGGGATGTATTTGTTCTGCAAAGGTCCAAAGTTCTTCCTCAATTAGCTGAGAATCCCAATTATTATTATTATTCACTGCAATAAGTTTATACATGCTTTTTTTTTTTTTATAACTTTCAGAGATTAGAGTGGAGTTTTGCCATCACAGTAAAGCTAACAACAACTAGAGTGCTAAGCATTCACCTCCTGATTATAGAACAATGAAACACTTTAAGATGCATGTAGTACACAGCTGACTTCTTTTGGTAAATGGTCACATTTTCTATGACTCTTTTCCACCTTCAAGGCACTCAAACTTCATACACCAGTGTACACAGACACTATGGACGAGGTGGTTAAGTGTCTTGCCTGAGGACACAATGACAACATTCATATGTGGGAGCTGGAATCACACCAGTCAACCTGTGGGTTAGTGGATCTGACCACTCACCAATGAAGTTTATGTCGAGAGTGGGTTTCGAACCGCCAGCTTTCGGATCAGTGAACAAATGCTCTTACCGACTAAAAAAGTAAAAGCATCACTATTGCTCACTGAAAGCAACTTGAAACCAGGCACTTAAAGGTGCACTGAGTAACTTTTCTGGTGCATGGTCTGCTACCTGCAGAGCTCCAGGTTTATCATAGACGTTCATAAGTTAAGTTAAGTTGCTTGTCTCCATGGAGATGTTACTGCTTTGCCTTGATTATTCCACAGTATGAAAATAAGCTTGGTAATTGCAATGGAGACATGGTAATGGTCAAGTCTATGGTGAAGCAAGCCCGCACATGGTAAGAATTCATGTTTTTAAGGCTACAAAGTGTTTTATAAAGCTATAACACACCTGAACTGAACAAATGCAAGGAATATATGTTTAATGCCCTACTCTGCAACATTCAAGGCAAAGAAATAACATCTCCATAGAGTCAAGCAAATAGCGAACCCTTCATCTTAGAAGTTACATAATGGACCTTTAAACATGCATGAACACAACCAACTTTGGGTATGTTTTCAAGCTGCAAACGTTACATGGACCCCCCCAAAAAAGGAATCTCATCTTTGCATAAAACCTACTTTGAAGCTTTAGACTTTAACATTGATGCTAGTTTGACATTTTGTAAAACATGGGCAGTTTTACATTCGTCTTGCAAAATAACATTTATATTCCATCAAAATTCAGCTCTAGTCTGACTCTAAACCCTTTTCTATTGAGCATAATCCTGGGTTTTGCCAAACCACTTTCTATCAGTGAAGAAAGTGAGTCTGCACCGAGCCATGCCAGGATACACTAGCTTGAACAGGGCTATTTACGTTTTCATTTGTCCCTGCACATATTTTCGCGCAGTCCCAGTGACTTCTCATTTTCTCTAATTCTCTGCCCTCCGCTCCAACAATATATCTTGATATCTGCTGGTGCACGTAAGCATGAAGCTCTTTTGACAGATTGAAACCGAAATCATTTTTCACATCACGCCATGCTGGCCAGTGTAGATTTTTGATTAACAGCTGTAATCGAACTTGAGCCCCCTCTTTCTGAACCATTTCCCCTCCGCTGTCCGAAAATGAGAGAAAAAAAGCAAAGCAAAAAAAACAAAAAAAAAAATACATGGAGGATTAGATCAGACTTCAAAAGGGGCCAAGCGAAAACAGTTTGAGAAGAGACGGGAGAGTGAGAGGGTGGGGCCAGGGCTGGGAATGTGTTTGAAAGAAAGATTCAGAGGAGGCGAGGAAATCACATAAAGGATGTGGTTAGCCTGATAAGAGAAGAGAACAGAGTTGTCAACATTGAAACACCAGTTAAAGGTTGCACAATGTAACTTTTCTCGTACAAATCCAGCACCTGGTCATGTCTATGGAGATATGCTGGGGACATTGCTTTCCCTGGTTATTTAATTGTGTTTTTACCATAAAACAAAACCTTGAAAAATATGCGTTCCACTGTAAGAAGGTCCACCTCTCCACAAACCAGACTTGCAAACTGGCATGGTGCTTGTCTCCATGGTAAACAAACATTTAATAGCATGTAGTGAAAATTCCAGGCAAAGAAACATCTCCCTGGTGGCGGACCCCCCTCCCGCACCGCACCTTTAAAGGGCCCATATCGCGCTGTTTTCTGATCTGTTATAATGTTGTTTCCCCATCTAAAACATACCTGGAGTTGTGTTTTGTTTCATTCACACATGTTTAACACACAAATCTTGCATACTTAGGCTGAGTTCTTTGCTCTCTTGTGATGTCATGCGCTAGAAGTGCTCCACTGTGTTTTTAAACTCCATACACCTTCACTAGAATCATTTGGATGATATCAGACCTGGAATTGCCCATTTCTACTGAACTAAAGCTTAACAGTAGTGTTTTTTTGTCATTAAATGTATCACATTCATACACATTATTTTAAACATACATATGTGCAAAAATATGAATGAATATGCACAAAGATTACAAGTAAACATGTAAGTAAAGGTTTAACTGTTAACGAACTACTAGTAAAACTTCTGCTTCATGAAGGTCACAAGGTGGAACAGAGCATTTTGAGCATTGGGGATGTAGACAGACGAATAATGTGGCATTACTCAAACCTGTGAATGAAACTGTTGTGGATTTCTAAATCTGAGAAGAATAAAACTGGAGAAAAGTTGTCTTCAATCAAAGAGTCTGGATTTATTAAAGCAATTGTGCACAAAATTACAGAGAAATAAAGAAAACAAAACCTTCTGTCCCTCACGGAAGGTCCGTCTCTCCCTAATCCTGAACGGCAAAACAAAAACAGGCTTCTGTCATAAAATCAACATGAGGTAAAACATACGATAGGACTGATCTAAACAGTTCTCAAAAGGAGACTACTTGTCTGGGTGAGCTGGGGCATCGATTAGACTGAACTCAAGGATACCAATAATTCTAAATGATGAGAATGAGTAGAACAACTTGCTGTTTTAACAATGATGGAGAAAGACAGAACATAGTGACCTGCCTTGAAGTAGCCCAGAAATAACAGGTCACACCACTGCACTTCAACAGGAATACAGAACTGCTTTAGCAGATGTGAATTACCAGTTATCTAAAGCCATAAAATACACTTAACAAAGTAAGAAATTCCCATCACAAAACAAAACACAACTCCAAGTATGTTTGTGGTGAGGAAGCAACATTATAACATGCCTTAAATCTCACAAGAGTCAATTTAGTATAACATGGGACCTTTAAGCTGTTATAGATCAATATTGCAGGGCCCAAGAACCATACATATACACAACCTCCTGCCTAAAAGCTAGAAATGGCCCTGGCAGTAAGAGAAATTAGCTATTTTGAGAGAAAAAAAAATGCTACAAGACAAATGCATTATATTATCTGTTACTTTGCACTTCTGGTTGGAAGCGATCACCTGCCAATAAATCCCAGTCAGTGAATGAACAGCCTGAAAAAATCACCTCTGGCGTTAGCGTTAAGTGCTCATTTCGAAATCTTCCGAAAACAGTCTACCCAGAGTGGTATTGACAGCTCCTTTTACACCTTAAGGAATTCCTGGTAAAATTCCGCAGATGTGTTTTTTAAATGCGCAACAAAATCCATCCATTAACGCCGACGAAGAAGACATCTCTGTCCCCTGGCTTCGCTCCTGTCCACGTAAAATATGACACCTCGCTAAACTGATTCCACCATTACTTGTTTATGGTGTCGGAGCTAGAAGATAGAAGACTTGGGCTCTTTTAGGTGCTTCTCATTCCGCACACGTACAGGGTAGTTTTAATTTGCTATGTTATACTCCTATAAATCTGAGCAGCCATCATACTAAATTCTAACAAGGGAAGAGAATTCGGATGGAGTTGACGCCATGTTGGTTTATCACTTCTTCTCTTGTTCAGAACTATGGTTGCTGGTGTGTTTGTTTGGAGGGACTTGTAGAAATGAGCAGAAATACACCTCGGCAATATGGGCTACAGCATTCAAAGACGTGAATTCGTGTAAATCAATGTTTCTGATTTCCGGCGGCTACGGACGTAACTAATTCTGTGTTTCGAAATAGGCCAAATGCTGCAACTGTCGATATGTTTAAACTTGGGTGAATGTAAATACTAGTGACCCCTTGTGTTTGAAATGGTAAAAAGGTAAGCTCCAGGTTCATCATAGAAGTTTATAAGTTAAGTTGTTTGTCTCCATGGAGATATTACTGTTTTGTCTTGGTTATCGCACAGTATGAAAATAAACTTGGTGATCACAATGGAGACAGGTTAATGATCAGGTCTATGGAGTAGCAAACCTGAACATGTTGAGAATTCATATTGCTTGTCTCCATGGAGATGTTATTTCTTTGCCTGGAATGTTCCACAGTAGAGCATTAAACATATGTCACTTGCATTTGTTCAATTATTAGTTTTATAGCTCAAAAATGAAAAGAATTAATCATTGCATTTATATAGAACCTTTCAAGATAACCAGAGCGCTTCACAGTTCATTATTCATTCAGTCGACACTTGGTGGTAAGATACTATTGTAGCCACAGCTGCCCTGGGGCAGACTGACGGAAGCGAGGCTCCAATCTGCACCATCGGTCCTTCCAACCACCATGATCACTCACACTCCACTTTCATACTAGGCAATGTGGGTGAACTGTCTTGCCTAAGGACACAACAACAGTTTTTTTTTGTTTTTTGTTTTGTTTTTTTGCGACTGGCGGCCCAATGTAGCACCTGGAATTCCCAGTGGTCTCCCATTCAAGTACTAACCAGGCATGGCCTTGATTAGCTTCTGAGATCTGATGAGATCAGGTTTTGACAAGGAGTTATGGTCACAAAAATACACATGCTTTTGGACCCTCCACCTTAGAAGTTACATAGTGCACATTTAAAGCAGTAGTACTGTATTTTTTTTCAATGTAAATGAACATTTGTCTTGCCCCAGCATTTTATTGTGTGAGAATCAGGAAGTGCACTGGTAACTTAGCATGCTTGTTGTTGTTAGTCATAAAACTGTTTTTAGGCAACAATAAAAAGGCTCCAGGTTCATAATGAAAAAATTCTTATATTATGTTATTTTCTGACCTATGTTATAATGTTGTTTCCTCATCACAAACAGACCACATTAAACACATAACTCTTACATATTTATGCTGAATTCTTCTATCCAACTGGAAACACTGTTCTACTTGATCATATCATGTGGTAAAACACTGTGTTTTTAAACTCCATACACCCTCTCTAGAATCATTTGGATGATTTCAGACCTGAAACGGCCAAACTCTACTGACCACCACCACAACAGGACATCATAATGTGGAACATAAGGTGCAGCATTTTGAACATTGGGGAGTTCGACTGCGTAATAATCCTGTGTTACTCAAACATGTGATTGAAACAAAACGCCAGGTATATTTTTGAGGAGGTGACATTCTAATATGAATAAAACAGATTCCAGCATCAAGAGGTTAACTTTCTTCCATGGCCATCATAAAAATATTCTTGTATAATCATAAAAAGGTTAGAATATAAAAGCTTCCAGGTCATAGTAAAACCTGATTTATGGTGAAAATGAAAATGTTCCTTAGTCATTGTAAATTTGTTCCAGCACGGTTACTTTTTTTACCCCCTCAGAAAATGGGTCCAATAGCGAAAAAATAGTGAACAGCGGAAAAAAAAAAGTTCCAGTACAAGCCAAGGTCATCTTAAAAAGGTTTCATGTTATCATAAAAAAGTGGCTGCTGAAGTAACACTGTGTAACTTTGCGACAGCGACATGTCACCAGCATGTCCCCATGGAAACACGCTGAGACTCTAATTTGGAACATCCATGGGAATAGTGTTTGAAAGTGTGTTTTTTGCCATACGGTGGAACATATTGGTGGGTTTCAGGTGACATAGCAACATTCTGCAGACCACTGATATTTAATACAGATGGGGAGCGGCTAAAAAGAATATTGTTAACATGCACTTTTGCTTTAATACAGTGAGTTCTAGGGTTACTGTAGTAGAAATAATCAGGTTTAACAATCAATCAATTCAAATACCGTCTAACACATTACCTAATACTAGATACTAATAAAATCCAACACTAAATACAATACTAAACCTAATCAATCAATTCAAATACTGTCTAATACATTATTAAATACTAAATACTAATAAAATCCAACACTAAATATAATACTAAACCCAATCAATCAATTAAATACTGTCTAACACATTACTAAATACTAGATACTGATAAAATCCAACACTAAATACAATACTAAACCCAATCAATCAATTAAAACCTGTCCACTTTAACTGTAGGCTTTAACGGTATGTTATAATCATATTTAATTTGTTTATGTTGTTGTAAGGCGAACTTGGGTGTCCAGAAGGGTTCCTGATAAATAAAATGTATTATTATTATTATTATTATTATTATTATTATTATTATTATTATTATTATTATTATTATTATTATTATTATTAGTGAATTTACCTTTTAGATATTTCATTGTGAAGTAGAATCAATAGGGAAGTCCAGCTCTTGTCCCCTTCCCATCTGGGAGCACGACATCATTATATTCTAGAATCTGAAAACCACCAACTCTCCCACACTTTGAGTCAGGTTTGTGGAGATGCAAGCTCACTCACAGTAAGGATGCATGTTAGTTAGTGCAATAAACACATCCACATTGAAAATACATAACATTTTAGGCAAAAAAAACTATGGGAGCTTTAATAAACATCCTATATTACACAAAATTGACTCTTGTGCGCTTTAAGCCATGTTATTATACTTTACCTCCTCAAAAACGTACCTGGAGCTGTGTTTTGTTTCATTCACACATGTTTGAGTAACGCTTTATGATTAGTTTGTACATCTCAAAATGCTCTGTTCCATTCTGTGATGTCACAAAGATGTAGTTTTCAAGTTAAGAGCTACATTTTACCTTTAGTCCAATAGAGAATGGGAATTCCAGGGCTGAAATGATTCAAATGATTCTAGTGAAGGTATATGGAGTTTAAAAGCACAGTGGAGCACTTCCTGTATTACCACATGACATCACAAGGTGGAACCGAGTGTAGAACTAAATAGGTGTATACAATATGTGAGTGAAACAAAACATAACTCCAGGTATGACTGTGATGAGAGTGTTAATATGGGACCTTTAAAGGATCCTTTCACAAAGTATCTTCATCCAAATGTGATTAAGATTACAGACTGAAAATAAGGTTGTCAGAGAAAGTTGTTTCAGAACCAAAATCTGTGATAAGAGTTCGTGTTTGTTAGTACATAACCGTATATTTACATTACGTTGCTTTTTTAAAATCACAAATATAATATAGTCATATTAAGTTACTACAGCTGACCCAACTATTTCTCCTTGAGTTTAGGTAAGCTGTAAGTGGGTCAAACAAAACTACTAATAACAGATGGTGGTAACTTTTTATTGCTTGTATCTCTCACACATTGGAAGTACTTTATAATTGGCTTTCCTCCCGTTAGCACTAGTGTAAAAAGTACAAGAACTGAAAATTGAGCAAAAACATGATTCGGTGCCACGTATTTCCAGGCTACACAACTCATTTGGTAGTTTTTTTCCTTATTAACCTTCCTGCTGGATGCTGAGAGCCGGACCCTTATGTGGTGCTTGACAAAAAGTTGCCAGTCCTTCACAGAGCTGGCAGTCCCTCACTCACTCTGCCAATTTTCACTGTGCAATTCCCCAACTAGCAGCCCAACAACATGGGACTGGGTGTATGGAACCTGCCATCAGTCTGTAAGGGGCACGGGTGCTGTAATGACATAGAGACATGGCCTATAGGGCAGTGCTGTGGACCTATTGTTTTCTGCTATTTTGGCTGTTGTAGTATTACAGCAATGTTGGGAGCTTTCTATTCTCCATTGTAATTTGGTTTACCGTATTGGCAACGGATGATTTAAGGCGTATAATATTGCCCTGTGTGACTTTTAGGTGGTCTCAAAGCAGTTTTATTTATGCATTTATTGAGATAGGGTGATGACAGTATAAAATGACAGATTGGAAAGAATATAACAACATTGGATACCATATTCAGGGCTGTACCTGGCTTTGTTGGTACTTTACGGAATGAGATATATTTGTGAATTATACATTATGGTGATCCAAAAATACTTAGATCATGTATTAAGGTTGTGCAAGCTCAGGACTTTCTAATGCAGAGGTCTACAGCCAGATTCAGATTTTGGAGAGAGAAATGTGACTATATTTCTGTGTTAAAGCAGACTTGTTTTGCAAAATCAACTTTTCAGAGTTTTTATCCATGTTATAATTGTTTCCTCTTCTCATTTACCCTGCCGAAGTTGTATTTGCAGTGATTTGTACATGTTTGCGTGATCTTAATTTGCTTATGTTCAAGACAACATATTGCCAATCATCCCGAGTTTTCACCGCCACCGGAATACGCCCACTCCTCTGTACTTACTTCTTTCTCCAGTTTTATTTTCTTAATTGGTGATACACGTAGGATGCAGCCTCACTGAGTTGTCATTTTCAGAATCAGAATCAGAAAGGTTTTATTGCCATATGAGTGACCGGGGTCATAACATTAGGAAATTGCTGCGGCACTTGGAGCAAACATGAAACACTTCTAACTATGCTATAAATTAAATAAAATTAAATAAAGTAGACAACAACTCAAAAAATGACAAAATTACAAGAATTTAACAGTGCCGGTTTGGTACGAATGAAAAAAAAATCTGCTAGTCGCTAGTGTGATCTGTGGCTATCCATTGGAGGTGCAGACAACTGGATGGCTCTTTGTTGTGATGGTGTTTACAGAGACATCAGCTCCCGTTGGGCACCATGTTTTTTTTAATGAAGAAGTGAGCAGACTTTTTTTTTGTTAGTTTTGTTTAGTTTATTTATTTAATGAGACAGGGGCAGTGCACAATATTCATTAACCTTAGCTGGAGAGATGCATGTACCAGGTTGTTGCGCCAGTGCTAATTTCCACCTGTGTCCTTGGGCAGGTTGATGTTATAGTTCATAAATACAAACATACAAAGAGAACGTCTTTATAATGGCGCAGGTTTGGTTTGAAAGGAGCCACTTTTTCGCCAGGCGTGAGAACGTGCCATAGTTAGTACATGTGATCTTTTTATGACGTCGTTTTAGATGAATATTGCAATTTAAAATGTGCAAATCATAGCATAATGATCCACGGGTATCATGCATTATAGCTCAGACAGAGTATGTCTTCTTTAAAATGAAAGTAATTATTGTTATTATATTATTGAAAGCAAGCAGCAAGACAAAATAAAACAGAATAAAAAAACTGATGACTATGAGGTCTTATTATCTAATCCAATCATCCATAAGAATTCCATTAAAATTCTCTCACTTGACATTCAAAGAGGAAAAATATGGATGCTTATATGAAACCAACATAAGTAAATATCTGTTAAAAAAAAAAAACACTTTCAGAGGTCCCTCCCTTTCAGAGATTTAGGGCCTCTTTTATTGATCAGTTCATCGATCAATGGGGTCAATCCAAGGTCATCACATGCAACCGAATGAGCCGCATCTGAAAGACTGCTCTAAAACGTGCGAGGTTTCAGAAAAATGTGCCTACACTTACACTACTACCCCTAACAATAAAATAAAACGCACTGTCCATAAGTGCAACCAGTTTTCACCAATTTAATTACAGCACATCCCAGATCCACTGTGCAACACCCGTAGAGAAAAATCTAGAAGCACGTTCCCACTTCTATTCATTCCTATAAAGAACACGGCGCCGAACAAAACAACCGCTGAGATAATTATAATTTAGAGACTCGCCGGTGAAGAGCGCAATATCTTTTTCCATGACATGTGTACTTTAGCGCTGCACTAGCTAACTGTCCTCAAGCTAACTGCCTCTTCCCACTGCGAATTCTAAAATGGCCTCCTTTTTCATCTACGAACACAAAGGACCTGCAGGTATCTGCAGTAAACAAATTTGCTTTGTTTTTAATGGTGCTGCGTGTATCACTACTCTGAAGTTTTATAAGATTTCAGATTCTACTTTTATTCTTTAAGTACATTTTTAAATGGGTACTTATTATTTCTTGTGATACTTTTACATGTATTTGAGGTTTTTTTTTGCTCCAGTAAAATTGCATTGTGTAACTTTTCTGGAGGAGGGTCCGTCAAATGCTGGTCTCCAATGAGATGTTATTGCTTTGTCTAGAATGTTTCACAGTATGGCATTAAAGCTTTCTATCTTGAAAGGTTAGGTCAGATCTGTGGAGAGGCGACCCCAGTCACAGTAAGAATGCTGAATGTCCTATTCCTCATATTCAAGTCCATCCATAGCCTGGCTCCTCCCTATCTCACTGAAATCCTTCATGTCTCCGCACCCTCACGTTCACTCAGGTCCTCCTCCTCCGTACACCTCACAGTCCCTCCTGCCTGTTTCAGCACCATGGACAGCAGAGCCTTCAGACGCTCTGTTCCCCATCTCTGGAACTCACTCCCCCCTAACCTCCAGAACACTCAATCATTAACTGCTTTTTTTAATTTCTTTGTCTTGTACTGTATATATTGCCTGTTTTTAATTCTCTTTGTACGGTGTGTCAAGAAAAACGCCTCAAAATAAAATGTATTATTATTATGTGTTTTTTTAGGTATTTTTGAGCTATTAAACAACAGGTAATTGAATAAATGTAATGTAGAGCATTCCAGGCAGAGCAGTGACATATTCAGAGAAACTGAAACTGAGCTGGTGACAGACCCCCAACCAAAGAGTTACACCTTAAGTGCACCTTTAAGTAACAAAATTGGGTATTCCTTCCACCACTGGACGAGCTGAGGGTTCGCTCTAGCTCAGCTTTAACGTTTACATACTGTATTGTTGTGTCCTTGGGCAAGTAGTGGGCAGCTTGCCTGATTGAATGTTTTATGTGTAGGTGGTCTGAGAGGCCAGTGACACACAGCTTTGTCAATCTGCCTAGGGCGACTGTGGCTGCATATAATCGTACTTTAACACGGCGCTGGCTAACTGTCCTCAACACCCCTCCCGCTGCGAATTCTAAAAAGCTTCCTCTTTCATCCAGATAGGACTCGACTGCTATCCGCAATAAACAGAGCAAAGTTGTCTTGTTTTTAATGGTGTTGCGTGTATAGGTGTGCGGGGGGAGTGTGTGGGCTGTCTGGGTGATGGCCATTACGCGTGCTGGGGTTGGTGCGTGTGCTCCTCTGGGATCTACCCAAGTGTTGGAACTAACAAGCCCGGAATGTAAGACAGGAGATACAAATGGGGCTTTTTGGTTCGGAAAGCTTTCAGACGACATAGGCCCTGTTCCTCTTCTGCCTCCGAGTGGTTAGCTTTTACAGAGTTACCGTGAGTTATGGTCGAGTCGAATGAGGTGATTACATCTGATAATCTTCCTAATGATGTTTCTACACCGAGGGGGAGATGGAGAAAAGAGTTGGAAAGGGAGTAGCTCGGTGTAGGTTTCTTTGTTTATACGCAACTCTCCAACAATGAAGATATGTTGAATTTCTGACTGGATTTTTAACCCTGAGAGTATCATATTTGTGGTCTCTTATAGGGCATGTGTTTAGTGAAATCTCCTGTTAGGTTGAAGTGCTAACGACTCTGCTACTGTGCCGACCCATACAGCTAAAGAGAGCAAACACACCTTGTGGTTAACCTTCTGGATGTAGAAGGAACTGGAACTGGACAGTGGGATTTAAAAATCATTCGTCCAACCACAGCCGCTAATTTGTATCACGTGTCTCTCAAATGCGGAAGACATCTCTCCAAAATTCTTGTATAATTCAGAACAAAATGTATCTTTTACCTGAGTTCATTGTTTCTCAGGCCTTTATGTTGTTTTATTTACGCCTGTCAGTCACATCCTTTGCATTTTGTAAAGTTCAGTAGTTTACCTCCGCTATGGACTGAATGAATAATCAACGAGGGTTTCAATTTGTCATGATGTAACCTGTCTCTCAGCCGATCAAAACCTGCTTTTCATTCATTCAGATCTGCCCCACTGCCCTGCTCCTATCTGCACCACAGCAGTACAACAGTTATCCACCGAAAACATTCCATCTCTCATTGATTCTCGGGATCAATAAAGTATCCCTCTGTCTCCTCCCCTTTGTTACGTTTCATTTTGTATCTTGATGATGATCTGCTCTCCTAAAGATGAGCGTTAAGAGATTATAGGTCTATTTAAATACTCGTTTTCTGTGATGAGGAAACTTCAATCGTATTTTTTTCTGAACCAATGCCTGTTGGTCAATAGCCACATCTTTCTCCGAACAGATTGACCTGATATTTACATAACCCTAAATGAAAACCGCTCATTCAAATGTGCTTTAGTGGGACACATGTCAATAACAAACAGCTCATAAACATAAACTGGAAGTGTTATATGGCCTTTTAAAACCACCATCCCACACAGTCAATAACGCATAGGCCCAACCACCATGGGAACCTTCAGGCCGTTCCATGGATTGCTTGGATGTATCTGTTTGCGATGGAGCTGCATTTCATCTCAAGGCAATTAAAGATGCACTACGGAACTTTTCTAGTAGAGGGAGTTATGGCATCGGACATATCGATCTTTCGTTTATATTATTCCAAGTGTTGTAATTGCTCAAAAACATCTTGAAACATTCTTACTGTGAGCTGGGTCGCCTCTCCACAGATCTGGGTTGTAACTTGTAGCTTGTCTCCATGAAAATAGATCATTTTAATGCCATGCTTTGGAACATTCTGAAAGCAATAATGTCTCCATGCAAACAAATGTATATATTGCACTTTTAAACATTCTATATTATGCAAAAACAAAAAACATAAACCAGGAAATAGCGTAATATGGCCCCTTTAATGTAACACAGTAATATATATATATATGGAACTCATAAATACACAGTTATAAACATATGCATAGGGCACATGTTTATTTGCATCCCAAAATATGAAAAAGCTGGAAATGAATTATTTTAGAGTGAGTACAGAAAGACTATTTCCAAAAAGCGACAAAATTAAAATGCTTGCAGGTTTGTTTTTTATTAAATGTCACTTTGATCTTGATTTACAAACATTGCAATAGGAAAAATACCAAGGCTAAATTCGCCTCAGTGGGAGAAAGAATCTGCTAGCATACTTGGACGTGAGAAATACACTTTTACTGATTTCCTCAAACCGTTGGAGCCTGTTTATATCAGACTGAAAGCGTATATTTGGGCTGTGATTTTCCTCCAGATGATTGACATTCCTCATATAAACGTGTAAAAAGTGGAAATGTGGAGGAAAATTCAAATAGCAGGAGATATTCTGGGTAGCTGTGGATGAGTTCACTGTTGGACCATAATAAAATAAAACTAGTAATGTACTGTATATAAAGGTGCACTGTGCAGCTTTTCCAGTAACTTTATGGTCTGCCACCTGCTTGTTTCCATGGAGATGTAATTATTTTGTCTTGAATGTTATACAGTCTGGAAATAAACTTGGTTATCACATTGGAGACAAGTTACTTTTCGGATCTGTGGAGGAGCAAGCCTAAGAATTCATGTTTTTCCAGGTGTGTTTGAGCTAGAAAACACCTGTAATTGAATGCATGAAAGATAGACAAGTTTAATGCCATACTGTGGAACATTCCATGCAACGAAATAGCATCGCCATGGAGACCAGCAAGTAGCCAGCCATCCACCTTAGAAGTTACACAGTGTACAGGTATATATTTGAGGTATCTGTACTTTACTTTAGTAGATTTTTATAGTGGATACGCTTTACTCCACTATATTTTTGAACAGGACTGAAAAGTAAAAGTATTTTTTATTTTTGTCTGGGACCTACTGAAAAGGCTGGGGCCCAAATAAAACAGCTAGGAAAAATATTAATTCAGTTGTTTATGTTAAACCAAATGCAGCAGAAAAAATCTGCACAAAATTCTTTTACTTTTTGTCTTTTCTCTCTAAACATGTGCGTTCACTTACTACTTAGTACTTTCACTACTACACTTTTCATTCCTTTTCATTATTTTCATGTGAAACTTTTACTTCAGTACTTTTTTGCTCCAGTATCCGCACTTTCACTTACGTAACAAAATCACGAACTTCTTCCAGCAGTGGATGAGTTGAGGGGTTAGATACAGCTTAGCTTTAGCATTTACATATTGTTGTGTCCTTGGGCAAGTGATTTCATCCAGCTTGTCTGACTGAATGTGTCGGCATGTGTAGGTGGTCTGGGGGGTTAGTGGCACAGAGCTTCGTCAGCCTGCCCCAGGGCCACTGTGGCTACATAAGTCAGTGAATAATGCAATGGAAAGCAGCTCTGTACCAAAGAAGGAGACCATATTTTTTCTCCTGTTTAGTCTTTGGTTAGAATCAGTTCCTGTTCGGGGTTGCATTAAAGATACACCGTGTAACTTTTTGGTTGTTTTGTGCTTGTTTCTATGGATATGTCATTGCAATGCCCTGAATGTTCCATAGTATGACATTAAACAGCTCTACTTTACATGTATTCAATTACAGGTGGTTTTACTGCTGAAAAATGCCTAGAAACAACAGGCATTCTGACTGGGAGCAGGTTCGCCTTTCCACAGATCTAACTTGGTCTGGTTTGGTCTCCATGAAGATAGAAAGCTTTAATGCCATACTGTGAAACATTCCAGACAAAGCAATAACATCTCCATGGAGAAAAGCATTTGTCAGACCCTCCTCCGCACCTTTAAAGAAGAAATCATTATCTTGTGAGTTATGATCTGTGACCTACGTAGATTATTATTTTACATTATGTTCATTTTTAAAGCAAAATATTGATCTAAAACAACTTTCTGTTAACAAATGCAGAGTTGATTTCAGCTGGCCGTTTTATTTGGTGTGTCACCATAAATGTCATCATAACAAATCGCTGCAGCAGAGGATTTTTTTTTCATTTGGAAATTGGCTTTGGCCACAGTCCTACATATTTACAGGTATATCTTTGAGCATTTTATTGTTTTAAAGGTCCTATATTACGCAATATTGACTCTTGTGAGCATTTAGTAGTGTTATAATGTTGTTAACTCATCACAAAACAACAACAAACACATTTATTATTAGTCTGTTTGCATCTCCAAAGCTCAAAATGCTGTGTTCCACTTTGTGATGTCATGAAGTTAACAATTACCTTATACCTTTTGTTTAGTAGAGACTGGCAATTCCAGCGCTGAGATTGTCCGAATGATTTTGTTGTAGGGAGTTTAAAAACACAGTGGAGCACTTCCTGTATTTCCACATGACATCACATGGTGGAACAGAGTGTTTTCTGTTTAAGAGAAGAACTCAGCCTAAATGTGCAGGGTTTTACTGTTTTGTGTGTTAAAGGTGTGTGAATGAAAGATAAACACAACAAAATTACAACATAGATCAGATCAATAGTGTAACATGGATTTTTCATTGAATAAAATGTGAACGGTGTGAATCAGATCTCATTTTTTAAAAGAAACAAATCTTTATCTTTCTAATGCATTTTATACTGATTAACACTCAACTAACAGAAGAATGAGAGCAGGCGAAGAGAGTAAGAGGTTTGCACACAAAAAACATACTTAACATCATAATAACAGTTAGCATTGCAATTATTATAATTATAGTGCAACATTTAATTTATTTTCTGCATACTTTCAAAGGGAAATGCACTTCCACTCTCAGTTTGAACCATTTGAAACTAATCTGAGCTTTGGTTATTTCTCTCTGTGATTAGTTTAAGGATAAAGTGAGTTCTCACATTGGCTTCTGTCGTGTGAATAAATATAAAAAGAGTCAGTCTTTTGAACGGCTCTATGTCATGAACCAATCCAAAAGAATTGGATCTCGTAAAAGAGCCGAAGTCCCCATCACTGAAGACCTATGTGTGTATGTGAGGGGCAGCATTAGTGCTTTAAATTTGAAGTGAATGTTCAATAAAATCTAATGTAACATGAATGAATCACTGAGAAATATGCCTAGGGTGAGGTCATGATGGGGGGAATGGCTAAAAGCATAATAGGCTTCCTCTTTAAAGAGCCCATATTACGCCTTTTTCTCATCTATGTTCAAATGTTGTTTGTCTGGAGTGTTTTGTTGTTTGTCTGGTTGTGTTTTGTTTCATCCTCACACAAACCCTGCGTATTTAGGCTGAGTTCTTTTCTCGAATGGAAAACACTGTGATGTAAAGAGGTAAAGCAGGATGTGCTCTACGCCACACACCTTCACTAGAATCATTTGGATAATTTCAGCCCCGGATTTGCCCATCTTTTTTGAACTAACGGAGCTTAATTTGAAAAGGTGGAATAGAACATTTTGAGCTTTGGAGATGTGCATGTGCAATCAAACAAAACACGATTCCATCTATGTTTTTGATGAAGTAACTGGCTTAACCTGGCTAAATGATGTCTTAAAGCTCACAAGAGTCAGTTTTGCATAATATAAATGTTATCTTTTAGTTTAGTCCTGACTGTAGTACACCTAACATCAGTCTAATCATTCTTCCAAAAGTGAAACCTGCAATTTTCAGGGATGACTTGCTTTGACCAGCTTGACGACAGAATAGAAAATGCCAACCCACACTCCTGACCGCTCCCGCCCAAGGTGAAGTCCGATTACCAGGATGTCGTTGACGGACCAGGCCCCTCCCCCTCGGCTTTTTTTACCTCCGCCCTGGCACCCATGGACCGACCCACTTCATTTTAACGCAGTAATGGGTAAACAATAGCTGATGAGTCCAATTGCCCCCTCATTGAAACGATTCAACCCAATGGAGATGTCCACTGCTGCGCCCGCCTGTTCACTCCAACCCCCAATTTGTGTGAACAGGCATGCCAAAACTGGAATATAGAGCTTTCTCGTCATCACTGTTGTTTACACCGCTTTTGAAAGCATTTGGATGCAATGAAATGTCACCCCAACTCCAAACAAATGGATTGTTTTGTGAGGGACTTTCAAGGACACTTTGTATTTATCATCTCAAGCTATGTTTCACAGTACAGGGAGTTTACAGTCCGGTAGTGTCATGCTTAATGGCACAAGGGCCAGTCTGTCAGCTTGGGAATTGAACACATAGATTCCTCATTATGAACTACTTACATAAAATATTCTTTGTAAAAAAAAAAAAAAAAGAAGCAAAGATACTGCACAGACTTGAAGAAAGAATGACTTTGCAAATTGTAATATTGAGTTGAGAAATTGAATTTAACGATGCATTGCGTAACATTTCTAGTGGACATTCCTCATATAAATGTGTAAAAAGTGTAAACGTGGATGAAAATTCAAATAGCAGGAGATATTCTGGGTAGTTGTGGATGAGTTCAGTGTTGGTCCGTAACAAAATAAAAGCAGTAATGTACTGTATGTAAAGGTGCACTGTGCAGCTTTTCTGGTAACTTTATGGTCTGCCACCTGTTTGTTTCCATGGAGATGTAAGTGCTTTGTCTTGAATGTTATACAGTCTGGAAATAAACTTGGTTATCACATTGGAGACAAGTTACTTTCAAGATCTGTGGAGAAGCAAGCCTAAGAATTCATGTTTTTCCAGGTGTGTTTGAGCTAGAAAACACCTGTAATTGAATGCATAAAGACAGACAAGTTAATGCCATACTGTGGAACATTCCATGCAAAGAAATAGCATCTCCATGGAGACCAGCAAGTAGCTAGCCTTCCCGTACAGGTTACACAGTGTACAGATATACATTTGAGGTATCTGTACTTTACTTTAGTAGATTTTATAGTGGATACGCTTTACTTTTACTTCACTACATTTGACAGCAGGTATCTGTACTTTCTACTCTTTCTACACTACATTTTTGAAGAAGCAAAGATACTGCACAGACTTGAAGAAAAAGTGACTTTGCAAATTGTAATAATGAGGCAAGGCAAGTTTATTTGTATTGCACAATTTGTACACAAAGTAATTCAAAGTGCTTTACAGAATAAGACATTAAAATCACCATTCAAATTCATGTTGAGTTGAGAAATTGAACTTAAAGATGCATTGCGTAACATTTCTAGTGGAGGGTCCGTCCTAATTTTGTTTGTTTCATAGTACAGATTAAAATTTCTACAGCACTACGCTACATTACAGTTCAGATCTGTGGAGAGTCGCCCCCAATTGCAGAAGGAATTATGCTATTTTTGAGCAATAAAAATAGCTGCAGTGAAAAAATGCTAGATGGAAATATTAAAGTCATATCTTGAAACATTCCAGGTAAAACAGTAACATCTCCATGGAGACAAGTAAGTGGCAGACCTTGCACCAGAAAAGTTGTGCAATACAGCTTTAAAGTTTTATTATAACTATTACATTAAATACATTTTTATCATAGAATATCTGTTCAATATGTTGTCCCCATTTTTAAAAACTGCAGATTAAAAGTTCACGATATGACGTTTTTTTCTGATAAAAGATCCTGAGGAACATTTCTAGAAAAGCAATAATAATAAAGCAATAACATCTCCATGGCGACGATCAGGCAGACCCTTCACCAGGAAAGTTTTATAGGTCACATTAGGAAATATTAATATACTTATTTAAATCAAAGTCCAATCAGAATTTTCATCTGGCGTCGGACCAGACTAATCCAGGAAGTATTTGCATCAAGAGCACCAAACACAACAGCCATGAAAACAATCTGTGTGTGAGAAGCACCGACCCAATCAGCCTGCACACTCCGCCATTAAACTTACTAAAATCGACCCTTGTCCACTTTTTCCTACTACTTCTCTAGCTCAAAATCACTGCCTTAAAATGAAGGTTAGAGAGATTTTGCGATTTTGTTTCCAATATGTCACTGAAAGAAACAGGTGTGATTGCTCTGTAAAGACTGTACAGACAGAGGATTTCAGTCTGGATTTACCAGGCTCACTCAAACACCAACGTGCACAGAGAATAAATGAACAAATTAGCTGGAAAAACATATTAGACATGTCCACAGTAAAGTTTCAAGAAGTTTAGCAGTATTAAATAAAGCAAAACAGGATCTAGATCAGAAATCACTACAAACTCTTTATTGCTCATTAGCTCTTCCATATTTTAATTACTGTGCAGAAGTTTGGGGTAACAACTACAAAACAATTCTACATCCACTATTTGCACTCCAAAAGAAAGCCGTAAGGATCATTCATGGAGCAGGTTACAGGGACCAATTCATTATTTTTACAGTCAAAATGATTAAAATTGAAAGACATTATTGAGTTACAGACTATACGCATTTTATTTAAGGCAAAACACAGACTATTACCTGCAAATATTCAAAGGCTGTTACAGAGAGGGGAAGGGGTGATCATTTGAGAGGGAAATTTGATTATAAAGTTACAAGGGTGAAAACAAGAAGGAGAGGTTTCTGTATTTCTGTTTGTGGAGTAAGATTGTGGAAGAAGTTAAATGTGGAGCTCAAGGAATGTCCGAATTTATAATGGTTAAAAAATAATGTTTAAAGAAGTTACTTTGTCACACTACACTAATGAAGAAGCTTATTTTTGTGATTGTTGGTTTGAAATGAACTATCTAATGTTACCGTGGCTGGTCAGTACAGTATATTAATTGTGTACGATGACTTAGGTGTGTAAAGCTGCTTGGTTAAGTCCTAATGAAAAACAAACAGGAAGTGAAAAAGGATTATTTCAAATTTTGGAGAAGAGGTGGAATTTAATACGTTTTTTTACTTCTTCCCACTCCTTTTCGGTCATGCATATAAAAAAAATTGATTGTCCTTGTTTAAATGCTTTATTATTATTAGATTTTTTTCTCTTCTTCTTTCTTTTTGTTTCCTGTACATGTGATTTTGTGTACTATGCTCGAAATAAACCATAAACCAACCAAGGGCATTAAACAACCAAATTAAGCATTCAATTTTCAGACATGCTTTTACTTTCACTTTAATGTAGCAGCCTAAAATTATTTAAAAAACACATGCTGCACGGCCCACTGTCTGAGCCCCTCTTGATACTTGTATTATTTGGAATACTTGGGCCTCTGGTAATGACATCTCAAACGTCGTTCCTGAGTTTACATGTGACAAATGCAAATGAGACTTTACCAGTTATCAAGTTTTCCAGGCTTTGCTTTTACTTGTGATTGTTTGTCATGTTTTCACACTTGGTTGAAATCACTTGCTTTTAAATGTACCACACATGATACATTTTAATTATACATTCATGGATACGCTATAGTGTCTTTACTCACAGCACAGTAATATATTCTAAACACATCCATATGATTCTCCTTTTATGTCGAAAAAACCCTGCACATTGGGTGGAGAGATGGTTTGCAGAAAGTAATATCCCTCCCCTTCACTTTTACTATTCCGCTCATAAGTAAATGCCAGGCCTGTTTGACATTTTCACGCAAGACTGGAAAAAGTATCTACTGCTGGTCCCAGATTGGTTCAATTTTCAGATTTTTTTTTCTTTTTAATCTACAAATTTATGTTACACATCTCATCGTAATGCAAGGACGCTTCTGATTCTTTGTGTTGGTGATGTCGTCCTTGAATGAGACGAGAATACACATGTTTGTGGACAGGCCTGAGGCACCTGCTTATGCTAATGTATCTGTTATGTGTTTAGTCAGGCTTCATAATATTAACTAAGGGGCTTAAAATAGTCTCTCTCCAGCACGAATGCTACACTAGGCATGCAATAAAAAGTGCTAGCGTGAATATTTTCAAAAGTAATTTTATATGATGGCTGTAATTGGAACAGCGTGATGCGATAATATTACTAAACATCGCTATATACATATGTGCGTGTTTGATTTTTATTAATGTTACCGTATTTTCTGGACTATAAGCCGCTACTTTTTTCCCAGGCTTTGAACCATGCAGCTTTTAGTGTGGAGCGGCTTAATTTAGATTTCTTTTTCCACGGCCTGGGGCGCTCTAACCGGAATTTCAAAAACAAGATAGACGGAGAAGAATATGCTACTTTTTATTTAGCAGATATAACACGCACGACAAATTACTAACTGGTAATTATTTTCAAATCCTCACCCCTTCATCATGAAAAGCACACGAAGGAGTTTGTATGATGCAAGTTTTAAGTTGAAGGCATCGATCTTGCTCCAGGAAGGAAACCACTGTCGAGCCCTGAACCCGCGGAACCCAACACAAAACAGTGCGGCGCGGGACAATTGATGTAATAAGAACATTCTGAAAGAACATTCTGAAAGCTTATTGCGGGCGCGGGCGGTAGCGATACTGAAGACTGTGGGCGCAGGCGGGAGCGGGACTGAAGACTGCGAGAACGGGACTGAAAATTGTGTCCTCTACCGTGCTGCTGCATGTAAGCTCGGCGTCAGTGGAGATGATTAAAGTGACTTGTGGTTTCACTGCACAGGAGAAATGAAGGTAATCAGTTCCCGGTTCTTTTCTGATTTTGACCTCGGTTTAATCAGCACAGTTGCTGCCGTGTTAAAAGGCACTGTTCGGAAAGAATCTGTTCAGGTACATAAATGTACATTTACAGTACAAAATCGTTCTGTATATGCAGTAAATATCTCATTTTTCAACATGGATATCAGCGGCTTATAGCCCGGTTGCGGCTTGTACAACTTTTTTCTTATTTTTTTCTTTTTAAATAGCGTGAAAAGCACCGGTATATATAAATGCTAATATATACCGGTGCCTCAATAGTCCGGAAAATACGGTATGTAATTCATAAGTGGTAGTAGGAAGGAAGTGCTTAAAGGTCCTTTATTGTGCAAAATTGACACTTGTGAACTTTTAGTCATGTTATAATGGTGACACCTCCTCAAAAACTGAAGTTGTATTTTGTTTCATTCACACATGTTTGAATAACTCTTTATTATTATTAGTCTGTCTACATCTCCAGAGCTCTAAATGCTCTGTTACACCTTACGATGTCATATAGAGATAGTTTTCATATTAACCGCTACCTTTTACCTTTAGTTCAGCAGAGAGTGGCAATTCCAGGTCTGAAGTTATCCAAATGATTCTACTGAAGGTGTATGGAGTTTAAAACAACAATGGAGCACTTCCTGTATTACCATCACAAGGCTGTTTTCTGTTTGAGAGAAGAACTCAACCTAAATATGCAGGATTTGTGTGTTAAAGGGGAACTCCGGCATGTTTGAAGCTCAAGTCCATTGCTAGAGGTGGTTGAATTCTGTCAGAAGCAAAAAAATGACACAGATCAGTGTTGCCTTGGTGGTGAGTCTGTCAAGAGAACAAGCTAGTGTAGTGATGGGGGCAAGTTCTTAGCTTCCATGTAAAAAGTCAATTTGCACAGAAGAAGCTTAACACCAATTTCTAACCCATCTTACAACAGCCACGAGTCTCACAAACAAAACGCTCTGCCTGGCTCACTCATTAGTGTCTGGAAACATTATAAAACAACTTTATAAGCAGGCTTAACCTTTGTTAATTTCCCACTGCGCATGCGAAAGCCCAAAAGACTCGATCGTCGATGTTGTTTCTAATCCCATTTATTTACAAGTGAATATTATTTTTTGAAAAACACCAAAAAAATACATTCCCAAACCATTTTCTTTCAACAACTTCCAGTTTCTCTTGTTCTTCACTGTCAGTAGTCGATTCTCACTTGTTGCTTCTGGCGGCTCGAGCTGCTCACCACCGCTGGAGTCGGCAATCGAGTCTTTTGGGCTTTCACAATGCGCAGTGGTAAATCAACAAGGTAATGCTAAGGCTAAAGTTGTTTTATAATGTTTCCAGACACTAATGAGTGAGCCAGGCAGAGTGTTTTGTTTGTTAGACTTGTGGCTGTTGTAAGATGGGTTAGAAAGTGGTGTTAAGCCTCTTCTGCGCAAATTGGCGTTTTACATGGAAGCTAAGAACTTGCTCCATCACTACACGAACTTACTACCTTGACAGACTCATTACCACAGTGAGATCTCCGCCGAGGCAACACTGATCTGTGCTGTTTTTTGGCTTCTGACAGTATTCGACCACCTCTAGCAATGGACTTTAGCTTCAAACGTGCCAGAGTTCCCCTTTAAACATGTGTGAATGAAACAAAATACAGCTCCAGGTATGTTTTGATGAGGAAACATAGATCAGAAAATTGTAATATGGGCACTTTAAGTCTATCTAAATCATTTCTATCTCTCACAAACTGATAGTATTCAAATGTATTCCTTCATTCACTACTTTCAGACAGCAAAGTCAACCCCCAGCACTCAATGTTAGTCAATCCAACACGACAATTACGGCTCTTTCTTTTAGGTTTGTGATAACAATTAGATACCGTGGTCTAATTGTAAGTGTTGCTTTCTTATAAGGGAAAAAAAGCAAAGTCAGGATGCCACTTGTTGCAGGTCTGGTCTATCTAGCTTGTAAGACTTGTGATCTTCAGACAAAGCAGTGCCTACAGTTAGCTTCATACCCGAGGGAATGTTAATTGCAACTGTAGCATCAATACTGTGGCCTTCAGACCGTACATCACACTGACCAAAGTGTATTCAGTGATAATGGTGGTAAATATATTGATATGACCCTGTAAGACCATGAGAGACAGTAATAAATCCCACCTCATTGTAATGTTGCTCTGATTTATTTGTGGCTAAGATCAGCAGAAGTTTACACGGTGGTGGATACCTGCTCCATCCGAGGTGATGGGCTTGGCTCAATGACAGCAGTACATTGTAATAAAGCAGGCCAGCCGCCAGTAGACACCTACACAAACACTACTTAAGGAAAGAGAGGATCGATAATGATGAATAATAACACTGAGGACATGCTGTTTATGAAGATACATAGACCATAGCAAACCTTCATCAAGTTTTACAGCTCAATCAGTGAGAAAGAGTCGCAGCAAAAATATTTCTTTAAAAACTGTTGTATTTTGGAAGATCTTTAAAGATGTAGGTCATGTTCTAAAGTTGTTACCTCCTAAAACATCCAAGGAGTTGTGTTTTGTTTCATTCAGTATGTTTGAGTAATCCTTTATTATTAGTCTGTGTAGTGTCTTCATCTCCAAAGCTAAAAATGCTTTATTCCACCTTGTGATGTCATAAAGCGGGAGTTTTCAGGTTAAGAGCTCCTTTTACATTTTTAAAAGATTGGCTGCAATTATCCAAATAATTCTAGTGAAAATGCATGAAGTGTTTTCTGTTTTAGAGAAGATCTCAAATTAAATACAGAGAGTTTGTGTGTTAAACACGTGAATGAAACAAAACATAACTCTGAGTATGTTTTGAGGACACAACATTATAACATAGATCAGAAAATAGCGTAATATGGTCTCTTTAAGGATGATATCTAAAAGGTAAATTCACAGATGGTGAACTTGATCATTTTTAGAATTTTAGCTGCGCTCATCTGTACTAAAGCAGGCCTATTATGCAAAGTCTATTTTTCAGAGCTTTTAAATGTGTTATAATTGTTTCCCTTTCTCATTTCTCTTCTAAAATTTGAATTTGGAGTGATCCTGTCATGTTTAAATAATCTTAAATCACTTATTTTCAAGAGGCCATATTGCAGATCAATCCTGGTTTACACTGCCACCAGTGTTTGTCCAGGGGTCTGTACTTACTTTGTTCTCCAGTTTTATTTTCTTAATCAATGATATGTGTAGGATTCGGAAGGATGTAGTGATTTTGGTGCAAATGAGAAAAAATCTGCTGCTTGCTAGTGTGATCTGCAGTTATCCACAAAAGTGCCAACTCTTTGTTATAATGATGTTTACTGCAACGTCAGCTCCCACTGGGCACCAAAGCTTTTAACAGGGAAATCAGCTGACTTGTTTCTTTTATTAAGTCATTTTAGACAAATATTACAGCATAATTATCCACAGCTTTGGACCACTGCAAACCACCAAAAATGAACTAGTCCTTTTAAACCATAAAAAGGAGGTACAGCGCCTTTAAGCAGCTTTGGGTACATTCATAACCATTTATATCGTACATTTTCTCTCTTATATCACCCTGCTCTATTGATCTTTTTTTTTTTTTTTTAAATACTGACAAATTCACTGGAATTTCAGACTTTGCTCATAATACAGACAATGTTTTCCAGATTTCCCCTTATATTTATGTCAGAGTGCCCGACTCAAGGATTTGTTTTATGTTAAGAATGGAAGATCGAGACATGGAGGCCCCTGCAAAATCCACAAGGACTTAGAATATTTTTAAGCTACTTAAAGCCACCATGCTATCTTCATTTGGGGGGCTTACCATACGCCAAGTAACACCCCTCTCTTTACATATGAAATACAGAGTGGCATGAAACCTCACAGCAAGAAGGTCCCAGGTACAAGTTTGCATAGAGAATAAATAAATACATATACAATATTTCCATCAGCCCCACTTCCGGTCCCATTGTCTAGTCATTGTGTCATGACTTGTGCATCTATTTCTATGAGCTGTTTGAGTCACTGAGATTGTATAACCGCTCCTCTCTCAACCTCGGCCCACCCATGTCGAGGCATAGTTAAATCAGCGTCACTAGATTCCCCGATAAGTCCCTCTATGCCCGCGAACCTCCCTTTAGAGAACCGCGGATTTCTGCAGACAGACTGAGAGCCCTGTCAGCAGGAAACGCCAATTGCCTTTTTTCGGCATTCATTTGGCTGGACTAATTGAAACTAATACCTTTCAAATGGCATATTGATCGGGGGAAAGCACGATTTTTCAAAAGTAGTAAAAAAAAAAAAAAAAAGAACAATCAGAAATGGGAAAGATTAAAACCGGGTTGCTGAAGAGTTGTTGGCACAAGAAGTCATTAAGATAAGTGACTTCACAGACTTCTTTGTTTCCTGTGTGCTGTGCGGAGAGGGCCGCGGGCAGAGTGCGTCGTGGCATAATTAAAAGAAAAGTCGCGCAGTGTCACCGTAGGGATAGCGCGCTCTCCTCCGCTCTGCTGTGTTTACGCATGAAACCAACAATTGATTAGGACCAGAAAGTGCGGTCTGAATGCCCCCTCCCTGTCGCACAAGCGCACTACTGACAGGTGACACATGCTAATCACGGCTCTTTCACAGAACTGCTCAAAACAACTAAGAAATAAAACATGCAAGAACAAATGATTAGAAAAGGAAAAAAGGAAAAAAAGAAAAACATTTGCTCATACTATAGGCTATAGCCCGCTCACTGCTTGTCCCACAAACACAAAATGACCGGTGATGGACACATGCCAATCACGTCTCTTTCAAAAAAATTGCACAAACAACAAAGAAATAAAACAAGCAGGAACAAATTATTATGTGACAAACTTTTGCTATGGTAAAAAAGACGAGCTATGAAACCCAGGCTGTCCCAAACGGATTTACGCACGGCACAGCTGTTGTTATTGTCCAAAGAGAGATGCAGGGCGCTCTAACCTGCAGTCACTCTCTCCTCCGTGCGTTTGGCTGATGCGCAGCACCTCCCCACAGAAGCCCTCACTTTGACTAAATCCTAGACGCGAATGGGAGCGCCTTCTGCTCGTAAACATGGGGCTG
Source organism: Odontamblyopus lacepedii (assembly GCA_034769755.1). NCBI lineage: Eukaryota > Metazoa > Chordata > Actinopteri > Gobiiformes > Gobiidae > Odontamblyopus > Odontamblyopus lacepedii. The sequence continues at coordinate 15,067,150 of CM068354.1, forward strand.
GTGACACCCTGAATATTTCACTCTAAAGCACCAGCGCCGTTTCCAGACTCCTTTTTTTACGCGTGTCAGCCGCGGAATAGAGCGCACACAATGCCCGGACTGTGGATGCTTTGGACTTTGGCTCTTTTGGCTCTACTCAATCCTTTTCATTTCAAGTTTATTTTTGTAAAGGCGGAAATAACTTCAGCATCTGCGAATAGATTTTACCTCCATGATGTGAAACAAAAGGACGCCGGGGTGCTCGTGTCTCTTTGGCGAGACGCGAAAGTTTTCAGCGCGTCTGGAACAGGGTTTGCTAATGCTGGAGATAATGAAGAGTGGATGGAGAGCAGCGAGCAAAGTGGACCAAGAGAAATAACACCAGCAGATGTGGAAATAAACGGGAGAAAGTACGGTGACATGTCTATTGAAGTTGATTCACAACCTCTGGAGGGGGAGATGAAGCCGAGGAAGTCGCGCAGCGTGGGAGCATCGCACCCGGACTTAGTGGAGAGGAGTATAAGTGCCGAAGCGCAGTCCAGGGAGAGCTTTGTGGACGCGGTACAGGGCGGGTTTAACCCCAGACCGGAGCAGAGACGCCCGGGGGAGGAAGCCCGAGGGTCCAGCCCGCGCCAGAATGAACCCCACCTGGACACGTCCACCTTCGCTTTGGCGGGAGACTCCGCGCACAACCAGGCAATGGTGCACTGGTCCGGACATAACAGCAGCGTGAGTCCTGCATTAACAGTGCACATGTAATACACTTTTCACAAATCACAGTCACTTACAATTCAACTTAGTGTTACCATGTACTCCATATCTGTGGTGTTTACGCACAAGATTCTTCCAGAGACGCAAAAAGCACTCTCCTCCAAACAGCTCTATTCTCGCTGGTGCTATTGTATTGCATAATATATCTCCTTTGTCATGTGTTCTCATTGTGTGTGGAGAAAGTGGCTCAGTGCGCAATGCGCGCATCTGTGCTGGATCACATTCTGAGACTCTCGCACCAAACCCGCAGAATAATTCATTCTAACTAACTACGTGTCACTCCAACTTTACAAGGTCCAGTTAATTAATGTGGCACAGTGCACTGGGGAACGCGAGCCTTTTACCAGCCATCACTGCGCATTCATTATAAATGAAATCATCAGTAGAAGCCTTTGAAGCAGGTGCAGTTGTCCGTTCTGGCCCTTAATGTGTCGCTGATGATGCGCTGTGTGGTGTTTTGGCAGAAGAAACGCGCGTGTGTCATTAACATTTGACTCGCACTTGTGCAGTGCTTGTGTCCAAATTACACAAACACATTTCACTTGAGTGTGCATTAGTGAGCTGTGTACTGTTTAAAGATAAGAGTGCACCACTGCACACCCACAATGAGATTACACACAATTTTATCATCAAAAAGACAAATGGGAGATGTTATCTCTTCTTTAACATATGCGGCATGCAAAGCACATCTATCACAGCACACATCTCTGGAGTTGCCTGCGGAACACTCTTTTCTTTGTTCAGCTTCTTGTTTATGACCAGATTCAATCTGAAAATAAAAACAAGATGATTTATAAACAAGTTCGCTTTTTTAAGGTAAATGACCTGCCAGGCCCTACAGGCCCAGGGGCCAAAGGTGGCCCTTATGAGTGTAGGACTTCCTAAATCCAACTCAGGTTCTTTATTTTGTCTTTGCATTTTTTAATCTAAAAAGATGTTGAACACACATAACATAATTAGGAATTTGATTTCAGGAACAGAACATAAGAAATGAGGATGATAAACGCCATTCCACTGGATGGAGAAAAATCTATACAGTTTTATAAAGAATACACTCCACACTGTACGTATTTATTTGTGCATTTACATTTGCACTTTAATGGCAGTATTAGTAATCTCCTCTTAAGATATTCCATTTATTATGAAAAGACTTTAGACCTTGTGGTCTTATTTTGAAAGCAACTGGTAATCTGCCCCTTTCCCCATGACTTTTCCTATTTTTTCAGAAACGCACATTAACATGTCATAGAAATATATTAGTGCTATATCTTTCCTGTGGCGGGCCTTTGTGCATCGGACACTCCTCACTGCATCGCTGCTGATCGGCTTGTCACCTCCGCCTGCCACTCTTCCACCATAGATTTATACAGTCTCCACCCGCTCTGTGCTCCCAGAATGCAAGTCCCAAACTGCCCCTCAGAAATTGATGACATTTTAGGATCCAAGACTGCGTTAGCCATAAATGAGTGATAATAAATCCAATCTTAAAGGGACATTTGAAGGGAAATTACCTCATTCCCCAGGTCCAGGCTAGTTTTATCAAATATTCACTTCTGCCTTTGATGTGACCAAGATGTAAAGTCTCACGGGGCGTGGAGTAAAGATGATCGCAAAATGCATTCGCCGTTCAGATTTGATAAAAGAATTGTACGATATAAAAGGTGCAATGGCTGTATAAATGGGTCTCCTGCTATTATTTGATTTGGCCGGTTGTCTGGAACATCAAAGTGTGTATTTTTGTTGTGTTGTGCAGTCGGACTTACAAGAGATAACAGAGATTGAACTCAGCCGTGGGAATAAAACATGCATACAAGCCCTTTAAAGCCCGCCCTCTTAACCATGTTCTATTGACTGGGAGCGTGTTTCGTCTTGCCTTGTCTGGACAGTGAATAGAGGTGTGAGGATGGGGTATTGTGTGATGTGGTCGGCCATTTTAGGAAAGACTTAAAGGGGGACTATGTAACTTTTCAGGTAGAGGGTCTGCCACTTGTTTGTGTCCCTTCTTTTTTTTTTTTAATCAAACATTCTACAGTGTGGCTTTGTAGGGCCTGTATACGTTATTTTCCGATCCATGTTATAATGTTATTTCCTCTTCAAAAATATACTGGAGTTGGATATTCTGTATATTTAAATGGAGAAAACACTCTGTTCCACCTTGTGATGTCATGTGGTAATACAGGAAGCGCTCCATTGTGTTTTTAAATTCCATAAACCTTCACTAGATTTGGATGATTTCAGCCCTGGAATTGCCAATCTCTACTCAACAAAAGGTAAAATGTAGCTGTGAACTTGAAAACTACCACTACATGACATCACAAGGTGGAACAGAGGATTTTGAGCTTTGGAAATGTAGACATAATAATAAAGTGTTACTCAAACATGTGTGAATGAAACAAAACAGAAGTCCAGGTATGTTTCTGATGAGGCAACAGCATTCAAACCTGACTTAAACCTCACAAGAGTCAATTTTGCGTAATATAGAACCTTATAGAAACTGATTTATCTCCATGGAAACAATCTAGTAACACCACTGGACCAAGTTCATATCTGTGGAGAGGTGACTCCGCTCACAGTAAGAATGCATGTCTTCTTTAGCATCAAAACACCTGCAATTGAATAAATGCAAGACAGATACCATATTTTTGGACTATAAGTTGCACCAGAGTATAAGTCGCACTTTTTGGGGGAAATTTATTTTATAAAATCAGAGACCAAGAACTGACATTTCATCTTGAAAGACAAGTAATAGAAGTTATGGTAATAAAAACAACCCAATAGAGTTGAATCCATGTATAATTCGTTTTTCAATATAGAACCAAAAATAAGAAAACGAAAAAACAACTCTTTTCTTTATTGTCTATAAAACTAAAATGGAAAAAATTTAAAATGATTTGTTTTTTCATTTTTTATTCATATATAGGATTCATATATAAGATAAGATAAGATAAGATAAGATAAGATAAGATATCCTTTATTTGTCCCACAATGGGGAAATTTCAGTGTTGCAACGCACAGTAAAGAGAACAGCAAGAAACAGTAGCAGCAATAGAAGTACAGTTAAGTTAAAAATAGACAAACACTATAAAGATCTATAAAGATAAGGATTATAAAACTATGTATCATATAAATTGCTATCTTAAAACTATATATACAATAAATTGCAATCCAAAAACTATATGTACAATAAATTACTATCTTACATCATATATAGGATTCATATATACGATCTATGGACTGTCAGTGTAAAAAATGTAACATATAAGTCACACCTGAGTATAAGTCAACCACCTAAACCCCGAAAAAAGTGCAACTTACAGTCTGAAAAATACGGTAAGTTAAATGTCACACTGTAATACTCCCATACAAGAAGGTGAAAAAACCTCCGCCGGAAAAGTTACACACTGTGCCTTTAAATAACAGGAGCAGGTGAGGGAGATACAGGTGGAGGAAAAGATGAAGAGGGGGAGGAGACAGGTGGTTATGGTGGTATATGATTATTTTTGTGGGTTTAATGGCATATTGTGGAACATTCAAGGTAAAGCAATAGCATATCCATAGATACAAGATGGTGGGCTTTCTACCAGAACTGTTACATAGTGCAGCTTTAATTTCTGAGGTAGGTAGATGGAGCTTGCTGGTGTGGAATAGGCCATGGGAGGAGAATGACCTAAAGTAAATGTTATGAATTGGTGAATGAACAAAATTAGAGTGAAGAAAAATATCTGAGGCATTACTGTGTGTGATTAAAAGTGCAACCGCAGGAACACTCCACCACCTGCTTGTCTCCATGGAGATGTTAATGCTTTGGCTGAAATGACATGACATTAAGCATATCCGTAGCATTTCTTGGTTACAGGTGTTTTTGTTGCTCAAAAACACAATAATTCCTTCAAATGAACAGGAGCAACTCTCCACAGATCTGAATTGTAATGTGTGGAGCTGTAAACAGCTTATTTTCCTTATTATAGATACTGTGGGACTAGACACAGCAATAAAATTTCCATGGAGACAAGCAGGTGACGGACCCTCCACTAGAAATGTTACACATCTTAAAATGTAAATACTACATTAGTTTACAATAAATCGGGGTAAGAATTCTGTTTTTTAGTTGAAAAATGCAATGAAAGAACAATATTTGAATGAATTCTATATTTACTTCAGTGTGGAAAAGGATTTATATTATCTCAAGCAAATGAGAGATTAACCCACTTTTTATTCTACCAGTTTTCTAATCAATATTTGCGTCTGAGCCCTCGCCCTGGAGTCTTCGCTATGATTTGAATTCACGACTGATCCCCTTTAAAAAGCAGACATCATTCACTGGGGATGCTCGGGCCCCTCCTCTCTCCCCCTTTACGGCACCAGACTCCGTGAGTGAGCCAGCCGCCTGTTTGGATGCTGCCCCCATATTGGCACCGAAGGATTTTTTAAGGTTGTGATTGACCAATTTCTTAAGTCCCCGGCCGAACTGAACTAGGACAGCAATTAGGGGCAGACTTTGCTGATGGGGCGTCTTGGGAGCTCCGTCTCTGCCAATATGGTCACATAATCACGCAATCATCAGTATGGTTTTCTGCTTAGACTTAGACAAACTTTATTCATCCACGAGGGAAATTATTTGTACACAGTAGCTCACATAAGCTCACGCATCATAATATAATATAATAACAAAGAGCAACAATATAAATGGTGATAATAGATTCAAACAAAATAAGTAGCAAAAATAGCAAGAGACCAGTGTTAATAAGGCATGATTCAATAAATATATATGTACAAGCAAAAATAAAATATAGAAATACTGCAACATCGTATTAGACATAAACAATACTGTTGAATGAACTGGCGGAGTAAACTGATAATTAGGTTACTTATTCAACCTTTTACATTTCAAATCTTATCATAAGTAACGAAAATCTCCCCATTACAGCAAATAGTGGAGCTGTTAAGTGCCCAGTTGTTCACATTTATGGCACAAGCATGAAACTGCCAGATTATTAACATCCCTAAAACCAGCATTTCTGGATATGGAACCAAGCCTAAGTTGACGCTGGAGCCGAGTACTGCGCATATCACAAAATGACTAACATGGAGCTAATTTGCTGCTTCAACTGCTTTTTTGGAAAATAATGTTAAATTATAAGACTTTATCACTAATGCTTCCACTTATGCAGATATGAGTAACCCCAGACTCTCTCAATCATATGTATGGTACTGGGAAATAAGCAGTAATCTTATATTGGTTATTTATACCGTTAGAAGGCTACAGTCTGTGGTGAACAATGGACAGATCTTGTGAATAGGCAGAAACAGAGAGATTAAAAGAAAGCATTTAAGATTGTACTACAACTGCACAATGCAACATAAAGCATAAAGGTGCACTATGTAACTTTTCGGCCGGGGGTCCGCCACTTGCTTGTTTCTATGGATGTCATTGCTCTGCCTGGAATGTTCCACAGTATGACATTAAACTGCTCTACTTTACATTTATTCAATTACAGGTGGTTTTGTATCTTAAAAATCCATAAAAAACAGACATTCTGAATGTGAGCGGGGTGGCCTCTTCACAGATCTGACCTGTAAGTTGGTCTGGTTTGGTTTCCATGATGATAAAAAGGTTGAATACTGTGAAACATTCTAGACAAAGCAACGACATCTCCATTTGATAAACCCTCCACCAGAAAAGTTACACAATGCATCGCTTTAAAGTAAATTTTCAATCAATAATGTGTACAAAAAATAGTTTAATTGAATCTCATATGACTCAAACTGAGAGAAAGCCAACAATTAGGTACAATGTAAAACTATCCTATCTTACGTCTAATTTAAAATCATATGTATAGTTTATTTTTATATTGTTTTTTCATAGCACAGTCAGAAGGCTACAGATAATATGGTAACCTAAGGATACATGTGAATAGGCAGAAATAAACAGATTTAAAAGAAGCCATTTAAGACTGTACTATATCTGGACAATGCAGACAATGAGCTTCAGTGTCTGGACAATGAACCCCAGTGTAAGTATATTTTCAAGCAAAAAAAATATGTATAAAAACTGTATTTGTTTACTCTTATGTGATTTTAGCTAAGCACCTACAAAATATTATCTCATAGTGCACATTTGGGTACATTGTAAAACTACCTTAGCTTATGTTTAATTAAGAATCATCTGCAAGGTATTGGAAAGAAAGAAATAGTAGTTCATAGCACAATTAGAAGGTTAAATGCAATATGGTAAACAAAGCATACATAAATGTAGAGATTTTAAAAAGGCATTTAAGATTATAGCAAATACATCTGGACAATGCAGACAATGAGGCATTTGGAAATAAGTATTTAAAAGAAGGCATTTAAGACTTTAACAAGTACTACATATGGACAATACACATAATGATCTTCAGAGTGGACAATGGAAGTGAACTGAAGTAATTTTAGTACCACAAGGTGCTACATAGAAATGACATGAACAAGAGCTTTTTCTGAACCAGGGGCCTTCTTAGCCTTTCTCAACAATAACATCTCCATGAAGAAAAGCATTTGAAGGACCCTCCATCTGAACATCTACAGTGCACTTGTATTGTTTGATTTTCATTGTATTTGCCTGGCATAGATGTTTTGAAATACCTCTCTCCTTGCTTGAGAATTCAGCGCAGTATCTTTGCTATTTCTAGTACTGCACTTTTCTGGACTGAGATGTCAGACATTTTTCCTGGTATCTGCTGTGACTACTCCTCCAGTTTGGGGGTTACAGCCCCGAGTGCTCCGATCACCACGGGCACCACTGATGCCTTCACCTTCCAGGCTCTCTCCAGCTCTTCCTTGAGCCCATGGTATTTCTCTAGTTTCTTGTGCAGTGTCCACCACCACGGCTTTGTTCTGTTGCTTATCCAGCACCACTAGGTCCGGCTAATTCACTATCACCATTCTGTCAGTCTGTATCTGGAAGTCCCACAGGAACTTGGCTCGGTCATTCTCCACCACATTTGGAGGCGTTTCCCACCTTGATCCTGGGGTTTCCAGCCCGTACTCTGCACAGATGTTTCTGTACACTATGCCCACTACTTGGTTATGTCGCTCCATGTACGCTTTCCCTGCAGCATCTTACACCCTGCAGTTATGTGCTGGACTGTCTCAGGCACTTCTTTACACAACCTACACCTTGGGTCTTGTCTGGTGTGGTAGATCTGGGCCTCTATTGCTCGGGTGCTCAAGGCTCCTGTGCTCCAGGATGAGTGCCTCCATGTGTCCTTCAGACCAGCCCTCTCCAGCCACTGGTAGGATTTCTTGATATCAGCCACTTCAGTTATGTTTCGGTGGTACGCCCCATGTAGGGGTTTGTCCTGCCATGATGGTCCCTCCAGCATCTCTTCCTCTGAACCCCACTGTCTGAGACATTCTCTGAGCACATCTGTCGGGGCCTTGTCCTTGATGTACTTGTGGAGCTTGGATGTTTCATCCTGGACAGTGGTTCCCACACTCACTAGTCCTCAGACTCCTGCCGCCTGTGTAGAGAGATGGTTAAATTGTTTTTCTTATCAAAAACCCAATAACTATGGCTTTGAAAGATACAATATTTTATTACCTTGGATTTCAACCACTGGGAACCCACTCAACCCTTATATTCTCTAAGAAAACGGTCACGTGACCTTTGTTTTGGAGTTAAGAAAAAAATAGTTGTTTAATATTATTAAATGAATAAAGAAAGGGATTATGCAGCATTTTTTATGACAGCCTTGTTTTCATATAGTCCATTTTGTGACATGCGCAGTTCTCATCTCCAGTGTTAAATTAGACTTGGTTCCATATCCCGGAATATTAGTCCTGGGGGTGTTAGTGATCTGATAAAGTTTCATGCTTGTACCATAAAAGTGAACTATTTAACAGCTCCACGAGAAGAACAGCTCGACTAAAAGAAAATGTACAGACAATAAATCCTGAGTCCAAAGATATATAGTTCCAGCTTTCATGTATTGAACAATAAGTCAATATAGTAATTATTGTGACCGGCATAGTTTGTTATCATATGACTTACCATGATGGAAGGTTTTCAGTTTTTAAAGAGAGGATGATCTGCAAATGTGACTTTTTGGAGAAAAAATTGGTCTAAGTGAGAGTGACGTCACCCTCAGCGTTCAGCGCCACTAAAATGAAGCTCGTGATGCCAACGTTACAGGAGCGAATCTGCAGCCAGACTCTATTTTATGAATAGGATTTTTATGATGATGATTTATGAAGGCGGCACGGTGGCTGAGTGGCAACACTCAGGCCTCACAGCAAGAAGGTTGCAGGTTCGATCCCCGGGTTGCCCGGGCCTTTCTGTGTGGAGTTTGCATGTTCCTCCCCGTGTCTGGGTCCGGTTTCCCCCATCAACTCAAAACATGCCCGCACCCCTATGAACTAACATCAAGGACCATGATGTCCACCCTCCTGTGGGCTCACCACCCGCAGAGGGGTTCATAGGGGGGGGTCAGGTGCTATGAGTATTGGGCAGCAAGCTGCCCCCGCGACCCAGCCAGATTAAGCGGGAGAAGATGGATGGATGGATGGATGGATTTTTATGATGGACAAAATAGCAGAAAAAAATTATCATGTAGAGCCGGTTAATATGAACTTTTAAGACCAAAAATAACGAGGCTCACAGATGCAGTTACAGAGAGAGGAGTGCCAATATTCCAATGTAAGTCAATGGGAGGCAGGGTCAGTAGAGCCGGAAGTGTCCGCATTAGCACGTTAGCTATGTCCATTTATATATACAGTCTTTGACTAATACTCACACTGGTATTGAATATTGTAGCCTATACTGAAAAATTTGTTGGATTGGGTAGCAATTCCATAATACCAATTCAGCCGACATCCTGGTTGTGCTTTTAATTAAATGTAATAAGACTATTTACTGGTTGGTTTTAGAAGAGAACATCTCAAAATGTTTGAACCTTTAGTCATGAAAAGATGTTCAGCTGGGAGTTGAAGGACAGTTACAGTTACATAACACAACTGGATCTCTTGTGTAATGAGTAACTGTGTTTTAAGGAAACAAGTGTCTTTTTCCATCCCTACACTGGTATCTGTTAATATTAGGTACCTGCAGATATTTAAAAAGTACTCAAATACTCAAAGTATCAATATTGATATCAGAACAGAAAAAGCAGGATCTCTCCCGGGCTCTATTTGAAACCTCCTCACCGCTTGCTGTACAATTCTTCCTAATGCTCAGCACACATTTATATATATTTTGCTGCCAGGGACTTATAATTGTGAGTGGTGAAGTAAATACAGAGGCTGAAGAGGCTAAATGTTCTGCTGCTGAAGCTGGAGTTAAAACAGTAGAAAGAAAGAGTAGGGGGGAGAGAGTGCATTTATTGGCTAAAACCAGTTTATTTATGGAAAGAAATTCAGTTAAATGATCCAACATTGGAAAACATGCACCGTAAAACATTAAGAAACATACATGAACATCACGTTACACTGAAATATCATTGTCTGGAGAAGTGGTTGGCATTTAGACAAAAACCTTCAGGCTATACTTTAATGACGTGATATTTTAATTTGGTTGTGTTGAAAACTTTTTGAAAGATTGGATATTTTTTAGTCCAGACAGCTACAGGTTTAAATCAATACGGTCTTTAGTCGTCTAATGAGGGCTGGGTTAAATACACTCTTATGTTGAAGTGAATGCTTGTGTACACTGCAGAAAGTTTAATTTTTACAGGTTAAAAAGACTTGAATTGAGAAAGCGTTAATTTGATTTGAGCAGATTTCACTTGACAAGTAAAATGATCTGCCAGTGGAACAAGTGTCTTTGAACTTAAAATATGAAAATCCATCTTGTTACTCTGAAGATAAGAAAAACAACAGCTCTTTGCACTCAAACATTTCTAGTGGAGGATCTGCCACCTGATGTCTCCATGGAAATGTTATTTCTTTGCATAGAATGTTCCGCATTATAGATCATAAGGGAGACGAGCAGGTTACAGCACTACGCTACATTACAATTCAGATCTATGGAGATTCGACCCTATACACAGAAGGATCAGTTGTATTTTTGAGCAATAAAGATGACTGTAATGAATAAATGCTAGCTGGAAATGTTTAAAGTCATACCATGGAACATTCTAGGTAAAACAATAACATCTCCATGGGCACAAGTAGGCAAGTTTCTTAATTTAAGAAACTAAATCTTACGTTAAGAAGAAATACTTATTCCATTGGTAGATCATTTTACTTATTCCTCAAATCAACTCAAATCAAGTTCTTAATCAGAGTAATTTAAATGTACATTGATATTACTTTTTGCTGTGTATATCTCATTGTGAAGTTAAAAACGAGTGAGTTTATTGCACAAAGTTTTAGTTACCTCAAACAGAGCAGACATCCCTCACCAAAACACACAGCCGGACCCTTTGTTTAGCCGGTTCAATGGGCTGCTGGAGTCCGCTATAATTAAAAATAATAATAATGAGGAGTTAAATTAAAAATTGATTTTGTTGCTACAAGTCTAGATAAGATAAAACACACATCCAATATCTCTTCACGACTGGCTGCTTTCTGTTGTTTACAGTGAGGAAACAGCCTTTGGAGTTAGAAGGTATATCAGACCACATCCAGGACCATTTTGGAATAAGTCTGTAATGTATGTTTTTCGTGAGATAGTTAATTGTGGCCAGAGTTAGATCATGGAAGTCAAACTAGGTGTATCTCATCCTTTGTACCCTTGTATCATCAAAAATTCTATTAAAGGGGCTCAAAAGCAGTAATGGTTTCTTTATTATCTGTAGGAATGCACCAATCCAGCTTTTTCTGTTTTAATACCGATGTCGATACTTTGGCTTTAAGTATCTGCCTATACCTGATATCAACCAATACTATGGCAGAAACTGAAAATATACTAATAATACTATTTCCTATAAACACAAATGGTGTACGGTTAAAAAAGGTGTTTTGTTACTGTTTTTATCATTTAAAGTGAATACAAACTAAAAAAAATACAACTTTTTTTGAGACGTCTTGAGCCACACTGGTCTGTAAATATGCTTATTACACCAGTTTATAAACCAAAATGGCCTAACGACTAAACTGATTTACGATTATTATAATGACTGGAACCAATTTTGGATCCATGAAAAACATTGGTGCCGATATCCAAAATAAGTATCGTATCAGCGCATCCCTAATTATTTGTCATTATTGTGCCATAGAGACATACTGTAAGTAAACCAGAATAAAATTAATGAGAAAAACTTTTAAATCCAGGTCTGAGCTTCATATATATAAATTTGTTAGTTCCAGTGCCTTTGGATAGTGCCACATACTGTTTTCTGATTGTTTGTTAATTTATACATTTGTTTTAAACCCAACAACATTCATAAGTGGCTTATTACTGCCAGCATAAACATTGCCCAAAAGAATTATAAATGTGTTACCGTTAAAACTGAGCAGCTTTATATATTTCATTGTGTGATTTGAACTTTCTGTTGGTTAAATCAACAAATTTGTGAAGCCCTGCGAGGCTGTACCAAAAAATATTTAAAAGAAATTGAAAAGGTTGCACCCCTTAGCGACAGAATCTTGCTTTTGGCTTGCATATTTCATCAAGAGGTTGGGCAGAGTTGAACTAGGCTATAAAATCTGCAAACTTCCTTTTTCTTTTTCTCTAACTGAGTAGAAATGAGATGTTCCTCATGGGCTGCATTTGTCCCTACAGTTAATCAGAATAGGGCCATTATTGTTGCACATAATGTCATTGGTAAAAATAGACAATAAAAAGAGGGAAATGACACAGCCCTGGGGGACACCTGTGCTTAAGAGCGCCTCATTACATCGACAGTCATTGAGTTTAGCGCGCCAGGCTGATTCCATACAAAGTCCTTGATCCATAAAATTAAATGGAATGGTTTGCCAATCCACATTCACACTTTTATTTTTCAGGAAATCGGAATGTAAAAGCGATTGCAGTAAGATGTGTAATTTATGGTTTCAAATCAAAAATGACATTTAAAGGTTCACTATGTAACTTGTCTGTAACATATTGTTCTTGCATTTGTTCAGTTACAGATGTTTTATAGCTCAAAAATACCTAGAAAAACATGAATTCTTACGATGAACAATTCATCCATCCATCCATCTTCTCCGGCTTAATCCAGCTGGGTCGCGGGGGCAGTTTGCTGCCCAATCCTCATAGCACCTGACCCCCCCTATGAACCCCTCTGTGGGTGGTGAGCCCACAGGAGGGTGGACGCCATGGTCCTTGATGTTCATAGGGTGCTGCATGTTTTGGGTTGATGGGGGAAACCGGAGCCTGGAGGAAACTCATCCAGACACGGGGAGAACATGCAAACTCCACACAGACAGGCCCGGGCGACCCAGAGATTGAACCCGCAATACGATGAATAATTACAAGTTTATTTCAATATTGGGGAATAATCAAGGCAAAACAGTAATATCTCCATGGAGACAAGAAGGAGACAGACCCTCTAGCAGAAAAATTACACAGTGCACCTTTAATAAAAACATAAAATTCTGCTCCTTAAGAAAAAGAAGACTAAGTAGTTGTCCATAAACTGAAGATATCTGATATCTGCAATGGATTCACATTTGTTTCTGAAATGAAAAGTAATGACATGTTTTAAAGTAGCATTAATGCAGATAACGTAATGTTACACCTCTTCTTTTTTAATGAATTTCTTGTAGGGTTAATGTCATGACACTGTTGAAATCTTCATATTTTATTAATAAAATAAATAATAAAATCAGGAGGAAGTTTAGTGCAGTTTAAACACAATATCATATGTATCGGGTCTGCCACCTTACAGTATAGAATTTATTCCATGATTTTACAATTATGTTTTTAAGTTGTTTTTAAGCAATAAAAACATATTGCTTGAAAACAACTTAAAACATGCATTTTCACTGCCAATGGAGGTCAATATCTTCACAGATCTGACTTGTAACTTGCCCAGTGATGCTACCTGTTTGTAGTGTAAAGCCATATGGTGGGACATTCTAGGTATATCAGTGACATCTCTATGGAGACAATACATGGTGGACACTCAAAATGATACCTTTAACATTTGAGGGAGTAGGTACTTCTATACAAGAATCCCATGCATTTAATACATTTTAGTATGTGTAAACTACAGGACTAGCCGAATTGTTCAATAAAGAATGAATATTTTGTTGTATTCTGAGGCCATCCTAATTACCTCATCAACTGCAATGTAGAGATGGTCATCTGGAGACTGTTATTGCGATCCAGACTCCCATCCAGAACCCATTTTCAGTTTGATGGTACTGGCTCAAAACACTAGGAATTTATTCTACTCAGAGTTACTAAGTCCAACCCCAAAAGGACGAGTTTTAGAGTGAAAATTCCCTGCCTATAGTAAACTAGCTAACCTCATTATGGGCCATTATGCCTCTGCTGTGTATTGATGTTTCACCATAGGCCTCCCTTTCCTGACCAGCCAGTTTCTTCTACATTCTGTTTTGAATCTAGAAGGTTGTGGAATTGGACCAAAGAGCGTGACAATCCTCTGGCCAAACTTGAGATGATCCAACCACAGCTGCTAATTTGTATCATATGTCTCTCAAATGCAGAAGACCTCCTCTCCAAAACTCTTTTACCTGAGATAAATAATAGTTTGTTGCTTCGATTGTTGATTCTGTAAAAATCTTCGCTTTTGAGCTATTTTTCCGTGTAGCCATGTTTGTTTTTGACGCATGCATCTCTCTGATTGATTAATCTGCCTGTCAATCGCGCCCTCTGAAATAACTGAAACAGGACACAGCCCCAGAGTCACTCATCTTTGTAAAGTTTTGTCAAAGCGTGTGGGTCTGGCTGGTCAGATAACAGCCTTCCAGTGTTTTAAAGGTGCACTATGTAACGTTTTGGTTGAGGGTCTGTCACCTGCTTGTTTCTATGGTGATGTCATTGCTCTGCCTGGAATGTTCACAGTATGGCATTAAACAGCTCTACTTTACATTTACCCAATAGGCTCTATTCATGCTTACGTCACAAACCAGGAAGATATTTGGAAACATGCGATGACAACTTCCGCGGCAGTTACAGGCCATGACCATGAATGGACGTGACCATGAATGGACAAAGCTAACGCATTAGCCGCCACGTGCCAAATAGGAAGTGCTCCAGGAGGCTTGTCCGGCTCCTTCTCTCCCTTTTTCCCATTGACTTACATTGAGATCTTGTCGTCCCTCTCCCTGTAACTGCTGCAGTGAGCCTCGTCATTTTGGTCTTAAAATGTTCATATGAACCCGCTCTACATGATCTACTTTGTCCATAAAAAAAACCCTATTCATAACCTTTAGCCTGGCTCCAGATTCTCCCCTATCACCGTTAGCATCGCGAGCCTCATCTGTCATGGGTGACGTCACACTCGCTAAGTCCACTTTTATATATACTATGTTACTGACACTGGGCTCGCCGACTGTCATCAAACCCACTGAAGTAAATGTCATCAGCGGTAAAATGAAGACTGCATATGTATGTGCTGTTTGGAATAACCTTGAATTTGTCGCCATCATCTCTTATAATCGCATGTACCCAGTGCGCTCGGAGTTGTGCGTCAGTGGGGAAATTCTGAAAACTAAGGTATGGTTGGAATTGTTTATTTAGCTGATCATAACGGAACGCTCCAATGACATGTAGATGAAGAAAACTGGGCAATTTTCTAATTTTTCCTAGATTTGGTCAGACTTACTAACATGAACAGAGCCCATCGGAAGCTGTAATCACATCTTTCCAAACATCATCCTGATTTGTGACGTAAGCGTGAATAGAGCCGATTACAGGTGGTTTCACTGCTTCAAAATACATAGAACAACAGGCATTCTTACTGTGAGCGGGATTGCCTCTCCACAGATCTGACCCACAGACTGGACAAATGAAAGATTACGCAGTCTAATTAACTAGAAGCTACATTTGATAATAATTCAGATTTGATTGCGATAAGTTCAATCCAAGCCTGTGCATTAGACACAGAGACGATGTTTTTGTCGTTGTGAGGGAAGTCTCAACATTTCATCTTTAGACATATTTTCCGCTGTTATTCGAAGGGAAAAAGTCCTTGATTAAAAGACACAGTATGAGAGCTCTTGAGTGATATCTGACCTTGTAAAACCTTTTATTGATGCACTTTTCATTAGAACTGGCCCCTATGCTTTTGACATGGTTTTGATCCGTAACACATGTCACCCAACCTGGAGCAAACACATTCTTTTAGTGTGAAAAATATGCACCGATTTTCAGCACTGATTTGCATAATAGTCGCTGACATTTCAGACTGCATGGTTGCTAACAAAGTGCACAACTGTAGTAAATTGAAGGTGAAAAGTAATTGTAATATGTCAACTGTGCTCCAGCCTGGCCAGTAGTGACACAGTGGGTTGAGGGATCATAAATCAAAGGTTAATCAGTTTTATCCACATCCTCGTGATTCTCAAACTGCAATATGCAGGCTCTGGTCCTGTTTTAAAGGTAAAATTGATTCTTTTGAACTTTAAGCCATGTTATAATGTTACCTCATCAAAAACACAGTCCAAAATTCTGCAGCACGTCTTTTAACCGGCGTGCATCATAAAGAACACATCACACCTATTTTATCCTCATTGCACTGGCTTTTACTGTTTGTTTTTAAGGCACTTCATGGCCCCTACGTATATCTCGGACCTCATTGTTCCCTACACTCCTTCACACGCTCTGAGGTCTGAGGGCGAGCTCCAACTTTTTGTCCCAAAGACGAGACTCAAAAGTCGGGGTGACCATGCCTTTTCTGTGGTTGGCCCAAAACTTTGGAACACTCTCCCCCCTCACATTAAGACCGCCCCTTCAGTTGATTCTTTTAAGTCTCTTTTAAAAACACACTTTTACTCACTGGCTTTTAACACGGCGTGAGAATTGTGTGCTCCTCTGACTGTCTTTTATTGATTTTATCTGCTAGTTTTCTATTTGCTAATTTAGTATTTAAAGTTTTTTTATTGACTTGCTTTTTATTTATTTTATGCTTTATATCAATTAATGTGTTAATTTATATTGTGCCTACTCTGTGCAGCACTTTGGAGACTGTGTTGGTAAAATGTGCTATACAAATAAAGTTGGATTGGTTTGAGTCATCCTTTATTATTAGTTTGTCTACATCCCCAACGTGATAAGATTCAAGTTCACAGCTACCGTTAACATTTTGTTCAGGAGAGACTGGCAAATCCATGGCTGAAATGATCCAAATGAGACACTGATTTAAGAACTCAGCCCAAATATGCAGGATTTGTGTATTAAACATGTTAATGAAACAAAACACAGCTCCAGGTATGTTTGGGATGAGGAAACAACATTATAGCATACATCAGGCAACAGCGTAAACCTGGTTCAGATCCAGTGGTACTTGCAAAGCCAGATGCCCGTTCTTGTGTCCATGGGCAAGACATTTCATCCACATTGCAATCACATGTAACTGAATGGAAGGGGAAGGGCATCTGTCATGAAAATAATCAACAAATAGAAAACTACTAATTCTAAAAATAGTAAATTATAACAACAGCGTCATACGTTGTTCATCTTTACTAGAAAAAGAAAGTAAAACAAAGTAATATGTGCAGTTGTATCCTTTAATTTCATTCACATCACGTTAAATTTCATTTAATTATGACTAAATGAAGTATTTTACCTTTATTTTACAATGTTTTAATGTTTTATCACCTCAGTAACCTCACTATTTTTATTTTTGTGAGCTACTGTGTCCTAGTAATTTCCTCATGCAATAAATTTTGTAAATCTTTGTGCTAATTGTGACTGTGATTATGAAGGATCGTAAAACTGGGATGTCTGTTCTCACAATAATAGTAACCATAAAATAAGGCAGAGCAATTAATTAAATTTTATCAAGATTTTAATTCAGTCATGTCTAATTGTCAATTATATATATATTTTTTTATTCATTATTGTATTTTTAGTCTTAAATGTCACAGATAAAAGTCTGTTTGGTTTCTGTTCATAAAATGTTTTATTTTATTTTTTTAAAAGAATAAATTACATTAAACGACCCATATTACACTTAATTTTGATCTATGTTATGTTGTTTCCTCATCAAAAACATACCTGGAATTGCGATTTGTTTCATTCATATATTTTTAACACACAAATCCTGCATATTTGGTTTTTCCTCAAACAGTAAACACTCTGTTCCACCCTGTGATATCATTTGGTGGTACAGGAAGTGTTCGACTCAAGTGTGTTTTTAAACTCCATACACCTTCACCAGAATCATTTGAGTAATTTCACCCCTTAAATTGCCAATCTCTAGTGAACAAAAGATAAAAGGTGGAACAGAGCATTTAGAGCTGTGGAGATGTAGACACACTAATAATATAAGGTTACTCAAACATATATGAATGAAACAAAACACAAATCTGGTTATGGCTTTGATGAATAAAATGTTACACCCTTATAACAGTTGCGGTGCTAGCCTGGCGTGTTCTTTGAGGTGACATTACCATATATCCACACTACTTTATATACTGTACCGTATGTATCTGTCCTCCCCTGTCCTCATGTCCTTTACCCCGTCATCTCCACACACGAGCTCATCACTCCCAACTGTCTCACCTCTTTAGTGCCCCCTGTCCACTTTGTTACCCTGACACGCTGATGCAGCCTTAAGGGGGTCCAACTGCCATCCAACTCCACCAATCTTAAACATTGACACTGAAAATGCACTCCCCCTATTGTTTTTGCTTGCGCCGGTTTATCGTGCCATGGTAATAACTCAAGCTAATCTTTTTTTGTGCCTTTATATGACATCCAAGTGTGGCCCTGTTTTATAAATCACCCGCGAATGATAATGCAAAACCATCAAGACAAGCTTTCAGTACATTCTCAGCACTTAAGACTGAGGGCTGTGGTTTGGAGGGCCAAATAGATGCCTGCCATCAAGCCTCACGCAATATTATTTTAGATCTTGAGTAGTGGTGGTGGGCGATATTAACAAATGAATACCAATATTTTTAGCTTTATTAACTATTAATAACTATATATAATATTCTGATTATGTAAATGCACTAGAAATGTGCTAAAAATAAAATGAACTCTAGATAAATGATGATCCAGTAATAAAACTGCCCTTAGACTTATGGAATGTGCAATTAAAAATGCACATAGTTCAAAGAAATGTGCAATCAAAACTGTACATAAGCATAGGAGTGCAATCAAAACTGCACATAGTTCAAGGAAATGTTCAGTCAAAACTGGACATGAATAAAAGAAATGTGTAATTAAAACTGCAACTAGTTCAAGGAAATGTGCAATCAAAACTGCACATAGTTCAAGGAAATGTGCAATCAAAACTGCAACTAGTTTAAGGAACTGTGCAATCAAAACTGCACAGAGTTCATGGAAATGTGCAATCAAATCTGCACATAAGCATAGTTGTCTAATCAAAACAGCACATAGTTCAAGGTTAATGTGCAATCAAAACTGGACATCTTAGGGGTGTACAATCAAAACACAGAGATCAAGCAATTGTGCAATGAAAACTGGAATAGGTCAAAAAATGTGCAGTTAAAACTGCACATAAGCTTAGGGAGGTGCAATCAAAAACTGCACCTAGGATAACGAAATATAAATGTCTTGGTGGAGGTTCCGGTATTGCACAAAACAAGAATGGACCACAAATGCAGAAATCTTACTGTATACACTTGTTAGGATTACTCTAGATTTCTTATCCTTTTTAAATCATTCATTTTTTATGTCACTTATAATCTTTTTAAATATGGACGACAAACTGGATATCCTAGTTTTGCATATCCTATTATCATTATTATCAATTTTCTTTCATCTCTCTTAGAAAGTCACTCTATCCGTGTGTCCTTCATTTTGTCCATATTGATGTCCAACACTTGCCTTTTTAATTTGGATCAAAGTGACAAAGTAGATGCTGAATCACTGGCGACAGTTTTTGCATGTGATTAATTAGTTTAATAACTGTCGGCGAGTGGAAGACACATATTATAGCTGTGATTAGGTTATGAAAACAAATTTATGCATTTTCTGATTGAGGAAAATGACAAAATTGAAATTCAAATTGAGAGACTTTATTAATTATCCCACTGGCACTGTCGGAATAAACAGCGACACTTCCATGTAAAAAGTTTTGCCTGTTAAATTCAAAATGTCAAAGTTGATTTTGTTTCCTTTAATTTGAATATAGTGTGTGCCAGAGGTGGATAGTGACAGCTACGGAAGCCTCACTGCGACACATCGTCTAAACACCTCTCAGTGGGGAAAAGGTCAGATTAGAAATTCTGAAACTGTTTTAATTTATTTGATCATAACATTTCCAGCCTTCATGCTAAATGGGGTGTGCCAAACGAAACTACTGACATTATATCAACCGTGATGTGTTTTCGAGAGTTTGGAAATAGCCACAAAATATTGAGTAACTGATACGCTTGTACCTGGGAACAAATTAGACTTGTTCTTGCTTTCATTGTAAACAATACAACTGAACAGTTTCTAAAGATTGTTCTCGTTACTGCGCTTTTAGGCAGCAGATCGACCAAAACAAAATATTGGCTGCAGAAAGCATTTGACGTACCCTCATGCAGAAACATACACAATGCACCTTTAAAATGGGATGGTGGATCAGACAAATCCAGTTACTACATTGTGGTTTGGGGTGATCTGTTTTTCATGACGGTGCCAGGTGCCCAGAAAACCAAGCCTATAGACCCAGGGCTGGACATTAGACCACTGGTGCGAGGGCTTGAGGCAAAATGCAGACCTCAGAAAGAAAAATATTGATCTCCTGGACTCCTGCTGAACTGGCCCAAATGGTCATTAACTTTACCTTTTACTGCCAGAGTAATTCTACCACTATAAATTCTTTGTTTATTTCGAATATATAATGCAGCTTAACAATCAAGGTGAAGAAAGTATATCGAAAAAAATTAAATTAAATAAAAAATAAATATCTCAGACAAGAAAGTACACATTTGTCTAATTAAGTAATTGACAAAAACATAAAATATGCCAGGCCTGGGCACTGTACAGCTTCTGGATCACAGGCCCTTTGGTTGACCGGCCAATTTAAGCTCATTTGGAATTACAAAATAAACACATTTTATAATTTTACCTCATGCATGGACTAAAGCTGCATTGATTTTATTTTAGATGTGTGTTTTTTTTTTTCATTTTTCATTGCTTAGTCATAACATATATTCTTTAAAAATGTGATTTACTGCTTTTTTTTAATAACTAAATACCATTAATATTATACAGAATACAGTTTTGAGCATTTTGGCCCAGCCCTTTTTTCTGTTTCTTATGTGGCCCCATGGAAAAAAAATAATTGCCCATCCCCATAATCCACTAGAATACAGACCTAAAATTGGTGATTCTGAGCCTGATTAAAGGTGCCTTTGTCAAACCTCTGCTGAATGTACCCATTTGATTGACTTACAGTACTGAACACTGATCTATGGCCAAAAATGAGAAAATAAAATAATAATAACATTTTTTTTCTCTTCAACTGTCCTTGATTGTACGGCTGTGTCCAAATGTCCATCTTAGCCCCTACACTGGAAAAAATACAATATCTAGGTAAGTTAAAATGACTTAAATTAAGAACATTTTACTTTATTTGAGTAGATTCAACTTGCAAGTGGAATAAGTGAGTTTTTCTTAATTCAAGCAACATTCGATGTTGTTTCTTATTTTAAGTGCAAAAAGTAGTTTTTCTTATTTTAAGTGCAGCAAGAGGTATTTTTGTATTTTAACTACAAAAAGTCTCATTCCATCCATCCATCCATCCATCCATCATCTCCCGCTTAATCCAGCTGGGTCGCGGGGGCAGCTTGCTGCCCAATACTCATAGCACCTGACCCCCCCTATGAACCCCTCTGCAGGTGGTGAGCCCACAGGAGCGTGGACAACATGGTCCTTGATGGCAGTTCATAGGGGTGCGGGCATGTTTTGGGTTGATGGGGGAAACCGGAGTACCCGGAGGAAACCCATCCAGACACGGGGAGGAACATGCAAACTCCACACAGAAAGGGCGACCCGGGGATCGAACCCGCAACCTTCTTGCTGTGAGGCCTGAGTGTTGCCACTCAGCCACCGTGCCGCCTCATTCCACTGACAGATAATTGTACTCGTCAAGTGAAATTTACTCAAATGATTGTAAAACTTTCTTAACTTAATGATTGTAAAACTTTCTTAATTTAGGTAATCTTAACTTTGTTTATTGCAGTGTAACCCCTCACTCACCACAGAGGCCAGCGCTATTTAACACACTATAAAGACACGGAGTGATTTGGACATGCAGCTCACTACATTTGGCTGACTTTGGCTCTGGGTGAAAAAAAGTCTGCCAAGTCTGTAAACCCTGATAAAACTTGATTTCTGTCATAAATAATGGTTAAACTGGGCAGGCAGACAACTATTTATGGACCAATAATAACCAACTCTCTGTTTTCAAGTTCTCAAGTTTGATTCATTGGCTTCCTGATCGCTTTCAATAGGAGCGACCTCAGATTGATTAATTGATTGATTGATGTAGAACTCAGCTCAGAGTACTTCTAACAGGTTAATAGGATCTAAGTCATGAAAACAGAACTGCAGGGTTGGCTTAAAGTGCCTATATGATGCTATTTATTGATCTCTGGTATAAATACATATACCTGGAGTTGAGTTTTGTTTTACACACAAATTCAAACAGAAAACTCCGTACACCTTCACTAGAATCATTTGGATGATTTCAGGCCTGGAACTGCCAACCTCTACTGAACTAAAGGTAAAAAAGCAGCTGTCAACTTGAAAACTACCACTACATGACAGCACGAGGTGGAACAGGGCATTTTGAGCTTTGGAGACAGAGAGACTAATAACGCAGGATTACCATATTTTTGGACTATAAGTTGCACTTGTCAAAAAATTCACAATGAAGAAAAAAAAGCAAAGTTGCACTTTTTGGGGGAAATTCATTTGCTAAAATCAGAGACCAAGAACTGACATTTCATCTTGGAAGGCAAGTTCTAGAAGTTATAGTAATAAAACCAACCCAATAGAGAAGAATCCATGTATCCATCATCCTTTTTCACTATAGAGCCAAAAATAAGAAAATGAAAAAATCAACCCTTTTCTTTATTATTTGTCTATAAAACCAAAATGAAAAAGCGGATAACAATTTGGGTTTTTTTTCATTTTTGATTCATATATAGGATTCATATATTTGGTCTATGGGCTGTCAGTTTGAAAAATGTAATATATAAGTCGTAGGACCACCCAAACCCTGAAAAAACGTATGTGGCCTAGTCCAAAAAATACGGCACTAAAACAAGTGTGAATGAAACAAAACACAACTCAAGGTATGTTTCTGATGAAGTAACATAAAACACAAAAGCTCACAAGAGTCAATTTTGCATTATATAACACTTTTCATTAAGTAATCTCTAAGCATGAATCATTCTTAATAAACTAGCTGTTCATCATTAAGCTTTTATTCATGCTTAGTTAAGGCTAATTAAGGTATAGTTAATATATTAAGTGGTACCAGATGGAGCACATTTCAGTCGAGGTTAGAGGGCTGCACAGACTTTGGGAATTTGGGAATTGTAGCTCGTATTAAATGTAGCTTCAGAATTTCAAGCTGTTGTGGACAAGTATTTTGCGTGTAGCGGACCTGAGCTGTTTGCCAATGCAGATTCAGCCCATCAATCATTATAAATTCTAAAGTGAAAAGTTAGCAAAGGGAGCTGACTATGAGATCCAGGTGCTATTAATCAAAAGTAAACTTAAACTAATATCTTTACAACAGTCGTTCATCATTGCTGTCCGAAGACGTCTTACTCAATGTTTGGCTTCTTTAGAATAAATGGTTAAGAGAATTGCTATTGTCACAAAGTCTAGAGGAGATTTTAAATGGTATAACTTAGTGTAAATTAACACTAACTTGGAAATTATCACATTCAGATTTGCCAATATGCTAACTGTAAAACTTTTTAGAAACTAATTTATTCACATTTTGTCACATTTGGTAAGAACCAGTGTGGCAATACTGAAGTTCAAGTCACCAGATTTTTTTTTCTTAGGTCACTGTTCTATGTGACTGATATTATATTATTTTCATTATAATATTTAAAGATGCGCTATGTAACTTCTAAGGTGGAGGTTCTGCTACTTGCTTGTCTCCATGGTGATATTAGAGATGGAGATATTAAACATACATATATCTCTTGCATTTGTGTTTATAGCTCAAAAATACCTTCAAAACATGAATTCTTACTCTGAACATGCTTGCTTCTCCATAGATCTGACCATTAACTTGTCTCCATTGTGATGACCAAATTTATTTCCATACTGTGGCATTATCAAGGCAAAATGGTATATAAATATCTCCATGGAGACAAGCAGATGTTGGACCCTCCACTGGAAAAGTTACACAGTCCACCTTTAAGACTTAGGTAATAGACATAAGTATTAGGGGTGTGCATTGCCTTGAGTCTGACAATACGATACATATCATGATATGCACGTCACGATTCAATATATCCCGATATATCCCGATACTAAAACAATGCATGATATATTTGAATATATTTGAATTTATCAATAATTATTTCCAATAATATTGTCAACTACACCTTCACGAGAAACAAATTGTATGAAATATAAATGATTACCTTTTTAAAATCATGAGAACAGTGAATGCGACTAATGAATTTTAGAGAAAAATATTATTTTAAAAATTAGTTCATTTTTATTTATTTATTTGTTTGTTTATTTGGGTGGGACAATGCATATTCATGAACATACAATTTGTATGAAATCACACATATTGATGTAAATACGCCAGATTTAGCACAAGTGCTAATTTCTATCCGTAGTCCCATATATCCATCCATCTTCTCCCGCTCAACCCGGCTGGGTCGCAGGCACCTGACCCCCCCTATGAACCCCTCTGCAGGTGGTGAGCCCACAGGAGGGTGGACAACATGGTCCTTGATGTTAGTTCATAGGGGTGCGGGCATGTTTTAGTTCAGATGAATTTTGAAGCAATTCAAGAATTGTGCAATGAAATATCACTGAATCGACTCTTTCTTACATCCCTAATAACTACATAACCAGGTTTCGTAAGATAGCTTGCACTCACAATAGTTATTTCCACATGTAACAGAACTATGAACTAAGTCCCAGTAAAGTTTTTATTATATTGTATTATTATCACCAAACATTTCCTGATGTGGTTGGAAAGTATCTCCCAGAACAGGAGCTAAAAGAGTTCTCAAAATGTAGCTTTAGTCCCTATTTCTACTCTGTGTAAACCTGCTTCAAATGGAGACTGGTGCTAAAAAAGTACCAAAATTTCCAAAAGCTTCCTACAATGTGGAATCTGTGTATGTTCTATTATTAATGTCATAAACACAGAATGAAGGGCAAAAGTTTAACTCCATGGGAGATAATGCTACTACTATATTATAAAATGAAAAAGAAATACAGAGCAATGTACCGGTAATGAAAGACGTTCTATTAATTATAACCCAAGTCAAAGCGTCTACATTTTGACAGTTAAATTATACCATATATTTTATTCATCTTCCTTTTACATGAAATATTTTGAGGCCTATTCCCGTTCAAAAGATATAATATTGCATTTTAAATAGCCGCGATGGAAACTGTCCTAATTTCACACATTATTGTGTAGTTTAAAATGTTGTTAAAATACAGTCCTGCCAAATGCTGCAAATTCATCTTAACCTTAAAACTTGTATAAATACTACATTACCATTAGAATAAACCTCCATTTTTATCCTCCCAACTCCTGTCAGTGTTGATTTTGTTTTCTTTATTTGAATACAGCTGCAGCCGTTGTCCCAGTATTTGAGCTTTACACACAGGGACTAGTCGAGCCTCGAACCAGGACTAAAACAGGACTAGACCAGGACCAAACAAGGACTAAACCCACCTAGACTAGACTAGAACTAGACCAGGTTTAAACAAGGACTAGACCACGGCTAAACAAGAACTAAACCAGAACTAAACTACAGCATAAAACTTGTATAAAACCGACGCCAGCATTAGAATAAACCACCATTTTTATCTACCCAACTCCTGTCAGTGTTGATTTTGTTTTCTTTATTTGAATACAGTTGTAGCCGTTGTCCCAGTATGTTAACTTTACAAACAGGGACTAGAACCGAGACTAAACCAGACTAAACGAAAACTACAACGACTAAAACAGGGACTAAAACAGGACTGAACCAGCACTAAACCACAGACCAGAATTTGGCCAAGACTAAACCAAAACTAGACCAGGACTAAACCGGGACTAGACCAGGACTAAACCAGAACTAGATGTTTTTAACTTACCATACTTTCTGGACTATAAGTTAGAATATAAGCTGCATCAGCCAAAAAATGCACAATGTAGAAGAAAAAAACATATATAAGTCGCAGTGGACTATAAGTCGCATTTTTGGCGGAAATTTATTTTATAAAAAGAACCAAGAACAGACATTTCATCTTGAAAGGCAAGTTATAGTAATACTAATAGAACAGAGAACAACAGGCTGAACATGTGTCTGGTGTGTTCATGTTATTTAGAAAACTAGAGCAGAAACAGCAGAACATAACATAAATTTACCAAACTCTCCATCTCACTCCAAATCACTAAATCCATTGAATTCTTCATTCTCTGTGTCACTTTTGAGCAACTAAGCCAACTCCAGCTAAATCTCGTTTTTAGCCCACTGTTTTTGTTTTCTTCGAGTATCCTCCACTTTTCCCCAGTCCCTCACAAGTTTCTCGCTCACTCCAGACTTTCTTTCTGCTGCTCAAATACCTATATTTATGAGTCGAGTATAAGTCACGGGACCACCCAAACCATGAAAAACGTATGTGACTTATAGTCCAAAAATACGGTAAATGTGGCAAAAGTTACCCATAGATACAGTCTAGAATGTTGTTAAAAATGCAGACCTTTCGAATGCTATAAAACCTGTATAAATCCCACACTAGCATTAGAATAAACCACCATCTTTATCCTCCCAGCTCCTGCCAGTGTTGATTTTGTTTTGTCTTTCTGAATACAGCTGTAGCCGTTTGTCCCAGTATGCGAGCTTTACGCACAGGGACGAGCCGAGCCTTGAAGCGGCGTATTGCCTCTAGCGACACCCCGACCGAGCTCAGTATCATGTTTAAAGATGACTGGGGCTGCTCAGGTGGCAGTCAGCCTAAATAATGGTTTAACACACCATTTTACGCTGACAGGAATGTATTAGGAGGCCAGAGAAATGGATTTTCCCATCGAGTGCAGACCTAAAGCACCACACACTGTGCAATCAATGGAGATGATGAAAGCCCCCCAAATACGGAGCGGCACGTTTAGGAAATAGAAAAGTCTATCTGGACGGGCTACAGGCCATAGAGGCTTTCAAAGTGACTGTAGGGCTGCTGGTGTATAGAGAGCAGAATAGTGTATATAGCACATAATAAAGTTAATCAATCACCAGTGTTTGCAATGGATCGAGTCATTTACGGAAAGAAATTTGACAAAATCAGTGAGGTGTGTGTTTAAGGTAATATATTATGTGAGTATATTGTGAGCTTTAGGCCGTGTTATGACTTTGTTCATCACAAACATTCCTGGTGTTATGTTTTGTTTCATTTACACATGTTTGAGTAATACTGCATCTCCAAAGGTCAAAATGATGGTTTTCAGGTTCAAGTTAACAGCTGTCTTTTACCTTTCAGTTCAGCAGTTATTGGCAGTTCAGGAGCTGAAAGTATCCAAATGATTCTAATGAAGGTGTATGATGTTTAAAAACACAATGGAGCACTTCCTGTATTACCACATTGACATCACAAAGTTGAACAGAGTGTTTTCTATTTGAGAGAAACTCAACTTAAATATGCAGGATTTGTGTGTTAAATGTGTGGATTAAACCAAACACAACTGGGGTATGTTTTTGATGAGGAAACAACATTATAACACAGATCAGAAAATAGCGTAATATGAGCCCTTTAAATATATCATATTTTTGGATATTTAGAATTTGGGGAAAATATGGTAACACAATATTAACTTAATTTTTAATAGCCTTTGTAAAATATGAACTTAATTCATAATTAACAAATCGTTTACTAAAGGAATGTAAGATTTTGATTTGTTCATAAATATGATCTAACTGTCCCAATATGAAATCAAAATGTTCAAATCAAATATAGCTTTTACTGATAACAAATATAATGCTGATTTATTCTTAATTACAAAAGCATTGTTCGTGGTTTATTTGAGCTGACTGACCAATCAGAGAGCAGAATGAGCCTCACGTGAGTTGCCAGTTTCAACGCTGAAATCCTGTAGGTTTAAACCTAAAAGGACTCTCCCTGATCTGAATTCTGACTACTTAAACCCCAGCACCTGCATGTGTTGTTTTTTCCCACAGCTATTGCAGCTATTAAAATCTTAAATTTGATTCACAGTGCGTTGCATAAACACGTCAAGGAGGAATTACATTTGAAAGAAAACAGAAATAAATTAAAATTTTGGTAGATTTTATTACCTAAAGAACTGCACCTTTTGCCACCAACCATTTATTTTTGGTGTTTGTTGTTATGCGCACAAGATGAAGAATTGTCTCCTAGTGTACTGCCCATATGGACCAGCCTGACCCATATATTTTGGCGTACATGGGACATAAAAATAACATGAAAACTTTTCCTGTAGTTGTTCCTGTATCCCCCGGTGCTGAGTTCAA
Organism: Odontamblyopus lacepedii; assembly: GCA_034769755.1. NCBI lineage: Eukaryota > Metazoa > Chordata > Actinopteri > Gobiiformes > Gobiidae > Odontamblyopus > Odontamblyopus lacepedii. The sequence goes on from CM068354.1 coordinate 15,095,659, forward strand.
ATGAGCTCCTTCCTCCATTTTCCCACCAACTACAAAGCACTGACCAACACGTCTTCATTTGTAATAATTCAGTTTTCATTTTCAAGTAAAATTTCATCATGCTTAGCAACGGAGCACATTTTTTAGTTTAAAAAACGCCCTGTAGTCTATGAATAACAAAGATATATGAGAAGATAGGATAACATTTATACACCAAAATTCTTTATACAGTATTAGAGTAAATGTATTAGAATTGGTATCGGATTGATGTCATGATACTTGTTATTGGGTTAAAAAAACTGTAGCTTTCCCATAGCGTTTTACCTGCTATATGTGTCATCTAGATGCAAAAGCAACTGTATCCATTACATTGCAGTATGGATATGTTTAATTTCTGGTGAAGCAACCAGCCTAAGTTACAGGTCAGATCTGTGGACAGGCAAGCCCGCTCACAGAAGTAACATTGTGCTCCTTTAAGACTAACAATGACAAAGGTGTTAATATAGTGGTTTGTGAGCTGGCAAAAATTAGAGTGTATTATAAAAATATGTACGTTTTTGGTTGGGGGTCTGTCACCTGTTTGTTTCCATGGATATGTCATTGATCTACCTGAAATGTTCCGCAGTATGACATTACACAGCTCTACCTTACATGCATTGAATTACAGCTTTATGGCTAAAACATACCTTGAAAAATAGTAAGATAGAAAGGTTTAATGACAACGCAATAACATCTCCATGGAGAAAAGCATTTGATGGACCCTCCACTAAAAAAGTTACACAATGCACCTTTAAATAATTGCAGGAAAAAGGTGCTTAAAAAAAACACTTTTGTACTGATTTGTATTAGTCACATGAACGACATGTCTTATTACAAGATGTATTACACCTAATACCTGAACATGAGATACAGGACATGTTCAGGATGACCTACAGTGTTCCCATGGTGACATTTAAGTGTAAGCAGTGCAAAGGGAGATGTGCCGGGGAGATAATGAGACCTAATGATAGACATGTACAGTAGGTAGGAAGTAACACAGATGACGAGATAATTAAAATTATGGTACATAACAAACATAGTTTCTTTTCTAATCAGCACTTTAGTATAATTTGTTAAAGCAGACATAATGTGTTTATGTCAGCTATATAGTTTTAATGTATGACAGCCGTGGATCATTATGTTGTAATTTGCACATTTAAAATATTAATTGAAAATAAAATAAGAGAACAAAATAAGTAGGAAGCAGTGGGCATATGCCGTTGGCAGTGAAAACGGGATTGACAATTGATTGCCAATATTGTGTTGTGAAAATAAGCAACTAAAAATTACTCAAACATGCACACATCACTCCAAATACAACACTGAGAGGGTAAATGAGAAGAGAGAAATCAGAGGAACAAAACCAAATGTTTCTTCTATTTTTATGCTAACATATTGTTTGAGTCAGTGTCTGTTTGAAATAGCAGAGTTAGGCCTTTATGGAGCTGTTTACTCACATATTGGAGAAAAGATGGAGCGATTAATGTGCTGGAGCAGTGACATGCACTGAGGCACTCATGTATTGTATTATATTAAAGTCCTATATTACCCAAAATTGACTTTGTTATAATGTGGTAAACTCCTGAAAAACATAGTGTTTCATTGTGTCATTCACACATGTTTGAGTAACTCTTTATGTACTACATCTCCAAAGCTCCAAATTCTCACTTCCACTTTGTGATGTTATGCAATAGTAGTTTTAATGTTAACAGCTGTGACTTTTTACCTTTTGTTCAGTAGAGATGGGTAATTCCAGGCATGAAATCATCCAAATGATTCTAGTGAAGGTGTATAGAGTTTAAAAATACAGTAGAGCACTTCCTGTATCGCAATACAGGACATGACATCACAAGGTGGAACAGAGTGTTTTCCATTTCAGTAAAGAACTCAGCTTAAATATGCCGAGTTTGTGTGTGAACGAAACAAAACACAACTCCATGCATGTTCTTGATGAAGAGACAACATTGTAACAGAGATAAGAAAATAGTGTAACATGGGCCCTTAAAGTTTTATTGCATCCCAATTAATAATGGCCATACTGATCTATACTATTTTGTTGTACAACCTGTATGTGCAATAGCAAATACAATACTATAGGCTAGTGAATACTGCTAAGCTATTTCGGCTAAATGGATCCACTGACTGAGAATGCTGTGCCTCCACTGCTGCAACACTTTCACATTGTATTTGGAGAGTTGTTCTAATTAGGCCTAACTGCTGTAGAAGCCATGTCTTTAGCTGTCCAATCAATCACCATTGACAAGACGCTGGCTGGCCAATACATCAGCTCAGCCAAAATCCACACGCCTCTTAAAATGAGCAGTAAGCATTTGGTGATTAGATACTGTTTCAATGCATAAAAGGGTTATTAAGAGGATTGTGCTTGAACTAACACTAGCATGTAAAACAAAACTATAAAGACTCTTAATAAGTTAGATGTGTATAAATGTTTAGGGTGTGTTTTGTTGCGTAAATGTGCACTGTGTAGTTCTTGAATATTTTGAAAGTAGTAGTAGAGTAGAGTAGTCTTACTTGAGTAAAAAGTTAAAGTAAAAAAATCTTGTCATGTTAAGATGACTTGAATTAAGAAAGTTTTATCATGATTTGTGTAAAATTATCTCTCAGCGGAATAAGACATTTTGTACTTAAAATATGAAAATACATCTTGCTACACTTGAAATAAGAAAAACAACCACTTTTTGCACTTAAAATAAGAAACAAAATTGAATGTTGCTTGAATTAAAAGAAAAACACTTATTCCACTGGCAGATAATTTTACTTGTCAAGTTGATCCTACCCAAATAAAGCAAAATATTTTTAACTGAAGTCATTTTAACTTACCTGGATATTGATAGGCTTCTTTATAAGTGCCCAGGGGTAATAATGATAAAAAAGATAATAATATGAATAATAGAAAGCGTCCTATAACACTAAAATGAAGACAATCCACCAGGACACCTCTCCTGTTGAATGTGCCTATCACTGCAGGAACAAAACTGTCCCTGTGCTGTTGGCTTTTCCCCGAGGGAGCACGAAGCGTCGCCCTGAGCGATGATTCTGGAGCTCCTGGTGCAGTGGATGTGTAGGGTCCATAGTGACAGGCCTGGGCTTATGCAATATCTGAGTGGAGTACAGTGTGTGTGTGGGGTCCATAGTGGCAGTATCTGAGTGGAGTACAGTGTGTGTGGGGTCCATATACAGTATCTGAGTGCAGTACAGTGTGTGTGGGGTCCATAGTGGCAGTATCTGAGTGCAGTACAGTGTGTGTGGGGTCCATATACAGTATCTGAGTGCAGTACAGTGTGTGTGGGGTCCATATACAGTATCTGAGTGCAGTACAGTGTGTGTGGGGTCCATAGTGGCAGTATCTGAGTGCAGTACAGTGTGTGTGGGGTCCATAGTGGCAGTATCTGAGTGCAGTACAGTGTGTGTGGGGTCCATAGTGGCAGTATCTGAGTGGAGTACAGTGTGTGCGGGGTCCATATACAATATCTGAGTGGAGTACAGTGTGTGTGGGGTCCATAGTGGCAGTATCTGAGTGGAGTACAGTGAGTGTGGGGTCCATATACAGTATCTGAGTGGAGTACAGCGTGTGTGGGGTCCATAGTGGCAGTATCTGAGTGGAGTACAGTGTGTGTGGGGTCCATAGTGGCAGTATCTGAGTGGAGTACAGTGTGTGTGGGGTCCATAGTGGCAGTATCTGAGTGGAGTACAGTGTGTGGGAGGGTCCATAGAAACAGTGGCTCAGTGTACAGCTCAGATCCACTCATCCACTCGCCCCCTTCACCTCCTGCTGCAGGTAGCTCCTCTCTCAAAGCCAAGTTACCACCAGGACACGAGCATAAAGGACAACAAAGGCTCAGTAAGAACCTGCATGGTGTTGGTGCAGGTTTAGCTGCTCTTCCCAAGTGGTGTTTTTATTTATTTTACCTTAAAGGGGGGATATTATGTAAATCAGAGTTTTATGAGGTTTTAACCATGTTATAATAATGTTCACTCATCATTTATTTCTTTAAGTTGCATTTTCATTCATTTGTGCTTGTTTTCCTGTATTTGAGGCCTGAGTACTCCAATAATTTCCATTTTCACTTAGCCCCTATCTCTACCCACTGTTCTGCACTTTATTATGATTATTGAATAAATGTATATGGGTCATATATGTACAGTCAAAGATGTTACCTACCCTTTTTCAACAATAGGCAAGTTTATTTGTATAGCACAGTTCGTACACAAAGTAATTTAAAGTGCTTTATGGGATAAGAAATACATTAAAATCACTGTACAAACCAATCAAAACATAAATTATCATCATAAAATTTTAAAATAGAGATGGGACATTAAATTAGAGGGAATTAGAGAGAAGAGAAAAGTGCGGAATGAAAAATGAAATAAATACACAGTCTGGTGTTGGTGAAATACATAGACGATAAAAAAGTGGACTAAGCGAGTGTAACGAGTTATTTTGGCTCCACTCAAATGAAGTTCGTGATGCTTATGGTTACAGGAGCGAATTTAGAACCAGGCTCCATATTATGAATATAATTTTTTGACAAACAAAATAGTGAAAAAAACCACCAGGATCAAGTAGAGCAGGTTAATCAGAACAGTTTAAGATCCAAATGACAAGGCTCAGCAGCAGTTACAGAGACGGGCGAGAATATTCCAATGTAAGTCAGTGGGAGCCAGGGTCAGGTGGAGGGGGAAGAGTCTGCATACAAACGTGTTAGCTATGTCTATTTATTTAAACAGTCTATGGTGAAATATGAGGAGGCAGGGCTCATCAGCCCTGAAGTCAATGGACTGTCTGGACCTATTAAAGTTTAATGTTAAAAATCTGAAAAAAATAACGCATCTTCTTTAACTCAAGGAGTACTCAACCATTTTACCTAATAATAATTTGGGTGACTACTTTTGGGATCAACTTGAGTCAAATTATTTTAACAGCTCGTCTGATCTCTGTGAATTGATTAGAAAACACTTAACTTTTTTTTTTTTTTTTTTGAAGCCTTCCCTCCTCTAAAGAATGCTTTGTAGTGCTCCTTTGTCGTTATCTGGCCCCATCCTCTGTTGTTTTATTTGTCCAGAGTTTGAGATATCCATCACTTAAGTTGTGCACTGCCAGCCCTGCACAATGATGACGAATGGAACAGGACCCAGGGAGTTCACAGGACTGAAAAATGACATTTAAAAAATCAACAGCAATGCGTCTTCCTCTCAGCCCTGTCCCCCTCACCCTCCTGTGCCCCTGTCCCATTAAATGAATCTGGCCCATTTAGAATCTCAAAATTATACAAAGCCTCATCTCTCAGAAAGTATGTCACTTCTAAATGAGATGAGACTGACAAAGTGCACTGGAATCTATCAATGACTGACATCAAAACAAATACACTTCTAAAAGATCTATGTCAACTTTTTGCAATGAATAAAATGTTCACAGAGCTGGTGTAAACTCCTATTCAACCGGTTTAGAAAAGTGAATCGTTGGTGTATGATTGTATCACCAATAAATACAACATTTAAAGGGCCCACATCACACTATTTTCTGATGTTATAATGTTGTTTCCTCATCACACACATACCTGGATTTGTGCTTCATTCACACATATTTAACACACAAACCCTGTTCATTTAGGCTGCGTTCTTCTCTCAAACAGAAAACACTTTGTGATGTCATGTGGTAATACAGGAAGTGCTCAACTGTGCTTTTAAACTCCATACACTTTGACTAGAATCATTTAGATTATTTGAGCCCTGGAATTGCCAATCTTCATGTAAAAGGAGCTATTAACATGCTACCAAATCATGACATCACAAGGTGGAACAGAGCATTTTGAGCTTTGGAGGTGGCGACAGACTAATAATAAAGTGTTACTCAAACATGTGCGAATGAAACAAAACACAACTCCAGTTATGATCTCATAAAATCGTTTGTATTGACACAAAAATGTACGTCTTTATTTTTAGTTTTTAGTTTTTATTAAGTGTTCAAGCCACTCCAATTCTTCCAACATATTATCCAAGGCATGTCTAACCGTCAGCTGGAGCTAATACTTCAAAAGAACCGAACTACCCCTGATTAAAGTGACCGGTTGTTCCATTAATATTTCTTTTCCAACCTGAAAGCAGCTCCTTTTTGCTTTCTCACCACAGATCTGAGAGACAGGCCCGGCTAATGCTTGTCCCTAATGTAATGGGAGGCATTGTTGTGTCTAGGCCAAAGACATAAGTTGCCCATCATGACCGGCTCTTCCTCCCACAATGGAGCGTGCATTTGAGAGCCAGTCTCCGCTACAGCCAGTCCATTTCATTAATTTCCTGCTGTAATGGACCGAATTGATTGCTGCGGTTCTCTCAAGCTTAAAGCATCAAGAGCTCTGCAAGCACTAAGGCTAAGGAAGTGGGCAGGATAAGCAAACTCGGAGGCTAGCTAATGCACAGGGGACATCTGACGGGGGCGCACTTGATGAAAGCACTGTCCCCGGAGTATGTTTTTCACCCGCAAAAGTACAAACAATCAATTTGGAGCGGCGATAAGATGAGGAGAGACGAGAGGAAGGCTAACAGCGCACACGCCATTTCTTTTCAAGGACAGTGTTTTTTTTCCACGCACCTTCTGCATATACGGTTAATTTCTCAACTATGGGGGAGTAGGCAGGGGTGTCCCACTGGGGGGGTAAAGAGGGCTGTTTATCCAGGGCCCAGAGCAGGGACGGGCCCTTCACAAAATCTGTCATGTAATTTTTATATGAGAACATGTAATACAGGACCACCAAGATGATTTGTACTCAGGGCCTAGAATTTTGCACTACACACTTGTTAGTTGATGATAGTGAATTGTACTTTGTGGTTTTGGTCAAATTTGCAGTGCATAAAAGGGAAGGATTTTTAGAAACACAATGAAAACTCATTAGAATTTGTCTGCGCTCTTTCCTCTAGTCGGGGAAGTGAATGAATGTAGGCTATCATTTGCAGCATCTTCTGTTTTTTTTTTTTTTCTTTTAGCTGTCGTGTTATAGCTAAAGTGCTAGAAAGTGAGAGTGGGCATGCTTCTGACTCCATCAGCTCCAGTTCACCTTATATTGAAAAACTGTCACCCCTCTCTCCTTAAACGCTGCTGTCAGGCTTGTTTTTTGGTCTTAAATGTTCATATTAAATTAATAGTTTGCGTTTATTGACATGAATCTGTACGGCATCCCCATCAGCAGTGTCGTGCATCAACACTGACTTACCTTCCAACAGCGTTCGGTGAGCCGAGTTCTTCCCTGGTTTTGGTGCTGATGAAAGTGTCCAGCAAGTTGGCTGGAGTCACAAAAATAAAGCATTTTTCTTCTCAAAGCAATATGTGTTCAAAAGAGCGATACATTTGCATCACGAACCACGAAAAAGTCAGACCTCATAATCGCTTGATACTATTTTCTCTCTGGTCATACCCCAGCCAACTTGCTACTACTTTCGTCAGCACCGAAACCGGGCAAGAACTCGGCTCACCAGATGCTGTCGGGAGATAAATCGACGGGGCTGACGGGGATTCCATACAGATGTCAAAAAACCCAAACTATCCCTTTAACCTGTTCTGATCCTAGTGTTTCGTTATTTTGTCTGTAAATCAGGATATGAACATTGACAAGACAAATGAGGCACCTTCTTTCGCAGAGGTTGCTCCCGCTAGTGTTGGAAACAGGTTTGATTTACCGTGTTGCTACGGGCCCGCTGCCTGCTAAACCAACAGTGAGTGCAGAAAGGGGCATTACCTTCAACAGCCTCACTCTGGAATGACTCTTTGCTATGATACTTGTGGTCCAAATTCCAAATATGGAACTTGGCTCCAAATTCACCCCTGTAACTGCCGGAACCGATGAGCTTCATTTGATTGGAGCTGAACAGTATGGGTAATGTCACACTCCTTTAGTCCATCTCTTTAAATAGGCTATGCTCAGAACATATAGCAGCTATTGTTTTTTAACTTCCAGAGAGAAGCACAATTTAATCTTGGCATTTTGGTCGGAAATCAGGTCTTAGCTCCAATACCACTACTTATTTTACATTTTAAGCAGTAACATTGTTCCAAACTAGGTCCCTGAAAAACTCATTATAGAGGACCTTTAAAAATGCGATCAGCTATAAGAACAAAATACATTCCTTTCTAGAAAATCGTTTTGGAAGTATTTTTAGGCAACCGCTCACTATTCAATGTATCACTTCATTGAATATAGATCCTCAGTTCTTTCTTTTTTGTGCGACAGTCTTATAACTTTAATTTCCACACACCATCGCACAAACAATCAATGTGTTCTTCTCCCATTCTCTTTTTTTTTTTTACTGCTCAACCCACCTCATAATTTTGTCCTCTTTTTTGTCAAGTCTTAAAGAAATATATGCTAATTTCCAAATGGCTCTGTTATCTCCGCAGGTGTTTGTATCAGATCACTCTCATAGATGCAAGAATACATTACCGTGACAACAAGCAAGATGTTTTTTTGTGTGTGTCACGCTAAATGGGGTGAGCGCTTCAATTTCAGTCTTCAGTTTTATTCAGCTGAACAAGGCACAGTCAAATCCTATGCTTTGCCAGTAATCTCCTAATAATGAGATTTCTTTTTCATTTTTTTATATATTTTTTGCACCTGAAATGTCTCAAATGGTAGAAAATGTGTGGAATAGGAGTTTGTTAATTAGCCAGTTGACTTAAGAAAAAAACATTTGTCAGAATAATCAGGTACTACTTTTGTCGCCCTGGGCTCTGCATCTCTATTCCGCTAATGAAGTTGAGGATGTAATAGCCTTCAAAACAAATCAAATTGTCTATGTATTTTTTCGTAGTGGCCATGCTAGTCTATTATAGGAATACAGCGGGATAAACAAAGCTATAGATGGCAGATTTTGCAATAGTATTTGACATTTAGTTCACCTTCTGATAGTGCTGTGTGCATTTTAATATGTAAAGGCAGGTTAGCATACGTGAGCGGTGACATGCACACAAATGAAGTTAGTCCTGTTATTGCCCTTGATGTAAAGTGACAAAACAATTACGGCGAGCTAAGACAATTAGCCGCAGAGCAGATTAGCCCATGCACCAGTGAATCTATATGTGTTGGAGAGGGAAAACAGGTAATGTAATGCAGTTTATATTTTTGATCTATAACTTGGTTTAATTACAGTTTTTAAGACTTCAGTTAATAGATACAGGCCCTGAAAAAGAAGGATAATGCATCCGTTTTATGTAACGGTTTTCTGGACACTCAAAGACGCTTTACAACATTATTCATTCACTCCACACTGTCTCCACACCATCATCACTCACGCACAGACCACTTTCATACTAGGAAATGTGGATGAAGTGCTTTGCCTAAGGACACAACAAGAGTTTTTTGTTGCAACTGCCCCACTGTGACATCCTGGTGCCACCTGACATCTTTCACATCCACTCACCCAACCACACATTCATACCGCAGTGTGTCCAGACCTTAAGTGTGAGGTGGGTGAAGTGTTTTTCCCAAGGACAATGACAGAATTCATCTGTGGGAGCTGGAATTGCACCAACTGGATCTGACCACCCAACTAAAGATATTTTTTATCGAGAGCAGGATTCAAACCCGATCAGTGGAAACACACTCTCCTCTACTGTCCCTCAAAAAACCAGAGCTCTTCCCATAACCACATTTCAAACAGAGCTGTAAACAGTGTGATTGGCCAAACAGGTATCCACGCTTCAACCTCCGCCCACGTGTTTGGAATCAGAAACATCTGCCTGTAATCACTTTTCACTGTTATTGAGGACAAAGCTGTCATTATACCTAGTTTGCACCAAAATTACCCAAAAGGACTAGGGACAGTAGACAATGTCATTACACCATAAACAGGGTTTAGTTGCAAAAAAGCTGATTTAGTGTTTAATTCAACTTTAAACAAGATTTCTAGTGGAAGGCCTGCCACCTGCTTGTCTCTAAAAGGCTGTTATAGATTAGCTGGAATGTTCCACAGTATGCCATTACATTTGTTTCACCAGAGAAGAATTACAAGTAAAATCTGGCAATAACAACATAAAGACATAGCTAAGTTTAATGAGAAATGTAGACAAGTTACATAATTCACCTCAAGAAGATGTGTTCATTGAATTTGCCTGGGACATCAGTTAGTCGATGACGTGTGTAATTAGGATACACTGATCAGAGATATACGATAACAGTCCCTTAGTCTTTAGCTAGTGTTTTTCCTGGTACACAAAGTCACCTCACAATGATGATGATCCTTGACACAATTGTCCTGGGACTGAATAACAAACATGTGACGACTATTCTGCCACCACTGCACTCCTGAACACTACCATTCACACACAGTCATTCATACGCACTGCAAACACACACAGGGTCGTTGCGAGGGGAGGACAAAGAGGTCTGTTGTCTTAGGGACCCAGAATTGGAAGCTGTGCCTGTTGATTATTATTTGAGGGGGGCCCAATGCAAGTCTTCTTGCCCTGGGCCCCTAAATTTCTGTCAGTGGGCCTGCAAATACAAAAACACACGAGATGAATGAAGCACTTTGTCCACAGTAGGAGCTGGGTCAAGCAAGATTTGAACCACCACCCTAGTTTCTTTCTTTTTTTTTCTTTTTTTTTTTTTTTACATTTTGTTTGCATTATATTACTGTTTCTTTTAAAGGTGCATTGTGTAACTTTCCATCAAATGCGCTTCTTCATGGTTATTGCTTAGTCTGGAATGTTTCACAGTATGGCATTATACCTTTCTATCTTCACGGAGACCAAACCAGGCCGAGTTACAGGTCAGATCTGTGGAGAGGCGACCTCACTCACAGTCAGAATGCCTGTTTTTTTTAGCAATGAAACCACCTGTAATTGAATATATGTAAGGTAGAGCGGTTTAAAGTCATACTGTGGAGCATTTCCATCAGAGCAATGACTTATCCATAGAAACAAGCAGGTGACAGACCCCCAACCAAAAAGTTGCACAGTGCACCTTTAAGCAAACACATTGAAAATACATAGTTTATGAAAGCTGTTTTTCTGCTATCACCCTATACATGTGATGCATTGAATAAAAGAAAAAACACAGTGGAGTAATTCTTCATAATTTGATCCAGCATACACACGCTTTTCATGGAAGACATTTGCGCGTTTGGCAAATTTTCACGCGTATCTGTCCTTGCGAGCTCAAATCAAAGCGCACACAGTACAGTCTGAATGAAGCCCTCTAATCGCCTGACGGATTCAAATCAGTTTCCTATGGGTCAATGGGCTCTGAAAAAGCCACGCGAGAGAAAAACATCAACTACGGGTGTCAAAAGAAGGACACGGAACATGCGAAAAACATGTCAAGCATTTCATATGTCACTTATGTAAATTAGTTGATCTTTTCAGCAAATGGTAAATAATGATAAAATATCTCCGTGTGCTCGCTAGCGCACAAAGACCGCAACATCACTCACGATTTGTAGGTCCCCTGGAAATTAATTTAGACCTGGAAACTGTCCCTTTTGGTTAGGGTTCAAAAGCAGTTGCAACTTGAAAGTAATTCATGTGTTCCTGCAATGTACGCGTATGTGGAGGTGTGAAGCCAATTAGTACAAGATCATATTTGAGGGGAACGTTACTGGGGGCTCAATTGTCAACACAACTTGTATTGCAGAATGCATAATAAACTAGTTCAATTTCTTTTAAAAGTCCTAGATTACACAAAATTGACTCTTGTGAGCTTTAAACCATGTTGGAATGTTGTTACCTCCTCAAAAATATACCTGGCAATGTGTTTTGTTTCATTCACATGTTTGAGTAACACTTTATGATTAGTCTGTCTGCAGCTGAAAATGTTCAGTTCCACCTTGTGATGTCATGTAGTGGTAGTTTTCAAGTTAACAGCTACCTTTCAGTTCTGTTGAGACGGGCGAATCCAGCACTGAAATTATCCAAATGATTCTAGTGAAGGTGCTTGTTGTGTAGCAACACAGCGGTGCACTTCCTGTATCACCACTAGTGCTGGCCGATAATATGGTAATACAGTATCACGCGGTATCAAAAAGTAGCAACAGTATCAATTTCATTACCGTCACTAAAAAAATCTGCATAAGGACCTAAAACCACAGTGTGGACTTTCTCGCCCCGGCCTCTCTCCTCTTCAAACACCGTTACGCTCAGAGATATCGGTCCACACACAGCGAGTAAGGAGAAAAAAAACGTGACTGGCGGTTTGTGTGTGATGCTGAGCTGTAAAGTTTGTGATGGATTGAATGCTGAGAGTCAAGAGGGGATGCGCTGCGCTGAAGAGGAGAAAGTTCCCGCTTGAGGGCGAGGTCAGACTTCGGAGACAGAGACGGTAAAGCCCAATTTATGGTTCTGCATCAAAACGCGTTTGCATTGATGTGCACCCCCTATGCACAGCGTCCGTGACGACCAACGTGCACCTCCGAAACTTTCTAACTACGCGTCAAAAAGACGGGGACAGCAGGGAAGTGATGCAGACAATAAGGGCTGTGATTGGTCCTCTCGACATTTACGGTACTCCGCTCATTATATACTTTAAGTAATAATATGTTTAATGCATCTTTGTGCAAATATTTGTTTATGTTTTACAGAAACAAAACTCAAAACCGCAGGGCTTATTTCCATACAGTATAAGCGCTGATAAAAACAGCTTGTGCGCTTGTGCGCTTATGCTGATGCTGATGCGATCGAACAGGCTGGCAAAGTTTGGTTTGATCAGAACTTGTGTCTCATCTTCAAATATAATGCTGCTATTCTGTTTCTGAATGAAAACTAGCCATGGTAATACATATTATATATAAACCCCAGTAAAATGCTGAGAAGGTTTAATGGTATAAAAAATTGGATCCTGCCAAACCCTAATCACCACATGACATCACAAGATGGAACTAGGTGTTTGTTGTTTGAGAGAGGAACTCAGCGTAAATATGCAGGGTTTGTGTGTTAAACATGTGTGAATGAAACAAAACACAACTCCAGGTATACGGACCCTTTAACATGGAATAGCTAGACAGAAAAAACAGCTGGAGTCAGGCTGGTGCTCATGTCAACCAACAAGTGATTTGAATCTTGAAAAATAGGTTGTTAGGTTGTTATTGAATGTTCCAGCACTGACCGGCGGTGTACAGCTGCATATACGGTCACATGCTTGACTGGATACACAAGTTGGATTTGTAGCATGGGATATTAGCATTGAGAAGAGCAGGGAGTATCACCATATGACATTATGCCTGGTACATTGGTGGTGCATAGGGGGAGATGGGTAATGCAGCCAAGCGGAAGACGGAGTCCACGTCTGTGTATGGACAAAAAGAAAAGGCGTTGTAATGTGTTTTTATCATGGGAATAGGGGGTGGGGAAAGTGGTGTGTGACATGTCTATGGTTTTATTCAAGCAATTTAAGGTGTTTTTTTTTATTATTTTTTATGAAGAAGAAAATGTATTGGTTGATATATGTGACATTTTTTGCCTTTTGTTCAATTTTAATGAAGAAAAATATACAGCAGGAGTATGCAGGATTCTCAGTATATGGGAAAAAGAAAATAGTTTTATTGAAAAAGAAAAAAAAAACTTAACTTAATCGTACATACAGTACATTGTATTCCGTTACTCTTCCACTAGTTTGAAGGTGGATAATGTAACTTTTCTGGTGATGGGTCCACTACCTGTTGAGTGGAGATGTTAATGCATGTCTGAAATATTCCACAGTATGGCATTAAAGTTTACTCAGTTTTTCTGTTATGTAGGTTGTATTATTGCTCAAAAATACATTGAAAAACATTCATTCCAACAGATCTGAGTGCAACATTAAAGGACCAACATTATGCTATTTTCTCATCAATGTTACTTACTTACTTACTTACTTAGGGCTCCAGCAAAGGGAGGGGCATCCCGTCCCCGTGCGTTGAGCCGACCAGATGAACCAGTTTTTTCCAGTGCTGGCGGTCTTGGGCCAGCTGCTCTGTGTCCTCCTGGGTGACTCCAAGTTGTTGGAGGTCGCCCGCGATGATGTCAAGCCATCGAGTGCGGGGCTTGCCTCGTGGTCGTTTCCAGCCTGCTGGATCAAACTGGAGGATGGCTCTTGTGGAATGGTCAGCAGGAAGGCAGAGGACATGACTGAACCAGCGGGTGCGGTGTTGCACAGCCAGACAAGATGCTCTGGGCTGGCGTGTGCGAGCTCTGAGCACCTGGTTGGAAATTCGCTGGGGCCACCTGATATTCTCGATGGTGCAAAGAGCTCTGCTATCGAAGCCATCTACTCTGGCAGCCAGAGTCTTGTTCAGGGACCATGTCTCTGAGCCATACAGCAGGATGGAGAGTATGGTGGAATTATATATCCAGAGCTTCATCATGCATGAGATGGTAGAATGCCGCCAGAGTGGTTTCCAGAGGGACTGCAGGGCTGATGCTGCCAGGGCTCTTCTGCGGTTGATCTCTGGATTCAGATCTCCGTTGTCGGTCACTATGGACCCCAGGTACACAAAGCACTTGACAGGCTCTATGATGTCATTGCCAAGCTGCAGGGGGGGTGGATCCGGCCCATCACTGACATGCATAAATTTGGTCTTAGCCCAGCACACTTGGAGGCCAAGCTTCCCTGCCTCTTCACTGTATTTGCCCAAAGTGTCTCTCAGCTGGCTGTAGGATGTGCTGAGCAGAATAGTGTCGTCAGCGTACTCCAGGTCAATCAGGTGGTAGTCGCCAAAGGATACTCCGGGGACCCGCTCACAGACCTTGAGCATCAGATGGTCAATGATGCAGTTGAAGAGGTCGGAAGCAGCCACGCAGGCCTGACGGACACCTCTGGAGATGGAAAACCAGTCAGAGTCTCTGCCATTAACGCGGACACAGCTCTGTGCATTGCTGTATAGCAGCTTGAGTAGGGCAACGATCTTGGGTGGTGCTCCAAGGGCCTACAGGCCCTTGGAGCACCACAGTGAAGCATGGCAGACAGAACACCACAGTGAAGCATGGCAGAGGAGCGGTTAGGCATGAAGCCAGCCTGCTGGGGACGGTGGCTGCTTCTGATGGCTGGGAGAGCACGGATAAGTAAGATCCTGGTGAAGAGCTTGCCAGGGATGGAGAGAAGGGTAATGTCTCTGTGGTTGCAGCAGTCTAGCCTGTCACCCTTGCGTTTCCAGAAGGGTAGGATGACCCCTCTGGTCCAGTCGCTGGGAAGCTTCTCTTGTCTCCCACACCTGGTTGAATATGTGGGTGAGCCACTCAACAACGCCATTCCCACCAGATTTCAGCATCTCAGCAGTTATGGCGCAGATGCCGGGGCCTTCCTGTTGTTGATTTTATTCAGAGCAGTTCTGACTTCCTCTGGGGTGACAGGGTCTGTGCTGCAAGCGTTGCTGGTGGATGCAACATTTGCAGCAGCTGGGGTGATGGAATCAGCCGGGATGGAGCCGTGTTGCAGGAGGAGGCTGAAGTGCTCTTTCCAGCGTTCGAGGCAGGTTGCTTCAGTTGTTAAGAGGTGGCCATCAGAATCTTTCACCAGGGCTGTCTTGACGCGTGGACCATTACGGGCTTGGCGCAGCAGACTAAATACCCGGCTCATGTTGTTGTTGTTGGCCGCAGACTCTAGGTGTTCAGCTTCTGCCTTTCAGAACCTCTCACGGTCCTCGGCTATAGCCACATTGCGCAGGTGGTTCAGCCACCGGTACTCCGACAGGTCGCCCCGGAGTCGGGCCTCACGCCTACAGTTGATGATGTCAAGTGTCCTCTCCGATATCCAAGACTTTTTCGGTGAAGGTCGTGAGCATCCAAGGACAATGTGAGCTGACTGAATGACGCCCTCCTTAAAGGTCGTCCAGTCAGTCACCTTGTCCGGGGCCAGGGCATCGAAGATACGGCTGATGGAGCAGCTGAAGTCTGCGGTGATGTTTCGATCAGTGAGTAGGGAGTAGTCCAGGCGAGGCGGGGTCTTGGTGTGCTGGTTGACTCACAGCTTTAGCTTAAGCTGGGCCACCAGCAGGCAGTGGTCAGTGTTGCCAAGCTCTGCTCCTCTATAAACATGGCAGTTGGTGACAAACAACTTCCAGCGTCGAGATATGAGGATGTGGTCCAGCGCTTTCCTGGTTCTGCCATCTGGGCTGTACCAAGTCCAGTGATGGATGAGTTTCCGGGGAAACCAGGTATCAGCAACACAGAGGTTGTTATGGTGGCAGGAATAGCAGGTGGCAGAAGGAAAAGGCGGTTACCATTGTTGTTTGTGGTCTTGTCGGTAAAAATTGTGCCAACAGGTGAGCCTGTGGGTCGCAGCTAGACAGAGTGGCGGTGGCATCCGTGAGGATGATGGTGATGTCATATGGTGAGGCTTGGTTAGCAGCCTGATGGAGTTGATCAAAGAACGCACCCTTCGCATCCTCATCAGCGACATCGGTGAGCGCATAGGCGACAATTACTGTCATCTTGCCATGCTGGTGGAGAAAGCGGGCAGACAACAGTCTGTCGTTCAGAGGTGTCCAGCTGATGAGGCACTTACGGAGGGCCTTTGGGATGGCGAGAGCCACACCATAAAGGCCTGTCCGTCTCTCGGGGCCACTCCAGATGTAACTGCTGTTGTTTCGCCACTGCCTTGCCATCGGACTTCGCAGAGTCCTGCCATGGTGATGTTGTAGTAGCAGAGCTCTCGGGACAGCAGGGTGGCGGCTCCGGGGCGAAGGAGTGTCTGGACATTCCATGTTGCGACGCGGGTCCTGTGACGAAGGTTGATCGTACTTGTTGGTCGGGGGCAGGCTGGGGTCCGTTACCATTTTGGGCAGTCCGGCTTCTTTCTCTGGTCAGTTTTGTAACAAAAAGATTTCTGCTGGGTGGGTTGTTAGCCCTCCACAGGATAGTCGGTTGGTGGGGCTGCCACCTTACAGTGTACCGACACGCTGGGGTCTATGTTCGTCTGGAACCTACCCTGGAGACCGACCCGTCTAGGGTGACCCTACCAGGACCAAGCTCCCTACGGTATCGCTCTCCAAGGTCCCGGTAACGCGCAAGGCCCCTCGCCACGTCAAGGCCAGACCCAAGAGGGGGATCAATGTTATAATATTATATTGTTTCTTCATCACAAACATACCTGGAGTTGTGTTTTGCTTCATTCACACACAAATTCTGCATATTTAGGCTGAGTTCTTCTCTCCAGCAGAAACACTCTGCACCTTGTGAGGTCATGTGGTAATACAGGAAGTGCTTCACTGTGTTTTTAAACTCCATACACTTTACACCTACTACAATCATTTGGATCATTTCAGCCTTGGAATTACTGATCTCTGCTGAACTAAAGGTAAAAAGTAGTGCTGTCAAATGATTCATTTTTAAAATCAGATCAATCACACTTTAGAATTTTGATTAATCATGATGAATCGCAGTTAATTATTCTTCAAAAAAAGACCAACATATTTTGACAAAAATGCAAGTTTTATTCTAGACATTTTTCTATCACTGGTAGTTTTGTGGACAACATTGCTGCGGGTGCTCTCCGCAAGCGTTGTTTGTTGTGCACGGCTTGTTGTTGGTGTACAAGTAGCGTTTTTGCTGCTGCTGAACCTAACACATGTTTTGCTTTAAGATGGTATTTTAAACTTGTTGTGCTTTTGTGGAAAGGGAGTTCATCGCTGCAATATCTGCAAACTACCTTAGTTTTATCCAAAGTCGCATATGGATAGACCTGATCACTGACCTAATAACCTGCGTCATCTTTTGATAGAGGAGCATATGCGTTCAAAATAAACTGTGTTATTAATCTGCATTAAAAAAAAACATTAGTGCGATTTTTTGTGATTAATCGCATGCGTTAACGCTTTAACATTGACAGTCCTTGTAAAAAGTAGCTGTTAACTTGAAAACTGTCGCTTCATTACATCATAAAGTGGATCATGAACTTTGGAGAAGTAGCCCGACGAACAATAAAGAGTTACTCAAATATGTGTAAATGAAACAAAACACAACTCCATTTTTTCGATGAACAACATTATAAGATGGCTTGGGACCTTTATCAATACAATTAGTTTTAGCATATTAAAACCAGATTATTTTACAATACAATTTGAAGCTAGAATAATCCGTCAGGGCTCCTTTATGCTCTTCCCATGGGCATCTGGTTTAAAAGCATCAACAACTCGTAGCATCCCCAAAAGAATGGCACAATTAAGACTTTCAAATGTACTGTTAACGGAAATAGAAGGTGTAGTAACAGTTCTTTATTGGTTCTTAAATTGCACTACTGGTGGTGAATGCTCCTAAAGTAAACAGAATCATGGTTGTGACAAGAATAGCATGTGTGTGGATATAAGGCTGACTAAACCCCAGCTGCTCTGAGGGGAGAGCCAATTTGAAAAAAATGATTGGTTGACTTACCCGGGGCAAATCTCTCTCTTTGCTCACATCAATAAAACATAAACATGAATAAATGCACTGCTTTTGGCCTTGCAGGGTCCTTACTTAATTTCATGTACGGCGGTGAGTGATGATATGCATGGAGAATTGTATTTACCTCCCAGGCTCCAAAATTCTTCTTAGACCCATTTTTGTCAGTTGCACACATTTACATAAAACACACAATAAAAAACGTAATACTTTTTAGTCTTGTTTTTCTGTTTCCAGTGTTGCGAGAGATGATTTGGTAGTCCATTTGCAGGAGTTGTTGCATTTCCCCATTGACCGTAGCCACAGATGTGCAGTCTATCAATAATGCTGGAGACATGGGACCACCTAGTGTGTGTAGATGTTTTCTTGAGGTATCCACTTAGGGACAAATCATCTAAACAGTCATCTGCTTCACTAGTCCGCACTCCCCATGGTGGACTCAAAGCACAGGGTCAGTGTTTGGTAATGAGACAGTAGTGAACGCAAAGTGACAACTGATCAGTGGAAGAAGTACTCAATAATGTTACTTAAAGGACTCATATTGCAGTATTTTCAGATCTATGCTATAATGTTTCCTCATCACAAACATACCTGGAGTTGTGTTTTGTTTCAATCACACATGTTGAACACATCTCAAACAGAAAACACTCTCTTCCACCTTGTCATGTCTCATGGCAATACAGGAAGTGTTCCACTGTGTTTTAAAACCCTATACACCTTCACTAGAATCTTTAGGGTGATTTCAGAGCCTGGAATTGCCCATCTCTACTGAACTAAAGATTAAAAGTACCTGGCAATTTGAAAAATACTACTACATGACATCACTAGGTGGAACAGAGCATTTTGAGTTTTGGAGATGTAGACAGACTAATGCAGGATTACTCAAACATATGTGAAAAAAAAAAACTCAGGGTATGTTTTTCATGAGGTAACAACTTTCTAACATGACTTAAAGTTCACAAGAGTCCATTTTGTGTAATATAGGACATTTAAATAAAAGTACAGATACCTAAGCAAAAAATATTCAAATAAAAGTGAAAGTGTTCTGTGCAGATTCTGAGATCTAATAAAGCTTCAAATGATTTTTATACAGATTTGTGCTGAATTTTGTTTAAAAGAGTTATAACTTATAACTAAAAAAGTAATATTGTCTGCTCAAATTACAAACATGTTTAAAATAAATCTTCAGCCTGTCTCAGCTGGTCTCTCTATAATAAAAAAAACATTTCAGTCCTAGTCAGAATTGGAGTAGAAACTGAAGCACTACAGTACTTCACTACTTTTAATTAGTCACATTTCACCACTGCAACTGATAAGGTACAGCTTTTAAAGAGGTGGGTAGACTAGCCAAATATTGTACTCAATAGGTAACGTTACTTCAAGGTAATTGCTCAAGTAGAAGTACAAAGTAATGGTCAAAGTAATGGTCCGAGGAATGATTGAAGAGTTAAAAAGTATTTGGGAAAAACCACTACTCATGTAAGAGCAACCTAAAGAGTAACTGTCATGACATAAAATCTGTTTAGCTAAATATTAAATAATGAACCAAATCTAATATTTTAAAGGATAGACACAAAAAATGGGAAAACGAAATCATATCTGAAAGAGCAGAGCAAATCATAAATTTTTGTCGCTTGTAGATTACAGTCGGAACAGTAACTAAAACTATTACTCATCTGTTTACTGTTACTTGAATACAAATATTACTCAAGCAGGGATAAAAGTATGCTGCTACCATTTGGAAATGTGCTCTCTGGTTATTATGGTTATTAAGATAGTTGACCTTTCAATTCATACTTTGCAGTGGCATCATGCTGGGGGTGTTCTACATGTATCTCTAATGGTGGAATGTAACCATGGTGACACAATGCCCACAATAGCAAACAAACAAAAAAAGCTAGTAAGTCCATTTGTTTTCTTTGTTCAACTCACTTATATTATCCTATTCCTGGATGTCTCAAAATTTGCATCAAAAGTTTTAAGATTTTATCAAGAAACTCAAGAAAAATGGATTTAGAATGGCACATATTCAGGAACCTGTGATCAATACAAGGTTTATGGTCCTAACCTGACTTAAATAAAGATTAGATTAAAGTATAACAAAGCCTCAGACAGAGCAGAGCCTACAGTTAGCATCACACCCTCAGAGAATATTGATAACATCAGCTGGAAAGTATCAATAACATTCAAATATCCAACAATTTATGATAAAAAAAATAAAAAATTAAATAGAAATGGTGACGGATAGAATTCAAAACACTCATGAAAAAAAATCTAACTTTTTTGAATTTCTGTTAAATGATGTTTTTGTCAGTTTGCAACGCTTGAGAAAATAAGATAAATAAAGTTGGTCAGTTCAGTTTATGTTTTGTTTAATGGTCTTAACCAAATCCACAAACTCCTGATTAAAATGAGAACCACTGCTAATTGCACAAGTGATTGCATCCAGTAAAAACTCTCAGCATTTGCAATTCATTTAATTAATTCATCTGCAGCAAATAGTTAAAGGGCCCCTACCTGACTTTTATTTCTTGTGGTTCCAAAAAAACTTTTAACTCTGTACAGTGTAGTGCAAAAAGAGGTATTTGTGAAAACACTGGAGACTGGATGATTTTCCTTTATTTTGCTTTTTTATTTTTTGGATGAGAACCAGAAGGAAGTCAAATATTTTATCCAATCAGAGACGTCTTTGGATGATAAATGTGAGGAAATGTCTGTAACTATATCAGACAGTTGTTTCTCTGTCATGGGTCAACATCTGAGTGAAAGACGGGACAAAGTGGGTGGAGCTAACAACAAATTCTGAAAACATGTTCTTCACCCAAGGTTTGCAATCAGGAAAAGGCCTTTTAAAGGAGCTATACCCATTTTTTCATGTAAAGCTCTATTCGCATAGAATAAGTATAACCTGGGGACGTCTGGTAATTTGCAAATTACCGCCCCACCTCTGTGTTACTTCACACGGGATAAGGAAAGTCTGTAAATGACTCTATTTTACTGAAATTGCTAGAGATTGAAAGAGAAAAGTATACAGGAAGAAAAGAAAGAGATAGAAAAGGCACAATTACAACAATAAACAGTGAGATGCAGTTTGCACGGGACTAGTATCATCACCGGATGTTTGTGTTTAGTGAAATATAGTAGGTAATTTGCGGCGGAATTTTTACTTTACAAATTACAGACATGGGGCATTCGCACGGGATTAAGATCTCAGTTATCCTCCGCAATTATTCTAAATCACCAAAGGTCCACAGGTAATACTAATCCAGTGCGAAAAGAGCTTAATACAGTAAAATCAGTTTTCAACTATTACAGATGAATTGTAAAAGCAGCTCTTATGGTCAGAATAAATGGGCAGAATCTAATTACAAAGTGTTTTATTCTCTGCGAAACAGGAAGTCAGAAACTAATTGCTGCATAAAGCTTTATTTTGACACTTTAATGCGGCAGTGGGATTGTAAAAAATTGAGAATTGAAGACCTAACTCTTCTCATCCTCTCATCGTCCCCTTCACTCTCCTCATCCTATCATCGCCCTTTCACTCTCCTCATCCTCTCATCATTGTCCCGTTCAGTCCCCTCATCCTTTCATCGTCCCCTTCACTCCCCTCATCCTCTCATCGTCCCCTTCGCTCTCCTCATCCTCTCATCATTGTCCCCTTCACACTTCTCATCCTCTCATCATCATTCCCTTCACTCTCCTCATCCTCTCATCATTGTCCCGTTCAGTCCCCTCATCCTCTCATTGTCCCCTTCACTCTCCTCATCCTCTCATTGTCCCCTTCACTCTCCTCATCCTCTCATCATTGTCTCCTTCACTCTCCTCATCCTCTCATTGTCCCCTTCACTCTCCTCATCCTCTCATCATTGTCTCCTTCACTCTCCTCATCCTCTCAACGTCCCCTTCACTCTCCTCATCCTCTCATCGTCCCTTCACTCTCCTCATCCCCTCATCATCGTCCCCTTCACTCTCCTCATCCTCTCATCGTCCCTTCACTCTCCTCATCCCCTCATCATCGTCCCCTTCACTCTCATTTTCTCGTCTCTTTCACTCTCCTCATCCTCTCATGGTCCACTTCACTCTCCTCACCCTCTCATCATCGTCCCCTTCATTCTCCCCATCCTCTCATCATCATCCCCTTCTCTCTCCCCATCCTCTCATCATCGTCCCCTTCTCTCTTCTCATCCTCTCATCATCATCCCCTTCACTCTTCTCATCCTCTCATCATCGTCCCCTTCACTCTCCTCATCCCCTCACCATCCCCTTTACTCTCCATAATGGGTTAGTCGCAAAAATAGAGTAAAAACATTTCTATGGATATTTAATTTTGCAGAGCAGTAATAAGTATAGATAATATTTATGTTAGTAGTAAATCAATCATATATTTTTGAGGAAAATCATCTAAATCAGCTCTACAAATCAGCCCAAAAACATCGGCAGAGTTTTTGGCACGTTAGCATTAGCATAATTAATGTAAACACCTATATTATGCTGCGCTGTATTGTGCTACATAACTACATAAGCTAACAAAATAAACATTAAACTTTCTCGGGCATACATATTTTCCCAACGGTTGCAATAGAATGCATTTACATCAGATGTCGGGAGAACTGACTCAGATTTACGACTTCCAACAATCAATAGAACGCAGGATTAGTCGATGCCAGTTGTTGTTAGCATATTAGCATTAGCAAAATTAATGAAAACACCTATTTTAGTCAATGCCAGCTGTTGTTAGCATGTTAGCATTAGCAAAATTCCGCTCTGGTCTCTCAAAGTTGTGAAAAGCATGTGAAAAATTTACAGTTAATTTAATTTTGGACCACTAAAATGAATATAGTATAAAAATGAAGGGATAGCTCTTTTTAACTTCAGTTTTGAAGTCCTAGTTTGACTTCCATCGTAGAAATCCAGTTTATCATTCAACGTCAATATTATCTGATTTACCTCACGGCGCTGTGAGGAGAATTGCCGTCAACAGGCTTACAGCAGAATGCGAAACGAAACGAAACGAAACGAAACGAAAATCTGCAGAATGCGAAATCTGCAAACTACGAAATCTGCAGAATGCGAAATCTGCAAACTACGAAATCTGCAGAATGC
The DNA here is from genome assembly GCA_034769755.1 of Odontamblyopus lacepedii. Taxonomy (NCBI): domain Eukaryota; kingdom Metazoa; phylum Chordata; class Actinopteri; order Gobiiformes; family Gobiidae; genus Odontamblyopus; species Odontamblyopus lacepedii. The sequence continues at coordinate 15,119,138 of CM068354.1, forward strand.
GAAATCTGCAAACTACGAAATCTGCAGAATGCGAAACGGTGTGTTTATGTTCACCCGGAAGTACCCGGAAGTACCCGGAAGTAAGTCACCCGGAAGTACCGGAGTAAGTCACTAAGCAGGTCAGTCTCCCTGAAGAGGACATGACACCAAAAAAATTGGAACTATTTTTGAGGTAAGGTTAAAATTACCTTTTTCTGTTGTTGTAAACACCGTTTTCTAATAAGCGATAGCTAATAGCTAATAACTGGAATGCTAGCGAGCTTTACTCGTAGTAGGCAGGCAAGCTGTTATGTTGCAGACATGCGTCAATCATAACGTCAAGGCACACACTGCTCCAGGGACTGTAACCAATACATACTGTTATTAACTGTAAGTAGCTTTGGATAAAAAGTGTCCGCTAAGTGTAATGTATAATGTAATGTAAACAGGGGTTATTCTAAACTTCCCTTATCCCAGGCTATTGTTTTCATAGTCATATTTGCCATGCCTAAAGATACCGCTCCATTATTGCAGTGGAATAAATAATGAACAAATCCAGGTCTTTACTGATGATTTATTTTAGGCTTTTAAATTGTACATAGTTACAGTTAATGGAGTGCGTGTGTGGCATGTATGTATCCATGTGTGTGTGTGCGTGCGTGTGTGCGTGTGTGTGTGAATCACGAAGAACTGATATTGTGCTATACAAATACATTTTGAATTGAATGATAATTTGTCAAGCCAATTAACCTAATGCTTGATAATAACATTTAAGTGGCTTTTTGGGATTACTTGGAGAAAATACAATTTAAAAATAAAGTTCTGTAATGTCTCTTGGAGGGCTTTGAATCTGAACTCTTTCAAATATTGTTCTTGTTTTAGCAGCAATGAAGAAGCATATGACAAAATTGAAGAGGTGGTTATGGCGGCCCAGTCCCTCTCAGATGTAACCGATGCCATCAAGAAACTCTCCCATCGAATCCAAAAGCGCACATGTCTTGACTGAGGAACAAGCTGAACATATCAGAGCTGCATTCAGCTGCTGTGTGTAAAGGTACAGTCTGTTGTCGCATTTTCAAACAGTCTAGTCCCCATTTTTTGGATTTTGATTTGTTGTGTTGCAACTGTGTATTGTGTGTATCTAAGTCTATTGTATGCTGTGTGTATGCTGTTGCCTGTTGAAATACTCTGCCTGTTTCTTCACAAACAAATCTTAAGTTAATACTGGTAGAGTTTATTTCCTAGACCAGGGGTCTAGGAAAGTGCAGAATGCAGTCTCTCACTAGAAATCTGTTCAAAGCGGATGGCCTTCATTTTGCAGTGGCCCCTTGGAAGTGTACCTAGTTTTCAGCATGCGGCCCATAAACAGAAAAGTTTGCCCCTCCTGTCCTAGACTGTTGCCTTTTTCTCTACAGACTCCCCCTACAGGTTTGGGTTGTTAACTGCATGGTAAACAAACCCAGAGTTACTGATCACTATAAACAAATAAATAATAAAGAAGTGGTTTGAATTAATCAGTGTTTTCATGTTCTCTTGCATTTAATTATTGTGACTAGTTTTCAAATGCCAAGATCAAATATCTGAAACCGAAGAGGAACCATATCTGTAGCCCTAAAACTGTGAAACATACCAAACTGGGCACATTGTACTGTTGCATCCCTAGTGTCTAATTACTTTTTATCTCTGTCTTGCAGGACCAGTGATGGAGCCAGTGCTGTCAACACGCTGCAGATCAATCCTAGGATGCAGGTCGTGTGTCACTCGGTCACTGCAGACAAGCAATCAGTGTGTAAAATGTAGGCCAGACAGCTTGGCCTTGAATGTGGTGGAGGTTTCTGGCCTTTCTGAGGCCCTGAATGCCTTGCAAGACGTTATTAAGGTGGACTAAACGCATTGTGCTGGTAACCATCTCTGTTATTACTTTCTGTTCACTTTATTGCCAATGTTCAGAGGTCAGATGTAAGCTTAGGATATTTTTATTCTAAGTAAGAAAGAAAGTTACAGAAAATACTTTTAAAAAAGGCGTTCATGTTTAATAAACATAATAAAAAGAATGTAAGGTAAATTGTAAAGGCAGCGTGAGAGTTAAATTTGTCAACTGGACCAAAGTTTTTGATAGAAGGCGTTTACGCCGCTCATCCGAGCTGCTTTCTTCAGTAAATGAAGAAGCGGCCGGATGAAAATCTTCTATCAAGGCTTTGGTCGGTGAATTGCTCTCATTGCCTATTACCTACATTCTTTTATTATGTTTGTTAAACATGAGCGTCTTTTAAAGTATTTCTCTGTAACTTTCTTCTTTTCTTACCCAGAATAAAAATATCCTTAACCATCTAACCTCTGAGTACATTGGCAATAAAGTGAACAGAAATAATAACAGATGGTGCCAGCGCAATCATTTGAATCCGCGTTAATAGCGTCTTGCAGGGCATTCAGAAGCGCAAGAAACCTCCGCCGCATTCAGGCCAAACAATCTGGCCACACATTTACGCACTGTTAACTGTCTGCGTGACCGGGCGACACCGGATTGATCTGCGACTGGTACTAACTCAATCACTGTCTAAGACAGAGATAAAAAGAAATTAGACGCTAAGGAATGCAACGAATTTACACTGGTATGTTTCCAGTTTTAGGGCTACAGATATGGATTCTTCGATTTCAATATTTGATCTTGGCGTGAAAGCTAGTCACAATAATTAAATGCAATAATGAAGAACACTGATTAATTCAGGCCACTTCTTTATTATTTATTTGTTTATAGTGATCAGTAACTCTGGGTTTCATTTACCATGCAGATTAACAACCCACACGGGGAAACTCCATGAAAGACGGCAGTCTAGGACAGGAAGTGGAGCAAGCACTTTTTCTGTTCAAACGGGGCCACTCATGCTGAAGAACCGCGCTCAGATGAAGGCCATCGCTGAACAGATTTCTGAAGTGAGTGACTGCGCTCTGCGCCTAGACCCTGGTGCAAATAAACCCGATAACTTAGCAAGATTTGTTTGTGAGAGAGCGAGCGAAATATTCAAGCGAACGGCAATATACACGGTACAGATACGCACAATGCACAGTTGCACAACAAATCAAAATCCAAAATGAGGACTGACTGTTGAAAATCGCGACAATACCTTTACAGCTGAATGCAGCTCTGATATGTTCAGCTGTTCCTCAGTCAGTATAATTCGATGGGAGAATTTCTTGATGGCATCGATTATCTGGAGGACTGGGCCGCCATAAATATTCATACGATGCTTCATATCAACTTCTTCAAAACAGAACAATATTTGAAAGTTCGGATTCAAAGCCTCAGAGACATTACAGAACATTTTAAATTGTATTTTTCTCCAAGTAATCCCAAGAAAATGTTATTATCAAGCGTGGTAAATTGGCATGACAAATTACATTCAATTCAAATGTAATATGATATACAATATCAGTTCTTCGCATTCTACACCGCGCACACTGCCTGCGCACTACATCTTGTAGCCAACACGCGCCCATTAACGAGCTTTAAACTAAAATGGAAATCAAATCAGTAAGACCTGGATTGATTTATTCCGCTGCAATAATGGAAGCGGTATCTTTAGGCATGGCAAATATGACTATGAAACAATAACAAGGAGAGCCTAGAATAACCCTGTTTACGACATTATACATTACGCCAAGCGGACACTTTATCAAGCTACGCTGCAGTTAATAACAGTATGTATTGGTTACGATCCTGGAACGTGTGGCGTTATGATTGGCGTTATGTCTGCGGCACATAACAACGCTTGCCTGCAAAAACTCGCTAATAGTTAACTGTAGCTATTAAAGCTATATGTGAAAGCGGTGTTTACAACGAAAGATGATTTTAACCTTGCCTCAAAAATAGTTCAATAGCGAGATATCCTCTTCGGGAGACTGACACGTTGCTCATCGTACTTCCTCGGGTGACTTGCGCCTTCGGGTATAAACACCGTTTGCATTCTGCAGATTTAAATGGTTCGAGATTCGCATTCTGCAGACTAAATAGTTTGAATTTCGCATTCTGAATTTAAATTCATTCTGAATTTAGAACCTTCGTTCGTTCGTTCGTTCGTTCGCTATACTAACCCGATCAACTTTTACTTTACCCCAACACTTTTCTTATCCTATCTACTTTCCAAATAAGACAATTAGGCTAAACATCACAGCCATTTAACTAAGTCTGTCCTCCAAATTGATTCCGACTCCGACGCTGGACCTTGCAGACATGGTGCATTTAGTTATGCAAATGCTTATCTGTCTGTGTGATTGGTTAATTAACCTGTACCGCAGACAGTCCCCGCCGCGCGCTGGCCGTTTGATGGCTAAATCTCGGGTCAATTGGGTTTTTAACATTTTCCGAGCAGACTCCGAGACGTGCCTTTGTTCCCCCCAGTCGCGCGCGGCGTCTCTGGGTTTAATGACTCGTTCTTTGGGTCCCCTAAGGTTAATGTGTTTAAACTGACTGTAATTGAGCTTTCGACCTATCTTTTCAGCCTTTCAGAAATGTGTCATATTAAGCCATGTTTCCGCACTCTGATTGTTATTATCTACTGTTCAAGCTGCGAACAGAGAGAGAGAAGCGGAACACCCAAACCCCACCGCCACCGCCAGCCCCTCCACCACCCCCTCCTCTTTCCCCCTGAGTTACGAGCACACCCCTGGGAAGTCGTTTATAATGCCATTGGAGTGACAATAATGCCTTTGCACACCATTTCACTCTGCCCTCCGCCTTTTATGGACCACAGTTTTGTTCCTCCACAAAGACATTGTCCAACCATCCTCAGAGCAGTGCCAGGCCTGGACCACTTCCAGTCTAATAGAACAGTACGCTCTGTTTCTTGAATTATATAGTTTGTAAAAGGGCATTAGATGTTATTCTTCGGTAGGCGTCCTAATGCCTGTAATGAATCCACAGCTTGACTATGTTTTATATTGGACCACATTTTTTATATATGGCATTAAACACGTAATCTCTGCCCACAACCACATTTCAAATAGAGCTGCTGAACTGGGCAGTGCCTGGAGGTCTGAGGAGAAGAGGGAGGCAGAGGAGAGTCAGGGTCTGTGGTATAAAGAACAGTATAAATGGTCTAACAGAAAACACACTTTAAATTCCACCCCTGCAGCCAGAGTCCTGTTTGTAATCAGGGCAGTGCTGTGTGATGTCACCAACTACTGGGAATTGCACTCAGTTTTTGCTGTTTTTTGACCAGAAAGTTGCAAATGTACCTGTTTGTGTGAACATGGACAAAAAATGACTTGGAACAGTAGATAACGCTATTAAAACACTATTAAGGAACTTTTTGGAATTATATTTTATTTTATTAGTTTTAACATGGATGTCTCTGAGGAGAAGACACATGATTAAAGTGAAACACTGAAGATTAGTAGGAAAAAATGTAAATAAAAAGACATAAGTGAAAAACTTTCTGTAGTTTACTTACATAAATGTGAGTATAAGTGTAATATACTTTTTTATCATACCCAATCCCTTATGTGTACATTGCTACAAGTGCACATATTTGCAGCATATGAATGTGAAAAATGTATAGATGTATAAAAATGTATAGAGGCCCAAATCTGGAATCTGATTTTATAATCTAATTAGAGGAGTCCTTGCAGCAGAGATGACCTATGCAGACAGACAGTCCGGGAACTGAACAGTTTTAATGATAATGTCACCATGACACGCAGTTTGCTCAGAAGAAGGTGTAGAATGTGTAGTATAAATGTGGTGTTGTGTGTCTCTTAAAGGTGCACTATGTAACTTTTCTGATGGGTGTGTAAGTTGTTTTAATACCATTATCTACTGTTTGTAGTGTTTTTTTGTTTTTTTTTTACTGTGAACTATGTGCATTTGCAGCTTTGTTTTCAAAAGCAGTCAAAAACCACACCAGTTGCCAGTAGTTGGTGAAATCACAAGAGACTGCCCTGGTAATAGTCTGCAGGAGCAGAGTTTGACGTGCGGATACCTTTTTGACCAGTCACACAGTTCTTTATATCACGTGACTCCACTCCTCCTTCCCTCCTCATGCTTTAAGGCTGGTTTAAGTCCTGTCTCGCCCTGTTCAGATGAGAGCTGATGTCCTGACGCAGACCTGAACCATACGACTTTCTGCGGAGCTCCTCAGAGTCCTGGTGCATCGTGAGAATTCAAACAAGAATTCATTTCCATGAATTATTTTTACTTATTAACAATAAACAATCACATGTGCATACATTTCTGCCCCAAACTTTAGCTGATCTGAGCTGTATTTCATCAGTTGTCCATGTAAGTCTTTGTGGATGAACCACTGACTGTATAAAGAAGTGGACTAAGCAAGTGTGACGTCACCCGCAGTGTTTAGCTCCACTCAAACGAACCTCGCGATGCTAACAGTTATAGAGGCAAATCTGGGGCCAAACAAGCCAGACAAAACAGTGAAATAAAACACCAGAGTCAGTCTACGTACACATGGGATGAACTAATCACAGCACTCCCGGTTGGAGGAAGTTTAACATACAGTACATGAGGCACCCTGGATATATTTGTATACAGATGTAGTACCACCTTCCTCCATTAGGTGTCAGTAATGGCACAGTTAGGGCAGACTTAGTTCTCGGGCTCACAGAAGCAGCCAGTTCAGTGCATGGATCTAGCAATAGCACATTCTATTGAATGTCGGTAGTCACTTCTCCCAACATCTGCTGTAAATATAGATGCCCGAGAAAGTTTAATGTAATGTCAGGTATCGCTAGCTCCTCCTGAGTCTTTTAGTTAACGTTAGCTGTCGGCGACTCAATTATGGCAGTTTGACTATTACATGTTCAGAAAAAAACATCTGTTTACTGTCAAATAATGTGAAAGAAAGTATAAATGTCACTACAAAGTGACGAAAAGGTAATTCTCCCCATTTACTATGTGCGCTGCCATTTTTGCTGTGATGTAAATTCAGCGACTTTGTCTGCACCGAACACGAGTTTGTGTTTCGGAACCCCGATTTTATTGGCCGTTCCATTGCACTTTCTCGAGGTGGAGGTCGGTTTTCCCAGAGTCCTGAACACAAAAGAACGCAACATTAGACCCAAGAAGACTCCAGGCTTACACATTTTCAGTTGTAAGTGTTTTAAATACTAACCTTGAAAAAGCATTTTCAGTTATAAGTGTTTTAAATACTAACCTTGAAAAAGCATGTCCAGTTCACCCTTTTACAGGACTCTTTTTCTATAGGCTACCTCTACCTTTAAAAATATTATGTGATGACCTTGGGTAGGGAAAGGACATCACATAATAGAACCATTAAATTATTTCTATTAAAAAAAACAGCCATGAACTTATATCATTCAAGATTTCCACACATATACTGTATAGCATCCTCCATCAAACCTACTTATTTTTGTTTTGGCATTCTTGGATTCTTAAGACAAAAGGCACCACAGATGAAAAGGACCTGACAGAGGGAGAGGTGCGGAGACTGCATTTTCGCTTATTGCTCAGTGAACAATTACGTGGAGATTGGGCTGTCATGTAGCTATCATTCCACATGAGGTGCACACGCTCATTCGACAGCGTACACCAGTGTTTCCACAGCCTGCCTGACACCTCCTGACAACATGAGGAGCACTTGTCACTGGGATGCTCTATACGCTCATATTTATTAATGGGGGGCTGCATGCTGTAGAGGGAGTAGTAGCAGTAGCGTAGATGTAGCAGGTAAGGGAAGGCGGAGCGGTGCCGTCTAATTAAAGGTGTCTGTTGTGCTTGCTCCACAGGTGATCCTCATCCTGACCAAGCTGTACGATTTCAACCTCGGGGCCGTCACTGAGAGCTCTCTGTGGAGGTGAGGGTGTCATTTTGGGTGTTATTTGTTTTAAGTTGAAAAAATAACTGATGAGTCATTAACAAAGATCTGTTTTGCTTTCATTCATACATGTTTAATACACAGACGCTACATATTTAAGGCTGTGTTCTTCTCCTGCACTGACAACACTCTCCTCCACTCTGTTTTTAAACTCCACACACCTTCACTACAATCATTTGGATCATTTCAGCCCTGGAATTGTCTTTCTCTACTCAACTAAAGGTAAAAGGAGCTGTTAAATTGAAAATTACTGCTTCATGACATCACAAGGGGGAACAGTGCATTTTGAGCTTCGCAGCTGTAGACAGACTAATAATAAAGTATTACTCAAACTTGTGTAAATGAAACAAAACACAACTCCAGGTATGTTTTGGATGAGGTAACGGTATTCCACCATGACTAAAAGCTCAGAAGGTAATTTTCTGTAATATAGGACCTTTAACTGATAATTTATTGGCCATGTTTATTGTATTTTTATTTTGTCTTATTATTATTATGTTGTCCATTGTAGTCTGTATTATTGATCCAAAACACCTTACAGGTGCACTGTGTAACTTTTCTGGTGGAAGTCACCAGCTTGTCACCATGGAGATGTTATTTTTTTTGCCTGGAATGTTCCACAGTATGAGATTAAATTTAAACAACATTTAACCAGTTGAAGATGTTGTTATTGCCAAACCAAACCTAATAAACATACATTCTTACCATGAGTGGGGTTGCCTCTCCGCAGATATAATCTGTAACCTAGTGGTGTCACCTGCTTAATGGCAATAGATTTAATGCAATACATTAGAATATTTCAGGCAAAGCAATAGCATCTCTATGGAGACAAGGAGGTGATTGACCTCCACCATAGGGTGACCAGACGTCCCTATTTACCCCGGACAGTCTCAGTTTTGAGCCCGGTGTCCCCTGTCCCATCAGATTTATACAAAACCAGTGATTTGTCCTAGTTTTATACAAGAAATGTCCCAGGTGTCCCTATTTTTGACAAAGTTGATCTAAACTAAGACTAAACCAGAACTACATCAGATCTAAACCAGGACTAAAACAGGACTATGACACTCCGACTAATCTGATCCCTGCCAACAGTAAAGAAGAGCATAAATCATCATTTGTTTTGCCAAAATACAGACACGAGTTTGCAAATGACCATAGAGCAAAAAAATGCAGTGATAAAAATTCCCCAGATTATGACGAGAATGCATAATCTTACAATCTCTTTTCATTATTTTATTTATTCAAACCATCCCAATCCAGGTGTGTCCCAGTTCAGAATTCTGACTTATTTGATCACCCTAATCCATCAGAAAAGTTACACAGTGCACTTTTAAATGACAGTTTTATCATTTTGAAATTAAAATAATGCCCATGTTTAAAAAAAAACACATTGTTTTGCATCAGTGGCACAGTTAGCATGATGCCACCTACTGAAAAACAGCATACACTTAACCATAAAAACAAACATCTGCTGGCTAATGTATAAGCATGCAGTTATAATGAAAGCAATTTGAATTCAGAACTGCTCAGAACAAATCTGGTGATGATTTATGAGCATCACAGGAACCATCCAGATTTATATCTGTGATGCAACAGTTCAGGGAGAATTGAAACAGAGAAAAATGCTACCAGGCCCAACTCTTCACAGGGTCAGTAGCAAGCCTCGACTCTTGTGAGAATACGGAATACATTCAAAATGCATAAATGAAAGCAATAAGCAAGACATAATACTACTAACAGTATAAACTGTATCATGCATTGAAAATAAGGCTAAAATAAATGTATATCAAAGCTTTCAAAACACCACAGTTGGCCAGGGGACCTGCTGGAGTACTGGGAAGAGAAGTATAAAACAAAAACAATTCAAATATTCAATTCAGAGTTGAGGTACATCTTAGTGAAGGCCATTTGAGCACTAAAATGATCAAAATCAGATAATGCACACAGACTTTAAAGCAGGTACTTCCTCTAAGACTTTTGATAAGATGGTCAGATTTAATCATAGGAAGTGCCTCAAAATGTGTATGCTTATAAAGTACTTATTGAACATTCATCTAAAGGACATCAGATCTCCTTTTCAAAAAAATATGAAAGGTTTGGTCGAATAGTGAGATACGTTTATATTGGCTCATAGATTTCTCATCTTCAGTCCAAGTTGTGTAGGTGCCAAAATTTTATAAAAATGCAAAAGTGCAGTCCTAAAAACATTAGGATAATATATGCAGTGAGGATGCTCCGTTCTGGAAGTGTGATTTATGGCGCTCTCCTCCATGGGGATGTGAACAATCTACTTAAACTGGGAGCCAATATGAAGTATGTTTTAATAAAGCCTCTGAAGTAGCTCACAATGAAGCATCTCTCTGTCTGCGCTTCCTGCAGTGTCATGAATATAACAACTGAGACTGAGCTGCAGCCTTCACAACTAGAAACTGTTTTATATCCATCACATCTCTACATTGTTTTGAGCAGTTCCCCATGTTCCATAAAGTTTTTTATTCCTATGGGTGACCAATAAAATGAATCAACTAACTAACTAAAATGGTGCACTACTACTGGTTTTGCACTATGATCTAGAACATGGGTGTTAAAACTATGGCCTGAGGACCAAATGTGGCCCTAGACCAATTTTTATTGGCCCTTAGGATTTCTGCTGAACTGGTCCAATTAATCATAAGCAGCACTTTTTACAGCAACATTAAGTAAGTCTACCACTATAACCTCAATAACAGCGCATGCAATGTAATACAGACCTACAAGCCTTATTTGAACTATTAAAACTATATAAAATGTGTGTATCTGAATGATCCACCATACTGACAACTAGTCTGTGGTCCTTCACTTCAAAAACTTTTAGTCAGTACTTTAAGTTTCAATATATTCCCCACAAAGTATTTTAAAATAACTAATTATTTTCTTAGTTTTTTAAAATCAATTGTATTAGTAATTTGGGGCTTGACATTCAGTGATCACTCACTGTAAAAGTTCATAATTATGTATCTCACGGTGCTCACGGAGAAAAAATATTTTGAAACAATTTTGGCAGCATGGTCTTGCAGCAGTTAGCGCTTCCACCTCATTTCCACCTAACTTCTGCATAGAAGATTAAACTCTAAAATAACACAGAGCCTTTCTGTGTAGAGTGCATGTTCTCTCCTAAACATTAATAAACCCTCCGTGCCTTTCTAGTTTGCTCTGTACTCTGGTTTCCCAGTTTAGGATGCAATGAAACAAAGAAAATGAATTGTGGCCAATGTAGTTCCTTGAAAAGCATTTTAGACATTTACGAGCTTATCATTTGATGTCTCTATACTGTACATCCAGTCTGTTATACGTTCCTACAGTCTAAGCTATTCTTGGCTGACTGCACATTTTGAGCACTTCTCCCACCCCGGATTGTGACCTGTAGCCTTTTTGCTACAAGGCCAATTGACATGCAATCTCTCCTGTATATCTATAGTCATGTCATTGCGTATGCATTGAGCTCTGAGTTATGGTGGCCTGTTGGGTCATAAATAAGACTGGAATTCATTACGGATTATACCACAGAGCCCAATCCAGGAGTCCGATACAGCCTCCTGCCTTCACCTCCTCCATAGCCTGCAGAGAACTCATTTCAATTTGAAATACACGAGGAATAGAGGGACCACCGGCGCACCAAGCAACCACTTTGAAATTAATATCTGTTCCACCAGAGGCACTGCGAAGATTTACACCCGACTCGACACATTTTGAAATCCCATATTGTGTACAGGAGGTCTTCCATCATCAAGGTGTCTGCCTAACAATGGGACGATGACTAAATTAGGGAGCACCTCGGGGTGGCACGGCGCTCGTCTTAGTAGGGTGTTCACCATGTTATGAAAAGACTTCCAGGGGTAAACGATTCTTATGATCGCACAATAAATGATTCAGGAGAGCCACCCGGGGCATTTTGAGCGACACTAGATCAATGGCTGAGTTAGAACAACACTCTTATCAAGAATGTGTTGTTTTCAAGACAATTAGCTTTGATTATCTTAACTTTGTAATGCCTTAATTTTATCGAACTTCTTTAAAGAAGATTGTCTCATGGTGGAAATTATGAACATTCAAAAAGCTCTTTGCCTGTGAAAGGTTGGGGCTTTTGTGCAGGGTAACATGACAACGATGTTCACAAATGTATAGGCTGCTTACGTTTACTTTTTACCATATCATTATGTAACTAGAGTTAGTGGCTGAGAGGCTAGGACTCTTGTTTCACAGTAAGAAGGTTCCTTGTCCTTCTCCTCCCTTAGACTGGAGAAAAGAAGTGGACTAAGGGAGTGTGACCAATGAAGCTCACTGAGACTACCAGTTATAGTGGTGAATTTGGAGTCAGTTCTGTGCTAGGAATAGGAATTCATTTACGGACAAAATAGTGGAATAAAAAACCAGTAACATCATGTAGAGCAGGTTAATACAAACATTTTAAGCCCAAAATGAGGAGTTTGACAGCAGCAGGGGGGCGGCTGTTTTTCATGAGTCGATGTAGCCAGAAGCACACCCATGCTCACTTCCTATTTGGAAAGCATCGCCTAACGGGTTAGCTTTGTCCATTTATATATACAGTCTATGGTTGCTCCCTATGTCTGGGTGGGTTTCCTTTGTGCACTCCGGTTTCCTCCATCATCTCTAAACATGCACCATAGGCACTGGTAGTCCTGACCAAGTCTAGCTCAAGATCTGGAGATAGGTCACCAGGCATATGAGGATTTTTTTAAAGTATTTTTTTTGTCACACAGCCTGCCCTAATGTATCATCTTGAACTGTGTCCTGTCTACACTAACCTTGATGGCTGTGATTGACGGGTGGATCAAGGAAATGCTAAAACTACTGCTACTCGCAAAAGAAAATTGGATTCTGTCAACTGGACAAACATTTTAGGAGTGAATATACTTCGCTACTCAACCAAGTAGTTTCTTCAGTTCTGGCAGGGTTCTATACATCACTGCCTTATGAGTCTGAAGATAGCAGCTAACTACAGTGAAACTAGCCCACTAAGGGTATATGTGTTATAAATTAAGCCCATTGGAGTGAACTGTCATCTGAGTCTTATTTTGCATAGTCTCTACTGTGAGTAGAGTATGCTAATAAGTTTCTAAATAGTAAAGATGTTGGAGGTACTAGATTCACTCCATTGCCAGGTTCAAGTATATTTTGTGTTGTGAAAATGATTAGCTTTTAGTGAGCCAAAGAAACTTCACATTGTAATAACATCATAATCAAAGATCGACGTAGTGACTGCAAAGAAAGACAAAACATGTTGAGGGGCCAACTTTTTGAAAACAATGTCAACAAGCAAATGGCACCATTCAGATTAATGCACAGACAATGAGAGCAGACTCGGCCTATCTATCCAATTATGTGTCGAAATTACATTTGGAGGCAGTCAGGTAGAACTGAGAAAGATGATTGGCCGGCGCTGCAGGAAGAAAATGAAGATTGTTATGACAAACACATCTACCCTTGTCAGTGTAGGGGGACATGAGATGTGCCTGTGTCACTATATGCTGCCGCTTACATATTTGTGAGGGTTTGACTCATGAAAATATCTACTTTGTTTAGGTGGACAGGGTAATTAGCAGTGTCTCTGACACAAAGCCTTTTCTATGAGTCCATCCCAGCTGAAAACTGAGAACTCACTACTTCCTGTCTACTTGTCTACACACTGGTTTAAACAGTATTCCCACTCTGGCCATTAGTTTACTGGCTCTGTGCACAGAAGCTCACGAGCTCACTGTGTCTCAACACTAACAGTCACTTTCATTAAAATTGTAAAACGTAGAATAAACAACCTATTAAAAAAATACTACCCAATTATCTTTATATATGCATTTTTATATGCCTCAAATTAGTGTCGGCATTGAAACAGAAATCTCTCTTTTTAAAAGCAGAAGTGTCCTTTTATTTATGTACTTTTTTACATGTTATCAGCAGCTCCCTGTTCACACTGTCTTATCTGTAAATATTTCTTAATTTAACACCACTCAGCAAAAACCTCACAGAGATAAAATTGGACAGGAAATAGTGACGATAACACTATTGTTCACAGAGCCTATAGAGGGATTATCAACTCCGTGCTCTACTGCACATGTCTCCTGCAGAGAGAACTGCTGTTCTGTCTGGAATCATGTCCGTCTCGTAGGATTTCGGCAGATGTATTGATCAAGTATGAGTGGATACCCGGTTACTGGAGTTTGAGCCATGTCTTCTCATCATTTACGCACTCACCTGATTTAACACATATGGGTTATTAAGACGTATCCCACTCACTAATGTTCATTTAGCCTCATAATTTATTTTATCACATGGTGCAAAACTGTGAGTGCACTGTCAACATTGCTAGCTGGCATTGCATCTTCATGTTAACCACACAGACAGCGGTGCTTTCTGCACTCAGTCTATGCACGCATCCGCTGTGTTGGTAAATACTGTAGTTATATTGTACATAAAGGTCTTAACATGCTGAATGTGACTATCCATCCGTAACTTGCTGTCTGGTTATATATAAATATTGATTTAATTTTGTGAAAATTGCCTAATTTCTCATTGAAAATTAATATAACCAGAAGTGAGGACCGCACTATTGACAGGAGACTACCAATTATATAGTGCACAATTCATTTACAATTTCCTTTAAGTTTTTACAATACATTAAATCTTTCCACTTTTAGGTCTTTTCATGTATGATGTTGTCGCATGTCTAGATATAAAACAAACTGAAGACCACAATTACCAATTTGCACAGATTCAAACTTTGGTCCAGCACATTGCACAGATTATCCAAATGAATGTTCCGTTTACATGCACCATATTGTTTAGACATTGCATACCACAAAATTTTCCATAGGGTAGACAAAAAGTTGTTACATGAACACGTGAAAGTTCATGTAATTTCTAAAAGTAACTGTGAATTATGTTCTGGGGAATCTTCCTTTACCACTTATTTTGATTGTTATGTAGGCCTATTCCACTGTTATAGCACCTATAAGGTCTGGCATACCCTGAGGTCTGTTCTTTAATACATTTGAAGTCATTGTTGTTTTTAAGCATGACTGAGTGAACCAATGGCACAATGGTTTACACATACACATGACAGCACATCACACCAATACATCCTCACAGCACACAAGAGTGGAGGGGCTTCACAAAATGGAAGAATCCATTTATTTTGAAGACAATGCCTGTGTAACTCTTTTTAGCATGTCATATATTCTCTTTTCCACTTCTTTATTCAGCAACATTTGGTTTTGGCAAATTAGAGTAATGAGTAAACTGACAGTTTTGTATATGGCCCATAAGGCTACATGTAGATTCTACCTAAATGGCAGCAGGTCCACATTTGGAGCAGAAAGGTTCATTTCTGTCAGAGATGTGTGGATTGGCTTGGCTTGTTCTACTCTGGCTCTAAACGCTATCTGCACTAGACTGATGCCGTAGTCAAATATTGACATTCTTATCTTAAATTTGACTCCTTGTATTTCTTGGTGTTCAGCATCAGCATTTAAGGATTCATACGATACTCCATACTATACTCTGCCAAATAAGCACATTTCAGCCAAATTAAATATGTTTTACATTAGTAATAGCTTGTATGCTAAGAGGTGTGAAAGCACTCATCAGGCACAGTTTACACTTAGTGTTGTTCAATAGACCTAGCTAACAAACAGACAAGGTGGGTTAGTTTCAGAGCAGTTTCAGGGTAGTTAGCTCCTCCCTTCATACAGATATAAGGCAGTGTCCACCAGCAATCTGACCAGAATTGAAGAAGTCTGGGTAAGCCGTGAAATATCTTTGATCAAAAATTTGTGTCTAGTTGACAAAATTGAATTTCTCTTTTGCCATTTGTTACTCTCTTTCATGCACTAAAAACAGTGCTAATCACTGCCATCATTATTAGCTCAATGCCACCAATAAACTGGAAGGAATGATAGGTTGGTAACATTAGTTATAAGCTTGAAGGATTAACTGTTATGTAACAGTATTATATTATTACATTATATTCATTAAATAATGTCATGCTGATTACATTTCAAGTACAGGCTATGAGTATCTGAGGTATGAGCTCACCTCTGAATAGCCTTGAAGGTCCAAGCCCTGATATTCTATGGTCACAAAAACATAATGTGCAACTGCTGCAACATGTATGTATTACTATCATTTTTGTACTGGGAGTAATTTAAGAGCTAAACAGGGGATTTCACATAATATGGATTCATATTTTCTTTGTTTCTGTTCAATTTGCAGATAACCAGCCAAATCCAATTACAGTATGTAGTTATATTTTATATAAATTCAACAATCCATCCATCCATCTTCTTCCGCTTATCCGGTGCCGGTTCGCGGGGGCAGCAGTCTAAGCAGGGGCTCCCAAGCTTCCTTCTCCCCAGCCACTTCCTCCAGCTCCTCCGGACGGACCCCGAGGCGTTCCCAGGCCAGCCGAGAGACATAGTCCCTCCAGCGTGTCCTGGGTCTTCCCCGGGGCCTCCTACCGGTGGGACATGCCCGGAACGCCTCCCGAGGGAGGCGTCCAGGAGGCATCCGGACCAGATGCCCGAGCCACCTCAGCTGGCTCCTCTCGACGTGGAGGAGCAGCGACTCTACTCCGAGCTCCTCCCGTGTGACCGAGCTCCTCACCCTATCTCTAAGGGAGCGCCCGGCCACTCTGCGGAGGAAACTCATTTCGGCCGCTTGTATCCACGATCTTGTCCTTTCGGTCATTACCCAGAGCTCATGACCATAGGTGAGGGTAGGAACGTAGATTGACCGGTAAATCGGTCTTCACCACAACGGTCCGATACAGCGACTGCATCACTGCCGACGCCGCACCGATCCGCCTGTCAATCTCACGCTCCATCCTCCCCTCACTCGTGAACAAGACCCCGAGATACTTGAACTCCTCCACTTGAGGCAGAGACTCCCCACCCACCCGGAGAGGGCAATCCACCTTTTTCCGGTCAAGAACCATGGCCTCGGATTTGGAACAGCTGATTCTCATCCCAGCCGCTTCACACTCGGCTGCAAACCGCCCCAGTGCACGCTGCAGGTCCTGGTTCGATGGAGCCAACAGGACAACATCATCCGCAAAAAGCAGCGATGAAATCCTGTGGCTCCCAAACCGGACCCCCTCCGGCCCCTGGCTGCGCCTAGAAATTCTGTCCATAAATACAATGAACAGAACCGGTGACAAAGGGCAGCCCTGGCGGAGTCCAACATGCACCGGGAACAGGTCTGACTTACTGCCGGCAATGCGAACACAGCTCCTGCTCCGGTCATACAGGGACCGGACAGCCCTTAGCAAAGGGCCCCGGACCCCATACTCCCGGAGCACCCCCCACAGGGCACCACGAGGGACACGGTCGAATGCCTTCTCCAAGTCCACAAAACACATGTGGACTGGTTGGGCAAGCTCCGATGAACCCTCGAGCACCCGATGGAGGGTGTAGAGCTGGTCCAGTGTTCCACGACCAGGCCGAAAACCACACTGCTCCTCTTGAATCCGAGGTTCGACTATCGGCCGAACTCTCCTCTCCAGTACCCTGGCATAGACTTTACCGGGGAGGCTGAGGAGTGTGATTCCCCTGTAGTTGGAACACACCCTCCGGTCCCCCTTTTTATACAGAGGGACCACCACCCCGGTCTGCCAGTCCAAAGGTACTGTTCCCGACCGCCACGCGATGTTGTAGAGACGTGTCAGCCAAGACAGCCCCACAACACCCAGAGACTTAAGTTACTCAGGACGGATCTCATCCACCCCCGGAGCCTTGCCACCGAGGAGCTTTCCGACCACCTCAGTGACTTCGGCCAGGGTGACCCCCTTGTGCTCGAACATGGTGTTTGTTATGGACAAACTGTGACTAGCACAGAAGTCCAATAACAGAACACCGCTCGGGTTCAGATCGGAGAGGCCGTTCCTCCCAATCACCCCTCTCCAAGTGTCACTGTCGTTGCCCACATGGGCGTTGAAGTCCCCCAGTAGAACAATGGAGTCCCCGGTCGGCGCACTATCCAGTACCCCTCCCAGAGACTCCAAGAAGGCCGGGTACTCCGCACTGCTGTTCGGTCCATAGGCCGACACCACAGTGAGAGACCTGTCCCCGACCCGAAGGCGCAGGGACGCGACCCTCTCGTTCACCGGGGTAAACTCCAACACGCAGCGGCTGAGCTGTGGGGCTATGAGCAAGCCCACACCAGCTCGCCGCCGCTCCCCGCGGCCAACGCCAGAGAAATGGAGAGTCCAACCCCTCTCAAGGAGTTGGGTTCCAGAGCCCAAGCTGTGCGTGGAGGTGAGGCCGACTATATCTAGCCGGTAATGCTCGACCTCCCGCACAAGCTCAGGCTCCTTCCCCCCCAGCGAGGTGACATTCCATGTCCCCAGAGCTAGTCTCCATGTCCGGAGATCTGGTCGCTGAGGCCCCCGCCTTCGACTGCCGCCCAGATCTCTCTGCACCCGGCCCCTATGGCTCCTCCCGCGGATGGTGGGTCCAGGGAAGGGCGGTCCCACGTCGCTCCTTCGGGTTGTGCCCGGCCGGGCCCCGTGGGGAAAGGCCCGGCCACCAGGCGCTCGCCCACGTGCACCCACCCCAGGCCTGGCTCCAGGGTGGGGCCCCGGTACCGCCTTTCCGGGCGACGTCACTGACCTCATTTTTAATCTCAACATAGGGGTTTCAGAACCGCTCTTCGTCTGACCCGTCCCCCCGGACCTGTTTGCCTTGGGTGACCCTACCAGGGGCATAAAGCCCCCGACAACATAGCTCCTGGGATAATTCGGGTACTCAAACCCCTCCACCACGTTAAGGTGGCGGTTCGAGGAGGGGTAAATTCAACAATTTCAAGCAAAATACATTTCAAATATTAGTAGTATTTGTCTATTTATTTAAAATTATATATTTGTATTTTAAAAACATTTGTTAAGGAAACCATTCGACCGACAAATACATGAACACATTTGAATGCTAAAGAACTATTGTTTATTTGAATGAGTTTGAAGGGGCATTTAGCGCCTCCTGGAGGCGCAGTAACACCGCAGACGGGTCACGGTTTGGTGTAGATGAGCCATGCCACCACCAAACCTTTTCTTCATGGCTGACCAGAAGGAGGTGCTCTTGTGCACACTATTCTCTGCTGTATTGGCCTTGAGATCTTCTGAAGAAACACCAACAGTGATCTCAGCCTGTCCAGGTCCAGCCGTACGCTCGTCGTTTACATTGGAATTGTCCTCATCACTCTGGTCCATCTCAAACCAGAACAGGATGGGCTCTGCGACCATGAGCAGATCAGGGTCAGTGTTGTTTGTGTCCATGCAGAGGTTAGTCTCATCCACAGGCTGAATTATGAAAGAGACATCATTGTTTCTCAAGGAACAGTCTTTGTCTCAATCAAAGGGCAGTCATGTTCCTCTGGCTCCTCAGGTTTAGAGGAAATCTTGTGGTCGTCAGGAGAAGAGCTCACATCTTCAAAGCCAAAGAAGACCCTGGCCTCTCGAGTGAAGCTGCAGAGTACTGTGAGTCCTGTTCTGGATCTCCTTCCACTGTATTTTCCACAGGAGCAGGTGTGGAGGTCCTGAGAGTTACTGACATCAGATCATGGGCACCTTGGACATATTCACTGTCAGTGTTGATCAGGTGCTCCATTGTTATAAAGGGGTGCCTCAGTGCTTGGCCGACGGTCAGCCTCTCCTCAGGGTCAATCTGGAGAAGATTTTTAACAAAATCCAGGAAAACCTCCAGGTCCAAGATGGCATCTTCATCCCCTGCATCAGCCTGCAGCATTATGGCGTCCTCCAGATTTGAAAACCAGCCAAACTCACCCGCAGAGTCTCTTTCCAGTTTGTGGCCTGGTATTCAATCAGGCTCTTGAATCTCCACTGGGAGCTTGTCTGGAGAAAGTATTTATCAGCGTAGGCACTTCTCTGCAGCATCTCATCGCTGGGTTGTCCAAGGAGATGGATGATGGTCCTCAGGTGGTCATAGTTGGACATGTTGGAGAACAGCTGGCAGCCCAAGAGGCCCTCTCCCAGGCAGCAGCCCAGGGCCCACATCTCCAGGGCCTCGGACAGGGGAGCACCCAGGACCACCTCAGGAGCACGATATGCATCGCACATCATATTCATGCCCTGTTTCAGGTCTGAGAAACGACCTCCACAGCCAAAGTCAATCAATTTTACTTTAAACGGCTGCTCTTGGTGGTTGACCAACATGATATTGTCAGGTTTCAGATCAGTATGAATAATACGAGCTTCCTTCAGTGCTTCAAAAGCTACAAGGAGCTGTTGGGCAACAGGCCTCAACTCACTGACTGAAAAAGTTCCAGAGTGATCCATGGAAAGGTCCAGGAGGCTGCAGTCCAGTATTTCATACACGATGCAGTGGTACTCTTCACACGAAAAGTACTCAATGTATTTGACGATATTTACCTCGTCTGGGTCGATGTTCCTCAAATGCTGGATGATGTATAGCTCCACTTGCATCGCATAATTGTCTTTAAACAGTTTCACTGCCACCACTTCTTTGGTTTTGGTGTTGAAGCATTTGGCCACTTGTCCATATGCTCCTTCCCCAAGAAACTTCAGAACGGTGTAGTTCCCGAGTGTGCGTGGGGCGCCCTCTGCTGGAGGGCAGATAAGGTTTGAGGAAACTGATGCAGACATTGCAAAAGTCAGTGTTTGTACGAGCTCAAGTGAAAGTAGACTGTCTCTGTCAAAGGGTTTGTTCAAATGAAGACCTGAGCGGTTTGTGCACTCCAGAACTTCATATCTTCATCTCCATGGCGATACCATGAAGATGGAATCTCAATGTTCTGTGATGTCAGGATTCCATGATGTGTTTACATTTAAAAATATATTTGTAAATAAAAAACAGCAGACCAAATGTGAACAATCACTATATTCCAACAAATGTGTATTACAGACTCAGAAACATTAACAAATGCAGGAAATCTCATTTTAAAATAAGGTTTCCAGGACTGAATGCACTTTGAGCCCACGGGCAACAGGAGGTTTAACCACAACCACCAACACACGTCAGGACTGGCTGCCCAGACCCAAAGAGAGGACTAGGATATGTTATGTTTAAAAGAGTGTGATCTCTCTAAACTTTTGTAACTATTAAAGAATAAAAATACAAACAGAGCAATGGCAAATAGGCCTGGCTAAAATATATCCAAGTTCGAGACACAAATACCTACTTTCATAAACACAGAAATTTCTTTGGGTAAAGTACTGTTATTCATCTATTGGCCCACCCCTTTTACATCTGACTGTGTGACTAGCACTCGCACCACATGACAGGAGCTTTTTAAATGTCTGTGCAGAGTTTCCATTGTTCCCCCCATGTCTGGGGGGGTTTCCCCACTTTAGAGTAAATGCACTAAATACTTACTTACTTTAGAGGAAATAGTAGTAGTAGATTAAGATCTGGAGATGGGTCCCTGAGCAGTTGCCCCAGCAACAATGAAGGATGGGTCAAGTGCAAGGGACAAATTTCCCTATTTGGACAATAGAGTGCACCTTGGCGTAACTGTGACTATTACTGACCCGCATTTCCATTGTGATGGGCACTTCTGGTTAGCCAGAAATCAATTCACTTCCAGGAAGAAATAGGGGAGAAAAGCAGCTAAACAAGGTTTAAAGTAGGTTGATTTGTGTAAAATGTTCACTGTTCATGTGCAGCAATGCCCCCTTTGTTTGGGTGTCTTGAAAACATCTTTGTACTCTGTATAGAGTATAGAGATATTTGCTGTTAAATTGTCAGTCCTGTGCAAACTCATGCAACAGGAATGATAATGGTAGCGCCTGCAGCAACTTTGAGAATAAGGTCAGTAGCAGTCTGTGAAATGTCCAAGTTATAAAATATGTTTTATGACAATGTTTGAGTGCAAAAAGAAAACTCATTGTCTGCCTAGTTGAGCCCATGCTCATTTAACACAACAAATAGAGTATGTGTCATACTCTGTTTGGTATGGTATGTGTATGGCACAGGGTAAAAGAGAAACAGAAAAACAACCTTGTGATGTCATGTGGTAATACAGGAAGTGCTCCACTGTGTTTATACACTCCATAAACCTTCACTGGAATCATTTGGATGATTTCAGCCTTGGAATTGCCTATTTCTACTAAACTAATGACAATAGGTGGTGGTTAACTTGAAAATTATCACTACATGACATCACAAGGTGGAACAGAGCATTTTGAGCTTTGGAGCTATAGACAGCCCAATAATGAAGGATTACTCAAACATGTGTGAATGACACAAAACATAACTCCAGGTATTTTTGTGATGAGGTAACAGTATTCAAACATGGTTAAAATCTCATAAGAGCCAATTTGGCGTAATAAAGGACCTTTAAGTGAAGACTATGGAGACTGAATTCTTGATAGTGAAATATTACAGTAGTAATAGTAATTACAAACCTGGAAAGTTATGTTTACCAATCATAGTTACCAGTAAAAGCTGTTATATCAACAATAGCATTGCACTATATACCTTTTTCAAATTTTGGCATGGGCATGGTTTGTCAGTTGCTATCTATTACTTATCAACATAGCGCAGATACAAATGCTCCGCTCCATGCCCAGAATTCTTATTACTGTTGATGTGGCAATATTTGGATTCAGCTTCACACCACAGTAAATGTAATTAAACTTTCTGGCACAAGCTGATTGAAACTTACAATCTTTTCCCTGACCCCGATAGTTGCACTACTTGTTGGCAGCTAGGTCTGACGGATTCTCCAACACTGAGCATTCCTCTTCTTTATTTTTACATGACCTCGTCTTGCAGCTGCCACTACTACCAGACACATGTGATCCTAGTTTACTCTCAAAGAATTAAAGGTGCGTTAATCTGCATTTATTCAGTTACATGTGTAGTACAGCTTAAAAATGTCTTGAAACACATGCAGTTTACATTTCACCTCTCCACAGATTTGAAGTTATTTGGTCTGATCACTTACTTACCTCAATGGAGAAAGATAATATAATTGAATGCAATACTGTTGAATATGTCAGGCACAGCTGTAAATCTCCATGGACACCAGCAGACAGACGACATACACTTTACCAAAAAACTTGCATTGTGCACCTTTAAGTTGGTATCACCCATCCATTCAGTTTTCTTCAGTTTGTTTTTATTTATTTTTTTCTCTCTTATATTCAGTAAGTTCTTAGGCATCGTAAGCACCTTTACATTTACATTTTACTTCAGTCTAAACTCTTTCATGGCATGTTCCCAGTGGGGTTGTAGTTTACATCCTTCATGCTGCAAATGACCAAATAAACTACTTCTTCTACCATTACTACTAATAATACTAATACTAAGACTTCTTTTGGCAGGTTTATTTTGATACCATGTCCAAAGTGCTCTTTCCATATTCCGTAACTTTACAGCTACAAGTTTTGGTGTTTACCTCTTGTCATAAGACACCATCTCCTTTTACTCAAATCAACAAATGACCCGTCCAGCACTCAACTTATTAACAAAGTTGAAAGTAGAGAAGATGAGGTATTCCAAGAAGAGTATCTTAAACACATTTTTTAGAAAGTGGCAACCATTTATTTACTCTTTTTTTAACATCTAAGCCCTTTTTGTTTTATTTACTTATTTTTTCCCATTTTTCCTCATTTTTCTTTATTTATTGTAGATGCTCTTTTTCATTTTGTTATAGTTTTTGCCACATAAAAATGAAATGGTGTGTACACATTTGTTGTCTATATAACATTGTTCATACATTAATGAAAAAAAAAGAAACTGAAACGCATTTTCCATGATTTACATATATATTTCAAAGAGAATAATACCTGTTTAAATCAATTTCCATCTGTATTTGGAGTTTAGCCAGTAAGCATTATAGCAGTGTTAGTGTGAGGAGAAAAAATCAATGAAAAGAAGAATGGTGTACTTTGAAAAGTCAGTCAGGTCGCAGGTTAATGATTTTTAGTTAATGGGTTAAAATCAGTGTTATTCTGAAATCTTTGTGGGGTCTTTGGGGTCTCAGGATTGATCTGCTTGGTAATGTGTTCTTTGGCTGTGTGCAGGTCCAGTGATTACGGGAGCACCTATGTCAAGCTCAAAGTGGGATCCAGGACGGTGCTCAGCTATCTGTATGTGTGTCCCACCAACAAACAAAAGGTACAGTGTGACTTTAGAATAATGTACTGGACAATGGGCAATACCACTAATAACTGATAACTACACCTTTAAGTGCCTTTGACAGGTTAAACTTCTATTTTTACTGAAACACTAGGGAATTTCATAACTGTTACCTTGCAAAACTCCTCTAATTTACACAGAAATGATTATCTGACAAAAGCAAATATAAGAAAACACCTTTATTTTTTTATTATTAGTGTGATGTCACCCATATGTTTAGAACTCTCTACTTACTGTAATTTTCAACATATTTTTCAACATTTCTTCTCAAATTGCCTTTTGAAACTATAAAAAACTACAATTTATATTTACAATAGTTATAATCCCACCAAAGTAATTCAAATTTGAGAAGAATTCATGTTTTTCAAGGATTTCTTTTGCCAAAAAAACACCTAAACACACACTAGAAAAGTTACACATTGCAATTGCCACGTTTACATGAGAGCTTTAGTTCAGAATAAAAATAATTTCATTCTAAATCAAAATTATTTCAGCTTTAAAAAGACCATGTAAACATTTAATTCCTAACAACAATGATTATTCAGAATTAAACTTAATTCTGAAGTGAGTGGGTGTTTTTTCCGATTTTAAAGCTGAATTAATTTATTTCTTGATCATGTAAACACTTACTCTTCTTAAAAATAATTCCGGTCATTCAATGCATGCTCATTGGACAATCCGGCTCCTCCAGTCCTCGCTTTGGACTTTCATCCACTGCTCTTTAGATTTGCGAGTGAAATGTGGGAGTGGGCTGAGATAGAGCAGCCGTTGACTCAGTTTGTCTTCTTCCTCCTTCTCCAACACTCTTCCCTTCTCCTCCTCAGCTCACAGATGTAAAGCGTGAGGAGAGAATTCTCCAGTTGCTGCTTCATTAGCAACGGAACAACTGCGAAAACGTTTGGATCATGTGTGTGTCTGTGGCATGACAAAAAAGCCGGTAGCAGCTGAAGTGTGCGTTTTCTTCTGGTCGACGTAAATACGTTCATGTCCCTGTCCAATCAGAACCCTTCCCAACCCCCAGACATTGAGCAGAATTAAATAAAAGGCAATTTAATGTGTTTCCATGTAAACCGTAATTCAGAATTATTTCCATGTAAACTTGACAGAGAATATTTTAATTCTGAACTATTTAATTCAGAATAATGAATTGGGAATTAAGAAACATCATGCAAACGTGGCCAGTGCTTCTTCAACATAATGCTCCATGACTCCATGATCTTTTACCAGCGTCTCATAATAGCGACGCACTTGTGACAAATGCTTGAGAATGACATATAATATGACATATAATATAACTGCATATCCCTGTGTACTTACCGTGTACTTTAGATACCGTGTACTTTAGATACTTAGCACTCCGGAGGTGGACAGTACCCTGAGGATGTTCTTGCTTTATCTTTGAATGTTCCACAGTATTGCAATAAACATATCTCCATGTAGACAAGCAGGGAACTCCACCAGGTCAAGTTACGTGTCAAATATGTGGTGAGGCAAGCCCACTTCCAGAAATTATTTTTCAAAGCAACACTCCACCAGAAAAGTTACACAATGCATCTTTAACATAATGACTCCATGATCTTGTACCAGCATCTCATAACAGCAGCGCACTTGTGAGGAATGCTCGAGAATGCTAGAGCCTCCTGATGGCGTATCCCTGTGTACTTACTGTGTACTTACTGTGCACTTTAGATACTGATACTTAGCGACCCGGAGGTGGAGAGCGCTGTTCTCATCAGCTCTGATGAAGGGGCCAGCTTCGAGAAATACCCTATTAACTTCAACATCATCAGCCTGCTCTTCCACCCGGCGCAGGAGAACTGGATCCTGGCATACAGTCATGACAGTAAGGTAAAAGCAAAAGGAACCCATCATGTTGAGGTGGTGCTGTGTGTAGACAAAGTGATGGCAATGTCTAATAACTGTGATTTTGTCTCTCCTCACAGCTCTACAGTTCAATGGATTTTGGAAAGAAGTGGCAGTTTGTTCATGAAAATGTCATGCCGGGAAGATTCTACTGGTATGATTTTTCGGATAACGCTGATGTTTATTTTGAGAATGACTGAATTTCATCACAAGCTTACATTTTTTGAGAAATTCTGACAAAAAACACCTCAACCAGGCAATTTTCGAAGCACAACTTAGATTTTTCATTTACTGACCCTGTATTGAAATTTGTTATCTGGAATAGTTACCAACTCCAAATTTTCAATCTGGAAAGCTTTTAGTTTTTATCTTGCATTTGACATTTAAAAGTAAACAGTCAAAGTGCTTTTCCTCCATGAATGTTATGCTAACAGAACCATGCGTTGACTATTTGAGAGCAGAGCAGAGTTTTATCTATGATGCAACTAAATAAGAAATGGCAATTTTGGATGAATAGATTAAAGCAGAGCTACTATGCAAAACTGACTTTTCAGCTCTTTTAACCATGTTATACTGTAGTCACTTTCCCTTCTTATCTATTCATACGCCCATAGTTCTGTACTAACATTGCTCTCCAATTTTATTTCCTTAATCAGTGATATGTGTAGGATTCGGAAGCAGCACATTGTCATTTTGGTAGAAAAATCTGCTACTCTCTAGTGTGATGTGCATCTGTCCATTAGAAGGCAGATAACTTCACGTCGCTTTGTTGTGATGAAGTTTACTGTGGAGTCTTCTGTCATTGGCCACCACAATTTTCTAACGTGGAACTCTGCAGACTTGTTTCTTTTAGTAAGTTGTTTTAGATGAATATTACAATTTAAAATGTGCAAACATAATGATCCACAGTTGTCACAGATTATTATTATAGAGCAGGCTCAAGCACCATATGTCTTCTTTAGTGAACCAAATGTGAATGAAACAACATACAACTCCAGGCATATTTTAAGTGAGGGGACATCATAACATGGTTATAAAAGTATATTTGGCATAATATTTGTTCTTTAAAAACTAATATTAAACCATTTGAAAATGATCAGAAATGATCAAATACAGGGGTAAATGCTTATGTTTGTAGTGATAATTTTTATTTTTTTTTGCATTACATTTGTATACCCCTATGCATTTTCAACCCTAGCCTACTCAATCCTATATCTTTGTCGACCTATATTTTGCTTATTTCCATTAGCTTGCAGCTCTCAGACTATGAATGGGCAGCCCATCCTTTGCTGAGCTTGCACTTTTAACAGAGAAAGATATATGACAGAAAAAGTGCTTTCCACATGAGTCCTTGAACAGCCTCTGAGTGAAGTCTTTAGTAGTGATGTTTTAAAATAGAACTTTACACCTTTCATTTCTGACACCCGTAAAACCTTTGGAAGTGTGTCTCTCGCCGCAGGGCAGGTCACAGTCAAACAAAATACATGTAGTCAGTTTTACAAAGGCAAAGGTACACTCAGAGACCAGTACATTCAGTTTACAGATTATCCAAGAATCTGGATAGTTTTGTCATCACACGATGTATCTAATAAAGCACGACTGATATTGACAAGATGTTTATGGTACACTTGACCCGACTGAAATCGCTTTGTCTCCTCATTCATTGTTTTAATTAAAATGTTGTTTGTTGTTCATACCTGACAGTTTTGATTGCTCACTCACAGTGGTCAAGTGGCCACAAGTGGGCACCTGCTGTGACCTGTCTGGTCAGCTGATTTAAACAGGTTCTGATTCTGTATTCCCACTAGTAGGGAAACAGCGCCATCTGCAGTCTGACTTGTTCAGGACAGTATGCTGGGTGTGTGAGAGTAAAAAGGCCCCCTTCTCCCGGTTTATAGTTCTGTGGACATATGTCTGTACTTTGATTGTCTCCCTAATCCAGCAACGTTCTTGTCTTTTCTCCCATTGATGTTTGCTTGCTTTTTGTGCTACACCCATATCCAGTAACCATCTCCTGATCTCTTGTAGGATTAGATATTCCACATGAAAGAG
Organism: Odontamblyopus lacepedii; assembly: GCA_034769755.1. Lineage (NCBI taxonomy): Eukaryota > Metazoa > Chordata > Actinopteri > Gobiiformes > Gobiidae > Odontamblyopus > Odontamblyopus lacepedii. Next base: position 15,147,045 of record CM068354.1, read on the forward strand.
GTTGATATGAAGGAATAGAGGTGTGTGGTTAATCAGATTTATAATAGTAACATCAATTATTACACTATTCAGTTAGAAAAATGCTTCTTCGTAAAAACAACTACCATCTGTTAAGAATGTTGCAAGCTTGCAACGCCACATATCAAATATGCAAACAAAACATTGCTAAAAATATATACTAAGGCTATTATGAGCCAAATAATCATGATGATCATGTTTACCATATCGAGCAGCACTATGGGAGATTATGCAAACTCCAGGCACTAAACTGTCTGAAATTGAAATTTATAAATCATGATCACAATTTTTCTTTCAGCTCACTGTTTCCTAATAAATGCTGAGCAATGACATTCCCATAACTGCTACCTTATGGCATTCAAGCTCCTGTAACATAAACATCTACTATCTCTGAATGTGAGATGGCCCATTGACTAAACACTGCCGTGGCGACGGGGCAGGCCAGCTCTGAACAGTGACTGATGCTATTTGCATAATCACAGCCCTCTTGACCCTGTGCGGTCAAATGTATCCCATGACCTTTCTGTCAAAAACAAAATGGCTTCTCCGCCGTGAACCGTAAAGCAACGCGAAGCTTATTACAGCCATGTCACGTAAGCATGGCAGCGTGAATACTGTCCCTGTGTACCAACGCACAACACAACATGCTGTTTTGTGTTCACTGTCATTTAGCCTTCTCAACTGCTCACCCAGTATGATGGAAGACACTTACCGCGTTCTTTGTAGCGCGTGTCAAAGCCAGTGAAATCGCAAATGCCATAAGGAAAGGACAATGCAGGCAGGCTGGATACAGTAAGTGCGCTATGCATGAAACAGCTAGGTAAATAACAATAGCATTACAGCTGTAATAATGCTTTATATTCACTCTGGAAAATGCATACTTCATTTTAAATGGTATACATGTATACGAAGAAATAAGGGATGACAATAGTCTGAACATTTAAGTTTAAGGCTGTTGAAATGGTTACATGGACTTTGGTTCCAATTTTTCTACTAAATGTTGATACTTTCTCTTACTTGTGACATGAGGAAGCAAAGGCTCAGGAGATGTTTGTTCACTAAACCAAATCCTAACTAGCAATACATACAATGTCATGGGCACAGAACCCACCTAGCTTAAATGAATGTGTTGCTTGAGAGATTGTGGTTATAAATGTCAAGTGTCAAGAAAAGTGTCATGTATATGAGGCCATATTATTTATTATTTAAATGGAGAGACAGTTAACACAAAGTTGGTTTTGAAGGTCATTTGATAACAGGAAGGATTAGAGTTAGTGAAAACACAGAGACTTGATGACATCATGCAGTGGGCTCAGTGATTAGAGCACTTGTCCACCTACCCAAAGGTTGAAAAAATGATTCCTACTTTAACCAATTGCCATTGTGTTTTTAATCAAAACACTACATCCACCTTGCCTAGAGTGAAAGTGAGGTGTGTGATTGGTGGTGGTTGGAGGAGCCTTCCTACCCCAGGGCAGCTGTGGCTATAGGGCTTGTAAGTCGCTACATCATAATTCTATTTCTGTCCAAGCCATAGCCGTGCTGAATTTGGCCTGACTGATGTAGATGTAAAAATGCTGCAGTGTTGTGTACCCCACTGTTTGAACAGATCAGAACCCAATACAAATGGCAAGGAGAAACTGTAATTCTTTCGTTTTCCAGTTGATAGATATCTGCTGTAGTTGTTCTTCCAAATTGCCACATTACATCTTCTCCCATCGCTGATTATGTCCACAACAGAGAGAAATGTCTAAACCGTAACCCTAACACTGTATTAACTTAGAAATTACTAGCTAATTTATCATTTCTGGCTAGGCTACCTAGCTGCTAACACTAACTCACCTCGACTTCATAAACTTTCATCTTTGCCCAGGATACCTTGACCTTACCCTTTATAATGCCACCCTGAAACACACCCACACTGACAACTCACTTTGAATTAAATGAGTTCAGACCTTTTCCTACAGCTGGTGGAACTAGAGTGTGGATTCGGCCGATTTGTGTCCGAAAGAGCAGTGATCAAATCCGAACTGAGCCCGATAGGCATTAAGATATCTGTGTCCAAACCCAACCAAACCCGACACAATTAAAATCACACTATTTTCATAGGCCTACTAATGACACACGTAGGATATTGTTTGTGTGGCCTCTAATGGACACAGAGACCGTTCTTTAAAAGGAAAAAGCCAAAAGTAATCCCCCACGTGTCTGTTTACGTCCACACAGCAGGATGCTCTAGTTGGAACCTCCCTAAAAATGGAGGTGTGAAAATGTTCACTGGTTCTGTCATTTTGAACAAATGTTTCGTTGGACCCGGAAGTCGTGTGTGACATCAGACTTACAAGCAAGAGAGAAGCAAGAAGTAGCTTACAACCAGCATACTGAATAAATCAGAGGTTTTCAACTGGTTTTTGCCCCTGGGGGGCACCAAAAAGCCACTGGGGATGCACGATACACACACAAAACAACATAACGGTCCACATCTGTACATATCTGCAGAATTATTGATATCGGTAATTGTGCACGCCGTATAATGCGTCCTTTTCTGATTCCAACAGAAGGAGGAGGAGGAGACGTAGGAAATATGATCCTGATTATTTAAAGTTTGGTTTCACCTGGTTATGTTCCAAGACTGCACCTCTGCCACAACATCCTGTAACCGGCGGGGAGCAGTTCTGGTTCAGGTCCGGCTCAGACGAGCTGCAGCGGGGAGTGGTTCGGCACCTCGGCCTGAGAAGCACTTTCACTGGGAAAGCCCTCTGCTGATGGACTGAACAAGATATAACGAACCAGACCGGATTTGCGCTTCTGTCCAGATGCTTTGCACCACCTCGGAACCAGCCGCAGTCCTCGAGCACGGAGGACCGGAGCAAGCCCCTCGGATCTATATTCCACTGTGCATTCTTGCTTTCCCCACATGGAACCAGCGCACAGGGGACAGCACGGACCCACTCAGACCCAGTCCACTGCACACTGGTCTTGTTCCTGCAAACTCATCATTGCAGGAACACAAAAGATGCATTTACTTGAAAGGCCTGTGTGGTGTAGGGCAGGATGGGATTTTGGGGAAGGGGGGAGGCTCGGCTGTCTTTACCTACTCTAAGGGGAGGCTCACTTTCACCCAAGTTGAAAACCCCTGGAATAAATAAATAATGGTTGTAGTGTAGCACATTGAGAGGCTTTGTCGACCTTTTAAAACACAATGTAAGTCAATAATAGTATTATTAAATAAAACATTCAGTCATAATAAAAGAAATATTACTGTTTAGAAACAAAGAAACATATTACATTTTTGTTTGAAAAGAAATTGCTTTCAAGTTTTCGGAAAGAATGCATTCAAGTTTTTCAAATTTCATTTCACTGTATTCTTATAGTTTTATTTGGAAATTATAAAACTATTCTCGACAACACAGTCTCAGCAGCTCATATTGTAATGCCTTTATTGCAATATTTCCACAGCTGTATCTACAGTATATACATATACATATATATATATATATATATATATATATTATGGCATGCCGTTTAGGAAATTAAAGAATATATTGAATGAAACCTTAATATATATGGAATGAACGCTTGAATATATGGAATGAAACCTGAATATATTGAATGAATGTTTGAATATATGGAATGAAACTTGAATATATTGAATGAACGCTTGAATATATTGAATGAACGCTTGAATATATTGAATGAAACTTGAATATATGGAATGAAAGTTTGAATATATGGAATGAAACCTGAATATATTGAATGAAACTTGAATATATTGAATGAAACTTGAATATATGGAATGAAAGTTTGAATATATGGAATGAAACTTGAATATATTGAATGAACGCTTGAATATATTGAATGAACGCTTGAATATATTGAATGAATGCTTGAATATATTGAATGAAACTTGAATATATGGAATGAAAGTTTGAATATATGGAATGAAACTTGAATATATTGAATGAACGCTTGAATATATTGAATGAACGCTTGAATATATTGAATGAATGCTTGAATATATTGAATGAAACTTGAATATATGGAATGAAAGTTTGAATATATGGAATGAAACTTGAATATATTGAATGAATGCTTGAATATATTGAATGAACGCTTGAATATATTGAATGAAACTTGAATATATGGAATGAAAGTTTGAATATATGGAATGAAACTTGAATATATTGAATGAACGCTTGAATATATTGAATGAATGCTTGAATATATTGAATGAAACTTGAATATATGGAATGAAAGTTTGAATATATGGAATGAAACTTGAATATATTGAATGAACGCTTGAATATATTGAATGAACGCTTGAATATATTGAATGAACGCTTGAATATATTGAATGAATGCTTGAATATATTGAATGAAACTTGAATATATGGAATGAAAGTTTGAATATATGGAATGAAACTTGAATATATTGAATGAACGCTTGAATATATTGAAAGAACGCTTGAATATATTGAATGAACGCTTGAATATATTGAATGAAACTTGAATATATGGAATGAAAGTTTGAATATATGGAATGAAAGTTTGAATATATGGAATGAAACTTGAATATATTGAATGAACGCTTGAATATATTGAATGAACGCTTGAATATATTGAAAGAACGCTTGAATATATTGAATGAAACCTGAAAACGACGTCATCATGGCACTGGCGCCATCTTTTGTTTCTTTCATTTCGTAGCCTACCTACCAGCATGAGCGAGTCTGCAAGAAATTTAGTTGCAGCAATAATAAATAACGAGGAAGCAATCAATGCCCTGGCGAATGCGTGTAGTTTTACGAGAAATACAAATTTTAACGTATACCGCTCTACGGACGAAGAAATTCATTCCTTTTTTAATAGAGGTAGACATGTGAACCCCACAGGCCAGGTGTGTCAGTCAACCGTTTCAAGAAACATGCTGCACCCTCACAGGAGGTACCTGCAGCCCCAACCTACAATCTACGTCCATACACACGAAAGGGCCCAAGACACAAGAGGTAAGGAAATAATTTAATACATTTTAATTGCGGTTGAGAAAAGTTTAATTTCATTTTCTCTAATTAGTAACAACGAACAATAGAAATATTAGACATTTATCATGGACTATTGGCCTAGCCCAGTCCAGTATAAACACCTGCAGGGGCTAGGCTTAAGTTGAAGCACCAGGTTAAACGGGGCTGTTGTGCTACCGTCTCCACAATCGCATGCAAATAGCCTAAACATGTTTAACATCTCAGATACCAGGGGAAAGTATCTTACAACCACAGAAACATACACTTAACTCTTACTACATGCACTGACATCTCTCATTAGACAGCTGGAATGGTTTGTCTCTTCTAAACCTTCTCCCTCTTTGAGTAAGATAATAGAAAAGTTGCTTGCTATTACTGTATAATTACCGCAAATTAGCGATTAGCATTACTGCTAAATAGTCTTAGAAGGTTTAACATGTCTAATATTTCTGTTGTTCGTTGTTACTAATTAGAGAAAACGAAATGAAACTTTTCTCAACCGCAATTAAAATGTATTAAATTATTTCCTTACCTCTTGTGTCTTGGGCCCTTTAGGTGTGTATGGACGTGGCTATGGTTGGGGCTGCAGGTACCTCCTGTGAGGGCGCAGGCATGTTTCTTGAAATGGACGTTAAAATTTGTATTTCTCGTAAAACTACACGCATTCGCCAGGGCATTGATTGCTTCCTCGTTATTTATTATTGCTGCAACTAAATTTCTTGCAGACTCGCTCATGCTGGTAGGTAGGCTACAAAATGAAAGAAACAAAAGATGGCGCCAGTGCCATGATGACGTCGTTTTCAGGTTTCATTCAATATATTCAAGCGTTCATTCAATATATTCAAGTTTCATTCCATATATTCAAACATTCATTCAATATATTCAAGTTTCATTCCATATATTCAAACTTTCATTCCATATATTCAAGTTTCATTCAATATATTCAAGCGTTCATTCAATATATTCAAGTTTCATTCAATATATTCAAGTTTCATTCCATATATTCAAACTTTCATTCCATATATTCAAGTTTCATTCAATATATTCAAGCGTTCATTCAATATATTCAAGTTTCATTCAATATATTCAAGTTTCATTCCATATATTCAAACTTTCATTCCATATATTCAAGTTTCATTCAATATATTCAAGCGTTCATTCAATATATTCAAGTTTCATTCCATATATTCAAACTTTCATTCCATATATTCAAGTTTCATTCAATATATTCAAGCGTTCATTCAATATATTCAAGTTTCATTCCATATATTCAAACTTTCATTCCATATATTCAAGTTTCATTCAATATATTCAAGCGTTCATTCAATATATTCAAGTTTCATTCAATATATTCAAGTTTCATTCCATATATTCAAACTTTCATTCCATATATTCAAGTTTCATTCCATATATTCAAACTTTCATTCCATATATTCAAGTTTCATTCAATATATTCAAGCGTTCATTCAATATATTCAAGTTTCATTCCATATATTCAAACTTTCATTCCATATATTCAAGTTTCATTCAATATATTCAAGCGTTCATTCAATATATTCAAGTTTCATTCAATATATTCAAGTTTCATTCAATATATTCAAGCGTTCATTCAATATATTCAAGTTTCATTCCATATATTCAAACTTTCATTCCATATATTCAAGTTTCATTCAATATATTCAAGCGTTCATTCAATATATTCAAGTTTCATTCAATATATTCAAGTTTCATTCCATATATTCAAACTTTCATTCCATATATTCAAGTTTCATTCCATATATTCAAACTTTCATTCCATATATTCAAGTTTCATTCAATATATTCAAGCGTTCATTCAATATATTCAAGTTTCATTCCATATATTCAAACTTTCATTCCATATATTCAAGTTTCATTCAATATATTCAAGCGTTCATTCAATATATTCAAGTTTCATTCCATATATTCAAACTTTCATTCCATATATTCAAGTTTCATTCAATATATTCAAACTTTCATTCAATATATTCAAACTTTCATTCCATATATTCTTTAATTTCCTAAACGGCATGCCATAATATATATATATATATATATATATATATATATATATATATATATATATATATATATATATATATATATATATATATATATATATATATATATATATATATATATATATATATATATATATATATATATCTGCCATGGAGCATCACAGCCACATGTGTGATGTTTATGGACTCTCTGATGTGTTCGGAGTCCTGCCTCTTTTCTTCCCTCTGGATTGAGACTAATTGTCGCAGGTGGAGTTGTGCTTTCACATTGTTAGGGCTTCAACTGGATAGAGCTGTCCATCCACTCCTCTCACTCTTCTAGTGTTTTTTCATCCAGTCTCATTCTATCTCTCTCTCTTTCGCTTGCTCTCTCCCTCCATCTCTCTCTCAGGATATATAGTGTTTACCCGTAACCTATGGAACATCCAGGGAGAAAAAGGAAATAGTGGTCAGTTATGGCAATAGAAACCTTGCCACAAGGGGTCAGTAATCAATCTTCAATTTTGAGCATTTACCTTGTAACTAGAAAGGCTATTAGTAACATGAAGCTAACAGCTACAGTAATAACAGCATTTTAAGCACCAGAATAAAGTCTTTCATACAGACCTAGGCTGCTCAATATGTGAATGAACCAAAGTACACGGAAATTTCCATCATGATGTTATTACAGCCAGTCTAATTATCTTCATATTGTAGAACATAGCCCTACTGTATATTAGGCTATATACACTTTTTTTAATAATCAATCACAAACCCAGAAGAAGGACCTGATACAGTTAGCAGGCTGGTTGTTATTACTGTTTTGGCTACTGACTATTGTTTTGGCTCCTGCCTATTAACTTGCTTTCTTTCACAGTTTGAAGGGTCTTTTTTTTTTTTTTTTGATTTTGTGTAATTGTAACTTGACAAAAACATTATTTCAGCTTTTTTGCTTTGCTTAAATGAGCATGAAAGATAAAACTTTACACTGACTCTCCAATAGACAATTATCACAACGGCAGGAAGTGCTGCGATGTTGAGTTGCGCAATTTCTGGTCAATGCTTTTCTATGGCAAAATAGCTGTGACAGATAGATTTGTGCAGTTTAAATGGCAGACATTTAATCTGTGAACATCTATAGCATTTAAACTGCACAAATCTGTCTATGCTAATATATCTACATCACAAAATTTATATTTAATTTGAATTCTAGAAAAAGAGTGAATAAGTTTTATTCATGACCATAACATTAGTTTTGCTCAGGAGTAGTTCACTAATGCTAGTCATTATTAGCCTTAAGTTTTTGTCTTTCTTACCTTGATAGTTGTGGATAAAGTCTTCATGGACATAATATGTTCTTTGTCGACGTTGTTGGATGAAGATTTGGTGTTGGTGTAGACAGATTTATGAAGCTGGTCACAAACATGCGACACTGTTCCACAGGAATTTTGCCATAGAAAAGCATTGACCGGAAGTTGCGCGACATCGCGGCACTTCCTGCCGTTGTGATAATAGCCTATAATAGTCCGCTTAGGTTGGCCCTTTAACAGTTTTAAAACATGCTAATACACTCCTCCAAGTTTTGGCTACCGCTAGCAGCTACAGTATGTCTGTCACAGTTTGGAGTGTAAAATGTGTTGACCATGTAGGTAGAACCTTAAAAGATTTCAAGATAATAATAATAATTGTGACGTGACGAAAACATTCCTGTTTTTGTGCTTTGCTGCAATGAGCACAAATGATTAGGAAGGGAAAGGATTAGACAAATTGCCTTTGCTTCAATCAAAACAGTTGTGCTTCAGCTAAAATAGACTTGTCCTCCTATTGCCCCTGAACACAACCTTTTTCTCATCTCCTTTGTTTACAGGGCAGTGATGGGTCTGGACAAAGAACTCGACGTGGTCCACCTTGAAACACGCATCTCCAAGAACCGTGAGTCCAAACCCCCCTTCCTCCTCCTGCTCCTCCTACCTCTTCCTCCTCTTTCTCCCTCTTCCTCAGTCTTTTTCCTCCTCCTCTTTCTCCCTCATCCTCCTCAATCTTTTTCCTCCTCCTCTCCCTCTTCTTCCTCCTCCTCCTTCCTCTTCTCCCTTCTCCTTTTCCTCCTATTCCACCCCCCTTCCTCCTTCTCCCTCTTCCCTCCTCTCCTTCTCTTCCACTTCTTCCTCCTCCTCTTCTTCTCTCCTATCACCAGGGACCCTCAAGGACCCCTCCGGCCTCTCATTTACAGCGAGGTCACAGGCAAGATGAGACCTGCTCCGGCTGCTCTGATTGTTCCCCCAAGTCTTGTAAAGCACAAAAGGCACCTCTCCAACAAAAGCGGCGAGTTTTAGAGGTGTGATGGATGTAGCCTGTTCGCTAATCTATCCCCTGTGTCCCGTAGACCCAACCGCGCGACTCTACTTCTAAACAGTGCACATATTCCGTCAAAGCAATTACCGGGCTTTTCTACGACACTGGAAAAAATAACTCATTTTGTTCGTGCGGCAAGAGTAGCGGAGCCGGAATTAGCATACAATTTTAGTTTTGTCTCACGAATCTGAGCTAGGTCTCAATTGAAAAGTTCCACTTCAAAAGCTTGTATTACTGGGTTAAATCTCCTCTTATTATTAATCTACCCCAGCCAACCCTTCATTTTGATTCTGAAACTGAACTTTTACACTGTTGCCGTACATGCTCTAGCTAGTTTTAGGAGTCCATTTTTAAGTATACTCATGTCTATGCTGTTTCATGCTGAAAAATAGGGCTGGGAAGATCATAGACCAAATGTATTAGCTCTTGCAAAATAGAGAGTGAGGATTCATGAGTCAAAGTGAAAATATCCTCCTGAGGCCCGGCCCATTCATTTGTGTCCGTTATAGTGAACGTTGAGTTAACCAGTTGATCTTTTAAGTGTTTTGAGATAGACTCTTAATGGCGGGACTAGGATCCTCTGCCTAAAATGGGCTGGGGGATTATAGGGCACTATCATGTCCAGGATAAAAGTGAACTCAATTGAATTAGCTTGTGGCTGCACTATGATAAAAAAAAAATAAGAAATTGAAAAGGAATCTAAAACTTTTTGAGGGGCCTGTAGAAGCTTGTCAGAGATGTTGGTCATGAGAAAGTTGTTTTTTTAGGTTGTTAACTTCACATGGATTTAACACCAAAATGTCCCCTGCATCCATTTCGGGGACATGTTACAAATTATAAATAAAAATAAAATGATCAAAATCTAAATGCTAAGGTGTTCATTTACCTCGAAATAGATAGAAAATCACAAAAAATATTTATTAAAATATACTTTTTTTTCTTCAGAGGATATGGCATTTTTATTTCATTTGAGTAGGAAATGTAGGAATTACATGAAGGAAATTTGAAATTAATGGGTACAGACAGAAAACATTTACACAATATGCAAACATGTAAAAATAGGTTTCAGCTTCCTGTTATGTGACATTTTGAGAACTATTTAGGAATAGAAGAGCAAAACGTCATTTATAGAAGGTCAGAAAACAGTAGGGGTCTTATAGTTTGTCAATTCAGCCAAAATCTGATCAGGATTTGAAAAGGCGCAGCTAACTTATAATTGATATATCGGGTTGTATAATTTTTACTATACTGATCCTGTTACAAAATGTGATCACTGATATCATTATATCATTTTATTTCAAATGTTTAATTTTTTTCTATAGGGAAAATATTTCTTTTTTTTTTTTTCAAATTGGACGAGGACCACAGTATTTTTGAGATATTTATTATTGCTTGCATGTGAACATTTGCTTAATTCAAAGTCAGATATTCTCAAGAACTTCAATTAATCTACAGAAAATAGACCAATTTTATCTGGAGCAACAAGAGTTCAATTGAAATGCTAGAGGTCATTATGTGTGTATGATTTATGTTTTGATTTTGTGGGCGCGTGCAATAGAAAACCTCAGCTAAAGTTCAAATCAGTGAATGACTGGCTGTATCCTGTTGTGTTGGGAGCTAATACAATGTTTTGTGTCTCTAGATTGACCATGTTTGTATGTTATTGTTGCATTTTTGACTAAATATAAGTTGTGCAAAAAATTAAGCACAGACATTAATTGTTTTCCAAGACAGAAAAACCCAATATCCACAAGAAAAGATGAGACACGTGATTGGGTCCAGGAGAACGAGACGAAACCAGATTTTGGCTTAATTTCAAATAGATAAATTGTGCAATCCTGTTCTCAATTTTTCAACATTTAAATTGAGTGTACTGAACATTTTTGTTATCATTCTAGCAATGCTTTTAGGAGCTATAAGAAATGTAAATCACCTGCGTTTAACCGTTTTTGTCCAATCCAAATCTAAACACATAGGGGAAAAAATCGCACTTGTTTTGTGGCAATTTTGACTTGATCTGGATCCATCCTAAATTTACTCAAAAAACAAAACAGCTCGAACAAACATATTGCTCATTTTCTACCATAACTATTGTGATTTTCTGCGCAGGTGCCCAGTATGTCAAATGCAGGGCCCAGCGGTGTAGCGAAGCCCACCGTCAGTACCTGTTTCCCGGACACGTCGATACCAACTCCATGGTGGTGCAGGATGAATATGTCTTCACCCAGGTTTGCATAGCGATCCATAACACTCCTTTTCATTATTGCGGTTGCCATGTACACACACACATATAACCTATCTCTGGCATCTCAGTGAACTTTTGTTTTGCCTTTTTTCCTTCCATCCAATCCCATCAAAAGCCATGTAATGATTTTGGCCAACCCACCTGTTCCCCACGGGTCTAATGTGCTTTTTGATTATGTGGTAGACAGATACGGTTGGCGCGCACAAAAGGAGAGAGAAAGAAATGTGCGAACAGACTCGGCTTGGCGTCCTTATTCTTGGCGCTCTGACTTTGACTCCCATTAGACCGGGTCATTATTAGAAATTTAATTTTACGACGCCCTCCCATGTCATTGATTCTCATCCCACGGTTCAGTCATTTTCTCATTCCTGGTCAACCTTGGTGCGTTTTCAAGCCGGTCTTTTAATGCAATAATAGCACTTTTGGTAAATAAGATTGTGAACTTTGAATGTCTTCGTGGAGGAGGGTTAGTGTCAGTGTTGGTTTGGTTGTTTTGATGAGCTAGTTAGCAATACAAAAAGATGGTGATTATCGAGGAGGTCAGGGTGAAGGATAATTTGGTTCTTTCACAGCTTGGTGAAGCCTTTTTAAAAAGTTCTTTAAAGTAATTAAAAGATTCATTCAAGGATGTAACCACCAGCTACCAGTTGTAGGGATAATTACAAACTTAAATAGATTGAAGAGACAGAATATTATTTTTTGCTGTCCAATTTACCTATGTATCTCTACTGTTTCTACTGAACAAAAGGTACAAGGAGCTGCTAACTTGAACACTACCACTTTATGACATCATAAGGTGGAACAGAGCATTTTAAGCTTTGTAAATGTAGACAGACTAATAATAAAGTGTTACGCAGACGTGTGAATGAAACAAAGCACAACTCTAGGTATGATTTTGCTGAGGTAACAACATTATACAACATGTCTTAAGCTCACAAGAGTCAATTTTGCGTAATGTAGAACCTTTAACAAAAAGTATTTCACATTTTCCCTCTAATCACGTATTCTACAAAATATATGATCTATTTGCAATGCTTTGGCGATGAGCTGCGCATTCTGAAGTCCCTTTAGTTTGGAAATTGCCTTCAAAATATTTATCTGTTTTGTTATTATGACGAAAGCTTCAGCCCTGACCCACTTCTCTGTCTCATCCACCACTTGATTGAAACTAAAGTATGAAAAATCACATCGCAGCATTTGTCGAAAATAGCGATTGAACAAAATAAAAATAAATTTAAAAATGGAAAAATACTCCAGTCTGTGAAGTTATTGACCAGATAGGAGCAGAAACAGTGGCTGAAAATAACTGGACACTGGTTGTCTAGTGGCTCAGATGACTTTCTTGTGACTTTCATTGCTCGGGGCAGTTGGATTTAACTTGACAAAGAGTAATGAGGTTATCGATCGGGGGACAACGAAATAAGCAGTCTTCAACACCTCCCCAAAGTCTCCAGAGACCCCGAGTACAGCCAAGTGCAACATCCTCAAAAATGCTGCCTGGAAAATGCACCCTATTGATTCTCGATAGATTATTCCATTACCGCTCTAATGTAGTGTGTTGGGGGACAAACACAATCCTTCTAGTTGATTAGAAAATAAGCAATCAAGTAGCGTGGGGTTCGGCTGTGAGTGGATAGTGAAAGTGTTACCGAATTAAGACCCCAGAGATGTGTGGTATAGATAAAGATAAACGCTGTGAGGTTTTGACCGATTCTAAGAGAGCGGTTAATTAAAATAATGGCGCTGGTGACGTTTCAGGCCTAAATCGATAAAAATGTATGATATATGTTATGATTTGCTCAGAAATACCACAAAAAACAGGCATTCTGACTGCGAGCAGGGTTGCCTCTCCACAGATCTGACCTGTAACTTGTAACCTGCAACTTTAAAGAGCCAATATTACTGTTTCATTGTCATTTGCTTAACACACAAACCCTGGATATTTAGGTTAGATTAGGTTTAGTTCTTCCTTTCCAACAGAAAACACTCTGTTCCACCTTGTGATGTCATGCGGTAATAAAGGAACTGCTCCATTGTGTTCTTAAACTCCACACACTTTCACTACAATCAAACACAGTCCTTCTAGCTGATTAGAAAATATGCAATCAAGTAGCGCGGGGTTGTTTTACCACATTAAGATCCTTTAGATGTGTGCTACAGTGAGGTTTTGACTGATTCTAAGAGAGCAGCTAATTAAAATAATGGCGCTGGTGAGGTTTTGTGCTTAGATCGATAGAAGTGTATGATTTATGTTAGGGAAAGTGCGAGAGAAAACCTCAGCTAATGTCAAAGTCAAAAGAAAAAGAATGTGTGGCTGTGCTGTGTTCTGTTGTGTTGGGGGCTAATCTTCATGCTTTTGTATAGAGCATGAAGGGAGATCTGAATCAGACTTTATATTTGTTTATTATAAATGAAATCTTTCTTCATTCTTAGCATCATTAAGGTAGCAGTTATTCTAGTGTAGTGTGTAACCATTATATCTAATATATCTATTATATCTATTTAAATAAACTGATTTATAGTTTAAAGGGCAAATATTACACTATTTTCTGATCTATGTTATAATGTTTCCTCATCAAAAAACATGCCTGGAGTTGTGTTTTGCTTCATCCATACATACTTACATACACACAAACCTGCATATTTAGGCAGAGTTCCACCTTGTGATGTCATGTGGTAATACAAAAAGTGCTCTACTGTGTTTTAAAACCCCATACACCTTCCCTATGATAATTTCAGCCACGGAATTGCCAAACTCTACAGAGTAATTGGTAAAAGGTAGCTGTTAACATGAAAATTACCACCTCATGACATCATAAGGTGGAACAGAACATTATGAGCTTTGGAGATGTAGACAGAGTAATAATAAAGTCTTACTCAAACATGCATGAATGAAATAAAACACAACTCCCAGTATGTTTTTGATGAGGTAACAACATGCTAACAGGGCTAAAAACTCACAACAGTCAATTTGACATAGTATTCTCAGTCAATAAGAGAAGAATCAAGATGAAGCTGAAAAATCTATTGTGTTTCAAGAACAAAAATATACTTTACTACAATTATGAGAAAAAACACAAAATAATACTAATATGAGGTCAGAATATACTTCCAGCATTAAAGGAAACAGTAAAATTAGGGTGACCAGATGTCCCTATTTACCCGGGACAGTCCCAGGTTTGAGCCCTGTGTCCCCTGTCCCAACAAATATATCCAAAATCAGTGATTTGTCCCAGTTTTGTGCAAGAAATGTCCCAGATGTCCCATATTTTTTACCAATTTGATCTAAACGAAAACTAAACCAGGACTAAAACAGGATTATCACAATTTTTGACTGGCCCTGTTTTAGTCCTGGTTTAGTCTAAGTTTACACCAGGACTACATCAGGTCCTGGTATAGTCCTGGTGTAGTCCTGGTATTTCTTGGTTGCGTTTTATACATGAAATGTCCCAGATGTCCATATTTTTGACCAATTTGATCTAAACAAGGACCAAATGATGACTAAACCAGGACTACATCAGATCTAAACCAGGACTAAGTCAGAACGACCACAATTTTTGACTAATCTCCCCACCAACAGTAAAGAGGAGCATAGTTGTCATTTGTTTGGCCAAAATACCAAAATCTGTGTTTGCAAATGACCCTAAAGCAAAAAAAAGTCACTCAGATTAAGACTGACACGTGAATGCACAATGTTACACGTTCTTTTCACGATTTTATTTATACCAACCATCTCAACCCGGGTGTATCCCAGTTTAGAATTTAGAAAATCTGGTCACCCTAAGTAAAATGTATAATACTAATACTACCACCAGTCACAAAGGGGCTGAACTATTTTAGTTGACACTAGTTTGAGTTCAGGTCTGGGCACTTTGAATGAAGCTTCTAATACTTTGGCTGGAGTCTGTACTATGCAATTCTATTTTTCCAAAACAGAAGCCTATTTTGATGGCAGGCTGTATTTTTATGCCAAGTATTTGTTGACGGGAAACGTCTTTCATTACTCTAAACAAAGTGCATTTCATGTTCTTTTTCTTACATTTCCCCATTCAAGTATGATTGACGGTGTTTTTATGTTTGCACCACAAGGTAACCAAGTCTGGCCGTACGAGCTACTTTGTGTCCTACATGAGAGAGTCCTTCAAGCAAATGAAATTACCCAAATACTGCCTTCCGAAGGTATGCATTAAAGACAAATAAATAACCACGCTACAATAGCCCATGCATAAAGCTGTACATCCCACCATTTCAACATAAGTGCGTCTCTCCAACAATATCCCTATGTTTTGAAATGTCATCATGTGGATATTGTATAGGCTTTCTGTAATAAATGACCACTATTTTAGTCTGTCTATCTGCTCGGAGCCACTTGTGCACTCGTGTCTCTCATGTCCCTCTCCTCCATAGGACATGCATATTATCAGCACGGATGAAAAGCAGGTCTTCGCAGCGGTACAAGAGTGGAACCAAAACAACACTTACAGCCTGTACATATCAGACTCCCCGGGGGTCTATTTCACCCTGTCATTAGAAAACCTGAGGACCAGCAGAGGACTGGCCGGGAACCTGCTCGTGGACTTTTATAAGGTGAGTGTTATAGGGTTTGTATGGCTCTGGGGATGTATTTGCATATATAGGCTAGTAATCGATTCTTTTAGTAAACATTGGTACAGAATTAAGATTTAAAGAGGAGTAATTAATGAAGAGTAATCCATGAAAACTGATGACGTTATAGAATGCTGAGTGAACTGATGCAAAAACAAGTTAATAAAACTAGGGATGCACCAGTCCAGCTTTTTCAGTTCCAATATTGATTCCGATACTATAGCTTAAAGGATCTGATGATACCCAATATTAGGGCTGTGCCAAAATTCGAAAGATCAATAGATCGTGATCTCTACTTTATTCGATCTTGATGATATGGCATGCACATTTTAATTAAAAGGTCTGCAGCCAATTCGTGTGGCAATAAGAGCACTGACTGCTGACGAGCCTGAGCCACAGCACGTCCCTTTATGTCTCCTCACGTGTTCACAAGTTCACAGGCACAGCTCCTCACCTTTTGACTATGTTCTCACCAAGTGAAACGTAAGACCTCATGTAACGCATGGATAACATGTGTTTCTGTTGATAGCGGTAGCACGCGTGCACGTGTGTCTGCCGCTAAGGGTAATGACCATATGCATTAGGTTTAATATATTGAACAAACACATTCCAAACTTGAAAAGTGAATTTCTGGAATACTGGGCGAATCAACATGAAATAAAAAACTATGGTGACCCTGACACCCTTCTCTTTATGCCTGAAGTCCACCTGTGTATGTTTTTAATAAGATGTAAGAAGATCAAATCGAAAATTCTGAATTTTTTTCTTCCCTTATCGCCCAGCCCTACCCCATTTCAGCCGATAACAGACCAGAGACTGAAAACATCATTTATCTCCTTAAGACAAAAATATATTTGAATCAAACTGATCCAAATGTGTTCTGTTATTTTATAAGTAATTGCAAAACCGCTTTGTATATATACAAATTCACATACAAAACATCACAAGACTTTCTGAGCCAATTGTGACCAGTGAATACTCTTATTACATTCCTTTATATTTCCAAATATGATATTGGCTGAATCGATATTTGGGAGCCAGTATCTGATCCACCAATTTTTTATCCAATACCAGTATCAGATCTGTACATTCCTAAATAACACGGTGGGGGGAAAAATAATTTACTACCTAAAAAACCCAATGGTTATTCACAAACTGTACAAAGAATTGATTGATTTGCCTGAAATGTTCCACAGTGTGGCTTTAAACCTCTCTCTTGCATTTATTTGATTCCAGGGTTTTTTATTGGTCAAAAGTATATTGAAAAACATGCAGTCTTTCTGCGAGCGGTGTCTCCACTCCGCAGATGTGACCCGCATCATGACCTGGTGGTGTCACCTGCTTGTGTCTATGGAGATACACAAGATTAATGTCCCGAGAAAATGTACATAGTGATCCTTTAATACCATGATTAGTTTCATTGATTTCACGTTATACCGTTAATTGAGTTCATCTGAAATTTTGGGAGAAAAAAAAAAAGAAAAAAATGAAGGTGCATGAGAATAAATAAATAAAATAAAACAAAACATTAACATATATGTAAAATATGTTTGGCCATATTGGCAATAGAATATGGCAAATCTTCAGTTATAGTAGCATGCCATGTCCTTAAGAGTAATCAAATATTAAATGTGCAGTTAACTTACACCATCTCTGGAGTAAACACACAGACTAATCATTAATTCCTGATTCATTAAAGTCTTCATTATGACTGTTCAGACATTACAAATGCATTGACACCTCTCCATACAAATACAATATGAATTAAACCTGTGTGTGCGCTCTGTACTGAACTCCTGATGAAACAGCCACTTCCGATTAGCTCTCCGCCAGCGCCCCCAGCCACAGAACACTCTTCCATTTATCTGTAATTATGAACAAATTAGTCACAAATTATTATTGTGGCGTCCGAGTTCAAATGGAGCATACAACAAAGCTCCGTGCATGATTACATACGACTACACCAATTAAGTCAAGTAGTGTAAAGTAAGTGGTTACTGCTCTAATCACATGTACAGACTGTAAACAAATTGGTTTATACAGACAGTATGCTGTGACAGGAGAATTCACACATAAATGAAGGAGGCGCATGTAAGCAGGAAGCACGCGGTACTATATGTAAATGTAGGAAATAACTTAACATAACATCAATTTCTATTTTATATTTTACTGTGATGCCTACTAACAATAAACGTCCATATTGATCTGTGTATATGAATCTCTTTGATGCTATTGTTTTGCCTGGAATATTCCACAGTATGGCATTAACCTGACCTTTATTGTGAATGCATTTTTTAAAGGTCCTGTATTATCCAAACTGACTCTTGTGAGCTTTCAGCCATGTTAGAATGCTGTTACCTGCACATTAAGTAAATAGGAGTAATCCTGCATAATCTGGCTGTCTGCAGCCCCAAAGCTCAAGATGCTCTGTTCCACCTTGTGATGTCACGAAGCAGTAGTTGTTAAGTTAACAAATAACTTATACCTTTTGTTGAGTAGAGATTAGAAATTCCTGGGCTGAAATTTTCCGAATGATTCTAGAGAAAGTTTAATAAACAGCGGAGCACTTCCTTAATTACCTCATGACATCACAAGGTGGAAAAGAGTTTTGTGTTTGGATGAAACAAATCACAACCCAAGGTATGTTTTGATGAGGAAACAACAAATACAAGCTAGTTAGCTTTAATGCCATACTGTGGAACATTCCAGGCAAAGCAATAACATCTTCAAACGTCAGTGGCGTAACCCACATCAGAAAAGTTACAATGGGTCATTTTTGCTGGTTCAATTAATCTAATAAATTAAATTTGCGAATTGGTGCAAAGTAGCAAACTAACTTATTGGTGTGACTGTTTCATCAACCTTGTCAGATAATCAGGAATTAGATATGGCTAATTATGATTTTTTTTTTAATCATTGCATATTATGGTTGCCTGTTACATCTAGTCGGCCTACATTAAATAATTAGGAGACATAATAATACAGCTATCAGTATGAGATCATCCACTGGTTGAATACTGGTTTTGGAGCGAGTGGAATCTGAACAGCTGTATAGACAGTCACATGCTTCTTTCTTGCTCCTAATGATCTTGTTACTTGTATCTGTCTGCAGTATTGTCCCAGTATTCCATGAGGACACTCGGAGAAATGGGAGTAATGGCAGCTCGGCGGGGGTGTGGGAAGAAAAAAAAACAGACCCTTGATTTTTTGTAGCCAAGAAAAAAAAAGATAAAACATTGATTGCCCTTTGAAATAATTTGTCTCAAGTTTTGTCAGAAATGTCAAGGAGTTTGGACTTATTATAGATGGTGATTGGTTCATTAGCTTAACCGTGTGTGATTCTTGTGTCTTTTCTTTCAGGTCGAGGGCATTAACGGGATGTACCTGGCAAACAAACTTGTGGATAATCAAGTCAAGACTTTTATAACCTACAACAAGGGCCAAACATGGGCTCTGCTGCCTGCTCCAACCACTGACATCGCCGGAAACAACCTCCACTGCATCCTGGTAAGTGGGACAGGGTCCTTTATTGCCTCAACTGGAGGAGTTCAAGTATCTTGGTGTCTTGTTCACGAGTGAGGGGAGGATGGAGTGTGAGATCGACAGGTGGATCGGTGTAGCAGCTGCAGTGATGCGGTCGCTGTATCAGACCGTTGTGGTGAAGAGGGACCTGAGCCGAAAAGCAAAGCTCTCGATTTACCTCAATCTATGTTCCTACCCTCACCTATGGTCATGAGCTTTGGGTAATGACCAAAAGGACAAGATCGCGGATACAAGCGGCCCAAATGAGTTTCGTCCACAGAGTAGCTGGGCACTCCCATAGAGATAGAGTGAGGAGCTCGTTCACACTGGAGGAACTTGGAGTAGAGCTGCTGCTCCTCCACGTCGAGAGGAGCCAGCTGAGGTGGCTCGGGCATCTGTTCCAGTGCCTCCTGGATGCCTCCATCAGGAGGTGTTCCGGGCATGTCCTATTGGAAGGAGGCCCCGGGGAAGAGAGGACACACAGGAGGGACTATGTCTCTGGGCCTGGGAACGCCTTGGGGTCCCCCTCAAGGAGCTGGAGGAAGTGTCTGGGGTGTAGGAAGTCTGGGAGCCCCTGCTTAGATTGTTGCCCCCATGACCCGGCCCCTGGATAAGTGGAAGAAAATAGATGGACTCTTGTGAGCTTTAAGCCATGTTAGAATGTTGTTACCTCCTCAAAAACATACCTGGAGTTGTGTTTTGTGTCATTCACACATATTTGAGTAATCATACATCATTAGGCTGTCTGCATCTCCAAAGCTCAAAATGCTTGGTTCCACCTTGTGCTGTCATGAAGCGGTAGTTTTTCTGAAATCATCCAAATGGTTCTAGTGAAGGTCCTTGGTTTAAAAACACAATGGAGCACTTCCTGTATTACCAGATGACATCACAAGGTAGAACAGTGTGTTTTCAGTTTGACATAAAAACTGCCTAAATTTGTATGGTTTTGAATGAAACAAAACAACTCCAGGTATGTTTTTGATGAGGAAACACGATTATAACTTGTTTATAAATGTAAAAATGGTATAATACAGGCTCTTTAATACTGGAAAACTAGTTGCCTGACTGCTAGTTCCTTTTACATTCTGTTCAAATCTAGAAGGAGCTAGAACTGGACCATAGAGCATGAAAAACCTCCATCCTAAGTTGAGACCACAGACCACATGTCATTTAGAATCAAATATATAACTTCTTTTACCTGAGATAAATAAGAGTTTGGTGCTTCTTTTGTTGATTCTGTAAAAATCAGTGCTGTTCCTCTACCTTTTATGCTGTTTTCCCATTTTTATGTGTAAACTGTTTGCTTTTGATGATAATATAGGATGAAGTCAGGGAGACAGGTCCACTCATCTTTGTAAAGTTTTTTCAAAGCGTGTGGTTCTGTCTGGTCAAGTAAGGAAACTAGTGCTGTGAAAATGTCTGGGTGAAGAGTGAACATTTCGGTTAGCAAGAATATTATAAAAGGGCAGTAAAAGGTCAAAGATAATATGAATGTTTTGAGTCATGGACATGGGTGTAGTTGGACCAGTGCTGTGTAGACCCAACTGTAGTTAGGAAAAACTATATTTTTACATCATGCTGGATGCTAGTAATGAAGTATTATTGAAATGACAATAAAATCTAATTGAATATATTTACCATTTTATGAAAAACAATAGCCAATCGTATTAGCACCTAAAATAACCGAATTGTATCAAAAAGAACAAAAAACGTGGCTAATCCTACAGGTAGATACTACTACTACACTATATTATTCTGGGTCAAGATCTGGAGTTACATACTTTTATTTGCATTGTGACGATATTAAAGGGACATTCCAGAATTTTGGACATTTACTAGTGAGCCAGAGTGTAGTCGAAGTGTGGAGACAATTTTTAAAATAATTTATCCATTCCTTACATTGGGAGCGTACCTATGTTCCCACGGCCCAATGGTCCCACAGCCCAATAGTCCCACGGCCCATTGGTCCCACAGCCCATTGGTCCCACATCATTAAGACTTTTTAAAAATTTTTTAGTCCCAATGGTCCCACAGCCCAATGGTCCCACGGCATATTCCCAATGTTCCATGTTCCCACATTTCTAAGAAAAAAATCTAATTCAGGCCCTATGTTCCACAACTAACCCTAACCCTAACGCCGTGGGACCAGTGGGCCGTGGGAACATAGGGCTGACCCCCCCTTACATTTGCAATTGCCACTAAGTCTAGGCTAGCAGACCTGAACAGCGCCTGTAAGCCTGCCGCTAAAAACAACACGATCTTTTACTGGAAAGTGGTGTAAACTTTGTGGTGTCCATCTTTGGGCTTTATTATCGCAATTGGTAAATGCACACTGATTTACCCTGTTGCCACGTCGTTGGTTTATAATACACTGATCGATCAAACTGTTGTAGGACTAGCGACAACAAGTGTGTCGTGATTCTCTGTTGAAGTGAGCTGGTTACATCACAACTAACTAGAGCAAAGTAAAAGTCCAGTGCTGCTTCATGCGATTCAAGGTGAGTTTTACTTCAAACATTCTATCAACACAGACATTTACATCAATAGCCTGGTGTAATAACACATTTGTTTGGGTGCTTTGTGGAGTGAGTAAGACTGTTTTTAGCGGCAGGCTAACAGGTGCCGTTCAGATCCGCTAGCCTAGACTTAGTGACAATTGCAAATATAAGGACTGGATGAATTATTTTAAAAATTGTCTCCACACATTGACTACACTCTGGTTCACTAGTAAATGAGGCCCTATGTCCAAAAGTCCGGAATGTCCCTTTAAAGGAGCATTTGACCTCTGCATTTGACCCATTCTTCAATGCTTCAAGGGCATCCCGACAGGACAGGTGCCCATTTTCAGATCTTGAGCTAGACTTAGACCTACTGTGCATGTTTTGGGTTATTAGTTTTGGATGATCTTTATCACATAACCACGAAACTGATAAATTCTTAAATAAGCTTTGTTTATTTGCTCCTTTATTTTATTGTATATCTATTTTTCCTCTTTTTCCTATCAACCCGTACCCTTAATACATCCCCATACAAAACAACACAAAAAATGAAATGAAACGAAAAGCAGAATTCTGGGTAGACCACTGACATCATCTTTCCTCTGCTTCACATTAGCATTGTGTTAGCTTTAGCATGCTGTTTTCTTATCTACGCTAACTGTCTGAGGAGATGCTTGGATGGCCTTGTGCTATTATCGATTGGCAGCCCGCCGTGTCTTCAGATTCTGGGGTCCATCTTCTTATTAACCTCTGAGATTTCAATTTACTACCTGTGGTCACAGCGCCTTAATCAACATAAGATTACATTATATGACCGCCACTGCTATTAACAAGGCATTACATTTTCACCTCATCCAACTACTAGCTTCTTTATAATTTATGTTGCGCACTTAACAGGCTTCTTACCCACTGCTGTGCGCAAATGACCGCTCAGCTCCTCTCCTTGCTTTCTCAGACCTTCCCCCATGACCAGCCATTCTGAAAAAACCTTTATTGATGTTTTTTCTCCGCGTTTTCGTCTGAGAGATGAGTCGAAATGATTTGAATCAATTTCGCCAGTTTTATCCGTGCATCTTGGCGAATTTTAATTACATGCCTTGTTTGCTTTAGAATGAAACAATTCGAATGCCCTTTTGTGTCCTCTGAAGCTTTGAAGTACTACGTGCGCTTTCTTTTTTCGCAATCGGTCGGCACTTTTGGCACAATGGGAGACAAAAGGCACAGTCAATTGTAATTATGCAGGAAGAGATTGTCGTGATACATATTTTTCATCTTTGTTGGCAGCCATTTTGTTCTTTGCACCTTCACCTGGAGATGTCAGAGAATCCGTACACGTCTGGGCCAATCACGAGCAAGAAATCGGTGCCGGGGATCATAGTGGCTACAGGTATGGTTACGTAAAAATGAATTATGCTGGTCAGATTGTGAATGACAGAGGTGGTTAGCGTCATTTTAAATAGCTTTGCTAAAGTCATATCTGTTCTGTCAGGTAATGGAGAAGAGGAGTGAAAGTTAATCAGGCTGTGGCCCCCTATCTGTCACTGAAATTAGAAACGTACGTCCCACTTTAAAGCTAGCCACTTGTATTTTGATTAGATTAGTGCTCCAAATTTGTGCTACCCAGAAATGTTGGGGCTGTTTAATAAATCAAGTTGAGCTATACAGTATATTCAAGTAAGATACTTTCAGGTTTGTTTGTGTCTGTTACAATTTAAGATGCACAGATACATATTATTTCTTCCTTTTTTGTACAAAATACAATGCTACAAATAATCACAAATGTATGCAAGCAAATTCACCAGAAAAAAAATTGACTCAAATTTGTAGTGTCATTTAATGGTACTTGTCAAGTTAAAGCTACCTTTTCCCCTTTGTTTAATACAGATGGGTAAATCCAGAGCTGAAATTATCCTAATTATTCTAGTGAAGGTGTACGGAGTTTAAAAACACAGGAGTTGGAGCTCTTCCTGTATTACCACATGACATCGCAAGGTGGAACAGAATATTTTTTGTTTGAGAGAAGAACTTAGCCTTAATATGCAGGATTTGTGTGTTAAACATGTATGAATGAAACAAAACACAACTTCAGTTATGTTTTTGATGTTTTTGAACAACATTATAACATAGATTAGAACACAAGGTAATATGGTCCCTTTAAGTGTCAGTTTCTCTTAAGCCAGTTTTAGTTTAGTTTTAGAATGAAACCATTAAAATAATCAACAGCTTTGAAAAACTACAAATGCTTTCTATATCACGAATGGTCGGCAGTTCTGGCATAATAGAATACCTCAAGTCAATTGTAATTACACAAGATCAATTTTTGTAGACATAAAATAGTGGGTGAGTCTTGGTGCCACCATTACAAGTGGCCTTCTTAGACTACCCAAGTGAAAAACGAGATTGGTGCCCCTGATCTAGACAATTTGTATTGACAAAAGAAGATGTTATGTTATTAGGCTAAGTAATTACCAAAATAATGATAAAAATCTTGAAGAAAACAACATAAAACTCAATAATAAACTGCACAATTATGTTTCAGGAGCACATAGAAACCTACCTTATACTATAGACTCTGTTATTAGGAACTTTCTTTGTGACTTCTTTTCCTTGCACTGAGGTATACTGCTTTTGTAGACTTGAGTTTGTTACCAACTCTTCAGACTGGCCACACAGGACCACAACACAATTACCAGACCATGGTGTATCCAAATAAGCTTCATTCACTGGGTGTGCTCAGCTGACCCGCGCGCACTGGAACATGTCCCTCACGATAGACTCAGACATCTCCATCACGGCTGCCATGGCGACATGTATATGTCTGGTTCTAATATGGTTTTCTCATAACATAACACTTTGAAGAGCCCAAAATCCAATATTTGGACATTGTTGTGTGTGTGTGTGTGTGTGTGTGTGTGTGTGTTGTCGGATTGTGTGAAATGTTATGGATACCGAGTGGTAGTATATTATTGATTGATACAGGCAATGTTTTTTCCTTTCAATTTCAATCCAATCATGAAGACACAATTAAAGTTTTAACAGATAAAAATCAGCAAATCAGCTCATTTTTGTAGTATAATTAGTTTTGTTTTGATACACCATAAACTGAATACCAATTTTTCTAATCATACACATTTTTTACATGGATCCATTAACTTATTTTTATTTATTTATTTATTTATTTTCAGATTAACCATGGCAATAAGTACTTTTGATATTTTTATTCATTATATTATATTCAAAAAATACTTTTAATATCAAAGTAAATGAACATGTTTTTTCTATAATTCCAATCATTAACACACAATTCCAACAGTTTTAAGAGCTAAACATCATCTTATTTTTGTAGCTATTATTTACAAAGTTAGGCCAGGATTTTTGTATTGAACCCCCATAAACTACATCCCAATTTTACCAATCATACAGTGTTCTTAGTAACTTTAACAATATTTTTTCTGAATAAATTTGGTGATAGATACTTCCATTTATAAGTTTATAAGTAATGTAAGTTTATAAGTAAATTAACATTTTATTTGTGTTTTTCTCAGGGAATATTGGCACCGAGCTGTCCACCACCAACCTTGGCATGTTCATAACTGCTGATGCAGCGAATAGCTGGCGACAGGTGACTCCTAGCACAAACCTATAATAACTTCCTTCCTATTTTGTCTCTCCCCCTCCACTACACATTACAATTAAAGTTGGACTAACCGCAGTGACAATAGAGCTGCTACTCTGGGCAGTACCTGGAGGACTAAAGAAAAAACTGAGAGAGGAAGACTATGTCACCAACTACTGGAAATTGCAGATGCCCCTGAAGGCTGCACAAACTTAGTTTTGGGTGTTTTTGACCAGAAAACTGCAAATTTACATAGTTAGTTGCCAAAATATAACTAGAAACATTAGGTAATGCTATTAAAAGTGCATTAAGTAACTTTTCAGTTTGGGTCCATCACATTCTTGTTTTTATGGATATGTCATAACACCTGGAATGTTCCACAATATGACATTAAAAAGATGTACTCATTTCTTCAATTACAGGTGGCTTTATTGCTCAAAAATACCTAGAAAAATAGACATTCTGACTATGAGTGGGGTCGCCTCTCCAGAGATCTGACCAGTAACTCGGCCTGGTTTGGTCTCCATGATGATAGAAAGTTTTAAAGCCACTCAATTTTAACAAAGCAGTAACATCACCGCAGAGAAAAGCACGGACCCTCCACCAGAAAAGTTACACAATGCACCTTTAAAACACCATACACACAGTTACCTAACGAAAAAAAGTGAAGTTAGTATTTAGTCCCACTTTAACCTCACTCCTGTTATTATTTTGCAGATATTTGATGAGGAGCATAACATTTGGTTCCTGGACAATGGCGGTGCTCTCTTGGCGGTTCTGCACGCCGCCCAGCCCATCCGGCACTTGTGGTGGGTGCTCCATGTCGTCCTCTAGCTCCGTAATTACAGCAGATGCTTACAGACTAGAGAGGGAAATCACCTGGGTGCAATTCCATTCCCGATGCATGATTACATTTAATGTTTTGGAACGCTTGATAGGCTCAAGTTTGCAGGATTGTGTCGCCGGGTAACAAAAAAAAAGAAAAAAAAAACAAAACAGAGGGGGCTCAGTTACAGGTTTGTGCCGTGAAGTGCTTTTATGTAAATGAGGGTGGAAAATATGAGGTGCGGGATGGACTCGTAAGTTGATCATATTGTGGGAGACGTAACGCTATCTACGGTCCCCACGCATTCGGGCAACTGTCAAAAGTGATTAAGTCGAGAGATAGATGATTTGAAACTGACTCGCAAAAGAGAACAAGCTATTCCACACCTGAGTTATCCCTCCGTATTCCAGTATTTGTCATGTATACGCTATTCACAGAATCTCTCCAAGTATGACCTTTCCGTCTTTTATGTAGCTTTGCCTGAGATTACATGCACGGATATGTTTATGGACAAATGTTTTCTTATATATTCCATACAGGATCAGTCTGGATGAAGGGAAGAAATGGGATCGGCATACTTTCTCTTTAGCACCTTTGTACGTGGATGGGGTCCTGATGGCTCCCGAATCTGAAAATCACATTATCACGTAAGTAACAGACTCACTGAGAACTCCGTGTGGAGTCAAACAATACCAGTCAGGGGAAATTATCTGTAGTGCACGCATAAAAAGGCAAATGCTCTGTGTTTTGTGATTGGCAGTTAAAAGTAGAATGGAGCTTAGGTGCTTTTAGTCAAATGAGGTTTTTTTTTTTTTTTTACAGTGCACCCAGCAAACATACAAACTCTTATGTAACTTCATAGGGTACATTTTGAGGTGGAGTGAGGTGGATATTGCATTTTTGACCTATAGTGTCTGAGTAACTTGCCATGTGTGTCAATAATGTCTAAGTTTAAGGTTGAGAGCTGATTGGCAGACAGTGATAGACAGGTGACAGGAAGTAAGAATACAGTCTACCTGATTGAAAAACAACAACTCTCTTTTAACATAACAGTATTCATAGTTATTTTTTTGTATTTGCCTTCTTAAGGTTCTTTGGGCACTTCAGCTACAGGTCGGAATGGCAGCTGATCAAGATCGACTACAAGGGCATCTTCAACAGGAGATGTATGGACGGGGATTATCAAACATGGCACCTGCACTACAAGGTAAGGGCAGTATTGAGCAGTATGGATCGACAGGCGCGTGCTGGTGTTGACTATGAATGCACTATCCCCATATCATACACAAAGAGTTATAGTGCAGCCCTCTTAAAGGGTGCATGCAGTCCTTCTTAACAGTCACAAGGTTTAGGTTTTCAACTCTAACTCAGTAAATGAAACTTTAAAGTGGCTAAGTGGCTAAGCTAGCACTCGGTCCTTACGCCAAGAAGTGCCCGGTTAGATTCCCACACAGTGCAGGTCCATTCTGTGGGGAGTATCCATGTCCTCTCTCTCTCTCCTATACTGGGTTTCCCCATGAACTTTTTTACTGTAAAAATGTTTTGCCCAAGCACAAATTCTGAATTCTTCAGTTCTGAAGGTCAAAATTAGATCATTACCGGCTGTCTGCTTCTGATTTTTTTTTTTTTTTTTACATTTGTGAGCCCGAGAAGTGAACTGTTAGCATGCTAGTTGTAGCATTACAGTGATGCAAATACTCTGCTTTGACCTCTGAACAGACCATCGCTCCACACACACATTACGCACAGGGCACCAAGTGCTTGCGGAGGCACCACCAAAAAATCAGGCTCGTGAATCCTCGCAAAACTATCCATCCAAAGTGTGTGGAGAGAAGCGAGAAGAGCCGGTGCCCTGGTCTCGCCAATTCTTTTTTGGTTTTGGGTGGGTGGTGTGTGGGTGGTGTGGTGGGGCACAAACCATTTGTGCTTAGTGCACCCAAAAGGCTAGCCCTACCTCTGAAAGTTGTAAGATGTGCTTAGGAACTTATTTTGGTGAATATTTTGTATGCTAGGTATGCAGGAGGAATTAGGCATATGCTCTTTTAACTATAATTTCCAACCCAAAACATTCCCAGGAATCTAATCATCAAGCTAGGTAATCCTGACCAAGATGTAGGCTCTTTTTGGTGTTTAAATGATCTGTTTAGAACTTGTTTTCAATACACTAATTCAATAGACTCACTTTTCTAGAGGAGAGGCTGCCACACACCTGTTTCCATGGATATGTTATTGCTTTCCAAAGTACTTATCTATTTCCATGGTGACTGGCAGGTAAACACTACCAAGATAAGTTACAAGTCAGATCTGTGGATAGGCGATCTTGGTCACTATAAAATGCATGTTTTACAATATATTTTTAACTATGAATGCATTTGCAATTGAATAATTAAGAGATAGTTTAATGCTACACTGTGTAACATTCTTGGCAAAGCAGAAGGTTACAGAGTGCAGCTTTATAGTCATACATTACCCGTGCAAAGGAGTTAAGCTTCACACATAGAAAATGTGTGTTTTGTTTGCTTGTGACAGGGGGAGCTCTGTGTGATGGGGGAGAAGCAGATCTATATGAAGCGTCGTCCGGGCAACCGCTGCATGCTGGCCCAGGACTACTCCCGGATCTACTCATCCGAGCCCTGCGTCTGCAACTCCTATGACTTTGAATGGTAATGCCTCTTTTTACGAGACTCACGCTGGGGAGAGAAGCACACTGGGCTTTTGTTCTGTGTTTACTGAGACATTTCTCTCACTTGAAGAAATATTGCATCAGGTTTGAAAGAGAAATGTAGGTATGATGTAGGAAACTTTAAACTGAACTGGGCTATTTAAAATTTCTCACTCATGCAAAGAACAACAGAACATATCAAACTATCTGCTGATACGCAGTGAAAATAGAAAAATTAAGAAAACCTTAATGCTAAATGCTAACTTTGTATTTAAAGGTTCTATATTGCAAAAAAAATTGTATTGTGAGCTTTAAGCCAGGTTAGAACGCTGTTGCCTTCTCAAAACAGGTCTGTCTACATCTCCAAAGCTCAAAATGCTCTGTGCCACCTTGTGATGTCATGAAGAGGTAGTTTTACAAGTTAACAGTGACTTTTTATCTTTTGTTTGGTAGAAATGGGCAATTCCAGGGCTGATATGGTCCAAATGATTCTAATGAAGGTCTATGGACAAAACACAGTGGTGCACTTTCTGTATTACCACATACTACATCACAAGGCTGTTTGAGAGAAGAATGTTTGTGATGAGGAAACAAGATTAGAACATTCAGAATATAGCGTAATATGGCCTTTAATCACTATTTGAAGTAGTGCACACTTCCTCCAAAGCATCATCCTTACTTTGGAACACAGCACTTGAACCTTTAGTTAGAGGGGACATATTACATGAAATTGAGTTTTATTTAGCCATCTTATAAAGTGTTCTCTAACTATCGAATTCATGCATTTTGAGTAATCCTGCATTGTCCTGTATTCAAGGCTTTAGTGCTCAGAAGATTCCCGCTTTCACCCACTCTCTATCCTCACCATGGTCTGTATTTACTTGTGATTATTCAGGCTCTGCGTTATACATGTAAGGTTAAAATATGTCACGTAGCCATTTTTAAACAACAAAAACATGTAAATAAAATCTAAAAAATAAAATAACAATCTGCTAACTACAGTGAAATGCCAAGATGAAGTTATGCAGTTTTTACCAGGGAGTCTGTGGGCACATTTATAATGTTAAGATGTTTTCGATCAATAATGCTATTTACAATAAACAAAATGCTATACGCTGTAAAGTTCTGGATAGGCGTAATATTTTCAGGGTTTAGGGTTTTCAAGTAAACTAGCCGATTGATGTCATACTCCCAGATGGGGGGCAAGAGCCAGTATTTCCCTATGGATTCCATTTACTTTGCCATGAAATATCTAAGGTATATTCACAAATGTTGAACCTGATCATTGGACCACGATACTTGAACACGAGTTTGATGCTAAGGAAGAGACTCCATACTCAATACTGATTTTGATACCATGATAATAAAAACACTATTTCTTAAGACAAGAAGAATGTGATTTTACATTAAACCGTAGTACTTTCATTTATATTAACGTGTGGCCTTATATCTGTGTAATCCCTCAGTCGTCCAGGTAGGTTCCATAGTGGTCCAATACTAGTCTGTGTGCTCTTATACTTATTCTGATTCAGCTCAAGATCATTCTTAAGCTATTTAGGAACGATTCATTTTGTGAAGGTGACTTTTTTAGTAATATTTGCTCATTACACAATCAGTATCTAGTTTCCACACTTTTTTTTTTTTTTTACTATAATTTAGTGTCTGATTTTCTATACTTTTAACAACCCTAGACTGCACCCAAGAACTCACTCTATTACAACAGGAATCAGCATTTTAACAATATTAATTTTAGCTTCCCCTCATATATATTAAATATTATTGGGCCTGTAGAAAGTTATGATGTCATCTGAAACCCAGCCAACAGAATATGTGAACTGTGAGTTTGTGAGCAAAAGTAAACTTTATTCACCGATCATTCCTTTAACATTGTGCATTTGGGCGATTAAACAGGCCCGAGTGTGAAATCAGCTCCTGTCAGCGTAATAACTATGTCAAATTGCAGTGTAACGGGATAAGCCCTGGATCATTCTGATGGATCTGAGTTAGGAACCTTCCATCACGACGTTGTAATTTGCATAATATGGGGACAAGTGGCTTTTTAGAATCCAATTAATAATGAATGGTCAAATTAATTTTAAATATCTTTTATCCATCTGTGAGAAATTCTGTTTGATCCTGCATGTCTGACAATCAAGTCTCTCTTAAATTATGCCACTACGCTCCAACTGTGAAGTATTTGCCCTCACACATAAGAGCCTCGGAATGTGGCACTTTATAATTTTATGAAGTAACAATTTTCGTAATTTTTTGTTCTTTTTGGCAGCGATTATGGTTGGGAACGCCAGACGGATGGAAAGTGCTCCCCTGCCTTTTGGTTTAATCCAAATGGCGCTGCTAAGAGCTGTAGCAACAGTCAGAGCTTTCTTAACAGCACAGGGTAAGTGGCCTCCGATGCTTGATCCATCACATTATTCTCTCCCAACACATTTGTCTTGTAAACACAATATTTGCCTGTTGTTACAAAGAAAGTGGGGAGGAAATGCAATTTTGCCTGTATTAAAACTTTAAAAAACCAAGAATGGATCCCTTGAAACTGCCACTAAAGACAAAAAAGACTAATAAATTGACAGAAAGTATTCATTATTAACAGTGCAAGTTTATCATGTCCAAATTGAGTCTTACTTCAGCACCACGTACACCAGTTGAGTGAAGTGTCTTGCTGAAGGACACCATGACAATATACACTGGAACTGAACCGTTAATCTTCAGAATTGCAGGCAAATGTTCTGACCAGTATAAAATATACATTGATCAGTTCCGATTTTTGATCTGTTTTATTTTTGGTTATGTTATTAAAACATTGTATATAAAATTTAATAGGGATGGTTCCATACAGGTTTTTTGAACCATTGCCAATATTTGTCTTGCTGATATACAATATTTTATGCTTTTAAAATCTATAGTATATATTAGGGCCCGACCGATATGGATTTTGTCGATAACCGATATAATCACCGATATATTTATGACGTAAAAATTCACTGTAAATCTTCAGTTGTTTATAAAACTTAGGTTTGGCTCTATTGGATTTTCACTTGGGTTTATTTAGGCAACATTTATTGTTATTCTGCCTGCTATTAGCTTTTAGCGGTAAATGCATGTGCGCCGTGGTAATTAATGATATGCTAAATGTCGATAATTCACGCTTCTATTCAGTGTCCAGTAACATGTATACAGCCACTATAGTCATGTTTATGTGTGGGAGCTACAGCAGCTAATCGCTAACCAATGAGAAAGAACCAAAATGAGCTTCAAAACCAACACATTTCCAACACTTACAACTCACCTCTCAGATCATAAGTCTGCACTAATAAATGTCTTTTTAATCCAGACTGATCGTCCGTAAAAAGAATATAATCTCAGGTGTTATGCACATGGATCTATGGCTGCGGCTGTAAAAAGGCGTGCATGGCTATGCGTTCAGGGGCGGGATGGACAGACAAATGACAGATAAATCCTGATGCCGAGCTACATATTAGGACATTTATCTGTCTGTAAATTGGATTAAAAGAATATAGAGAGTCTGAGCTTCATAACAAGGTAAAACATGTCCACGTGGAATATCGGCTCATATTGGCAAGATTCTGGCCGATAGCCGATATGTTCCCAAGAGTGCATATCGGCTGATAATATCAGCCAACCGATATATCGGTCGGGCCCCAGTATACATATAGTATAGTATAATAAAATGTATGTTATGTTTTTGTAGTTATAGTTAAGTTTATAAATTAACGTATCACTTTTGTAAAAATAATAACCTAATGTATTTATCAGGGAAATAAAATCATATTTTCACTTACCAGACCAATACCAATACTGATATGTGGGGAAATCCAGCCAATAACTGATAGCTGATATACCAGCCCTAGCTTTTAATGTCAAGGTTCATAAAGAAGACAGACATTTAGTCAGTGCATTTAAAGACCTCTTGATTAAAAAGTCCCGAGCTTATCACTGACCATTTAACGGCTAGATCTCAGTGCGAAGAAAAAAAAAAGATTAATTAAACTGATGCTAAAATCCATAAATGACATTGCTAGTAATCACTGTATATGACTTTATTTCAAATGCTCTTCCAGGTACCGTAAAGTTCTATCCAACAACTGTAAAGAAGTGGGACGGAACTCCTTCTCCCCCAAGAGACAGAGCTGTCGCCCCAGACCACCCCAGGGCCTGCGCCTGTCCACCAGCACCGGAGAGCTCAGCGCCAACGTGGGGACCAATGTCACCTTTATGGTCCAGCTGGAGGATGTGA
The DNA here is from genome assembly GCA_034769755.1 of Odontamblyopus lacepedii. Classification (NCBI taxonomy): domain Eukaryota; kingdom Metazoa; phylum Chordata; class Actinopteri; order Gobiiformes; family Gobiidae; genus Odontamblyopus; species Odontamblyopus lacepedii. Next base: position 15,180,704 of record CM068354.1, read on the forward strand.
GTCAACCTATAGGCCCATTCATTATAACCTGTCGCTACGGGTGGCCACTATGGCAGGAAAATTTATGTCACAATTTTCTCCTGCAGAAATTGCTTGTTAAATGCACCGTACCTGATTTTTACTGTATTAAAAAAACACGGAAAACACAACTGGTTGATTCTAAATTGCTGCGCTGGTACAAAGTTATTCCTCACTTTAGTAGCTCATTCCCAGCATGCTAATTATTCACTGTGAAGAGTTTGTAAGCATGTATTTCTCAACTTTAAGAGAGCGGTTTGGCCTTTTGTTGTTACAGTAATATTAACAAGCGCACTAGTCTTACTTCCTGCTTTCCACTGTTAATGAAAATACTTACAAATACTTTAAAACAGCACTAGGCCTGTCACGATAATTCCTATATCAATTTATCGTTCAATATATGAAAAATGAGACAATAAGTTTTAGAGGTTAATATTTATGAGGGGACATTTTCTTTGCACTAGTGGGAAAAATGTGGTTATTTTTCTGTTCTATGATAAGATTTGAGTGAAGTGAATTATAGATTCAAGTCATTATAGATTCAAACCAACTGCTTAAGTGTTACATTCTGTTATTTATTTATTGCAGCTCATATTTTTAACAGTATTGAACATTTAGAATACTTTTTGTGGGATAATTCTGCTTTATGGTTTGGTTTGAATATCTTTTATTGTCTATATTTACTTCAGCAATATGTCGCAACATTTGTTAACGTGACAGGCTTTTTTGAGGCTCTATTACATTATATCTGTATTAGAAACAAAAAAATTGTACTTAAAGGCACTGTTCTTCATTTTTACTGTCTTAAAAATGTGAAAAACAGAACTAGTCCATTTCAAATATTTTGCACTGGTCCAAAATAATTCTTCACGTACCTTATGCATTCATCATACATCCTAATCTTAATCATTGATCATGGTGCATTTATAAGATCTTTTCACATCTCTTAAAGACAGTTTTGCCATGGCAGTTTATGTATACTTAGATGCAGGCAGTACACAGATGTTTTATTTTGAGCTGCTCATACAATATATCTGCTGTGATGCAAGACAGATTTTGAAAGGAGGAAGGAAAAATTTAGTACTTTAATTACATGGAAGAAAAATGGATAGAGACCCATTAATTTTAAATGACTTAAGGTACGGCCCCAGTTTAATCCTGATATGTAGACTTGATTTGGTCCTGTTCTAGTCCTGGTTTAGTTCTGATCTGGTCCAGGTTTAGTTGCAGCTTTAGTCCCAGTTTAGTCCTAATTTCAATATGGTTTGTTTATATGAGCGAATGCGCCATAAAAATCTATATATTTATCTTGATTTGAGAAGTTTTGACGACTTTTGATGCAGTTGTAGTTGAAAAATTACATCAAGGTTATTATTCTAAATGTTCGCAGTTATAACAGAAAAGCACTCAAACACTAGACAACCATCTCTCCAAATTGACAGAACATGACAGTGGGATCAGCTCACAATCAAACTCCTATCATCCATCCTTACTAGTCATAGGCTCCTTTGTTAGTTTCAGATTTATTTCGGTTGATAGGCCCAGATAAAGTCTTAGCTCAGCCTGCACTTCACTTGTTCAAATCTCAATAGAATCCTTGTCTTCTCTCACTGATACCCAGCTCCAAAGCATTACTGACATGTCACAGGGGGAGTTGGAGGTGTGACCACTTTCACTTTGGCTAGCTGGAGATTCAGTCTGTCTTAAGCCCTCGTGACAATCGGTGCGTATGTCTCTCTCTCTCTCCATACCCTAGGGAGACGCTCAGAAGACTACCATGCAGCTGGACTTCGGGGACGGCATCCGAATCACCTACTCCAACCTGAGCCGGACCAACGACGGGATCAAGCACATCTACAGATCCACGGGCATCTACCGAGTCACAGCACACGCCCAGAACAGCCAGGGAGCAGACAGCAGCGTGCTGTTCCTGCACGTCACCAGTATGTGTGAATGGAAGAGGGGGAGAAGGAAGGAGGGAGGGAGGAAGAGGGCAGGAGAAGGACAGAGAGAGAATAAGAGAGAGAGAATGAAGAATGAGGGAAGGAGAGAGACAAAGGACAACAGGAGTACATTTTGGATTCTATGGAGAGCTAGCAAAAGAGTATATAGTGGGATATGTGTTCAGGGGTAGCTTCACTAGTCTGTGTCGGTCATGCTTGTGCTGACCATGATAGGTTTTAAAACATCAAAGTCGTGCTGAGACTGTACTTCTATAGGCTTACAACTGCTGTACATGTGTGCGTACTGATAAGGAGGTTAAAGTATTTTAGAGTGGACTTTTGGAACCAGGGATAATGCCGGATGTAAACAGATGAGGGAGAGTAGCCAAAAATTGGACTCAAATAAGAGTAAAGTTACTTCAAAATAATAGTACTCAAGTAGAAGTACAAAGTAGTGGTTCATGACATTACTCAAGTAAGAGTAAGAAGTAAGTATTTGGGATAAACCTAATGCCGGACGTAGACTAATAATAATAATAATAATAATAATAATAATAATGCATCAGTTTTATATAGCGCTTTTCTGGACACTCAAAGACACTTTACAGAGCATTATTCATTCACTCCAGACCCGGTGGTGGTAAACTACTATTGTAGCTACAGCTGCCCTGGGGCAGACTGACGGAAGCGAGGCTGCCAATCTGCGCCATCGGCCCCTCCGACCACCACCAACACTCACGCACACACCACTTTCATACTAGGCAATGTGGGTGAAGTGTCTTGCCTAAGGACACAACGACAGTTTTTGCGACTGGCGCCCCACTGTGGCACCTGGAATTCCTTGTGGTCTCCCATCCAAGTACTAACCAGGCCCGGCCCTGCTGAGCTTCTGAGATCTGACAGGTTCAGGCTTTGACGAGCCGGTATGGCCACTCAGACTCTGTGATATTTTCAATCGTTTCACTCCAGCTCAAACTGGGTTTAAAATCACAGGGTTTAAAAGTTCACAGCTCACGGTATGAATGACTTCAGCAGTGCGAAACCCTCACGAGAGGCGACTGGATTTTAAACAGGTTTGATAGTCTTGCGACCTGTGATTGCTGACTGGGAGCTGGTCGTGAAATGTTAATCAGTTCTCGTTACCCCATGTATATTACACGAGGCACAACACATGATTAAGCCCCAAAAACAGTCGCACGAGTGAAAATTTGGTTCAAAAAGGGCCAAAAATCGCACAGCATATGCCCGGCCTAAGTAAGCGTGACTTAAAGAGTAACTGTCTGGATGTTACAAGTGTTTTATAATTTGAAGTTAATGTAATATGAAGGACAAAACTTTTTTTTTTTTTTAAATACACAAAGTCTTGTATTTTCAAAGGATAAACACAAAAAAATACCTAAAAGAGCAATACAAAACACACAAATGTTCAAATTATTTCATATTGTCACCATAAAGCTTTGCCACTTGTAGACTTAATCACAGTGGGAAGAATTCTACTAAATTGTATTTTATAATGGGCAATAGATCCAAAATTCTGTACTGTTCCTATTTGATACTGTGAAAGTCCAATTAGGCTTGCCCAAAAGAACAAAGGACCTTGTATTAAGGCACACTTTTTGGATTGAAAATGGTTAAAAACAATGGGACTGAGTCTGGTCTAAATTAATATAATCTAATTTATTCATACATTTTGCTCACACTGGTTCCTTCCATAATGATACACTATACAATTAACCTACTTAAAACAAGTCCCCTGTTGTTTCATTCATTTTAATGAGTCGGTGTTTACATTCAAATCCTGGTAGAGATGTAATTTTATACAATCAATGAGCTGAACATCGTCACGATTCAAATGTTTTGGCCCTGAATCCATGACTTTGATCAGCCAAGTGTAATATTATAAACACTGGAACTATTACCAGGAGTTTCCCCCTCGTGTCTGGAGTGCATCTATTTTTCACGTCAACCATCACATCTGCTGAAGCCTTTTTCAAATATTGTGATTAGTATTAGTATGGTATTTCTGGATAGTGGTGCAGTCGATTGCTCAACAACTGAAGGGTGTCTGGTTCTGAACTCTGTCACTTACATGTTGTTATAATTAGGGATGGTCCAGTATGGCTTTATTTGAGACGTTACAGATATTTGTGGCCGATATTCAAATTTTAAAATCCTTAGCAAAGGCCATGAATTTAAGTTAAGTTATAGTAAAAGTCACAAATTATTATTATTTTTAAAAATAGTATCAAACTCTATTTATTTGGTACAAAAAAATCATTTATTGCCTGGTTGTATAAACACAGCTTTACTATTACCCTAATTACTATGTCAATTTTCCATTTTTACTTCAGTCACAAATATGTGGAAGGGCATCTGTTATATCATCTGATATACTGGCAAATTAGTCAAAGCCAAAATGTAGCTTTCACCATTTCAAAAGTATACTTACAATGTCTACTCCATACTGAAGTAAATACATATACTGTAGTTTGTGAGTAAACAGAATTCTTTGGACAGTAAAACAACTAGCCTCACTGTATTCACAAGAAACATGTTTTTTTTTTGTTTTTTTTTATGCTCATCCTTATTCTAATCTATTGTCTCTAGAGGTTAATGTAATCAGCTCTGTGTGTGTGTGTGTGTGTGTGTGTGTGTGCCTCAGGCCCAGTGGAGCGCATCTATCTCTCGTCTCCCATAGTGACGGTCCGGGGGAAGGAGGCCAATCTGAGTGTGCTGGTTTGGCCCAACCACACCAGAACTCTGACCTTCTTCTGGTGGTTTGACAACAGCTCCGAGGTTAGCAAAAACGGACGTGTATGTTTCTCTTTCCACTCAGAAAAACCTCAAATATGCCTATTCCACACTTATGTGTTTGGAAGCTCACATTATGCATAGTTTTGTGCGTATTTAGCAAAAAGCGTCTTTGTTTTTCTTACACTGACTAAAGTAAATATTCAAAGTGTGTTCTCAAGTACATTACTGTCAAATAATTCTCTCTAGTTTAGTTCAGTCTTTTGTTGCAGACTTCCTCAGGTCAGGTCAGACACATAATACAGATGGAGGCAGGTACAGTGATAATGTTAAAATGCAGGTTTTTGTCATCTATTGAGAAGTATTATTAATTATAACATTACACTATATTGCAATGCATTTTTCTACTTATATTATCAAGTGAACACATTGGCATAACATTTTAAATTTAAATTAAACAATTAAATGGCCTGTACCCATTTTTTCCAAACATTTGAGTAAAATATCTCTTGTCCCACTTCAGATGTATTTTATAAGCTGCTCTTGAAGTCAAAATTAGTCTGTGTCTGCATCTAATTATAAAGCGTTTTATTGTGTGAGAATCAAGAAGTGTGCAGTTAGCATGCTAGTTGTTATTAGCATTATTTATACTCATTATGATGAATAATTAGAACGCTCGCAATGCACAAGGTAAGAGAGGAACTTTGAACCACTGCAAACCATTAAAAACAACTTGTTCTGTTTTTCACATTTTGAAGACGGTAAAAATCTGGAGGCTTTAAAACTAAAAAAGAATTATACTTTTATGTGTATAACTCATCGCTGCCTGTTTACTCACCTCATTATGCTTTGTGTCAAGGGCTCCTCTCTCTTACTCCCTTCTCCTCTCAGGACATTCACTCCATTTTTCTCCTCTTTTCGCTTTGATTCCAGCCGCTCATAACCTTGGAAGGAAGAACCTCGTACACTTTTCAGAGAGTGGGACAAAACAAGGTCACGGTCCAGGTGGCCTCAGGGAGTAACGTCATGCAAGACTCCAAAGTGATCACTGTCAAAGGTGAGCACAAAAACTCACCGCTTTATATGACTAATTGCTACAAGGCCGTAAATACAGAGTGTACAGTGTGGAGGAAGTGTGGCGTCTTTTTAGTATTATGTGTGTGAGATTAACATGCACTTTAAGATAACTAAGTGTACAATATGTTCATTTTGTTTAAGCCGCCTCACTAATTGTCAGGGGTGCACATAACTTTTTCAGTGAGTTACTCAGGTGAGTACCAGGAGATGGAGTTTGGTACGCACTAGAGGTAAGATCGGGCCTAAAAAATCCAGCCCGACCCGACCCGCGGGTATTAAAACCCGACCCGACCCGAGCCCGACCAATTAACTTGATTCGCAGGCCCGAGCCCGAAGCAAACCCGAAATTTCATGCGGACCTGCGGAGGGGAAGATTATTAAGAGGGCGTCGTTCACGTGCGCAGAGCATGCGCTGGCTCTGCGGCGCCTGTTACAGGAGCCGCTCTGGCTCTGGCTCATGCTCTGCGCACGAATTTAACTGTTTATTTATTCAAAAAAAGTCAGCGAGAGAGAAGCCCGGCCCGACCCGACCCGAAGCAATGATTGACATTTTAGGCCCGACCCGATCGGGTCGGGTCGGGCTCGGGCTTAAGATCTTACCTCTTACGCAAAGGCGCTCAGTAACTGAAGTGGCATTACGCATTCGTTATTTTTGCTGCGCATGCGTACCAGCGTACCAGTTATGTGCACCCCTGCTAATTGTATTTACAAGACACAACATCATTTCTACTTACCTCTGTGTTTTGTACTTTTTTTCAAATTTAAAGCCGCATTACACAACTTTTGGCCTGTATATGACTTAAAAGTGAACTGTAAAAGTTTATTTGTACAGCACATTTTACCCAATCCAATCCCAATCCAACTTTATTTGAATAGTACATTTTACCAACACAATGTCTCCAAAGTGCTGCACAGAGTAGGCACAGTATAAATTAACACATTCATTAATATAAAGCATCCATCCATCCATCTTCTCCCGCTTAATCCGGCTGGGTCGTGAGGGCAGCTGTGCTGCCCAATCCTCATAGCACCTGACCCCCCCTATGAACCCCTCTGCAGGTGGTGAGCCCACAGGAGGGTGGACAACATGGTCCTTGATGTTAGTTCATAGGGGTGCTGCATGTTTTGGGTTGATGGGGGAAACCGGAGTACCCGGAGGAAACCCATCCAGACATGGGGAGAACATGCAAACTCCACACAGAAAGGCCCAGGCATCGAACATGAAATAAATAAAAAGCAAGTCAATTAAAAACCTTAAAAAATAGAAAAAGAAGAAGAAGAAAAAGATCAAATAAAATCAATAAAATACAGTCATATTCATAAACAAGGCAGTGCTGCACAATGCAAACATATACACATGGCAACATTTTACTCTTAAAGTCAGGAAAATTACATTCCAGACAAAAAAGGAACTAATGAAAACAATAGATATAATAAATAGTAAAATAAAAAATAATAAAATCAATATATAAAACAGTGCTATAAAGAAAAAAAGATACAAATTATAAAGCAATAAATAAATAAAAGACTCAGAGGACCACATAACTCACGCGGTGTTAAAAGCCAGAGAGTAAAAATTAGTTTTAAGACGTCCTCATTGAATTAGAAAAGATTTTGTCTATTGCAAAGAGCTATGTGATTGACTGTGAGTCAGGATCAGTGAGGATTGGCAGTGCATGGGTGGTCCTCTCCGGTTCTGTGATGCATAATAATTACTGCTGCTGCACTATATGAATGTATCATGTATGTCACTACCACTGTCACTATTATCTGTGCAATAACCTGCTCCACAACCCACGTGCAATACCATTATGTGCAATATGGAACTCATCTTTGAAATACTCTACTACACCTTATTTAATCTTACCTGCACCTTTATTATATTTTATTACATTTTATTATATCTGTGTTTTGTAACTTTATTATAGTTTATTATATTTTTAACGATATTGTTTACTTATTTCCCTTGTATTTGCAGTCACTTTTTTTACCAGTACTATTTACTGCATGCTATTAGTACTTCTTGAACAGTTCTTCTCATCCTAAGCATTTCATTGCACTGTTGACCTTGTGTTGAACCTGCATATGACAAATAAAAATCTTGAATTTTGAATCTTCAGTTTTATAAAGCTTTTATAGTGCCCAAAAAAATCTATGCATACAAGCCTATTCATGTGTTTCAGACAAACCATTCCTTCCTGATTTTATTGCTGTGACCACAGAGAACAGTTTCCATAGTTTGAAACCCATGAATACTAACGTGCTAAGATACAACGTTTTAAATGAGCTGTTTCTGATTTTTAAACAATCACTTTTTTAAAGCTGTTTGCAGCAGTCCAGAGTTATTCCTCACTTTGCTAAGGCTTTCCTAGCATCCTAATTATTCACCTTGATCACTTTGTAAATGTGTTTCACAACAAGGCCAAAGCAGTTTTCAAGATTTAAGATTTTATTGTCATTGTCATAGAAAAACGAAATGTTTACAGCATCAAACACTGCATAGTTTTTATGTAACTACCACCAAAAAAGTGCAAAAACTACTACACTGCGTCTGTGTGTGCCGCCATCACCATAATGCTAACAACATCTAGCATGTGAACAGCACACTTCCTGATTCCCTGAGGACAGAACATATTATAATTAGATGCAGACATCACATCTGCCTTATTTTTTACCATAGGAAGTGCTTAGCTTATGCCATATATCTGTGCATGGAAAAAAAACTTTAAGCGCTTTGGAAGTGCCAGGTTCTGCAAATCAACAACACTTTTAATCCAAACATCCCTTTCTCTTTTTCTTTCTCAGAGTACTTCAGGTCTCTGCTGCTGTCCTTCTCTCCGGCACTTGACGAGCACAACCCTGACATCCCCGAGTGGAGGGAGGACATAGGACGTGTGGTGCGGACAGCTCTCTCACAGGTACATCGCTCCCAGCCTCTCCCCGAGCTATACCCCGCAACCACCAACCCCCTCAATCCATCCACCCACCCCGGTCCAGGCTACGGTGGCTCTCAGGGACATTACTTTTTCATAGCACGGTCTGGCATGATACAAAATTCATCGCGTTTTATGGTTCACATGACAAACTTTTAGCCTGCTTTTTACATGACCTGTGTCGGTGGTAAATGCACAGGGCTGTATAATGCATTAGTCCGCTGAGATTTCCTCCCTGATTTAAAGTAGAACATATGGATTTGTACATGATGATGAGGAGGATGAAGAGGGACAGAGTGTGAGAGGAGATGTGCTGTGGCTCTAGACTATTTATAGCAGAGATGGGACTTTTTCAGCTCTTTACCGGGAGCCGAATCTTTGGAATCTGTTCATTTCAAAAGACTGGTCATTTTGTATTCATTTATGTTGAAGACGTCAGTGGAATGATTCATTTTATCAAAGAACTGGACACTGAGAAACTTGACCAAGGCATTTCATCAGCCCAAACTTAAAAGTCCTATATTACACAAAAATGAGTCCTATATTACACAAAAAAGCTCTGAAGCTTTAAATCATCTTAAAATGCTGTTGCCTCTTCAAAAACCAAAGTGGAGTTGTGTTTTGTTTCATTCACACATACACATGTTTGAGTAACCCTTTATTCTTATCTCCAAAGGTCAAAATGCTCTGTTCCACCTTGTGATGTCATGTAGAGGTAGTTTTAACAGCTAACATTTACATTTTGTTCAGTAGAGATTGGCAATTCCACAGCTGAAAACATCCAAATCTTCCTGTATTATCACGTGACATCACAAGGTGGAACAGAGTGAGATTGCTTGAGAGAAGATTTGAGACTAAATATGCCGGGTTTGTGTGAATAGAACAAAACACAACTCCCGGTATGTTCCTGATAAGGAAACTTTATAACATTGATCAGAAAATAGCATAATATGGGCCCTTTGAACTAATCTGTCTCCATAAATACAAGATGGTGACGAAATCTAAAACATCATATGTGTGAAAAAAGGCCATAACATAATAAGAGCCATTAACAATTTCCAAGATTTTCTTCTTTTTTTGCATGACAGGTGACATTAGCCCATCATCAGATATATGGCATGTCTGATGAAGAGCTGGGCCCAAAACTTCACACTGGTGCCTCAGTTTAAAAGGATAAATAGAAATCTGTGAACTCTGCTGACCTAGTTTACATCTTTCTGATCAAACATCACTATTCCATGAGAGATACAGAACTACATTCATACTATACTCCATACAAATGTAATAGAAAACCCTATGTTAATCACTTTCACCTTCGCACTGTTTCTCCTTACTCAGCTCTTGTATATAGCCAAGATGTATTTTGTATTAGTGCTATATTTTATCTTTACTTGTACATATGTCCTATTTGACACCAGTCTCTACTTATTTTGAATGTATTACTACCATTTACATTTTTGCTCCTTGTTATTACAAGTTATAATATAATGTGTGAAGCTACTGTGTCCGTACCTTGTGGATCAATAAAGTTTGTCTAAATTTCAGTTTATCCACTACACGACTGTAACCAGAAGGGAAATAGAAGCACAAAATAACTCTTGTTTTCCCCCTGTCAGGTCTCGGGTGTAGCAGAGGAGCAGCTGTTGGTGTCGCTGTATCCAGGACTGCCCACCACAGCGGAGCTCTTCATCCTGCCTGATGCGCACGTGTCCGGGGAGCACAAAAGGAGGAGCGATGAGCTGCACACGGTGACTACTACTCCAAAAGTCAATCAAAGTGGACTATTTGAAACCCTTAAAAACCTAGCAAGAACTACCTCAGCTAGCCCTGTCATGCCATTAATTATAATCAACATTTTGTGATTGAAACGAAATGTACTGACATGTTTTAAAGCAACCGTCAGTGTTATTGTCTAGAAAAAGAGGCAGATAATATAACATACTCTTCTTTCTGCTCCTTTTCATTCATTTTTTGTTCTTATTTAGTGTTGTGAAACTGTTGATGTCTTTTTATATTTTATATTTAAATTTAAATAAATAAACAAATAAATAAATAAACAAATAATAAAAAATATGAATAACTTATAGTTGAATATATGACAGCTGGGACATTTTTTTTTACTATATTTCATAGATCACTCATACTGCAAATAATACTATGCTTTACATTGATACTTTCCAGCCGATGTCATCAACATTGCCTGGGGGTGTGATGCTAACTGAAGGCTCTGCTCTGTCTGAGGTTTGTTAGTCAAGTTATACTCTAATTTGAGCTTTATTTTAACTCTGACGAGAAAGAGCTGACTTGGCATCTCACCTTTTTTGTTGAAAAACACCCAAACAGAACCATGAACGCTCGTATTGATGACAGGATTCTGAAAATGTGTTGTTTAAATCCAAGTTGTATTTTTCTGGAGTTTTCAGACAATCTTAAAACATTTTTGGTATTTATTACTAATGTGTGCACTGTGTTGCCTTGGAAACTGCTGAACATTCCGCCATAGGTATACAGGCAGAGCACCCCCAGAATGATTTCTCTGCAGAGTATCAATTGCATTATATATTCACTCCATACTCAGTTAATATTGTAGCCACAGCTGCCCTGGGGTACGCTGACAGAAGTGAGGCTGCTAAGTTGCGCCATCATCCATCCTTCCAACTACAAACACTCACACACATCACATTCATACTACGCAATGTGGGTGAAGTGTCTTGCTTAAGGACACAATGTTCTTAGGCAAGACACTGCTGTCCCACTTTTGGAATTTCCAGTGGTCTCCCGTCCAACTACTAACCGAGCTCAGATCTGACGAGACTGATTGACAAGCTACATATATGGATACAGTATTTTGGTGATTTTTTTTTACTTTATTTAATAGAATAGAATATAAAAGAAAATGAATGTAGACATTTTGGTTAATTGTTAAAAGTCTGGTCTCTAACCCACAATACAAAGTTGTAGTTACTTATTTGCACATGTACAGCTCCCAGAATCCAACTAAAGCAAATAGACTGACAAAAATACAAAAAAGAAAACTCCAACCAACTAAAAACTAGAATATTTTGGCAGTTAATTATGAATATTGGTAAATTAGTCATTTTGTTTTGAGTTAAGTGAATACACAAATTAATCAAGCTGATATTTTCTTCTGTATAACTTTTCTCACCCCTCACTAAATCATGTTGGTATTTTTAAATTACTCTGACATATTTTGCCCTGTTGCACAGCCCTTCATCTTTAATTTCGGCCCAAAGAAGGTTAACCCTTTTTACACCAGACCACCTCTTTATGTCAAAATAGAAACAGTTTTTGTACATCACATTTCGTAGCCTGTTGGACAAGGCAATTCTAATTTCAATTTCGATACTAAGGAACAGACTTCATACACAATACTGCTTCCAATCCCACAATGATAATGACAAAAACATCTTTAGAAAATAGAATGTGATTTTCAACACGAAATCATAGTACTTTCTTTTATATTACCATGTGGTGTTATCTCTATGAAATCCCAAAATCGGCCAGGTAGGCTCCATGGTCTTATTCTAGTCTGTGGTTCTGATACTAATAATTCTACTAAAGCTGTTCAGGAAAGGCTCATTTTTGTTCTGTGAATGTGAAGGTTTAGTATTGAGATCTGTTCAAATGAGACTACTTTCAATAGTAGTTTTCGTATTGATTAGTTTTTGTTTTTTGATACTTCTACAACCCAGCAGCGTTTTCTGAGGTTTTATACTAAGACTATGATGGCATAAGAGATCCATATTTCAATCATTTTATTTGATACAATATTTTGGTGTATATGTTGCTATGCCACTTATTGCCTCTAAAAAGAACAGCACGGATTAAAGAGTAAAATGGTTACTATATGTTTACAATAACACTACAAGCATAATTTGTTTTAACATTTCATTCTCAGCTAGGTTTTAGACAATTAGGTGGACTATAGTCTTTAGTATATAAGTTAATGGGAAACACAGCCTAGTACTATCCAATATCATTTTTATTTCCACATACCAGACTGTAAAAATCAAATATAAGATACTGTACTGTGTTCATTTTGATTGTCTTTGTGTATTCCAGATATCAGATATTTTTGTAACTGCCCTCAATCAAGGCATGGTCCAGTTTGAACTCAAAGCCAACATCCGCATCATCGTGTACGTCACTCAGCAAACTTTAGGTAAGTTTTCCTGTTTCTATTTCCTAATCTGCAGCAAATTGTTTTTACATTGTACTATAATTTATTCCGTTTTTGCAAATTATTCTTACAGGGTTAGGTAAACACGATTGCACTCAAACCTCTTTGTTTCATAGAACTTCAGAGTCAAATTAATCTTCTTCTCAAGTGACTTTATAACTTTCTAAATATGTTGAAACTGCTTGGGGCTATTCAGAATCCCATGATAGAATTTGCTGTGTCAAAATAGAGATAGTTCATCCTGGTTTGTGGTTAATAGCACCACAATCACTGGGTCACAGGCAGAAAGGTCAATGTTTTCTCTGTCAGTATTAATGAACTGAGGTGACAGGCATTTTTATAACACGAGGAAAAAGTGAAGTTAACATGACAGGCATCAGTTTAATGGACTTTTTGTTAAGATTAAAATGGCAAATTTGTGAATCCAAGCTCTATCTGCTTTGGCAGCTCTATATGCAGGTTAAATTGTTAAACTCCGGTCATTGTCAAGGCTGGGGAAATGGGAAGAGATGAGGAAAAGGTTGCGTTAACAGTGGGTGGGGCTTTATGATTTGATTGACATCTGTATGTAGGTTAAATTGTTAAACTCTGCACACTCGCATGGCTGGAGAAAGGGCGGAGATAAGGAGGAGTCCATGGAGACATAACCTCTACCTGAAAATGTTGGATTTTATAATGCAAAGTTTCAAATTCATGGTATAGGCAATATTTTGAGGACTTGCCCATACAAAAGATGTAATATTTTGTTTTCAAATGCTGATCGCTAAAGCAACAGTGCTAATTTTTCATCATTCTGAAAGCGATGAATAGTTAAAGCCTATTTCAAGTTCTCACATGCATAGTCACAACCATTCACTCACACATATTATCACTAGATTATAACTAGATTTGCATAAGATGTTTAAAAGGTAGAATTCAGCTCAGAGTGCTCAATTCAATCATCCCAATGAGCATTAACAATTGGGAGAAGACTGAAATATGAACTGATAAACTAAAATGATTTACAGAACGTTATCTATAAAAGAGACATGACATTTTGTTCTTTGCAGAGGACATTTTACTATCTAAAGAACTGTAGCCTTGGCTATTTGATCTCAAAAATGCAGTTTAGATCCTACTGCAGTATAATGTATAGTCCTAGCAAGGCATGAAATGAACAGGCCCATATTATGCAATTTTCTGACCTATGTTGTAATGTTTACTCATCACAAACATACCTAGAGGTGTGTTTTGTTTCATTCACACAAGTTTAACACACAAACTCTGCTTATTTAGGCTGCGTTCTTTCTCAAACAGAAAATGCTCTGTTCCACAGGAAGTGCTTCACTGTGTTTTAAAACACCTTCACTAGAAGCATTTGGATGATTTCTGCCCTAGAATTGCCAATTGTCTATTGAATAATAGATTAATGGTAGCTGTTAACTTGAAAATGACATCTTCATGACATCACAAGGTAGAGCAGAGCATTTTAAGATGTGAAGATGTAGACAGACTAATAATAAAGGATTACCATATTTTCCAAACTATAAGTCGCGCTGGAGTATAACTTGCATTTTTGGGGGGAAATTTATTTCATCAAATCAGACCCCAGGAATGGACATTTCATCTAGAAAGGCAAGTTATAGTAAAAACAATAGAACAGAACAACAGGCTGAACATGTGTCTGGTGTGTTAATGTAACATATGAACGGTTACTCAGAAAACTAAGAGTATAAACAATGTAACATAATTAAAGGACAAGATTGTGGCTTATTCACTGCCTGCCCCCCAAAAAAGTCGCCACCTGGATTTAACTAAGCAAACAGGTACAAGCAATAAAGGACTTTTAATATATTCAGTCGGTGCCTCGGGTTTGTACCTTGCCCATGTTTACATTTAAGTTTAGATGTGAACTGATATACTTCATGTTTCATAAGTCGCACCTGAGTATAAGTCACCCAAACCATGAAAAAAGTGCAACTTATCGTCCGAAAAATACCGCACTCAAACATATGTGAATGAAACAAAACACAACTCCAGATATGATTTTGATGAGGTAGCAACCTTCTAAAACTCACAAGAGTCAATTTTGTTTATATAAGACCTTTAAAATGCCAAAAAAAAACAATCTCACAATATTTGAACTTTTAGCTGCTGTGCTTGCACTCTGCACTTTATGACCTCTGTCCATTACACTGTACTCTGGTACACGACCCCCCGATCAATGGCGTGAGTGACACAGCAGGTGCTTGGTATGCCGCGTGGCCAATGGGCAGGGTCACCGTCTCATTAGCATATCGGCCCAAACGTGTCCATCACCGCCGCGTGTCTTTACCCTTTTCATCCACCAGCGGATCTGTCTTCATTTGTGTCTGCGTACAAAAGGTCTGGCTCGCTTTAAAATGATCCCCCAAAAGGTCAAACCCGCTTCATAGGCTTCAGTCTGGGAGGAAAGGGGCTGGATGTAGCAGTACTTTGAATATTGCATCTCAGCATTTCCGAAAAACCATGACTATGCATAAGACAACTGCGCCAAGATATCCAACTGAGGCGCCATGGAGCTCCCAGAGGTGCTTTTAATATCCACAGGGGGAATAAGGTGACGGTGGGTGGGCCAGGAAGTAAAATGTGCTGTTATTAAGTGTCAGATGAATAGAACAGTAGAGGTTGTAGTAACAGTGGGCGGGGAATGGTGATTTGAATGACAGATTGTGACCGTGTAGTAATAAACTGAATGTGACTGAGATAAACATTGTATTACAAAAGAAAACAAACAAAAAAAGTTTGACCTTACATAAAAATGAATATTTGTAGTTTTTGTCAAGGCAGATGCATTCATTTAAAGTGCCTGTACTCATTTTTGAACCATGAGTGAACAACATGGTCAGAATGAACTATTAGTCCTGTTGTCCCACTGATGTTTAAGGATGACAGAGAAACAACTCTCTGCTATAGCCACAGTTATTCTCATATGGTTCTTGTCCAACAAACTCTCTGATTTGATAATATTGACAGTCCCTTGCAGTTGCTTCCTTATGTTTCTCACTCATCAAGAGGGAGTTGAAAATGTAAAGGTAATTTAATCTTTTTTTCACAAATAGCTACTTATAAACTAGATGAACTCAAAGTCCCTTACAAGCCCTGTAATTTATCCTTATATACAGTTTGAGAGCATAGCAGTAGCCCCAACCTACTTCTTATTTACACAATAGGATAGTGTGAAGGCAGAGTAATAGAATAACACCACATGAACGTGAATAGAACGTGAATAGAATATAGAATAGAATAAGTGGGCAGAGTATCGTATTTTCTGGACTATAGAGGCACATGTATATAAGTCGCATCCACTCAATTTAAAAAAAATTTTAAGAAAAAAGTATATACAAGCCGCAACCGGGCTATAAGCCGCTGATATCCATGTTGAAAAATGAGATATTTACTGCATATACAGAACGATTTTGTACTGTAAATGTACATTTATGTACGTGAACAGATTCTTTCCGAACAGTGCCTTTTAACACGGCAGCAACTGTGCTGATTAAAACGAGGTCAAAAACAGAAAAGAACCGGTAATTGATTACCTTCATTTCTCCTGTGCAGTGAAACCACAAGTCACTTTGACGCCAAGCTTATGTGCAGCAGCACGGCAGAGGTCTGCGCGGGACAGAATTTTCAGTCCCACCCACTCCCGCATTCTTCAGTCCCGCTCCCGCCGGCTTCCACGTCATGCGGTCGCGCTCCCGCCCACACCCGCAATAAGCTTTCAGAATGTTCTTTCAGAATGCTCTTAATCCCACCCCGCACTGTTTTGTGTTGGGTCCCCCGGGTTCCGCGGGTGCAGGGCTCTACAGCACGGTTTCCTTCCTGGAGCAAGATCGATGCCTTCAACTTAAAACTTGCATCATACAAACTCCTTTGTGTGCTTTTCATGATGAAGGGATGAGGATTTGAAAATAATTACCAGTTAGTAATTTGTCGTGCGTGTTATATCTGCTAAATAAAAAGTAGCATATTCTTCTTTGCATTAATTTTCCGTCTATCTTGTTTTTGAAATTCCGGAATCCACAGAATAGCCGCACCTTTGCAAAAGCCGCATGGTTCAAAGCCTGGGAAAAAAGTAGTGGCTTATAGTCCAGAAAATACGGTATATATTGTGCTAAGTGTAGCTGGCAGGTTAGATGACTCTTCACTAAAACATAGTTAACACAATTAATTATATTTGAGATTTCGCAAAAAGATCTTGCCTATTTTTTCTAGTTTTTATTTTTGAATTTATAATTTTAATACATTTAATTGTTGGTAGCAGATATTACTGTTACCTAGAAACTATACTGAAAACAAGGGCGAAGATAATTATATATAAGATAATTATGATTAAAAAAGCTAAATCGAGGACTAAACTTCAGTTTTATTAAATTAATGACAAATGAATGACCATTTTCTGTGTTGATGACACAGAGATATTCCATTTCAGAACTCACGATTGCTTCATTTATTTTTATATTTTTCTTTTACATTTTTCCCCACAAGCTGTCACTAACCTAATGTAAAACTATGATAAATATTTACCACAGATGCCACCAAACCAAGTAATAATCACAGAAAACTGAAAACCTGCTATATTCACTTTTTCACTGCCGATTAATTACATAAATAAGTATAATACAGTCTATTTCTGCTTGTGAGTTTTAGATTATTTATTAACACCGTTCAGTCAAACTTTATGCCAGTGTGAGCATTCTAAGCTTGGCATGATAGCTTTGTTTTGTTTTTCGGGTTACTGAAAGTGTTGTGTAAGTGTTGGCTGTAGCTATTGTTGCCTCTGTCAAACTGCACACTACAATGAACTGCTCGGCACTGATTTTCAGAGTGCAACATTAGCATAGTATTACAAGTTTCCGTTGAACTGCAGGGAAGCATAATCAATTCAAGAGAAACGTCAAAAATAGTCAGACTAATAGGAGCTAAAAGTGTGATTTTGCTTTTTTGTTTCTTGTTTTTAAACTTCCTTTCTGCTCTTCTAGCTCCTCTGGTGGACTCTAACTCGATTCACAGTGGGCCGGCCATGCTCATGCTGCTCAGTGTGGTCATAGTCGGGGTAGCAGCCTTCTTCATCTACAAGTTCAAAAGGTGAGTTTATTCTTCTCAAATAATGTTACAAGAAACAGGTTACATATTCAAAAGTTCTAAATGAGGCAAAATTGACTTGTAAGATTTAAACTGTGTTAGAATGTTGTTATATCCTTGACTTTCCCATTATTATTAATCTGTCTACATCTCCAAAGCTCAAATTGCTCTGTTCCACCTTGTGATGTCATGTAGCAGTAGTTTTCAAGCTACCTTTTACCTTTAGCTCAGTAGAGATTGACAATTCCAGGGATGAAATTATCCAAATGATTCTAATGAAGGTGTATGGAGTTTAAAAACACAGTGGAGCACTTCATGTATTACCACATGACATCAGGGGGTGGAGTGTTTTCTGTTTGAGAGAAGTAATTAAACTGAATATGCAGGGTTTGTGTGTTAAACATGTATGAATGAAACAAAAGCAGTTTCCTTATCACTCCAGGTATGTTTGTGATGAGGAAACAACATCATAACAGATCAGAAATCAGCGTAATACGGCCTCTTTAATATACAAATATTTTCCTCTTCAGGTATTTAGCATTGTGACATTTAACACAACTCTGAGTAGGTTAATAATGAGGGAACACAATATAACATGCTCAGTTTTACATAATATGCCACTCCTATTCTAACGTTTGTTCTGTCGAAGAGTTGTAGATTTTCTTTCAGTTGTAACAAGTTCTGAAATGTACTGTGACTGCAATATCATTTTTAGTCTTATGGCACAATGCAGTGTTCAGGACATCCATTTGAAGTTACAGCCATCACTCTGCCACATCCAATCTATCATTTAGTGGATACAGGAGGAACCAGACAGGGTGACGGGACGGGAGATTGTTTGGGCCATTACTGTTTTAGCCCTTGAGTTTTACCAATGTGCGCAGTGATTAAACTGTGCCTGGGTACCAAAAGGTCACCAGTTCAGCTCCTGCTTGTGCCAATAGTTTAGCCGTGTTCTGTGTTTTATATATATAGTTTTCAATTTAACAGCTATCTTTTACCTTTTGTTCAGTGGAGAGTGGCAATTCCAGGGGTGAAATTATTCAAATGATTCTAGTGAAGGTGTGTGGTGTTTAAAAACAGAATGGAGCACTTCTTTTATTACTATATGACATCATCACAAGGTGGAACAGAGTGTTTTTTGTTTGAGAGAAGAACTCAGCCTAAATATGCAGGGTTTGTGTGTTAAACATATGTGAATGAAGCAAGCACATGTTTATGTGTTAATGAGGAATCAATATTATAACATACACTCAACAAAAATATAAACGCAACACTTTTGTTTTTGCTCCCATTTGACATGAGATGGACTCAAAGATCTAAAATTCATTCCAGATACACAATATTACCATTTCTCTCAAACATTGTTCACAAATTTGTCTAAATGTGTGATAGTGAGCACTTTTGCTTTGCTGAGATAATCCATCCCACCTCACAGGTGTGCCACATCAAGATGCTCATCAGACACCATGATTAGTGCATAGGTGTACCTTAGACTGCCCACAATAAAAGGCCACCCTGAAATGTGCAGTTGTTGCTTTATTGGGGGTCTGGGGACTCAGAACCAGTCAGTATCTGGTGTGACCACCATTTGCCTCATGCAGTGCAACACATCTTCTTCGCATAGAGTTTATCAGATTGTCAATTGTGGCCTGTGGAATGTTGGTCCACTCCTCTTCAATGGCTGTGCGAAGTTGCTGGATATTAGTGGGAACTGGTACGCGCTGTCGTATACGCCGGTCAAGCACATCCCAAACATGCTCAATGGGTGACATGTCCGGTGAGTATGCTGGCCATGCAAGAACTGGGACATTTTCAGCTTCCAAGAATTGTGTACAGATCCTTGCAACATGGGGCCGTGCATTATCTTGCTGAAACATGAGGTGATGTTCATGGATGTATGGCACAACAATGGGCCTCAGGATCTCATCACGGTATCTCTGTGCATTCAAAATGCCATCAATAAAATGCACCTGTGTTCTTCGTCCATAACAGATGCCTGCCCATACCATAACCCCACCACCACCATGGGCCACTCGATCCACAACATTGACATCAGCAAAGCGCTCACCCACACGACGCCACACACGCTGTCTGCCATCTGCCCTGAACAATATAAACCAAGATTCATCCGTGAAGAGAACACCTCTCCAACGTGCCAGACGCCATCGAATGTGGGCATTTGCCCACTCAAGTCTGTTACGGCGACGATCTGGAGTCAGGTTAAGACCCCGATGAGGACGACGAGCATGCAGTTGAGCTTCCCTGAGACGGTTTCTGACAGTTTGTGCAGAAATTCTTTGGTTATGCAAACCAATTGTTTCAGCAGCTGTCTGAGTAGCTGGTCTCAGACGATCTTGGAGGTGAACCTGCTGGATGTGGAGGTCCTGGGCTGGTGTGGTTACACGTGGTCTGCGGTTGTGAGGCCGGTTGGATGTACTGCCATATTCTCTGAAACGCCTTTGGAGACGGCTTATGGTGGAGAAATGAACATTCAATGCCCGAGCAACAGATCTGGTTGACATTCCTGCTGTCAGCATGCCAATTGCACGCTCCCTCAATGCTTGCGCCATCTGTGGCATTTTGCTGTGAGACAAAACTGCACATTTCAGAGTGGCCTTTTATTGTGGACAGTCTAAGGTACACCTGTGCACTAATCATGGTGTCTGATGAGCATCTTGATGTGGCACACCTGTGAGGTGGGATGGATTATCTCAGCAAAGCAAAAGTGCTCACTATCACACATTTAGACAGATTTGTGAACAATGTTTGAGAGAAATGGTAATATTGTGTATCTGGAATGAATTTTAGATCTTTGAGTCCATCTCATGACAAATGGGAGCAAAAGCAAAAGTGTTGCGTTTATATTTTTGTTGAGTGTAGATCAGAAAATTGAGTAATATGGGCCCTTTGTGTAGCAAGAGGAAAGGCATCTGGCATAAATGTGGCTTCTTGAATGTGACAAACTCTGACAAGACAGGAAGTTATATAATGTGGTGCGTAATTAATGAATTCCTCTAATGGTACAACATGGTAGTGTAAGCCAACCTTACCTAGTGCTAGTTTTTTATGTATTTTCTCTGCTGCCATTTTCATATGTAAAGTACTCTCATAATAACAATACAGTAACATTCTGTACTGCGTAAACAACTAGGCAGTGTCAGTTTCTAAATTGAGATCAGATTAGATTTGTTTTTCTGTGACCCATCTGAAACGAAGGAGCTCATCGGTAACCTGTCATTTTAGATTATCAAGTTGATAATACATTTGTCTCACATCAGATTAAAGAGTTTAAAGGTGCACTGTGGAACATTTCTGGTGGAGGGTCGGCTACCTGCTTGTCTCCATGGAAATGTTATTGCTTTGTCGGAGAACCGCCCCTATTCACAGAAGTGGATTTTTGAGCAATAGAAACACCTGTAATGAATAAATGCTAGATGGAAAGGTTTAATGGAACATTCTAGGCTAAGCAATAACATCTCCATAGAGGCAAGCAGGTAGTAGACCCTCCACCAGTGCACCTTTAAATCTGTGAACTCCCAGTCTGTGCTTATTTATTTCTCACTTATACACAGCCATATATGTTTTGATACAAATGTAGAGTGCATGCCCCTGATTGGCCAATCAACTTGTCAATCACGTCCCATCTGAACTTGATACAACTGGTGACCGGACTTATATATTCCTAAAGTATTTATAGCAGTATGTATTCTACATCCCAGCCAAACGGACCCTCGCATTAAGCCCTCTTTCTCACTATTAAAGGTTTAGCAGTGATTGATTTATGCATGTCCGTATCTCCAGGAAAATTCCCTGGATACACGTGCAGACCGAGGATACGCAAGAGAAGGAGCCGGAGGTGATCAGCACAGTCAGCCCCAATGAGAACATGTCCACCCTTCCCAACATGGCCACCCTTCCCAACATGGCCAAAATGTCCGCTATGTCCAATTTGTCCACCGTGCCCAGTATGTCCACCCTGCCAAAAGTGAAGCTGAGTGACTTCCCCCGTCAGAAGGAGCTGCTGGAGAAGGAACTGGAGGCACGGAGCCGAGGTAACGCTTCAATATTTACTACCCTTCAAATATTATGAGCGTTTTTAGTGCATACACAGAGGATTTATGTCATAGCGTGTTAATTTCAGGTTAAAAAAACCCTACGCTGACTCCATTTTGTTTGACAGGGGTAGACTACAGATTATTCATCACTGCGTACATAACCAAGACATTAATACAGGATTTATACTGCAACTGTCAGAGCCGAAACTGATCCTGATTAACATTTTACCACCCCAAAAACACATCATCACGCATCTGTTAGGAATAAGTTTAAAGTAGCTCTCGAGAAGGCTAGGACAATACCACAGTATTCATCTACTGTGGTATCGTCGCGCTCTTTATGTGACTCACTTCTGATGTGAGAGTAACACTTTGTAATCACTCAAGCATGAACAAAGACTTAATTCATAGCCAACAAATAGTTTTGAAGAATCATTTAGGCTTAGCAACTACTTAATAAAATAGAAATGGCTTCAGAGAGTGATGCCAATATTCAACTCTAAATGAGTCATTGTACTCAGTTGTAACTAAGAATTTAAAGCAAGGATTAATATGGCAAATGTATGTACACAAATTCCTAACAAATATTGATAAACTCAACATTTGTGGGTTTTAAATTTGGAAACATTCCGTGGGTGTGTGACACTAACTGTAGGCTCTGATACTTTATTAGACTTTAATCTGTGCTTATTTTAACACAATCTGACCATAAAGAACTGACTTAGCTGGGACTATAACAGGTTCTCTGATTTGTGCTGTTACACAAGTCTGTCACACATACAATTACAGTCACTAGGGGTGGCACGGTATATGTATTCGTATTGAACCGTCGCAGTACGGGGGTCACAGTTCGGTGCGCGCATTTTGACAGAGAATATACGGTACAAAAGTTTAATATTGAACTGACCACGGGACTTTCCTTTTGCTACGGTTTCCTTAACCATTGCCATGTGCAAGCCCTGATTGGTCCATGAACATGTATACATGTCTGGATTGGTCTAGCTAGCAAACTCCGCCTTCAAATACAAAACTGCTGTTGTTGTTGCTGCTGTTAGCTCGTTGCGAGAGGGGTGAAAGACGATGGCGAGTAATTCAAGCCCGGAGTTAGAAGACCCACCACCATCATTTAAGTCGGTGGTGTGGGCAGGGCTCTACAGTGCGCCCATTTCACTCGCATTTGTGAGTAAATATCTTGGCGTGCGAACGAGAAAAACAAAACAGGGGCACCTGTGCGAGTGCTTCTGCAGCCACAATAAGGAGCTGCGCACAGACGTAACGTGACAAGTTAAACGTTCTAAATGTATCAAACATTAGGGGCGCACTCACACTAGGACTTCAGAATCGTGCCCAAGCCTGGATCACCCCTAAAGCGCGGCACGCTTTCCCAGCGCGAGCGCAACCGAACACCTCCGACCGCGCACGACCCCAGCATACGAGCTCCGCGTGTGTGGCAATATCACTCATAGAACAATCTCCGCTTCAAAACACACCCATGCCCACCTTAAACGAGGCGCGCCGCAGCAGGACCCACACCTGTCCCACTCAGTAGACACCCCCGTGCCACTGGACTTCCTCCTCCGCTAAAGCGAGAGCTTTGTCTTGGTTTTGTCTCGGACTCGAGCGCATTTGGACTCAGTCTCGTCACGGACTCAAGGTCTGAATATTGAGTGTGGTCATATTTCATTACTGCCACTGCTTTCGGCAATAAACTTGTGCCGGTGTGTGGGACCTATGCGCTGGAGCACGCGGACACTCCGTGCGGCACCGCCAGTGCGCGGCTTGTCCACCACTGCGCGTACCCAGAAGGTACCTAAAAGGCACCTAAAAAGACCATGTGTTAAAACTTCACTGATGTGCCCAGCTCAGTAACCAATCAATATACTCAATGTGGTGCTTGCGTGTTCACTTGTTTTACATGTTTTACTTTTACTTGTTTTACTACAAGTTGCAGTTATCTCAGCTGGAGATTTAGGCAATAAAAAGCTGCCGTTGAGGACAGCCTTTCTGGTTATGTTTTTTTTCCTGCACTGAACCGAAAATGTACCGAACCGTGGGGTCTGAACCGAGGTACGTACTGTACCGTGAATTTTGTGTACCGTGCCACCCCTAACAGTCACCAGATAATCCTAGATTAGAACAGTTTTCCAGGTTCTCACACTTACCATTTTTGTTGAAAATCAAACTCTAAAACAGGACCATGAACGCTTGTATTGATCACAGGCTTCATGTGGTTTAAATCCATTTTGTGTTTTTAGTGAGTTTTCAGACAATTTTAAAACTTTTTTGGTAATGTTTTCTAATGTGTGTTATGTCCCCATGGTAACACAACATTGGAGATACATGCAAAACACCCCCGAGCAGTGGCAGCTGGTATTATCATTTTTTGGGGAGTGCATAGGCCAAAATTATAAATATATATTATAAATATATCTATAACAAATGCAACAGACGAAACGAATGAAACAGACAGTAATTTTGGTCACTATTGGCTGGACTATATCAGAGCACAACCAAGCACAAAGTTTACATAGCAGCACAAGCTGATCAACCGCTCACAAACCAGCCCCAACTACACAACGTAACACACCAGCCCCAACTATACAACGTAACACACCAGCCCCAACTACACAACGTAACACACCAGCCCCAACTACACAACGTAACACACCAGCCCCAACTATACAACGTAACACACCAGCCCCAACTACACAACGTAACACACCAGCCCCAACTACACAACGTAACACACCAGCCCAAACAACACAACGTAACACACAGCCCCAACTACACAACGTAACACACCAGCCCCAACAATGCCAGCAAAACTACAATAAGAGGCTATGGTCACAACAGGAACACACAGCATCACCACTGCTCCTACAGCATGTGGTAGAACACTGGAGCGGCTCTGTCGCACCCACAAGCTCATTTACACA
The DNA here is from genome assembly GCA_034769755.1 of Odontamblyopus lacepedii. Lineage (NCBI taxonomy): Eukaryota > Metazoa > Chordata > Actinopteri > Gobiiformes > Gobiidae > Odontamblyopus > Odontamblyopus lacepedii. The sequence goes on from CM068354.1 coordinate 15,205,727, forward strand.
CTATTTATCACTATAACACTATTTACCTGTGAGGCTCCATCCTCAGATTTGCCCCAAACTAACGAAAACAAGCCTCTTACCTTCTCCAGAGCACTGATGCAGAGTGTGTCCTCTATCTGCTGTCCTGTTGGTTCTCTCTCCAATATGAAGAGATCAAAATGGTCCAAGCTCAGGTCCAGTCAGGTCCGCGACACAAGGTCTGGGAGCCAAATGCATGAGCTGGTTCTAAAACTCGTCTTAATCCCACTTCCCACTTAAATCTGAAAGTTACACCAGTCCATATTAGCACTAGGCCACCAGGTAGACTTTAGCCATCTGTGCTCTACGCCCAGGTAAAAATTTTCCCCCCACAAACGAGCTGGCAGAGGCTGATAGCGCAGCAAGCGAGTGCCCCGGGTCCCGGCGGCGGATCAAGCCGCTATGATCCAGTGTGTGAATCGAGCTGTAGGATATCACTGCAGCCAGATGCACTCATTTCAGCTTAATGCCTCTTTTTTTGCTTGGTCCCACTGAAGAGAAGACATATTACTCCCTAAAAACTCTTCCTGGGATGCACTTTGACTGAAGTTGAGCTCTGTTTAGCACATGGCACTGTTGTTATCCATTCATTAGCCTTACAGTGGTAATATGCCACCAGTGGAGAGTTCAGGTGAGGTGGGAGAGAGCGAGCACGCTGAATAACAATAGGTCACATGTGTGATAATGTTTATAAAGACCAATCACTTGACTTCAGGTCGCCACCGCCCAGTGCTCCCAAGACATACTTTAGGGCTATAATGTAAAGTAATGGGCAAAAGCAACATAATGACGTCAAACTTCAGGCTCTCCCATAGACCTCCATTAGGTCGTGCCGACTTACCACTCTCAAATTCCAAACACATGACTCAAATAAAGTGATATGAGCACATTTAACATGATAAAAATATGTCCAGATACACATTCAATTTTAAACACAATATGAAACATATAGCCTTATACAAAATAATGACTTTATATATTGTTTTTATTTAGGTCAAGTTAGGGAGTGCGGCGCACTTGCGCCCTCTATTGACCAGCCGCCACTGTTCCTGAGCAGGATCTCACTGCAAACTATCAATACGTTCCAAGCAGCACAATTCTTGGCCCTCCCCACTGAACTCTATATTCAACTATACATCCAATCAGTGTTTTTTTTAGAAATGACACAGCAGCACAGATGCAACTTCTCATCCTGATGGGTGAGCTTTTTAATTGTTATGACTGACATACCTCTTGACACGTTTTCGAGGCTTACCACTGGGTTGACAAAAGTAGCTTTGCAGTGTTCCTGACAGATGTGAAGGGCTGACTGGATGCATGCATGGTGTGTTTATGGTCACTCAGCAGCTTTGGTCTATTTCTCACTTCTCAGCACCTTTTGCACTGATGTGAGACAAATGAGGTGTGTTCAGGAGCCATCAGAGGTGTTTATTTACAAAGAGAGCAGCAGCATGGGGGCTTTGATTGGAGGCCCTCTAGATTAAAAATAATTGATGGCCTGCTGATTAAAGATTGCATTAATGCTCAGACTCGGTGGGGCTCTACAGAGGCTGATTGGGGCATAGGCCAAAAAGTTCATCAGAGACTGCAGCGTTTACACTTGAGTGGGTTTACAAGAGCGCAAATCCATTGTGGTTATTGTAAAGGGAAAGATCAGTATTGTTTTTTCACAAAGACAAGGAAAATATATTCCAGAAAGATGTACATATCATTTTTAAGTATTTTATTTGTCTGAGTTTTATGAGTACTTGTAAGCGTTATTGTAACAGTAAAGGCTGTAAAAAAAAAAAAAAAAAAAAAAGTGATGGAGCTGGGGATCACTGTCAAAATACTGAAAAGAAATACAAGCTGCAATCGAACCCAACAGGGCATTGTGCAGCATATTCTTCACTTTATTTGACAAAGGTAATAGAAAACAATTTGAGAAATGTTCTTAACACAACTTTTTTCAGTTTAATCCTTCATTCAGGAGTGGTCCGTGGTTGAAAAAGTTTCAGAAGTCTTATGTACAGTGTTTTTTTTAAACTGAGATGTTTCGACTGCCATCCGGAAACCATTTTTAATCTGAATGTACTGGACTGAGAAACAGAACAGAAGCTATCCAGCCCACTACATTCAGATTAAACTGATTTACGTGCGACACTTGAAATGTCTCAATTTCATAAACATGATCCAGATGACTACCTCTGAAACTTTTTTAACAACCTCACAACTGTTTGGTCTAAGAGGTTTTGAATGAACTTGAATGAAAAATGGAATCCATTCAACCAGGACTGAAGCTGAAAGTTGATATGCAAAGGCAGAGGAGAGTTGCACTGTTTAGGCCTGTCACGATAAAAACTATATTGACTTAAGGCCTATTCATACTCCATAAGACAAAAGAACAAATTTTGTTCAGCTAGCTCCTGTTCGTCAGTTCTTGTGGCTTGTTCTCGACACCTCAGCTGAGCAGAACTTTGTTCAGCCGTTAGGCAAAGTTGATTGATCATTTTTATGTGGGTGTGGTTAATCTGTTGGATCCAATAGGAGTGTAGATCCAATGGCTGCCTCCTTGCCAGTGTGGAACAAGAAAAAAAAGCATTGTTTTGAGTCTCAGCTGGCAGAAATGGTGAGGAAATACAGACATCTTTACAACACGATGCTCAGTGACTACAAAGACAGCCAAATGGTAAGAAACTTGTGAAGAGAGATCATGGACATTTAGGATCTGACAAAAACCAGTGCAGAAAAGTCTGGCGTAACCTCCGTGATAGGTTTGCAAAAGCCAAAAGACGTGTCACGAAAAAAAAAAGAAGAGCGGTCAGGCTGAGGGATGAAAAGAAACACTCTGGCTATATACCTCCCTTCATCAAGCACAGAGAAACGTCCACCAACATGACTCCTGTTTCTAGTCAAATGGAGGTAAGCTATTAATACTTAGCTAAATGTGTGAATGAAAGGGACATTACAATAAACAAGATGATCAATTAATTAATATCTTAAATGTTTGTAGTCATTATTTATTCTATGATTGGCAGGTTTTAGAATATTTTGGGCTCAAAAGGCTAGTCTACTTTCCGTAATTTCTGGTTTGGACAATAGACAGCGCAGAAGAGAGAAGGGCAGTTCGGCAGCTGCATTTTTTGAAGTATAAGGCTATGTCAGAGCTCAAACGAACGTTGTTCTTGTTCTTATCACCTCACAAACAAGAACAAAGTTCTTATGTCTTATGAATAGCCCTTTATTGTTCAGTATATGAAAGTTGTAAAAGTGGGAAGATTTTGGGGTATTTTATTGTAATCAAATTACATTTGAGCTTTAAAAGGCTGAATAAGTGACTTCTATGACTAATGATTGAACAATAATAGTGCATTATCTGTTGCAGCATGTGCCTTTTAATGATCTATCTACCATCTGTCTATGGTTTACTGGGATTATCTTGTATTATTGTCATTACATTAGTGGCACCAAGTAGTTTCAGTATTATTATTTAACGCAGTGTATCTCTATACTAATATATCGTGCTTCAGAATTTGTTACTCTGTCAGGCCTGTTAATTCTGTGGTGTAGGACGAGGTTTGGCTAAAATGGGATAATGAGAAAGGGCTCGATCTCTCATTAACACACAGGGAGGGTGACTGCATGATCTGCATTTGCCCCGCACAAGCGACTGATATGCACCATAAGGGCACAGAGCAGGATGCGCAGGTCTGTACAGAGCAGTGCTCATGTGCACTATACGTCGCTTGAGCCACTGTACAAAGCTCTACTGACCACTGCTGCCAAGAGAACACCACATACGAGACGTGTCTGCTCCGCTGTCACCGCCCCGAGCTGTCAGTGAACATGTAATCTCTATACACCTTTACTAGAATCATTTGGATAACTTCAGCCATGCAATTCCCATCTCTACTGAACTAAAGGCAAAACATAGTTGTTAACTTGAAAACTACCACTGCATGACATCACAAGTTGGAAAAGAGCATTTTGAAGAAATGAATTCTCATACCCCCACACGAAAACTTCTTCTAAAAAACCCACAAACATTTAAAAAAGTAATGTTTTCAGTCACTTTCTACTTGCCAACCTCAATTAATTAAAACGTAATGGAAAAGAGTGTCTATTTTCTCCTCCTTTGGGTCTAATTGGATTTGCAGAAGAAAAAAAGTTTGCGTGACTCTTGTCACCACACTGGTAGAATAAATTAAAAATCCTAACCAGTTTTGTGAACTTTGAAACACCAGGATTTGGCAAACTATTAAAGCGCAGATTAGAATATACACACTAAATTAAAACATCTTAGCGTAGCGTAAAGAGACACGTTTATACCAAATGATAACACCACTCCTCTCTAAAAAGACAAGATTTTTACTCGAGTTGAAATGTAGAATTCATTAAATATTTTAATAAAAAACGACAAATTGTGCCGCTTTAAAATTCTGGCAATCATGTGAAGGTTGGAGTGATTGCTAGAGTCTTGTGATTATCTTGTGGAGGGTCTGAGAGTAGGGAGAAGAGAGGAGAGAGAGCATTAGAATAAAAAGAAGTGATATGGGAGGTTACTGGGGTTGTGGGATGGATTCTCACACTTTGGGTCTCGGCGCAGTCACTTCTGATTGGTGTGAGCGCAGCTGGAGATGAGGCGCCTGGAGCCGTGACCTTTGACCCATAAAGTGTTCTTATTTTTGGATACGTGAGCCGATGGGGCAGATGATGATTGTGTTGGTCAGGTGATTTTTGCTACATCAGGTCAAATGATGCTTTTGGTGATGAGAAGTGTTCAACATGTGGAAAAAGTTGTGAGGGAGTTTGATAGTGGTTATAAGGCTGTTTTGTGGATTCTACTGTTGGAAAAAAATTTAAACAAAACTGAAAAAATGTAATTAAAAAGTCAAATGTTTTAAAAAATAAATAAAATAAAAAAATAAAGATAATAATAAATACAGACAAATTTGAAAAAAAAGGCAAATGTTTTTAAAATAATAAATATATACAAAATAAAAAATATATATAAATGAAATTGAAAAAATATATATAAAATCATGATAATTAAGAAAATTATGAATGCAGCAGTTTGACCCTATAGACTCCCTTTTTGTCACATAATTGACCAAAGGGAACTATGAAGCTCCTGGTTATGTAAACCACCATTGGAAAGTATTAACCTGCATGTTTTGTGAAATCAACTATTCTGAAATCCATCAATATCTCTATAGCAACAGCACAATAAAAAATCTCTCTCTTTCTCTCTCTGTTTCTCTCTCTATCTCTCTATTGATGTACGTCAAAAAATAAGTGAAAGTAAGTGAAGTGAATAAGTGAAAGTTTCAACTTTTATTTAGGAATTATTAAGGCATAACAGATTCTGTCTTTAAACTTCTTCCTTACATTTACCTAAAAACATGTGGAAAGGTTTTGGCTGCTACTAACCATCTTGTGATCATAGTTGATAGAACAAGGTAAAGCATTTTGTGATTCCTGAATTTTTACAAAAACTAATAAATAAAGTATAAAATGACAAGGGAAATAACAGTAAAAATCAGATATGAAAGTTCCATCCATCCATCTTCTCCCGCTTAATCCGGCTGGGTCGCGGGGGCAGCTTGCTGCCCAATACTCATAGCACCTGACCCCCCCTATGAACCCCTCTGCAGGTGGTGAGCCCACAGGAGGGTGAACAACATGGTCCTTGATGTTAGTTCATAGGGGTGCGGGCATGTTTTAGGTTGATGGGGGAAACCGGAGTACCCGGAGGAAACCCATCCAGACACGGGGAGGAACATGCAAACTCCACACAGAAAGGCCCGGGTGACCCGGGGATCGAACCCGCAACCTTCTTGCTGTGAGGCCGTGCCGCTAGATAGATATGAAAGTTAATTTTAAATAATAAACAAAACATTTTAATTAAATAGAATTAACTTCTGTGAGCGCATTCTTTCAGCAGTCGCCAGTGAAGTGCCTTTTTAAACTCAACACAGCCAGATGTGTCTTAAAATTTTGAACCACTTTAAAGGCCATGGTGACGAGAAAAAGCTTCCTGTGAATCATGCATGAAATGAATCAATTTAACATCTCTCTCACCACAGCCAATTTCAGATGCTATTTTCGCACAAGAAGTAATTTTCATTCACATAATTGTTTCATGATTCTTTCCTGTTTACCTAACTCACGGATGTTTACTCCTTTCCTTGTAGATTTGATGTACTTGTCATTCTCTCAACTGCACTGACTCACTCTCCTGTTTGTCATGTTTTTGTATTTGTAGGAACCATGGGTCGGAACATGGACCGTATTGTAACCAGGGAATTCCCCAACTGTACCAATGTGTAAGACACTCACTGTAGGCACTTCAAGTACAAATGTTGTGTTTGAATTGTGATGAAAATGAACATTGTCGACATTGTTATTTATGATTAATATTTATATAATTTATACATCTGATTGCATATATTACATGTATACTATCTACTTTGGAGTCAGGTTTTTGGCCACTACTTTATGGACAATGAATGTCATATAAGCTCAAAACTACAGCTGTTGGGTCCATGTTGGCATCCACATTTTACTGTGACAAATTATTCGCTGTATTTTTTGTTGTTGTTGTTTTTAGATGCAACTTTTTAACTTATGTTGCTGTTAAATTTAAAGAGGTGGTATTATGCTAAATCATTTTTCAGGCTTCTACCATGTTATAATGTAGTTCCCTCATCAAAAACATGCCTGAAGAGATTTTAGACGTCATCCATGCATGTTTCTGTAATTTAGTGATCTCTCAGGAGGTCTATTTGAACCCTTCTTATGCTTCTTAGCTGTACGATTCTGTCCAATCCTCAGCCCACAAGCCAACATCACCCAGGTTCCCCCACACGACAATTCTCCATAAGAATACAAAAACATGAAACAAAACTGTACACAACAACCACACAAACCTGATGTGATGTGCAGTAGTTTTATTAGCGGGATACACGCTGATTGTGTTGTGATAACGCTCTGTAGGGGGAGTGACTTAGCGTGAACAGCAAAGATGAAAACATGTTTTAGACTAATATAGCATTTTTCATAACAATAAAAGGCAACATAGTGATCTAAACATGTTATGTGTTAGCAGTTAATACCTCATAGAAGTGAATACCCCCTCTTTAAATTCAAATACTTTATAAAATGGGATATCTAATACAGACTCTCTTATCATTGTATAGTTTTATAGTATTTCTGATTTCTTCGGTGGATACGGCCCTAGCATTTTTGTCACTGGAGTGTTACAATACATTTCTCCACTTGTTATCTTGACTTCTCAAATGCCGTACTGTAAATTGCCATTCTTATAGTTTAGACTGTCAGGCATAGTCTATTACCAATTATTGCCAAACACTCATATTTAAAAGAAGCCTGCAAAACAGTGATAGGCAAGGTCCTAACGCACAAACCACTTGGACACATGTGAGTTTATTTATGTCACAAAAATAAGAGGAGAATTGTAATTAATGAGTAATTTCAGGCTTTTCAGAATTTTGGACATTTTTCCTAGTGAGTCAGAGTGTTGGAGACGTGTGGAGACACTTTACACTTAAACTTTCCATCCAGTCCTTATATTTGCGGAGATTGCTGGTGCTAGGATAGTGCATGTCAATGGCCATAGTTGTCCTGCCACTAAAAACAGTCTTACCCACTCAACAAAGCATCTGATGCAAATCAGTTATTACGCCAGACTGTCCATGTGAATGTATTGATAAAATAATGTTTGAAATAAAACTAACCTTGGATCACATGAATCGTCACACGTTGAGGGACTATTTTCTCATATATCAATCCGCCACTGTCAAGCTTTATATCAGGAAGTACAACTCACTGCAGCTGCTCAGACATAAATCCTTCAAATGCAAGGTTGGTTTTACTTCTAAAATGATTCTATTGATACAGACATTCACATCGACAGTCTGACATTAGTTGTTTTGGAGTGGGTAAGACGGTTTTTAGTGGCAGGCTAACTACTGTATGCCATCGATATGTGCTAGCCAACCTCCCCAAATACAAGGACTAGATGGAATATTTAGTGTCTCCTCACGTCTCCAACACACTAGGAAATGAGGTCCTATGTCTAAAATTCCGAACTGTTCTGCCCAATCAGAACCAGAACCATACTCTTCCTCCCCCTGCCCATACTCTCTCAGCCTCCCTCCTCCCCCTGCCCTCCCTCACATTCTCATAATCTGTCTCCCCCATCCTCCGGACATTCCCCTCTCATAATCTGTCTCCCCCATCCTCTGGCCTTTCTCCTCTCACAATCCGTCTCATAAACTGCATCCCCTCATGCTCAAGCCTGTCCCCTCTCATAAACTGTATCCCCTCATCCTCCGGCCTTTCCCCCCATAATCTGATTCCCTGCACCCTGTGGCCTTCCCCTCTCATAATCTGCCCCCCCTGATTCTCTGGCCTCACAATCCGATTTATATGCAGTATCTCCCCATCCTCCAGCCTTTCTCCTCTCACAATCCGTCTCATAAACTGTATCCCCTCATCCTCCGGCCTGTCCACTCTCATCATTCTTCTCAGAAAATCTGTCGACACATCCTCCGGTCTTTCCCCAGTCCCTCCCTGTCTCCCCTCTCTCCCCCTGCCTTCCCCCTGCCCATTCTCTCTCCCCCTAATCTCCACGCAGATCATCCTATGCTCTCTCTCATGCTCTGCTCCTGTCCTCCTCCCCCCATGCTCTCTCTGCCCCTGCCCTCCCCCTCCCGAGCTCTCTCCCCCTCTAGTGGAGGCCGCTTGGATTCTCTCGTGGCTCAGGCTCCTCTCCTCCTCTCCGCTCAGATTCATGGCCTTGGCCAACAGGATTTCCCTCACCTCTGCTGTGGCAGCTTGGATGCTGGGGCTTGAAATTTTTGGCTGCACAACAACCAACCTGCCTGAAGGGGAGGCAGAAAAGAGGTTTTTAGAGGCTGAGGCTGGACTGGAGGCTTTTAGGACCCCTCCAGAGCACAGTCTGGATGTGAGAGGTCTGGCCCTGGGCTGCTCGTCTTCACTCTCTGCTCCATCAAAGGGTTCTTGCTGCACAGAGCCTCTACAGGGGACACATCTGCTCAGTGTGTCTCTGAGCAGCTTGCATCGGCTGCCGGGCTCTGCTTTTTCCTTTGTGTTGTCTCTCCCTCTGCAGAAGACGCTGCACATTGAGCGCAAGAAAGTGCCCAGTGTGCATTTCTTCTTCAGGGGCACCTCCAGGTTAAAGCGGATGGCCTCCAGGACCGTGGAGCTGAAGCCTCTCTGGGCCAGAGGAGTGTGGTGCACATCGTCCTTCTTTTTGCCTTTGCACAGGTCTTTGTACACAGCTGAAGCTACTTCTTTATATCTGCTCGGCTTCACCAGAATGTTCCATTCTGACACCTGATCCACCAGCTGTGCCAGCAGATCCTGAAACAGTGGGACATTGAGAGGGTCCAGTTCTTCCCGGAAGATCTTTGAGACAACCTCATAGACCAGCGAATTGCAGTCATCTCTGCTCCATAGCCCGGGCAGGGGCTCCGGCTTCCCAGAGGTAGGTAGGTTCTTCGAGGGTTCCTGCTGCACAGAGTCTCTACATGGGACACATCTGCTTAGTCTCTCTTTGAACTTCTTGCTCCGGCTGCTGTATTCATCTGTTGTGCTCTGCTTCACAACTTCAGGGGGCAGGGGTGTGGCTCTGACCCTGGTGCTGCTGGGAGCTTTCTGGTCTACCTCTGGAGCTGTAATTACCTCCAGCTCTCCTCTCTCAGGAACCTCCTCCTGGGGCTCAGTTGATGTAGAGGGCCCTTTAGTTGGGAGCCAGCCCCCTGTGCCCTGCCTCACCTTGTCCGTGAAAGAGCATGGTCCTGGCATGGCGGACCAGATCTTACGGGCTGGATCTATCCTTGCCCATGGTTGTTTTATTTATTTTGTCCATGATAATAGTTTTAAAAGTCTTGTGTGTACTAAAGATTTATCTCTCTCTGAGTCAGGTCATTGTTGAATGACCTGTGTCGGCAAGGGTACACACTCAAAGTCACACCTGCTTTGAGTCTTTAACAGCACAAAGCTTTCACTTTGAACTACAGATCATGGGTTCCACTGGAAGTTACCATGGCGACACAGATCATGGGTTCCACTGGAAGTTACCATGGCGACACAAATCATGGGTTCCACTGGAAGTTACCATGGCGACACACTGCATTCATCAGCTCATGGGTGGTTTTCAGGTTCTAGAATGTGATGATGTCATACTCTCAGATGGGAGCAAGAGCCAGTTTTCCCTATTCATTACATTGTACTTTACTATGAAGTAAATTCACAAATGCTGAACCTGAACATTTCTATTAGTCTAGACACAAGAACTCACTGTATGGCAACAAAAATCTGCATTTTACCAATATTAATTTTACTTGCCCCCATCTGTATTAAATAACATTAACATATAGAATGCTGTGATGTCCTCTGAAACTCAGCTTATTGGTGGTTTTCAGATACTAGAATGTGATGATGTCAGACTGCCAGACTCCTCATTTTTCCCTTTCTCCTCAAGTATGATTTTAATAGACACAAACATTTTTATTCATCTGTCAAATTTCCACAAACAAGCCCGTTCATGCTGGCTTCTAATGTACAACTTTTCCCCACACAAACATCTCATTTGGAACAATACAAACATAAAATATAAGAATGAAACAGTTTACTGTGACAATTCGGTCAAAAATAACATAATATGAGTTTCACAATTAATAGATGAACTATTAATTGTGAAACTTACCACAGGCTAAATTCCGTTTATCTGTCACTTCATGTGAATATTGTATTTTTGATGCAATACCCACAGGTTATTATTGCTATTGCTTTTATTGCTTTTTTCAGACAAAGCATTAGCATGTCCATAGACGTGCAAGTGGACCGTCTCTCCCCCAGAAAATCTGCATATAGCATCTTTAAACTTTCAATTCCAGTGCTCAATTTGACCAGGTACAGAGGAAAAATGCCAGGGCCGAATTCTGTTCCCAGTCCGACCCTGTTCACTGCCCTACGAAGAGAGGCCTCGTGGTGCACACAAGCTAATATCGCGCTATCAGTATCATCTCCTCTGACTGTTCATAAGGGAGATCTTGTAAGATACAATCTGAAAGACTGTCTCATATCAAGAATGTGAAGACTTGTACATAGGCCATCATAGAATGTAAATCCAATAGATATCTTCATGTTTTCATTGTAAAGTAAGATCACTAAAGTGTATTCTTCAATTCTCTGTGTCCTCTTTTTCACCAATTTTCTACAGTAGCATGCCCGACTATATGTGATGGGACTCTAGACTACTCTTAGACAGGGCACATGCTGTACATACCATGGTGGTTTTGAACACATTAAACCAATGATTAAAGAAACATCTAGTCTAGTCGTGCGGTTGCCTCCATCTGTGCATGCTCTATGATACTGTTCACTTTCTGTTGCCCATACATCTGGACCACATTTCCTACTGTGAACAACTTCTTGCCATTTTGACAATGTTTAAAATAAATGTATTTTTATATTGAAACATGGTTTTATTCTATGCATTTAACATATACATTTAAAGAATGAAAAAGTAAAGTATGTGGCCTGTGGTGTTGGATTCAAAGTTACAGTTATGAGGTTCATGTTTGCTGCAAGTGCTGGGGTTTAGGTAGTGAGGGATTCATATTAGAGAGACCAGCTACATTTCAGCATTGAAACTATTAACCCAAATAAGAGGCTCATTCTGCTTTCTGGATAAGCATCTTCAGAACCAAAATATCAAATGACACATAAACTAACACAGACTAAACAGACTATGTCAAAACATTGTTTTTGTAATTCATTTAGAAAAAATTCAGCATGGCAATTGTTTTCAGTAAAAGCTATATTTGATATGAACATGTTTAGGTCAAACAAATAAAAGCAACATCATACCTGAGGGCACAGAAAAACACAACATGAAGTTTGATTTTTTTCCCTGCACTCTCTTTGGCTGATAATGGGGTTTATAATGGGGGATGATGAAGCGATGAGTGATACTGAAAAAAATGAGTAACTCTACATCAATACCCTCCAAACAAATTATCAAATCAAATTTTAAAGCTCCCATATTATATATTAGATCACTGTTATATTGTTTCCCATCACAAACACCTGGAGTTGTGTTTTGTTTCATTCGCACATATATTTAATACACAAATCTTGTGTATTTAGGCTGAGTTCCTCTTTCAAACTCTGCTCCACCTTGTGATGTCGTGGTAATATGTGCTCCACTGTGTTTTTAAACTCCATACACCTTTGATAGAATCATTTGAATAACGCCAATCTCTACTGAACTAAAGGTAAAATGTAGTAACTTGAGAACTACCTTTACGTCACAAGGTGGAAGAGAGCGTTTGAGCTTTGGAGATGTAGATAGACTAATAATAAAGAGTTACTCAAACATGTGTGAATGAAACAAAACACAACTCCAGAAATGTTTTAAATGAGGTAACAACATTATAACAGCGCTTAAAGCTCACAAGAGTCAATTTTGTGTAATAAACTTAAACATTAGCTGGTAGTATATCCAACATAAACCTATGGAGTCACTTATAGCAGAATTGTCACTACATTTTCTCCTTAAAACATAAAACCAATTGGTGCCTTAGCCCACTCCTCTTTCCTTTAACTATTGCCAGTGCCCTTGTGTGTGCACTGGTGTCTAATGGCAGTGTGAGTATGCCCCTCTCAGCACAGCTCTTTTAATGATCCCTCCGTGACTCTGAAGTCCACTTTAATGGGCACAAGTGTGATAACGGCTACGTGCACGGCCCACCTGACACTTACTGCTTCTCTGCTCACTTCAGTCCAATCGCTCCATCACTCCCTCACACGCCGAGCCCACACCACACATGATTGGAGTCCACAGTGGAACAGACTATTCCCCTATTCTGACAGGATTGTGTAAGAGAATAAGTGACACGTATGAACACGCTTTGAGAGAATTAGAAGGGGGATGGTTATGGTTAGAGAGAGTGAAGTTTTCTGGTCTGTAAATGTATTCCAAATATATATCTTTAGCAAGTAGTACACTCATTTTCCTCTAAAACTATCAAAAGGGCCCATATTACTATTTTCCAATCTATGTTATAATGTTGTTTCCTCGTCACAAACATACCTGGAGTTGTGTTTTGTTTCATTCACACATGTTTAACAGACAAACCCTGCATATTTAGGCTTTTCTCTCCAACTGAAAACACTAAGTTCAACCTCATAATGTGGTAATACAGGATGTAATCCACTGTGTTTTTAAACTCCATACTGTAAGCCTTCACTAGAATCATTTGAATGATTTCATTGCCATTCTCCAGTGAACTAAAGGTAAAAGGAGCTGTTAACTTGAAAACTCCAGCTTCATGACATCACAAGGTGGGAGTGGGCATTTTGAGAGTTGATGTAGACAGTCTAGTAATAAAGACATGTTTTTGATGAAGTAACAACATTCTTAACATGGCTTATAGCCATAGACCGTATATATGAATGGACATAGCTAAAGCGCTAGCTGCCACGTGCCAAACAGGAAGTGCTCCAGGAGGCTCTTCCAGCTCCTTCTCTCCCTTTTTCCCATTGACTTACATTGGGATCTTATCGTCCCTCTCTCTGTAACTGCTGCATTGAGCCTCATCATTTTGGTCTTAAATTGTTCGTATGAACCCCTGACACATGATCCTGAATTTTTCATTTCGTTATCTTGTTCCCAAATAAAGATATGAACATAAATAATGGACCAATCAGACGCCTTCATTCCCCGAGGTCGCTGCCGCCTAGCGTTAGCAACAGGTTTGATTGACAGCTAGTGTGTTTCGTTGCTAAGTAAGTTCCCTTCTCGCTTTCCTGCCACAACTGACTATTTTTGAAATAAAATGACAAATTATCTTAAACAATTACAATAACTGACGTTACTGGAATCTTAACTAGCATAATTTAACTAGCATAAAGTAAAGTGAATTTCGTTAAATTGCCAGCTCTGTTGTTCGCACATAACAGAACATACGACATAAATCAATGACTTAAACTTACTATTTAAAGTCTTATGATAAAAGCTAAAAGTTTGCGTATTATTCTCAAGAATCACTGAAATACAGCGGTCCGTACAGAATGGTGCAAAGTATCACATCGCCGCTCCCCGGTGAGTCAGGTGGGCACATTTAACGACCTCAATCATGATTGGCTCTTGTGGTTGCTATGATACTCGCAGTCGGATTTCCAAATATGGAGCCTGGCTCCAGATTCGCTCCTGTAACCGTGGCCCGGGGGGCCTCATTTGAGCGGCGCTGACGCTGTGACGTCACACTCACTTAGTCCACTCATATATACGGTCTATGCTTATACCTCACAAGAATCAAATTGGTCAAATATACAACCTTTAAAGGTGCAATATGTAACATTTCTGTCTGGAGCTTCACCACAAGCTTGTTTCTATGGAAATGTTATTACTTTGCTATGTCCTAAATGTATCTATTGTGCCTTTATTCAGTTCCAAATGTTTTTATTTCCTAAAAATTCCTTGAAAACCATGCATTCCTCCTGTGGGTGGTGTCTCATCTCAACAGATCTGACCTGTAACGTGGCCTGGTAGCGCCACCTGCTTGTCTCCATGGTGATATGCCTCTGCAATACATCAGTTGTCCAGGTAGGGTCCATAGCAAAACAAGGGTGAAATCTGAAGACGCTAGTTGGACACGTGGCGAAACAATCTACAGTCTGTAAACTTTAATTTACATTCGATTTCAAAAACACAAATTTCTGTACCCACCATAGTGACAGAACACACAACAGGTGCTAAACAGATTGTGTCAAGGAAAAAGTCAGTATCACCACATGTAATGAAAATGAGCCAATAATGGCAAATAAAGACGCACCTACCAGCCACAATCAACCAAAACATTCCCAATCAGTATTTCCCATTTTTCTATCTGCCCCCTAGTGTTCAGAGATTTTCATTAGGATTTGATATTGTATCATTTTGAGGGCAAGTTATTTTATTTCCATGGACACTTGGATGAATAAACATTTTGAAATGGCTCATTTAGAAGCACATTTATTATTAACACGACAACAACAAAGAGACGATTTGTGATATAGATTTCAAAATTGATCAAAATGAGTTGTGACATTCTCGTTTGGGATCCAGAATACACACTTCAAACATATTTTACAAAGATGTGAGTCTGATCACTGGTAATCTTCTGGTTTAGATGAGTGTGATTGACAGGGGGGTTAGCCAAACAGAGACATGCATGGTCGGTCTGGATCAAAACAAAACAAAAAATAAAGGAAAAAAATATCACACGGGACTGAAAACATTGCGGATTCTGCAGGAACAAAGAACGAAGCCCTAAACTCTGTTAAAGGGCCCATATTACCATAGATCTGATCTGTTATAACATCGTCACAAACATACCTGGAGTTTTGTTTTGTTTCATTCACACATATTTAACTCACAAACCTTGCATATTTAGGCTGAGTTCTTCGCTCAAACAGAAAACAATCTGTTCCACCTTGTGATGTCATGTGGTAATACATATGTTTTTAAACTCTTTAGACCTTAACTAGAATCATTTGGATCATTTCACCACTGGAATTGCCCGTCTCTACTGGACAAAAGGTAATAGGTAGCAGTTAACTTAAAAACTACCGCTCTGTGACATCACAAGGTGGAACAGTGTAGTTTGGGGATTTAGACGGACTGACAGATAATAAAATATTACTCAAACATATGTGAATGAAACAGAACACAGGTCTAGATATGCATTTCATACCATTCTAACAAGACTTAAAGCTCACAAAAGTCAATTTTGTGTAATATAGGACCTGTAACATTTGAGATAAGACTGAAATATGAACTAATGCAATAATCCAATGAGCATGTGTGCAGAGATCAGCCTTTGCGATTTCATATACCGTAAACTTAAATTGCATTTATAATTTCACTGATATATTGAGCAACCTTAATCTAAAAAGGAACCTTGTTCATTCTTACATTGTCAATTGAACACAAACATTCAAGACGACCACTGGGACAAACCACTCTCGCTAATGACTCAAATCCATTGTTTTGCATGGCCGTCCATCTGCCTCCCATCACTCACACACCAATCTTCATGACCCAAACCTCCACAGGCGCCTCGGGAGCCTTTAACACGCACAGTTTTCCTCTGCTCCATATTAACTCCGCACCTTTTCTCCTAACTGCTCTGGGACAGTCTACGGCACAATCAAATCTAACTCCGACAATCAGTAATGGATGATTCGACGCCAAAGACAGCATAATGTAGCACTCAATGAACGCAAACATAGCCATCAATTTCACAGGGAGGCTAACGTAATATAGCTGGGGGTTAGTGTTGGGGGATATTTTTCATTCAAGGTGCGACGCGCAGCCACTCGGGAAAAATCTGCCTTGATTGTGGTGTGGCGTGTTGTGTGTTGATTTCCTGGAGAGGGGATAATTAATTTGTCGCGCGGTGGGAGATAGAAAAAGACTAGCCCATTAGAATCACTCCAGGCTACTTCACTGTCCCTCCAATAGGTCCCTTAAATGGCTGCGGTGGAGCTCGCAGCGGGCTCGTGCTGCCTTCATGTGGTGTGGGACAGGTAGGAAAAACTAACACCTGTTCAGAAAAAAGATCTGTTTTTTCTGACATTAAAGGGCTCATATTACGCTGTTTTGTGAGCTATGTTGTAATGCTTTTTACACATCAAAAACATATTCAGAGGGTTTTTTTTGCTTCATTAAAACATGTTAAAGACAATAATCCTTCTCTCAAAAGAAAACACTCCACCTTGTGATGTCATGTGGTAACACACAGAAAGCGCTCCACTGTGTTTTTAAAGGTACTATACATACTATACTATACAAAAAATTGACTCATGTGAGCTTTTAGCCATGTTAGAATGTTGTAACCTCAAAAACATACTTGGAGTTGTGTTTTGTTTCATTCACACGTGTTTGAATAATCCTTGTGTTTCTGATGAGGAAACAACATAACATAGATCAGAAAATAGCATAAAATGGGCCCCTTTAAACTCCATACATCTTCACTAGAATCATTTCCACTCTGGGTTTGTTTTGGAGGCGGTAACAGCATTATAACATGGCTTAAAGCTAACAAGAATACATTTGGTGTAATATAGAATCCTAATTCCTAAGTCTTCTATTAATAAAATAGTGTATTTTTAAAGGGTAGGCGTGTGGATTTGCATATACTATTTTCTTACCGCATCACATGACATGCTTGTATAGAAGGTATTTGGCAATAGTTCATTCGCAGATGGAAAAAGCGAGTATTAGAGTTGGTTCTGAGGGTCAGAAAAGTGATTAACTGGCCATTGTCAAGGATTTAGCCTTTTTCAGATCTAACGCAGCCAAGAGAAGAGGCTTTCACGTCCCTAACTCCTGACAGTAATACGCTATATGAAAGAATTAATTTTCCAGGATTACTTTATATGACCATAAAAATTTAAATAGCTAAAGATAATGATGTGTATTATATGCAGAGTTAATGTGTAGCCATTACTCCACAACTACTGCAGCCTCAAAAGGTCAGAACTCAAATTTAACATTCCACAGGGTTTACAGAGGGCATCCACGTAATGTTCCTAAGTCTTCAGCTGGATATGAAGTTAATATGGCATTTTATACTTTATCATCGTTGTAAAATAAAATTGTTTAAAAGCAGAACTGTCTTAGTGTAGTAGAATACCTATATACAAGGATGTAGTTGCAAGCAAGTTATATTCAATGACCTTAATAAACAAACATTATTTTCTGTTTATACATGCCTCCATTTTTCGAGTGTGCTTTTTTGCTTTTATGACCCCCTTTATGACTAGAATGATGTACATTATTAAATTACTGTAATATCATGTGGTATTGTTTAATAGTGGTACTTACTGGATGTACCTCTGAACAAGGGTTGTCAAATGTATCAAAAAACAGATACTGATACTAAAAGTAGAAACTACAGTATATACTCATTTGAAGCGTCGATACTAAAACAATCACATTCACAGAAGAAAAATGAACCTTTCCTGAATAGCTTTAAAATGATCTGGAGCTGTGTCAGGACATGTATAAGTCACTTTTTTTCATAGTTTGGGGGTTTTGGGCGACTTATATATAAAATATATCATTTCACATGTTGGTTATTTTAACACTGACAGTCATGAGGGGGTTCTCTAGGCTTTTGTGCTAGTATCTGTGCCAGTAAAATTTTAAGTTTAGACATCAACTTATAAAGACAACTGAGAAAGACTGAACACAAATATCTCCCAAAAGAAAATCATATTCTGCAGATTAGAAGCTGCAAGAAGTGAAATATGCAGCTGAAAACGGTGATTGAGCAGCAGAAAGAAAGTTTGGAGTGAGTGAGAAACTTGTAAGAGCCGAGTTAAAAGCGGAGAATACTTGAACTGCAACGAAGAAAACAAAAAAAGCTGTTACTGCTCCATGCAGCACAACTGCCTCTATCAGAGCACGGACAACAGTGTCCCAAAAACTGCTGCAAAACTCCCCAATGCCCAGTGTGACTTATATATGTTTTTTTTTCTTCTTCATTATGTGTTTAGGGCTGGTGCGACTTATACTCCAGTGCAACTTATAGTCCTTATATGGTACTATGATTTAATGTTGAAAATTCTATTGTTTAAATAAAGATTTTTTTTTATTATTATTATCATCATTGTACCAGAACTGGCATTGAGTATCAAGTCTATTCCTTAGTATCAAAATCAAATCTGAAGTGTTAGTATTGTGGCAATGCTTTGAGCACAAAACAAGACATAAATGTATTGACTTCCCCTTTGAGTCTGCTTAAGGTTAAAGGGACCATATTATTATTATTATTTTCTGATCTATGTTTTAACGTTGTTTCGTCATCACAAACATACCTGGAGTTGTATTTTGTTTCATTTACACACATTTAACATAAACCCTGCATATTTAGGCTGAGTTCTTCTATCAAATGGAAAACACTCCACCTTGTACAACACAGAAAGCGCTCCACTGTGTTTTTTTAACTCTATACACCTTCACTAGAATCATTTGGATGATTTCAGCCCTAAACTGCTAATCTCTACTGAACTAAAGGTAAATGTAGCTGTTAACTTGAAAACTATTTTCATTTAGAGCTCTGCAGATGTAGACAAACTAATAATAAAGGATTACTCAAACATGTGTGAATGAAACAAAAAACTCCAGATAAGTTTTTGAAATAACAAGAATCAATTTAGCATAATATAGGACCTTTAAAGAAGACTCAGAACCCATCTCATGTAGTAAAAACACATCAACAAAAATGCACACTGGTGATTAGAGGAAAACCTATTGATTTACGTGGATTCAATATTTGGATCCTTTTTTCTGAGCTCGCACAGAAATAGCAGGTGGTTAGAAGGCCTAGTTAGTCTGTAGATCTGAAGCACCGCATAAGCACCGGTCTCAAAGTCAAAGCCAAACTTGTGCGTGGCCTTCACTCATGGACTTTTTGTGGCTTTGACGGGAGCGCTCTGAGGTGAAGCCCCCTTTTAATGAACTGTTCTGATTGACAACATCAAAGGTCAAACACCAACTAAAAGCCCCAATCAACGGCATTGATTTTCCCAGCCGATCAAAGACTTTCTCAAACGCGCACGCCATCAAACATTCAGGCTGCGTCCACTTTGCTGTTTTATTTCTGCAACCACGGTTACTCCTGCTGGGATTTAGAAAAACAGCATTAAAAACAACCCAGTAATAATCACATCACTTGTAATAAATGAACGTTCCAGTCTCTTCTTGAGCAGTGGGAAAAAAACACAACATAGCGGGTTCACAATTTTTACAATTTTATCCTAATTGGAAGTTTAGAAAATGACAAAAATTTCACATGCAAATGTGTTCACAGTCATATTCACAGGTCCGACTGTTGGCTCAAACTGTGATAACAATGGGGTGTAACAAGCTTCATTTGAGTCAGCCTATAACAATACCAGTTTATTTAGCCCACATTGGAAGAGAGAGAGGAAGGGAGGGGAGTCCATTTGTCTTTCTGACGTATGATGCTGACAGCACTTAAAAGGGGGAAAAAATTTGATGAAGAGGAGCTGGGGTAGTCATCCCAAAGAGACATCGGTGGACTAGAGCAGCGTGCGGAGGCTGTTGACAACACAAATATGTCTTCTCTCTATCTGTGTCCCTGGGAGCTAAAGGAAATCCACAGTTTCGTGTCCATGGTCCTCCGAGGGACAAACTAGAGCAAGCCCAGGATCACGAGCAGCGCTTCATTACTTTAACAAGTAGACACGTGCCATGTTTAGATGCTGCTGGTTCGGATACGTCAGTCCACACAGAGTAAAAATGGAGGAGAGGCTGTGGTCCAGAGGTTTTTAAAGGGCCTGTACCTGATTTGAATTCATTCTGGTCAAGATAAATGCGTTTTACATCGTTTATTGTATTGTGAAAGATGCTAAATAAGAAACAAAAATAGACTGAAATATAATCTATTTATTTTACACTGCTGAAGCTCCCTGTTGATCCTGTGCGATGACCTCACACTGGGGGTGTTTTACATGTAGGAGTATTGGCAGAATGTGACAAAAGGTACAAATTCGGAAACACTGCCAAATAAGTTTTAAGATTGTTTGAAAATACAAGAAAAAAATACAAAATGGCACTTTTTCAGGAGCCTGTCATCAGTTTAGGAGTTTGATTTTTCAACAAAAGCTGAGAGTGACTAAATGAAAATCTGTTGGTGATTGAGACTGTGATGTTATTTGAGAAGGACTTGTTTAACAGCACAAATCGGCTTACGTGTAGTAGTTCTGTTCGTTATGGTCAGATTGTATTGAAATAAAGCTCAAACTAAAGTCTAACAAGCCTCAGACAGAGCAGTGCCTACAGTTAGCATCAAACCCCAGGGATTGTTGATAACATCAGCTACAAAGCATCAGTGAAGATTGTCTCTTTGGTCTAATCAGGCACACTGTTGCTAAGAATCATGGGAAACCAACTGCATGACAGATTTTCAGAGTTGTTTGTGTGTCATGGTAAAATATCACAGCGTCAGAAAGGATTTAATTGGCGGGGCTTAAAGTTCAAACCAAAACATGTTTCTGACTCATTTTAAAATCAGGTACAGGCGTTTTAAGACTTTCACAGTGAACAACACAAAATGCAACATAGAAAACAAGGGATGTTGCTTTTATGTGGTACTGTGTATTGGAGATTGAAATATTGCAAGTATAATTTACACAGAAAGGAACTGGTAGTTTATTCTTCACATTTACTTGGGCAGACCAGACCCGCTGTGTACCTAAAACAGGAGCACAGGGGTTGAAATGTCAGTTATCCACACATAAAATAACAACATTTATACCCAAAATAATTACATTCATTTAATGAGAACTCCTTCATAGATGTATGTGCCAAGTTGAAATAAATAAGTCAATAATTAATAAAAATGCATCAATAAAATATACTAAAATGGTTTAAAATGGACAGAAAAGGAAAGAAAAAATTGTCAGTTGAAGCTAAATTCGAATCATCATCATCACATGTTGTTTGTGTCTCAAAACAGCAACAAGTGAGATTCTATAATGGAAAATACATGCACAAAATGACAAAGATAATACCACGAAGTATCCCTTGTATGCAACGTGGAGTAACTGTATTTGCAGACAAGGCTGTAATCATTATACACAGAGGCTGAAGTGTGCGTTTAGTGTAGAGCCTTTCATGGGATTTTTGGCTATATCATGACCATAGACTATAAAAAGTGAACTAAGGGACGGCTCCAGTCAAATTAAGCTTATAGGAGCGGAATTCCATATTAGGAGAAATAAAACACCATGGATCATGTAAAGCAGGTAAATTTTAAGACCAAAATGAGGGGCCTGACAGCAGCAGTTATGGAAAGATGATGTTTTTTCAATACAAAGTGAAGTCTGTTTTATTTGAATGTTTAAATATTGTAAAATAACTGTTGACTTCTTACATAATGCCTGTATTATGCTTATTTTATCTGTACACTTTTATCAACAGTAGTTGATTTATCTATTTTACTGTTCTGTCCATACTTGTGTTACTCACTGTTTAATATTTTTTACTGTTGTTTTTAGGGAGACAATTTGACCATCTGTCCAGGGACAACAGATGAAAAATCGCCTTTTGGCTAATTTTGGTGCCTTTGCAGCGATGCGATTAATGTACACTGTCCCTGTCAAATACACCAATAAATAAATAAATGAACTGGAGCCAGATTTGCTCACTTCCTTTTTGGAACGCAGTGGTTAGCAGGTTCCCTATGTGCATTTATATTTACAGCCTATGGTCATGACTACAGGACGAGATTAATCCTCAAATATTACTGGTAAATGACATTATACAATTATCTAAACTTTAAAGGTAAACTATGCCACTTTTCTGTTGAATGACCACTTCCTACTCCCTACTCCCAAATGCTTTGGCAAAACATTCCAGTTTGACATAGGTAACCCTTCATCATGTCAAAAATAATATCTGTGCAACCCAGCACACAGTAAGAATCCATGTGTTTCAGGGTATTTTTAGCACTACTACTAAGGCCTGTATCTAAATAAATGCAAAATATGATCTATTTTGCATTTATTCAGTTAGTAATAACACTACAAAAGTTCCATAATGCACTTTTGGATTCTTGCAAGCTTTAAGTCATGTTAGAATGTTGTAACCTCATCAAAAATATACCTGGAGTTGTGTCATTCACTTTATGATGTCATGAATCTGCAGTTTTCAAGTTAACAGCTACTTTTTACCTTTAGTTCAATAGAGATTGGAAATTCCAGAGCTGAAATCATCCGAATGAAAGAAACAAAACACAACTCCAGGTATGTTTGTGATAAGGAAACATTATAACAGATAAGAAAAAAGCTTTTTAATGATTCCTATAGTTCACTCAAATCTTTGTTTCTGAATGAAAAAGAAAGGAAATAGGACAAACGGGAACTCAATCAGTGGGTGTACAAATAGCACTACACATTTAACCGACATCCATTTGTTTTACTTGGACCCCAGCCTTGTCTCCAAATTGTCTCTACCTGAAATAACACAGGCATAAAGACTTCCCAGCGCCCCCTGCTACACAGCACACTTTCCATCAACCTTAGCTGCTGCTTTCTCTCTTTCTCTGTTGCAAACCAAACTAATTTAATTCACAACATTACATTCAAATTGACTGGAGAAACTCTACGTTGCTCTCTGCGATAAGAGAAAAATAAAAAGTAAAAAAAGTCAAATGGATTCCTGAAGCTAGAAAAGAATCTTGTAGACAGAACGTAGTAGATATATGCATGTATCTTTGAGGGATATGAAGCGGAGTTTTGCAATAGGCTGACTTATTTGGGTCTCCTTAAAACAAGAGGGATTGCTGCTAGTAGTGCTGCTCCAGCCTATTGAAAGTCTATCTTCTTCAATCATCAGCTGGGCTTTGTTATGACATATATAACACCGGAGGAGGTGGGGGGAGGAGCACTGCGTGATGGAATACACAGATGTGGGACTAGGGGGCCTTCTTCATCTTGTGGATATTGCGAGCTTTCATTTGATGAGGATGGGGAGATAAGATTTGGTGATTGTACAAGGCTTAATGAATCCGCGCACCCCTCACTGTCTCTGCTGTAACTCTGGTAAGACACTTCTACATAGTTTAGCAAAGTAAATGGCACAACACAAGAGAAAAAGGAGCCAACAGCACTGTGCAAAAGTTCAAGGGAGGTGATGAGAAAAAATCTGCTGTAAGATCACTTTAGATTTACTCTTTATAGGTCCTATATTACGCAAAATTCAATCTTGTGACCTTTAAGTCATGTTATATTGTTATCTCCTCAAAAACCTGGAGTTGTGTTTCGTTTCATTTACGCATGTTTCAGTAACACTTTTTTATTAGTCTGTCCACATCTCCAAAGCTCAAAATGCTCTGTTCAACCTTGTGATGTCATGTGGTGGTAGTTTTCATGTTAACAGATACATCTTACTTTTAGTTCAGTAGAGATTGACATTTCCAGGACTGAAATCATTCAAATGATTCTAGTGAAGGTGTGTGGAGTTTAAAAACCCAACAGTGGAGAACTTCCTGTATTACCACATGACATCACAAGGTGAAACAAAGTGTTTTCCATTTGAGAGACAAACGCAGCCTAAATATACAGGGTTTGTGTGTTAAACATGTGTGAATGACACATTATAACATAATAACATGGATTAGTAAATAGGGTAATGTGGGCCCTTTAAAGATGCACCATGGAACTCCTCTGGGGGAGGTTCAGTCACCTGTCTCTATGGAGATGCTATTGCTTTGCCTTGAATGTTCCACTGCATGGTATTAAAACTTGCACAATAGGGTTTACTTTCAAGGAGACGACAAAGTGACGCTACTAAGTCAAGTTACAGGTCAAATCAGTGGATCCTCGAGTCCACATATCTATTTCATGTAAGAATACAAAGTATTTTTAAAGCAAACAACAAAACCTGCAACTGGACGAATACAAGATAGATATGTTTTAGATCATACTGTGGAACATTAAAGGAAAATCAATGACTCCACAGAGACAAGATAGATTTATAATAAATTCTACATACATTCAAGGGCGCTCAGGTGTAACAAGTAGAGTCAACCATTTGGTGTTCTAGTTCCACCTTCTGGGGAAAAGCATCATATAATGTATTTGACTACACATTTTATGTTATACACTTTTGTCCTTTTTTAAACCTCCCAAAGACTTTTGCACAGAATTCTTTTCACAGATATTATTCAACATCTGCACTGCTGGATATTTTTACATTAAAGCAACACAGCCGAAACTAGCTGAGACAAATGACCACAACCCCTGTCCATTATGAATGTACATTATTTACATAAAAAGATCAAGCGTCCTTGCAAAAATACAAGTATTTCCAGTCAAAAAGTGTTCCAGTTTTTGTCCCCCTCCAGAAGCAAGTATAAATCTGTACAGTGTCCTCGGAGGGATTAGGCAGCACAGTGCGAGCTGGTCCGTCCATGCATGGGCACAAAACACCAGAGACTGTTCATTGTGACCGTGGATTCATAGGCTTCTGGAAGAAACTGCCAAAGAAGATGTATTGCGTTGGAGGCGGTCATACACTCTCACCATTAAAACACATGGGGCGCTTCATCAGGGAGTTTGATGTCTGCGTGAGATGGCAGGTAGCCTGGCAGGGGACAAGGCACAGGGACACACACACTTTTATGCAGCCATATGTATAAGAGTGTATTTTGTACAAACACATTTATCTTGGATGGGTCGATTGTTTAGCCACTGCTGAAGGTAAATCAACTGAACCGTGCAGATTTTTCTTGATGAAAATGCTTTCACCACTCTGCCTTCCTTCCTGATGCACTAATTATTTTATTGGGTCAAATAATTCACACCGACATTCGCCTTACTTTGCACTTGATCGTGTTTTACTCACACATGAATACTAATGCGGCACGTTCTCAAGCACAGACTGGTATAACCCCGCACTGGGAAACTTGTGAAGGAAGGAGACATTTGTGTCTAATTATTGCCACTATATAACTGGAAAAACAACTAAAATTAAACAAACAAATGGTCTCCAATTGTAGCTTATTTTTGCGTAGCGCGGCCAAACAACTTTCTCAGTTCTACAGAGAAAATAATCTGACACTGCTTAATTTTAGTATAACTTCAAAGTGGGTCTAGTAGATTAGACTTTTTTCTAAATCCACATAGAAAAAGCATGTTTAAGAGCTGTCGGTTGGTGAGGTAGCCTTCAGGTTATCAAAAATATGTCCCCTGGTCCTTTAAGAATGCACTTGAGGAAATCAAACTTCAATTTTGCGATACCAGAGGGATGTTCTCATTTACCCACAAATTCTTCTGACTTTACTTTGTTTTTGTACATATTAAAATGGGTTTGATTTACATGTTTGATATACCTTTTCCTGCGCTGAATCTTCATTTTAGACTTGCTGTCATGACTTCTGCAGTAACTTTTTATTGCTGTATTAAATGGCCACTTCATCCCAATTAAAAGAGAACTTCTCTACCTCTAGCTGGCCTAATTGTTGAGTTTTGGTTCTTTGTGCGGAGGGTTTGAGATACTGGTCTAACATTTGTGCCTGAGCAGATTTAATTGGAACTACTTTTAGAAGATGAAATAGTCCCTGTAAAAGCTACTGACAGTGTGTCAGAGCTTGGCGAGTGGAGAGAACAGGAACAGCGGTTCAGGAAGAAACGCCGGTCGCTGTTAAACACATTTGAAAAGTGTGACAAATACCAAACAAAAAGCTTTCACCGCCACCGGTAACACAGTAACAAGGAATACTTTCCCTCTGTGAAAATCTGAAGGTACACGAATAACAATACATTCTAGTGTGTACCAAACTGTATTCTGGGTTTTCAGGCTACAGATAATTCAGCACCTAAGAATGCGGTTTGAAATACTGCAGAACCAAACTAACAATACACATAACATAATAAATGAAAAGCAATAATTCTCTTTAAAATTGCCTATATTGTGTATATATTTTTTTATATCTGACCTAATTTTGATACTTGGCCGCAGTGTATTTGTGATACAGATACAAATCCGATACAGCCTAGTGTGAAGAAGTGTGAAAAAGCTATTAAATTTTGTCATTAAACAAGGGCAAAAAAAAAGTTAAAGCCTTTCTAAAGAAAATCAACAAAAATAACAATCTGGGCACTAACCACAAACACCAACAGTGGCCATGCTCGTTACTATGGGTCTTCAATGCTCCTCATTCAGTAAAATACAGCGTGGTATCGGAAGGTATCGGTGATTTGATACCTATACCTTAAAAAATTGCAGTGTTGGAAGTTTTTGCAAGTATCCGTATCAGAAAAAACAAAAAAAGACAGTAATATCTTAGGAAGCAGAGATGAACTTGTGGGCACCTTACCTGAATCTGTGTATTTCAGCTAAATATTAGATTCCATTGGCCCTGGAGCTGGAGCGGTGCTGTACTTATCAAGCTAATAAATAAATGTACTGTTGGGGCAGTATGCACTTATTTAAATTCAGCCAAGTCTATGTGCAACTCTGCTTAAAGGTGCACTATGTAACTTTTTGGTTGGGGGTCCGTCTCTTGCTTGTTTCTATGGAAACAGCTCTGCCTGATTCAATTACAAGTTATAGCTTAAGATCTCCATGTAGAAAATAATTTGACGGACGCTCCACCAGAAAAGTTACACAATGCACCTTTAAATAAAATGAATTCACTCCCTAAAACTAGTAACATGCTATGCTCCTCTTGTTGTCTTTCTCACTTTAACACCGGCTCTCCAAAGGGACATCAATATTTATACAATGTCTTATTTACAATACACCTCGACCTGAAGCCATCAACATCGCAGAGGAGCCGAGGAGAGCTGACCGTAAAACCGACAATAAACTATGCTAATATATGCGCAGGGGGTCAGCAGAACACAACGTTTTTAAAAGACTATAAAGTTTTATCTAGTGAAAATCAATGGGCATTCCCGATCTGTTGGGCTGTATCGCTGTGTGGCAATAATACATTTTTGGATAGCACTAACTAAGAAAAACAGACATATTATTAGAGCTGATTTATTATTGGTATGAACTGGCAAAAACAACTGCAAAATAAACTTCCTTGCTAAGATTTTTGTTGTTTGTAACTCCTAGTCTATTTTTACAATCAAAATTTGTGTAACAAGATACACAGAGATTTTTTTTGGTGTGTGAGCAATCTAAAACGACAGGCTAAATTGTAACTCGGATTTATTTTTGAAATTTTGCTTTTGAATAGTAATTCATGTTGTTCCGATACCACTTTTTTGGATCCTGTTTGATACCAATACTTGCCTTCAATGTATTTGCGACACTGATACCAGTCCAATACTACATAATGTAAAGAAGTGGACTAAGGCTACTCAATTTTGTTACTGTACAAGAATAAAAAATAAGTATTAAGAGGCGTTTCTCAAAAAGAATAGAGCTCTAGGCACATTCATATCCTGTTTTTACAGTAAATGTATGGAACAAGAAAACGACACACTGAATTATGTTTGGTTTTTTTGTGAGTAATACAAAACTACAGGCTAAACTGTAACTCAGATGTTTTTGTGGGCACGCTGAAATTTACACTTTGTATAGTAATTACTGTTGTTGTGATAGTGCTTTTTTGGAGCTAACCTGAGATACACATAATGTGTAAAAGTGAACTACTCAATTTTGTCAAAAATAACCAGTAAAAGGCCATCTCAAAAAGATAGCATACTCATATCCTATTTTTAATCATTAATCATTTTTTAATCCAAATTTATTTAACAAAGTAGCTACACGGAGAATTACGTTGTTTTTTTGTGAGTAATACAAAACTAAAAGCTAAACTGTAACTTGGATTTATTTGTGGGCCACGCTGAAATTTCAATTTTGTGTAGTAATTAGTGTTGTTCCGATACACACTTTTTTGGATCAGTCTAATACTGATACTTGGTCTCAGTGTATTTGTGGTACAAATGCCACATTAAGTGAAGAAGTGGACTAAGCAGAAGCAAAAATTAACCAGCAGAAGGCTATCTCAAAAAGATGAACACTCTGGGTGCATGTTTTGTTTTTGTTTTTTTAGTAATACAAAACTACGGGCTAAATTGTAACTCAGATTTATTTGTGTGCAGTGCACGCTGAAAACATCTCTAGTGAACAGTGGGAAAAGTCTATGGCGCCCTGAGGAAGCGGCGGACATGACAGTACCTCTGCTTTTGGAGTCTAAGTGAACATCCACACGGTCCAGCGGGGTCAGCTTGTCTCCCTGCGGGTCTGGCTCTGCTATGGAGGTCACAGTCGGGATGACCTCTTGTTCTTTGTCTGGCTGCTCTGCTGTGTAAGTGTTGATGCCTGGGATCTTCCTGTAGGGTACACAAGGGGAACGGAGAAAAAAATAAAAACGTTGGTTGCTAATACTTTTGAAAACTGTTATTTATGTCCAACCAGCTGCCAGAGAAGGAAAGTAAAATGACTATTGATGAAAAGTATACCTGCTGCAATAATTACTATATCAACTTATCATTGAATATATGAAAGCTGGAACAGTATTTTGGGGGGTTTATATTTTCTTTGCACTACTGGGAAATTCCAGGTTATTTCTTATCTTTATGATGACATTTGAGCCGTAAAAGATTGAATTAATAACTTTTATCACTCATTACAGATTAAAACTAAAGTACTAAAGTACTAAAATGTTTCATCCCCTATTTATTTTATACAGCTCATGATTTTTTAACAATAATGTACATTTAGAGTAGTTTTGGGGGTTTAAATCTGCTTTTGGGAGCTTTTTAGTGCCAGTGTCATAAATTAATTTCAATATTATCATTTATCGTCTATACTTACTAAAGCAATATATCACACTACCACACTTCTACCTAGATAAAATTGTGCTGCAGTATTTGAACGTCTAATAGAGTACATTTCTAATCATGTAACTGTACTTTTACTCGGGTACAAATTTTCAGTCCTCTTTCCACCGCTGTAGCTGCTAATTTGCATACTTGGACATTGATGTTAATGTTAGTATTTTTTCAGCTCTTATTAAATTGCCCATATAATGATCTGTGTTATAATGTTGTTTCCTCATCAAAACATACCTGGAGTTGTGTTTTTTGTGTTTTTCTCTCAAACAGAAAACACTTAGTTCCACTGCTCCACTGCATTTGTAAACTCTATACACCTTGATACACCAATCATTTGGATAATTTCAGTCCCGTTATCGCCATTCACTACTGAACAATATGGTAAACTGTAGCTGTTAACTTGAAAATTACTGCTTCATGACATCACAAGTTGGAACAGAGCATTTTCAGCTTTGGAGATGCAGACGGACTAATAATAAACAATAAGTGAAATAAACCACGACTCCTGATATGTTTTTGAGGAGGTAAAAACATTATAGCGTGGCTTAAAAAGTCAATTTTGCCTAATGTAGGACCTTTAATGCCTTATTCTGTGTTCCTACATTGTGCTGCATAATGCACTTTTCTAATATGTTACCTAAGAGTTTGCTATATTTATTGAGTGTTAATTAGGAAAAACGACATTTTGTGGTATTAGCTCTTAATACCCTTATTACCAAAAGCCTTTCAGGAGCATGATTCATGTGTAAATGCCCCAACATTACACTAATAAGTACTTTAAAAGAGTCTGTTAGTAAAATAGTGTCTAATTAGCAGCATGCCTGAGGTTATACAGAGAAAGACATTGTTAAAGGCAGCAACAGTTGACTTTAAATGGTTCATATTACACTATTTTCTGATCTATGATGTAATATTGTGTAATAATAATAATAATAATTATAATATGATAATATAATATAATAAAACACAACTCCAGGTAAATTACTTTGAGGTAACATTCTAACATAACTTAAAGCTCACAAAAGTCAGTTTGCATAATGTAGAACCTTTAAACTTTTACTTCTATGGGTTATTCATTGCTAACATATAACAGATTTAGATATATTTAGATAACCTTTTACTGATTTGGAAATGGATTCACCAAAAACAATGTATTAGCCTGTTTTATAAGTTTCACTTTTGTATTAGAAGCTCTGAGCCCCCAGTCCCTTTGCTCTCTGCACTAAGTCACTCCCCCTTCAGAGCGCTATCAAAACTCAACTCAGGCGTCCCTCTAATTTAACTACAGCACATCTTTACCTTTGTCAAGTTTTGTGTCATGTTT
Organism: Odontamblyopus lacepedii; assembly: GCA_034769755.1. Classification (NCBI taxonomy): domain Eukaryota; kingdom Metazoa; phylum Chordata; class Actinopteri; order Gobiiformes; family Gobiidae; genus Odontamblyopus; species Odontamblyopus lacepedii. The sequence continues at coordinate 15,236,475 of CM068354.1, forward strand.
TTGTTTATTTATGAAGTTGGCTTGTGGCCTGAGCATTGGACAGAATCTTACAGCTAATCATAAGGAGGGTTTGAATAGGCCAGGAAGAGATCACTAAATTACTGAGACATGCATGGATGACATATAAAACCTCTCAGGCATGGTTTTGATTAAGTAACAACATTATAACATGGTAAAAAGCTCTAAAAGGTTGATTCTGCATGACACCCCCTCTTTAACTAGTTGAATTAACTACTTACATGTTTTAAAACTATCAACTAGAAGTGTAACGTATAATAACATGGAGCACATAAGCATAAGCAGTGTAAAAAGACGGTGCAGAGAAGCCAGGGAAACTCAAGCATTTTGAGCATTCCACGGGGCATTGCACTCTCATATTGTTCACCTTAGTTTTCAATCAATTTTTCATCCCCCTCAGATGCAGCCCCTCGATTCAACTTAAAACTAACATCTTGCATTTCTAATTTCAGATTCTCCCCGTGTGGCATGTGTCTGCATCTGCTGCAGTGACATTTGGAGTCGCTTTTTGAAAGTTAATGTCTTAAAAACAGGATAGAGGATTTTACAGGTAGAACTGGAGACTTCTTAGGACCCTTTGAATGCCACTGAAAATATAGTTAAATGCCAAATCTAAGTTCAGTGAACAAAAAGACAGATTTTGTAGTTAAGAATTCAATCAACAAGGGGGCAAGCACATGCTTTGTGTTGGCGCTATGTGTATCTGTAACCTTTAGCCTAAAACATGTACAACAGCAAAAGCTTTTACTATGAAAAATGTCTGATCTGGACCTGAATATGTCATCTTTCTGACAAGCCACATTGCACTATGCAATCTTTTATGGTGGAGGGTCGGGCACAGGGTTGTATTAGCAGAAATGTTTGTTGCTGTGCCTGGAATGTTCCACAGTATGGCATTAAACAGATCTATGTCCATGGGGACCAGGTCACCTGTACTTTTCCTGTCCTGTTGTAGAATGTCGACACAGCTGCTGAGGGACTGAAGATGGAAATTATAATCTTTATAAACACATTTACATTTAAATGTTCATTAATATGTATTGCCCCGTTACTAATAAATACATAAAATAAAATCTGTGGTGACCCCATTTTCAGTATAAATACAGGTGTAGATTTTACAAGTATTTTGAACAGCAAATACACAAATGTTGTAAAATATGTTTAATGTGTTGCATTCCAAGGAAAGAGAAAATTGTCAATACAGACAAGCAAGTGTTGGACCCTCCAGAACCAGAAAGGTTAGAGTGCACCTTTATGTGTGAAATGCATTACTGCAAAAGGCATATTTCCATACACAATTACAGACTATATCCTAAAAATTAAAATATATGAACATGATCAGAGTAATTTAAAGGGCATATGTTCCCATGTGCCATATATGGATTTGAAAAACATGGCACGCAAGTCATTACTGCAGATGCAACCCCACGAGAGAGAGGCCAAACGCACAGCATTTCAACACATCTAATTTTATGTTTTTTATACTTCTAACACCCCAGGATGATGGCACTCTTAGTTTTATAATGAAAGCTGCCAAAACTGCTTTCAAGGCTATCCCCTGTGATTGGCATGGGATTAGAGGGAGCAGGGGACGCTATTTACTGTATGTCCCTCACTGTATAATATATGTTGTCTCTGGACTTATCTCCTCAACCTTTGCTGCCATCCCTGCACAGTGTACGCCTCACCTTGGATGCCTGTGTTTAGCATTTCCAAAAGGTCAACCCTCACATTGTCAGATAGATGAATATTGATAACTGCAGGACTGTGACACCCATTGAGCTCTCTGGAAGAATTGATTAGACTGTCATTCCCAGTAATATTCCGCAGATTGAGATAGAGGGGAATTGTCTTATTCCTCCTGGCTATTATTGTACCGCCTCTGTCCATAACTCAGATATATAGGGAGTCTAAATACTTGGGGAAACTTTTAGGAGCTCAGGAGTGTGGCGGTTGCTAGTAGGTAATGGGGCCAGCACTAAACAAGGCCATTATGCAAACACATTTACAAAGTAGACAAAGGAAATAGAGCGGTATCTATCACTGAAGTGGGTGGAGGGAATAGGCAGAGATTTCAGTAAAGTTGCTTACAGTATTGGGTCAATTACTACTTTACATATGGAAATGTATGTGTGTGTATATGCACATTACCTTTTGAATTTATATATGACAAAAATGGCCAGGATCATTAGAACAACAGACACCAGCATGATGATGGCAGTGCTGCTGTGGACAATTTCACTGTTGTCCACTAGGGGAGCTGTAAGATAACATAAAAGCAAAGGGTTAGAGGTATAACGGTGACTGTACAATTTCAGTTTGTCCCCCACCTTCAACATATCCATATATTTTGCATTCAGCCTTTCACTATCTTATTTTACGCACGTCTTCTTCTAGTACAACTCGTAGCATTTTTTGGTAGCTAATTATTGCGTTTTCTGTACAATTATTCAGTGAACCAATATGGACAATCCTATTTATGGTTCATTTTAAATACACATTCAGTTATAGACCTACTTAGTATATTTGTATTCAGACATTTGTGAGTACTCAGTCTGATTAGAAGTAAGGGTCAGACAACAAACCTGTCAACACACACGTCAACGGTTGTGACCTCTGACCTCTTGTCTGACCCTGTACAAATACACCGTAATGCATCACTTTTCATGATTACTTACACAATAAATCACGCTTAGGATTATTGTTACCTTAGTTAATTTTGGACTTGTATTCTGATATTGGCAACAGGTATTGATTAGTTTAGTGATAAATTACACTGGGGAAAAATAGTTGATTTTAACTGGAACTGACGGTTATTTTTTAGCGTTGTCCGTCGCCTGTGGAGTGTGGATACTGAGCTGAGTGAATGTTAATGGAGTTTTGTGTAAAAGTGACTATGAATTGTGTGGTTATCTGTGTGATTGTGCAATTGGTGAGTCTGGAAACTTGTTTATAGTCTGATTATTCTTTAATGTAACTTTTACTGTTTTACTAAATGTTTCTGATGTATTTTTGACCCCTATGACTCTGACCCATGGGTCTACGGATGGAAATTAACCTTGTGGCTACAATCCGGCATGCATTTTGTCATGTCTGTTCATTAACACGCATTGTTTTTGCATCCCAATCAAATAAACAAATAAATAAATGAATAATAACAATGACAATATTTCACTATACTAACATATTGTGCTATGAAGATTGTGGTAAAAAGGAGTTTTAAAGGTCCTACATTATGAAAAATTGAATGTTGTTTTTGTTGTAGTTTTTATTATTAGTCTGTCTACATCTCCAAAGCTTAAAATGCTCTGTTCACCTTCTGATGTCATGGAGTGGCAGTGTTCAAGTTACCAGCTACGTTTTCCCTTTTGTTCAGTAGAAATAGGCATAGAGAGATAGAGAGGTTTGGAGTTTAAAGAGACACTGGAGCTCTTCCTGCACATGACATCACAAAGTGGAACAGTGTTTTCTGTTTGAGAGAGGAGCTCTGCCTAAATATACAGGGTTTGTGTGTTAAACATGTGAATGAAAACAAAAAACACAACTGCAGGTATGTTTTTGATGAGGAAACAACATTATAACAAATATTTGCAACAGGGATTACTGTAGAAATATATTATACTGGAGAAAATAAATAAAATATGACTAGGAAGCACATTATAAGAGAATGTTTTGAAAGGAGTCATCTATTTCCTTTACCTGAAAGTTTTCAAACATCTCCGAGGTCATTAGCTATTAACAGCTAAGATCGATCATAGAAGGTGTCAGTGATGGTGGCAGGCTCGCTGATGAGGGGGCATCCTCTCACTATGCGCCATTTTACCAAATATAATCCTCAAACGTCTCAGAAAAAAACACACCGCAAACTTTTGATCTTGTTTTGCTCTTCCCTTCTACAAGTTTACCTAATACTGTTCCATATCGTAAAAAGTGTGGCGGGCGTGTGCTCAAGTGGGTGTGTTTGGGACTGACCTGGAGAGAGGCGCGTGGCGTAGACGTTCACCTGCACGCCGGGCTTGAGTGCAAACTGGACCAGATCCTGATTCAGAGCACTTAGCAGAACCTGAGAAAGCTGTGAGGAGAGTGACAGAGCAGAGAAGAGTCGGTTAGCGCCCGGCTGCACTGCAATATCCCAACATCAATATTTCAGCCCCCTCCGACAGCTTGAATTATGAATCAGAATTTAGATTTCCTTCTAAAGAGGAGGAAATGTTGATGTTGAAGAATAAGACCCAGGTTAAATTTTAAGAAGAAGCCTATCAGGTAAAAGGGCGAGTGGTGAGTGATTAGGGCTGCAAGATTCATCAATTGAATTGAAATCGCATTTAGATGGATGCCAGTGTTCATTTTGACCAAAAACTTTAATATAGTTTTTTTAGTCATAGACTGTACATATTATTAGACATAGTTAAACCGCTAGCCGCCTCGTTCCAAATAGGAAGTGAGTATGGGGGCACTTGGGCTCACCTGGCTTTACACAGAAAAATGGTCCCCCCCTCGCTCTGGAACTGCTGCAGTGAGCCATGTCATTTTGCTCTTAAAATGTTCGGATCATCCCATTGTACAGGATTCTGGCATTTTTATTTTGTTCGTAAATAAATCCTCTTCCTAATATGGAACTTGGCTCCAAATTCACTTCTATAATTGCTAGTCCTGTGAGCTTCATTTGACTGGAGCTGACCTGAGGAGTAGCATCACACTCCCTTAGTCCACTTCTTTATACAGTGTGTGGCCCAGATTTAAACAACCATCCATCCATCTTCCTCTGCTTATCCGGGGCCAAATCGTGGGGGCAACAGTCTAAGCAGGGACTCCCAGGCTTCCCTTTAGTCAACTAATTCTTTTAAGTTTTATTTAAGGAAAATGTCATGCCAATTTAGTCGACTACACAGCTTTAGTCGACCAGAAAGTATATATTTTTATTTGACCTATAATACCTTTGTATTGCATTGCTCCATAGGACATGTACCGATGTGGACTTTGGATTTGTTTTTGGAGCTCTGAGGTTGAAAAGTGGAGCCTGAATGTACTCTCTCCTTTTGTTCACTTACAATTAGTGTTTATCATTTCACTAAAATTTAAAGTATTTTCAATCCACAAAAATAACAAATTTAGCAATTAGATATTCTTCCCAAAACGATCAGCCCGACTAGCGATGTCGTCTGAGCAGTGGCATTTTACATCATTAATAATGAATAACATTATGAATTAATATTAATTAATCCCTCTGCTATTTTTACTTCAATAAAAACTCTTTAACAAAAAAGAATCCAGGGCCACACACCTTGGAGTCTTTAAAATTGCTGGCGAAGTAGAAAGTAGAAATTATGCATAACTAATCAAACTGAAGGAAAAATTGCTTTATAAAATCATGATTGTATATAATTATACTGCCCCTACGACCACAGCGGCCTCCAAGTTTTACCACAAGCAGAGTTACGCTAAACACTACAATTTGCTCCCCATAGCTAATTTTCCAAGAAGTTCAAGTACAGTTTTTATTATTACACAAGAGGAATAAAACACTAACCATCTGAAAATGTTACAAAACGTTAACAACAGAAACTAGAAGAGCTCATATACAAAAGCTCAAAGTCGCTTACAATTTTGTTTTGTTGTTACTGTGGATAAAATATAGGACAGGACAGGATAGGATAGAATAAAAACTGTCCTCAGATGTTACACCAGATAGTTACACTTACTTCCCCAAATAAGGAGACCAGTGGGAATACAAGGGGCCACAATGGCAAAACTGTTGTTGTGTCCTAAGGCAAGACACTTCACTATATTGCGTGGTGTGTAAGTAAATATTGGTTGTGGTCAGAGGGGCCGATGGTGCAGATTGGCAGCAGTGTCCCCCAGTTAGTCCCAGAGCTGGACCACAATAACAGATTACCACCACTGTGTGTGTAAGTAATGAATAAAGGAAAAACTCTAAAGCAGTAATTCTTATGAAATTATAATTTGTAAATCTTAACTTATTATTAATGTTTAACTCTGACTGACTGACTGTGAAGTAACATAACTTTTAGGGATTGTAGGTTCATCGCTAAAAACTAGTAACTAAAAACTATTAACACTAGTACCATGATTACAAACCACAATGCCACCAAGAAACTCTTCAGAGTGTAGACATTGTTAAAATATACAAAAAGCACATTATCTTCACAGGAGGTTTATACAGTCACAGATCAATGGTGGAAACAAAGGCCTATCTACTCAATTGCACCTCTGCTCTTCGCCAAACGCATCCAAGCACAGCCGTTGTGAATCAAAGTGCGTTTTATACAGTACAATCACTGTTTTGATTTCTCCTCTGTTCTCTCTTCCTTTTCATACCTAAATGAATGTCGTTTAACACACCACTAAAAAGTCTTCCCAGAGCCCATTGGAGTCCTTAGCCATGCCTCACTAATTCCATCTCGCGCTTCTCAAATTTTTCCACTGGTTAAAATTAGACCACTCCAACACAGTATGAATAATTACTTTTTGTCCTAGTGGCATATCAGGGTCAGTAAATCTATTACACGTTTTAATAAGGCGCGCCTGGCTTCACACATGCCCATGTGTGGCGCTCACTCAGTCCAACTGACGAGATGCCTCCGAGTAACGCTGCGACTCAGTGGAGATGAGGAGGAGAGTGAACTGAAAGATTTATTGCCCTATTATCAGTGTGATTCTGCCAGGTAATCAGACAGGCTTTTAGATAAATACATCTCTTTAATTCCCAATCCAGCCCGCCTGCCCCAGTATGTCTCCCTTCCACGCTGGTGCCAATTATGTGATGCATCAATGTAATTAAATACCTATTAAGTCAGTTCGGGAGTGACTGTGAGCCAGCAAAATGATATTTGCTTGAGAAACAATGTCCCCGCCGTGGTGATGAACACACGTCTGTCCATAAAGTGCTGATTAGCATATTGTTTACATATTAAAAAGGTTGAACTCAAACCAAAGTATCAGGCTTCTTGTTCTCCAACTTTTTCAAATGTCAAAGAGCTCACGACCCAGGGTGACCCACCATATTCCACATGTTCTGTCCATCGTATTTAGACATAGACTGGATTTAATCAAAAGATCTAAGCATAAAAATAAAATGGTTATAAAATGAGCACTCAGAGAAGACTCTTCACCAATGAAAATGAGAGAACAGGATATGCTGAACTGGCTATGAGTCTGTATGTATGAGTATAAGTGCCGTTCATGTGGGCTAAGTGTAATCTAAAAGTGCTTTAAAATTATGGATGTTTGTGGGACTTGGAAAATGGTGAAATGGCCAAACTACATAAAGATGTGAAACAAATTTATAAAAGTTTTGTGCCTTGTGTCATACTCATGAGTCACACTGTCGCCAAGGGATTATTTATAATACAAAATAACACAGGCACCCAGATCTCCTGAGCCTGGCACAGAACACTCCCCCAGGTAGAAGTCCTTCCACATCTGTTTCCTTCAGGGACAGGAGACTGGAGTCTGTGTGGTCTGTGCTGGACCAGGTCTCCAAAGCTTCTTCTCCAACAGGATTATTACCAACTCAACCAGATCAGCCTGACGAACACCCAGAGGCCAGTCACCAGCCTTTTACCAGCCTCTGGTCTTCCTCTACACCAAAACAACCTACTGAGGAACTCATCAGACTGCACACACAGCATCTGAATACAGGATGAACAGAGCTCCTTGTAGGACATAAATCTGAAAATCCCACTCTCCAAAAGGCAAATACAACAAATGAGACTCACTCCCATTCTTCAGATGTATCAAGTGTTCATTGTTCAATAAACAGAATCAGTTTATTCAACATTTTTGCTTTAAGTTTGATTTGATTTGACTCCTGTTGCATACAATACCTGAAATTATTCTAATTATGGATGTGAGATGTTATTGAAGGCATATGGACAAGAAACCATAGTACAAAAATTTATTCAAACATAACTATAGTTAAAGGTGCACTGTGTAACTTTTCTGTAAAGGGTCCGCAACCTGTTTGTCCCCATGGAGATGTTAATGCTTTGGTTAAACTGTCACATTATAGTATTAAACTAATCTGCCTTGCAGTAATTCAACTACAGGTCTTATTTATAGCTCAAAAATGTCTTAAAAACATTCATTCTTACTGTGAGTGGGGTCACCTCTCCACAAATGTAACCCAGAATTTAGCTTGTAAGTCTCCATAGAGATTCTTAAGTTTATGGTTATACTGTGGAAGATCCTATGCACATCTCCATGGAGACAAACAGGTGACTCACCTGAGAAATTACACAGTGCACCTTTCAACATAGTAATCACATAGTAGATCATTTAGAAATGCTGTCTTGTCTCTAGAGAAAATGTAGATTCAACTCTTCACCTCCATCATGCATGACCCACAGTAACAGGGCACTGCAGACAGCACAGGCCGCTCAGTGAACAGGCCATATAAATACTACCATATACTAATCATACAGAGAACATATAACATATATTCTATACATTATTAACCAGCAAAGCATCTGTTTTGTATTGAATAAATGTGTCAGGTGTACGCTTTGAAGCAACACTCACAACTATCCAGGTATTGTTAATAAACTATGGTAGCTAATATTATAATAAATATTTGTTTTAATGATTGTCTTTCTATAGGAAAAACATGTCTCAGAAAGCATTCTACACTTCCTGCATTCCTAATGAGCTGTGGTCCAGTCAAATACATGGTAAGACATTGCTCTCTAGTGGCGTTATGCAGTATTACAGTCTCCCATAACCATAAAGGCCAGCTGTGGGGGCATTAAATCTCTGTAATAAAAGCTCAGATATCCTGTGTGCTATAATGAGAGGAGCTGGGGAGGTTATTTATGTGAAATGCAGAAAGGAAAGACCTATGAGCAGTTTAGTTATGGGAATAGTGGTTTCAAAACTCTCCGAGTATATCAAACTGACAGGTAAATGAGTAGAAATTGTGATATTCAAAAGTTTGTGAAAAGCATAAATAACATTCTTGCTGTCTATCTGTGATAATGCCAGTGTTTTCCATATTTTAGCCCAATTACTGGCAGAGAGGTGCGCTCGTCATCGCTACTGACCTTTTCAAAATCGTAACACTTTTGCCTACATACCAAGTAGCCAGATTCTCCATTCAGTTCACTGTGCACGGAAAATACGTTTGGACTTTTTTTTAGACTTCCTGAGTTTGGTAATCCATCACAATGAGAATGATGTCATCTTTTATTCTCGTCAAAGTTGGGGGCAATCGGTGGAGTTGAGGCACAATGCAGAGGAATAAAGAACCGAGCCACACTTAAAATAGTTTTTTTTTTATGTGACAATAACTGAACTTTGACAAAGATGGAGGAAGGCGTGTGTAGCTCATTGAGATGCATTGTTCTGGCGAGGAACATACTGAAAAGAACTGAAATATATGAATGAATAAAAGTCAACATACAGATGATAAAACAGTGAAGAAATGATTTGTGAAATTAAATAAGGGTTAATACTGTAATATTCTCTTAAAGGTGCATTATGTAACTTTTCTAGTGGAGGATCCATCAAAGAGTTTTCATCATGGAGATGTTAGTGCTTAGTCTGGAATGTTTCACAGTACGGCATTAAACCTTTCTATCTTCATGGAGAACAAACCAGACCAAGTTCAGAGGTCAGATCTGTGGAGAGGCGACCCACTCAGTCAGAATGCCTGTTTTTCTAGGTATTTTTGAGCAGTAAAACTAAAAATAAATGTAGGGTAGAGCTGTTTGATGGCATACTGTGGAACAAAAAGTTACATAGTGCACCGGGAACAGAAAAAGAGTAGAGCAGAAAAAAGCCAAGTCACCTAAGATCAATAGTTTCTGCTCCAAAATGGACTTAAAAAATGTACTTTTAGATAGTAGGACAGAAAAAGACAAATCGACATTGTGTGAATAGATGTGATGGATTTTTGTCTTGGCCCACAATAACAACAAACATACTCTAATAAAACATGACTTTGAATAAGTTTGCTTATTTCAAACAGTCTAGACGTCAATTTTTGGTGAAAATACAACAAACCTCCCAATAATGTTATTCCTTGGTTTCAGATCACATATAGGCCAGTAATATTTAATACAGATGCGGGCAGATAAAATGAAGTGTTAGCTTAAAATGCTGATTCGACTTGTAATACAGGAAGTTCTTGTGTCTAGTAAATATAAATTACAAGGTTCCAAGTTTGTAAATTTACCCTTTGGATACTTCATGACAAAATATGTTAATCTCAATAGGGAAATCTGGGTCTTGTTCCTCATATACTGAATTATTTCTTTAAAGTATCAGACAAATGTAAAACAACCAAAAAATGATCCACAAACATACCAAAATATCACTTTATACCTCTGTTTGGACACATTTTATTTACAAATACATTTTTAATCAGCTCTTTTTCAGCATTTTTCATTATAAACTACATACTTTTTAGTACTGTTTTATTATTACTTTTATGAGCACTGGTAGAGAATTTGTTTATTTGTTTGTTTTAAATGCTTTTTCTGTGCAGCACTTTATAAATTAAGTGGATTGGATTGGACATACTTTACATATATTCAAACAACATTCTATTCCTGAGATTCAGCTTCTTGATATATGCAAGATTTTGATGCCATTTTCCTATTCAAAAGATATATAATTTGTTTTGAATTGGCAACGGTCCCAATTTTTCATCATTCAGAAACTTATGGATATTTTAATAATTTCACCTCTATATTAAATGCATTATTTTTCATTCCTTTAAAGCTCTTAACCCTTTTAAATGCTGTGTGCAAAGCAGGTAGCTAGATACAGATAGATACCATACAATCATTTTATAAAGACTGACTACTTAATCTCGTTTAATCAATTTGGACCCAGAAGGCTTCCCTCCAACTCCATACAACTTAAAATTATCTTTGTAATGTATGACAGGCAGGCAGTAATGTCAGACTCATATTCGGTAATAAAACTTACATTATTAATGCGATGGGGACATAAAAGGGAGCAGCGGAGCTCTACTAAGTGAATTTACTATCCTCCATTCTCAAACTAAACTTGCAGCCCATCTCCGCGGGCTAAAACATATGCAAAACATAGACTGGTTTCTCAAGGGAACTATCCCCCAGAGAGCTCCTGTCTTCTGTTACCATGTTATTCTTACATTTAATTATTACAGTGCACCCCAATGCACAGCTTAAGTGTCTAGCTGTATTTGAGCGATTTGACAGTGTACCTGGTCGAGATTGGCCCATTTCTCCTCCACAGCGCCCCCTCTCGCCCCCGTCTCTGGCACCAGATAAAGTTCGGCTGTTGTGGGCAACCCAGGGAGGACGGCCACCAAGAGCTGATCTTCACTGATTCCTGTGACCTTTAATTAAAAAAAATACAAAAAATGAATGAAACATTTTAATAGGTTAGAAGTGACATCATGGCTTTTCAGCACATGATTGTGCTTTATAAAACTCCATTTTAATAGCCTTAACAGCATGAATACAGATGAAAATGAACAAACTGCTTAATAAGAATTATTCAGGCTTAATTTTTAGAGTAGGGTCTGCTACATGCTTTTCTCATGGAGATGTTATGGCTTTGCTTGAAATGTTCCACAGTATGACTTTAAACTTATACCTACCTTGCATTTGTTTCATATGGGTGTTTTTATTGCTCAGAAAATAATGAAAATATGCAGTTTTACTGTGCCTCTCCAGAAATCTTATTTGTATTGGCTTGATGGCTTCTCCTGCTTGTCTCCATGGAGACAAAGAGATTTAAAGGTTTACACTGTGGAACATTCCAGGAAAAGCAATAATAACTCCATGGAGACAAGCAGACATTCATTAGAAAAGTTACACAGTGCACCTTTTACAGTCCTACCACTTAACCCTAACGTTAAGTATATACTGAGCCTGAATCATTTTTAATAAACTCTTTGTCCATTATGAATTAGGTTTATGTTCAGGCTAATTAAAGTGCAGTTACTATAAAGTGGTATCCATGGTTGTGAATTCCTCGAAGGATATTTTTGTAAAGACCAAACATGACAGACTTAAGTCTCACATATCTTTGCCTAAGCACCAGTCACTGTCGCTGTATAATGTGTCAGTCTGCTTCGCTGTACAAGTTCAATTTGACAGCAGTGGACAAAGACAGGGCTTTTAGTGCAGTCCCTCAATAAGCAGAGGTCTGCTGTCAGCTTACCAGTGTAACGCATGGGAATATCCGACAAGACAGAAGGTCAGAGTGAATCTTTCATACTGAGGGCTACTCAGGGATATATTTAGAATCCAGTTCACATAAGATGCTGTGTTTTTGGTGTTCCCTTTAGATTCTAAGTAGTAAAACCAGACACTTGACCACAGTTCAACAACTCCCTTACTTGAGGTTTGGCCACAGCTGTCGTCATCTCGTCTCCTCTGCCCTTTGGTATTATGACAAGTTCTCCAGTAGGGTATGCTTTAGCTGTTTTTATGTCATGTGCAATGTCACTGTGCAGAGGTTAATGGCTCATTACACTGTGAGGTTAACATGTGGAGAAACTGGAGTGCTCAAAACCGCATAGAGTCACATTACTAATGCAACACATCCCAGTCCAGGAAATATTAGCTCTGTGAAGCTTTGGATTTTTCACTGCGGGCTAGTGAAGAGCAGTTAATTGCCAAGTTTGAAAGAGGGCTTCAGAACTTGACTGCAGTGCTGTTCATTTGAATAGATTTTTGGGTAATGCTAGCGGGTAGCACAGCAGCAGTTCTGACCTGCACTATGGAGTTCTTCACCACTCTGCCGATGTCATCTCTCCACTCAGACACCCCGGGGTTCAGCTCGTCCAGATTTGAAGAGAAGGCTAAAACATGGGAGCGGAAGTAATCTGGAAGTGCACAGACAACATGTGGGTATTTTAGTTTTACATACAAACAGCAGGTACACCTTAATACATTTTAAACTGTTTTAAATTATTTGTTTAAAATTTTAAAAGGTGCATTGTGTAACTTTGTGTGAAACATTCCAGACAAAGGAATAACATCTTCATGGAGAAAAGTATTTGACAGACCCTCTACCAGAAGGTACAATGCACCTTTAAACAAAGATCAAGAGTTAAGTGTTTTATTTGACATTATACATACGATTTGATGTAAAACTGAATGGGCACATAATTATTTTACATAGTACTACAGAAAATACTAAAGCCAAGATTTCCAAAGTCGTCCAAAAACATGCATTTAAGGTCCTGTACCTATTTTATTTTATTTTTTATTTTTTGCATTCTTTGAAAAACAGAACTGATTCATTCTGTTTATACACACAATTTGAAGTAAAACTGCATCGATTATAATGGGGAAGCTCTAACCATGCATGCAACCGCTATAGACTACCTGACCCACATAATGCATAATGAATAAAGCAAGTGCAATAGGCATGCCATAAATTATAATACATAAATTATGATAAATGGATAGAATTTGCATACAGTCCAGCTTTAGTTATAATATTAAAATCATCTTATTCTCAGTGGGTACATGGCCACAGAAATTAGAATAATCAGATATCTCAATAAAAAGACCTCGCTCTCTGTTTACATGTCCAAAAGAAATGTCATAAATGAAAAACAAGGTAGAATTCATTTCAAAACAGTTTGGCCCTTAACGTTTGATATTTATGGACTCAAGTGTTTTTTTTGTGTTCTTTTGTGTATGTGTTGAGTGTGGAGAGAGGAGTGGGGTATGAGAGGGCTTCTGTTTTGTTTTTGGCTTTTTTTTATTTAACACATGGTTTGCCCTTTTTTGCATAACTGTTTACATAACATTTCAATAATCTGATAACTCCAGAAATCCGATAACGACCAGATTTGTGCGATATATGCTATACAATACTACTGTACTGAAAACTAGCCACACAGAGCCATTTTTAATCCTGGTCAGAGAATATAAACATGGAAAATTTTGAGCCTAGTGTTTAGGTTCAAAGTTCAAAGGTCAAAATGCACTTCAGATCATTTATTCCATGCTAATATAACCCTTGGTGAATACATTTGTAACACACTGCCCTCTACCTGTTCGTTCACACATTACTACCATGTTATGAGGACAGAAGGGCTATTTTTGCCTGTGTACAACTCACTCATCTCACATCCAACAAAAACAGGCAAAATCCAGAAATAAACTTGGATATGAATTCAACTTAGTAATAGGCACAACGTAAAAATAAAAATAATGCAGGCACTGAAAAGCTGGCGTAAAGCTATTAAACTGGAAAACAAAAGCATATTTACAAGGCTCTACTGAAAACCAAACCTGTGCTTTTAAAATGAGAAAGTGATTTATAACAGCACAGTGATGATAATATAAACAAACAGAACAGAGATGGCTCTTTTCAAAGGCACATCTCCATCAATAAAGCATCAGTCTTTTGTAGGATGTTTGCACCACACAAAATGTGCCTTACAGAACTACTGATTGAGCATAGAAGTCTAGAGTCTGAGAAAGATCAGCAGGTATGTGTGCTCTCATGAGACAGTACCAAAGCCTGATACTCATTTACATAGTGTATTCCCTGGTGACTTACCTATGTATGTATCCATTTTAAAGTTCTGTATAACTAAAAACAACATACATGTTTACAGGATAATGCTTCTTCACGCTATAACATTTTCAGCTCTCTTATTTTCTGGTAGGGGGGTTCTCTGCCATGGCAATGTGACATGGCAATGTTTTGTCCATAGGCCGTATATAAAAGTGGACTTAGTGAGTGTGACGTCACCCACAGCATTCAGCGCCGCTCATATGAGGCTCCCAATGCTCACAGTTACAGGAGCGAATCTGGAGCCAGGCTCTATGTTATGAATAGGGCTTTTTTGACGGACAAAATAGCAAAAAAAAATTCAGGATCAGAGAGAGCGGGTTATTACAAACATTTTAAGACCAGAAGGACGAGGCTCAGTGCAGCAGTTACAAAGAGAGGAGCGACAAGATCCCAATGTAAGTCAATGGGAAAAAGGGAGAGAAGGAGCTGAAAGAGCCTCCTGGAGCACTTCCTGTTTGGCATGTGGCTAACACATTAGCAAGTCCATTCATATATACGGTCTATGGTTTTGACTCCAATGTTCCACAGTATGACATTAAACTTGTCTAATTGTTTTGTTATTGTTTCATTTATTATTTATTTCTTGCAGAAAAGTTACTTGTACCTTCAAGCATAAAAGCATAATGTTATACTTACTAAATCATTTTAAATCATCCGGCATAGACAGACTGCATACATAGTCTATCTTCCTCACTACCTAACTAGCATTTTTTGGTATGATATAAAGCTATTTGTCAGTGTAACCACATAAGCATGGGGCACAAGGTCTGCATCTGCTGGTCTTTTTATACAGCAGTTTAATGGCAGCTAAGACAAGGCGGTAGCCTCCAGACACATATTATTTTATGTTGAACAACAGGAAATACTAAAGCTAAGGTATACAGAGTGGTAAAAAAAAACATGCCTTAAAGGCACTGTACCTCTTAAAAAGTCTTAAAAATTTGTTTCACAACTTTAGGTAGAGCCCCTTTAACCTAAACCAGTCAGCTGTTTGTTTCTCATGTTAAAAACAAATGACAAAATGCTTTACCATAGACAGCAATAGTCATCTGATCCTGATGGACAGTGTTGGCCAGTGAAGCTTGAACCGTGACGGTGTGACTTCCAACTTTAGAGAAAGTGTAGGTCATGGCTCCATTTAGGGTCACCACAGGCTGTGAGATACAATGAGACAAGATTACACCTGCACTTCAGCATGGGGCCTCACAAGAGAAGAGAACAGGAAACACAAAGCACCTCTGTTCTGTTATCAAACCACCAGTAGTAAGTGACTGTCCCCACTTGGTTCGGGCGTAATGTGGTCGTGAGATTTACTGGCTTGTTCTTGACCGCCACAGACGGAGCGGTGAGCTGGACCTGTTCAAGTTGACCTTTATGAATAAAACAAAAAATATAGTCATATAATGTCTTTTGATTACTTTTACACAAGACTCATTTTAACTAAAATAAGGGGTGTTCAAGGACAATTAACAATTACGAGTGGATTGAAAGGAGGTTAAATCTGCAATATGAATTTTAAAAACCTCTCAAACTTGTACTAATTACATTGGCTAAATACATCACAATCACCTAATAGAGCTGCATTGTCCAAGATGTCACTTGTAATAGAGAAGGACTGAAAGGCAAAATTGGGTTGTCATTTTAGAGGTTCTGAAAATGTACACAGGCAGATAAATGTTGACAGCGATTGGCCATTATAGCAGCCAATTTCCCTCCCAAAATAGCATTGGTCTCATTCTGCATTATGAGGTAGTATTTCAAAGCTGTGAGAACACTGCAGTCAGTTGTCCAGGGCACTTGAAGTTTAATGAAAAGCTATAACTACTTACTTTGGACCTCATTTTGTGTACTAAGAAGTGCACTAGGTAACTTTTCTTGGAGGGCATGCCACTTGTATGGTGATGTGTTTGCTTTACTGACATTAAAGCATATATCTAGAAATGTTACTAGTGCAGAATAAAAAAAAATACAGTATAATTTTTATGATGACAATATGATTTGCTTGCTCTAAAGCTGTAGGTGCCTAATTTAGATGCAAAGTCTACATGGCACATTTTTGCAGCACGTCCAGACATCAGCACAGCGATAATCTGAGGTCGACACGGCGCGTCTTGAGCATTCAGGTATCAATGCTCTTAACGCGCGTCCTTTAACTGCTTCTCTACTCTTTACTCTATGTGCTATATGGCTTCAAGGTATTTCAAAAGACACACCATTTCCAAGTTATACTATAGAAAATGTCAAGGCTAAAACTGTGTACAAAGTAGTTTGAGTAATGCGTTTTATATAAGGCTTTTAACGTTGAAAAGCTTACATTGAATGGGTGTCTATCAACGAGCAACCACAGTTTTCACCAGTTTTAGCAAGTTATTGGACTCACAGGTGACGTGCAGGTATAGCGTAGCCTTGTCAGACCCCAAGGAGTTACTGGCAGTGGCTGAGACTTGATAGATGCCAACTTTGTTGTAGACATGCTTGACGCCATCTTCTATGGAGCTTATGTTTACATAGGATATGGCAGTCCCGTCCCCGAAGTCCACTGTGATACTCGTGGTTGAGCTGAGGCCCTTGAGAAGAATGGGAAAAGTAAACACACAGCTGTCAGTCACTCCCAACCTCACAAAAATATTAGGTCACGGATATTCACTTTATATTCTTCCACTGTGCTACTTTCTGACAGCGTCTCAATATAGATAGCATTATAATCGCAAATGAAAAAGCAAGACATGCGAGGAGCAGTGTCGGAGTCAGACCTCTTCCAGAAAAACCAGGAAAGTGACGTTGTTTTCCAGAGATGCCACGGGTGTTCCCTCACTGGTGAAGAGTTGCAGGCCCCTGGGGGACTGGCTGGGACACTTCTGGCGCCTGGGGCTGTACTTCAATCCACTCCCCTCCGTGCAGTTGTTAGATAAAGCCTTGCGATACCTGAAATACATAATAAAAATGTTGTTTACTATCTTATAAATAAAACAAATAACCCTGCAAGCTGAAAATATTGGTTGTGTAGAGGTACTTTGTTGTAAATAAATTATTGTAAATGATCTGTATGTAGTTTAATCAATAAAAACTAACACTACTACACTGTACTACTCCCTAGTATTACTGGTCGCACTAATACCTATAATAGTATTAATTCCCACTCACACCCACATTAAATTAGTTTGAAAGATGACACATTTTTATTTGACAAAAATAAATAAATCCTCCTTTACATTGTCTAGCTACTACATCTACGGCGTATCTAATCCTATTTCTGTACTATGGATATCAATTAACTATTTTGACCTCTATTATATTGAATGACAGCTTCTGTAAATACTATTAGAATAGTGACTAATACATACATTTCCTGTCACTGTACATACTTCTAGGCAAATAAATTGTGGAACCTGAGTAATCTTTTGTCTTTCACACAACCTATTCTAGCCCAATTTCAAGCACAAAATTGTCGTCTTCTCATTGTCTTGAGCTCTTATGTAACCTATTTTTCAGTACTTGTAAATTGTAATCTTTTGTCTTTAACATATTTACATGAAGTACGTTGGTTTGCACTGTATATGTACTGTATGTATTTGACAGTCATAAAAATTGATGGATTGATTGATTGACATCATCAATTCCACCTATTCTGCTGATACAGTTTCAACCTATGTTTCAGTACTTCAGTAATATTTGGTCTTTCATATATTTTTCTGTTAAGCACTTATATGCATCTACATATACATCTACATATACATCTACATATACATCTACATCTACATCTACATCTACATATACATATACATTTGTAGATCTACAGTTGAGTTGACAATGAATTATTTTCTATTTTAATGTTAAGATGAGTATTTGTTTTGATTTGTTTGTATTGTGATTTTAATGTCTTATTTTCTAAAGCACTTTGAATTCCTTTGCGTTCGACCTCCTGTACATACCTGAGATATATTTGTATTACTATATTTTTCTATATTTTATTTGTACTTGTACATATACATTTATATAATTATGCCTTTAACTGCTATTTTTGCTATTTATTTTGAACATTTTATTACCACTTATATTTTTGCTCTTTGTTAATATATTTATTGTGATTTGTGAGCTACTGTATTTTGCTTTCTTTGGTTATAGAAATGTGTAGCTGTAAAATATAATAAATAATTAAATAAATAAACACAGCTACAAAAAACAATCAGTTCATTTGTTACTATTAAGCAAAAATCTGCACAAATCTATATCAGCATTTCTAAATTTGAAGTTTTACTAGATCTAAAAAATCTGCGTAAAATACTTTTACTTTTACCTTTTACTCTTTAAATACACTTTAAACAGTACTTTAATATTTTTACTTAAGTAGATGTTTTCATGTGATACTTTTATTTTTGAGTATTTTTTCTCCGGTATCTGTACTTTTACAAGTTTACTTTTAAGTAGCAAAGTCAAGTACTTCTTCCACCACTGTTTTTCTCCCTGTTGCAAAAGTGTTGATTGTTTCAGTAGCTGTAAGGGTAAATTCAAGCCTTTTTTTTCCACGTGGCTGCTCACAGATCTGTCATACCCCGTAGTGTTGAGGAAAGTGTCCCCAGTGATGCAGTCTCTGGATGTGGCTGAAGGAATGAACCAGAACGATGGTGTGCAGCTGCCATCCGAGTGCCTCTCAAACCCGTAGTCACTGTTTCAGATCAAAAACACAAGCTGAAAATAGTCATTGCTATAACTTATCTAGGATTGTCAGAATCAAGAATCAAAAATCAGACAAATCTGTTCTGTATCCTGTTTCTTACTATTTTTTGCTCCTTGTTTTGAAATGACTATTATATACATTTGCTCTTTGTTACTATATTGTATTGTGAGGAGGGAGCTACTGTGTCCAAATAATTTCCCTTGTGGATCAATAAAGTTTGTCAAAGTCTAAAATTACTATTGAAACTAGATACTCATTTGAACAAGTATCAATAGAAAAGAAAACAGGATACAATTGGAATTTTCCTTAGCTTTATCAGGTTTAGTATAAAACCACATGGTGACATAAAGATAGTACTATTATTTTGCATTAACAATTATAGTCTATTGTCTAATAAATTTAATAATAAAAACAGTTTTTCGAGTATTAAATGCTCTGTACTAGATTTAAAAAAAAAAATTTAAAACACAAAAGACAGTTCAGTTTTAACTGTTTGTAGCGGTCCAAAGTTATTCCACATGTACTGTATTATATTATGCATTATGAGCATCCAAATTATTCACAAATCATTCATGAATTTATAAGTACCGTATATATATGTTACATCACAATGCCAACATTGTTAACATTTAATGAAGCAACCCAAGCCATTGTAATTTACCTTATTCAATTTGATGAAAGGAAGATAAAATATATTATCTTTTTTATACAAATTGATTGGCTAAGATTAATTCAATCACTGTGCTTTATTGATCCAATAAAAAGACCCAAAACGAGTTACTGAAGACTTTACATTTTTGAATGAGTTTCTGAAGTTTGCAGACGCCAACAATAGAATATCAAGTCTGTGAAGTCAAAACTTTTGACATCAACAGTGCAGATTGCTGAGTTGCAAGAAGTTCAGTTCTATTCTTCTCCAGAAAAAGAACATCACTGCTGGTCTTTGCTAAATGCCATGTGGACGGTCTGCTAGGCGACGGTTTTGTGGGTGGTGGAATCCAAAAATTTGAAAAAAGTTTGTAGCTTTGTGTTTGGCAGTGACCACACAGATCAGCTCTACATAAGAGTCCATCCCATCTGTGGACCAGATTCAGCAGTGGCTATGAGACGCTCTGTGTGCTGCCATTGCTGGAGGGAGTGTGGAGGTCTGAATTATTAAAACCCTAGAGGAAAATGTCAAGATGTCCATCAACTTCCTCTCAGAATGTAGCCTCATGCTGCAAGGCCATAACTCCTCCAGCTGGGGATGGTAATGGAAGAAGACTGTTATGTTTTTGTATGGACATGTGCAGCTGACCTTAGTCCTGTAGAAATGGCAGACTGGGACTGACAGATGTTACCAAGTGAGCCATAGTACAAGTCTGACCTATAGGAGGACAAATGTTATACTTCCGTCTTGTATTTTTATGGAGTTCAGTGGCAGTAGTTCACAGGCAAGCTGACCAGCACTTCCTCTCTCTGTTGCAGTGGATTTCTTCTGCTACTTCTTGCATCATCTGAGTTCATGCATGTATGGATTGGTGAAGCTGACTTGCCCATGGTGAATACATGAATGTGTGAAAGCTGACTGTGTGCTGTAGCTCTGTCATCTCTGTGGCATTAGCATAGATTTGGGGTTATGTCCGACCGTCTGTAATGGGAGTGCAGCAATGGAAGATGAGGTCATGTCTTACATTAGCATCTCCTGCTCCTCCTACTGTTTGAAGGAAGGAAATGTTTTACTCCTTTAACGTAAAGTTGTGTAGGAGTTGTGGCCATCCTGACTTGTCAAAGCCTGATATTGTCAGATCTCAAAACTATACAAGGCCAGGCCTGGTTAGTACTTGGGTGGAAGACCGCTGGGAAAATCAGGTGCCACAGTGGGGGTCAGTGGCAAAAAAAATTGTCATTGTGTCATTGTGACCTCAGGCAAGACACTTCACCCATATTACCAAGTCTGAAAGTGATGTGTGTGAGTGTTGGTGGTGGTCGGAGGGAAAGATGGCACAGATTGACTGCCTCACTTCTGCTAGTCTGCCCCAGGGCAGGGTAACTTACCACCACAGAGTGTGAAGTGAATGAAAAATGTACTGTGAATGTTCTTTGAGTGTCCAAAAAAAGCGTTATATAAATCTGATGCATTATTATTCAAGTATGTGGACAACCAATGCCCTTGTGTGATTGTCATTACTCTAGTTTTAAAAATGTTTCATAAAAGCATATTTTTAGCATCTTTTAACTTTGGCAAAGCAGGGAACATGCATTTCTCAGACTGTTAGATCCAGGTCATTCCTGCCCATTGGAACTACAGAGCTTGAGAAAAGAACCCAGAGTAGACTAAGGCAATAGGCTTATTAGCAGGCTGGCTTGTTTTACATAGCGGCTTTCAATACAATGTTGTATCACACATTTCCTTTTAAATCAAGACAAATTGGGTAACACAGTTTGCCCAAGGACACAACAGAAGAATGTACACAGTTCAAAGTGTCAGGGTTAATAGCAGTAATTAAATTATCAGCTATGTATAATTGTTTCTTCAAACAAGGCAGCTAATAAGACATAGTTCACCAGCATAATCTCATTAACCTGTCATGACTCTACAGCATTTCTTTTCATCAAATCTATGCCCTCTTATTTGTATAGAACAATTGATGTAGTTCCTGCCATAACAAACTCTTACAGGAGGACAAACAGGACAGATAGGGAAGTGATTGAGGACGTGCCCTCTCGCTGTGCCCTCGTTGGCTTCACAGTTTGCCTCTGGAGATGCTGCTAAAGTGTTTGGGCAAAGGGTTTAATGAAGGGAAAAGACTTGCCTCGAAGCAGGGAACTCACCACTCAAAGTCGGCCTCTGTGCACGGGCAGGAGTCCGACTTCTGAGGCACGTACTGATCTCTGGCCTTGACACATCGCGCATTCGCTTTCAGTTTTTGGAAACCCCTCTTCATTCCCATGATGCACGCTTGGCCCTGTAATGAATAATCCATCAGAGGCATTTCAAACCCTCTGTATTTCCTTGTGTAGCTTGTTTTGCATGATTGTGTGACAGAATTTTAAAATAATCACGCAAAAGCCTAATCATGCACTTAAACATTCCGTTTTAAAATGGCGCCGCTTACTTGGTCGTGTACTTGCCACATGATGTAGTCATCTGAGGTACAGCGGTGCATAAAGATCGACCGGAAGTCCACTTTGACAAGCTGCCACTCGGATCGATGACTGAAATGACCAAAGATTCTGCACAGCATAGATAAAATAGGAAAACTGACATTGACAAGCGATCCTTTTATTCACATAAATACATTGGGACGTAGGCCCTATTCTAAAGAAGTTGAGAAGAGGGTAAAAAAATCTAATAAAAATCACATATTAACAGTTGAAAATAATAGCTTATAAATAGCTAATTAATTGGGAGCAACACTTGGGGCAACAAACTGCAAGTAATATTATTAGGTCTTAGTTGCATTTCACAAAAAAATACCCAAGATAGAAGAAAGTCGCATTTTAATTGTATTACATTCCATAAATCATCAGTTAAACCCAAATAATGTCAGGTAATGAAGGTTTTTATGTTAGTAACCTATGTTAGATTACAGTTAGTGGTACAGCCTGGCTCACAAACAGTGTCCAACTAACAGGCCATGAAACTAATGAATTTAAAAGAGCTAAAAGACTGGAGTATCAATTGTATTTGTTCATAGACAAGGTTTTCAATTTGCCTCAGTCTTTCATAAATGAGCCTTGGCCCTGTAAAAATGTAGCAGACTGAAAAATCTTCCACTACTACTCAGCCATTAAAGCTAAAGCATGAAGGCTAAATATTGCCATTTTAATGTAAATACAGTGATTTTTTTGTGTCACCACTTATTATTTCTCTCTCCTCTACATTTTGATGTATTCCAAGAATACTGAAATCATCAATACTTTCAAACTTGCATTCATTTCCATGCACTTCCAGATCCTCATCAGAGCCATAAATCATAAATAATGTAGTCATTCACAAATGAACAAATCAGCACAAATATACATATCTGCAGTTGCTTCTTACGTCATTATAAGGGTGTCCTCTCCAGGCTCCCCTAGCACCCCATCAACATAGAGCAGGGACGAGGTGAAGCTATATTTGTCCCAGTTTCTGCCCTCATCAAAACTCAGCCTGGGGGAGAGAACAATGGTTGGATCGCACAGAGAGAAGAAATAGACTCATGAGCCTCAGCAGAGAAGCAAGTTTGACTTTTTTTAGTTGTTAAGACTGAGCGTGTTGTAAAAACCCTTGGAGAGCCTTACCAAATGTGTCTAATTGGGAGAGGTGTGTGGCGGATGGCTACCAGAGATCCCCCTTGGTTCAAGAAAAACACGCTGTACTCTTCCTGAAAGACCTTTAATCAACACAGAAAACATGCGCTTATTTGGGACACTTTGACAGCAGAGTTAAATATATTATGCTATTTTCATTCACACATGTTTAACACACAAACCCTGCAAATTTAGCAGTTCTTCTCTCAAACAGAAAACACTCCATCATGTGATCTCATGTGGTAATACAGGAAGTGCTCCATTGTGTTTATAAACTCCTCACACCTTCACTACAATCATTTGGATAATTTCAGCTCTGGAATTGCCGATCTCTACAGAACTAAAAATACAAGGTAGCTGTTATCTGTTATCTTGAAACTAGCACTACATGAGCTTTTTGATCTTTGGAGATGCAGGATTACTTAAACATATGTGAATGAGACAAAACACAACAATTTATTTTTTTGAGGTAACATTATAAAATGACTTAAAGCTCCATCTCAAGAATCCTTTTGTATAATACAGGACCTTGAAAAGAAAACAATAATAATAATAACAGTAAATGCATTGTATGAAAGAAAAAACAATAAATGCCATTCAGTCCTCTCAGCTTTCCAAACTATGATTTATTGACTGTTGGAATCAAATGTAATGTCTGAACTTTGGGCCAAAACACATGGATTATCACCTCTTCACCCTCTGCACATCTGACTTCACATACAAGTCCTCTTTTATTGAATTTATAGTATGACCTTTTCATCCACTAATACCACTTACATCCAGACATTCTGTGTTTTTGGATGATATCAGCATTATAATACTTTTACAGGAAGCTTAACATACATTGTCCCTGTTAAATAAACAAATACATATTTTACAAAAAAACTTTTGGACAAAAAATCTTTGTCCAGTTGACAGAATGGAATTCCTACTTTTGCTATATTTAATTTAGTTACTGCAGTTGTGGGGAGTAATTACATTTGTGCACATTACAGATTTAGCCTGGTTACAGGTGAAATCTGTGGAAACTAAGAATGTTTTAAGGTAAATTTTATTAATAAAAACACAAGACAGATAAATTTAATGCCATACTGTGTATCATAACAGGCAAAACAACTCTCTGTGGAGACAAGCAGATTGTGGGCTTCACACCAGAAAAGTACAGTGCCCCTTTTAAGACATGTGATAAATGAAATAAATTATCAGCTTTATCTCAAAAGACAAGTGCATATCTGACTCAAAGTGAGTTTTTAAGACAGCATGAGGGAGAACTGCCTTTGAACTTATTTCAGATATCATACACATGTCAATATTTTTAAGATCAATTTTCTTCAAAATCAGCTTCAGAATTATTTGTACTCAATCTCCCCTTCAAACTCCTCTCCTTTGTTGTGTTTAGAGCCAAAGGCAGTGGATGGTATGACTTCTGTGTTTGGCTTGTGTGCAGATAACTATGCACATATACATGTCTCACACATAGCTGGGTGTCAAGCCTTAGTGCTTTTTCTGTGTCAACCGCAATGTGTTCGCAGCAGCAACACTTTGGAACTGAGAAATACAAATTGTCACATAACACGGGGCTATATTTGTACGAGTGTTGACTTGTTTCTTAAAGAGGCAGAAGAGGTTTTAGTCTTTAATATTCAGTAGACAAATCCATGTTGTGTGTTTCATTAGCCACACAAGTCAAACACACTGCAATGAACACTATGAGTAGCGTTCAGTCATTTTGTACCAAATATCACTAATTCAAATGCAGTGGGCCATGGGAAATACTGAACGAATGACTTTTAAAAAAACAATATTCTGTTTGAGTTTTTAATTTAATCTGTTTTTGTATTGCTAAAACAACAAAATGAAATCAAATTATTTCTTGTGGACAGTATAAATTATAATAAAAATTAACTGCTTTTTCAGTGCAATTTGTAACATTTCTAGAGATTGTCACCTGCTTGAATGGCATTAAGCAAGCTCACCACTCTATAGATCTGACGCATAACTTGGCCGGGTAGCATCACCTGCTTGTAACCATGAAGATAGTTTAATGGACATATGGTAGGACATGTTCATTTTTCACTGCAACTGTTCTGCAATATTAAGACACACTGCCAAAACCTTTTGTACATGGCTACAAACATGCATACATTTGACATTTTGTTTTTTACCTCTCGCCATGTGTTCCCCGCATCGGACGTGATGAATACACTAACATTAGTACTGGTCAGCTCTGGTCCAATCACCCCTGTGAAAACACAACAACAGCATTACTCAACCAGCGTCACTGAAATGAATTACACCTCGAGGCTATTCGAGGTGGACTGTCTTTTACAATTAGGCAAGGCTCAAATCTCTTACAACTTGCATTTGGAGATAAACAAGATTATTGACGCAGTGCTACCATCTTTTCACCTGATGCTATGATAATTCCCGGAGTGGTGTCTTTGCTGATAATATTTCCAGAGGTGTAAGGATTCTCGGAGACGTGGAGGTGCAGATGTAAGGAGCAGTAAGGCTGTGGAACAATGGCACAAAGGAGATTAGACAAAAGGATCATAGAGAAGTAACATCACACATGCACCACAGACGCAAATTGTTAGCAAAAATAGATCGTCTGCTCATTCTGTGCAATCCAAACATTCAAATGTGATGCTGTTTTTACATGATTAATCAGCCTGTCACATGGACATGATTGCTTTTTATAATTAGAACTGGCAATTAATGAGAAGCAGTTGTTAACTGTGTTAATCATATGCACATAACAATGACAATTTTCTTAAGTGACAAATCACATAGTGTCAGAAGCACAGAATGAACCTTATGCTGAGGCCTGTATAGAGAATGTTTTATGTTAATGTACATCAGCATCATAACAAGCATCAGACAGTCAAAGTCACAATATAAGAATAGTAAGAGTGTGCACAACAAATAATCAAATGCAGTTTCAGTTCCCCAACAGTAATCTGCAGCTTGTACTTCACAGATCACAGACAGCAGCAGAATATGATGTGTTACTCCATTCTCACATGGATGTACTGTGAGCACACGTGCATGTCAGACAGACCAAGCCAGTGCCCAAAGCTCTCGTACAAAGATGTCACATAGAAACACATGTGAGCCAGTCACTTACAACTGGAAAAAGTGTACTAATGATAGTCAGCCTAAAGAAAGTCACTGATGACAGGAAAGGACAAAAGAGTTATGTATTCTAATATGAAACAGCATGGTCACAAAAACAAAAGTTTCACAGTGACTTGTAGACTTGTGACAATGTTAAGACTTGGTCTTCAGGGCAAAAGCGTAGTTTCATTTCTGCTGCTGTGCACTGCATAGAGGTCTCTCAGCTGTCAACTCTGCCCAACTCATATCGCTCCGTCTCAGCAACTTAAGTTCCAAGCTATAGATTTTTACAGCAATGGGGAATTTGGTGAATCTCCCAAAATCCTTTCTTTATTATTCCAAAAATATTGGTTCCTTCATATTCCTGTGCCCCGGCAATATCATTATAAATACTACATACAGAGCCCTTAAACAATACTGTGGTATTCTAAAAGATTCAGCTCAGGCTTTCCATACTTTTTCACCTGCAAAGAACACTCTTTTGTGAAGTTATCAGGTTATAAAAAGTGTTTTTCTCCTTTCAAATCCCTCTATTATTAAACTCCCTGACACCCAGTCCTGTGTGGTCTAGTCTATGTGACATTTTATGAACACAAGCAGTTATGTAATGGAGGTGATTAGGAACAGCAGTTCTTTTTACATCTCTGGTTTGAATTACCACTGCCTGCCTCCAACAGTGGCCCACTTACCTGTTCACAATAGACCTTGTTTCCCTGGAGATCGGTGGTTGGTGCCTGCAGAAGCCGCCAATCTCTCCCCTTGTTGTAGGTGATATACGTCTTCACTTGGTTCTCTACAATCTTATTCGACAGGAACACCCCTTTAATCCCAGCTACCTGCAGATATGAGAGCGAACAGAGAAGCGCTGAGAAGACACAACCACAGGGAGAAGAAAACAGAAGCTAAATTATTCAAACTAAAGTTAAGCTGAGGGCCTAGTTCGCAGAGTGGAAAAGCGATATCTGACAGTGAAAGCTATTTTGGACCATCTGTATAGAACTGTAGTATCAAAACAACATATGGCGCTGCTCTGGGACATTTTAACTTTTTGTGCACCCAGAAAGGCCTCACGTGTTGGCAGTCACCTCAGCTCTCCCTTGTTTTATTTTTTCCAGCGGTAGGACAATTTAAATTTGAGCCAATAGGCTGTCGAGCAGAGTATAGCGTGTTCAAATGAGTGTTGGGGAACTGCAGCTGATGGCTATATCCTGGATAACAACATTGGGCTTTTACTACAGCCTGAAGGTGATTTAGTCCCAACTGCTCAGTGAAACACATTAAGTTACATGTTCTAAGCACGAGTTCATGCTGTTAGCACTGGTGGAAGGGAATGCAGTGCAAAAGTACCTGAAATTTGTACTTAAGTCTGTACTTTACTTAAAGGTGGACTGTGCCATCGGCTTATGTCCCTGGAAATGTTATTGCTTTGTCTAGAATGTTCCCCAGTATAGATTAAATAAATCTATCACAAGGGAAAAGTACTACACTACATTACAATTCAGATCTGTAGAGTCGACCCTATTCACAGAAGGAATTATTGTATTTTTGAGCAATACAAACACCTATAATGAATAAATGCAAGATGGAAATGTTTAAAGTCATACCATGAAACATTCCAGGCAAAACAAAGACACCTCCATGGAGACGGAATGTTTCACAGTATGATATAAACCCTTTCTATCATTATGGAGACCAAACCAGATCAAGTTACGGGTCAGATCTGTTTTTCTAGGTATTTCTGAGCTATAAAACCAAACCAAACTATTAATTGAATACATTTAACGTAGGCATGTCTATAGAAACAAGCAGGTAATGGACTCCCAACCAAAAAGTTACATAATGCACCTTTAAATAACAAAATTGCATACTTCATCCACCACTGGCTGTTACATTGTCAGATGTGGGATAGGATACAATGGCCGTTTTGTGCTGTAAAAGGCATCTGCGCTGTCCCCGTTCAATGTCACGTATAAAAGAGGGAGAATAAGGCACGGGCAGAAAAGTGATATGTGAAACACTTAGAGGAGCCTGAATAAAAGGTAATGTTCCGGCATATGCTCTCTCACAGTGGGCACATCTGAGCACGTCATTTCAGAATGGGGTTTTATGCGTGTTTAAAAGTCATCTCCAACTGAAAATATTGTCGAAAAGTAAAGCGAATATTTTTTGGAGAAGTGTTTGTTTGGTAAGTGATGAAACAAGCTTGCGAATTGGTTTCAAAGAAAGTTCACTGACAACAGGCTGATGTAATTTCACAAACACTGGTCATAATGACGTGAAATTCTATATCATCTGCAATATGATGGAATGGGCCTATTTATTATGTGTAATTGTAAACAGCAGAGACAGACTGTTGTAAAATGGATGTTAACTGCGACGGTTGGACATCAGGACAGTGTAAGCAAGTTGTAAGTGATAAAAATGTGATTAAAACAACACAGCTGCTAATATAGATCCTGTACACAATCTGTTAGCCCAAGCTTTTTCTGTTTTAAACACATGCAAGTTGAAAGTGCTTGAGGAATGGTATTCAAACAAAACAAACACTGTGCATGAAAGTTAATTAAAGGTACAAGATGTAACTCGAAATGAAAATAGAAAGTTAAAATGATATTTCTGAATATTTTCCATGAAGATAGATGATTTTTATGTCATACTGTGGCAGATTTTAGCCAAAAGGAATGTGGAAACAAGCATGAGAAGGGCCTCCTCCAGGTCAGTAAGGTTTGCGAGCCCCCTGACAGTAAGGATACGTTTTCCTGAATTATTTAATAAACAAAACCAAAATAAAAATGTAAAAAAATGCATGCTTTCATTTTAGATTTTAAAAAGTTAGATACTGTGGCCCTGGTATCAAATAATTGTGCATAATCAGGAAATTGAGATGCTTGTCTCAATAATTGTAAGATTTTACATGATACTGTTGCATCCCTACACACAACTCATCTTTGCAATCAGAACAATACTTTATACTTTATACTTTATACAAGGAGATTTAAGGTATAGACTGCTGAACAAAAAGATCTGAGTTTGTAAGAACAAGTAAAAAGACAATAATACACTGAACGCCAAGGACATGCTCCACACAAAAGCAGTGGCAGTGACAGAAGCAACTGATGAAGTAAAATTAAGACATACTTTTACTACAGCTTGTAATAATTGAAATGACTTGAATCTGTGCATCATTGAGGTTAATGTGTTTCCTATAACACATGACCAGATATAAATGGTCAAATGAAGTCACATTTAAAATAGTTTGAAATTAAACTATCTTTTAATTTTTTAACGTCAACATGAATCAAGTTGTGGATTGCTTCCTCTGATTACTTTAGAGGCTGAAATCTCCACACCCCCACTCGGAATGAATTGTTTTAAAATAACCTCAGACAAAATTAGAAACACTTCATGCTGTATGTCACGGGGCACAATATGTTCTCTGCACCTTCCAATTATTCTTGTTCCTACAACTTTACAGCTCAGTAATAGAACCATCTTGAGTGGTTGAAGGCATGTGTGGGATTTCCATTAGAAATAAAATAATGGCCTCCACTCCACAACAGCGCAAAGCACTCTGCCTGTATATCACTGTTCTCCCTTGATGATATGTTGGGGGACAGCTTTGCCCAATGCAGTGTCAAATATAAAAAATACAGCAAATGAGAGGAGGAATATACAACACTGTGTATTATTAAGTCAGCCTTAAAATACTGTTAAACAAAAGAGTCGTAAATAAAGAATATATGCTTGTTATCCCTAAAAAATGTACTGGTAGAAATGGAACAATGTTGGAATAAAATAATGCTTTGCTTAGACATAAATTCAAGCGTCTTTGTCTCATATTTCAGATGTATAGAAATACATCTGAAATATGAGACAAAGACGCTTATTGCAGCCACTCAAAGAATAAATGGTTCCCTGCTAGAAACAGCACTTACTCCAGAACTAAGTTTAAGTGCCTGCTGTTCAGGAAGTGCACTGAGTACATTTTTCAATTTGAAATATGAATAATTCTATATATTAATGAAGATAAACTAAAATCATTTAATGTTTTAGGACCAAGTTATCTATTACATCTTCATTATTACAAGAGAAAAATGCTTTCCACATCTTAAATAGATTTTGTTTCTGCTTTCATTGTTCAGAGTTGGCCTTCAAAAACTCATATTCACTCAGAAAATTATCAGCTAAATGTCAGCTAAATGTAGGAGCTCCTTCATAATTGTAAATAACTGTATGATGGGAAATGTCTAATATTTTAGCAGCTTTTGACATGCTTTCAAACTCGCATTTATTTTTTTCTTGTAATGATTTGCTTTTGTTGATTGATGCTGCTTTTCTTTGTTCAAAACAGTCCTTAAAAACCAGTAAATTGACAGATATTAGCTAACTCATAGTGCACCAGAATAACAAACCTACATATTAAATGCATTATATTAAAAAATAAAGCCAATTTGTCATGTTAACTGAGCTTTTGGACCGTTTTATAGTGTTTTTAACCTTGTTTGAATGACAGCACATTATTTTTGTTGAAAAGATCCTGGGGCACACCACCCACTACAAATGTTACTCAACTATACTATTTATATATGCACTGCACCGCTAGTATTTGTGTTATATTATGTGGCTTTTTGGTTTCGCCAGGGGTTGTTTTGATAACGTTTTCACATTTTATCTGGTTCAGAATTTAGCCTCGGGTGTTCAATAGGCATAGCATTGACTGTAAATCACTCAAGTTTTTTGGCACATCTGACAACTCTTCCAGACATACCGACAGTTTAAAATCAAGTAAAATACCGCTGTGAAACACTGTAAACCTGCACTAGTCCAAGTCGTATAAACCCAATGCATGAATCCTCTTTAGTCTGACAGAGCGCGCCTGCAGCTCTGTGCACTCACCTCATACAGGTCTATCATGATGTTGCCTTCAGGCCCTCCGCTGCTCACCACGCTCTCCAGCATAAGTGTGAAGAACAGCCCCCTGGACTCCGACATGTACAGGTGGTACGAGTCGTTCTGGTGCCAGTCCTGGATCGCCGCTACTACCTGGTTATCATCCGTGCTGATTATCTGTAGGTCCTGAGGGCACATGGACACTTTCATATGGAGATTCAAACAACTACAAAGGTAAGTGTGAAATGATTCTACTGTTTCCTAGCGGCGCACTGGGAGTTTTATTCAATAGTGCAAGTATTTTACAGAATATATTTTTCAAAATTTTTTCACTTCTATAAAAGACATTTCTATAAAACTTCTATAAAAGACATTTTTACCTCTATGGGCACATTTAAAACTGGTGCAGAATGTAACTTCGTTCGTTTGGGGTCCTAGAAAAACAGGCATTCTGACTGTGAATGGGGTTACCTCTCCACAGATCTGACCTGTAACTTGGTTTGGGCTCCATGAATATAGAACAGCTTACTGTGAAACATTCCAGATAAAGCAATAGCATCTCAATGGAGAAAAGTATTTGACCAACTCTCTAACAGAAAGGTTACGCAATGCAACTTTAAGGATGTTCTTTGTAACATACTATCAACAGAAGAAGATGGGGACCAGTCATATGAAATGATAAAGTAAGTTAAACATTGTATTAGAAATGATGAATAATGCTAAAAACAGATACATCTCAGAAATGTAAATGCATATAGATTTTTAAGGGTGTTATGAAGTTAAATGGGAAAAGTCAGTCCCAGATGGATTTTGAGAGGTTGACCTTTGACTACCATATGCAGTAATAAAAACGACACACACTTTACATACTCAGTTTCTACATTTCTGAAGCCATAAACTGCATAAAAACAAAATGATGGAATCCCAGCTTATGACTGCATGAAGAGTATGAACTGAAACTTCAAAACAGAAACAGGAGTCGAGACTTGTCACTTCTTGACATTATTCAGTCAGGATCATCCACAATTAGCCCCGTGGCGTTTCGTGACACTCACTAAAAATAAAGACGAGCTTGGTGTAGTCTTATTCAAAGTGACAGGGAGTAGTGGAGATGTCCTTCACAAGAGCGTTGACACTCTACATGGATGGATGAGCAGACTGTTGTGGGGAAATAGATTGAATGACGCAGCAGGCTTTAAATTGTCCTGTTGTTATGACATGGCTGTTAGGACACGGAGCCCCTGCTGAGTTTTTAACACCTACAGGGACCAGGTAGTAGAGCAACGGGGAGATGAAATGTCTTCAGGTTCAATGACAACAACAAAACAGAGAATGTCTCATAAATAATGAGATGACGAGAACATTATACCATTTAAAGGTGCATTGTATAACTTTTCTGGTGGAGTGTCCATCATATGCTTTTCTTCATGGACATGCTATTCCTTAGTAAATTAACCTTTCTATCGGCATGGATACCAAACCAGACCAAGTTACAGGTCAGATCTGTGGAGAGGCAACCCCACTCATAATCAGAATTCCTGTAGGCATTTTTGAGTCATAATAAATAGAAAAAAAATAACACAAACTGACGCTGGGAAACTGTTGGCTTTATTGCAAAAGATGCATTAGATGTTTGTTATCTTTAAGTTAGGATTATAATTGCAAATAATGCTGACACTTTAACAAGTTTTTCTATATATTGTTTACTGGTATATTATAATTTTGTAGGTATAATATCTGCAGTTTGGTGGGGAGTCCCTGCCTCAACTGGAGGAGTTCAAGTATCTCGGGGTCTTGTTCACAAGTGAGGGGAGGATGGAGCCTGAGGTTGAGAGGCGGATCGGTGCAGCGTCGGCAGTGATGCGGTCGCTGTATCAGACCGTTGTGGTGAAGAGGGAGCTGAGCCGAAAGGCAAAGCTCTCGATTTACCTCAATCTATGTTCCTGCCCTCACCTATGATCATGAGTGTTGGATAATGACCAAAAGGACAAGATCATGGATAGAAGTGGGCAAACTGAGTTTCCTCCGCAGAGTGGCCGCACGCTCCCTTAGAGATAGGGTGAGGAGCCCAGTCACACCGGTGGAGCTCAGAGTACAGCCGCTGCTCCTCCACACTGAGGAGCAGCTGAGGTGGCTCAGGCATCTGTTCTGGATGCCTCCTGGGTGCCTCCATCAGGAGGTGTTCTGGGCATGTCCCACCGGAAAGATGGCCCGGGGAAGACCGAGGACACACTGGAGGGACTATGTCTCTGGGCCTGGAAAGGGCTTGGGGTCCCCCTCAAAGAGCTGGAGGAAGTGTCTGGGGTGAGGGAAGTCTGGGAGTCCCTGCTTAGACAGTTGCCCGCACGACCCGGCCGCAGATAAGCAGAAGAAAATGGATGGAGGTATAATATCTGAATTTGGTTGAGACGTCTTTTATGTCGAGGCAAGTGTTTGTAGTAAAATATAAAATGGCTGATATAAAATCTGATTTATAGATCATTGGATTTTACACATCTGTATTTTACACCCACTTTATTATTACTAGAAATGAGGATTGGTCTATAGCTTTGCCGGAAGTGCATGAGTAAAAATATTTTTATATTTGCTAACAAACTTTATGACTAATAAATGACTAAGGAATTTGTGGTGAGAACAATCCTGCATAAGACTCTTTCAAAAACCATCCCAGTCATCATGACACCACAGAATGGCCTGCAGGGACAAATTATACAACAGAGTTTGGTTTTAAACTTAATTTAGCTCTTACTTCTCTCACCTCCTCCCAGCATCTTACCTTTGGCACGGTGTACTTGGGAAGCTTCATTGGGTAGAAAGCATTCCGTTTATAGGACACATAATGGACAGATTGGATCCCTATCGGCACCTAGGAAAACAATTAAGGGCAATTTGTAGTTCATCACATCGCCGATAAATATTTAGTGACTCTGTACACAGTGTGTTGGCAGCAAGAATCAAGCCTCTATCAAAACTGTGCTAATGAGGATTTACGTGCATGAGAGGAAAGAGCAATACACAATACAGAGGCTTCCAATTGGATCGTATCCTTTCCCCTGGATAATGAAGGCCTTTTAGTTAATGAAAAACATGACTAGATTAAGATGCGATTGAATGCGGTACTTTTACAGCTTTTAATTGTCTTTTAATGAAGCCAGACCTTGCAATAAAACCCACCTGGATGAAAACGTATTCATCCTGAACCACCAGAGAATTGGGGATGATAAATCCAGGGAAAGGCTTGCCCTTGTTTCCATCGGTGCAGTTCTGGAGTTTACAAGTTATGTACTGCGACCCTGTAGGTAAGCAAGAAGTGAGCACAAAAAACACCACAAATACAGACCAACAAGCCTCTGTGGTTTATAATCAAGGTCTGGCACAGAGCATGCAGCTGGCATTATGTGAACCAGAGAGGCAACGGTTTTGGAGGCCAATTTTGATTCCCACTAATAGTAAAAGTAAGAAGGAGCTGTCCCAGCGCGTTAGCATCAGCCAAATGAGAGCGTCCCCCAGGGACAAGGCATTAACACACAGGGCTCCACCGCTGCCACTGCGGCCAAGAAGAGAGCCAAGATACAGGCCAGGCCCCTGAAAAATGAATTAGCTTAATCACACCACGCATCTCCATGTGGCTCTTCAGACAGGGATTGAAGGTTTT
The DNA here is from genome assembly GCA_034769755.1 of Odontamblyopus lacepedii. Lineage (NCBI taxonomy): Eukaryota > Metazoa > Chordata > Actinopteri > Gobiiformes > Gobiidae > Odontamblyopus > Odontamblyopus lacepedii. Next base: position 15,271,661 of record CM068354.1, read on the forward strand.
GTAAGTAGAGCAAAAAAAGTGCAACCTTTCACCTATTTTAAGAATTAAAATTAAAGAGACATAAATTTGGCAAGGAAGGTACACTCTATAATAGGTGTTTGCTCTTTGGACTGGACAGCCATATACATCACAAAAGGTTAGCTAACATCACATAATTTGTGTCTTTTATTACATTGCCATGGGAACTCTATTATTACTCACTTCCTTCTGTGACGCTGATTTCCAGGTGGATCATTCCCTGTTCTTTATCCAAGCCCAGTTTGGACCTGTGAACACAAACACATCAGAAACAGCTCTTTCTACTTATAGACGCAGTACTGCCTTACTGATGAGATTACATAAGCACAATTTCATTAAACATGCTTTGTGTCTGAGACATATACAGTACACGCTTTATACTTCACTATTTACATATGTTTGCATATTTCATATCTAGTTTAATACCTTCATGATATAACATGACATCACATGACCAGCATTCAACAGTAAACAACAGGTGAACACTGAATAAAACACATGTGCTAGTTACAAATTCATACACTAGTATAGCAGTTAGTTTCTCTGTTATTGAGGCACAGACAGTCAACAGAAAAGTCAACACAGGCATTTAATTCCTCCTCAAGTATAATCCTTAAGCAATAACAAATATAGCAAGTACACTTGAGTGCTTTTATTCTTGGTCATAAAGAGCACTAATTTCCCTTTGCTTTACTTTAAAGGGCCCAAATTGTGCTATGTTCTGATGTTTGTTATAATGTTTCCTCATCACAAACCTGAAGTTGTGTTTTGTTTCATTCATATTTAACACACAAACCTTGCATATTTAGGCCGTGTTCTTCTCTCAAACGAAAAACACTCTGTTCCTTCTTGTGATGCCATGTGCAAAAACAGAAAATGCTCCACTGTGTTTTTAAACTCCAAACTTCTCTAGATTTGATAATAATAAAAGGTGACTCAAACATGTGCGAATTAAACAAAACACAACACCAGGCATGTTTTTGATGAGGTAACATTTTAACAGGGCCTAAAGCTCACAAGAGTCAATTTTGCATAATATATTTTTTCAACAATTATTTTTCTTATCTCTCCTGGCACCTGGCAGTACATTATTCTGAACCAGAATAATGGCCAGCTATCTGACAATAAAATATCTTATAATGAAAGACACCTACTTTCAGATAATAAAATGTAATGATTTAATATGGACAATTTGAATTGACTAGATCCCTGGCGAATAGAACAGCATGCATGTCATTGAAGGGTGGCAGTAGACCATGAGATTGAAGACTATCTCCTTTTTATGAGGCTAGAAATCTCACAATATAACTGGTTTCTATGTTCACAAGTGATTCCACAAGGTATTAAGAGATATGCCTTCATGACCCCTTAAGTGTCCTCTTAGGGGCCATCATGCAACAGCCTTCTCCATAAACAGCATCCCAATAGAGATCCTTCATTCTTGTGGTTAAGTGTAGACCACTTGTTGTACTAATATCTACTGTTGTGACGGAAGATGGGTTTCTTCTAATTTTCCCTCTGCCACGTCTTGAGTATAATATAAAAGCCCCCCACTCTCTCAATGCATACCCCCTGATCCTGCTTTCCTCAGCACTCTGTAATTGCCTCACAGCTCCATCTCTTTTAATGGACTTTCTGTCAAATACTTCATCCAATTCTATCAGCCAACAGCAGCCCTTGCTCTTAAATAAACCCCTGCAATGTTCCACAGTGTTCTCCAATAAGTAACACATCTCATGGCAAAAGAGAGAGAGGCCAGGCTTAATAGGGTTTTGTAAATCATGTTTGGGAATATAGACAAGATATGCTTTTGTCCTTAAGATGTATAAAAGGCTGTTTACATGGAAGTGGCTTATGCTTAAAGGTGCACTGAGTAACTTTTCTGGTGGGGTGTCTGTTGCCTGCTTGTCTCAGTGGAAATGTTATTGTATTGCTTAGAATGTCTCACAACATTGCATTAAACTAATAATATCGCCATGGAGACAAGCAGGTGACTGAGTTACAACTCCAAAAATGAAATGAAAATTGTCCGAGCGACAGTTTCAATGGCTTTACTGCAAAAAGAAAGTGCTGCCAGTGTCAAATCATTTCTTCGTTACAGCTCGCATTGTCTAGGAAACGTGACAAGTTCTAACGTCTAATAATTAAATGTAGCAAGTTTTCTTTTAAAATTAGTTTTCAAAGTTAGTTTTTTGAATGCAGAGCACCAGCGCCATCTATGGGTAAAAATATCTGGTGCTACAACAAAGAATTTTTTTTTTTTGGTTTGAAATAACATACATGTATTAAACAGCATTTTAAACATTAACTTATTGTAGAATTCTATCTGACTATTATTGTTTATCAATCTTTAAATTTAACTGTGTAACACCAAACAAATTAAAGCAATAACATCTATATGCAGACAAGCCAATAGCATACCCTCTACCAGTCAAGTTACACAGTGCACCTTAAAAACATGTTACCTAAAGTGTGACCCAGAAAGTCTTCTTAAAATGGCTTCCAAATACCAGAAATTATTAAAGTAATGGAGCTACATGACCAATAATCTTCACTCTGGATAACTATTGTACAACTGTCACATAGTCAAATTTGTACTGCAAGAATTCTGTGAAAAGATTTCACCATGACTTTATACAAAATGTTCCAAAATGTTTTTAAATAGAGCTATTCTTGTCTAATAAATATAACTATGCTGAAAAAAAAGTGAAAAAGGTTTGATAATGGCATAGTTTAAAGACCAGATGTAAAGCAGTATCACTAAGAGTAGCAATGCTGTAAAAATCTTAATGACCCCTTCTATAGAACTTGCAATAAAACAGGTAATGGCTGGACTTACATAAGCTTCAACATGGTCCAACTACACAATGTCCACAGTACGTTCAGCTTTAGATAAATATGCTCAACCAGCTGCTCCAACTCATTCATTATATGTTGAGTAACTATATGGTGTGTGTGTGTGTGTGTGTGTGTGTGTGTGTGTGTATATATATATATATATATATATATATATATATATATATATATATATATATAGTATTTGCTCAGCTGCCTTAACTCACATATGAACTTAAGTGACATCCCATTTTTAAGCCATGGTTTTAATATGACGTCAGTCCACCCTTTGCAGCTATAACAGCTTCAACACTTCTGGGTAGGCTGTCCACAAGGTTTAGGAGTGTGTTTATAGTCAGTTTTGTCCACTCTTCCAAAAGCGCATTTGTGAGCTCACACACTGATGTTGAATGAGAAGACCTGGCTCTCAGTCGCTGCTCTAATTCATTCCAGAGGTGCTCTATCGGGTTGAGACCAGTCAAGTTCATCCACACCAAACTATCTCATCCATGTCTTTATGGACCTTGCTTTGTGCACTGGTGCACAGTCATGTTGAAGAGGAAGGGGCTATCTCCAAACTGTTCCCACAAAGTTGGGAGCATGGAATTGTCTGGACTGAGTTGTCCATTGTCCATCCTGTTATCTACTGTAACCACTCCTCCAACTTGGGGGAAACAGCCCAGAGTGCTCCGATCACCACGGGCACCACTGATGCCTTTTCCAGCTCTTCCTTGAGCTCCTGGTATTTCTCTAGTTTCTCGCGTTCCTTTTCCTGTTCCCATTGCTTGATATTGCAATATCCACCACCACGGCTTTGTTCTCTCGCTTATCCAGAACCACGATGTCTGGTTGGTTCGCCATCACCATTCTGTCAGTCTGTATCTGGAAGTCCCACAGGATCTTAGCTCGGTCATTCTCCACAACCGTTGGAGGCGTTTCCCACCTTGACCTTGGGGTTTCCAGCCCGTACTCTGCACAGATGTTTCTGTACACTATGCCCGCTACTTGGTTATGTCGCTCCATGTACACTTTCCCTGCAGCATCTTACACCCTGCAGTTATGTGCTGGACTGTCTCAGGAGCCTCTTTGCACAACCTACACCTCAGGTCTTGTCTGGTGTGGTAGATCTGGGCTTCTATTGTTCGGGTGCTCAAGGCTCCTGTGCAGCCAGGATTAGTATATACTGTATATATATATCAAGCTTCTAGGCCTCTGGTAGAGAACCCGAGCTGGATGAGGATGAGAGAAACCACTGTGGAAGGTGAAGAACACATTTTATATATGTATATATATGTGTGTGTGTGTGTGTGTGTGTGTGCATTCCTGTGCCTGGTGACTTCTTCTGAGCAAATTAATTATATTATAAGTTATAATAGGGTGGTGCACAGCAAACTTTCTTGATAAAATCTGTTACTTAAAAAAAGAGTATTAAGACACAACATTAAATATTAATTTCAACAGCGTAAAAACATGTGGTTCAAAGCTGTGGCCTTGCCAGACACTTATTTCAAAGAAAATAAAACTGAACCAATTAGTCACATTATATTCAATCTATGTTTTGAAATCCCATTAAAATACAAGAAAAATACATTACATAAAAATGTAGTACTTGCTACTGTAAAATACCACAGCACATGGTTCAACAGTATTGCTCAGTGCTGTAACACACGACGACAGGCAAGAATTAATTCTGTAAATTTGAGCAGGAATTCAGTGGACCCAAGCCTGCCACAATAATTACTATATCGACTTATTGTTCAATATGTTAGCTGGAACAATAATTATTTAGTGTCAGGATTTATTGTGTGTACTTCTTTTTTTTCTGTTGTTTTCTGTAGAGAGTTGTATAAATAACTTCTGAGACCCATTATAGATACAAACTAAGTACATTCTGCTATTTATTTATTGGCGTTTGTGTTTTATCCATATTGTACATTTAGAATATTTTTTATCAGTGGCATAAATTAGGTTCAGTATTATCGTTTATAATCTCAATTTTCTTAGGGTTACTGTGGCAGGCTTGTGTGGACCTGTTTCCATGAGGTCATTTTAGATCAAAGGAAAAATTTGCAAAGCATGTAAAAAAAAAAAAAAAAAAAAATCTGTTTTCTATTAAGCTATTAAATACTGTTTGCAAAAAAAAAGCCAAGCAAAAGGTATGAACCGATTTAGTCAAGACTTATATAATCTTGCCAGAAAGCTACAGGTCCAATTGAAAAACAAGATGTGAACAGGGCCAGAGATCCCCAAGGTTATCTTCAAATTCAGAACACAAAATTAGCCACATTTAAAACAAATTACAACAAGCTCAGTACTTAACCCACATGGCAGAGTCAACGCTGTTTGTGCTCCCAACCTTCCCTTTGAGGATAAAAATAACAGGCTCATTAACCATAGTTCAACACAGATCTACTTAGTCATCTTCTATCCTCTCCACTGCCTTTTATTTACTGCAATCATATTATTATTGTCCCAATGAAATGTATCCTGAGTCTAAATATATCACTACAAATTGCTCACTGAGATTTCTGATTAAAATTTTGGAGGCTTCTGGAGATTTTCAAGCCAGCTGCTATAAAAACCACTATAAATTAAATATTTATCCCTGCCGTGTTCCCCTTAGCTTTCACAGGCAGCTAATAACGCTAAAACACTATACTGTGAGCTTGGAATATTTTCATTTTTATTAGGTATTACATTACACAATTCCTTATTTGAAGGTGTGTTTTGCTGACATTATTTCGCGAGAAAGCTGTGATCAATTATTAACCAATCCGTGTAAACTTGATGGTTAGTGGAGTGCGCGGGAAGCAATGAATGATTTAGAGTGAGCCTTATGTAAACGAACAACAAAATGTGATTTCTACAGAAGAGTGAATGACTCTTGTATTGTACCACTGGTGTAATGCATTATTAGGGACGGTACAAGATCTCACAAGACAAAATTTCCACAAGATCGTGCACACATGAGAAAAATTATCCTGTGAGATTTTTGTGTTTACATTTGGATTGGATAAAAAAGGGTTACGTGTTGGTGAGTTACATCTCTTTAACAGTTCCAGAAAGCAGTACTAAAATGCAAATAAAAAAATATTAAATCAAATAAATTGTGAGGCCAAAATTAAAAACTGAATTGTGAAATGTATGTATTAGGGATTGTGTTAAAATGTCGTATCTCGTCTCATCTTGTGGAAATTGTGTCTCGTCCCATCCCTATGTATTATAAATCAAAAGTGTGTACAATAATCGATTTAAAAAGTTGGGGGTGGTGAAAATTGTTTAACTCTTTGAAGGTTGAATAACAGTGCCTCATTAAGGTTTTTGGAAACGCATCAACAACTACACTTTTGTCTATTCTCTTTGCTCTGTCTTCTGCACCTGCTCACAAGTTCTCTTCTCATCTCCCAGTCTATATTCATTGGAGACATTAAAAAGGAAGAAGCAATCCAGCAGGCAGAGCAACATTACTGCAAGATTACAGTACAGTATGTTCCATCCATATCAATGTGCCCCATTCAAGGGAAAATTCAGTGGTCAGAAGTATGAATCATAAATAGCACAGGGTGGAGAGGCAACACTGAAGTTGATCTCTTCAAACTATGGGCAAAGAAATGAGTTCATTCAAACCAAGTGCTTTCTGGATTTGGAGGAAATGTTTAGCATAACTGATATTCAAGTCATTTTTTGGCCAATTTGAGCTTTTGGTTTCTCCTGATACTGCTCTGTATCTGTAGGTGTCATTGGCTCCGTCCTCTGCCAGTGAAAGATTATAACAGCCAAAACATATACACACAATCTTATTGACATAGACAGCATATTTTTGTGTTTTCCCAACAACCTTGAAAAATCACTTAAATAGTGATGCTATGAGGTTAATGAATTGTTATGTTATGAATAGTTAGAGTTTTTCACAGTAACAGAGGTTTCACATTCTGGACCACTACGGCGACTAAGATTCGGTCAATCTAACACAATTCTGAAAGACACAAAGGTGAAAATGACTTGGGCTTAGGTTGGGAGACTAGTATTTATGTCCTGAAGGGAAGATTTAGAAAGGATTAAAGGTCCTATATTACACAAAATTGATTCTTGTGAGCTGTAAGCCAGGTTATAATTCTGTTACCTCATCAAAAACATACCTGGAGTTGTGCTTCATTCAAACATGTTTGACTCTTTATTATTAGTCTGTCTACACCTTCAAAACCCAAAATGTGTTCCACCTTGTGATGTCATGTAGTGGTAGTTTTCAAGTTAACAGCTACCTTTTAATTTTGTTCTGTACATACTGGCAATTTCGGACTGTAATTATCCAAATGATTCTAGTGAAGGTGTAGTTTACAAACAGTGTGAAGCACTTCCTGTTTTACCACATGACATCACAAGGGTGGAACAGATTGTCTTCCATTTCAGAGAAAAACTCAGCCTAAATATGCAGGGTTTGTGTGTTAACATGTGTGAATGAAACAAAATGCAACTCCAGGTCTGTTTTTGATGAAGAAACGACATTATGACATAGATCAGAGAATATTGTCAGTGTCAGTGGGCCCTTTAAAGAACCAAACTCTTGCTGTTCATAATAAGGAGGATAAGGTGTATTGTCCAACTAGTTTCTACTGTCCTGAGGTATGAGAATTGTGAGTCTAGTTCTTTTCTGTAAATGTTCATTGTAAAGCGCACATAAAAATAAAACTAACATTTCTCTAATTACTTGCAGATGAGAAAAAGCCAAAAGAACTTTTCACTTAATTAAATTTCTCTTAGTGTAAATGTTACTCTGATTTTTCATAAAATTCTCAGTATTATACTTTAGTCTTTTAGTTAGTTAATCTCTTTAGGAAGAAAATTAAAATGAATAAATACTGTAATTTTAACCTGAAAGGGTATGAACAAGAGTAAGCCTAATAAAATGACAAACTCTCTTTTATAGGTAATGGTGTTTTATAGTTATATTTTTATATTTTATATATTATATTTTAATATCTAAAACACCCACCAAATATACAAAAAGAAATTCTCTGCTCTCACAGCTATTTAATCACTGGGCAATAGGTCACTATGCAAAGTGCTTTCCCCTACATTAAACACAAGCCCAAATTTTCAATTATTCACATTTTCATATCAGTAAAAACTGTGCTTATGTCACGTCAATAAAGCACCAATTTATGCATTTAGTTCAGGAAAGAGGAGAGTAGTTCAAATGGCAATGAATTCAAGTGCAAAGTCAAATACCCCATAGAACTAATATAGAAAAAAGCCCGGAGACTGTATAAACCACTTGCAAACTAGGTTTAGGTTTATTTATTTATATAGCGCTTTACACAGACACATGTCCCCAAAGTGCTTTACACAGCATTTTACAGAGCTCCATTTCACTCCATACCCGGTGGTGGTAAGCTACTGTTATAGCCACAGTTGCCCTGGGGCAGACTGACGGAGGCGCAGCTGCCAAGCCAAGCGGCGCCAACGGTCCCTCCGACCACCAACACTCACTCACACAACTTTCACACCTACAGTGTGAAACACAAGCAGTGTTTCACACTGTAGGACAAGCACTACAAGCACTACAAGCAGAATCAAACAGGCACACATCCTTAGCCTGTAGGCCGAATCTAAAAGCTACTGAGTGCACTCAGTAAATATGCTCTGAGTAACTAGAGAGGCTCCAAAACAAATACATTTTCTTTATTAATGTCTTGTTTCTAGGATTCAATTATGTTTCATATTTTGTGAGCATGTCATATAATACCAGGGTTGCATTTTCCCTCAAAAGTACAATGAATCACTTACCAGTAGAATCTATTGGGGACCACATTATCATGCACAAGCTGCCATCTTCTTCCAAACTCAACTGAGACATAGAGCTGAAAAACACAAATAAAGTTGTCAAATTATGGTACACTGGGGGTATTCATTTCAGTGATGGAACAATGCATTTGGTAAATAGCATAAATAATCGGGACTTCGGAAAGACAAACTGTAGTCTTCCATCATACATTATCCAGGGGATTTTATCTTAAATGAAATCAAGGCTATAAAACATCAATACCCCTCTGGAATCCTATTTAGTCATTCACGCAAGATGAACTCGATTTTTTGACAAAGGGTCCACCACCTACTTGCCTCCACATATTGTTATTGTTTTACCTGGAATGTTCCACAGTACAAGCTTAAGGTGCAATATGCAACTTTTCTGCTGGGGGGTCCACTAACTGCTTGACTCCAGGAAGTTATTGTTTTTCTGCAAATGTTACATGGGATAGTATTAAACTTATTCTAACTTGCATTTTTTTAATTACAGGTTTCATATTACTCAAAAAGCATTCATTGTCACTGTGAGCAAACCTCTCTCCCAGATCTGATCTGTAATTTGGCTAAGGGGCGTGACCTGCTTGTCTTCATGGAGATAGACAAGTTTATTGGGAAATGAATGTGTTCACCAATAAACTCAACTAATGGGGTACTGTGGAACATTCTAGGCAAAGAATAACACTTCCATGGAGACAAGCAAGGGGTGGACCCTCCACCCCAAAGTTACACAGTGCAGAGACACTTTATTGTCCCTGAAGTATGCGATTAACTTAAATCAATGTCAAAGAGGCGCTGGCCAAGTTACAGACCAGATTTGTAGAGAGGCAAGCCCTTACAGTGGCCCTTACAGTGAGAATATAGGTAAGCAATAAAAATATTTGCAAATTAAACAAATGTGAGACAAATGGTTTAAATTCCTTACTGTGGAACAACAAAGAAATAGCATCTGGAACCTTTAAATGCCATATGTTGCCTTTGTCCCTCCAGGCTCTGTAGTGGCCCTTGTAGAATCCATGTCCAAACATACTGAAAGCCTGTCATCTCGACATAATGATCTTCTTAAGCATTGTAGCTTTGCAAGGATTAGCCACATCATTTAGACTCCTCTTAAGAGCTTATGACTTCATGGGGAAGAAAAAAAAAACGTCATGATGGACAATCAATACACTGGAAAATGAAAGCCAGTTGTAATTAATTTCAATCAAGCCATGATAAAAGGAATAGAATGGAAAGAGCATATGCAGATTGAAGCTTTGCAAGAAATGATCCAGAGGCAAACTTCCCCAGTCAAGCATCTTTATTTTGACCCGTCCAAGGCTATCTGGCATTGGCTTTCATCTTCCCCCCTGGAACATTTATCTCACTACGGAGACCTTGACTGCTTTTCTCTCTCCCCAAAAAATCCAAGTCTTCCAATAGTGCGCAGCGAGGGAGGCCAGGTTTGATGTCTTGGGTGTAGAGTAAAGAAGACAGCAGGGTTACTAGGGAGAGTAATGGAGGTGGGAAGCTGAATACGTGTGGATTGGTAACTTTTTCCAATGCGCCAATGTTGTCCAGGGTCTATTCACGTACAGTCAGTCACAGTGTATAAACTTGTCTGGAAATTCAGAGTTACCTAATATGGCATGTGTCTTTGCTTGTCCTGAAAGTAGGAGAAAAGGATGCCCGCTACAGCCTGATTATGTGCATTTTTAAGTAGAAAAATGAAACTGTTAATGTCATTCAATGTTAACTGTAATGTAAGTTTGCAATGGGTGAAGGGAGGTGAAAGACAGGAAACCAAGCTTATCACTCAAGAGGCTATCACCATTTTTGGAAAGGGGAGTATATGAAGCATTGACAAAGCTGGGAGGCGGACACGCCGGGATGTAGCTCGTAATACAACGGTTCATAAAGTGCAGAAGTCAGGAAGCATGGGGGAAGCAAATTGTAGAGAAATATCCAAAGTCATGATGTATTTTTACGATGTAGAAACAACTCAAATAGCGTTCTTATTGTGTTAGATGTGATGGATGTGACAGTGAGTTATAAACAGAGTGACAGTTTAAAAACGCAACATTTTTCATGAATTTCTAAGCACTGTGTATATTAGTAGGCCTGTCATGAAAATTATGATATTGTCTTAATGTTGATGAAATCTTACATGAAAACTGGAACAATCACTTTCGGGGTCATTATTTATCGTGTGTATATATTCTTTGCACTGCTGATATATATATATATATATATATATATAATTTATTTTTTTTACTCTGAGGCCAAATGGTCCAACCTGTTTATCTCCATTTTTAAATTTTAAGATTCTTCTTCAGAACTGTCACCGGTGTTGGTAGTGACGTGTTGTATATCAGCTGTTATTACTTCCGGTAGGCGTGGTCAGCCTGATGGACCTGGCAGGTCACTCAGAGTGACCACGCCTCCTGTCGCCCGGTGGTCTCTGGAGGAGGGTGTCCCAGGTGTGTGAAAGGAGGAACACGGCCTCATCACGGTTAATGCTGTCCGTCCCTTGTTTCCTGATTTCAGTGGCCTCCCTGATCCAGCGTTTGAACTTGCTGTTCTCCGATCCAATGATCCGTGCTCCGTCCCAATTAATTTTCGCATTCTTTTAGGAATGCAAAAAGTAAACATCAGGGACACTCACCAGAACGCAAAAAGACAAAGCAGAGCAGCAAAACCTAAAATCTGACATATCAGAAAGAAATAACCATATTAAGGATTGGGACGGGGCACAGGTAACAACAGCTGATATACGACACATCACCACCAACACTGGTGACAGTTCTGAAAATGGCTTGCAGCTAGCACACTTTTTACTGTATTGTCTTTAAAAAAAGAACCCAACAAGATACAAACAGAAAATGCTCTGTTGCACTGTTTGCTCCACTGTGTTCTTAAACTCTATACACCTCTATTCACTCGAACTTGGACCATTTCATCCTCGGTCCTGCCAATCCCCTCTGAACTAAAGGCATAAGGTCACAATTTTGAGCTTTTGAGATGTAGACAGAATAATCACATGTATGAATGAAACAAAAAACAACTCCAGGTATGTTTTTGATGAGGTAACAGCATTCTAACATGGCTTAAAGCTCACAAGAGTCAGTTTTGCATAACAAATGACCTTTAACAGAATCAGAACACAACATAATCAACTCTTGCACAAAACAGACAGAATTATAATGCAGTCTGTTTTCCAACTGATTTCCATTTACTCACACCATAATAACAGTGATAAACAATTAGGACACAAAGCCCACTTGACTCAACAGGAGCCAGGCTTTGAGGAGCTTCAGCACCATGGTCAGCTCCTTAATTTCTCAGACAAAACAGGCATGAAGTAGCATGACGTAGCAAGTAGCACTGTGTCTTTTACCTTCTGGTCGTGACTATACGCCAGGATCCAGTCTTCCTGCTCGGGGTGGAAAAGCAAGCTGAGGATATCAAAGGCTAAGCTGTGTTTCTGATAGGACGCCCCCTCGTCGAGACTAATGAGCAGGCTGTTCTCCACCTCCGGGTCAGTCAGCAACATGATCTGAGGAAAGAGAGTAGAGAGCAGGGACAATCACTGGCCCACCTTGACAGCACTCATTTCCTGGGGCTTAAGTGTGCTTGTGCAATACACAGATTGACAATGACCCCTATTGAGAAACTGCGTGGAAACAAGTGTCAGCCATAGAGCTAGATAAGCCTGGTAATAGGGATGTCACAGTTGCAAATTTAATGGGTTCAATTACAGGATTCTACACTGTAAAAAAAATTGTGCATGTCAGGGACTGCAGATGGAAACTAGCCGTTGAGCTATAATCTGGTGCCTAACATCTCTGTTTTGTAAGGTAAAAGGTGCATTGTGTAACTTTTCTGGTGGAGGGTCTGTCAAATGGCTGTCTCCATGTTTTTGCTTTGTCTGGATTGGTCCACAGTTTGGTATGAAACCTTTCTATCTTCTTGGAGACCTGTCAGATGTGTGCAACCCTGCTCACAGTCAAAATGCCTGATTTGTAAGTCTTTTTGAGCTATAAAACCACCTGTAATTGAATAAATGTAAAGAAGAGCTGTTTAATGTCATACTGTGGAACATTCCAGACAGAGAAATGACATTTTCATAAGAAGAAGCAGGTGACGGACTCCCAACCAAAAAGTTACACATTGTACCTTTAGTCTCTGTACATTGTCTCTTCAAATAAAAAGTAAACTAAACTATTATCATACCTGCTGACAAAACAAAAGTTCTTAAATCAGTTATTCTCAGTCTGATTACCATATGTAAGGTGATTTTTGAATTATAGTTGATTGTCCAACAGTGAAAGAGCCGGTTCAAACCTCAAAAGCTGTTGTGTCCTCAAGTAAGATAATTCAACCAAACTGCAGACTTTATTTTCATGATACAGTGCATATAGTTAGATTACGGACTACATTAAAAAAAGATATTTGAAAATGCATTATCATCTATAGACCATTCCAGTGTGTGTAGATAAAATAGCTGCATTCTGTGCTGTGGTACATTCCAAAGTTTGCTTTATTCCTTTATTTATTTTGTGGCCTCGTTAAAATTAATGGAATAGAACAAGTTGGTACCAGGGTGTTTGTGGAGCTATTCTAAACATATATTTAAATATATGAATAATTCCAATTTAAAAGTATTTGACTAAACTTTTCCAGCTTGTGCCATACACAGCTAAGGCATATACAGCACATTACGTGGGAACAAATATCTGTTACAGAGTTATTCCCAGAGTACTGCCACTGCAACTAAAACACTTGAAGAGAACAGCGACAGCTTTTGGAGGACAAATTATTATGATAATCCTCACTGCAGTATGACACCTACCTTTCTCTTGTTGTTGGGGCTCACATACAAATAGCTCAGTACAGTCTTCAGTCCAACTCTTTCATTAAGCTTCTCATATGTGGTACCGTAATCAGTTGACCTAAAATTCAATTACATGACATTAAACAGCTTGAAAACAACACCAAAGGAAAGCTGCACCTACTAGTTAAGATTCTGATAGTATCATTAAGCATTTCAAGCAAGCAGAAAATTGCAACAGCAAAAGTCATGAGGCAATTTACTAGATGAATGGGTATTTTTTTAATTATCAGAATAAACAATATCACATGTGGGAGGCTTAGTGAGAAGATAGGATGTTATTGGAGCTGCTATTATTTTTAGTCATGCTCCAAGGTAATGAAAATATGCTAATTTTAATAGTAGTCATTTTCAGACACAAAAGACTATTTGAATTAGGAAAACAAAAACATACAAAAACATTGAAATTGAGTGAGCTATAATTTTACAAATATTTTTGCGCTTTACAGTTTTCCAATTTTAGAAATTGCAATCTCCTTGAAGTGGAAAGTTCTGTGTTCAAACTGGCTTCATATTTGATTATTTTGTGTGGGTTCATTTCAAGACAGTGTTGTCTTCGGTGATAAGTAATTAGAGTAAATAAATATTAACAGTAGGTCTCACATCACATCAGGGATATGGTTGGATCAGCAATTAGCTACAGATCCCTAATTTACAAATGAAAGATAACAACTTAATTAACATAATATCTATATTTACTCAGTGCTTGATCTCTTTAATCAGTAGTTGCACTTTTGTACTGGTGTCATGAAATAGGGGACACAATCAGAACACTCCTATTGCACACTATTATAACCAAATTAAATGAGCAGTGAATGAGCAAGAAACTGAAGAAACTTACAGTGACTATGTATTTGGAACGGTAATTTTGAGTAACTATATTCTGGTACAGTAACTTTTTCATTTGGTGGTATTCAGAATACTAAATAAAAAAAATACATACATGGTGGTATTTCATCATGTAATTTGGGCTTTGAACACGGGATGGTATTAGTGAGGAGTGTGTGCATGTGAGATTTTTCATCTCTAATTAGACCTAAATTAATGTATAATAACAAAAATAACATTGATTGAAATTTTTACATATAATGCAATTTTATGTCAAAGTATGTCAAGTAAGTATTCAGAATACAGTACTCTGATTGACCCATGTATCAGAATATGTAACAAAATCCATATTTTTCCCATCACTGTAAAGCCCCTTTCACACTGCAAGGCGATGCAAAACTAATGCGGCTCCAAACTGTTTATTTGGGGGAAATTGCTGAGGTTCCCCATGGTTCGCAAGGTATCGTTATTGTCAGTGTCAATTTGTCAGTGGTCGCCCTCCAGCGTTGTCGCGGTGAATTACTTTCTGGTGCATAGACCTCGACGCAGAGTTATAAAGAAAAAATGACAGCGACAAGACGACGCGGAGTTGACACAGAACTATAATTCAGCTATGTCAGTCGAGAAGGAACCGCACCTCTTCATATATACCTGAAGGTCATGTGACTACATGTCTCCAGTACTTCGTGAAGCAGTTGCCAAGAGGTCATTACTGAATCGGATCCACATCGCAAGTCCTCGCCAATAGTTCGTCTACAGTTGCCAGTAGTTCAACAACAGTAGTCAGTATTCATTAATATTCGCCAAGACATCTCTATAAGATCGCGGTAACAACGTCTTTGCATCGCAACCACCTGGTCAAAACACCGTTAACACATTGCAGAGTGTCGCAAAGTATCGCCAACAGTTCGTAAATACATCACAAAAGAGGAACACTGGTGATGTCTTGAAGAGGTGTTGTTATGATATTGCAGTCGCCAAAGCATTGCAAATATATCGCCAACCGCTGTGAAAGGGGCTTAAATGAGGGAACGAGGGAGAGAATGTGTTCAGGGACACAGGGAAAACAGGGAATCAATCAAAGGTTCTCATTTCTTATATTAGTACCAATCTGGTTATTGTACAAAGACTTGAACACATTCTGTGTTTGTTCATTCAGGTAGGATTTCCAAAGGGCAGGAACAACATACAAACATTGGTACCAAAATATGTGAAAAAACTGACATGGAGGCAGTATAGAATAACACAAATCAAATCATTGCATAAATATGCCTTAAGGTAAAGAAAAAAAATCACAACTGCTCACATTTTGTCATACCCAGTTCTAATGAGAAAGAAATGATTAAGATTTCCACTTCATTTGATTTTTCTAATAAGTTTAACATACCATATATTGGCAAGGACATCTCAGCACAGCCCTTCTTATTGCAAAAAATGAGCTGGACCTAGATATGAATATATTTATAGCGTGTATTGAAACATTCATATTTAGAAAGCCTAAGCCCTTATTGTAGCTTCTTTTTCTCTCACTTTGTTAATGGCATTTGGGAAATGCAGAGCCACTCAACATTATCATTACATTAGACTGAATCCCTTTGTTGTGCCATGGTGCTCACATTACTATAGCCATACAATAATGATTTCTGTACTGTCTTACCTCCATAAAGAGCTTTCTGTCACTCTGCCCGTGTTGAAGTCATAATATTTTGTCAACATGAGGATCACCTATAAAAACAGAACAAAAAGATAAGGATGGATTTAGTATTGAGTAAAATTCAGCAGCAGTAAAATGTCACTTGCTACGAAACAAACAGTGCAGGTCTCCATGTTGACGTTTTTTCAACTCCCAGTCAGACGCTCAGATATTAAAGTCCTAAGAAAAACTTTTCAGCACTGCCGACATTGTTGCACTTTGCTATAAGCCTTGTACATATTTTCTATGGTCCAATGCTGAGTACATATGTATAACACTATTAGTTTCATACACAGGCAACACTCAATGAATAAACAAGCATGCTTATCCATCATTCATCGCACGCACTGAAAAGCTGTCATCATAAGTAATGTGTATGTAAAACTGTATATGAGAGGAAGTTCTTCATTTAGATTTCAAAATGCTGTTTGTCGGCTAAATTATTCCAGATATTATTGGTCTGTCACAGTTGACGGATATGTGCCAGTTTTTAATTTGAATGCAATATAAGGGTATATCTAACACAGTAATACGTGTTTATATGCTAATCTATAATTTATCAGCACAAGGATTCATACAGCACTATGCAAGTCTAAAATATAACATGTATGACTTTGTATAATGATAAGAATGTACTAATAATTCAGAAATAAAAAATAAACCACTATGCTCTATATCGAAACTTTAAAACTTGTAATTTGTTCTTTTAGTAAAGTTTTGTATAATCTGCCTTAATTTCAAAATCATACCAAATCTACATCTAATTCTACATGGGATCTCAGCTGTATAATTGTGGTTTAATTTAATGTAAATAAGGGTGTATATTAAATTACCAGGACACAGACACATATAGCACTGTGCAGGTCTAAAACATATGTATGACTTTGTATAAGGACAGAAAAGTATTAATAATTAAGAAATACAAAATAAACCTCTACACTGCATGATGGTAAAACTTTGATCTTTAAGTTAAAATGTAGTTTAATCCATTTTAATATCAGTGAGATAGGATTGCAGTTTAATTTAATATAGAGAGCTTAAGGTAAATAAGAGTAGACATTCTTCATTCTGAGACGTGGTATATCTAATTAATCAAAAATGTTTACGTAAAAAAAGAGAAGACGTGCTTTGAGGCAAAAATATGGTTGTGGCCAGCGTGACTCATAGCACGATGCTGCTTCCATCATTCCCTTCACCCTTAACACAAATTAATTGTCAAAGCAATACCCGGCCTGTACTGTGCAATCATAAAACTTGCAGATCATATAAGTCTCTTGGGATGCTTCGCCAAGGCAGCCCATCTTCTCATTACACCGCCTTATGAGCGTTAGGGGCAGCATAGCCAGTAACAAGTCAGACCTCAATCATGTAAACAAGGATTTGAAACATTCTGGATAGCTTTTTAGAAAATTCCTAACCATTCCATTTGAAGCTTTTGATCAAATTGTGACGTCTTACTGGCGACATAAAAGCTATTCTTGAGCGTAATTGTCTCGGCGCAGCAGAACTTGTAATACATACAAAAGTTGGAGAGGAGTATCTGGGTCATCTAAGAGCACTTGATTGTTAAATTAAACATCATTGAATACACTGGCAATCAAAAATGTGTCTCTGAAAGACAAATTAGCGCGTACCAGCTGTCGACAAATTACCACAGTGGAGGTCATCGCTGCTAAATGCAATAGTGAGTGATTGATGTAGAGTAGCGTTCAGAAAAACAACATATTCAGAGACATTCGTTCTAAGTGACAAATCCGTAAAGCAGACAGACAGTTGATGCAGTGTGTGGAATAGACAAGACACCATAGTAATACAGATTCATGTGGGAATGTCTAAGCGAAAGCAGGGAAAGCGATAATGCCTGTCACAACAGTCATTTTGAAACACTAAATATTAATGTATCACTAACACATTAATAATAAAACAAGATAATCCCAGTACACCATTATTTAAACTGAAAGTATCATTAAAAAATTAGCTACAAGAAATGAATAGCAGAATGAACCAATTGTTTGCCATGGAAGCTATTTATTCTACTCTCTACAGCAAAAATCTCGCTAAACGCTAAATACTGAGCTCCAAAGTATATTGTTCTATCATGTATTGAGTGATAAATTGGTATATATAATTATTGTGACAGGCCTATATATTTCTTTATGATTAAAAAAAAAATCTGAATGAACTACCTTTGGATATGTTGGAGACTAGGGCTGGGCATTCGATTACATTTTCTTAATTGATCGCCAGGAGAATTATCTATTTTTGATTCATCATTAATGTTTTATATTAAAATTATGATCATTATTATTACTGTTACTAATCTGCATAAATAAAATTAAAGTTACAACATATAAACCATAACCAGTATAGAGCCACATCAGCATGTTAGAGACTATAAGTGTATATGCAGCTTGGCACACATTTGTTTATATCTCACAGAAACTAAACTTAAAACCACATACAGCTCTTTCCTTGTTCCCTGATGTGGTCAGCTTCTGTCGGACTAAAGAACATGACTCAGTGGATTATATGTGTTCTTTCTGTGACAGAGGGATGTTCTGCTGATGGTGAGTCTGTTCTGTGCGTACATCGAGGTGGAGATGGTTCATGTTTTCAGAGATCATACGTGTGCAGGTCGTAGGAGTGCAGATTGTACGTGTGCAGGTTTAGCGCAGTTCTTTATTTAACAGACATTTCACTCACTTTATGTTGGTCACTTTATTTATTCTGGCTACTGTTGTGATGAAAATTGTTTGTCTTTTGGACACATGCGCACTCAACTGTTACAGTAACCGGGATACTGTTTATACATGCACCATGATGAAACCAGATACTCAAAAGACCCGATCATAACCAGGATACTGATGTGCATGTAAACGCACTCACTGAGTGGTTTAGTGATTTCCAAGGAGGTGTGCCATAGCTGAGACTTGGGACTGCGAGGCCGTAACTCCAGTGTTTGCGCTGTCGGACACAGCCTCATCTCGCTACGCTATGCACAGCAACCTACATTTGATTTGTCGATTAAAAACATGATTTACGATCTTCTTAATGGTCAATTATCAATTAGCCAACTAATCATGCCCTATTGGAGACCATAACATCATTTTTTCTACTTGAGAAGTTACAGAATATATCTAAATATGGATATTATGTGCTTGATATATTGTTATATAACAATAATTATAAAAATATTTTACAGCAGGAATTAACATGCTATAACTCATTAGAATTCACAATATTCTAAGTGAAAGCAGGCAAAGCAATAATGTGGGTATGTATAAATATATTGTTTATCATAAAGAACAAAAAACACATTCTATTGATTTATTACAGCTAAAACAAATTGATGCTGCCTCAGAGTTCTGGCCCTCTAGCATAAAGAAAAGTTCCAGTTTACAATTTCCTGCCTAAACTAGAAGACCTCATTGTGGGTAGAATGTACATTCACTAAATTGACATGCCCCGGTGCAGAATGATGTTGAGAAGGCCAAGACATGTTAAGTCTCCAGACATTCACACCCCCAGGGAAGGCCAGAATAAAAATGATGTTCCGTCTTCTTTAGCTGTCTGGACAAGTTTTGTTGGAGTTCCACAGACCTTTCTATAGATGCTCCTTGAGTAAATATAAGTAACAAAAATGATGGGGATAGAATATTGTTCTGTATATACATTTGCCATTAAATACACTCAAATTCAATAATGTAGGACGCATAAATGTGTCTTTGTGTGACTTTGAAATTGAGCATAATCACGAATAAGGACAAGCTGGGACTATTAAACACTGTACTTACGGTAGGTTTTATGTATTTTACTTATAGATATTGGCTTTCCTACTGTAATTTGTAATGTGCTGTAGAGACTACTGTTTACAAATAAATCACTTAATAGAAAAGGTAATATGTAAATGGATATTTTGTGGTTGATATTTTGTTATACAATAGTCATAATTATGAAATACTTTACAGAAGCAATTAACATGCCATCCCTTATTACAATTCACCATATTCTACATATTCTACTTGCATGAGTAAGTACGCCGTGGGCAACTTTGTGAGTCAAGATCCTGAGAAAGTGCCTGTGCAGAATCTCTGCTACAGCAGATCGAGCATCTGGAGCATCATGTCTCAAGTGTTAACATTCCTCTCATCAACATTAGTCTCAGAGATCACAGACTCTCGCCACTAAAACTGTAGCAGATAATGTCTGACTGTTTGGAAACCTCTCTCTGTTCATAAATACACAGTCAATAAAATGTTAAGTGTTCTGGTAACATTTTAATACAAGAAAGGCAAAACAGAGCCGTACCTGTCATGCAACTACTTATAGTAATTGCCACTACACTTTTGTGCTTTTTTATATATATGGTATAGTGTGAACACTGCTCTCATGTATAATTCCCATACAACCTTCATACTACATGAATTTGTACAAATGTCTCGGATTTAAGTGCTCATCTGAGCCAAGCTTGTGTTTCTTATGGTAAAGAAATACTGATTATTATTGATTTCAGTGCTGAATGATGCGTACAATATGTTCTTGAATGTGTATGGCAACACCAATATCATACATCTTATATTAAAGGTATAAAGCTTTTTTAATTAAATACTTTGTCATCTGTCATACATAGTCATTGTAAACTAGTGTAGCTACCATGGATTTGTGCAGATTTTAGTGTCATCACAACATTTTTGTTCATTATAAAAAACACGTCGTCTATAAATCGTCTTAATGTTTGACGGACCAACAAAATATCTTCTAAGTGGCTTTGTTTGTTTGTGCCAAATCAGCAGAAAACCCCTCAAGGTTGTTCCTTAGATATTATCGTCTGAACACTGAAATGGAGAGTCTGAAAGAAATGCCCCTGGTCATGGCTGTCACTGGGCACTAGCCTCAAAATCAATGCTGCCCATTAAGCAGTTTTAAATGTCTTGGCTCCTAAAGACGATATGGACAGATGAGACAGCAGAAATGTACTAAATCTTTATCCCAAAATGGTGGACGGGACAGGGCATTTGTGATGATGTTCTGCTCTTTTCACTGGACTGGCGGGACACCACTCAGGGTGAAAGACTGACTACTTTTATAATTATAGACAATCACTATGTCAATACATGTACTACTAGCTTTGATTAACTCCCAGTGTACTTCAGCAATTGTGGGTAAACTCAACACAAGACTCCAGATCCGATATAACTGGAAAGAAATTAGACATTTTGGGGTTTTTTCCCATCATAAGTACCAAGTAAGTTGTTTTTCTTCCAAGCTTATCAGTTGGAGGAGCTGAAGTATCTAATTTTTATTTTAAGGCTAATCAAACTTTAATCCATGAGCATATGTATTCTTCAGATACAATTAATTGCACAGCTACAGTCATAGAGGCAAGTGCTTTAAGGAAATTGTTTCATGGAACTGAGGGAAAAAACTTGCAAATTGAATAGTTAGAGGTAGCTATTTCAGATGCACTGCAATTAGTGTAAATCATTTTAAAGTAATTCTAAAGTATAGAAGCCAGTTGTGGATGGGCTGTCTCCTGAATGTAATTTTGGATTTTGGAGGTTGGGATTGCAATTATTAGTTCAATGTTCTGTCTTTTGTCTGACACTGTTAAATTCACACTTAATCTAATAACAGTTTGAGCCAGATTGTAATTAACAGGTCTTAAGTTGTTTGAGGATGTCATTGCTTCGTAATTAATTTAATAATGATGAGCATTTAATAATAATGTGAGGTGACGTAGTGCATACCCTCGTTCTCATAGTCCTTTTCTAATAAAGCTGTCAACTTCAACTATCTCGGTCTAATATTGGGACTACTCTGTACATTAACTTTTTAGTATTTTCTTTTTAGAGGTCAATTTCTCCCTGAAGCAAAGATATTTCCTCCTTGCTCTACTTTAATATATTCAACGCATTAGTGTCAATGCATTTTTAAAGCTATTTAAAAGTTTATACTGGTCAATCTCATAGTTTTACGATTAGGAAGGCGACTTATGCTTTCATTCTGTTACGTATGGTGATTTTTTGTTTGTTTTAATTGCTGTGTGAAACCTATATTGACTTTTTCTTCCTATGGTGGCTGTTTCTTCCACTTCAATATCACTATTGTTGCATGGCTTGTAAAGTGCCAATAGGTTGGCACTTAGGCTGAGTCATGAATTGGTTGGTAGATTTCACTTTTCAGGTTTAATGCCCTCGCATTTTTGTTAGGTCTTAGTACCAACAATAAAATCCTAAACATGGATACTATACACAGTTTGTTAAAGGCTCCATGTTATGCACATTTCTGATCTCAATGTTGTTTCCTCATAACAAACATACCTGGAGTAGTGTTTTGTTCTTCTCCCAAAGAGAAAACAATCTAACCTTGCGATTTCATGTCGTAATACAGGAGGTGCTCCACTGTGTTTTTAAACTCCATACACCTTGGAATTGCCTATCTCTAATGAACTAAAGTTAAAAGCTATTCACTTGAAAACTACCACTACAAGACATCCCAAGGTGGAACAGAGCAATTTGAGCTTTGGAGATGTAGACAAGGGTTCCTCAAACTCATGTGAATGAAACAACACAGGTATATTTTTGAGGAGGTAACAACATTCTAAAATAGCTTAAATCTTACAAGACTCAATTTGCGTACTATAGGTACTTTAAAATTCATCTTAGGGCCCATAACATGAGTTAAATAATGTAAATTAACTGTTAAGATTATTCAACATGACATGCTTTCTACACAGCTGTATACTTATTTGAGACTTGCTTATCAATGTCTAATGCATGGTTTATCAAAGTATGCAAGTCTCAGAAACCAGGCTTACACATTTATAAGAGGAAAAACAAAGTTGGACTAGTTGTATTACTTTTACTTAACTAATGTTTCTGTCTGTACTGTGGTGTATGGAGAAAATCCCAAGTATGCTACAATCCACAAAGACATACTCATCTCACTTTAAGACCTATTTTTGCAATAGATGCTTCCCACGTACAAGTGAGAGCCATTCCTAGTAATCATTAAGCTGAAGTACATGTGTTCTTCACTGTAAAAGCATCCTTATGAAACAACATGACCTTGGTGTATACTTTTGTTTCTTTACTTAACATTGTAGACGATTACAATCTCATAAATGTAACAGTAATGCATGTTCAATCTAGTTTATTTCCCCATATAGCAACGCTGTAATAAATACATTTTACGCTTGTCGTTTATTTCCTAATTATTTGGCTTTTCAGTAAATAGGCTGACTAAGGCTTGCTCACCTCTGCCGCTTTGTGCTGAATATATGGAATTCTTTATGGGAGATCTAAAAATACCCCCTAGTACTTTTTAAGCAGCAGAAGCCAGCGTCGTCATCCAAAGATTAATACTCTTCCAATAAAATGGCCCTTTATACCTTCCAAATGTCGTACCCTTATGGACACTGTCACAGACAATAAAACGAGCTGTGGCGGTCGGAAAATTAGAACAAATTATATCCCTTGGTCTGTATGGCAATTAACTTTATGCATTTACTTGGTAACTTTCCAAGATTACAGTCAGATATCATTTACATCCACCAATTTGCTGGCCTGGGAAACTTTTCTGCCTTCAGTGCGCAAGGTGAAGCGCCACAGCTGCAATTAACACATCAATATGCTAATACCATATTCACTTTGTACAATTTCTTGCTGTTTTAAATTGCTGTTTGAAGTTCAACATGCCGCTGAAGTCATTATGCCGCTATTAAAACCAATGGACAAAGAATTCTTAAATGAGTATCCATCAGATATGATATGAAGTGTGACTTCCCTTATGAATTTTAATTAAAACACTATACTATATATTAGCATATTCTTCTCTTTGACTCTCAACAGCAGGTTGCACTCCATGTCAGCAACTATGTGGGTTTAAAGATGGAGGTAGCAAAAGGCATGTCTTGCAAAGTGGATTACTTGACATCCAAGAGCAAGCAAATTGATTTTTTAACATCTAATCCTGTGTAAATCTTAAACCTTGAAGGTAAATGGACTGGGATGAATTTGATCATTATATAAGAAAAGATGGCAGCTTAATGGTGACTTAAAGAGCTTAGGCTGGGGAGATGCTATCAAAGAGTTCTATCAAAAATATAAAATAAAATAATAAAGTAAAGACATAGATAAATGAAATGAAAGACATTATGTGATCGGTCCTTGCTTTCAGTAAGACGTTGATCTGGCCAGATCAGCTGTTGGAGAGAATTGGCCACATCAATAAAGCTGTCGCCACATTTAGCCAGGGCAATTAAACAGATGGATGATTCTCTGAGAGCAATTGTTACAACAGTTACACAGAGGAATATTAATAATAATGACAAATTCAACGGCCGCTACATGGGTGATTTGTCCTGCCCTCTCCCTGGATGATGATTGCGTCTTGATTTGTAGAGGAAGTTGGAAGTGGGTACAAGTACAATGACCATGGTGTTAATGGTGATTTTGTTTGTGCAGAAATGCAAGTCAATTCTTTTATCTATACTCAGGAGGAATTAACTCCTCCTACATGATGAATAGGTCTACTCACTAATGTGAAAAACTGGAATGAGAAGATACAAAAATCCAGTTGGTGGGGAAATTGCACTACTATCCTAAATATATGGGATCAGTCATATGGTTTATACTGCTACAATTTAAGAATGAACAATGGGTTTGGGCTTATGAACTATTATATGAATATGGACACCTCTTTTGAACATTTTGACAGGACTGGACTTGACTGAAATTTGATTAATTTCAAAACTGAAAAAAAAGAGCAAGAAAATGATGATATCCAGTACCCCATCAGTAATTGATGCATTACATTTTTTATGAATTAATATCAACAAACTGGAAGAACACCATCTTGTACAGCTAGTAAAACTATAAGATAAGAGAAAAAGGAATCATGGTCCTGTATAACTTAAAGCTACTTATTATGACTATGACTTTTTTTTTAGATTCTAACAATTGTAGAATTTGTTCATCCTTCTAATACAACTCAATGATTTTATGTGCTTCAGTCTGACACAAAGGTAACCTGATGGATTTTAGTATCATGAACTCCCCATCCAACTGCAGTTTCTGTCAAGACAGATAAGGCTACTACACAATTGTGACAGTCACTATTCATATGGGAATCTTGCTCCTGTGCAATATAGAGTCAGCTCTGTTAAATCAGAAATGGACACAATACTGTAAAAGCCACACACTCTTGGATCTTAATGCAATTTAAACTGAATTGACTTTGATTTTCCGCAACTTACTGGGTAATATTAAAGTCTTAACTTAGAATTATACAGCCATGTTCTTGCCTTAACAGTCTGGTATCTCTGGCAACTCCGGGTTAAATCAAGTTTGTGGAATTATTAATAGTCCTTTGTAGCAACCAAGATAATAATTTTCAGTCAAGTTTTTCATTTTAAACAAGACACTTGTTTAAAATGTGTTAGTGAAAACAAGTGATGTTAAATGAATTAGTCTGACATTGATTTCCAGAAATAAAACAAAATCATTGAATTCCCACTTAATAATGTCTTTTTAATGAGCCAGGATGCTTTGTGAATATGAACCCTCACATCAACACATTAAAGAGCATTGTTTAACACCTTTCGTATAAACCCCAAGTCTATTCCAATCAAAGTGTTTACTGTTCCGGTTACGACTGCCTGCAGGTATATGAGCGGATCCTAGTGTACTTCAATACAACTGCAGCAAAATGCCTAATGTACAGGGGCCTTTGTCTGCCACATCAATTTCAATCTGCTTATTAACAACGGCAACATTTCCTCGTTGGCCAGATGTTGCGCCCAGGCAATAAATGTTTGAAGTCAGCTCTGTTGGCTTCTCTACGGATAACAGGTCATTGCAATCATAAATAATAAAAGCAACTTCACTAAAGCATATCGAGTCATCTTTACGTAACCAGTTGTAAGGGAGATTGTAAAGAAAGAGAAAAAAATCACTGCGGACAGTTGCTTTATTTCTTTTAGCACTTTGCTGTATTAAATGATTCAGCCAGACGTATAATAGCAAAAGGACCAGGATATGGAGTCAGGGATAGCAACATCTGTTACCTCGGCAAGCGTCTAACACCATTGATCTGTGAACATCAAATAGCGAGAATTTTTAAATGGATGGTAAGCACACACTTCATAATAACGGCAGTGGCTTTCAAGCAGAACGGCGAGTGTCTGACTTATTGGGATACTCATGTCAGACACAGCGGTCCGCACTGGGGAAAAATTGTTTGGTTGAGAAGCCATCTGAAACATCTCCCTTTTCCTTTCGGGCTTATGGTGCTGTATCATTTACTTTTTTCTGGATAAATGAAAGCTGGGCCACTCTGGGTGTGTACCCGCTGAGCATAGAAGCTGCAGTGTGCAAGAGGAGGGGGTCTGATCAATGCGGGCCAGATTAGACAGCTAGAGGGGACTTTTTTTAAGGGCCAAAGAAAGTTAAGTGTAATGTTTTTGTAGCAAACTCAAAAACTACCATTTTAAATACAGACTGAGATAATTCTTCACAAGCAAAGTCAGGGGAATTCATGTCTTCAGTATGATTTACTAAGCCATGAAAACCTGTCTACTCCTGTAACAATCAATCAATCTTTATTTATAGAGCCTGAGGTCACACACAAGGTGACCACAGTGCTTTCCAATAAATAATAATAATAATAATAATGGATCAGTTTTATATAGCGCTTTTCAGGACACTCAAAGACGCTTTACAGAGCATTATTCAATAGCAATAAAATTAATACAATAGCTATAAAAACATGCAAAACATTTAACAGTGAAATAAAATGTGCAAAGTGTCATTACTGCATTACTGTCTGTTAAAGGCCAGTCTCAATGGATAAGGCTGGATTTAAACAGGATTAAGTCTGTGATAGTGCACATATGGGGATGCACATATAGTGGGGCAGTTTGTTCCAGAGTCTGGGGCCAGCGACAGAGAAAGTCCAATCACAATGAGAGAGCGTAACATTACTGGAAAAAAAAGTACATTAGAATAATTTCGATCACGTACAGACTGACAGGGGCACTGTTGGTATCTGTATGCCTTCCAACTCAAAGGTCGCAGGATCAACTCTCACTTGAGGCGCTTCCATTGTGTCTCTGGGTAAAACACTTCACTCTCCATTGCCCACTTAGTCACAGAAATGTGGCTGGTTGCAACCCCTGGCAAAAATGTGTAGCCAAATTCAAATCACTGTATAAATGAACTGATATAGCTAACCCACTAGCCACATTCTAAATAGGAAGTGAGCATGTGCGCGCTTCTGGCTCTATCTATTTTGGCTCCAGTTCACTTTGTATTGGAAACGCTTGCCCCTCACTCTCCGTAACTGCTGCTGTCAGACTCGTCATTTTGGTCCTATTCTACATGATCCTGGTGTTTTAATTCACCATTTTGTCTGTAAATAATGTAAATAATGTAAATTCCTATTCCTAATATGGAACTGACAGTCTATGATTCAGATATATATAGGGTTATGAATACACCTGAATTTTACAGATTGCCCTGTTTTGTATCATCAGGCTTTAGATGAGACAGGACAGTTATCATTTAGCAAGGAAATGTGTAGGGAGGCCGATATTCGTAAACATTTTTTGATTCTCCTGACAACAATATTTTGATAATGTTAAAGTAATTTGTCAGAAATGTTCTAAACTGTCCCTGTAAATGTTTTGGTTGAGGTTCAAGTATTGTAGAAAGTAAACAAAGACCATTTAATAATCTTGTTGTAGCAATTCAGATATTATAATTTTTCCATATAATCCCCCCACCACTAGACCTGCACCATTTTGATGTCAGTAATACATGTTGGTCTAATGTCATGTTCTCTGGTTTGATAAGATGAAGACACACCCAGATGGAGTTTAATTGCATTGCTTAAAGTTGTAAGAGTGGGTGTTTGCAAAACAAATATTTCTCAATTCCAACTGCTGAAGTCACTTGCTACTCTTTTGGAATGAACTCACACTGACTGAAAAAAAAGGCTGAACAGTGTACGGGCTTTTTTTGTTACCAGCTCTTTTTTATGTGTATGTAAATGGGTTTTGTTTCAGTATTTGACATAAATAATTCATTAAATAATAAATCACTGATTTTGTACAACTGTGACATAAACCATAATATATTCAGAAATTTGATGACAAAATGAATCACTTTTCAGAAAAACAATTGTATTTGTCAAAATATGGTGGTGACGAGATCATCAAGTGAAGATGGCAGGTTTTAGTGTTTTAAGTATTTGCCACCAAACAAAATTAGACATTTATCACATAATTGAAAAAGTAAAAAATCCTCTATCTATACAACCAAACCAACCAAATACAAAGGCAATTTATGTGCAAGAAGCACATTTTTCAGAAAGTTTAAACATTAATTTAAGAAAAAAGAGTTTTTACTTAGTTAGATCCAACACTTGAGGCTTTCATGCTCAAAAAAGATAATCAAAAAAAGTGCATTCTACATGGAAAGATATTTTAAAATTCATTTTTCATTTGTTTGTGGTTGACTCCTCAGGCTGTCAGGCAATATAATTACATACAGTACATGAAAATAATCAAACTCAACCACACAACAAAACAGTTCTGGACATTTAATTGAGGCAACACAGGAATGTGTGAGTGTAGGGGATAATAGTGAAGCCTCATTATGCATTGTTCTATCCAAATTAACTTTATCCTGGCCTGAAATAACATCTGCGGCATGATTTTCTTTTCTTTTTTTATGGCATCTCAAAAGATAGTGGAAAGAAGAAAGCTGGGAGGGACCGGCGGCTCGCTGATAAAACACGCAGCACTGCAGGATCTTGAGGCGTTATGGAGTCTCACCACAGGACGGCTTGGTGGCTTGGCAGAGCTGATCTCACGCTGCCAGGAGTTTGTGAAGACTGCTGAGCTTTCAGACTCCTGTTTATCCACCTAATGTAGGCGAATCCACAATCACACGTTCACCTAAAAAAACACATTCTTTGTCTTAGCGCCTATCGAGGTGGTACCACTCTTATTGTTATGTATTTCATGAATTTATTTATAATTCTTCTTTGTGAAGGCTAATGTTCACTCTATAGGAGACAATCTTCAGGCAACCTTCTTGGCTCCAAAGTCTGCCCACCAGGCACCCAAAGGAGAGGGCATACTGACAGATCAAACTACAGAGACTGCAAACCAATAGACTAACAAATTTACAACCGGGAGGCATGCTCAAATAGACAAAATGTTGTAGAGCAGGACTTGCTACTGTTAATCCGTTTTTATTGAACACTGCAGATC